>OX381580.1:16606871-19106871 GCA_947458855.1 Monopis laevigella | reverse complement strand
AAAAACAACAACATTTACACGTTTTTAGACGTTCGAGATCACAAATCCTTTTCCTGGCTTCTTAAGTAGCTGCATAATTTACCCAACAGTATAGTGAATACGACAAATAGATTATAAATATAATTTAAAACAAGGCGAAGTTACAGTACCAATAGAGCCTTAGAATTTTCAATAACGTTTCAAAAAGCTATACCGAAAGTAGTTCTTAAAGATATTAAAATTCTAAAAGCTCGTACAGATAATAAAATCGACCTATAACGCACATACATTTATTTGATAACGCACGTGCATCCATTCTGATTTGATTTTGTTGTTTTCTTAAGTAATTGCAATTAAGTATATGATTTTAACAAGGTTTTATTCATAATTAGGGTACTGGTTCGGATGATATAGTAGCAATTATAAGACAGAAAATGAAATTAAAAAAATCGAAAACTGGATATCACCCAGGATGTTTGTATTGCTTGTAATGCGGTATTATATGATGTAAAAGAATAAGATATAGTGATAGTAAAGTAAAGTAAAGTAACGGGTATATAAAACGAGATATTACCTATGATTACCTATTATGAATCTAATATCCAACACATTACGTATACGAAGTAATAAATGGATTTACTTTATTATGTTAATAAAATATTACCTATGTAAATTAAACGTGAGTATCAATATTTTTTTAGTTTAGTTTAATTTATTTACAACTTGCTGTGCTCGCGACTTCGTCCGCGTGGAATAGTTATTTTTTATCCCCTATTTTATCCCCCTGGGGTTAGAATTTATCAAAATCCTTTCTTAACGGATGCCTACGTCATAACATCTAATTGCATGCCAAATTTCAGCCCGATCCGTCCAGTGGTTTGGGCTGTGCGTTGATAGATCACTATGTCAGTCAGTCACCTTTGAATTATATATATTTAGATATTATAAATCACCTATAGGTACCTATAACCTATATATTTGTTGGTACACTATAGGGTGTGTGTATTTTCAGTTACTTTTATTTTACGTTTGTAGTTTGAAAAGCTTCCTCTTAGATCACTATTATCACTGACACTATCGTTTCCATTTTAGTACCCATATTATAAAAGTTAAAATATAATAAAAATATTAAAAAAAAACAGTTTTCACTAATTGTAATAAATATTCATCAATGTTCATTAACACAGGGGTCACCATTTATGAGTAATGACGGGGAATGTCTAACACTATTACATAATAATATATATTGTTACAAGTGAGAAAGTCCGATGCTCGTGTGTACGCTAGGCTCGTATTCCCATATACGGAGCCTCGCGACAGTGTATGCGACGGGGAAGAGTCTTGACGCGTGGCCACGTGTTACAATTCTTGGAATCAAGCGCCTACAAACACGAAAACGTGTTCGGGGAACTAAAAGCTGCACTCTTGGAACCTGGTGTGTCCGCAGGGGGTGGTCACGGTCTAGGTGAAGGCTTCCATGCAGTTGACTCCATCAGCTTTGTTTGTAAATAAGCAGCCTTTTGATGTTTCTTTTTTCCACAGACACAGATGGATCATGGTCCGGTTGTACGATTCTTTGATATGAAGCGGATAGTTCATGGGCAGGCAGGGAACCATGCATATAATGATGGGCAGCTCGCAAGGTAAGAGAACCAGCTCGTCGGGCAGCAGTAAGTAAGTAAGAGAGTTCTTCTCTGGAAACTACAGCGAAAGCAAAATATGCAATTCAATCGTGTCAATTTTGCAAACAGAACCCTCGTTGCTGCCCGACGGGCTAGTCCTCTTACCTGGGGAGCTCTCCATCATCAAACGCGTGGTGCCCTGCCTGACCATGAACTATCCTCTTCATATCAAGGAGCCGTACAACCGGACCATGACCCGTCTGTGTTTGTAGAATAAATAAACATCACCTATGGGATGCTCGCAGAAGTCGAAATAAGGTCACCACACATATAATTATAGGAACTTAATTTAGGCTAGACTTATGCTAGATGGAGACGCGGTCAACGAGAGCGGTGTCGCGGTGTACACGAGTCCGCGTGCGTACGCTATGTCGTCCCGATACAGCGCGCCCGTCCCCGCCGCGCCTTGGGCTCCGACGGATATGTGATGGCACCATCCTATTGATCGGGATAAGTGCTGACATGGCAACCGCCGCTCCGTTACCATATATGGTATTCACGGAGCTGACAAAGAAGGTCTTGTCATGTTGCTATGGGCCGCGTGAAATCCATTTACAACTAAGCCAGTTAAATAATGCCGAAATGGGCGGTGACTAAGACAAATTTCCATTATGTGTACTATAATATCCTCGCAGCTTTATTATTAAATTATTTACGCGTTTCGTAACCGCACCCTTAAAAGAGGCTACCTTCACAAAAACTCGATACAATAATCTTCTGAAAATCGGTGAACCCGCAAACTAAAACAGAAAAAAAGCGGCCCCAGCCTAGTGGTTAAGTCACTACGCAACTGATAATAAGGTTAAGCAGATGACAAAAAGGCCGGCCTGGGATGGGTGACCGTTTTATACAATGAGGCTATTTCATCATAAACATCGCAACAAGCTCGCCACTTGTTAGGTGTTGCCTCCGAATACCATCGGCGAAATGAGGACGGGTTAATCTTCCGTGTGTATCCGTGTATAATCCGCTGTGTACCCTGAGGCCGTTTAAATGGTTCTCGGGAGCCAAATAGGCATGTATTATTATTTATTATATTAATATTTTTTTTTTAAGAAATATAAAATACTGAAAGAAGTAAAAGCAAAAAACAGACTCATCTGCCATCTAGTATTAGAAACTAGGACTTCTAACTTCACTCATAGAGTACTCCGCTGTGTACCCTGAGGCCGTTTAAATGGTTCTCGGGAGCCAAATAGGCATGTATTATTATTTATTATATTATTATTATTATTTTTAAGAAATATAAAATACTGAAAGAAGTAAAAGTAAAAAACAGACTCATCTGCCATCTAGTATTAGAAACTAGGACCATCTAGTATTAGAAACTTCACTCATAGAGTTATTAGAAGAAAAGCTCTAATAGCTATAGGGCGTCTGTTAGAAAGCGAGGACTCTTTTCATTACATTTTATCTATAAAACAAAAATATATAAGAATCATATTTAATGAACTGTGAAAATTTTAAATCAAAAGTTTAATATGCGACTAATTTTATTTTGCAATGTTCTCGTACCTAAGTTTCTTACGGTGACAACAGTCAACACGTTTACTACGAAGTCAACTAGTTATTTATTTTAAACTTCTCGTACAACTTGTGGGGAACAACGGCTTCTCCATCGAGGGACAGAGACGCTCTTTCTAAATCTGTAGCTCTACTATCAGTTTTACTGTCTTTACTATAGTCGCTAATAACTATAGATAGATAGGTAATACCCAATAGAGTTGGTTTATTCTTCAAATATACCTGTCATATTAGTTGATCCATATCTATATTTACTAGCGACTATAGTAAATACAGTTAGCAAAAACTTATGGTAGACCTACAGATTTACAAACAGAGTCGCTGTCCGTCAATGGCGAAGCTGGCTGGTGCCGTTCTAGGATTAAATATTGTATAGATAAATACATGAAACAAAAATCTATTTGTTGCAAAATATAGTATTATTGTGTTGTTAATCAACACTTTAAAAAATCTGTTAAAATTTTGTATCAATATGATACAAAATTTTTAATTTAAATTTTGTTTTTCTTAAACAAGATTTAAATTTGAAATTTAATATTTGTCTCACTAATTTCGTTTACACCTAAGATTCTTACGGTGACATAACAGTCAACAAGTTTAGTACAAAGTCAAGTAGTTATCTATTTTAACCCACAACTAGTGGGTGACATTTTGAGTGACATTCTGGGAAATACTAAGACAATTTCGTAGTAACTCAACCTACAGTTAGCAATTATTAACTAAATATGTCAGGCAATTGCAATTAAAATCGTTTCAAGGAGAATAATTCAAATTTCAGTCCCATAAGTTTCACGTAAATTGTTAGGGAATAGCAATAATTTAAATAATTACCATAATATTAACCCTAATTTATTTATGTTTTATATTGAATCGTTTTAACAAAAAGTAATAAATGAAAATAGATTTGAGTTAAGTTAAAATTAATGATTTTGGAATTAATTATACAAATTTAGTCTGGATTTATTTATAAATGTTAATAAGTAATATACAATTTGTAGGTATTATTTTACAAATTTATTATTAAATCTACTTAATTAGTTAAAATTAAAATATACATATATATAAGTATATTAATAAGTATGTTATGTATTTCTATTTTTTGTATTCCTCGTATTAATAATAAATTTTTAAAGATAAAAATGCAATGAAAAAATTCCTGGTGGCGGGACTCGAACCCACGAACCTCGCTATCGCGGCAAGGCGCTCAACCGCTGAGCCAACCAGGTTCCAGTCAGCCCTCACGAATTTTGTCATTGCTTGTTATCTACTTATACACAGACGCCCTCTATTAGCTTTCTTTTAATAACTCTTATACGAGTGAAGTTAAAAGTCCTAGCTTTTTGATACTAGATGGCAGAGGAGTCTGTTTTTTGTTTTTACTTTTTTTCAGTATTTTATATTTATGCATTTTTATAAATTCCTTTTTATAGGATAATCTACTTAATTATTATATCGTATTAATAATGTAATAAAGGTAGTGAAGATTTTATTTATAATTAGGCTAGTGTACTCAAGTTAACTTATGCGGGATTTATATACCGGCGATTACTAAAACCTCTAACCTTTAAAATTGTTAAGTTCTATTTAATATTAAATATAATACAGCTTTAAGAATTTCATAAAGGAGTTCATGTCCCAGGATTCTTGTGGTGCCTAAGCTCATTACGTCCTATGGTATGCCATTTAAAGTCTAGCGCGTGCCTTGCTCGGGTCTTTTTTCGTTGTAAATTGTGTCCATTATAAATATTTATTACAGATAAATTTTAAATATAAATATGGTTTATGGTGTTAAACTCATTGGTGTATGCCAATGAGTTTTAATTTATGTACATTTGTTTGACAACGCCACTATAGTGCCTCGGAGAGCATGTTAAGCTGTCGGTTTCACTATACCAACTTGTGAAACTGTTTATAGATGGGTTTTTGAGTCTATTTAAAACATCGCGACGAGCTAGCCACTTGTTCGGTGTAGACTCATACCATCGGTTACGACGAGGTGGGATTAAAACCCCTCCGCTGGGTACCCTGGGGCAGTCTAGGCGGTCTCGGGCGCCGTAAGGCAACCGCGATTATACTCGTACATACATACATACACTGGTTTTATGGTTATTCATTTTATTAATGGAGCACGCCATGTGCACCTGATGTTAAGCACACCTACAAAGTCCATAAGTTGATAAATATTGTTGTTTAACAATATTAATCGCTCCCAGTATGCCGGCTAAATGATGACAATAAAAAGATAGTACTGAATAACAATAATATAATTATGAATAACAATAAATAGATAGTATACCTAAGCAAATAATTAACGGTGAACCCGGAGACAAAAACTGAAACATGACAGACATGTTTTTGCATTAGTATAGGATGTATGTTTTTGCATTAGATTAGTATGGAATAGTACATTGTTCACCGAGGGGAGAAAGTCACCGATTACTAACGAGGGCAAAGTTTGAGGCCCGACGCGAAGCGGAGGGCCTTAATTCGCTCGAGTTAGGAATCGCACTTTCTCGCCGAGTGATACATAGTGCTTTATACTACACCTACGAGGAAAATAAAAAATAAAATCTCTATTAATTAATAGTACTTTTTAACATAGAATACAAAGACCACAAAGTACTTGACTTATACTTTTGCGCTTTTTCATTAAAATAAGATAATAATACATTTTCAGAAAAAGAATGCACATTTTTCTCGCTTTTCCATTGTAAAAAGTCTTCATACGCCTTGTTATATTTATTCTTAGATTTCTCGGGTAATAGGTTTTCAATAACTTCTTGGGCAGTTACTTTTAATTCTGGCGGCGTTGTCAAATCTTCACTATCGCTACTAGACGACATTTCGAGTAGAATATAGTAATTAAAAATAACAAAACACAAATTGAAAATTCACAAGGAACAAGAAAGCAGTCTGCGCGCGCTTTTTTTTGTTCGTTTAACGGTAGATAGAGAGGCAAGGGAATCATGCTCTATGCAGTCTCGCCAAAATAATTAAATTTAGAAAAGAATCTATGCTACTTTTCTAAACTTAATAAATCAAAAATGCAAAGAAAGTAAACAGCCAATAAACCAATACTTTTATTTTATTTTATTTTGATTAAAATTTCGAACTTGTAAAAAAAAACTAGGCTGTATGGCTTTGAACCCTTGCCTTTCCTAATTTGGAAGAATTGAAGAATATACGTGGTGGCCTAGTTGGTTAGACCTTGGACTTAAAAACACTTAGGTCCCTGGTTCGAATCCCGGTGTGTACCAATGATTTTTAATTAAAAAAATTATGTACATTTGTTTGACAACACCACTATAGTGCCTCGGAGAGCACGTTAAGCTGTCGGTCCCGGTTTCACTATACCAACTTGTGAAACTGTTTATAGATGGGTTATTGAGTCTATTCAAAACATCGCAACGGGCTAGCCACTTGTTCGGTGTAGACTCATACCATCGGCTACGACGAGGTGGGATTAAAACCCCTCCGCTGGGTACCCTGGGGCCGTCTAGGCGGTCTCGGGCGCCGTATGGCACCCGTGATGATACATGAAGAAAAAAAATTAAAAAAAAACTAGCACGTTAACAATGAATTTTCATATACTTTTTCCTCCCGCTTAAGCACGTTAACAATGGATTTTCATACACTTTTTCCTCCCGCATATTTGTACGACTACAAAGACGTACTTTCTGACCTATTCTTACGCAAGTAAGAACCTACTTTCCGGGCAGGTGTAGTATAAATGTTATTTATTATCTATTCATGAAATCACTATGTAGGTGCTGGACACATAATGTGTGTTAAAAAACCGGTAAACTATCTGCTTACTTATATGTGTTCATTGTTTTAGGAATTCTGGACAAATAGCCTAAGTTATCTGACTATATATAGCCAGGCAAGTTGAAGTTGAGATTTTTAACTTGTGTATTTATTACATTATACCCAAACTTTTATACAATTTACAAGCATTACCTATATGGTTGTTTTGCACTGGTGTGCTGGTGCCTTCTATATTATGGTACTGTATTTATTTAGGTAAATTAATATGACCAGATTTTATGAGACACAATAATATTTATTTGACACATTATTATTTATAATTATATTTTACATACATATCATCACGGGTGCCTTAATGCGCCGAAGACCGCCTAGACGGCCCCAGCGTTAGGTGTTGCCTCCGAATACCATCGGCAAAATGAGGACGGGTTAATCTCTCCGCTGGGTACCCTGAGGCCGTTTAAACGGTTCTCGGAAGCCAAATAGGCATGTATTATTATTTATTATATATATATTTTTTTTTAAGAAATATAAAATACTGAAAGAAGTAAAAACAAAAAACAGACTCATCTGCCATCCAGTATTAGAAACTAGGACTTCTAACTTCAATCATAGAGTTATTAGAAGAAAAGCTCTAATGGAGGGCGTTTGTGATAAAGCGAGGACTCTTTTCATTGCATTTTATCTTTAAAAAAATATACGAGTATATTAGAATCATATTTAATGAACTGTGAAAATTTTAAATCAAAAGTTTAATATGCGACTAATTTTATTTTGTAATGTTCTCGTACCTAAGTTTCTTACGGTAACATAATAGTCAACACGTTTACTACGAAGTCAACTAGTTATTTATTTTAAACTACTCGTACAACTTGTGGGGAACAACGGCTTCTCCATCGAGGGACAGCGATGCTCTTTCTAAATCTGTAGTTCTACTATCAGTTTTACTGTCTTTACTATAGTCGCTAATAACTATAGATAGATAGGTAATAACCAATAGAGTTGGTTTATTCTTCAAATATACCTGTCAAATTAGTTGATCCATATCTATATTTACTAGCGACTATAGTAAATACAGTTAGCAAAAACTTATGGTAGACCTACAGATTTACAAACAGAGTCGCTGTCCGTCAATGGCGAAGCTGGCTGGTGCCGTTCTAGGATTAAATATTGTATAGATAAATACATGAAACAAAGATCTAGGTGTTGCAAAATATAGTTGTTAATCAACACTTAAAAAAACTGTAAAAAATTATATCAATATGATACAAAATTTCAAATTTAAATCTAGTTTTTCCTAAACAAGATTCAAATTTGAAATTTAATATTTGTCTCACTTATTTCGTTAACACCTAAGGTTCTTACGGTGACATAACAGTCAACAAGTTTAGTACAAATTCAAGTAGTTATCTATTTTAACCTACAACTAGTGGGTGACATTTTGAGTGACATTCTGGGAAATACTAAGACAATTTCGTAGTAACTCAACCTACAGTTAGCAATTATTAACTAAATATGTCAGACAACTGCAATTAAAATCGTTTCGAGGAGAATAATTCAAATTTCAGTCCCATAAGTTTCACGTAAATTGTTAGGGAATAGCAATAATTTAAATAATTACCATAATATTAAGCCTAATTTATTTATGTTTTATATTGAATCGTTTTAACAAAAAGTAGTAAATGAAAATAGATTTGAGTTAAGTTAAAATTAATGGTTTTGGAATTAATTATACAAATTTAGTCTGGATTTATTTATAAATGTTAATAAGTAATATACAATTTGTAGGTATTATTTTACAAATTTATTATTAAATGTATTTAATTAGTTAAAATTAAAATAAGCTTATATATAAGTATAATAATAAGTATGTTATGTATTTCTATTTTTTTTTTATTCCTAGTATTAATAATGTAATAAAGGTAGTGAAGATTTTATATCATATATAGGCTAGTAGTTATCAAGTAAACTTATGCGAGATTTATATACCGGCGCTTACTAAAACCTCTTACCTTTGAAATTGTTAAGTTCTATTTAATATTAAATATAATACAGCTTTAAGAATTTCATAAAGGAGTTCATGTCCCAGGATTCTTGTGGTGCCTAAGCTCATTACGTCCTATGGTATGCCATTTAAAGTCTAGCGTGTGCCTTGCTCGGGTCTTTTTTCGTTGTAAATTGTGTCCATAAAAATATAAATATGTTTTATGGTGTTAAACTCATTGGTGTGTACCAATGAGTTTTAATTTATGTACATTTGTTTGACAACACCATTATAGTGGCTCGGAGAGCACGTTAAGCTGTCGGTCCCGGTTTCACTATACCAACTTGTGAAACTGTTTATAGATGGGTTATTGAGTCTATTCAAAACATCGCGACGAGCTAGCCACTTGTTCAGTGTAGACTCATACCATCGGTTACGACGAGGTGGGATTAAGACCCCTCCGCTGGGTACCCTGGGGCCGTCTAGGCGGTCTTGGGCGCCGTAAGGCAACCGTGACTATACATACATACATACATACACATGTTTTATAGTTATTCATTTTTCAATGGAGCACGCCATGTGCACCTGATGTTAAGCACACCTACAAAGTCCATAAGTTGATGAATATTGTTGTTTAACAATATTAATCGCTCCCAGTATGCCGGCTAAATGATGACAATAAAAAGATAGTACTGAATAACAATAATATAATTATGAATAACAATAAATAGATAGTATACCTAAGCAAATAATTAACAAAATATACCTAGAACTTAGAAAATTATTTTACTAAGACCTAGACAACATAATACTCAAATAGTTGCAGTGGATGCTGTTTGAGAAATTTGTAGCCTAATTTACCATAATAATATTCGAATAATCAGCTGCGCTTACATAAACAGGTTTTCGAGCGCAACTAATAAAATGTGGATAAAAAAATAAAATAATAAGATGTAGTTACGAAATGGGTGGCGTCTATTTTAATATCCTCGTTGATTTAACGTCAAATCAATTGCGCGTTTCGTAACCGTACCATGAAAGGTACCCCTAAAAAAAAAAAAAAAAAAAAAAAAAAAAAAAAAAAAAAAAAAAAAAAATACCATCACGGGTGCCAATTTGGCTCCCTAGAACCGTTTAAACGGCCTCAGGGTCCCAGCGGAGGGATTAACCCATCCTCATTTCGCCGATGGTATTCGGAGGCAACACCTAACAAGTGGCGAGCTTGTTGCGGTGTTTATGATGAAATAGCCTCGTTGTATAAAGCGGTCACCCATCCCAGGCCGGTCTTGTTGTCATCTGCTTAACCTTGTTATCAGTTGCGCAGTGACTTAACCACTAGGCTGGGGCCGCTTTTACCCCTAAAAACGATGCAATATTATTTGAAAAACCGGTGAACCCAGAGACAAAAACTGAAACATGACAGACATGTTTTTGCATTAGTATAGGATGTATGTTTTTGCATTAGATTAGTATGGAAATGTTATTTATTATCTATTTATGAAATCACTATGTAGGTGCTGGACCCATAATGTGTGTTTAAAAACCGGTAAATTATCTGCTTACTTATATGTGTTCATTGTTTTAGGAATTCTGGACAAATAGCCTAAGTTATCAGACTATATATAGCCAGGTAAGTTGACGAGATTTTTAACTTGTGTATTTATTACATTATACCCAAAGTTTTATATAATTTATAAGCATTATATATTACCTATATGGTTGTTTTGCACTGGTTGCACTGGTGTGCTGGTGCCTTCTATATTACGGGACTGTATTTATTTATATATTATTTATTTACACATTATTATTTATAATTATATTTTACATACATATCACACGGGTGCCTTACTGCGCCGAAGACCGCCTAGACGGCCCCAGGGTACCCAGCGGAGGGGTTTTAATCCCACCTCGTCGTAGCCTTTGGTATGAGTCTACACCGAACAAGTACAAGCTAGCTCGTCGCGATGTTTTTAATAGACTCAATAACCCATCTATAAACAGTTTCACAAGTTGGTATAGTGAAACCAGGACTGACAGCTTAACGTGCTCTCCGAGGCACTATAGTGGTGTTATCAAATAAATGTACATAAATTAAAACTTATTGGTACACACCAATGAGTTTAACACCATAAAACATATTTATATTTAAAATTTATCTATAATAAATATTTATAATGGACACAATTTACAACGAAAAAAGACCCGAGCAAGGCACGCGCTAGACTTTAAATGGCATACCATAGGACGTCTCTATAGTAGTTTGACATGTTGTCAAACTACTATATTATATTTTAATAAATATTATATGCCTGTTCGTCACAATGGTGCTTCCATTTTATTTATTACATAACCTGTAACATTAGGTTTTTAAGTCTAGCGACTGTCTAACCAATTCTACCAGGCACCACATATTTATTACGTACCTATTTTTTACGAAAATAATAAACAATATTAATTTATGCTAATAAATTACATAATATGCGTAATCAGTAATCACGCTTTTCTGTATATTACTTTACATAGATTGATAGAAAATTTCAAAGTAACATTTCAAATCACAAGAATATTAAGCTCGCCCTTTTTCCCCAAGAGATTTAAGATGGCTCAGCATCCCGGAGCTTTCGCAAAATATCCGAAATAGCCATCAAATTGCTCGTAGCTGCCAAACTTATCAAATTACCTAATTGTTAGAGAGGGCAAGAACAGCTTATGGAAATCATAAAGCAGTTTTTTTTTACTGGAGCATAGCCATAAACCTTCCATATACGATTTGAATAGTAGAATACCAATTTTGATATTATTGGTGTTATTGCGATTTTTTACGTGGTGGCCGAGTTATATACGTGGTGGCCGAGTTGGTTACACCTTGGACTTAAAAAACTTAGGTCTCTGGTTTGAATCCCGGTGTGTACCAATGAGTTTTTAATTAAAAAAGTATATAGATATATTTGTTTGACAACACCACTATTGTGCCTCGGAGAGCACGTTAAGCTGTCGGTTCCGGTTTCACTATACCAACTTGTGAAACTGTTTATAGATGGGTTATTGAGTCTATTCAAAACATCGCGACGAGCTAGCCACTTGTGTAGACTCATACCATCAGCTAAGACGAGGTGGGATGAAAAACCACTCCGCTGGGTACCATAGGGCCGTCTAGGCGATCTCGGGGGCCGTAAGGCACCCGTTATTATATGTATATGCATGTATGTATGTATGTATGTATTGCGATTTTAATTATAGTTAGAATACAATTGATACAACGTTAAGTTGATATCCATTCGATTTACAATTGATTGAGCTAATCTTGTTTGTAGAATACCAAAAGTATGAAATGACGTTAAAGCTTACATTTTTATATCCAATCCATTTAAAGTTGATTTTACCGAATTGAGCCCCAGAGCAGACCGACAGAATCCATGAACGGAGTCGATCAATACATTATTGTTTAACAGTATTGATCGCTTCCACTATGATGGCTAAATGATGCGGTTACGAAATAGTCAGCCATAAAGATGAATTTGTATTACAAGACTATTTTAATTGCCTCGTGCTGCTTTCTCATCAAATTAACTGCCCGTTTCGTAACAACACCCTGAAAGGAAACTACGATCTCGACAATAAATCGATGCAATAGTCTCGTGAAAACTGTTGAAGCCACAGACTAAAACCGAAACATGACTTGGTCGCTCGACGGTTTTTGTGTCTAAATGTTACAGTGAGGTTGGCATATTATTTTGCCAAAAACGTGGTAGGTGAAAATACTTTCTAATAAACAGACTTTCTAAACATTCTTCACTTCACGGGGTGATTACGCGCACAACGCTAAGCTAAACTTTAATCGATATGATGCAATTCTCACGTAATGCAAATCTAATGACATTAAAAATTGACAGACAACTATGTCATTTTGGTTAAATTTTATCTTAATGTTGTACAGCGTAATACAGCTGTAAATGCTAATAATGCTAAATTACAGATACCTATAGAGTATTTTAATGATTCTTTTAATAGTGTAAAAATAGTGCGCCAAAAAAATAATATACGAATAATTATCAATTATATTGATTTTTTTAGTTGCAAAATTACAACTAACTAGTGTGCTAGCCTAACCACTAAAGATAATCTTAAGAGTGGTCGCAAGCCGAAAGCTATAATAATTAATGTTATGTTAAAATTAAAATTAAACAGTTTAGAATGTCTTCAAATACTTCATTTGTCGCCTGATTTAACGACATATTTTATCATGCATTAATATTTAGTTTTTAAGTATGCGCTATCTACAACTATTTTAATGTCATTATCTCGTAGCAGTTTCCGTCATTTCGTGCGCGTCATTTCCTCCGGTATTTCTTGCATTCGACTTTCACCTCTCACCGTTCTGGCCGCTCATCAAATAATTCCGCTTCGGAGATTCGACTTTGGGGGTCACTAATATTTCATCGCTCATTAGTTCATTTCCTGTATCTAAGGAAGTTACTGTCCAGAAATTATTAGTACTGGGCAACTTATTTTAAGTATCCAAGTATTTCTTATCTTTCTATAATACCTATAGGTATATATATATATATAGAATATAACAGACACATATTACAATGTTTTAAAATTTATAGTTTGACTAGCTTATGGCCTTATTCATTATAGAAGGTTTTGTCTCTTTTACGCATTTTAATTTTTGTTGCTTATTAAATGAGACAAAACCTTCTATAACTAAAGTGTTCTGAAAGAACTCAATAAGTTTTTATGAATACTAGGATTAGTCTATAGCATATTCATTTTAATTTTTTTTACTGGAAAGATGACAATTAAAGTAACGAAACAAAGATTAATAAAAGGTTTATTATTTACACTATTATCACTATCTACATTTTATTCAGAGTTATTAATTAGAAAGAATAAGAAAATACACAGATAGAATATTATTAGGGAGCACGAGGAAATAAAAAGTAAAGGGTTTAACACTAGGCATAAACATTTTAGTATGTACAGGAACGTGTGTCGCATATAATACGGGTTATTCTCGTTCTGGTTGATTCTCAAGGGTTATTCCCATTGAGGTGGATTTCTCCAACAGTACAAAAAATATAAAGGGTGAAGCCGGGTAAACAAAAGCTAGATCATACCTAATCATGAAAATCGTTCTCTTTATATTTATTATAATAGTTAGTGTATTAACAAAAAAAGCGGCCCAGCCTAGTGGTTAAGTCACTGCGCAACTGATAACAAGGTTAAGCAGATGACAACAAGGCTGGATCTAGGATGTGTGACCGCTTTATACAACGAGGCTATACCATGATAAGCACAGCAATAGCTCGCCATTTGTTAGGGGTTGCCTCCTATGGTATCCATCGGGGAAATGAGGACGGATTTAATCCCTCCGCCAAAAAGGTACCCGTGATGGTATTTAGTTTATTAACTTGTTCGGTGTAGATTCATACCATCGGCTACGACGAGGTGGGATTAAAAACCCCTCCGCTGGGTACCCTGAGACCGTCTAGGCGGTCTCGGGCGCCGTAAGGCACCCGTGATAATTTATATATGTATGTAAAAAAAAAATACACTTACAAGAATTTGTACATATATCATTACTTTTAAAATAATCCACAAACACAAAGCACAATAATTTTAGTGAAAAGATATTAATTCAAAACCGATACCACACTCATTTCATTTTAAAATATTATTAATTAAATTAATGTGGTTTTATGTCATAGGCTGTTTTGTTATATCAATAAATAGTGTGAAGAATTATAATAAATATATACATTTTATTAAAACGAAAGGAGTGGGTGCGGTAATGTATATTTATACGTTCACATTATTGCGGTTCGGTAAGGTTTGTTAGCAATATATTTTTAATTTCTTTGTTAACAAATATATTGTGAGATAGCTTTACCTTGCCACTTTTTATTTAATTTAGATAAATTGTACAATGCCCAAGGCAAAGTTCAGATAAAAATACAAATTTTGTCTTACGAAAAATAGCCGGGCTATATATAGGGCTCTGTAGCCGGCTTGGCGCCCATACAAACGTACTTCCAATATTAAAACTTGGCTGTTAGTCCATTTTTTTTTTCTACATAGAGGACTGTTGGTGATACCTATAAGGGTAAGGTGTCTGTTTAATGGAAAGTGTCCGGTCAATATACCCACCATCTTTAGGTTACCTCTGTTGAGACTAAGCCGGTCTCGAGCTAGGCGCGGACCTGGTTTGGTGACCGCCTCTTTCGCCTGCCTGCAGTTCTGTAAATTGGCCCAATATCATCAACTTACAGTGATGATTGTGGATGTTATTTCGCAGCCAGCTTCCCAGCTGATTAAAAGAGATCGGTACATACGGTTCGGGTCCCACCGGAATATTAGCTGATCCTCTTTTTGCTAGTTCGTCAGCCGCGTCGTTACCAAGCGAGTTGCTGTCCTTTAATCGACTGGAGGATGACCCTGTTTTTGGCTGCTATTGTCTCCAGTGCGTAGTGACATTGTTTAACCAGACTTGAGTTTACCTGTCTTTTTTTAATGCCAGTAGTACGGCTGCTAGAATATACTGCTGCTGTCTGATAGAATACTAATGCCCTGTTGTTCTATCTTTCTTGCGCACACTGTCGCGGTTGCTTCTATAATGGCTTGCTTGATTGAACTCTGCTTGAAAGATGCATGTGTGCCGAGTGCCACAGAAATGTTAATGTTCAGGTCGAGAGAGAAAACCCCTGCTCCTGCCCGTGCTTGATTTTCGATCCATCCGTGTAGATCCTGATCTCATGTAGACAGTCGGATTTATCAGCTGGCTCTTCCTGGGTGCTAATTTGATATTGTATTTCAAATATGTGAACGCGTGAGCATCTGTCGTTCACAGCGTTTATGAGTGTTTACATTTCAATGTGTTCTTTCAGTGACTGAGTGCACCTCGCTCATAGGTCTGGTTTCCACTGACCAGAGGTGACTTTTAGTCTTATAGTAGCAAGAGCAGCCTCATATTGTACATGTAAATGTAGCGGTGTTAAGTTTATTAAAGTTTAGATCGCTGCTGTTGGTGTAGTTTACACGCTTAATGTAGTTGCTAAACAGGCCAGTCTTTGTAGACTTTGCAGGTTGACTTGTTCTGCGCTTTTCCTCGGCGACCTCTTTTTTTGTTATCGGGAGCCATTCTCCCTGCCATCTCCCCAGTAGGTTTAACTCCCGCGCTACCTCCAGCTACGTTCTTCCCAGCATAGGCACTCGTGCTAGCCGTTGCGCTCCTCGAGGAGCTGCAACTACCTGCTCTTGCGCCCTTGCTAGGGCCTCCGTGCTTCCGGTTGCTGCGTTCATCAAGGTTAGTGTTGGTAGTGTGAGTGTTCGTGTTGACTTCCTTGCTGTGCTGTTTGGCCGCAGTCTTCTTTTGCTTTTTTTGTAGAGGTGCGGGAAAATCTTCTAAAGACTAACCTCCGGAGGAGTTATGCATTGGCTGTCCAAGTGATAATTCCTTCGGAGAGTGAAGGATTTGACCCACTAAAAACCCGCACGCCTTTTCATTTTCCCTCTGATGTTGAGATCAGAGACTGTGGCTACATTACATTTCATGTTGAAAACTTGTTCTATGTTTAGAACTAAAAATAAAAAGATATATATACCAATTACACAAACATTAATAAAACAAAATTATTAATCACGTATATATATATATATATAATTAAAATAAAATACAAATAATTTAATACAACTATGGATGCTCTTATCTCAGAATATACTTCTACAAGCAAGAGCGTCATATCAATAACAATAATTATAAGCCAAAAGAATAAAAAAAAACATACAATTATATTTAGTTATCACAGTCAAATCACATTTTCTTCCTAATTATTAATATAACCTTATTTGCTAATACTACATACACCCCGGGTTCTCCTTGCACCGGAACCGGCTCAAGTACTCGGAGAACTCGCCGTGCCCTGTCAGCACTTGTGTTGTGACCGAGTCCAACCGCATCTGGTTCAGTACCCTATGTGCCTTTGATACGTCTGGGAAAAAAAAAAATTTGCTACTGTGGCCGTTTCGCCTTCACTATAACTTCGATTCCACTTATCTATAGTCTTATTTCTTAGATGTCTTTTTATAAATGAGATAGTGCTATTAGCTTGCTATAGTCTGGCCTGGTTTTAAGTTTGAGAGCGGCCTGTTTTGCTAGTTCATCAGCTCGCTCTATTTCCTTCTAGACCAACATGTGCTTTTATCCAGAATAAAGATATTTTTTTATTTTGGAATGCGCAGCGTTTAATGTTTTCTCACGTCTAAACTGCGAGGAAAGGGTGCTGGTAGTATTAATAATTGTCTCCAGTGCTGAACGAGAGTCACTGTAAATCTCATAGCTCTTATCTCCGCTTCGGAGTATTAACCTAGTGGCTTCACATATGGCCAACAATTCCCCCTGGTAGACCGTGCAGTACGCTGACAGTGTAAGTTTGAGTGGCCGGGTTTTAGTTTCGTTTTTCCAGACTGAAAACGCCGCTCCCACTCTGCCCTCAATTCTACTGCCTACAGTATATATTTGGACTTCTTTCTTATGATGGTTATCGAACTGTTTTTGGTCTTCCAGATTTACAAAAGCAACCCGTTGCTCTATTTCCTCTACTCTCAGCTCTGCTTGAGTCACACCCGGAGGGCTTGGCTTCATACAGAGCGGCTACCTCCTGTATTCTCAAGTCTAGGGGCAATAACCCCGACAGTAACAGTGCCGAGTTTAAGGAAACTGTGCGTTATGCTTTACATAGCTTTTGGGCGAAACCTCTGTGGACTGCGTTCAAATTTTTCGGACACACAATTTTGTGGTCGACGTTGACTACGCGCCTGCTGCATACAATATTATGGGTTCCACAGCTGCTCTATATATTATACGAATTACTTCTGGGTGGAGACCCCAACTAATCCTGGCGGCTCGTGAAAGCTGTTTATAAATATTCAATGCCTTTTTACATACACTTACGATGTGGGTATTGAATATAATTTTTTTATCAATAATGAGCCCCAGGATCTTGATGTCATTTGACATTCCGATGTCAACCCGGGCCATGCTAAGCCGTGGTGTGTCAAATTTAAGCTTTTTGGTTATCAATATTGCATTCGTTTTGGAAGCCGCGAATTTAACCTTATTTTTGACACCCCACCGCCGTACATGCTCGAGGGTGGTATTGGCTTGTTCTTGTATTTGCTGGGCCGTGTCGCCATCAAACACCAGAACCACATCATCGGCAAATGCTGGATTATAATCACCTCTTTGTTTTAGAGTTTTCAGAACTATGTCCAGGAGAAGGTTCCAGAGGATAGGTCCGGCAATAGACCCTTGTACGCAACCTTTACTGGTGCCTTTTTCGTAGGATTTACCGGCGTATAAGACTTTAACCTTTCGGTCTTGTAGGTAGCTTGTCATAGTTCGCTTTTTAAATGTTTTCCGGGCAATCCGCCTCAACAAGTCTTACTTTTATGGCAGGCCACCTAGCACTGTCGAATCCCCTGTCTTTATCCAGCGACACTACCATTACAAGTTTTTTTCCTTTTGAGCTTTGACTAGATGTGTTTTACGAGATCATATAGAGCGTCTTCGGTGCTCTTTTGGGGCATGAATCCGTCCTGTTGAAGGATCATTCTAGGTATAAGATGCCACTTTAGCCTTCCTATAATAATTTTCTCTAGAACCTTCCCCATTACAGGTAAAAGTCCTATGGATTTATAGGATTTAGGGTTAGTGTAATCGCTCTTTCCAGGTTTTCGTAGGGCGATAACTGTAGCTTCCTTCCATCTATTTGGAAAGTAGCTAAGTCGTTGTTGTGTTGACAGAACGTGTTGGCAAATGTCAGCTGTATGTCCGTCATACCCGGGTGCTTTCTTTGGGATAAAACTTGCCATCGCTAGTTCCATTTCCTTCATAGTAAATGGTGGATCATGTTTAATATGCTGTCATACATTTACTTTATTTGCTACTTCCCTAGTGCGACGGTGGTCTTCGTTTTCTCCCAAGGTGCTGTCTAAAAACCAAAGGTATATCTTCTGACCGTTTCGACGTTTTACCAATTACCCGCAGAACTCCTTCCAGCTTTCGACTTGCGCTTTGCTAACTTCAGTTTCATAATTTTCTTTTATTTCCAGGTACTCTTCTACGACTTTAGATCTTCGGGTTGGAGCGGCGCAGCGGATTCTTTGTTTCATTGTGGTGACTTCCTTTTTCATTCTAGCGAGCTCTTCGGACCACCACGGCATGGTAAGTATATCTCTATTTTTCTTTTTAGGTATAGCTTCCTTGCATGCTAGGTTTCTGTAAAATTATCTATGGCTTTTTCAAATTGTTGCTTATCGTTGATTTTTTCAATTTCTTTTGGTGTTAAAGTATAATGTGCAAAAAATTCACCTAATTTCAACGAAATTGGTTCCAATTTGCCTTTTTAGTATTAAATATTCTGGTAGTTCTTACCACATTAGTTCCTTTAGATTTTTGCAATTTGATATTAAAAGTAATCCCATTGTGGTCTGAGCTCGTCAAGTTTTCTTCCACTTTCCAGTCATCAATCAGATTTAATATGTCCGCCGAACAGGCAGTAACATCGATATGACTGGACTATCGCTGGCCTCCTCTGATAGTATCAAACGTTGGTGTGTCTCCTTGGTTTAAAATGTGAAGGCCCAGCTCCCCGAGAACGCCGCATATTTCCTCTCCTCTACTATCTATGCTATCGCTGCCCCACCAAATGCTTTTTGCGTTCCTGCGATAAGTATCCGTTTTTGACCTACTTTCGCAATCACCTTTTTAAGGTGTTCCAGGTAGGGGTATATTGGCTGGTCAGGCTCGAAATAGTAAGAGATTAAAATAATCTCCTATGCAACTGTTGTTTGATCACAACCATGTTGTTTGTGTTGAGCTTCGGATATTGAAGGACATCGAGGTCTGTGTTGAAGACAGCTATTTTTGCTTTGACATTTCCTTCTCCCTGAGACGAGTTCTGATAAATCCTTATCCCTCGGTAGCTCTTTAAAACTTTTTCACAACCCACATATGGTTCTTGTAGTAGCGATACAGTGGCTCCACGTTTTTTTGCCTCAATCATTAATTCATTCGTAGCGAGTTTTTTCCTTTAAAGATTTAATTGAAAGATTCGATGATAGTTATCATCCTGGACACCTTTAGCAGTACGCTAATGTTGATCGAGAAAGGTCATCCCATTTCCTCCGCACTGGACAATTTTCGCTTTCCTTTTTTTTCGTGTTTCTTTCGATTCAGCTTGGCCCTAGTGCAATTGCAACAGGATGGTACTTTACCTGCTAACCATTCATTGCACTCGGTTTTCAGGTGGGAGCCTCCACAGTGGCTGCGCAAGTCCTCTGATACTTTACAGAAGCGCCTAGTGTGACCGTAACCCAGAAACGCGAGCATTGCGCTAGTGGGGATTGGTCTGCGACTCTTACATGCTGCAGATCGCTGCGCAGCTTTTCTATATCTAATGCTTACTTCCATATAATAGGGGATACACTTGAGACTATATGACCAGTGTGAGGATTTCTTGCCTTTTTTCTATGTTTTATATGGAGTCTGGCTTCTTCCTCATCGAGGCCGTCAAAAACGCTCCGTTTTTGATTTCTTATTGCTTTCATAATGTATTCGTCGCTATTTATAAGCAAGACATCTTTGATTATCAAAAGCGGATCTTTGTTTTTAACTTACTCAACGAGGAGTTGTTCTCCCAATTCCTCCAGCCTTTCCCTAACGTTTCTTCTGTCTTCTTTCGTTTTACATCCCATAATTATCTTTCTATCTTTGGCTCTCCTTACTCTCTCTATCTGAATACAACCTTCTTTGGCGTCTAACGCCTTCCTAACCTTATTTAAAACTTCTTTTACTGTATCTGTCTCGATCTTAGACGTAACCACAACAGAATGCAGTTCGGTTCGCTCCGAGAGCGGTCTTCCGGTGTTTCTAGCGGTTATGGTTGCGTAACTATTCCTCTCCAGAGTTTTGTCTTCCTATGATTTCTTTCAGTTTTTCCATCATTTGATTATTTTCCATTATCGATCTTCCATGTTCTTCAATTCTCTTCATCAATTCCGTGCTATCTTTCGATATTTCTCCACTCCTTTCTCTCTCCTCGGTCATTCCTTCAACTTTCTTTATAATATTAACGTTTAATTTGCTTCTAGGGTTTTTTAGTCTTCTTTTGTTGCACCTGTGGATCTTAGCACTTATTTTCCGGCTTGACCCTGGCACCGTGTTTTCCCAATCGCAATTGCGGCTCGATGTTGGCATTGCCTCCGCCAGCCTGCTCAGGGCGATTTCGGTGGTGGGTTTAGTAGCGACATGGCTGAAAAAAGATCCATATGTTATCGAAGTTTAATTCGTCTCCAGGGCGTCCCACCACAGGGAGCCCGCAACTGGGAATACACACACAAGTGCATCAGGACCTACTCCGGTGGTATAGAGCAACGGTGAAACGCTGCAAAACGAGCCGGATTCCCGCGAAGGGTACGAAGTTATATATATATATATTAGTATTGTTGTTTCTGTACACATAGTACAAGCTTAGTTTGTGGCCAGGGCAATATTACTGTAATGTCCTTCATATTATATATATAAACAGTGTCATAAATTGGTGTAGTGAAACTGAGAATGATAGCTTAGCCAGCTTATCGAATATTGATTTTAAACCAAAGTACATATTTTGACCCTTCGTAGACTTGTGGATTCGCCTTTGGCATCGTATCTAAAGAAGAAATAGTACGTGTTTCTGTACAGTTTGTCATGGTCTGGGTGTTAATAAAATATAATATGTTTTAGTGTGGTTGTTCCTTGTACACAGTAGGTAAAAGCCCAGAGCTTAGTTTGTGACCAGGGCAATATGTTTTTACCTTAAGAGGCCTCTGATGAGACTCTTCGACGCTCATGCTGATTCAACTGCAAAGTATTACCCCTCCCCGCGCATGATAATCAGTCGGTATCGCTATAATACATTTATATAATTTACCCTCAATAAGAAAAAGAGCACGTATGAAATTATACCAACAATTTAGGCAGCAAAACGACTTTCGGGCCAAAACTGTTGTCTACCCCTAAACTTAAATGAATTTTAACAAAATAGTCTCATTTTATTAAAGAGGTAATAAACGATGACTGTACGTTTTCTTTTTTAAATTTACTGTCTTGATATTTTATAGGAACTATTTTAATACGAGGATTTTTTTCAGCGATTTTTTTCGAGAGTATAGAAATAAAAATATCAACCTCTGAAGGTTAATATTTTTATTTCTATACCAAACATGAAATCCAAAAATCATAAAATCTATAAGATAGTAGTAGAATAGTTTAGGGGTAACAGTTAAGACCAAAAGGTCGTAAATGTATGTGCTTGATCAGACGCTCATTTTAATATACATTACATATATTGTATATATATATGTACAAACTGTACATATATATACACTAGGTATCTTTAAGTCTACGGTCCAACCAACAGGTAACAACATATTTTAAATAAAGTAGCCAATAATTTAGAATGGCCATATACATATATATAACCATAAATACATTCAAATAGTGAATGAATAAATCACTTAAATAGATGATATAATATTATCCAATCAAAAGCTTTCTATGTTCCTAAAATCTGATAAATTTGATGAAAAAATAATAATAACAAAAGTAATGTGAACATCATTACAATTTAAAACAATATAAAACAAATATCCTAAATACATTTACAGAAACACGAAACGGCCAAATAAAATTGGGATAACAATTTTCTAGAATTACATTTCCGGATCATTGCCCATCGAACAAATAAGGCTCTATCAAAATAAATTCGCTCTATGACATAAAATAACAGACGACCTCGGCAACTTTGAATTGTTTCACATAAAATTGATTCCAGTCCTATCTAAACGACATAAATTTCAGGACACGCACCATATTTCAGTAAGCTTGTCGCTACTGAAGCCGTTTGGGACACCCTGTTTTCAGAAAAAACATGACCTGTGATGATGACATGTGAATATAAATTAATTACTAAAAAAAACTTTTTGTTAATGAAAAGTTAAAATGGATATAAATTTACTTGTATGTCGTAATTATGTTTTCTATACGTGGTAGATGAGATGGGACTGTAGATTTAATTAAAAACACTAATGACCTTATTCATGGAAAACTGGCCTTTGAGGCTTTGAAGAACACTTTAGTCATTGAAAGTTTTGTCTCTTTTACGCATATTTATATTTGTAGCTTATAAGGAGAGGCAAAACCTTCTACAACAAAGGTGTTCTTTTTAAGGACTAATTAAGTTTTTATGAATAGCGGTGTTAGATTTCAGCTACGGGCCCCGGTGTATCAATCAGTTTATATTTTTTTTTAATGTAGTGTACGATAAATAGGTACTTAAATATGGAATTCAGATATTTTTTTTATATACAGACTACCTGACCCGCAATTTCGTCTGCGCACGCAACGAAAGCTCTCAAAGGGAACAAATTTTCCCCTTTTTCCCAACATTTTTCATTAATGCGTTATATATAATTAGCCGTAGCGTGATGTTATATAGCCTATAGCCTTCCTAAATAAATGAGCTATCCAACAAACTTCACAAACTTTACATCTTTATTATATTATATAGTATAGATGAAAAAAAAGGTTATCAAAGCAAGCTAACTTGAGGCCTCACTAGAATACAGTCGATACATTTAAAGTTTGACACTCCTCCCCATACACGGATAAATAGATATTCTCCAGCGAAGAATACAAAAATTCTCATTATTTAAAGTAACAATTGACCTTTTTCATAATAACTTATTGAGTCCTTGAAAAATACTTTAGTTAAAATAGGTTTTGTCTTTTTTGCGCATTTTAATTTAGGTTGTTAAAAAAGGAGATATAACCTTTAACTAAAGTGTTCTCTAAGGACTTAATAAGATTTTTTTTTAATAAAGGATTTTGTTTAGATCCAAGAATTTATTTTATCCGTATACAAAGGAGAATGTGTCGGTATATCTAAATAGGAATAAAATCTTGAAAATTTAAAAGGATAGGGGTCAAACGAGTAAGCGAAGCGGTCTAAGCGTTGTCCGTCAAATGATCCCATCCGATAGCTGATTGATGACATCGATTAGTGACGGGTAACCTACCTCAGAATAATTGTCGACATTTTTTGCGAACAACCTATCAAGCGAGAACCTTTACAAAGATAAATGAAGGAGAAGGAAATGGTATAGGGAATTGATTTCTTAACTTTACTTGCAATTAAGTAATATTTATGTTGTAGAATTTTGTATGTGGGAACGTAATCTAGAAAATCTTAATATTACAGTTTTGCCAACTTAACTGTGAACTGGAAGGTGTCTTCACCGCCTTTTTTTTATATTGGAGTGCGGCATGTGACTTTGTATCTACCTGATGGTAAGCAGGCCTACCGAGCGGTAGGTACAGATATCCGAGGCGGAAGAGATCGAAAGATATTTCAACATGGCGGCCTTCCTATTTAGTTAGTTCCTATTATCGCCACTTCAAAGATAAAAATTAAGACTCAATTCTCATAATACGATAGATGTATGAAATTAGAAATAATATGTCACTGATCACGCGGCGCTCCAAAGAGAGACGAAATATTTTGCAATAAAATTTTATAGCTTTAATTTATATATTTTCACTTTTATTTGTTTCAGATAATAGTAATAATAATAATATATAGGACATTTTATTTTATTTTATCGGAGCGCGGCATTTGACTTTGTATCTACCTGATGGTTAGCAGACCTACAAAGTCCATGAATGGGGTCAATATATAATTGTTCTTAAACAAAATTGATCACTTCCACTATGCCGGCTAAATGATGCGATTACGAAATGGGCGGCGACAAATTGCATTACGAGTTGACATTATATTTTAATGTCAATTCAACCCATTTCGTAACCGCACCCTGAAAGGAGACTACCACCTCGACAAGAAATCGATGCAGTAGTCTCCTGAAAACCGGTATCATTTTATTAAAGTATAATAAACCCTATATTGTAATTATAATATTTCACTTCCATCATAATATATTTACAGGTTTCCCCCAAATTGCAACTCACGTTTGTATACCAACTCTTGTTTGAGAATCGAAACAATTTCGGTTCACGCTTTATTTACTTTTTTCATAATGGAACGTGAAACAGCGTTTTTACTGCGATCGATGTTACACCCGAAAAAATCCTAGATCAAGAACCAAACATAAATAATTGAATTCTCTTTTTTCCTCCTTATTTATTCTAGACTAGCTTGACTTCATGTGCGGGTTATATATTATAATTTTAAAAAAAAAACTATTTGTAACAACCAGCGTGACTAGATGCGAGACTAAAAACTAATTAAAAAAAAAGTATCTCTTGATGATTTTAGATTGTTTTTAATGAAATAAACGCTAAACGTTTACTCACAATAGAGATTCTTATCCTGCAGTAATAAGACTTTGAATTAAACGACTGGCTTTTACGTGATGCGTGCACAAACAAATAAACAAACAGACAACAATTTAAAAAAAAAAAATGTATATGTACTATTACTTATTTTTCGGTTTACATGGTGAATTAGAAGGTACTCTCAGCTATTATATGGCTATACTTATCAAATTGAATAACTTTTCTCGTGAAACCATGTATAATACAGAAATTTAAACTATTTTTGGCTTCCCTATACAAATTGATCATTTTAACATTACTACTTTGTATGAAAAGGCATTTTTTTTTCATTTGTGAAAAGATGCCATTTGATCAGTAGAGCCTCATATTAGCGCAAACTACAACCTTTCAAAGTCACCATGTATAATGTACAGACACGGAAAGTGTAATGGCGTCATTCATAAAAAAATATTAAGTTCTTGATTTTTATATTTTTAGTCACATTTGTTAAAAAAATTAATAAATGTATTCGAAGCAATTTTACAAAGTTTTAACAGGTTCTGGGGGCTCCCATTAAGTATTTAAATACTTGTGTCGAGTTAAAATAAATCGAGTTGAGTTAAGTTAAAATAGGATTATCTCTTATACACATATTTATTTTTGCTGCTAAGAAAAGAAACAAAACCTAGTTTAACTAAAGTGTTCTTCAAGAGCTCAATATTTTTTTATTAGTGTATATGTAGGTACGCTAGCTGATCAAGTTGTTTGAGTTTTATTTTTCTTTCAGTAGATAATTAAAAACTTATTTAAAGACTTTTCATGTTAGGAAAGCAGCATAAAATCGATGCGAAACAAGCGAAGCTAAATAGTTTTACTTAGAGGATGTAGTCTGATCTACACTGCTTCAGAAAACTATAAACTTGTACTTCCTGCACTATCAGACTGGTAAGTCGATAATAAATTGCCCAGTAAGTTGCAACGGGCCCCGGTGTAGATCACTAACTTAGTAGAAAGGCAAGTTGCTTCAAGTAAATTATACATTTGGGATTTAGTGATAAAATATTTGAAAAACATATTTATTGACCGCCTCCGTAGACTAGTGGTTGCGCCTTTGGCGTAGTATCCGAAGGTTGTGGGTTCAATTTCCACCCATGGCAAAAAAATATTAGTAGGTGCGTTTTTTTGTACAGTTTGTCATGGTCTGGGTGTTTATAAAATAAAACGTAACTCTGTCAGTTTGTTCGTTACGTTCGAATTAGATTTACCTACATAGCTACAGGGGTTGCAGATATACAGCATGTTTGTGTTTTAAAGGTCTCTTAGGAAAGGTTTGAAAAGAAACCAGATACAAAAATGAAGTAAAGTTGCGTATCTTAAAATGTCATAAAACTGAGGAGGTTTAAATAAAGTCTTATTACAGAAATAATTAATTAATCTCTGTGCATTATTGAGTCCAATGTATCCTACTTTTTGGATGTAGACAGAATACCATAGCTGCGAGGTTTAAATAGCTGGGTACCCTGAGGCAGTCTAGGCGATCTATGCGGTACACAAATTAAGCTATTAAAAAAATCATACTGAATGTTTTTGGTCATGGTGATAATTTTTTTATATTGTGTTCTATGATGAAAATAATGAAACACGTATTTTTTCCTTTTAGTGTCGCCTATACAAAAACAAAGGTAAATAACAAAAAAATCTACAAATCACGTTCACTTTCATATTAAACTTACGAATTAAAACCTATCACTTATCTTTCTGTTTTACTTGTTAGATACCAAGATTTATTATGTATTTGTAGGAGCAATTTTAAGCATATAGACGTTTGTTCATATAAATATATTTTAAATACTTATCTACCTTTTTTATTTTAAAAATGGGTTCTAAAAGTGATATTGGAGGCATCAAAAAAATATTATCATTGTTAAAAAAACACCCAGTATATATGGTTTAAAAATGTTTAATGCCTATTTACCGGTCTAGCGGTACAAGTGGCAAAGTATTGCGGGCGGGTGCGCGTCCGGCGCTGGGCGGGCGGCGCAAGCTTCCGACGGAAGTAGCGCGTCTTTGCCCGCGCCTCGCCTATCCGGACTTCGGCGCAACGTGGACATGTGAGAAAATTGTAGGAAACAAAGCTTGTTTTAACATGCGAACATTATTTTAATGTCTATTTATTATAATACAATGTTTATGCTTGTTTTAATCCTAAACTAAGGAATATCTACAGCTAATTAAGCACTAGGAATAAATACGCAACTGCATTCAGAAGATTTAGGGCAGGATTAATAGTCGTTGCTTAGTTCTAGTCATTTGTTTCTAACTATCAAATTTTAGTTTTTTAATATGCAATTTGATAGTTTAACAAACAACTATTGATACCATAGACCTAGGATCTTGGTCCTAAAAGACCTCCAAAGGCAAAACTAACATGTTTTGCAACACGTCAATTATAATAGGGTGTATAATCCGTCAAGTGTTTTTTTTTTAATGTGTGAAGTGATGGACAAAGCGTGTTGATAATATCGATACAACCACAGACTATATAGAGATACTACGTAGGATATTATTAATTGAAGAAATATATGAATGAATCAAATATAATCTGTCCAAAGATTTTTTATTAATTTTTCTATTGGTGCACGAAGATCCTGACAAAAACACAGATGTAATATTCTGTATGATCTATTTATTAGTAACCTCTAACTTACCTACTTACTTAGAAAAAAGTACTATTATATTCATTTTATAGAACTAATAAGATAAAAAAAAAATACGGTAAATATACGTATAAAATATATTAGTAATGTCATAGTCCCAAATCGTTAGTTGGTTGTTTTGACAATGTTTTGTTGTCGAGCCGTTGTTCCTAGTCATCAATCAGACGTGTCTCCTCCAGGACACAGGAAAATGATGAAGCTTTTTCCGAACATCCTGTATGATATCAGTCGCATTTATCAAACGAGATACTGTATTGTAGTTACTAGGTTGAGACAGTATATAAACTAGTAAGTATAGTAGTTTTCTTTTTTTTTTATTTATTCAAGGAAAAACAGTACAATACATAGCTTAAAGTAGGTAAAACAATATAAGTGTGTCATAGACAAACATTTTCCTACTGATAGGCATTACAAAAAACAGATGGCACAATCCTGCAAAAATGTGTATATAAACAATTTAAAAAAAAAAAAAAGTAATATTTATAGAGCATTATAGGATTTTTACTAAAGTAACAAAATTGAATTGAGCACACTGAGAAACATTTAAAACTGGCCTAGTACATTACTTTTAAATGTTTGGAAACTAGTGCTAACAGGTAAACATCATCCGTATCTTTTTGTTTTTTTTTTAAATGGAGCATGGCATGTGACTAATTATCTACCTGATCGTAAGGAGGCCTTCAAAGTCCATGAATGGGGTCGACCACATTGTTGTTTAACAATGTTGATCGCTCCCACTATGCCGGATAAATGGTGCAGATACGAAATACTGATCTCACTTATGGTACCTACTATATTTAACTATAATTTAGTTATTATATTTAAAAAACACCCAAACCACGACAAACCATACAGAAAACGTACTAATATTTTTTTGCCATGGGTGGGAATCGAACTAGTCTACGACATATTTATTTATTTATTTAAATCTTTATTGCATACAAAATACAAAGGCGGAATTACTGCCGCTAGGCATTCTCCACCAGTCAAACCTTCGGGACAATAAAAGCAGTTAATAAGTGAGGTAGGTGCAATACAGTAACTGAGTATATAATCCAGTGATATTATATAAACTACTTACAATCTAATATACACTACTTAAATATATCTTATATATACATAAACTACATATACACAACCAACTACAAAATGAGAAAGGAAAAGTAACAAAGTGGAAAGGAATAGAATAATGAAAGATAAATAAACACTACCTATGAATTTAGATAGTAATCATATACTCTTTTTTTAAATATGACTCTATTTGGTGATTGTCTTATTTTGACTGGTAAATTATTCCAAAGTCTTGCAGCGACAACTGTAAACGATTTAGAAACAAAGGTGGTATGATGGGAGGGGAAGGCAAGGGTTGTATTAAAAGTAATTCGAAGGGTTTTGTCGTGATGCGAGCCAAGATAAGTGAATCTGTACATATATTTTCACAATAACATTAAAGGACATAGCTATATATTTTTTATTGGCGGGTGACTTTGTATCTATCTGATATTAAGCATACCTACAAAATCCATGATTGGGGTCGATAATAATATGAATAAAATAAATATCATTACGGGTGCCTTACGAAGCTTAAGACCGCCTAGACAACCTCGAGGTACACCCAGCGGAGGGGTTTGTAATCCCACCTTGTAGCCGATGATATGAGCCTACACCGAACAAGTAGCTAGCTCGTCGCGATTTTTGGATAGACTTAATAACTCATCTATAAACAGCCTCCGTAGATTAGTGGTTACGCCTATGGCGTTGAATGCGGAGGTCGTGGGTTCCATTCCCACCCATGGCAAATAAATATTAGTACGTTTTTCTGTACAGTTTGTCATGGTCTGGGTGTATATAATATATAATATGTATTATATCATTGTTTCTGGTACACATAGTACATATAGCCTAGAGCTTAGTTTGTGACCATAGCAATTTGTGTAAATTGTCCTACATATTATTATTATTATTTTTATAAATAGTTTCACAAGCTAGTATAGTAAAACTGGGACCGACAGCTTAACAATAATATTTTTGGCTAAACGATGCGGTTATAGTAAATATTATGTCTACACTACATAAACAACGTTCAAAGTTATTATAATATTGTAGAGAATTCTAAGAGTACATTCACAGCTTTTTATTTCACGTTGGCAACATTTTTCTTCACCTTTAATAACATTTCAACTGTCATCGGTGATTACATCTCAGAGGCATTAAAGTAATGAAAATTTTTCCCATCTCAAATGAAGTCAAAATGAAAATTTTCCTTGAAATATGGACAGCGCATGTATTACAGAAAATCTTTATTATTTGTAATAGACTGCAATGTAGGTAATGATAACTTATTAAACTTCACCTTTCGTTTGTTATTTTCTTGATAGGCTTTGTTACAATGCCTATATTTTTATTTTTAAACTTAACATAATTGAGTATATTTATTTAATTGTTATTGGCCTATGGATATAGTAAACTATATTTTTTCTGACAATTTTGTTTAACCTAATAAAACTAAATAAGTAATAAATACCATCACGGGTGCCTATTTGGCTCCCGAACACCGTTTAAACGGCCTCAGGGTACCCAGTGGACGGTTTTAAACCGTCCTCATTTCGCCGATGTTATTCGAAAGCAACACCTAAAAAGCAAGTGGCGAGCTTGTTGCGTTGTTTATGATGAAATAGCCTCGTGGTATAAAGCGGTCACCCAACCCAGGACTGGCCTTATTATCAGTTGCGCAATGAAGCACTGCTTAAGCCAACATAATAGGCACTACCAACTTCGGTGATACTGGTGTTGGTGTTGTCTATTCATGGACTGAATACTTACCATCTCAGAGATCATGCAGTCACATGTCGAGCTCCAATAAAAAAAACGTATGACTATTGAAAAGTTCTGGTATTTCTAGATATTTGAAGCGATCAGACAGGCGGACTGACTCCCTAGTTTTAACATAAGGGTTCTAGATGTATAATATTTAGAGATCACAACTAGACGTGAAAAGTGATTGCGGCAAAATGCATAAAGCGCTTTGCTTCCACGTTATTAAACCGTACAGCAAAGACTTGGAACTCACTCCCTGCTTTTGTTTTTCAGACAAGTTAATCTAGATCTTTTCAAGTCTATAGTAAATAGGCACTTACAGAGTAAGCGTGCTTAAATTCCACTTATGCCGCGTAGATAACCAGTATTGAAACAAAAAAAAATTTTTGATAACCCTGTTAAGTAAGAAGAATTATTCATTATTGTTTAATAACTGGGTTATCTACAAAGAATTTGAATTCCTGTTTGTAAACCACAAGGATGTCATTTGATAACCAGTCTATTTAGGAATAATAACCTTGATTTTTTCATAACCGCAGTTTTCAACAAAAATATACTTTCCTGATTATATTCGACCTTATCGATGCTTACCATCAGATACATTTGAGGTGAAATGCATTCTCTGTCCTGTCAATTATATAAAAAAGAAACCGTACAAATTACATTAAAACATTGCTAGGTCCGAACGAGTAGCTTTAAAGAAGTCCGTAAAGTATTATTTATTCAACACCCAAAGTAAAACCAAGTGTACAATTTCGTTGCCTTGCGAAGCAACCAGAATACCGAATGTGTAGTACTTTATAGTGCATACAGAGGGTACTAATATTGTAGAGAGGTAAGCCGAGTAGGTACTAGACTACATGCACTTAGGTACCCTACAATATGCGACAGGGTGCAAGTTCTGAGTGCACGTAAACATCTTCTGGCTAATCTTGTAAGTTACAACATTAATGGTTTATGTAATACAAATACAACTAAGGTGGTAATAATCATTTTCTTTTTTGAAGGATAGTACCTAACCACTGAACTGAAATAATAAAAAAATATAAGTTGACCTATATAAAAAATAAACTAAATAAAATTAAAATATTCCTCAAGTTTAGTAAGTAATAATACTAGGTGTAGGTATTTAAGTATGAGCATAATAAGTATTAACGGAAACATTTTAAATAAGTGTGGCCCCAGCATTTTGATAATACGAATTTGATAATCATTTTTATGCAAGTAGTTGGTAAAAATCGAGTAAAAAATCCTTTTTTTTAATGATTCCGTTAATACTTACGGGTAGAAGTGAGGTTTGCGTGGTTTTAGAGTATATTTTTTTACATTTTTTTACTACATTCTCGGTTTATGACTAGTGTAGGTTTGAAAATATTGAAGTGATTTTAATAATAACATCAGCACAGAGGAAAAAATAACATCAACTATAATAATAATATTAATAAATAATAATAATATGTAGGACAATTTACACATATTGCTTTGGTCACAAACTAAGCTCTAGGCTTGTACTATGTGTACCAGAAACAACGATATAATATATATTATATTTATAAACACCCAGACCATGACAAACTGTACAGAAAATACTTTTTTTTTTTTGCCATGGGTGGGAATCGAACCCACGACCTCCGGATACAACGCCCAAGGCGCAACCTACGGAGGCTGTCAAACTATAACTTAAAACCATAGAGCACGGAATCCACGCGCGCAGCGCGCGGCGGTTCCGTGCTCTGTGCTTAAAACTAATTATATTTTTTTATTGCACACCTACATAAACTTAATGTTCTAAATTCTGAAGGTTTGACTATCAGATAATGCCCAACGGTATTAATTCCACTTTTGTATTATGCAATAAAGTTTTATAAATAAATAATTCCATATAACTTTTTTATTTGAACTTGAGGATTTTTTACAAGCTAAATTCTATTTTTGATAACTGCGATCATAAGAATTATTAACAAATTATAATTATTAGATAAGTATGTAATAATGATTATAAAACGTAGCTCCACACAACGAGTCGCCCACGCATCCATCGATCCAGCTTAAAATAAATTTGGAATTTATTACATTAATTAATATAAATTGAGCTATTCATATAATTAAGCCAGTGAGTTGTTAATTATTTTGAGTAAGTTAAGATATAAATCTAAATTTGAATTAAGGGAGATCGTGTAGGTATATTACAATTAATGCTTATGATTTTGTATATTTCTGTATATAATACTTCATATAATATTAAATACGAATAATAGACTAATTATTGGTTTAATGAAGAAATAAGAATTATATTATATCTACTAGGAAAGTTCCTTCATACAAAATTACGTGCTGTTTATATTTAACTTTTTGATACTTAAAAAAAATGTTTTATAAAGCACTATGTATCCGCTAGTTTATAAAGCACTATGTATCCGCTAGTTTATGCCTAGTTGGACAATTGCTAGTTTGTATACGGTATTTAAACATTTTTTAATGATTCGTGAAATTTTCCTTTGAGAACAAGGGAGCAAGTGATATTTTTGTACTATGAATACCTACCGACTCCATGAATAGGGATAACCAATTGTTATGAGGGCACATCATGTCACTCCATACTTACATAGCTGTTGGTAATCAGACATTTAGAGTCGACAAATGAGGACGACTATTACATCTTTATGAGAGCATGTTTACCTACCTGTTGATAGGTAGTGTTTTTTTATTCATATAGGATCTTAACATATAGAAAAAATCTCTTTCAAAAGGTTCAGTCTCATTTTTTTTTTATATTCCTGGTGGTGAGCAGACCTACAAAGTCCATGAATGGGGTCAATCAATATAAAGAAATATTGATCGCTCCCACTACGCCGGCTAAATGATACGATTACGAAATGGGGGGCGACAATGACGAATTGAATTCTGAGTATACATACATATCATCACGGGTGCCTTAAGGCGCCCGAGACCGCCTAGACGGCCCCAGGGTACCCAGCGGAGGGGTTTTAATCCCACCTCGTCGTAGCCGATGGTATGATTCTACACCGAACAAGTGAAGCAAGTGGCAAGAACCCACAGACTAAAACCGAAACATGAATAGGTCACTTTTATAAATATTGTGCTTTATTTATTATTGTTTTTGTCATATTTTATTATAGCAGCCGAATAAATTATATACAAGCCTAGGCAATAGCTCAGTTTGTCACCAGGCAATATTTTTTTTTGAGCACGGCATGGGACTTTGTATCTACTTGGTGTTAAGCAGACCTACATAATCCATGAATGGGGTTGATCAATACACTTGATCGCTCCCACTATGCCGGCTTAATGATGCGGTTACGAAATGTACGAATTTGCATTACGAGTCTTCTTTAGTTGCTTCGCTGCTTTATTGCAATGCCAAATTAACTGCCCATTTCGTAACCACACCCTAAAAGGGGACTACCACCTCGACAAGAAATAGATGCAAGTCTCCTAAAAACCAGTGAACCCACAGACTAAAAACGAAACATGACCAGGCCGCTAGATTTTTGATTACGGATTTTGCATCAGTCCGGGGTAACCAGATCGGTCGGTCGGTAGCAAGTTATAGAGACCATCCTCCCACTTAAAAATGTATGAAATGTTCTACATACCTACTTGTATTATTATTATTTTTCCTATATTTACAATGGCTTTAAGCTGTTTAAACTTTTTTTTTTTTTTTTTATAATTGTTAGTCGTAAGTTGTTTCAACATTGTAATTTAAATTAGCTCCCAGAACCACATTTATGTATAACCCATAGAAATATTATCTGAATAAAATACCTGGCAATATAATCTGTATATACTTTATCTATTTACTATTCAAATATTACAATTTATCACTTAACACTTAAATAAACTTTCAATTGTTATATGCAATTTTTAAGTCCTTTTAAGTTATATGCAAAGAGTGGGATTCGAAAACTGAGGCGTAGTTAAGTATTTCTTAACTCGAAAGTTTCTTTCAAAGTTATAATGCACCTTGAGGCGAAGTTTGCAAAATGTGAAGAAATTTTCATAACCTTAGAGCTTATTTGAATATCGACGTCTGCCATATTTTATAATATTAAATCATTAAAACGGTCAAAGTTATGAATAAGTTTTTTTTCACGATTATGCAGAATTTAAAAGTGAAAAGTTTCGTTTGAAAACTTCAATAGTAGCTCACTTTGATGAAAAGTATGACATCTAAAATGCGATATATTTAAAGCTTGTTATCAAAGTATATTCTCAAGAATAAAATACAAGAAGTACGTTATTAAACATTTATTTACACAAAGAAACTTTCAAAACATTTCATAACAAACATTCCACCTTTTTATCGTGCGACATATATAAGAGTCACCATACCTTTTTGTTCTGGTGGGCCTGTCATCCACCGTATGTGTATGCATTTTATTGCCAGTGCGTGTAGTACGGAAACGAAATGGGGAAGGAGGGATGAGTTCAAACAGCTCTTCAGAGCACTGTCCGTGATATAGGCGGTAGAATACGCTCAACGATGCAACTTCTCTACGCAGGTGCAAAGGCTCCAGTGTTTTAGAGAGCTGATCGTTGTTGATTATACGAATTGCACGCTTTTGCAGTGAATCGAGAGCATTCAACAGGTATTTAGCGGATCCGTCCCAAAGGTGCGAGCAGTATTCCACACATGGCCGTACCTGAGCTTTATATAGCATCAATCGGAGTTTGGGTGAGAAAAACCGCCGCACCTTATTTTATATAAGACTCCCAACTTTTCAGATGCTGATTTTGCAATGCTCTCGATATAGTTGCGGTGGTTAAGATCAGATCGCAATTCTATCCCCAAGATATTAAAAACGGACGTTAGTTTAAGAGCGGTGTTCTGAAGAGACGGAAGTGGGGAAAAAGGGTACTTCTTTGTCGTCATTGCGCACGCTTGCGTTTTGCCGGCATTGAACTGGATCAGATTATCTGACCCCCACGCAGATATACGGTATAGAGTTTCGTTCAGTTCTGCGATCAAGGAACGTCGGGACTCCTCTACTTCGATTAGACTTAACGGTCTCTTGGACTGGTATCGCCCATGGATAGTACTATCATCTGCATAGCAATGAATGTTACCAAGTTTTAGCATGTCATTGATATGCAGAATAAACAGTGTTGGTGACAGCACTGATCTCTGAGGCACGCCAGCATTTATGTCTTTGTATTTTGAGTCACACCCGTCTAAAACGACTCTAATACTCCTTTGCGAAAGAAAGCTGGTGATCCAGTCACATAACCGATTGGGAAGTCCATACGAAGGCAGCTTGGACAGTAGAGCTCTGTGCCAGACCCTATCAAATGCTTTGGCCAGATGTCTAGGCCAACTGCCAAAGCATCGCCTTGTTGGTCTATTGCTTCTCCCCAAACGTGCGTGACGTACGCTAGGAGATCACCTGTTGATTGTTTTGAACGAAATCCATATTGTTTATCACTCAAAATGGAGTGATCTTCTAGGTATCGCACTATTTGTGCATTAATCAGTTTTTCACAAACTTTGCTCAAGATTGAGGTTACGGCAATAAGGCGATAATTGTTTGGGTCGGAGCGGTCACCCTTTTTTGGCACTGGCTGTATATTAGCTACTTTCCAAACTGTGGGAACTTTTGCGGAGGAGTAGGACAATCTATATAGACGCGTGAGGGCAGGACACAGTTCAAGTGCACACTCTTTTAAGACAACTGCTGGTATACCATCTGGACCACTGGCCTTCCGGGTATCTAAACTTCGGAGTATTGCACGCACGTCGCGCTGTCTTATAATGATATCGGGCATTGAAAAGCCACAATTATCAATACGAGGCGGTTGCGCGCCTCCATCATAAAGCCGAGAGTTTGAGGCGAAAAGAGTTGCCAGTAGTTCGGCTTTATCTTTTGCCGAGTTTGCCAGCAATCCATCAGGCAGACGTAACGGTGGTAGTAAGGAGCGACAGAAGTTGGATTCCACGGATTTTGCAAGCTGCCAGAAACTGCGACTACCAGCCGGGCGATTAAGCAGTTCTTGCCCAATCCGTGAAATATGTTCAGATTCTGCCCGTTTGAACACCTTCCTGCAGACTTTGGTGGCAAGGTTGTATGCCGCTTTAAGGGACGCGAGGTTAGGATCACCACATGAGCGACCTTTCACCCATTTTCGGTACGCTGTGTTCTTGTTAGCCACGGCACTCGAGCAGTGACTATTGTACCATGGTCTGCTTCTACCCTTGCTGACGACATACGAGTGGGGGATATAATAATCCATACCCAGAAGTATCTCATCAGCAAGTAAAGATGCACACCTTGATGGGTCTTTGTCCCTAAAGCAGCATTGCCTCTGTAGCAGCACAACTGACAAAGTGAAAGAAACAAGTGAACGTCCTGAAAAGGACGAGTTTCGCAACAGTAAAGAAACAAGTGAACGAGTTGCGCAACAGTAAAGAAACAATTGAACGTCCTGAAAAGGACGGTTATTCGTAAATGTTCTCAAAAGAACATAAAATTATTGTGTGGGTAGTTCATAATTATCTCTCGCAAAGAAGATCCATCTCGTGACTGATGTGGTAGCGCCGTGCACCAAGTTGAGGATTCAGCGTCGCCGTGTCGTTTTGAGACCGCTCGATCGCCCCGACAGCCGCCAATTCACCCGCAGCGTAGTTGGCGTTCACAGCTGCACACAGCTTCACATGGCTCCTCTCGTCTCGACGGCCGCCCGGTAAAAGAGCGCGCGCACACGCCGTGCTCGACTATATGCGACACCCGCGCCATCGAGTACTGCGGAGGGGAGGCTACGTCATCGGCATTAAGGCGGGGACGTTTCTTATTGGAAAACTATTTTAAATTATTATGTTTTGTTTACATTTGTTTTTAATAATTTACTTTTATAAAATCATATATAAATACGGAAATTAAATAAGTAAATTCATACAGTCACTACCAACCAAGAGTTTCACTTCTAAACCTACAAGTACACTAAGATCCCTAAAGTGGTGACCCCGAAGAACAAACAAGCCCTGCTGAAAAATGACGGAAGAAAACCAAGAAGTAGAAGTCTCTGCAATTTCGCTCTCAATGCGGATACCACCATTCTGGAGAGATAAACCTCGTCTATGGTTCATCAGTTTCGAGGCAGCAACAAGCGAACTCAAGAAAAGCCAGACGCAACTAGCTCAGATGGTCGTCGCCAAGCTCGAAAAGCAGGACATCGAGCAAATAGCAGATTTGCTGTACAACCCGCCCAAAGCCGAGCAGTATGAAGTTATAAAGAAGCGCCTCATAACCACATATGAAGAGTCAGATAATAGACAATTTCAAAAACTACTATCAGAGATGGAGTTAGGGACACAAAAGCCGTCGCAACTTCTACGTAGAATGAAGAATTTAGCACGTGAGAAAATACCTGACGCAACCCTGCGACTTATGTGGAGCAATCACCTTCCAGCTCACATAAGATCAGTACTCGCCGTCAGTGAATCAATAAACCCAGACACTAAGCTCGACGAAATCTCTCTGCTAGCTGACACAATAGCAGAGACAAGCTGCTCGCAGGTGTCTACAATAGCCACTTCACTGCCAGGATCGCAAATAGAGGAGACATTGAACATCACGAGCCAGTTAAAAAAAATGACAATGGAGATCGCCGAACTCAAATCAAGACCTCAGTACGATAATCGGCCAACCACAATCGAAAACACAAAACATTGCTCCCGTTGCAACTCAAGATCTCGTGCACGACAAAACTCGCAATCACCATCGCGTTTCCGGTACGGCTCGCCATTACCGTATTGCTACTATCACCAGCGATTTGGAACAAAAGCAGTCAAATGCACACCGCCGTGTTCTTTCAAGAAACCCCAGGAACAATTGTCGGGAAACTGGACAGGACGCTAAACGTGGCGGAACTTGGCGTCTCCGAAGCATCACACCGCCTATTTATTAACGACAAGTTAAACAAATTAGAATTCTTGGTAGATACGGGTGCAAATATATCCGTCATACCAAGAAGAAAAGGCATGCAAACCCAACCATTATCCTTCTGCCTTTACGCCGCCAACAACACAATCATCCCAACATACGGAGAAAAAACACTAGAATTGGACCTCAACCTGCGCCGAAGATTCAAATGGAAGTTTATCGTCGCAGCCGTATCCAAACCAATTTTAGGTGCGGATTTCCTCAAACATCATCAGATCATAGTCGACGTCAGGAATAAAAAATTGATTGATGGGACAACAAACCTTTCATCGAAGGCCACTTTCGTTCAACCTTCCGACATACCTACAATCCGCAGTATTGACATGGGGAAGTCTTATCATGACGTATTGGCAGAATTTCCTGGAATCACAAGATTAACTTCGATGCAGCTGAGCTCTAAACACGAGGTCAAACATTTCATCGAAACAACTGGACCTCCACTTCATTGTCGAGCACGTCCGGTACCACCACATCGCTATGAACAAGTCAGGAAAGAGTTCGAAAACATGATCCAGCAAGGATTATGTCGACCTAGCAAGAGTCCATGGGCATCACCCCTACACATCGTGCCAAAAAAGAATGGAGACCTGCGTGTATGTGGCGACTACCGAAGACTGAACGCAATCACCAAGCCCGACCGCTATCCCATACCAAGAATCAAGGATTTTACATACCAGCTGTCCAAAACCAATATTTTCTCAACAATCGACCTCAATCGAGCCTACCAACAACTTAGTGTACGAGAAGAAGATATCGAGAAGACAGCCATCATAACACCAATGGGACTGTTCGAATTTCCACGTATGTGTCCAGGACTAAAGAACGCCGGTCAAACATTCCAACGATACATCCATGAAGTTCTGCGTGGTCTGGATTTTGTATTCCCATTTATTGATGACGTATTAGTTGCATCATCAAACGAAGAAGAGCACAGAGAACATGTACGCATAGTATTACGACGATTAGAAGATAGCGGCATTACTATAAACCCTGCAAAATGCCACTTCGGACAAGAATCAGTCAAATTTCTTGGCTACACAGTTTCTGAAGATGGAATCAAGCCTCCAGAAGAAAAAGTCAAAGTTATCACAGAATATCCGAAACCAAAAACTGTAGAAGATTTAAGACGTTTTCTCGGCATGATCAACTTTTATTGAGAACACGTCCCGAAAGCGGCTGCATTACAAGCGCCACTTAATGCCTACATACACAACGCCAAGAAGAAAGACAAGACCGTCATTGAATGGAACAGTGAATCTAATGAAGCATTCGAAGCCTGCAAAGCTAGCATATCAAAGGCAACTCTGCTCGCTCATCCATCACATAAAGCTGCATTAGCAATCTTCTGTGACGCGTCAGACAATTCTGCTGGAGCCGCACTTCATCAATTTGTGAAAGAAGAATGGCAACCACTAGGCTATTTTTCCAAGAAGTTCAATGATGCCCAACGAAACTACAGCACGTTCGATCGAGAGCTACTTTCAATCTATTTATCAATCATCCACTTCAGAAAAATAATCGAAGGACGTGACGTCATCGTGTTCACAGATCACAAACCACTCACTTACATTCTCCAAAAGCCACCATCAGTCACAGAAACACCACGGCGCGCAAGACAATTGATGTTTATCAGCGAATTCACAACAGACATTCGTCACATCAGCGGCAAAAACAACGTCGTTGCCGACGCCCTAAGTCGCATCGAAAGTATTTTTTGCCCATCTATGCTAGATTTCGTGCAAATAGCACATGAGCAAGAAAGAGACAGAACCATACAAGAGCTGGCACAACGAAGCAATATAACTTTGAAGAAAGTAACACTGCCGCAATCAGCAACACAAATTTACTGCGAAACATCATCGTCCAATTTTCGACCATACCTACCAGAATCATTCAGACGAACAGCATTCGACGCCGTGCATAATATCAGTCATCCAGGAGTCAGATCAAGTCGAAAGCTAATGGCACAGAAATATTTCTGGCCTTCAATGAACATTGACGTTGGAAATTGGGCTAAACAATGTATTCGATGTCAAGAATGCAAGATACAGCGTCACACGAGGAGCTCCCTAATGTCATTCCCACCTGCTGATCGATTTCAACACATTCACATCGATATCGTCGGGCCACTTCCTACATCATCTCAAGGTCATCGTTACTTGATTACAATCATCGATCGACTAACAAGGTGGCCAGAAGCGATACCTACCGAAGATATCACAGCCGAAACCGTCGCAAAAGTTGTATATGAAAATTGGATCACTCGTTTCGGTTGCCCAGAAACGCTGACTAGTGATCAAGGTCGTCAATTCGAAAGTGAACTATTTGCTAAACTAATGAACACCATGGGGATCAACAAGACTCGTACGACACCTTATCATCCACAAGCAAACGGCATGGTCGAGCGATGGCACAGAACGCTCAAGACTGCATTGAAAACCAAACTATCGGAAAGAACAGAATGGATGACCCAACTGCCCACGGTTTTATTCGGACTACGAGCTGCCGTACGATCCGATACCGGCGTCAGTGCGGCAGAACTAACATACGGCCACAACCTTCGGCTGCCTGGTGATTTCTTCGCTATACAACAACCTGAACGAGATATGGACCACAATTACGTCAGTCAATTACGGAACATCATAAACGCACTCAAACCATCTCAGGCACAAGCACAATCACACGAGAATAATCTGCCAATATTTGTGCACCCAGCCTTACATACATGTGAACAAGTATTTATAAGAAACGATGCCGTAAAAAAACCATTGCAACAACCCTATGAAGGCCCGTACGCAGTAATCAAACGGAATGACAAAACTTTCATTCTGCAATTACCCGCACGCAAAGCGACTATTTCTATCGACCGTCTCAAACCTGCGTACATCGTCAACGACTACCAGTCTGCATCCAGCAGCAGCACTCACTCTTCAAGCAACATCAATCATTCTTCAAGTAACAACACAGACAGAACAAGCAGACCAACGGAACCAGCATCTATCTTAAAATCAAGTACCACGGTTACCAGATCTGGACGCATAAGCAAACTGCCGGTACGCTTCGCTTGAGGGGGAGCACTGTAGCAGCACAACTGACAAAGTGAAAGAAACAAGTGAACGTCCTGAAAAGGACGAGTTTCGCAACAGTAAAGAAACAAGTGAACGAGTTGCGCAACAGTAAAGAAACAATTGAACGTCCTGAAAAGGACGGTTATTCGTAAATGTTCTCAAAAGAACATAAAATTATTGTGTGGGTAGTTCATAATTTTCTCTCGCAAAGAAGATCCATCTCGTGACTGATGTGGTAGCGCCGTGCACCAAGTTGAGGATTCAGCGTCGCCGTGTCGTTTTGAGACCGCTCGATCGCCCCGACAGCCGCCAATTCACCCGCAGCGTAGTTGGCGTTCACAGCTGCACACAGCTTCACATGGCTCCTCTCGTCTCGACGGCCGCCCGGTAAAAGAGCGCGCGCACACGCCGTGCTCGACTATATGCGACACCCGCGCCATCGAGTACTGCGGAGGGGAGGCTACGTCATCGGCATTAAGGCGGGGACGTTTCTTATTGGAAAACTATTTTAAATTATTATGTTTTGTTTACATTTGTTTTTAATAATTTACTTTTATAAAATCATATATAAATACGGAAATTAAATAAGTAAATTCATTCAGTCACTACCAACCAAGAGTTTCACTTCTAAACCTACAAGTACACTAAGATCCCTAAACCTCCAAGGAAGTGCTAAGAAGTATTCACGAAGCCCTTCCCAGTCAGCTGACGAATAATGCCAGACCTTTCGTGCCATATTGCGTTGAAGAGGTGGGATAGCAGTTTGCACAGTCGTTGTAACTAAACAATGGTCCGATCCACCCAGTGGACTGAGAACGGAGACATTGTAGTTAGTCGGCTGATTCGTCAGCAATAGGTCGAGTTTGGAAGGTGTATGGTCGGCCACATCAGGTATCCGTGTAAATTCGTCTACCAGTTGGGTCAAACCATGTGAGAGGGCAAAATGGTGAGAAGACTTACCAGCGAGATCAGTCTTGAGGGATCCAAGCCATTGTTCATGGTGTGCGTTAAAGTCTCCCAAAAAGACGATCTCATCGCTAGGAAATCGCTCCTGAATTTTATCCGTCGCTCTACTCAAATACTCAAATAGTCTAGTTGTCTCTGAGTCCCCCTTATGGGATCTATATAGGCACGCGTAAACTCGAGACTGAGATCCCAAATCCACGCGCACCCACAAAATCGAAAAGGAAGAGTCCTCCATGTAGCGGAGACGGCGACAATAGATGTCTGACCTTACATATAAACATACCCCGGCCTTTGGTAGAAACTTCTCTTCCAGAGTATACCCAGGGTAAAGTAGATAAGATGTATCAGTCGGCTAGACAATCTGCGTCTCCATAAGAAAAAGCATCTCTGGTTTTACCGTCTCGAGATGATGGTGGACGGCTATGAGGTTAACATGGATCCCGCGAATGTTCGCGAAATTCATGTGAAAAGTGGAGATGTGCACCGCTGTAGAACGCTTTTTCTTATTTGTTGCTATCATGTTGGGTTTGAGTATGAAGATAAAGGGAAGAAAAAATGAAAACAGAAAGCGTGAAGTGACACATTGCATCTAAAGATAACACCCAAGAGTCAAACCTCTCGCAGTAAATACTTAAGAAGGAATAACGCCGACATGTCGGACGGAAGGGCCCCCCCCCCCCCCCCCCGGAAGTGGTTGCCGGGATCTCCTCCGGTCACCAACCGGCACGACAAACCACTCCGAGATTATGCGCCACATGACGGGGCAGCCCCTCGTGGTGGTAAACCTTGAGCGGGCCCCTATACTATGCAGCGGGCGGCCAGCGGAAAACCGTTTCTACGGGTCTCCCTGGCCGACATGTCGATGCTGTCCCCTCCCAGTCTACGGTCGATATGACCCCCGGCATCATAAAACAGAGGCAATGTCCCACTTACTGGTTGTCCACCGATTGTTTCCGAAACACGACAATGATCGCTTGACGGATTGTTCATGAGTGGCTGGTGGTAGCTAGCCAGGCGGGAAAACCCTTCCACCGCTGAATATTGGATGGTTATACCGCCATCATTCGGTCGCCAGAGCCTCGTTTGTTGCTCAGCAGGGTGCACCACGAGCAGGTGAGGTTGGCAGTTGGGAGGCTAGGATGTTGTTCGCCCTCCCCCTACACCCCAACTTGGCAGAGTACCTATAACACTGGCAGCATTGCCACGTTGAATGGCAATGCTGACTTTTTGTTTGAAGTAGTTGTGGCATTTGGAGTCTCCACATTCGAAAAATATACGTTTCCCGAGGTCATGGAGAAATTCTTTAGCCTCGGGACCGAGTGTTCCCGAAGTTTTGACACCAAAAGCCACAAACTTATAATTTTGGGTCAAGTCCCTGGTTAAAGTCTTTACTTTAACCGCTTCCGCAGCTCGAGCTGACGGACCAGGAGGCCGAAACATTTGACTGTCTGTAGATCTACGCAAGTGGCATCCCAGATTAGGGATTTTCCATTCTCTTACGGCACCAGTGTAAGACCGTCAGAGCGCCTGCCGTCGAATCTGCTGACTCCAGGAATTAATGAAAATGGGACCCCGAATTCCTATCCCATATAGAACTTTGTAGGAGATAAAAATTATTAATATCTAATAAAGTTTGCTGGTAGATAATTTCAAAGGCATTAAGCTTGCCTTTTACTCTATAATAATGAATTATCATGTTGTTCACTGAAATTCAAATGAATTATTGTCACAATTTTTTATTATATTATCACACGCACACACTATATTGATACCCACGTACGCATATAGATGGCTCACATCTTAATTATAAAAACACAAATAGTTATAAACCCGCAATTATTTTTTATATTCTTTTTTATATTCCTTCAGTGGTAGGAACTGATTCTCACGTGACATGAAAACCTAGTATGGGAGTCAGGGACTCACCCATCTTTGTTTATTTGTATTTCTTTTGTTAACTTTTAAATAAATAAATTAATTAATTCATTCATTCGTTATAATTTCCAGAAGACTAAAGCATCGACCCGTTGTTGAGGTGGTAGTCGCCTTTCAGGGTGCGGTTACGAATTGAGCAGTTCATTTGATGATAAAGCAGCAAGGGTATCAAAAGGAAATGCAAATTACGAGTCTATTTTATTCACTATGATGGTGTCTTTATCGCCAACATAGTGAGAATGACCAATGTTGTTAAACAATAATGTATTGATCCACACCATTCATAGATTTTGTAGGCATGTTTACCATCAGGTAGATACAATGTCAAATGCCATGCTCCAATAAAATAAAAAGAAAGATAACCGGGTTATCAAACTCTGGTTATCTATGCGGCATAAGCGGATGTTGCCATCTTCTTTTTCTTTAGAGATTGGCAAAAACCACAGTGTGAAGTACGTAGCGATTAGTGCCAATATCGTGTAGTACATAAATAATCCATACATTTATGGATGGTCAGAAAGAATTCCTTAGGTTTAACCTAACTTTAGCCATGGAAAACAAAGGCAGTTAAATAATTATGGTCGACGATAGACTCATAAACAATATGAAAAATCTAATATAAACTATATTATTACGTGAAGGTGAGGTGAACAAAGATGATCGATGTTGGAGACACAGGTACGGGGCAGACGGTATCGCTCATCAATCAACCTCGGCCTTCAACACGGATTGATGGCAGCATCTCGCTGTCAACACGCGTTACCTTATTGACCGGTAGGTATAGGCCATATTGTTGATATGTGGGCTATACTGGTGTGATATATAGGTGATACGGAGTGGTTAAATATAAATACATCTCGCAAATAACTATCTTATTTTTATTTTATAGAGCTTCATATTAGACTATTTTATCCCTACAATATAAGTGAGCTTGTTTTGACTGACTGATTTACTCAAGATCCTCCTGCCTAAAGTACTAATAAAGATTAATGGCCTTACTCATAAAAACTTATTGAGTCCTTTAAAAATAATGTCTATTAGAAGATTTTGTCTATTATTTATTATTTAGCAACAAAAATTAATTTGCGTAAAGTAGACAAAACATTCCATAACCAAATTAGCCTTATTCATAAAAAAATATTGAGGCCTTGAATGTTCTTCAAGGCCTCAATATTTTTTTATGAATAAGGCCATAAATTTGACCAATAGCTTCCTTTTGTGTGGTAAAAAGGTTTTTGTTTTAAATTATAATCCCAAAGATGTGAAAAGGCGGAAGTATATTTTAAAATGTTGTGTGGTTTTCCGTATCATTCTATATCTCTGAAACGACGGCTGCTACAAACTAAAAGCCCGTCTCTGTGGCTTACTAGGTCACTTGTATTATAGATACTTATATCTTCTGGGCTAGTATCATAGGCTAATTTTTGTTCCGTTAGATATCTCGCACGTGAACTGGCTATCAATAAGAACAGACGGATCCTTACTCATTATCAAACTAACTTTCAGAAGATCTAAAAAATAATGAATAAATTATTTACAATCCCAATCCTATTGTATTAACAAAGGTATATATTTTATTATATTGACTTTTTAAAGGAAAAAATACATTTAAAAAATCTTGGGTGGACCTTGAACACACGAACTTTCACGGCAAAGGTTCTCAACCATTGATCCGAAGATTCCCAACCAGGTTCCAGTCGTGGGTTCGTGTCCCACCCACCATTTTTTCATTGCATTTTATCTTATATATTACAATAAAAGATTATTCTAAAATGGGATTTATAAAAATTATAAAATATAATTATTACAGTTTTATCACACAAAAATGTTTCAGGTTTTAATTTTATTTTTAAACCTAGTAGTTGATTTGAAAAAACTTCAAAAATGAGAGAGAAATTATAATTAAATTCATTGTAAATAGTTTTTTTTTATTTACATAAAAAATACATTTCTACAAAAAAATTACTCTTCGATTGGGGTTTTTAATTTGATAATTCCAAAAAAAGGGCAGAAAAATGTTGTAGTGGCCACTAATGTCTTATCTTTATTTTTTCTTGGTATTTTTTTGCGCTTCTTTTTCTTTTTCTGTTTTACTTCAGATGTAGTAACAGGAATCATTTCTGTAGAAGTTACTGTTATTTTATTTGCTTCTGTAACATTTTTAGTAGAAGTTTTACTAACAATGTTTCTTCGTAGATTGTTTAATGGAATTGGTTTATTTAAATTACTCCAGTAATGTCTAAATCCATCATTATCAATAAATACTCTAGTATTAATATTGTCAAATCTTCTAAGTTCTTTAGTCGGATCATATTCATTGGCTTCGTGGGCAACAGATTCTAGAACCTTATATATTTTTCCGTTTAATGTCACTGAATCAATTTGTTGCAAATCTGTATGAGTTGGTATATGAGACAAGCATGTCTGAAATTAAAAAAAAAAAAAATTGCATCTTTTCATTAAAGTATGCTTCTTAATTTTTTTTTTATATTATTATTTGAGGCATATTATAAAGTTTCTAGTTGTTTTTCAGTGTTGCTAGGATCCTGTGTCACATTATTCCCGTTTATTTAATTTTAATGACGACAAATATTATAATATGTAGGTATAACTAAAATTAACAGTATTATTTTTTGTTTGTTTAATAATTTACTGCTATATTTGTTTTGTTATTTTATGAAAATCTGTTACTGGCTTTATATTCAGTTATTGTATTTTTATACTGTAGATATTTTCTTATATAGTTAATAAATAAATAAATAAATAAATATAATCATAGTGTTGTGAATAAAACTATAAGATTTAATTTCTTGGTTCACAGACACGCCGCCGGGGTAAACCGGCTCCAGATGCGGTATGAACGACAGGGCTGCCAGTTTATTGTGCGCTGGCGCTACGCCACGTGCACGTTTGCGCGAATGTTTTCCAAACAATTATTTAAGGAAACTTTATTATTAGATTCAAACTGTACCACACCTTAAAAATAAATAATATATTTTAAGAAAAATAAAAAAATAAATACATATTTTTATACGGTTCGTAATTTATTATTAATGTTATTTTAGTACATATGTGTCAAGTACACTAAACATTAATGCCTTTTCAAATACACATTTTATTATGCACCTGCCTCATTTTTTTTTCTCCCTGCTATTTTTAACCTGCAACAGGTGTCAACCCTATGACAATAGGTATAAGTTTTGCACGTTGTTAGAGAGCTTGGACTCTGTTCCGTTTATTTACTGTTGTGGTTTTAGTTAGTAACCTGAATAGCCTACAACAGAGGTTCTACCGTGGGTTTGCGCATTGTAGAAACGTAACGTATTCATTTACGTATACGTGAGCAACAACCAATAGGATCGCTTTATTCAATCCTGTTACCAAAAACAAAGCGGCCCTATTGGTTATGGCTCACGTATACGTAAATGAATACGTTACGTTTCTACAATGCGCAAACCCATGGTAAAGCCTCAGACTACGAGTAACTATAAAGATTACAATTGGTAATTATTTATATTATCATATTAATTTATAATATCTTCCGCATATAATATTGGTGTATTAAATTATATGTTACATTTTACAACACAAAGAAATATCACCAACAAATTAACAATGTAGTCGTCGACACGTGTTAATAATAATATTTATTTATTTATTTTAAAATACTTTATTGCACAAAATTACAAAATAAAATTGCACATAGGCGCACTTAATGCCTTAGGCATTAAGTAAATATTGTTAATATAATTTAATATACCAACATTATAAGCGCAATATATTGCTAAATAATTTCCAATTATAATCATTATAAAATGGACTTCTGCAAAATTCAATTAAATATACGAGTAACTTTAAAAAAAACAAATGAAAACACAATTTATATTTTCCGGAAAAGCGGTTTCCAGAATATTTTCGATATTAAATAAAAGTCGCCTCGTAATTTACCTTCAAAGTAAAAGAAAACACAATTACACAAGAATAACGTAATAATGCTGAATACGTAATCATATTTCCTCTGATATACGATAATAACTAAACGAAATATTTCCCGTGTGAATTTTTACCGGTATTTTACAATAACTTCCTAAGGTACCGTAGGTATTTTCCTAGAATTGCTACCATACCGTAAATATTTTTTTGTTGAGTTAGATGAATAATGAAGAAGTTGGGGTGGTTTTTCTCTGTACAATGCGCAGTTTTTTTTAATATTTAAATATTACGCATTATTTAATACGCAGGACCAAATTTACGTTCATGTACATATAGTACTAGATATAGTTATAAGTAATAGTCATATAGCCTATGCAAAACCGCAAGTCTGTTAGAAAATTGTCCGGCGGGAAAATGGACATAATCTATGGTCATAGGTCAATCATAGGTTTTGTTAATTAATAAATTACATAACAAGACCTATGATTGGTTGAATGTCACGTCAATCCAAGTTTCTAGAACGTTGGTCAAATCGTTCTATAATTAAAAATGCGTAACAAGGCACATGATTAGTCAAATATTTATATGACTTGAAATTTAACCAATCACGTGTCTTGTTAATTCATTATTTCTGATCAACGTTCTAAAAATTGGGCAAAGACCAGTTTAAAAACTCTAGTGTCCGGATTAATAGTCGTTGCTTAGCCTGAGCCATTACTTGGAACCGTCAAAATTTAGTTTTTTCATTTGTAGTTTGACAGTCCGAAGCATTGGCTAAGCATTAGCAATTGCTTAGCACCGACTATTAATTCGATCATAAGGCTGAGATTAATAGTCGTTGCATAGCAAAGGCTAATACTTACTTACTAGTCGTTGCTTCGGATATTCGAGTTGGAAGCAACGACTAGACTATTAATTTTAGCCTAATTGAATTTTATAGAGTACGTAATTGCCCAACGATAACCTTATCAATGCTGTCTAACAAGCACGAGTGATAAAAGAAAACTATCCTTTTTTAAATATTACATATTAACCTTTTTTTTCCTAGTACTTATAACAATAATAAAATACAGAGAAGTTTATTAGCGGAACGTAGATTGTACCAAGTAGTTAAAAACAGTGAAAACTAAACAGAACTCCGTAAAAAAACAGTACTACTCATTTTCCGCGTGGCATACAAAATTGAATTAGTTTAATTATGTATGAACAAAAAAAAATCCGTTTACAAGAAGTCCAAGCCGACATAAAAAAAAACTCGGATACCTTATGTTGACCAAGACCACCTAAGCGACAACGGGGTCAGCGGTGGGTTGATTCCCATTACGTCGTAGCCTGAGATTACAAGTGGCCAGTTCGTCGCGGTGTTTCTAGTTGTTATAGTGAAATTGGGACCGAAAGCTCAACGTGTTCCGAGGTGCTATAGATTGATAGACACCGTGGTTGAAGCAGGGATCTAAAAACTCTACTGTTTTAAAGCTAACCAACTCAGCTACCATGTATATACTAAAACCACTAAATAGTAAAAAATGACACTAGCGAAATTTTATTCCACTTTTAAATATTTTTTTAGGTGGAAGGAAGGTCTCTATAACTTTGTTAGGCTGGCCGACCGGTCTCGTTACAGATGCAAAAACCTTCAAGTGACCCAGTCATGTTCGGTTTTAGTCTGTGGGTTCACCGGTTTTTAGGAGACTACTGCATCGATTTCATGTCGAGTTGGTAGTCTCCTTTCAGGCTGCAGTTACGAAATGGGTAGTTGAATTGACGATAAGGCAGCAAGTATATTAAAATATACTCGTAATGCAATACGTCAATTGCACCCCCCATATCGTAATCGGATCATTTTGCCGGCATAGTGGGAGCGATTGTTTAGGAACAATTGTTGATGGACTTTGTAGGTCTGCTCACCACCAGGTAGATAGTCACAATTCGTGCTCCATTAAAAAAAAGTCATATTTATTTCGTATTTATAATAACGTTTTTTAAATTAATTTACACCCTAATGGCCTTTATAAAAAAAAATTGAGTCCATAAAAAACGAGACACACCTTCAAGTGTTCTTCAATGACTTAATAAGTTTTTATGAATACCTACATACAGCCTAAAATCTACCTACTGTTTAATGTGTCTTGTTTACCTACAAGTGAAAAACTTCTAATAATAAGTGGCATAGAATAACTATATTGGTTTATATATTGGTTTGGACTGTAAGATCTAAGTAAAAAATAAAATAATTTAAAAGAATAATGAAAAAAAAAAGTTGTCTGTCACCAAGAAACATTGTATCTATACCCACTATGTAAATACACGAGTTTTGTTCTCACGTTAATTAAACCCGGGTGCCAAGTCAAGAAGGCGAGGCACAAGCCCGGAGTGGCAGCCTCTGATACATATCTCCTATCCACTAACTTTAATTACGACCAACATACTACAAATTACATAGTTTACCAATAGTATATTTTTGCTACAACTACTTTAAAATATTTACATTGCTAAAGCAGTCTTTTTATTAATAATAAATGGTTTCTATTCTTAATCTTTTACTATATAATTTTACTAGGTATTTACAGTTATCTAATAGAAATTGAAAAGCAGTGAATTTGGAACAATTTTACACTAAACTGAAATCATTTAAACATGTAGGTTTCGTAACCTCATCCTATAAAAAGAAGACTTTAGACCAACTCCAAAAATATATAATCAGATTTTAATTATTTTAAATCTTTATTGTACAAATGCCTATATATTAATTACATATTAGGTATATGTACAATAAAGTACTACAGTAACCTTTTTTTTTCCGCTGAAAGTTTTAATACTTTATTTTTATTCAAAATCATAAAATAAAATCAAAAATTATACATAATAAATGTCCTCTAGCCCAAATACTTATACTTATCTATACTTAATATTATAAAGCTGAAGAGTTTGTTTGTTTGTTTGTTTGTTTGTTTGTTTGAACGCGCTAATCTCCGAAACTACTGGTTCGAATTGAATAATTCTTTTTGTGTTGGATAGTTCAGTTATCGAGGAAGGCTATAGGCTATATAACATCACGCTACGACCAATAGGAGCAAAGATATAGTGGTAAATGTGTAAAAAACGGGAGAAATTATTTCATCTTTGAAGCCTTCCGTTGCGTGCGCCGTGAAAACGGTTCAAGATACACAAAAAATATGTATTAAAGAATAATCTAAATATATATAACTCAAAGGTGACTGACTGACATAGTGATCTATCAACGCACAGCCCAAACCACTAGACGGATCGGGCTGAAATTTGGCATGCAGGTAGATGTTATGACGTAGGCATCCGCTAAGAAAGGATTTTGATAAATTCTACCCCCAAGGGGATAAAATAGGGGATGAAAGTTTATATGATAAAAAAATAACTATTCCACGCGGACGAAGTCGCGAGCACAGCTAGTATATAATATACATACATATTGATGATTTTTTAAATTTAATAATAGTTATCTTACCTATTTATTAATAGATAGTTTTGATTAATGTTTTTAAAAAGAAACAAGCAATAAGCATACTTAGGGCCGGTTTCTTGATGGATAGTTTACGTTACTATATTTAAAAATGACGGGTGTTCTTTGAGATTTTTGTCAAAACATATTTCAAATACATATAAAAGACGCCTTAACTTTAATAATTATTTAACAATTAGTCGAGATGACTATCCATCAAAAAACCGGGCCTTAGTGGTCGAGTTGAATAGACCTTTGGGTGTTAGGTCTTTAAATCAGATATTACAGCACTTTAATTGAATTCTGAAACTAGAGACATATTTGCTTTAGCCAAAAACGAAACAGACAATCGAGTTTCTTTAGTAGCTTTTCTGTGACACCGGAGTAGCAGTTGTCTGCATAGTCAATTATAGGAAGTACTCGTAGCAAAGAGTACTCGTAGCTAACATAATCTTAATTAGCTTTTACTCTACCTCTGCAGAGTATCTATTTATAGAAACTAATTTTACTGGATGCCGGGTATTGGTGGTACTAATTATTTTTTCTAATTTCGAAAACGTTCTTGAGGAGCTAGTCGCTCTATACACATCATAATGGGAGATTTTAACACACGTCTTCTTGATACCAGTGAGTCACGGGTGTCTAAACTTTTAAATATCAATTCTTCAATCAATCTGACACTACTTCTATCTGGTCCTATTCACTACTTCCATCTTGACCCTATTTTCACAACACGTCCAGACATCGTTGCCACCCATGGTCAGCTCCTTGCTCATTTCTCCCACCACGATCTCGTTTTCCTCTCGACTACGGTATCGTCTACCAACTGTTGCCATGCGTCATTTCTCTCATATCAATAGGCACAAGGTACAAGAGGATGCAGCGCTCATAGACTGAAGTTTATTACTTATATCTACCAACATTGACACCATGGTTAACATCTTCAATCGAGAGTTGCTAATGCTTTTTTATTCTCTCCACTACGTCCCACAAGGATCAAACGGGCAGCAGCCCCGTGGATTAAGCGAAACCGTTGTGATGATAATTGGGCTTGTTATATAGGGTTGCAAGAAATCGTTGTAACCAGATTTGCAGGATTGCTATACGATATCACTTTATAGATAACATGAAAAACAAATATCCTTCTAAAATTTGGCAATTTTTTGGTTCACTGGGGTTGGAGCGTTCTCATAACCAGAGTTAACTTGCTTATTGACACTTGACCAACTTAACATACACTTTTCCTTTGCACCTGTGCTGGACAATGCGACAACGCTTTCTACACTTGGAGAGATAGGGAGAATGTCTATACCTGAAAATATGGTACCCTTTATACCTCGTGGAAGTTTCCAGCGACACCGTTATGAAGATAATTAGTTCAAAAATTTCCAATGCAATAGTATTTCCAATGTAATAAGTAGTTTCTCTCAGTCGTGCTATGCTCGTAATAACAATTGACCTTCTGTTACCCATATTATTATTTTTTCTCTAAAGTCTAAACAACCCTTTGGGGTAAAGCTTATATTATACCTATATTTAAAATAACTTCTTCAATACTTCCAAGTCACTTTCATTTTATTTCAATGTATCTTTCTTATCTAAGATACTAGAATCCATAGTGGATAAAAAATTATCAAACTTCCTTAATAAGTACGACCTTTAGGAGTATCGCGCTAAATAGGAGCTATTACTAATAAGCTGTCGTAGGAACCTCAGAATTCTAAGTCTGTTGTTCTCTGTGCCGAAGGAACATGACAAATCTCTCCGCTCTTCTCATACTCTGTTCTTTCTATTTCCTCCCATCGCTGAGTTTTATTTCAAATTCCTTCAGTGTAGTAGCCGCTAACCTGTGGAATAAACTACCTCTTATTATAAGAAATGCTCCAAATATAATGGTTTATGAGCACTTTTTAAATAAATCACAACAACTGTCGAAGTAGTTATTATACTGTTTATAATATTATATAGTATTTAGTATATTATGTATGTATATTACACGTATTTGTATAGCATATAGGTATATATGTATTTATTTATATATAAATATATTAACTAATACTTAAAACTATGTTTTTTATTGCACGCCAATAAACTTAATGTTCTAATGTCCCAAAGGTTTAACTGTCAAATAATGCCCAACTTTTGTATTAAAAAATAAAAATAGGAATGAAGTTCCGACCCAGAGGGCCCACCCGCTATTTAACAAATACATACTGGCAAAAACACCCTTACTAATTCCTGTAGTCGAGTTTATAGATGGGTTATTAAGTCTATCCAAATACCGGCGAGTTAACCACTTATTCGGTGTAGGCTCACAATACCATTAGCTGCAACGAGATAAAAATAAAACCCCACCGTGGCACCCTGAGATTGTTCAGATCATGATACAAATACAAGTCAATATATTTACTTTATAAATACAATATATGGTGGCTTTGGAAGGTTGTAATTTTGGGCTAATATAAGGCTCTACCATAGAGAATACACTATACATATAAAGAAAAGGCTCTATTGATCAAATCAACCATATTTTCTTAGGGTAGTGTCGCAATTGAAAAAAATATAGCTTCTCCAAACAAATTTAGTTATTTTAACATTGCTAGTTTGCATAGAGAAGCCATGTTTCCATGGGAAAATTTGTTTGATTTGATCAGTAAAGCCTCATTATTGTTTAAATAATAAAACAATAACAAAGAATAATATAGGTTTATTTTTATCATAACTGGTTGTCGCTAATTGGCCCATTGCACCGGTCGGTCAATATTGTCTTCTCCTTTTGTCGGCCAAGCTGTCTATTGTTCTGCTCAGCACAAAGGTGGAGTGTAAACCATTTTTCTTATTCTTGGGGCCGTTCTTTATAATTTGCAACAAGTTTTCTAATAAAGACATTATCTATAAAATAACAACTGAAAATTAAGTCTTATTTTTTTTTGTTTAGGTTTTATAAGACTTTTGTTACAAAGATGATTTTTTTCTTTTTAAACCATGCATCCATGTATTATTTTGTTATTATTTTTGTTGCTAATTAGGTATCTATTTTATAAATTGATTTTTTTTTGGTAGTTTAATTTTAATACATAGTTTTAAATTAGTATTATGTTATTTAATTCTTTGAATAAATATATTGTATTAAAGTGATAAAATAATTTAAAATATATCCATTTCGGCTAAATCTATTGAGTTTTAGCGTGTCTAACAAACGGCGATTCATTTTTATATATAGAGATGGGTGTGGGCAAAAAGCTACAAAACTCATATGAATGTATCATCACGGGTGCCTTACGGCGCCCGAGACCGCCTAGACGGCCCCAGGGTACCCAGCGGAGGGGTTTTTAATCCCACCTCGTCGTAGCCGATGGTATGAGCCTACACCGAACAAGTGGCTAGCTCGTCGAGATGTTTTGAATAGACTCAATAACCCATCTATAAACAGTTTCACAAGTTGGTATAGTGAAACCGGGACCGACAGCTTAACGTGCTCTCCGAGGCACTATAAAACTCATATGAATAGAGAAATTTTGAAAACTTTATAACAATCGATATGTCTTGTACACTCCAGTTCGTTTATGTATATGTGAACAAATATAAGCTTAAAAAAACAATGCATCAATTAATAATTATATGAAAATGTTTTTTTTTTTCAATAATTGTGGTCAAAGCTATGGAGCCATAAATAAGCATGAAACTAATAATAATATATGGAACCGTCTTAATGCCTTAAATGGTCTATAAAACGAAATGTCAAACGAGTGCGTTTTCTAAGGTTGCTGTTCGCCTTTCGACCAATCATTGCTCAGAAAAAAAAAATTAGAACAAAAGCAACAGGGTATTTGACTCCTTTTTGAAACTCGTTTTATATGATTCTTCATTACATAATATTTATGTATTTTTATAAATTCCTTTATAGGATAATCTTATATTAAATTTTTAAAGATAAAAATGCAATGAAAAAATTCCTGGTGGCGGGACTCGAACCCACGAACCTCGCTATCGCGGCAAGGCGCTCAACCGCTGAGCCAACCAGGTTCCAGTCAGCCCTCACGAATTTTGTCATTGCTTGTTATCTACTTATACACAGACGCCCTCTATTAGCTTTCTTCTAATAACTCTTATACGAGTGAAGTCAGAAGTCCTAGTTTCTAATACTAGATGGCAGAGGAGTCTGTTTTTTGTTTTTACTTTTTTCAGTATTTTATATTTATGTATTTTTATAAATTCCTTTATAGGATAATCGGTTGAGCGCCTTGCCGCGATAGCGAGGTTCGTGGGTTCGAGTCCCGCCACCAGGAATTTTTTCATTGCATTTTTATCTTTAAAAATTCATTACATAATAAGCACACTACATTGATATTTCCGGGATGTCTACTCTATTATTAATAAAAATCAACGCTGTTTCGCAGTCCATGTCAAGTGTGACGTCACACGCAAGTAAACAAACAAGCACAGATTAAATAATCTCCTATATATTATACTCTCTTCTATTTCATCCACATGATTTATAATCTGTGTATTGTTTTCTTTACTTGCGTGTGACGTCACCAGTCATCAACCAATCGAAAATGTTATTGTTATAATTAAAATTGTAAAAAATATTCAATTTTATTTCGTGTAATCTACAAAAGATATACATAATTTCGTTTAAAATAAAGTGAAATATAATTTTTTACACCATTGTCAAATAGCCTATTTTGTTCTCACTTTTTTTTATTTGTATGGCTTAAATGGAAAGGATATTAAGGGCACCTCCCTATTTTATCTCATGTGAGCAACATTCAAAAAAACTAATCTTAACTATCAATCAGTCAGAGATATTTTACCGGAAACTCTTGGAACAGTGTAAATTTATATTAATCCGATGTTTCTTAGATGTTTTTGAAATTTTATATCAACGAAGAGATTGTTGTATACTATTCATAACCCCAACGCGGGAAAAGTTACATACAGAAATGTCAATGTCAAAATATATATAAAGCTACTGTAAAAAACATGTATACGGTTAAGAACAAAATTATCCTATAGATTTCCAAGCGATTGGTTTTAGCTGAGCCAGTGTTCCGATAGAGGTCGCGTCAGATATAGCGTCAATGCAGCCGCTGAGTCGCTTCACAATACTCTCATTATCTGCTAACAGCCTGTGCAGCATTGTGAAGCTTGTCTGTCTACTAATGGATATCTGCTTGTTACTAATACGCCGAACGCTATTCTTTGTGCATAAATCGATAGATGGTACCGGTTGATACCATAAAACTAATAATAATATATGGATGGAACTGCTATAGTGTATCAAATGGCCTATAAAACTAAATGTCAAACGAGTTCGTAGCCGCTATATTCTGTTCTGTGATTACTTTTGTTCTCACTTTTTTTTATAGGCATGGCGGCCATCTTCTGTCCTCAAAACTGGAAAGGCGATTTAAAGGCCATGGGCCTCCCTATTTTATCTCCATGGTATACCTATCGTATTTATAGTCATTCATTATGACCAATTCTACTAATATCACTACAGAGTATTTTCTATGTATTTATTTATATTGTAGCAACATACTCGTATGTGACAAGTAATTGAGGCTAGTCATGTTTGGGTTTTTAGTCTGTGGGTTTACTGGTTTTCCGGAGAATACTACATCGATTTCTTGTCGAGATGGTAGTCTCCATTCATGATTCGGTTACGGAACTGATGGTTGCAATTGGTTTGAATATAAAGCAGCGAGGGTAAAAGACTCGTCATAAAAATTCGTCTTTGTCGCCGCCTATTTCGTATCCACATCATTTAGCCGGCATAGTGGAAGCGATTAATACTTATTATTAAACAAAATTTGATCGACCCTATTCATGGAAATTAATAATAAAAATAAATGATAAGTCATCACCTACTTATCATCAGATAGATACAAAGTCGTAGACCGACCGAGTTCAACCAATACATTGTTGTTTAACAGCATTAGTGTCTCCCACTATGTAGGCTTAATGATGCGGTTACGTAATGGGCGGCAATAAAGAAGAATTTGCATCACTAATCTACTTTAATATCCTCCTTGCATATTTTGTAAAATGAACTGCCAGTTTCGTAACCACACCCTAAAACGAGACTACCAGGATTCGAGGTCGACAATTAATGGATGCAGATGACGATATAAAAATTAAAGAAGTTTATGACTGTATCTTCCCCTGTGTTGGGATTCTGAATAATATACAAAAATCTCTCCATTGATCTGAAATTCGGAGAAACGAACCATGATATTAATGTATTATAAACTTGTTATAAGAGTTTTCCCTGTAAATTTCTGACCACCTACTTCATCCAATTGAAATCATTGACTTGATCACTATTTTATGCAAGATGTTAGATATAAATAATTACTATAAAAAATAAGTTAAATTGCAAAACAACCAAATGCGTACTATTTTAGCGTTTGTCCATCTATCAAACTGCAAACTATCTCATGTGGCATGGCACTGTTACAATGATAATTTTCGATGTTAACAAGTTTTTTTTGATAATAGAACAGTTGATGCTAAAAATATTGGCTTGCGCCCGCGCCACTAGAAATGGAATTCGCCAATAATTACCCATATAAAATTCCATTAAATTATATAAATAAATACTCACATAAAACATTTAACAAAATCAAACAACATTCAGTCACTAAATGAAGATAAACAGGACCTATAAACTTTTGCAAAAAACGCACTCAATACAATTTCATTTGCACGTTTTGCCGTTTTAGCATTCCATCGTCCTCGCTTCCAATCTTCCATTCAGGAGCTGGAAGTGCAAATGCGAAGTGCCTGAGCTGTCACCAAACGGCTGATAAATCACTCCTCGACGATTTATAATGCTTCGTAGATATAGATTCAATTATTTCGATGACTTTAATAGCTTCATTCAATAGAATCACAATGGCTTCTGCTGTAGGTTACTTCTATATAGTGCCATAATGTAACGTTAAAATAGCTAGTGAAATTTGAATTACTTATTCTGTAATTCTAAAATAAATTGTAACTACTTAAAGAAAGACTTAAATTTAGTTTAAAGATACCATCACGGTGCCTTAGTAGACAGCCTCTGTGTACCAAAAGTGGACTTAGTGAAAGTGAAAGTGGCTAGCTCGTCGCAGAACTTGGATAATAAATTTCCGGAAAAATGATTTGCGTAGATATAGAAAAATATTTCAGAGCGGAATCGTAAAAACTGAATTGTTTATAATAAAGTAATATTAATGTGTTTTCTGATAAATACATTTTATAACAATAAATTTTGGTATTTTTTCTGCAAAAAAAACTTTGGATTTGTTTGAATTTATTAGGTTGTTTTACACAGACATTATTTCCATTTCAAAAGAACACTAATGTAATATTTCCAAATCAAATTTTAGCAAATGTGTTTTTTATTTTAAAAATATTACAACCATTTTGATGGAAGGTTTTTAATACATCAAAAAGAAAACATAAATATAAATAACATTACTTGAAGTTCTGAAGGTCCAGTAATGATTGAAAATTATTTTAGTAATTTAAAAGCAAAATTTAAGTAACCAAAATTAATTTAAACCTACACTATTTAATAGGTTGTTTTACAAAAATATTATTCCATTTTAAAAGAAAATAATTTTAATAATTCTAAATCACATTTAAGTAATAGCAAAAAATATGTCCTATTCAAAAATTTTTAAGATATAAAAACATTTACAACCGTTTTGATGGAAGGTTTTTGAAACATCATAAAGAAAACATAGATATATCTATTTTATTCTAATTAGCTTTACACCAGGTCTTTACGGGGTAAGCAGAGCCAACCGAAAGCCACTTGTGCCTATCCCAACATACTCCTTTCGCATCTTCAACAGTCGCAACTCTTCTCATACATGCAAGACGATTTCGGAGACTTTTAATTGCACCGTCTTTTAAAACCTTTCCAATATGATCATAGTACGTGTGTCTTGGTCTCCCTCGGCCACGTTTACCCTTCATCTCGCTTTTATATAATCTGGTTCGTCAGTATTTCATCACACATTCTTCCTATATGCCCAAAGCAGCGGAGCATACCTTTTATCATTTTCACGCCTATACTTTCTTTCAGTCCCACTCGTTCTCAAATTACGTCATTGCGGATTTAGTCTCTTATTTTATCACCGCACATTCGTCGCATTTCTACTGCATTTATTTTGCTTTCATCTTTATATAAATCAACAAGTCGGGGCAAGCACTGCGTTATGAATAGCAAGTCTTCCTTTTTGAGCAATATTTGACCTATCTATATTAGAACGCAGTGCCCCGTTGACACAATTGCCTACATTCACTCTCCTTTCAATATATTTTTCATATCTAACATCCCTAGTAAATACACTACCCAGATATATAAATTCAGACACTTGTTCTAGTTTTTCGTTATCAACCATAATTGTCGCATTCATTATCTCATTTCTCTCAAATATTAACCTTAGATTTTCCTGCATTCATTCGGAGACCTCTTTCAGTACATTTCAGTTTCATTTTCTATCATTCATGTCTGTGACAAGTGATTTCAGCTCTTGCCCAGATATTACTAACATTACAATGTATCCAGATTTAATTTTAATCATTTAACATTTTAATAATACAAAATGGTTAAATGTAAGCTTATCCTATAAAAATGTCACAGTCATGATAATATATGAAAATAGTAATTATATATTACTTTTTCTATGGGCGCTTTTTAACTTTACAAGTAAGATGGTTGAAAAAAGATCTTTAAACATAAAAAAAAAATACAATATCATATCAAATTAAAAAATATATAAATTTGAATATAAACGATATAATTTAAAAAGAATAATTACGATTTTTAGCGTTTTCGGTGGAGACTCTGGGACCATGGTGTCCAGATGCAAAAAAAATGGTTTTAATCTAGGTAAACTTTTAATTGGCGCATCTGGAAACCATCGAACAATACCTATCATATTTTTTCCAAAGGGATAATGCTCTAAGTATTTTGGGCACATGCGCAGCTTCGGAGGATCTTAAAAGAAAGTTTTCACTTATAATTTTAAAATATTATATTAGGATTATATTGTAAATTTATACAAAATTATTGTAAATAGTATATTATGCAAAAGAATCCAAAAATATTATTCTAAATATAGAATCGTCCACATTCAGAAAAATTAAATCAGGGTGAAAGTCAGAATAAAATAGAGATCTAGATTTATAGATTCAAACATAACCTTATGGTTGTAATATTCTAGACCAGTGGTACTTGACAAAAGTTATGTCTTGCCATGGACCACCAACAATAAATTTAAATAAAGCACACATCAAATTGTTCAAAGCCACAGTAGGTATATTGTTTTATGTTTATGAAAATTATATATACAGAGGTAAATAATATATTAATGGAATTTTTGTGACTTCATACATACTAGCAGGAAAATAGTTTACTTTTTAAGTTATTCAAATGCAATATAATGTTATTTTGCATTTTTTCTTTAATTTCAGAACACAATCGGGCAAATTAGAAAGTCACAATTAAAAATCCTAATTCATTATTAAATACATTTTATACTATGACTAGCTGTGCTCGCGACTTCGTCCGCGTGGAATAGTTATTTTTTTATCATATAAACTTTCATCCCCTATTTTATCCCCTTGGGGGTAGAATTTATCAAAATCCTTTCTTAGCGGATGCCTACGTCATAACATCTACCTGCATGCCAAATTTCAGCCCGATCCGTCTAGTGGTTTGGGCTGTGCGTTGATAGATCACTATGTCAGTCAGTCACCTTTGAGTTATATATATTTAGATTATTCTTTAATACATATTTTTTGTGTATCTTGAACCGTTTTCACGGCGCACGCAACGGAAGGCTTCAAAGATAAAATAATTTCTCCCGTTTTTTACACATTTACCACTATATCTTTGCTCCTATTGGTCGTAGCGTGATGTTATATAGCCTATAGCCTTCCTCGATAACTGGACTATCCAACACAAAAAGAATTATTCAATTCGAACCAGTAGTTTCGGAGATTAGCGCGTTCAAACAAACAAACAAACAAACAAACTCTTCAGCTTTATAATATTAGTATAGATTTTATGACAATTCTTTTATTAACATTTTTCGACATAATATTTAAATGGTCAGCGATTATTAAAAAAAACACAAGGTCTAGTAATGCAGCGATAGAAAATTATTTTGGTTTTATTAGGCTGTTATACAAAGATATTATTTAAATTTCAAAAGAATACCATTTCAATACTTGTAAATCACATCCAAGCATTAGTTAGCAAAATATCTCTTATAATATTTCTCAATTTTCTATAGAATGGAATGAATGGAAATTGCAAAGACAAAAAATATATAAACATTTTGATCAAAAGTTTTTAAAATATCAAAAAGAAAACATAGTTATAACTTACATTAGTTAATTAAAGAATTCAAGATCCCGGCACTCTGAACATGCATTCAAAGAGACGGATCCCAAAAAGATATTTTATCATCAGTTATCATCATCCCAACTGGATGAATGGCGATAAAGTATAGGTAGAGACCTCTCACCGTAAGATTTCCCTGCCTGCCGTAGTGCCAACATCACGGCACTTCTTACGGTGAATGGTCTGTATGTACATGCGAAGTGTTTTCACAAATATTTTAAGACTAGTAAATTTATAGTATGTTGTATAAACCTTATATAGTGGACAAAATATTTCAAAATTTATCATTAAAAATACACAATGGTATAAAAAGTCCTATTGATGATATCAATTACTATTCAAAATGTAAAAGAGGAAATAGGATTTTTGTAACATTCATTCATTCATTTAACAGTGAAAATTACATACATACATATCATCATGGGTGCCTTACGGCGCCCGAGACTGCCTAGACGGCCCCAGGGTACCCAGCGGAGGGGTTTTAATCCCACCTCGTCGTAGCCGATGGTATGAGTCTACACCGAACAAGTGCCTAGCTCGTCACGATGTTTCGAATAGACTCAATAACGCATCAGTTAACATAAACAGTTTCAGAAGTTGGTATAGTGAAACCGGGACCGACAGCTTAACGTGCTCTCCGAGGCACTATAGTGGTGTTGTCAAACAAATGTACATAATTTTTATAATTAAAAACTCATTGATACACACCGGGTTTCGAACCAGGGACCTAAGTGTTTTTAAGTCCAAGGTCTAACCAACTAGGCCACCACGTATTAAAATTGCGTTAAAAAATTTAAAAAACGGCTGCCCCGCGGTTGTAGGTTAATTAGTGGGTGTCCCGCGGATAAGGATATAACATTAAATCATTAAAATTAAGAATAAACACAATTTTTAATAACAGCGATATACCCGTATGTAATATTTTTTTTATTGGTGCACGTCATGTGATTTTATATCTACCTGGTGGTGAGTAGACCTACAAAGTCTTTGAATGGGGTCAATCAATAATTATTCTTAAGCAATATTGATCGCTCCTACTATGCCGGCTAAATGATGCGATTACGAAATGGGGGGCGACAATGACGAATTGCATTACGAGTATATTTTAATATACATGCTGCCTTATCGTCAATCCAATTACCCATTTCGTAACCGCATCCTGAAAGGAGACTACCACATCGACAACAAGACGATAAAACGATGCAGTAGTCTCCTAAAAATCGGTGAACCCACAGACTAAAAACGAATCATGACTATTTCACTTGACGGTTTTTGCATCTGTATGGGCGGTGGTAACGAACGAGACCGGTCGGTCGGCCTAACGAAGTAGATACCTGCTCCCACCTAATAATTTTAAAAGAATCCAAAAATATGCAAATTATTAAATCGACTACGACTAGAGATAACTAGAAAAAAATTATATATAGCAGCCATAATATAAAAAAGCATTTATTGTTGCACCCTCAGATTAATAATTTTGTCTTCGCCGATTTCATTTGGTTAAATAAATGTCTTTGCCACTGCTATTATGTCAAATGTTATGGATTTTTTTTATTCTTACATCGTTACAAAAGGTTAACAAAACTAGCTGTTATTCTTATGTAAAAAAAAAAGAGAGAAGAGAGTGTTGTTCTTTTACTTTCTACAAAATTATAACGTTATTAATTTATTCTTTGTCAAGTTTTTACTGTAAGGAGTTTTTTCAACTCATGCTTAGGAATTTCATAGTTTTCCTCTTATTATTTTTAGAAGTGCTTAGGACTTTATATTATTTTGTCTGACTATATTTTTAAGTATTTTTATTTGGTTCTCAAAGTCAAAGTCAAAATCATTTATTTCATGTAAATCTTTACAGATATTTATGAATAGTCAAAAAAAAAAAAAAAAAGTTTAACAATGAGGTCTTAGAGTGCGTTTGGTTAGGCAGCTATTCATTAACAAAATAACAACAAATATTAATTGAACTTAGACACGATGGAATGGAAATCTTAATATGAAAATTACTACCGAACCGAACACACACTACATAACCAACTAGTGTAAGACTAGGTGGTTAGCTGATTCCATTGACCTGTCAATCATTATCTGCCATACAAGAGAGCCACCAAGGCGACCAACTTCACCGACCATATCCATGCCTTAAATATTTGTTGTAAATAAAAGCTTCTTTCTGATAGGCCGATAGCTTCACGTGTATATTTTTTGCAAACAGTTTCTACTAGTCGCTAGTAACTATAGATAGGAATCAACCAGTAGGATCGGTTTATTTCTCAAATAAACATTCCTTGTTGGTTAATTCCGACCTATAGTTACTAGCGACTATAGTAAAAATTGTTTGCAAAAACTTGTGATAGACCAGTAGGTCGGGTTATAAAAGCCGGTAACTATACAAGTTTAATTTTTATCGTAAAAAAATATATGTCAATTCGGGGTCAAAGTTTGCGTAGTATGTTCAAAGAATAGCAAATCGTTTGATGTTCCATCCATAGCAAATCCGATCCGAGGACGATGGAGGATGGTGAGCGGAAATTCGACCTAAAATTACGGAAAAACCTTTCGACCCAAACGGATATAATTATTTTATGAGCACTTTCGTAGAAGAATGTGGGTAGTAACTTTTGATCTACAATGAGCTAGTATTTGTAAAGGTTTTTGATAATTAATTATTTAAGCAGGTACCTAAGTCCTTATAAGTAAAAAAGCTTCTCCGTTACACCAAAGACGCGCAATATCGCGAAAATATCACGGGTATTCCACCAATCCCAAAATTACCCATCAATCACTCATGACAAAAAAGTAAAGGGTCCGCCAAATAACTTTTTTTTTTTTTTAATGCAAAAAAAAAAACCTACTGAATATTTTTTCAAATTTCTTTTTTTATTTGAAAGTACAATCCTTCCGGTTAATGATGGAAAATAATTTCATTCAAATGGCTGCCTCGGCTGGCCTTCGCTAAGTGGGCCTACGATCGACTTGCAGAATATGCGAATTTTGCCAAAAAAATCATCTTTTCAGATGAAGCTCATTTCGATCTTGGCGGGTATGTAAACAAGCAGAATTGTCGCATTTGGGGCACAGAAAACCCGCACGCATTCATTGAAAAGCCGGTGCACCCAAAACGTGTCACTGAGTAGCAGAGCTGATGTCGTTTGGCCACCTCGGATCTGCGATTTGACACCGTTGGACTATTATTTGTGGGGTGTCGTTAAAGATAAGTGTTACGCCGACAAGCCAGAGACAATTGATGCTTTAAAGGACAATATTCGTGAAGCCATTGGTGAAATACAGCTGCACACAATCGATAATGTACTTAAAAATTGGACCGATCGTGTAGGCTACTGCATGGCCAGCCGAGGCAGCCATTTGAATAAAATTATTTTCTATCATTAACCGGAAGGATTGTACTTTCAAATAAAAAAAGAAATTTGAAAAAATATTCACTAGGTTTTTTTTATAGCATTTTCAAAAAAAAAAGTTATTTGGCGGACCCTTTATTAGTACGTGTCGTGGTCTAGGTGTTATTAAAATAAAATATGTAATATGGATCATTATTTCTGGTACACATTGTATAAGCTCCAGAGAGCTTAGTTTGTGACAAGGGGACAATAAGTATTTAGGTAATATCCTTTATATAATTATTATATTTTCTAAATATACCAATATTATAAAGAAATCTTAACAAAAAAAATATGTAGTTTTGTATATTTGTTTGTATATAATATACTAAATTCTTTCAAGATCTGCTCACAAGAAAGCGGTCAATATGATGATATGACAAGAATAATATGAATGGAGATGACCAATACAAAATGTCAAAATTCGCGCCACAAAATAAATCCTTTAGACGTAGACACAGCGTATGTTATTATAGTTTCGTAGTTTTACCGCGGGACTTCTTTGGTGGCGGGTACTTTAAGCTTAAAGCGCCATCTGTGAAAAATGTTACAAACTAGTAGGACTTTTAACTTACTAACTTGACAAAAGGTACGACATTAAGTTTCAACGTGTTTACATAAACTTTTCATAGATGGCTATCTAATAAATTGTGTTCTCGTTCGGTATTTTTATTGTTAAATATGGGAGGTAAAGCTAATAATATAATAATAATATATATAGATCATTGGTTAAATTTCTAATATATACTTAAGAAGGTACTATTCCTGTTTGAATGGGAAAGCATAGCTAGAATAGTTCAAGACATAAAAAGGTTCGTGAAGTGGAACCCAAGTCTCAAGTCAGTTAATCATTTAAAGAGCTTAAATAAAAACTAAATCCTGGTCCTAGACTGGTGGGTTCCCATATCTCAAAAATCTTATTGGGGTCCTTTAAAATAAGCGTGAATCGGCACCGTCACCGTACCCCAGGTAGCATTTTGACGTCGTGGTGACGTCAACTTAGTATCATTTTCAAAATGCTACCTGGGGCGGCGTGAGACGGCATAGTAAAGACAACCAACAATGTTATTATTCCATTTTGATTGTTTGTTGATTTTATTCTTGAACTTTTCATACCGCTTACCACCAGGTGGGCGTAGAGTCACATGCCTTGCCCTAGTAAAAAAATCTTAACCCCGTTGTTCTTGTAAATATAATAAGTATAATATAAATTAAATATTACCTACGACTTTTATTTAAGATTTTAAATAGTTTCTATGTGTGCTAGATATCTATTTATTTTTATACTACACCTGCTCGGAAAGTAGGTTCTTACTTGCGTAAGAATAGGTCAGAAAGTACGTCTTTGTAGACGTACAAATATGCGGGAGGAAAAAGTGTATGAAAATCCATTGTTAACGTGCTTAAGCGGGAGGAAAAAGTATACCTATGAAAATTCATTGTTAACGTGCTAGTTTTTTTTTTATTTTTTTTCTTCAATTCTTCCAAATTAGGAAAGGCAAGGGTTCAAAGCCATACAGCCTAGTTTTTTTTTACAAGTTCGAAATTTTAATCAAAATAAAATAAAAGTATTGGTTTATTGGCTGTTTACTTTCTTTGCATTTTTGATTTATTAAGTTTAGAAAAGTAGCATAGATTCTTTTCTAAATTTACAACGCCGCCAGAATTAAAAGTAACTGCCCAAGAAGTTATTGAAAACCTATTAGGTACCCGAGAAATCTAAGAATAAATATAACAAGGCGTATGAAGACTTTTTACAATGGAAAAGCGAGAATAATGCGCATTCTTTTTCTGAAAATGTATTATTACCTTGAAAAAAAAAAAAAAAAAAAAAAAAAGCGCGGGAACTTTAGACATAGTAGGACGTCTATTCTTTTGATTATTTTATTTAATTAGATTTTAATGGTTAGATTGTAAAAAAACAATAGTGTACATAATATATATTAATAGTGTAGTTCTTATTATATAAATATATATATATATTTAATAGATTAATTAGGTACTTCTTTCCAATATGGGAAAAAAGGGCTCACCCAGTAGGAAAGTAAAAAAAAAGCCTGAAAAACCTGATGATATAGAACCAGAAGTGGCAGAAATGGATTCAGAGTCTATCTCAGACTCAGACTCCACAACTACAACGGAAAATATACCTAAAAAAAAAATATATCAAGGATAAATATGAGGAATTTAGAATTCCCAATTACACAAGGAGGTATCCCGAACAAGGTGGTAACTTCCAATATATAGTATTCATGGAAAGCCAAGAAACTAACAAACCTATAGGCGATAGAGACATGATGTCTCTCGCCAACAACTTAAAACGATATAATAAAGGGATTCAACAATTATTAAGAATAAATAAATTTAAAATTGGTGTAATCTTTGAGCGACCAGGATTTGCCAACGCAGCTCTAAACAACGACAAATTTTTAAACTCTTTTCAGCTAAAGGCCAGTATACCAGCCACTGCCACTGAGGTGACTGGTGTCATTCATCATGTACCTGTACACTTATCAAATGAAGAAATTTACTCCGCAATAACAAGTTCTAAAAATATAGTTTCAATAAGAAGATTCATTAAAAGAATAAAAAATGATGATGGTAATTTTGTTTCACAGCCAATGAAAACCATTTCCATGACTTTCTCCTGTCCTATCCTACCCGAAAGTGTTGACCTGAACAGTTGGCGCTTTGAAGTACATCCATACATCCATCCTGTCAAACAATGTTTGAAATGCTTAAGGTATGGTCACATTGCTAAATTTTGTAAAAACTCAGAGAGATGCTCTATTTGCAGTGAAGCACATAACTTTAAAACATGCACAGTTCCATCAGATAAGGCTACTTGCTGTCACTGCAAAGGGCAACATATAGCTATATCTAACTTATGTCCTGTAAAAAAACAAAAAATTTAAGATAATAGACAGAAAATAAAACCAAAATCATTCGCTGACATATTTAATAATAAAACATTTCCACCTCTACAAAAAAAAAGTCCTAGTGAACAATTTGTTTCACTACTTGGTTCAGAACAAATTTTAGATGCAATCTTACACTCAATAACTAAATTAATAACATTAAATAAAAAAGATGGTAACAACATATGTACTAAAAATATTAAACAGGTATTAATGGAAACATTAAACAACAATAAATCAACTAACACTTTAACTCAAAATGGCTAAGTTAAACATTGTTCAATGGAACGCACAGAGTATTACTAGTAACAGATATATTTTTAATCACTTCCTCATAGAAAACAGTATACATATAGCAATACTTTGCGAAACCCCAACAAAATTTTACAATAAAAAATTATAATATATCTAGATTAGATTCTGGAAATGACCACAATGGTGTGGCGATCTTAGTTCATAATAGCATACAATTCAAACAATTACATACATTTTATGATGATTCTATACAAAATATTGCAATAAGTATAAATTTTAATAACCAAGATATTTCCATAGTTAGTTTCTATAGTCCTAGAAATAGTTCTCCAAGTCTTACACAAACCAAATTGAATAAATTAATTAAAAGTATTCCTAAACCACTGCTTCTTGCAGGTGATTTCAATGGATATCACACAGCCTGGGGGTGCAGTTCTATAGATACCCGTGGACAAATTATTCTTGAATCCATTGATGATAATAACTTAATTCTTCTTAATAATGGTGATAAGACTACTGTAGGCACCGATAAGTGGCAAAGAAACGCACTCGATCTGACCATAGTTTCACCTTCATTATCCCTATCTTGTGATTGGTCAGTCTTTGATGACCCCCTTGGTAGTTACCACCTACCTGTAATAACAAAAATAAATGTAAATAATAGACCTACTTTTTCTGCCTCAATAAATCTTCCTACTTATCATAACTTTATTCATGTTAATTGGGATTCTTATACAAAACATGTAGAAAATGCCTTACAAACATTTATTATTAACAAGTTGAACCCATTAGAAACCTATACAGAATTAATTAAACTTTTAAATCACTCTATTAATAAATCAATTCCAACAATAATAAAAAATAAAAGTTCATCCAACAAAAATAGAAAAATCCCTCTTCCTTGGTGGAATATTAAATGTACTGAAGCTGTGGAAAATTCAAAAAAAGCTTATATTTTGTTCAAAAATTACCCCACTCAAACCAACTTTATTAATTTTAAAAAGCTTCAAAGTACTAAGAAAATTATTTTAAAAATTGAAAAAGAAAAATCTTGGGAATCATTTTGTCACAATTTCAATAGGACAACTCCGATAAGTAGGATATGGAAAACAGTCAAAAAATTCAATAAATCATTTATACCAAATCACAATAAAGACATATCATTTTTATCCACATTTTTAAAAAAATATACATCAGATACCGTCGAACAACCTTACATCTTTCAAAAATCTTTAAATAATAGCAATTACTTAACCAAAAAATTCACTTTTCAAGAATTTACTGCAGCTTTAACTTCGAGAAGAGACACAGCTTTTGGTCTCGACGGTATTCCATACAAAATGTTAAAAAAATTAAGCATTAACTCAAAGATTACAGTATTAAAAGTTTTTAATTTGTTGTGGTTAAAATGTGCTATTCCTCAAGATTGGAAAAAAGATTGCTTAGTTCCTATTTTAAAACCAAAAAAAGATAAAAATATTGCAGACTCATATAGACCAATAGCTTTAACTTCCTGTATTGGTAAAGTAATGGAACAATTGATAAAGCAAAGGTTAGAATTCTATATTGAAAGCCATAAACTCTTACCTCCGAATCAATTTGGCTGTCGCCGGGGCACGTCATCCATAGAAAGCATCATACATCTCCAAACAGATATTTCAAATGCATTTCTCAACGGCAACATACTTGTCGGCGTTTTCTTTGACATTGTTGGTGCCTTCAATAATGTCAATCATCATATTTTAGCATCAGAACTTGAAAATCTAAATATACCCGAAATGTACATAAAATGGATTTTTTATTTTATTCACAATAGGGAAGTATACGTTAAATATAATAACAAACTCTTTGGCTCACGTTTTTGTAATAAAGGTGTCTGTCAAGGTGGAATATTAAGTCCACTTTTGTATATTTTGTATATAAATAGGCTTAACAATATTTTAGGATCTAGTGTTGTCAACTTGCAATTCGCTGATGATTTGCTAATCTATGGTTCCGGTAAAGACATAAACACTGTTACCAACATTATAAATATCTCACTTAAAAAGTTAAACGTGTATTTTAATTATTTAAATCTAGATGTAAGTACTGATAAAACAAAAGCTATGATCTTTAGTAAAATAGCAAAAACAACAATAATAGTTCATAATAATGTCCCAATTCCTGTAACTAATGAAATTAAGTTCTTAGGTATAATATTTACACATAATCTCTCATGGAAAAAATATATTGACTATATTATTGGAAAAGCTTCTAAAGCTTTTAATATAATAAAATGCCTTTATAAAACGGACCCTAAAATTTTATTAATGTTGTATATACTTGGCTACGGCCTTACTAGTTAAAATTACCGGAAATGAAAGAAGACTAGGCTGTATGGTTGAAAAATCTTTGCCTTTCCAATTGTGGAAAAACCAAAAAAAAAAAAAAAAGTATTATTATCTTATTTTAATGAAAAAGCGCAAAAGTATAAGTCAAGTACTTTGTGGTCTTTGTATTCTATGTTAAAAAGTACTATTTAACAACTGTAATAATTTTAATATAAACTTTAATTAATAGAGATTTTATTTTTTATTTTCCTCGTAGGTGTAGTATAAAGCACTATGTATCACTCGGCGAGAAAGTGCGATTCCCATGAAGGTAAAAACCGTGCCCGTCCGCGCGCCCCTTTTTTAGCTTCATGGCGATTCCTAACTCGAGCGAATTAAGGCCCTCCGCTTCGCGTCGGGCCTCAAACTTCGCCCTCGTCAAAAATCGGTGACTTTCTCCCCTCGGTGAACAATGTACTATTATGCAATTCTATACATAATTATTCCAAACCAATGTGAAAAAGAGTTTTTAATACAGTTGCTCAAAAAGTAGCGTATTGCAGGGACGTATAGCGTTCGGAATGTGGGCTATTACATACTCAAGCTTTTTTTTACCTTTTTCGAACTCGTGCGTTCTCTTTCCCAACTGTCAAAGTAATGTCTATTAAAAAGAAAAAACCAACCACGAAGTTTTTACTTAAAAAAAAATCATAGAAGTTTTTATGATTCATGCTAATATTTCTAAAAAGAAGCTACTAATTTGTTTCAATATCAGATTTGATTCAATTAGTTAGGTTAGGTTTCTTTTTATTTCATCTCATTAAATTTTATTTTATTTCATATCAATCAAAAAAATCTACTGAAGACTTGGCTATTATGGGCATTCCCTTTGCCTACCCAGAATGGGTGAAGAAAACAAAAAAAATCGCTGCTTATATTCTTTTACGGTTGGCGCCATTTTCCAGAAATTTTCTTTGCGAGTTTAGTTGTGTTTTTATTATTTTATTAAATTGCTTCATTTTTTCGCAACTGTATTAAAAATAGTTGTTCAGTAGTGTGTGCGGAACCGTCATTGCAACTTGTTCCGACTGTCAACCTCACCTTCGGCTGCGCCTCGGCTGGGGTAGACATTTGTCGGAACTCTTTGCAATGACAGGCTTTCCGCACTCGTAATGAAATATATACACTATTTTCGTACAGACAGATAAACAGACAAAGGAAATCTATCATAAGTCCCTGTTCTATCAGAAGACGCGCCGATATACTCGTATTTATGTTCTATAAATATAAAATTTTAACAGGTCGATGTCTGTATATTTTAGACATTAAAAAAATAAAAAATGGTGAAGTACGTATATTAGAGCAATAAAAGCCAAAATAACAGTTTTTAGAACTTTTGTCTGTCTATAGATATATTTGAACACGCCTCACGCAATAACTATTGCATGGAATTTCATGCATATTACACAGATGTAATAAAATATAGGCTACATTTGAAAGTAAAAAAATATCTTATTCATAATTGCAAAAGTTTGTATGGATGTTTGTTACTCAATCCTGCCAGAACCAATAGCATTTTTTTGTTGTTTATAATAGGGTATAGTAGGGTAATTAAGAACGGCGTCATACACCTTACTATATAGGAGTTTTTATTTTGAAGATAAACATATTTTTTTTATAAAGTACAAGAAATGGCCATTGGAGAATGGAGAGTTATAGAACTTAGGACAAAAATTAAATTCTTATTTACCCCATACATTCTCAATTACCCCATAGGATGCCGGATAAATAGGGACCCTAAAGGTGTTGTCCAAATAACGGATTTTAAGCATTAGGTTAAATAATAATTATAAATAGTTGAATCCCAAAGTTTATATTGGATTCAATATTTGTTGAATATATGTTGTTTTTAATAACTTATTTCGTATCTACCTTAGGCAGACCCATTTACCTTACTTTACCCTAACACGAACACGAAGTTGCGGGCACCAGCCATTTTGGCAATAAATTTATTCGTTTTTATTTATTCATATAATTTAAAATAACGGTGTAACCCGTATTAATGCCAATAAAATATGTTAAATCACTTTTTTTACATACCTACTGAATAGAAACATCAATTGTTAAAATTGTATTCTACTATATTTTACCTAATAGGAAAAACGTGTAACACACTTTATTTGTTCCAGATTACTGAAGTATAAAATATTTTTTTCCTCTTTTTTCCTACTCTAAGTGCGCAAACCATCCTTTGTTAAGCCCTACAAAATATTAAGAATAATCTTAACAAGAATTCTTATATGTTTTTTTTTATTACAAAAAATATATAAATTACGAAAGCGGTTTGATTTCAGATTCATATAGTAATTCTGAAATCTATTTTTTCTTCTTTTGTACGGAACCCTAAAAACTTAAACCATTACTTTTTTAATAAACTCTACAAAATTTGTTTGTAAAGTGAAATTTAAGTCACACGTCAAAATATTGTAAGAGTTGTAAAAAATCGTCTGTAACTCTTACAAGTGGCTAGCGAACAAAAACTGGATGCAAAAAGTTGAATTCCGAGATTTGGACATGTGGTGGTAATTTAGTGTTTTATTTATTAGGTGTGAGTTAATACAACAAAAAAACTTTTTTTAGAAATACAAGTCTTTGTATCGTCCATTGAAGATCTCGGCCTTCTAATATCGGCTGTTACGCACTTATTGAACACGTTTTCAAATTAAATTTATTTATCATTTAATGTTTGTTTATAGGAGACTAGCTGACCCCACGCAACTTCGTCTGCGTAGCTTTAACCGTTTACCACGGAAGCTCTCAAAAGGAACAAATTTACCCCGATTTCCCAACATTTTTCATTGATGCTCCGCTCCTATTGTGATGTCGCAGTGTGATATTAACTGCCTTCCTCAATAAACGGGCTATCCAACAATAAAAGAATTTTCTAAATCGGTTCAGTAGATCCAGAGATTACCCCCCTACAACCTCACAAACTTTACTTCTTTATAATATTAGTATGGAAAAATATAAATTATAGTAGCGATACCTACGTCCCGCGGGTCCAAATTTTCCGGGCCCAAATGACCGACAACCCCTTACCCCTAAACCTAATGATTTACATTTTATTAAACAAAATAATAGTTTAAGAAAAAATAAATTAAATTTAACAATAATTAAATAAAATTAACCTAAATAATAATAATGAAATAGCAATCTAGTATAAACCTAAAAATAAATAAAAATTATAGTTTAATGTTAGATTTCTTAATTTAATTTATCATTATCATTATAATACATTAAATATAGAATAATTTAATCAGGGGCAATATACTCATATTGTATATTACAGGACAATTTTAAAATTAATATAAAATTTATGAAGGTATTTATTTTATTTACCTAATAAATTTGTATAACAAAAAGTGCCTAGCTATAAAACCAAGAATGCCTATCCTTTTCCATAAAAATATAATTCTGTTATATTTATATTGTTACATTGTCACATAAATAAAATTAAGACCTGAGGTTGTGCTCAGTCGACATCAATAAAATTGGATATGGTTACACATTCCGACAAAGTAAAGACCCAAGAAAAGATATTAAAAAATCGGAATACCGATAAGCTTAGGTTTGTTAATAGTTATAGTTGAAGTTACGTAGTACTCTATTTTAGAAATTTTATTACGTGATATTTTTGTACGAGAAATTTTCAACTCAAATTGATTTTTTTCCGAAAAAATTCATGAAATTTACCCATCCCTACTCAGGATACAAGTCCTTTATACCCCATAATTGTATTACAAAATTATTAGTTAGATATTTTTTAAAGTTCTCTTAATGAAGTTATATAAAGGAAAATTAAAATTATAGTTTTCTATAAGTTTACAAATATTTTCACTATTCACATTACTATTTTCATTCTGCGGCAAGATCTTATCTGTCAAACGAAAACACCGGATATTTTGTAAACACGTGTAGTAGATCGAATTTTGTAGAACTATTGCAATATTCCCTAAAACTATAATTAAATTAAATGAAATTATTTTACGAAAATTTAGTTTAAATGCAAGGTTAAAAATAATTCTAGCATGAGTCGGTTATCGCATCCAGGGTGCCGAGAATACTTGCTGCATTTCCCCGCTGGACCTCTAAAGCTATTCTTTAGACAAAGAATGCCTTGGATTCTTGGCTTCCGGATATGTTGCTTAATAGCTTACCGATTTTTTTAGCAAAAGCCTTTGCGTCCGGTGACCAAGAGCCCATGGTCTCCACCGCAAATGCCAAAAACTGGAAATGGTCATTGAGAGCAGAATATTTAGCTTTTTTAATATTCTCGGCACTGATGGCAGCGGCTTCGGCTCCTACAGAGGTAGAGCTAATGTGGCTGGAGGCAAAGGCGTCAGAACATGTTGCGTCCCAGACGAGGGCACGGCCCCGATACCAAGGCAATAGTATCATGCCATCAGGTCTCAGGTCAGTATCGTTACATAGGCCGGAAGGCTCTAGCATGCTTGAAAAACATACAGATGCTAAAGCCTTCTTGATGACATTATTAATGGCTCTATGTCTTGACCACCGACCAGCACTTCGACGACATGTCAACCCATGGTGACCATAAGGATCGACCTCCCGTCCGCAGCCAAAAACATGTTGATGGCACACTTTAGCCCCAATACGGAGCGCTGTGGCGATCCTTAAAGATGTTGGGTCTAATAGAGTATCCAGATAGGGTGAGGGATAAGCTTCGAGCCAAGCCCCTGACTCTGGTTCCAAAGCTGCCAAGAACCTTGCATTGTCTATTTGAGAAGCAGAGTCACGGAGTTCTTAAAGAGATTTATTTATTAATGGAAGATCCCATGCAGTTTGTAATGAAGGTAAAGAAGGGGTATCCATCTGATTCGAAGTCGTCTTCCAGCGTTGCACAGCATCTGCTAGATAGCTGACCTCGAAGCCCCCAAGGGACGGAGTAAGGATTCTACCCACGAGGTCATAACTAGCGTAAACAGATAAGAGGAACGCCGGGAGTGCAATATCTGACGTACGACGAATACCAATGCCTCCAGATTTTATAGGAAGAGAGGCCTGTTGCTAGAAAGAAGAGCTAAGCGAAACATTAAGCAAAGATTCTATAGCATATTTAGTAGCATTATCTATTATTAGAAGCATGTCAGAATGAATCCAAAAGGGACAACAGCGTAGAAAATATAGCAATCTGGAAATGCAAAAACAAAATCTCAAAAGAAAAAGAGCAACATATGGAGTAACATTTTGTAATCTTTCCGTAAAAAATAGGAATTTATCTCTCTTTTTTTCCATTAGTGGACGGAGACCAAAATCAGTGAGAGGTGACCCAAGTAGAAATAGGTTATAATTAGAAACAATAGTTAGACCAGGAGTAATCGAATTAAATGAATCAAGGATTTCATTTTTTCGATAATCTAACACTGAGGAACTGAAATATAACTCACATTTTAAGAAATTGAGACTTAAACCAACAGATTGAAAATTTGGAATAAGAGATTTTAAATCGTCTATGACATTTGTAATATTTCCAGCCAATACACCATCGTCGATGTGGTATCTAGTGATATAGTACCTATAAGTAGTTAGGTAAAATAAAAATATAAATAAATAAAATAAAATTTAGATAAAAATAAAAACCCTATATACTTACATATAAAATTAAATTATTAGTTTCAATTTTATATTAATCACAGTTTGATTGGATTATGTACTTCAGTCCCAATAACTTCACTAGATTTTAATGAAGTTTAATGATAATTCCCTAAAACTTAAATATGAAATATGGAGATTCCTCCGAAACCTCCCGATTCTCTTTTGTCACCTACTGATATGGACTTCCATTCACCCGCGGAGTCACCAACTATGTTTTCGCCGGAATCGATACTCTTAAATAATCGCAAACGGCATCTGGATTCAGCAGCAATCGAGTCAACCACTAAGGAACCCAAAACTTGTAATAGATTCACAAGAGTCTCGCCCTTCTATTTAAATGGCTTACTCTCTTCCTAGTCTGGAAATCGGACAACCTAAATACTCTGAAATTGACAAAGGACCGTTCTTTGTACATGTAATGCGTAAAGAATCCTCCTCAAACTCTGGAGTCTCCATTAATAGGATTAGATTTGGTAATTTTTTGGTGAAAAACAATATTCCGAACATCAAAATGGGTGGTGTAAAGATGGTAGGCCGAAACAGAGTTTCCATCGAATTCACTTCTGGAGGCAAATAATTTCCTTGTTAATCCATGTATTCAGTCCTCCAATTATTCAGCTTCTATTCCATCATTCCAAATATCGCGTATGGGTGTCATTCGGGAAATCCCATTAGAGGTTTCAATGACTGAACTTTCAGAAATTTGGTTCTACCCTCTAACCGTGGCATTGTTCTCAAAGCCCGAAGGCTAAATAAAAAACTTATGAAAACAATGAACCTACTTGGATCCCTACCTAAATAGTAATATTAATCTTTAAAGGTAAAATTTTGCCTGAGAAGGTTTATTTTTGCTATAGTCCCTGTTGACCCTTACGTCCTTCCCACAATCCATTGCTTACAGTGCTGTAGGTTTGGTCATATAAAATCTCAATGTAGATCCAACGAAGATCCCACTCTGGTCATGAATGTGACACTCCTTCTACAGAACATATTTGCCTCCTGTGCCGGGGTTCTCATACAGCTACTGATAGGATTTGTCCAGAGTATTCTCGACAAAAATCCATTAAAACTTTAACGACGCAGGATATATCCTTTTTGGAAGCCCCTTCCAGGTTTCCTACCCGCAGCTTTGCAGACGTCTCTAAAACTCCCCTAACATTAACCCCTCTTCAATATAATTCTAAAAATGTATCTATATTCCAAATTAACGCCCAGAAAATCGTATAAAAATCAGTATTACTTCAGAAACCGCAAAAACAACTTTTTGTCATAGCCCTTATTTTTTATAGCCCATAACTCCATAATTGGAGTTTTCAATCCCTCATCCGGCCCCCCTCCCCCGGCCAATGGATGTGCCTTTGGGAATGTCAAGCAGGATTCTCCAAAGGAGAACTTGATTGAACTAATTGTTTCTCCCCTCTAACTGAAGCATTGTTCTCAAAGCCTAATTGTTTTATTTTTATAAATAATTTTACTGTATCGAACAATGTTTCTCAAAAACTAAATGAACTTCTTCACATCATCCAACAAAACGCCCTAGACTCAACACATAATACAGTGAATAGAATTGAAAATAAAAAGTCTGATTTATTATATTTGATTAGAAAATTTAATATTAATATACTGGCCATTAGTGAACCCTGGCTTTAGCCATGATCAAGATTTGTGCTCCCAGGCTTCCTTAGTGTGAGGGAAAATGTATAAACTCTCGAGATAATCAAATTGCATCTTTCCCAAAGATCTCTGATTAGCCATAAGATGGAATCAAGACTTCAGTCACATAAATCATTTAATCGCCACTCAGGCGTGCCTGTAGGTACACCACTCATTAATTATTGCACAGGGAGCTTGGAATGAAACTATGGTTATGTATGTATTATGGTTTTTCTTAAAAACGTCAAAGAGCATGACTACAGAGTTGACGCGATGACCGTATAAAACCATCGTAACTATTTACCTTATTAGTCGCAAAAAAATACCAATATACATCTGAAAGAAGCAATTGTTTTATACTTCTTATTTTCTCAACCTCGTGTGTTGATGTTCAGCAAGAACTGAGACTCGTTCCAGGAGTAGCTGTCAGCAAATGGATAGTAAAAAGAACCTTGAAAAAACATTATCCAATAAATCCCGCAACTGACCCTAAATTAACTGTAGACCACCAGTTTCTGTTGAACTGACGAATGCAGAATATGCCTGCGTCGCAACTACAGGTAGACAATAAAATAAAAAGTACGAAAAAATTAAGGATCTATCAGAACAACGCCGTCGATTAAAAAATAAAATTGGTAAATTGCTGACATTATATAAGAATTAAAAAAAACTAAGCAATGAGGATATACACATTTTATCTTAATTTCCAGGCAGTAATAAATATTTTTTTAATTAGATTTATCAAAAAGGCACAAAAAACTCTTTTAAAAAGATTTATGCTCCGGAATTAAGAGCATTTGCTTTTCACTTGATCGTATAGTTTTGTGCGTTAAAAATTTAACATTAATTTACCACACTCAGCCTCTATAGGCAGATGGTATAAAAAAAGTTAATGCACAGCCAGTAAACGCTTTAGAGAAACTTGCTTCGCAAAGTGAGAATAACATTCATGTAAGTTTGTGTTTTAATTCATGTATGTCTATAGACGAAATGGCAGTTAGAAAAGATTTGACATGGTTCAAAGTCCAAATTTGGTGGGTATGTAGATACTGGAACCGGATTAAATGATGATAGTTTACATTAGCTACACAAGCACTAGTTTTTATGGTTAATGCCATAAACGGGAATTGCAAATTACCAATGAATGAATGATAAACGGACTAATTTTGTAAAAAATGCTATACGAATGCTATATATAGTGTCAAAATTATTAGGGACAGTTCCCATATTTATCTAATTATTACTTTATAATAATTGTTTGATTAAATGATGTTGTTTTTAAAGGGTTATTTTATTTGATATTGCTGCTGGTATTAATATTATTGTTTTTGTAAAGTGGTAACAGAGGATACGTGCGTATATTTTCAATTATGTGACGTTTCTTCTTCTTCGGTTTTTTCGTTAAAAAACGCGTTTTGCAGTGTTGTCGTTTGTTTTATTTTCTATTCGTTTTTCATTAGTTTTTAATTGATTTTAGTGTCTAAAATAATCAAATGGTAAGTAACGCTTCATATAACAATACTTATGCTATGTTTTGGGCATGAATTTACATTTTATTAATGGCTCGTCTCGATAAACTTAAATTTTCTACTTTTTAGAATGGATAAGGGTTCAGACACGTCTCCAAGAAAATGTAGGGAGATACAAACGTTGTTACAGCATTCCACACATTCCCCAGAGATGCATAGCAGCTATTACTAGGGTTTTAAAGTCTGTCGTTAATTAAATAAAAAATAAATTTCATAATAAAAACCTCTCGAGGCAAACCGCTCCTCGTACCAATCGAAAAATCAGGAACTTCTGCCGCGAAAATCGTAAAAAGAGTGTTGCCCGTTTGACTACGATGAAGAACGACGTGGGTGTACGGAAAGAACAATGCGGAGGCGGTTGGTCGAACAAAATCTGATGGGTCGGCGGCCTACGAAAGAAACACGCGTAACTGATGATGGTATGAAAAAGAAACGACTGCAATGGGCAACATCGAAATATGACTGTTGCAGACTGGAGTCGACGTAGTAAAACCTTTCTTAATAGTGAAATTAGTCTTTAACGATTTTATATTAATAATTCTATTAATTTACGGGTGTGCTTTTTCGACGAATCGACGTTTTAAATTTTGGTTGACAAAGGTTATTTTGTAAGACATGCCCTGGGGAACAGTTTTACGCAGATTGCCTTGTGAAGAGGGTTAAACACGCGGTTAATCTCATGGTGTGGTCCGTCAACTCATCAGAGATTGGAATTACAACTCCACACTCCAAGAAAATGTAAAAACATGAATTAAGAGCGTTCGGCGACGCAAAGAAACTCTTATTGCAGCAAAGGGAGACATCAATAAATATTGAAACTTTTTAAACATATATTAATCAATATTAATATTACTTATATCATTTTGTAGTTTTAATAACCCCAATAGGATGCAGACAAATAAAAAATACATAAGAGACCTATAACCAATCATTTGTTAGAGAAATCCAAATAGACTAGAAAATTCAAAAAAATCAGTACTGTCCCTAATAATTTGGCCAACCACTGTAATATAAAAAAAAAATGTTAATGCATTAACATTTGATGGTGCTGCCAGTAATGTGAGCATGGTACATATATTACGCTGTAATTTAAGTAGTTTTAATTTAACTTTATTTATAAAGAAATTAAAATTAATATTTTCTATTATCCTTGCCACACTATAAAATTAGTATGGAATACTTTTGGTGATTTTAAAATTATCGTAGATGAAGATAGAAATTAAATTAACTTTACATATTTAGAAAAAAAAATTTACAAAAGTTTGCACTTAGCATATAAAATAAAAGAAATGAAGATATATGTCCATATACTTTTCTGATCAAAAAATGACAATACGCCTAGCTACGCAGCTTCTCAGAAATCTGTGCTGTCTATTTACGTCAATGGTTGTGAAGCTACAATCATTTTTTTTTTTTATAAAAAAATAAAAATACCATCACGGGTGCCAATTTGGCTCCCGAGAACCGTTTAAACGGCCTCAGGGTCCCAGCGGAGGGATTAACCCAAATGAGGATGGGTTAATCCCTCCGCTGGTATTCGGAGGCAACACCTAACAATGGCGAGCTTGTTACGGTGTTTATGATGAAATAGCCTCGTTGTATAAAGCGGTCACCCATCCCAGGCCGGTCTTGTTGTCATCTGCTTAACCTTGTTATCAGTTGCGCAGTGACTAACCACTAGGCTGGGGCCGCTTTTTTTTTATCAACCTTAATATTTTAAATAGTAGATCTCTCTGTCCTTCTAATATTAATATGACTATAAAATATTTAAAAGAACGAAAGATAAGTAATAATTACATATCAAAATTATCATTTCCCAGTGGTCAACAGATTGTGACATCAACCGTTAAAACAAGTTTCGTAGGGTTTATGATTTGTTTCCAAAGTGCGATAAACCTCTTTTAGGACCTAATTTTAAAAGATAATATAACATATTTACCAGTATATAAAATAAGCCAAGACCATTTGGAAATGTTTTTTGGAATGATGCGGATGAGTGGTGGATTTAATGGCAATCCAAATATGACCACATTTATAACAGCCTATAAAAAAAAATCGTTCCGGACTAAATACGCGTCAACATGGCAATTGCTTACGATTGCAAAACATATATATTTTAACTGCGCCTAGTTCTGAACCTACTAAGTTATTTAATTCCACAACCCAAAATTCTAACCAGTCATCTAAAATTGCAGATAATGAGAATGAGTCTGACATTGATTCTTTTTTAAATGACATTTCACTTGCACCTCTAGATGATTACACTCACCACGTCACTATCTAAAATAAAAACTAACTCAAATTAAAATAATAGGTAATAAAAAAATCCTTACCTACTATAAAAAATAAAAAAATCCTTACAATGAAATGAGCTCTGTAAGCCTAATAATAAATAAAATAAATAAATACTTTATTGCAAAATAAGGTTACATACTCGTAACATCATTTATAGAGTTGAGGCTAAGATAAATAACCACAAATTGGCCCTGAACACCCAAACTAGGATTCCCTGTACTATGGGCTTCATGGGATGATTGCTGTCGGTCACACGCTAAGCTACAGTATACCTCAGAGAAAAAAAATATAAAAAAAATGTTAGCTACGATTATAACTATAAAAAGAAGCAATAAGCAATACCTACGTACACACACTTATACATATATATTTTCATGCATAGAGACACACACATTTACATAAGGAAATTGATTTTAATTTATGGTTAATTAATGTTAGCTGGATATTTATTTCATAATTTTCAAAAGGTCTTCCGTTGCGTTATAATTTTCCTCCATAAGCCAACTTTGTATAGTCTTTTTAATTATTTTTCAGTACATGTAAGATGTTTAGAGTTTTGTTCACTTTTGTGTATATATAAGAGGCAATAAATCTTTGTGCAAAAACGGTATGGGCAAACGGAGCTTGCCATTTATCGAATCTAGAGGGTCTATTTGTAACAACGCGCTATACATGTGTGTGCGGTTCACTGGTCTATTCTTGGTCACCATGGGCTTTCTTGTGTGCGAAACGTGTGTAGAGTTTCGCGGCATGCATAAACGGCATTTAAAAAAATGCTTTGGCTTCTATTACTGTACCCAGTACTTTAGAACCGTCGGGTATCTCTCGTAGTGATGGTAAGAGACCCGACGGTAGGTATACATTGGAACCAAAGTAAATTCTGATTTGGAATGCCACATGTTGTGACACTCTCGCCCCTAGCTATGTGCACAGTTCTGCCCAGTTCGCTGGCTTTGCTGCTGCAAAAGCCGAAAACCGTAAAAAACCGATATATTCCGAATTAGAAAATTATTACCGGTTTTCGGCTTCGTCTCGCTCGTTTTTATGACAGAATATTAGCCTGGCGATTCAACGAGGCTTCAGTTCTCGATACATTAGAAACATTAACTGGAATTAACGAACTGAACTATCTACTATAATTAATTTCTATTTATTTGTCTAGGTGTAAATTGTTAGGTTTAATTTAATTTTATCTTAATTTATATTTGTACCTAACTTAATTTTGCAATAAATCTGTCTAGTTTTGTTTTTATTTCTTATATACTTAATGTTAGGATTTCTTTTAAATCGTCGGCGTTGTTGTTTTAAAGCCTTTTTTTGTTGTTTATTCATAAATGGTTTGTTATGTTAGGGTCATTTTCTGTATGTATTGATGGCATAGTAGAATGTTGTGACGTTGAAATAATATTTTCTCTATTATCTTACCTTTAATGTAACAAATGTAATATACGTGGTGGCCGAGTTCGTTAGACCTTGGACTTATAACCACTTAGGTATACCAGTAACTTTTTAATTAAAAAAAATATGTACATTTGTTTGACAACACCATTATAGTGCCTCGGAGAGCACGTTAAGCTGTCGGTCCCGGTTTCACTATACCAACTTGTGAAACTGTTTATAGATGGGTTATTGAGTCTATTCAAAACATCGTGACGAGCTAGCCACTTGTTCGGTGTAGACTCATACCATCGGCAACGACGAGGTGGGATTAAGAACCCTCCGCTGGGTACCCTGCGGCCGTCTAGGCGGTCTCGGGCGCCGTAAGGCACCCGTGATTATATGTATGTATGTATGTAATGTAACAAACAGTATTGGATTTTTACACTTAGCTATGAATATCGACAGGTAGATATTAAATTTTCCTCGTACTAGTTTGATGATTGCATTATTTAAATTCTTGCAATACCTACCTAATACGTGTAAAAAATATAAATAAATTATTTTATTATATTATGTAGTATTGTTTCAATTTATTAACTCATCTCTCACGTCTCAATTTAAATCACAATTTTTTTTTTGTTATATGACCATGAACCGTCTTCTCGCCATGAAATAGTTAAGGCGACGAAACGGTTATCTTCGTGTTTTATGTTTCTATGTTTTTGGAACTTAACTTTTTGTTGATAATAATTTCATAGAAGGTTCATCCCAGGGAAACTATGATAAATTAAATTACTTATTATTAGTAGTAAAAAGTATCCTTCATAAATAAAATAAGTTCTTTGTAGGTACCTAACGTCCACAAAGGTACACAGAGATATCTGTGGGAACCGAAGTGGGCTTTAGTATCTGTGGACTTTATACACTGATTTGACACATTTGTAAAAAAATGCATGAATCGTACCATGGGGTATTTTGACATATTCCACAAAAGTCCGACTGTGGCCTTCTGTATTAGTGTGCTAATTATAAGCATGTGTGCGACATACCACGCTTTGATCGCAGTAGGATCACATATAGTTCCTTTATCTCTGTGCTCGTAATGCAAATACGCCCATTTCGTAACAATAAATAATGTCGGAACAAATAAACATAATTATATATATTTTCTCTTATTAGTTTAGCTGACCGGATTTTATGTCTATAGGTATTATCTACAAGTAGCAAATAAGAACTTATAAATCTTTATTAAGTATATCATCATCACGGGTGCCTTACGGCGCCCGAGACCGCCTCGACGGCCCAGGGTACCCAGAGCGGAAGGGTTTTAATCCCACCTCGTCGTAGCCGATGGTATGAGTCTACACCGAACAAGTGGCTAGCTCGTCGTCTTTATTAAGTACTTATATGTTTTTACATAATAAAGTTTTGTGAAAAAAATAAACAACCAATTTATCTGTAAATTTTATATAATAATTGTATAATGTCGCGTTTTTAAACATTGTATGTTAATACATACATACAAAATACAAAATAATATAAATTAACTTACGAAAATAAAACTAAATCTAAATGACACATTACATACAAAACTTTAAAACTAAATATGACAATATCGCGTCTTTGATGGTAAATCAATGAAATGACTTAAAATTAAAGAATTTATTTACATAATAGAAAAAGAAGGAAATTCGACCTTCCTATAAATACTTTTCATTAATTCTTAACCGATTTGTATATTTTTTTTATTATCCAACTATATGGATACTTAATATTAATGTTTATAATAATAATATTAAGTATATTGCACACATGTTCTAAAATATTCATACTTTAAGATAACAATAAATTGTAATAAAAACCTAAATAGAAACAAATATTACATTCAAGAAAAACTATAGTATAACAAATATTATATATATATATATATATATATATATATATATATATATATATGTGTATATATAAAATACTTAGTTATAACTTATTATTTTACAAAAGTAAATAATACATACTTCAAATAAAATCGTTATTTTATACTTTTTAGTAGTGAGATCAGTTTCTTTTTTTTTTTTTTACAAAAAAAATAACAAATATTACATTCAAGAAAAACTATAGTATAACAAATATAAAATATATATATATATATGTTTATATAAAATACTTAGTTATAACTTTTTATTTCACTAGAGTAAATAATACATAGGGTACCTACTTCGAATAAAATCGTTATTTTATACTTTTGAGATCGGTTTATTTATGTTAGGTACTTATTTTTATTTTACTGTTCAATGAAATATTTTCTTAGTTGCTGTTCATGATTTTTTTTTTCTACGGTGAGCCAGAAATTAATCCGTCTACTATACTGCATAAACTGCATTTACTTAATGTACCTATTGTTTTTTTTCTTTTTTGAGAAAGTAATATTATATATTCATAAATTTAACAAAACCAACCAATTAAATATCTTATTTAAAAACAAGAAGAGATAATTCATCCATCCCAGACATTGCACCAGCCGTGCCTAGAACAGATGCGACATTACCTCTATGTATTGCTAGACTAATATTCTGTGATAAAAAAGACTTTGCACGCAAATCTCCCGTGGTTTGGATCAATTGTCGAACAATTTGATCCTCCAACTGCCTTGTACCTTTGCTCCATGGGCCCAGCGTCTCTACAGCAAAAGCCGAGAATATATAATATTCTTCTAAATGAGAGTACTATATGTAAACTATATTTAATTCTAAGGCAGTATAGAGGAAAGCCAAGGCAGTTTCCCTGTTGTCTTGAACATATGCCAATCGTAGAGAAATTTCCCAACTATGAGCAAGATGAGCAGGGCCAGAAAGATGTTCACAATATTAACTGGACTAATCGGCGATTTGTTTTCTGAAGAGTTGCAAACTATTCCCAGAGAGATTGTACTTATCTGAAAACAAGGAATTTAAATAAGTAGTAATATTTGATATTCCCTATATATATCTTCACGGGTGCCTTACGGTGCCCGAGACCGCCTAGACGGCCCCAGGGTACCCAACGGAGGGGTTTTAATCCCACCTCGTAGCCGATGGTATGAGTCTACATCGAACAAGTGGCTAGCTCGTCGCGATGTTTTGGATAGACTCAATAACCCTATCTATAAACAGTTTCACAAGTTGGTATAGTGAAATTGGGACCGACAGCTTAACGTGCTCTCCGAGGCACTATAGTGGTGTTGTCATATAAATGTACATATTTTTTTTAATTAAAAACTCATTGGTACACACCGGGATACGAACCAGGGACCTTAGTGTCTTTAAGTCCACGGCTACCACGTATACTTGGCCACCACGTATACTACGTCATAATGTTTTCTTTGATAAAATACAGATTAAAATCCATAAGGCTACCATATCACCGACAGACCATAGTCTCCGTGGTCTTGATTACGCCTTTGGCATTGTATCTGGAGGACGCAGGTTTGATTCCCACTCATGGCAAAATAATATTTACACAATTTTATGTACAGTTTGATTTTATCTGGGTGTTTATAAAATATAACATGTGTTTAGGCGCAGGCCTAATATTATATAAACTCCTAAAATTAATTATTATTTAATTAAGAAAATTATTCAGGCGTTAGGTAACCTCCGACCTACCGCACTGACTTCTTTGTAAATTTTAATATAGTTTTTTAGGAACACCCACTTGGTGGACCGCAAGCATTTTAAATATGTTCCTTCAATTGCTTATATCTCGTTCATCAGACGAGATGTCTCTTGTAAATATTAAACAATAATTAAAAAGATCAAAAAACAAATAAATTGGTTTTTATTATAAAGCCGCATTATGTCTCCAAGATAACATGTATTTGTATAATTATTTCTGGTACGCTTAGTACAAGGCTAGAGTTTAGTTTGTGACCAGAGGCTCTACCATGGGTTTGCGCATTGTAGAAACGTAACGTATTCATTTACGTATACGTGAGCAACAACCAATAGGATCGCTTTAATTTTGGTAACAGGATTAAATAAAGCGATCCTATTGGTTGCTCACGTATACGTAAATGAATACGTTACGTTTCTACAATGCGCAAACCCATAGTAGAGCCTCTGGGCAATGTGTGTAAATATAGAATAGAATATGTACCTATTTATTCCATAAAAAATAACAAAAAAAATATGCTAACTTACAATAATATAATACTTAAAATAAATTTGATTACAATGATAATAAAAAATACAACTTATTGAAACGGTTTCAACCTCAGCGGTTTCAACTAATCGTGGAGTGCCTCGCGCTGATTTTCAGGTTGAACCATGATTTATTAACCTAGATTTACATAATAGAATAGCCAAATTAATCTGTCTCTGAATACCATCGGCGAAATGAGGGTGGGTTGATTCCTCCGCTGGGTACCCTAAGGCCGCTTAAACGGTTCTCGGAAATCTAATATTTTAAATTTACTGACTATTCGTAAAATAATAAATTAACGTAAAATAATGACCAAGGAAGAAATCAAGGTTTTATTGAAAAGGTACCCATAGTAAATGCGTTAGTATGCGCGTTGAATAGCTATAGACACTTTTTGCCCTAGAAGAAATGCTGGCAAAAATATTTAAAAAATAAGTAAAACGGGGCTATTTGAGATATTCAGGGCTATTTGGGACGAACGGTGCAAAAAAAAAAAAATTTACTTGATTTTTTCAATTAGTAGATATATATTTGTTCATATGGCAATACTAAAATACCTAATCTTTAAAAAAAAAGTGACATTTTACATTGGCAGATTCGTACGTTTGACTAAAGTTACAAAAAAACATAATTCGATTTTAAAGAGATACATTTGATGGTTTAACTTCTTTACTAGTTTTTAAATAAGATAAGTTAATTATGTTTTAATACTATATATGGAAGGAATATATGTTTTTAGCTATAATTAAAGTACACACAATTTTCTTTTAGTTTTGTGGCAGTTATTCATAGTAATTTAAGAGGGGCTAATAGGGCCACTGGCATGGGGTTATTTGGGACGGGGATAATTCCGTGATATATTTAACTACGAGACCATCTTCTTCTCTTACGACTACAGCCAGATGATAAAATATTTGAAGATGAGCAGGGTGTAGTAAAATAATTGAAGAATGTCCGATAGGCTTTAACTTAAATGACACGGTTTTGGTGAGGTATTTAATAAGAAATAAGGTAGAGTATCATGTAGGTGTTATCATAGAGAAGACGAGAGAAGACACCATAAAAATAGACTATTACATAAAAGTTGGTAAGAATGATAACACCAGATTTATAAAACCAAAGAAAATGAACATCGATTATATAGACAGGAAGATGATAGTTAGAACTGTTGATTTAGTACCTTTAAAAGAAAATGAAAGATCAGAATTTAAATTCTTAGATGAAGACGACTACATTTACAGGAACTAGAAAAAAACGGCAAAGTAACAACATCGTTTTAACAAGGTGCCTACAAATAAATAAAAATAAAATAGTTTTAGATATTAAAAGTGGTATTAAAACGTAGTAACAGTTGGAGCAAAGTTATCTTTATTGTAAATAAAGTGATTTGGTGCATTTAAATAGTAATTAGTGTGATAATTGTGAGAAAACATTTATGAAATATTGTTATACTTGAGAGATCAATATTAGAACTACCTACCTCGTTACTTGTTAAAAGATTAACAACCCAAACTAGTGTTGATAAATTTTGCAGCGGTCGATAAGCGTCTTGTGGCCGAGAGTGCGCAGAGCCGAACTTAGGGTATCAAATGCGCGGAGGTTCAAATCCGGGTCCCTAATAGAATAGTTTTTTATTTTTTTTTTTTTAATTCTTTTAAAAACTTTTTTTTTTTCTCTTTTTTTAAATACACTTTTTTTTTCTTTTAGTTGTTGTTGTTTATATTAAATAATTTTAATCACTAAAAAATGTCTAAATGTGGAGCGTGCGCTACTAAACTGAATAGAGGAGATACTTTCATGCGTTGTGTTTTATGTCAAAGTAGCTATCACATTTTGTGTGTTGGAATCAATAATGATCAGCTGAAATTAATGCCAACAGACAAAGTAAAGACGTGGTTATGTCCTGAATGCACCAGCAAGCGCAAAAAGGGTGGGGATAATACACACACACCGGTAAAAAGTTTATCGCCGGAACTCGTCGACAATAGAGTTCTGGAAGCTGTTCGCAGTGGAGGGTCAATGGGCTTTTCTACCAGTGAAACTCCTACGGAACAACATGCTGCAATTTTAAAAGTCATGGCATCTCGCTTATTGCAAATATGTGAACAGATACAGGCGGTAACAGGACTACAGAATAATATTAAATTAATTCAAAATGAGCTGGCCGAGATAAAGGACTCACTAAGCTGGAAGATGGATGATTTGTCTGAGAGGGTTATCACATTAGAAACAGAGACCAACCAAATTAAGGAGTCAAATGGAAGTAGGTGCTCCGCTCTCGAAGATACAATCGAGCACCTTAAACAAGATATAAACCAACGAGACCAAATTATATTAGTGCCCGGATACACATTGAAGTATGTACCTAGAAAAAAGGGAACTGGTGGGGGTGTAGGATATTACATAGGGAAACACATTAAACATAGGGTCCGATCGCACCCACAGTCCGCTTTGGAACAGATGTGGTTAGAGGTATCATTTCCCGGCTGCCGCATGGCAATCGGTACAGCATATAGATCCGAGTCCGTGGTTAAAATTGAAGAAGCCATAAATTGTCTCGATGAATCTATAAGTTGTTTTTCGTATTGTGACCACATTTGTATCCTATCGGATTTTAATGTGGAACTTCTAAATCCTACTAAGTCTCAAATAATGACACAGTTCCTACAAGACAGAAATATGAAACAGCTAGTAGAAATACCTACAAGAGTGACAGAAAAGTCCTCTACACTGTTGGACTTGATTATTACTGATACGCCTCAAATGTATAGTAATATACAGGTACATCATAATCCAGATTTAAGTGACCATGCTATGGTATTAGTGGATTGTTTAATAAAGAAACCTAAAGTGGAACCTAAATTTATAAATACGCGATGCCTTAAAAATATAAATCATGCATTGTTCGAATCTGATTTAAATGATATACAATGGGAAGTCATGAGAAAAGTGGATAATGTGGACGTTATAGTAGACCAATTTCAGGAAGCCATAATAAAATTATTCGATAAACACGCTCCATTAAAGCGAATTCAAATAAAGGACACAATTCGGCCTTGGATAACTGATAATGTTAAATTCATGATGGAACTTAGGGATAAAGCCTTTGTCAAGGCACGGCAAACAAAATCAGACATACATCTAAGATACTATAAAGACCTTCGAAATTTAGTTAATAGCACACTATCAAAAGGGAAAAAACGGCATATTTTACACACTTTATTAACGGAAACAGCAAAGACCCTAAAAAACTTTGGACACATTTAAAACAAACAACCATCCTAGAAGAATCAAATAAAGCTGATTTACCGGAACATTTAAGGAACCCTAATGATATAAATGATTTCTTTCTAAACATACCTAAAGCACAAGCAAACTGTCCCAAAAATAAGAAAGTATATATTGATGGCTTTATAAATGATAAACTCATTGACCCTCAATTTCATCTTAAAACTATTGAGGAAAACGTAATCCTAATAATCATTAACAAAATTAAAACAAATGCTCGTGGACCTGATGGCATTTCTATTGAAATGATCCGACTTACACTGCCTACATCTTTGTCAATAATTACACGCTTAGTCAATTTATCACTTAGATTAAATGTGTTTCCTCATAAATGGAAGCACGCTCTGGTTATGCCTATACCAAAGACAGGATGCGTAGAATCATATAACGATTTAAGACCTATTAGTATTTTACCGGTTCTCTCAAAGATATTAGAACGTGTTGTACAAATTCAATTATCTGAATATCTCGAAGAACATACCATATTCCCACAAATTCAGTCCGGTTTTCGTAAGGGTTATGGAACAGCATCAAGCTTAGTGCATGTTATAGATGATATACTGACTCAGTCAGATGGTGGTTATAGCTCAACGCTAGTACTACTGGACTTTTCAAAAGCTTTCGACAGCTTAGATACAGATCTGCTTTTGCATAAACTTTCCTACTATGGGGTGTCCAGCGCTTCATGTCTCTGGTTCAAGTCCTTTCTAAATAATAGAAGTCAACAAGAGAGTTACTTACAACAACGGTACAAGACTTGACTCAGATATAAGAAGTGTCACACGAGGTATACCACAGGGTTCAATTTTAAGTCCTCTCTTGTTTATTTTATATACAACAGATTTGACAAAGGTGTTAAGGTACTGTAAGGTTCACATGTATGCAGATGATACTCAGCTATATTACTCATTTAAACCTGACTTGATAGATGATGCCTTTAAAAATATCAACAATGATCTGGCGTTAATTTATAACTGGGCAAATGATAATGCTTTAGTACTAAATCCTATTAAGTCAAAGTATATGCTATTAGGTACTAAGAAACAAAGAGCTATAAAAGGGGACGTATATATGAACATAAATGGACAACCTATACAAAGAGTTGATGAAGCAAAAAATTTAGGACTTGCACTCGACTCGGAAATAAGATTTATTAATCATATACAATCTAAAATGGGATTCAGCTTTTATAAGCTTAAAATATTGTATAGAATTAGAGATTACCTTACTGAAAATATTCGCGTTTTACTTACAGATTCACTTGTACTATCAGCATTTAATTATTGTGATGTAGTTTACGGTATACAAAAAAACACAGAAGTCTATACAGAGAGTCCAAAATGCATGTACCAGATTTTGCTTTAAAATTCCAAAGTATTCACATGTATCACCTTATATAAATAAAAATAATTTGTTGAACATGTCATCCCGTAGAGAGCTACATATGGCGTGCTTTGTTCACAGAATTTTACACACACAAAAGCCAAAGTATTTGTCAGAAAAACTAATTTACTGGCAAGATGCACATAATTACAAACACGGCACACGATCCCATCTGTCTACAATATTGTCTATTCCACCATATACACAAGCCGGGTTTCAGGGATCATTTAAATACGCTGCTGCAAAAATTTTGAATAATTTGCCTCTACCTATTAGAAGTGTAAAGGTTTTGGCAAGTTTTAAAAAGCAGGTTAAACAACGGCTGTTGAAGGGGCAACTGTAATCTTGAACCATTCATATTTTTTTCATTTACTTTTTTTATTTATTATTTTTGCAATTAGTATAAGTATACCTAATATTATTGTGTGAGAGATGTTTTTTTGTTTTTATTATTATGTAAAGTGTTTTTTGTTAAACTAAAAATGTGTAATTAATTCGAATGTTGTTATTGTGAGCTAAATGTAAAATTTTGATTGTGGAAGGGGGTCAATTTGAAAACCAGTTCTGTTGGCGAATAATCTCGCTTACAGGTATAACTGACAATTGGTCCTATTGCCATAATGAAACAAGGATTCATATGATGTACTTTACTCTTTTTGGTGATTATTATGGCAATAAACGTTATTTTCTTTCTTTCTTTCTTTCATTTACTGTGAATAATGCTTTCGTGGTAGGATGAGTTTTAGAATTTCTATTTTGTTTAAATTTTGACAGTGTAATAATTCGTATGTTAACATAAAACCGTTATTATATAAAATTTATATACAAAAAGGTATTTTTATTTGAAAAAAAAATGTTTTCGTAATAAAAAAGTACATAATACTGAACAGAATACTGTCCCAAATATCGCAAAGGTTGTAGTATTTGGAACATAATCTTTTAAGTATAATAAAAGGTCTAAAAAGTATTCTTGTCCTAAATAACCCCATCTGGGGGTTATTTGAGACATCAGGTTTATTTTTTCTTTTTGTAGCAAACAATGGGCATTGGATTTAAAATTTCATCTTAAAAACTTCCTATGGTCTTATTTAATACAAAACATTTTTTTTTAGGCCAAATTCCTTTCTTTTTGAAAGTTACATCATTAAATAATTTAAATTTTGTCCCCATTAGCCCCGTTTTACCGGTAGGTATTTATTCATTTTAAAAATATTACTATTTGTACAAAATTATATTGAGGCCATAACAACATAAACACCACAACAAGCTCGCCCATTCTTAGGTGTTGCCTCTGAATACCATCGGCGAAATGAGGGTTGATTCCTCCGCTGGGTACCCTGAGGCCGTTTAAACGGTTCTCGGAACCCAAAAAGGCACCCGTGATGGTATTTATTTCATTCATTTTGTGCAAAAGCACTATTTATATTATGTCCGCAATATGGTCCAGAATGATGGCATGACAAATTTCATGCTAGATCGCAAAAAACACATATTTAAAAAAAGCAAACTACATTTGCTTCCATACGTCGTATATAACAAAAAATACTTAAGTAACTAACTACAAGCTCTCGAATTCAAACTATTCTCTATGTTCTTTGAAATAAAGTACAAGTTGTAACTGAAAAAAAAATCCTAACAAGATTCTGGCATGTGTTATATAACCGTAACACTTTTTTTAACACTGTTGCCCTAAACTAAAAAAAGGTTTAATTTATTATAAGGTAGTACTAAACCTTCAAAATATTTCTCTCTGACGCTGTTATATTTGGAAGTAGGAAAACGTTATAAAAAATAATCTTTATTTAATACACAATTTTGACATAGGAACGTTCTATATTTAATATTAAAATCTTATTACTTTATTACTCTATTACTATTAATACTTTATTACTGTTATTACTATATTACTGACTCGACATTAAAATGTTTAGGACTTATATACTAAGATTTAATGATATGTAAACAACTGGAATAGTAGGGATGTGGAACCTATTAACTAATGGATACAAACAAAAGATATACTTAATTAATGAGAAGACAAACAATAGTTACTAAATGAGATTGAAAATATAACATAATATAAGACTATAAAATATAAGGAATGAGAAGACAAATAATAGTTACTAAATGAGATTAAAGTACAATGTGGTACATGATAAACAAATATAAGGAATAATAATGCAACAGAATAAGATTAATACATAGGTATTGGATAATATATAACACATACATAGTTAGCGGTTATTACATAACACAGCCAACCTCAGATTTCAAAAACTTTTTGTTCCTCTAATGACTAGTCAATATATATATATATATATTAAATGCGGTCGTTCTAAGAAGTTATCAGTTTAACTACAATTTTGTTAATAATACTAGTTTTTATTTTCAGTTTAAAATATTGTTAGTAGATAGGTGGAGTTTTTAACAGAATTCTGTACATCTGGACGCAAGGCCTTGTTGTTTAGCAGAAGAACCCGGAAGCATGGCGTATCGTGACATACAACAAACCTGTACGCGGCAAGAGAACCTGTGCACGGCAGCATCATCTGTCTTAGAACACCAACTATCAGCAGATCTAGTATAATCCTTTCGTACTTTAGTAGAAGGCCCTGGAAGCGTGAAGTATCCTGATATACATGGTTATATATAAGTAACAAACCTGTGCAAGAGAAGTGACTGCATCTTCTGTCTTAGAACATCTGATATCTGCCAGGTCTCGTATTACGCTTTTATACTTCAGCAAAAGAGTTTGGAAGCGTGGTGTATAATGGCAGTCGCATCGCCATGGGTTATTTCCTAAGAAAACGTGCATTATATTATTGTTGCTTTGAAATGCCTTATCAAATGCATATACCGGAATCTGCAAAAAAATAAAAGTAAATATTTTATTTTATTGCACGTGTTTTGGTTTTCTTAGAACAATAAACACGATAAATTTTCTTTGAAATTGAATTATTATGATTCAGTATTTATATAAAAACATGTTCTCATAGTTTTCGTTTTTCCTTGAAAAATGCATTGTTTTAAAATAAAATAAAAAATACCATCATTGTTTGGCTCCCGATAACCGTTTAAAACGGCCTCAGGGTACCCAGCAGAGGGATTAACCCTCCTCATGTCGCCGATGGTATTCGGAGGCAACACCTACCAAGTGGCGAGCTTGTTGCGGTGTTTATGATGGTATAGCCTCGTTGTATAAAGCGGTCACTCATCCCAGGCCGGCCTTGTTGTCATCTGCTTAACCTATTGCATTGTTCTACACAAAATTAAAAAGGAAACCCGATATTTTATATATTAGGTAGCTACGTTATACAGTATCCTGAATTAATTACCGTACTGTAAGAATTCTCCCTTACCTGCCTGAGCATGTTTCCTCGCAAACTGAGAACCCGAAATGTGGAAAACCATTCTGAAGCCTCCAGTTCCTTCACACTCGGTATGCTGTTATTATCTAAATATAGATCAGCTATTTTACGATACTGTGAATTATGAAGTATCATTTTTATTGTATTTATCTGTAATCATAATAAGATTTTTGTTAAAATCATAGCTCGGAAACGGTCTGAGGCCCTAGTGCGAGTTCCTTTTAACGTTCTCACTGCGTTAAGTGCATATACTCCACCAATAGGATCGCAAAATTTTCTAAGCCTGTCAAAATAAGCTAGTCTGATTGGCGGAGTGCTTACTATGATGAAAAAGTTTAAAAAAATCGCACTAGGGCCTGCACTGGACCTTCGGGGGTAAAGGGAGAGAGAATAAGTAGGTAATCTATTATAGTATATTTTTACATTTTTATGGTTGTTTTATAAGTTGTTGAGTACCCAACAACTTAGCCAAACAGTTTTTTAGCGTTCCACCCAACAGGATTTTAATTGCATTTTATCTTTAAAAAAAATAATATAACATTATCCTGACAATGAATTTATAAAAATGTAAAAATATAAAATATTGAACAAAATAAAAACTTAAAACATTTGAGAGTGTTTTAAGTTTTTTTTTAAGAGCTCGATAGTAGTAAAATGTAGATATACGGCTATTGGTTCAATTATTTTTTTGTTATTCATAAACCTCCAATAAAGGTCTATAACTATTTGACGTTTATAAGCTGAATTAGTAATGTGTTGATAGAAAAAAAAACAATTGATTAATAAGAAAAATGGCAGAATCGTGGAAACCCAAGACCATAAAAGTAAAAAAAAACCTTTTTGACATATAGATTGAAATCATTAAATTGGCATCAAAACAAGTTTTTGTGTAAAAGTATAATTTTATTGCAGATTGTACATTTTTTCCAAAATCTGTGAATGCAGTTCAGCATATCTCAAATAATCACGGATGGTCTCCTAGTAGCGTTTTCTCGTAACTATAACAGTTACTGACCCTTACTGACCCGTCTCAAAAATCCACCCTGTATATTAGAATATACGAGTATATTATGAATGTATGAGTATATTATGAATATATCAGTATATTATGAATATATGGGTATATTATGAATATATGAGTATATCATGTATTAAATTTTTAAAGATAAAAATGCAATGAAAAAATTCCTGGTGGCGGGACTCGAACCTACGAACCTCGCTATCGCGGCAAGGCGCTCAACCGCTGAGCCAACCAGGTTCCAGTCAGCCCTCACGAATTTTGTCATTGCTTGTTATCTACTTATACACAGACGCCCTCTATTAGCTTTCTTCTAATAACTCTTATACGAGTGAAGTCAGAAGTCCTAGTTTCTAATACTAGATGGCAGAGGAGTCTGTTTTTTGTTTTTACTTTTTTCAGTATTTTATATTTATGTATTTTTATAAATTCCTTTATAGGATAATCTTATATTAAATTTTGAAAGATAAAAATGCAATGAAAATTTTCATTGCATTTTTATCTTTAAAAATTTAATATAAGATTATCCTATAAAGGAATTTATAAAAATACATGAGTATATTATGAGTATATGAGTATATTATGAATATATGAGTATATTATGAATATACGAGTATATTATGAATATACTCCTAAAGCAACGGAGATATTAAACTAGACTTAAAATGCAGTCGCCTATTCCTTAACCGCATCATTTAGCCAGCTAGTATTAGGAGCTATCATTAATCAACTCTATTTATGGATTTTGCAGGTCTGCTTACGGCTTACAAGCAACTTGAATCAATTTCGCACGGTGTTTTAATAAAAAATAATTAACACATTTTTTTTTCAGTACCGAATAAAGTAAAAAATACCTGATTTCCTTCAAGTCTTAGAGTTGTAGTACTTGGCGGTAGACTAGCAGGTGGTGCCGTCAGATTTTGATAGGCACAGTTCACCGTGATCAATGGTATTATATCACCAGCTCTATTGGACACCACATGGGTCATTGCGCAGACGCATGGCTGAGGGCACTTCACTTTCACCATCTGCCAAAGAGAAGAGAGAACTTGGGTTTATACTTAGATCTTCATCTTAGCTGGAAAGCGCAAGTAACCAATACTAGTCGTAATTTTTTTTCTTCGCTGCACTTTCTCAAAAAAAATTTTTACCTATAAAAGCTAAAATTCCCGTCGTTCAGTCTTTACTTGATTATGGTGACGTGTGTTGTATAGATCTCACGGAAGAATTATTAAACAAAATGGAACGCCTAGACAACGCATGCATCAGATTCATTTTCTGCCTGCGCAAGAACGATCATGTCACACCTTATCGAGACAAACTTAAATGGTTGATGATTCGAGGTAAAAGAAACAGCAGGGTTCTCTGCCTGCTCCTACTCTACTCCGTTGAACGAACCTGACACTCCCAAATATCTCAAGGATAATTTTACATCCCTCGGCTCGCATCACGACAGAATCCTTCGTTCTGCTTTTAACTCGACTCTTTATATTCCTTCTCATTAGTCTACCTTTGTCTCAAAATCGTTTTCAGTAGCCGCTGCAAGACTCTGGAATGTTTTACCGGTATTAGACGCGCTCCGAACAGGGGTATATTTAAGAGACTGGTGTATAAACATTTTATGAATGAGTGAATGTGTTTTTTTCATGAAGCTAAAAAAACGCGCCCCGCGCCACGCGCGGACGGGCACGGTTTTTACCTTCATGGTTTTTTTACTTTTTATTTATTATTATTATTATATATTTTAATGCACCTATTTTACCTACTTATTGCTTAATTTGTCCCAAAGGTTTGACTGGTAGAGAATGTCTAGCGGCATTAAGTCCGCCTTTGTACTAAATATGTACAATCAAGTTTTTTAAATAAATAAAAACAAATAAATAGTTATATTTTTGTTAACAACAATCTAGATTTCTAGATAGACTTATATAAAACTTAAAGCGATAATCACAGAAGTTCTAGTGGAAAAATATCATCAATGCAGACCAAAATACCTTTGAAGGCAAAAAATGTAACAATCTTTTAATAAATGTCCTTCTATTTTGGAAAGAAAGCTAATGCTATTTAATAACACCTAGGTAAAACGGAGTACAATCAATGGGAAGTTGAATACGAATTTGTACCGTTATAATTAATCATAAAATTAACTTATTTATTGTTTGATTAATTTTAAATATGTAAAAACCAATAAACGACAAATTTTTATTCGTGCAAAGTGTAAAGATAATAACTGTAAAATTGTATACAGTAAAATACAAAATTTCAAAAAAAAAAAGATTCCTTTCCCAAGTAAATAAAATAAATTATAATGATCGCGAAAAAAAACCTTTTTATTAAAATGTCTATGCACGATTTGTGAAGGATATTTCGATTTAGATACAGGGTGAATGTGAATGGGTGTACTTTGGGCTAATATGATGTTCTACTGATCAATACGAACAACTTTTCCCATGGAATCATGTGTCGCAAATGAAAAAAAAAATTGCCTTCTACATACAAACTAGTAAAGTTAAAATTACCAATTTATATGGGAAAGCCATTTTTTTTTCCTTTGCGATACATGGTTCTATGGGAAAAGTTGTTCGTATTGATCAGTAGAACATCATATTAGCCCAAAGTACACCCATTTAAATTCACCCTGTATATTAAAAACTAAAAATAAAAGAACCATAGTTTGATGCCAAGTTTTTTTTAAATATAACGAAAAAAAGTTTTATAAATAAATGATTATAATATAACTATATGTTACAGTATTTTTAATATTAAACAAAAATATTTTTTCCCGCCTTTTTCCTGATGCACGTCAGGAAAAAAGGCGGGTCCTACGACTAATGGTGTTTTCTTTTTAACTAATTGTAAAATCATTGACAAAACAAAAATATTTTGACCAAAAGAAGTTGAACTAAAAATTTCCCTTCATTCCTAAGAAAAAAATATTGATATCAACTAGGTACCTATATGAATGCGAACCGTCGCTGTGTCATATTGCAACACCGTGAGCGCATTTTCTTGGAAGGATTCCTGGGTCATTTAAACACAAGTTCCCACAGAAATCTGAGCTTATCAAGAATAATATATGATTCATCAGTTCAAAGTACAAGGTGTAAGTAATGAGGTCAGTTTGCGGACTGCACACGTTGTTCGACTGTAACATGACATCAAAAGAAGGCGAACGATTAATACGCTTGCTGCAAATATTTTTTATTTATTTATTTTAATTTAATTTTTCTTGTAAGAGATTACGTGCTTCTTCGTTCCGATTTAATTGATTGTTTTAAGTCTGAAAAGGCAGCTCTGCTTATTTTTCAAAACCTTTAATATTTAAAGTACTTCCCCATTGGGTGGTATAGCTGTGGGACGCCCTGTATACCCTGTGTTAACAGGCTGCGGTTTATCCGACCCTAATTATAATATAAAACTTTGACAGATTTCTAATGCTATATAATGTGTTATTATAATCTTACGTAAGTATATTATAATTTATTTAATTTTAATATGTGAATTAGACATTTGTATATATAGGAATTTTAGTAACTAGGTAGGTACTACCACAAAAGAAATAATAGCACAAGTACAGAAGCTCCACTCCGAAAGATCAATTAAATAAATAGCGACTCTTGCACCGACACAATAACACTCAGATCTGATCGCACAACGCTAATGGCCTACATTTATATTCACATAAAGTTGCCTCTCTTTCTATCGCGTATCTTCACTTTTCTGCCGACGCGCGCGACGTTAGGGTTGTCTTCTTTTAAACAAAACCTAGGTTAGGTACTTAGTATTAAATACGTAGATCATAAAACAATTTTATTTTAGGGTGTCTGCTGCATAGGTATTTTAACCAAAAAAATACGGAATAAGAAGATACGGATGCCATAAGGCACACTGCATTGTCTATGAAACTAAATATTGCTTTTCGTGTATAGGCACAAAGAAATAATAGTAGGTACAAGTAGAATAGGTAGATTATGTGGAATGTTATAAGTGCGAATAATACCTTTAAAGGAAACAGATTGTACCTACCTACTAAGTTGAAAGGAAAACTTACAAAAACATTGCCTCAGTATATTTTTTTTATTTAAAATACTTTATTGCACAAAATTACAAAACAAATTGGACATAGGCGAACTTAATGCCTTAGTTAATGTTATTTATTATTAAGCAACCTACGTACCTAATTGGGAAAATAAATAAGTATGTTTACTTATCAATACCGCATAATATTTCTAGTAATAGTTAGTTCATGGTAGTGCACTAACTATTACTTATCAAACAAAACTAAACCTGACCTTGTAAACATAACTTATAAATACCTAGCTATACTATAGTAATTAAATATCTAACAAAGTACGTAAATACGTGAGACTTAGATAACCATAACAAAGGACAACATTTGGTACATAGGAAAGGTGGCGAATAAAGAAAATTCGCATTCATAGGGATGCGCGATCCTGTTCGTTGATCCGATTTTAAGGATCGTATCGGATCATAATGCCTCGATCCGATCCTTGGATCGGATCGCATGCCGTCGATCCGATATTCAGGAAATCGATCCGGATCGGATGCAAATAATTAAGAAACATATCTATATATTTTTAAGAGAAAAAAGGTACTTGTAATGGTTGAATAGGTGTAATGGGATGACTCCATACAATGGATTTTACAACAGGAACTATTTTTCACTAAGCAGTTTTATAAAAACAAAACGTCCTTATGTCTGAAACACTCAGAGACAGTAACAAATAGAAACTAATCGGGCCACACATTTATGTTTACATACCTACAATTTTTTTGAATAATAAAATTAAATAAGATTCGCGTATTTTTACCCGAAAAAGATGTCGCCACGTTAGGATAGTTAGGAAAAGATCAAGGTCGGTTTATAACAAAAAATCCAAAGTACCCTACTCAAATGTAGTAAATAAACTGCCTTTCAATTCATACGATCCGATCTTTGAAGTTTTGTATCGATCCTCCAAAAAATCGTATGGTCCCGATCCGATCCAAAAATCGCCGGATCTCGATCCGATTTTCTAAAAGATCGGATCGGATCGGAACATCCCTTTCTTATAAACAGACTACTAGACACACGTTTTCATATTTTTTTAGTGTGCCTAATAATAACCTATAGGTAGGCATGGATTTATTTACCTTTTGAGGTCCTTTGGAAGTATGAAAAATGTAAGGTCCGGATCCTTGTTACTATTATTTAAGCAACCGAAATGTGGCACAAAAAGCTTTAGACCTCATTTTAGTTAATATTAAATATTGCGACAAGGCGCGTTAGTAAGTATTATACAAACGTGCGATTCGGCCGGTGCGCGGCAGCCCACTGCGGCAGCCCTCAAAAATAAAACCCATCCGTGGGTACGGCCGAGTACTTGTGCTTCATACCTAAAGCGCGGAGTGGAACACCCTGGTACTACTAACAATTTAATTTAAAAAATATCAAACATACCTATTAATAATTATTACGCATATTGGTTTATATTTGTCTTTTTTTTATATAACTACTATATAAATATTTGTATGTTGTGTGATGCGGCACGCGCCGCGGCTCCGGCCGGCCGCCCGAGCAGTCCGCGACGAGAATATTTTTTTTTTATGGACAAATTTTTTAACTTAGTTTAACTTTTAAATTTTTAACTTTATGATTATTATTTTTTTTTAATATGAAGAACATTAATAAAATGTAGTGCAAAAACAGTAACAGTATTAAATTAAAATGTTTGAAGTTAACCCTGTCATAAATAACCAAGAACAAAAGGTGGACAATTATTTCACAAATATTACAAATGTGACAAAATACAATGGAACTCTATTAATTGTGGTAGTAATCGTAGTAATAGTCTTCATTGCCATCTTATTTAAAATTTTCTTGGATTGCCAAAAGAAAATGATAAGAAGCCAAATTCGAGAACATACTAGAGAATCGATAGCGACGAGGATACAGCAGCCAGCAGATATCTAACGCCCTTTCCTGATGAAGCGAGTGGAGATGACTTCCTAGATCGAGTATCAGTGAGTGAATTAAAAATGATTAACATGTTCTAAAAGTGTTTTGTGCAGTGTTTTTTTTTTCTTTTTATATTTCAGGTGTTTGTGTATTTTTTTTTTTATTATTTTATTAACATACTTAATGTACTATTATTATTATATAAGTATAAAATGTCGAGTGACATGAAAAAATATTAATGTAATTTTATCTTTTCTATAATTATTACTAGTAGACGTTACACGGGTTTGTGATCCTATTTTTGATACCCATCATGGTATATCATGTCGAGTAACATGTTAAATAATTAATGAATACAGTTAAGGAAATACATACTAAATTGGAAGACGTAAGAGTCGAACTAAGAAAATTAGGTAGTAAAAGATTTGAAAGAAAAACTTATGTGACTAATAAATATAATTATGCTTTAAATTTATATAAGGAATTGCAATTATTGGAGGAAATACAAAAACTTTAGGAATTAATTCTTGGAATTATTCGCAAAAGACATAAATATACAAAACAAAACCCTTTGTTTAGTGTACAAACAAAATGAGGTCACTTTGGAACTCAATACAATGGAACGTGACTTACGTCACCAGGCCACCAGCGAAGAACCGATTAGTCATAATTTCTCATTATCGATACCACCCAGATGCGAGCTTACAACGAATATTTTAGAACAATCAATAACTGTAAAAAATAATAAAACCCCTAATATACTTGTATAACATGAAAGATCCTTCAAGTAGACTTATGAAATTCAGATTAATATTAGACGAATACGATTTTAAAATAAGTTATATAAAAGGTAAAGATAACGTAATTGCAGACGCACTTTCACGCATTGACTTAACTTCGAGCAAGTTAAAGAGCACGTTTGAAAATGTTGTTTCAGTCATGACTAGAGCACAAAGAGAAAGACTAGAAAAACAGTCCAGTGATATCAGTGACAGTAATGTAAGCGACACTTCTCGAAATATTTCTATGAACAACAGGATTGATCACCCCAGAGTAGTAGAAATGTTGCGAAATGCTAGCGACAGTGTAGACTTGATTTTAATAAAGGAGAATGATTTAAAGGAATTGAAAAATAAGAATTTAATTAATTATGAGTATGTTTGTTTATGTTTTTCATCGAGTATGAAAACAATGTATTTCGACCTTAAGTATTTATTGCAATTTACCCGAGTGGAATTTGTTAATTTGCTTAGAGATTTTTGTAAAAAGTTGAATATTAAAATAATAAATTTTGTTAAAGATGATTATTACTCATCATTTATAGAAGAAATAAAGTGTGAAATAAATGAAAGAGATAAGTGGGAAGGACCACAAATAAATGTTTTGTCAAAGGTAATAAAAATTTGTAATGATGAAAAGAAAAAGATAATTATAAACGATTATCATTTGTTACCTACGAGCGGACATGCGCCGCATCCGTCGTATGGTCAATAATATTAAGAAAAAGTATACTTGGTCTAATTTAGAAAAAGACGTCATAGAATTTGTTAAAAAATGTAAAAAATGTCAAATAATGAAATATCAAAAAGGTGTCAAGGAACCTATGTCAATAACGACAACTGCTAATTCAGCATTTGAGAAAATTTATTTAGATTTAGTAGGACCTTTAGATAAGGATAATTTTAATAATAATTATATATTAACGCTTCAATGCGAATTAAGTAAGTATGTAGAAGCTTATGCCATACCCAATAAGGAAACGGTAACAGTAGCAAAATCTTTAGTTAACAATTTTATTCTTAGATACGGAATACCCATGTCAATAGGTACAGATAGAGGTACCGAATTCATGTCAAGTACTATGACAGAAGTTTGCAAATTATTAAATATAGAAAAAATCCATTCCACTGCTTTTCACCACGAATCAATAGGTGCATTAGAAAATTCACATAAACATCTCCGTAGCTTTTTAAGAATTTACTGTGAACAACGCTTGTATAATTGGTCTGAATGGTTACCCTTCTGGAGTTTTGCATATAATAATACCATTCATTCAGAAACCAAATATTCTCCATTTGAACTAGTATTCGGAAAAACTTGCAATATACCAACAAATTTAAGTAATAGTAAAGTAGAACCATTGTATAATTCAGACAACTATGCTCTAGAATTAAAATTTAGGTTACAAACAGCTTGTAATGACGCAAGAAATAATTTGTTACAACGTAAAGAACAAAGAAAAACTAAATTTGATTTAAAATGTAACCCGATTTCTTATAACAAAGGCGACTTAATTCTTGTTAAAAATGAAACTGTAGATAAAGCAGAACCCTTGTTCAATGGTCCATATTTAGTTGTAAACGATGAATCACCCAATGTAATCATTTCTAAGAATGGCAAGAACAGTACCGTTCACAAAAATAGAACTAAACTGTATGTAGTGAATATAAGTACACTATTCGAATGATTTCTTTTATAATGAAACGAATAAAAACATATAGTATACCATTTAATTATAAAATATTGTAAATTTTAATCATCTTGTATTTACACTGTTAAAAATTTATTTGCTACTACTTTTATTATATAAGATTTATATAAATAATTAATTTTAGAACTTTTGTAATTCAGTAATTTTTATTTTTATTATTAGATATGTAAGTTATTCATTTTTTTTAATTATTTTTTTGTATTACCCCGGTGGTGTGATGTGGTAATGTATAAACAGTTAATAAACGTGTGTCGACACAAGCAGTCCTGTTTCATTCTATCCTCGCGACACCTCCGCAGTTGAAAGGCGGAACATAGCGAGCTGTAATTAAAACTATAACATCTATTACAGAAAAAAATCAAGCAAAGACGGTTTTATTTCATAATTACAGCTACAGGTATATATCCAAAAATGTATAACAGCAAAGAGCGCTCTTTATAGAATTGTAATACAGTGCAACCTTCATATAACGTACCTCAATATAACGTCTTCCTCAATTTAACAAATACTTCGTAATCCCCTTGAATTGTCCATAGAGATAATGTAAAATAGGTATACCCTTTAGGTACATTGCGAAATTTTTTTGCGAACAATCTCTTTATAACGAATTTTCAACTACAAAAAAGTGTAAATACCTAATTAACGAATTTTGTCAACACAAAACCTTTATATAACGTTCCCACCAATATATGACCCTTAATAACCATAGTATGTCATTCATATCGCGGTAGGCTTCGACAGGTTATTTCGTAACAATCATTGTTTTTTGATGGAAAGTAATATAAACACTGCTACTCGTCACTTAAAGATTCAAGTTGCAACGGTTCAGAGGCTCTACCATGGGTTTTCACATCGGGCCGCTTTATTTTTGGTAACAGGATTGAATAAAGTGATCCTATTGGTTGTTGCTCACGTATACATATTCGAATACGTTACGTTGCTACAATGTGCAAACCCATGGCCCATGGTAGAGCCTCTGAAACGTTAAAAAAAACCTATCAGTCACAGAAAAGTGAAACCTCATTAATTAAAAATAAAACTATTTTTTACCTATTTATAACAAATTTTAGACCAACCTAACCTCAATATAACAAACCTCAGTTTTTAACGAATTATTTTATAATTGTATAACGAATATTTACTTGTTCCCTTCCGATTGGTTATATCGAGGTTGAACTGTGTACTAATATATTCTTTGATTATAGTTAGATACTGTACACACACAAAGTTGAGTGCAACGATGATACATAATTTACTTTTGACATTTTTTTTTAATAGAGCAGGACATTTGACCCTACATCTACCTGATGGTAAGTGGCAATGTAACGCCCAAGACTGTTCTCAACCAATAGTAGTAATGATGCTTACTTAAATTGGTTGATCCCACTCACTTGAGAAACTTATTCACCTCGCTTAAAGGACTCAGGATTAAAAACGCACGCAGGAAAGGCATTCCACTTTTTTATCGTGCGACACATATAAGAATCACCATACCTTTTTGTTCTGGTGGGCCTGTCATCCACTGTATGTGTATGCATTTTATTGCCAGTGTACACGCACTAACGTACGGAAACGAAATGGGGAAGGAGGGATGAGTTCAAACAGTTCCTCAGAGAACTGTCCGTGATGTAGGCGGTAGAATACGCTTAATGATGCAACCTGTCTACGCAGGTGCAAAGGCTCCAGTGTTTTAGAGAGCTGGCTCTGAAGAGACGGAAGTAGAGAAAGAGGTAAATAATAGGTAAGTACTTATTATAGTTTTCAGGGAAGACACTAAGTTTCTCGTATCTTTACCTTAATAATTTCCATGACCCTGTGCAAAGGTTTGCCTCTATATAACTGTTGGTGGCACATGAGCTGCTTGTAGTCCACTATGCGACTCCTTACAGTACCGTTTTCCCGCTCCATTGCCAACCAATCCAATCCTCCGTCACTACAATCCCATTTGTTTTCTAAAAAAAAGAGAGGGTAGAGAAATAAGTATTATACAAATTAGAAGAAAGTCTATCTACTTATTAAGTGTTTTTTACACCTATGTCAATTTTTTTTTTTAGGTTAAGCGATGCAAGTTATCATAAAGTGCCAAAAAAAATCTTCAACAAAGTTGGCGCCACATGTGTTTAGTAGTTGTATTCAAGTGATTTAGGGTCATTGAGTCATGATTGTATTTTTTGTATGGGCGACACTAAAAGGAAAAAAATACGTCTTTCATTATTTTAATAATAGACACCCGATATAAAATTTTCGGCATGAATGCTAAAGTCCCGCATAATCTATTAACTCTGCTAACCCACTAAATGTTATGCAAATGTGTAAGTGAGAGCTGCATATAAACCTGATTATAAGTATGAGTTATTAAGCGTTTAAAAGTGTTTACGTGACTTTAACAATAACATTTATTTAGGACTGCTTTAGATATAACATGGAACAGAGGTCCTTTGTTTCTTGTAGTGTTCTTATCTCTCTCTCGTTCACATTTACCAATAAAAGTTGAACCCATTAGCCTTAATAGTAATACATAAATAAATCTACAAAGATTGTACTCCATAGAACACACCATTCGCAATTTAACTTGTCGTAGAATCAAAATAAAAATTTTCTCGGTCATTGTAACTAATATGTTGTATAATTTAATAAGTAATACTTTTAAATATAGGTATTATTTTAATCGATTATTACAAAAATATGAAGTTCAACAAATTTACCAACAAAAAAAAAGTAGGTACGAATAATAGCCAAGTTATAAAACTATCTTGTTAGATAGAAGGGAGGTCTCTATAACTTACTAAGAAGCGCCGTTATTTTTATGATAGCCTCCACAATATTTCTCCCGCAGATACCTGGAAATTCTTAAAACTTGGGTCAGGTCGTACTCGGAACCAAGTTACAGTTGGATTTGTAACAACTGATCAGCTTAACGTTCTTTTTTCATCAGTCTCCGCCCTAGATGTTATTACAAAAACAAACACCTAAACTGAGATCGTTGGGATGACGCATCCCGATATTGAACCATTTAAATTTGCAGAAGTGTCGGACCAAGTAATCCTTAAGACATTAACTCTATAACTTCGAAAGCAATTGGATAGGATTCCATCGGCCGTGTTTTGATCATTACAATCCTTGATTTACTTTTACTATTTATTACGCGAATCATATTTTTTTCTCTTACTACTGGCCAGTTTCCATCTTTATAGCGTAAAGCCTTTATAATACAACTTCCCAAAATGTCTACTCCAACCCTTCTTACGCACTATAGACCCATTTCCATTTTGCCACGCAAACGCAAACCTTTTCTTCATGACTATAAACTCCTAAATCCTTTTCAATATGGCTTCTGCCCCGGTCATAGCACAACTTCAGCTTTATTTAAAGTAACTAAAGATATCAGAAACGGCATTGATAGAACTTAAGTTACGGTTCTAGTACTGATAGATTTCACAATAATAATAAATAAATACCCTATTCTATGTAAATACCATTACGTGTGCCTTTTTTTAGCTCCCGAGAACCGTTTTTTTAAATGGCCTTAGGGTACCCAGCGGAAGCAGTAACCCGTTCGATGGTATTTATGATGGCATAGCCTTGTTGTATAAAGCGGTCACCCATCCCAGGTCATACAATATACTCTCTTCTTGGTCGACCCGTTTTGGTGTTGTTGTTAACCCGAACAAATGTCAATCCATTATAATTGGGAGCTCCATACTACTATCTAAAGTTGATATGATGAATAAGATTGGCTTCGTTCGGTATGACAATGAGTCTATTGCATTCTGAAGAGAAGTTAAAAATCTTGGGTTACAACTTGATTCTCACCTCAACTTGGGAGTACAAATCACCAACACTAGTCGTAAAATATTTTTTTCAAAGCTAAAATTACGCTCATACAAGTTCTCTGCTTCCATTACTAAATGTGTGTTGTGGACCTTTCAGAATCATGCATCAAGTTAATTTTTCATATTCGCAAGTATGACCAGGTTACACATTTTTGTGATACTTATATGGTTAAAGCACAGGTTTAAAAAACCATAGCAGTAGAAACAATGGTCAATCCATTTCACCCAAATATCTAAAAGACCATCTTCCTATCGTAAGACCTTTTTGTCTCTAAGTCATTTTTAGTCGTCACTGCAAGACTTTGGAATGACTTACAAGTCAAAATACCAAACGAATAGACAAATCTATTTTAAAAAATCTATGCTCATTATCTTAATTCATAGTATTTTTTAATTATCTTTCCACTAATTTCTTCTTTTCATTTTCAAGTACATTGTTTAATGGTAATATTATGTATGTCCTCGATTTAACATTAAACTGTCGGACTAATCAGGGCTCTTTTGGATATTATAACTATCTACTTGAGACTTGATTGGTACAGTGGGCATCAGTGTAGAATGCCCACTCATGGGCGACAGCGGAAGAATGTCTAGCACATCAACGGCGGCGCCCACAGGCCTAGTCAGGTGGCTTACTGCACACCCACCAACACGCAGCGGACAAGCGCGGTAGGTTAATTGCCCCTTTTTCTCATAAAATCTCATGAAAAACAATCCAAAACATTGGCCCCTAGTACCCGGCATGTCTAGTGGTAACACCAATGACAGTAGGTTAGTTGCTACTAGAGCACGGGGTGCGAAGAATCCCCGGGCGAGATCTCTCAACTGTTAAGCGACCACAGCAAGATACAAGGAACTGGAAAACTTGAACGTTTTAACTTATAACGTAAGGACTCTTGGTACAAAAGAAAGACTGGTAGAATTAGAAAATTGACTCCAAAACATAAAATGGGATATAATCGGATTAACTGAAGTTAGGAGGAAGGGAGAAGACATAATAGAACGACACGACAACCACATCTTTTACTATTTTGGAGAAGCCGGTGGACAGGGTGGTGTAGGTTTCCTAGTTGCAAAATAATGGAAGGCAAATATAATCGAATTCATTGGTTTCTCTAAAATAATTGCATTACATAAATTACGACTAACTGAAAATAAATTACTCACCATAATACAGGTTTATGCACCAACATCTACATGACGACGAAATAGAAGACTTTTATGACTTACTCGACAATGCTTATAACCAACACAAAGGAACATGGATGATAGTAATAGGCGACTTTAACGCTATACTTGGAACCCGAAAGGTAACTGACAACAGAAAAATCATAGGCCCTTATGGTCTAGGAAATAGAAACGAGCGTGGAGAACGCCTTATACAATTTTCGTGCGGTCATAATCTAAATATTAGCAACACTTTTTACATCAAAAACCTCAGCGTCGCTGGACATGGCTGGCTCCCAACAACATCATAAAAAATTAAATAGATTACTGCCTCTCATCAAACAAAATTCTTATAACAAATGTTCTAGCAATAAACGATATAAATTTTAGTTCCGATCATCGCCCACTACGTATCACAACCAAATTTGACTTTAAAAATTTCCGTGCCCAACAATTTAAAAAGTTCATAAAACTACTTGATAAATTGACACTAATAGTAAACGAAAATCAATTCAATTTAGAGTTAAAAAATAGTTTCAGTCTGTTAAACAATGAAAGCACAGAAGCGACAGTAATATATAATAACATTATAAGTAACATTAAAAAAGCAAGCCGAAAAAAAAAACCTATAAGTAACAAAACTAAAAAACTAACTACAGAAACCCTACAATTAATAGAACATAGACAAAATATGATAAAAACAGAAACTTACAAAAATACAGAATATTAAACAGACTAGTAAAAAGAAGCATCAGAAGGGACATTAGAAATTACAACACAAAATTAATTCAAAGAACTTTAGAAAATAACCATTCCCTAAAAGCGGCAAGACAAGATATTGACATAGGAAAATCGTGGATTAGAGGTCTAAAAGACAGAAATGTTATAAGATAAAACAACAGAGCCAAAATATTATCTATGTGCACCGACTTTTACTCTTCTTTATACTCGTATCCCACTCAATAAAAACTCAAAAACATATCACACCCAGATTTAGAAGAAGTTCCTCAAATATCAACAACAGAAGTTCATCGCGCAATAAAATCCCTGGAGATGATGGCGTCACCACCGAAGCTCTAAAGATAGGCGAAACTATTCTTCTTCCTCACTTAACTAGACTTTTAACTCTATCCTTTTCAAGAATACACTCCCCCACAATTTTTCACACTCTAACATAATATTAATTCATAAAAAAGGAGATAAAACTAATATTAACAATTATCGCCCTATCAGTCTAGTATCCCACCTCTATAAAGCCTTCATGATCGTTCTTTCTAACCGTATATCTGGGAAATTAGACCAAAATCAACCCCCTAAACAAGCTGGATTCCATCGAGGCCTCTCCACCACTGACCATATTTACTCAATAAACCAAATAATAGAGAAACACAATGAATTCAATCTTCCTTTGTATCTTGCTTTCGTCGATTACAGCAAAGCCTTTGACAGTCTCAATCACCACTCAATATTTAACGCACTCATTAGCCAGAAAATAAATCCCCCATATATGAATATATTACACACCATATATAACCATATCACAGCTTCCATAAAAATTAAATCACCTGGTCCATCCTTTTAAATTCAAAAAGGTGTAAAACAAGACGATCCTCTACCTCCTAAACTATTTACGAGCGTTCTCGATGAAGTCTTCAGGAAACTGGCGGCTAGCTGGAATGAGAAAGGTATTATTGTCGGCGAAAGCAGATTAACAAATATTCGTTTTGCCGACGATATTGTTCTATTCTCTTCCACGGCTACTGAGTTGGTGTGAAATGCTCCAGGAGCTCAGCACTGCAAGCCTCGAAGTTGGGATGAACATGTCGAAGACCAAGCTATTGACTAACAGGACACAACATCTTCTAAAAACAGACGGTGAGACGATTGCATATGTCCATGAGTATATTTAAATTGGCCAAATAGTCTCTTTCCAGGCACGACAAGAAAAGGAGATAGATCGGCGTACCATAATGCCTGGAAGAGCTATTGATCAATGAAAGGGTTGATGAAATGCCATTAACCCTGAAACGTAGACTTATGGATATGTGCATCCTAACTTATGAGACACAGACTTGGTCTTTGACTGCCCAACAGAACTTCAAAATCGGGGTTTGTCAACGAGCCATGTAGCGCAGTATACTAGGCGTTAAACGTATAGATAAGATACGAAACAGCATACTGCGCTCTAGGACGCGAATAGCCGACGCCACTCAGAAGCCGCCATGCTCAAATGGGACTGGGCTGGCCACGTGTGTCGAATGCTAGACGAAATGTGGGCGAGGATTACCACAGAGTTGGTGCCACAGGCCCAGAAAAGACAACGCGGTAGGCCCAGGAGGAGATGGAGAGACAAGCTAGACGCCTTTTCAAAGGATTGGCCTAGGACAGGTAGAGACAGTAAGAGATGGTAGGAGGGAGGGGAGACCTTTGCCCAGCAGTGGGACACAATAGGTTAATAAAAAAATATATGTATATTTACATATAAGATACATGTAAGTAATACGCGTAAGATTTTAAAAGATGCAAATATAGACAAATAGTAAATAAATATTGGTACGGTTTGGGGTAGAAACTATAGATTAATGGGCCCAAACAAATACATTCAAATTCATTTAAAAAATCATCAGATATTATTAACGTCACCGGTGATCAGAGGGCTGGCTCTTACCTGACTGAACTTACCAAGCCGACCGAGCGGTCCCGTTACCATCGCCATACCAATGCAAAAACCGTCAAATGACCTTGTCATGTTTAGATTTTAGTCTGTTGTGTATGTAATGTGTTGTGTAATTTATTGCTGAGGTGGTGGTCTCCTTTTAAGCTGCAGTTACAAAACGTGCAGTTAATTTGACGATATAGCAGCGAGTGTACATACATATGCACTTCACCTGCCGCAACCACAGTTTGTTCCATTGATTTATTTCGTTTGTAGTCACAAAAAAATTGTTCAAATATTCAAACATTGCCACTGACTGTATTCCAGTGACAGAGCCTGGACTACAAAACATTTGCAACTTTATCTAAAATTATCAAAAAATAACGTACCTTATATTAACGATGAAAATATGTTTAGATGTTAGATGTAGATGTCCTATTTAGATGTCCTATTTAGATGTTAACTATAAATCTTATACAAACCGCTTAAGTATACATTCTTGAGATTAGAGGGATTCCGAAGCAATCGAGGTTTAATGTGTCTAAGGAAATTATTCCGCAGGTCCAATTCTTGTAGATGTTGCATCAGAGCGATCAGTTCCGGTTGAATCTCCCATAAAGAAGTTAGACCTCGAAATATTAATTTCTGAAAACATCATTACAATATGAATTATGTCTCTGTTGTTATATACAAAAACAAAAAAAATAGACAGGCGGGCTTAAAGCTTTGGCCATACACTCTAATCTGATACTTGTATTTAATACAAGCGCCTACCTCTATTCTGCTAGTGGTAGAAAAGTGTCCTTTAATAAAGTTTAACTGTGTGCAGTTCTCTAAGTGAAATACTAGTAAAAAAGGGAAATGCTGCTCCAATCTTGCCACATTGAAACAATCGCCAGGCCATCGTGAAATAGTTAAATGGTTTACTTCAGTACTGAAAACAAAATACAGCAAGATCAAGAAGATTAACTCTTAGTTTCTATATCACTCGTTAATTTAATTAATTAATCATGGTATTCATTAATGGAAATCAGTCTTCGTTTGCTTCTATGATAAAACTATACTATCTCGTTACCACTGCTAATATAAATATTTAACCACCTCCGGGTCTGGTTAATTACGTCGTTGGCGTTGTATCAGTAGAGGTAGTGGGTTTGATTCCCACTTAATTACTTTGGTGTGCGCGTCGTGTGGTGGTGTATTCTAGACACATGACCATAAGTGTGAAATGTACTACATATTTTTATTATCATTAGATTTTCCTCCTCATACTGTTTTATTACTTACCTATAAAGAATCAATAAGCCAATAAAGAATGCACAAAGAGATAATACAAAGCGGCGAATCATAGAAACCCAAAAGTAATAAAACTATATTGTGTATTTATAGGTACAGTTAGTAGAAAACAATAACTACAAAAAAGTTTCCAAAACACAACTGGAATCGGAGACTATTAACTAGAAAGAATCCTATTGACCAGATGTGGCCTCTTTTATGATGAATGAGATTTAAAAACACATGAAATACCAGGAAGCTATAATTCTTTTGTTATGCAGTTTTTTCTGAATATATCGACGTCGGACTCTTCTTTCACTCCACTTTTATTGGTATGAACAAACAATAAGTTATTACACTTTCATTGTTATTGTGGCGGCAAGCCACCACCAGATGGCTTAAGTTGAAAGTTACTTGTTTTAATGAATTAGCCAAGGATAATCATTTGGCATCTTCGTCAGGCTATCTGACAATTTTTACTGGTCAAGGTACTCAAAGTCCTCCAGTTAGCTCTGACAAGAGCCATATTTGGAGTTCCTTATGAATAAATCTTTAAAAAAAAATTTTTTTTAGTTGCAATATTTTTTGAAATAAAGAAATAATATTTGCTAAAACTATTACGTTTCTCTTGGAATATGTAATGTACTTCAAGTTCATTACATTAGCCAGTATTAAGAAAAGGTTACTATGAGTTGTCTTGAGTTGTTCCTATTTTATAATAATTAATATTTTATTTGATGATAATGCTTTTCTGGCTTTGGCAATACTAAGAGTTTCAATTCCACGAATAATTTCCAGGACTTCACATATATATCAACGGGAATATTAATCTATTTTGAAAGAATCTGACAGCCATACTTGTAGTATGTCTGGCATTTCTTTTTGCCTTGATTAAATCTAAACGGGCTTCATCATAATCTGCTATAGCTCATCCCTTATTCACCAGAGATGAGAAAAAAAATTGCAAAACCTTACATTCTCATGTCTCAATAATACTCTTTTAAAAACGGACTTCGAACACAATCTCAAATTTTTATTAGCTGGTAGATAATGCCTAAGGCATTAAGTTCGCCTTTGTACATAACTTTTGTTTACTGTGCAATAAAGTGTTAAAATAAATAAATAATAAAGTTACGGCATTAACGAAGAAATTAAAAGGTATAAAATATATACTTAACTTACTGTATACCTCTAATCCAGTCCAAAGCAATACCTTCATTACATGTCAAATGGTTTCCATCTATATGACAGTTGGCTAAACTTGTGAACTCCCCAAGGAGGCAAGACTTAGTTACACTGGCAATATCAGGAGGGGCTCTCTTTTTATGCTGCCCTGATGACGCGATCTCGAATAGCGTTATTGTAAATAAAACAGTTACAACAGCTGAAACAATAATATTGATCCATATGTACATATCATCATCACGACCCGTGATTCACGGGTGCCTTACGGAGCCCGAGACCGCCTAGATGGCCCCAGGGTACCTAGCGGAGGGGTTATTAATCCCACCTCGTCGTAGCCGATGATATGAGTCTAGTTAGTCGCGATGTTTTGTATAGACTCAATAACCCATATATAAACAGTTTCACAAGTCCAAGGTCTAACCATCTCGGCCACCAAGTATATCTAACCAACTCGGCCACCACGTATATTAAAATAATATTCATATTAATGTAATTTCTGAAAAGCGACGGATGATGATCTCTAGGTCTGTGATGTGGTAATGTATAACCGAAAACGGAGAATGTTTTCGTCCCTTTAACACATAAAATACTATGCTGTGAATCACAGTACATAGTATCATTTTTAGTTAATAATTGCAAATTATATTTTCTTGTTGATACAGGCGCAAGCCTTAGCGTTATAAAATCAAATTCTATTCCACCAAATTCTAACGTATACCGACAATACACGACAATACATGGTTTAGGAGGAAATACAAAAACTTTAGGAACCTCTTATATTAATTTAATTATGCCAAATACTAAGTTTTACATAAAACATAACTTCCACATAGTTTCGGAATTACCTATAAATGTAAACGGAATTATAGGCACAGATTTCTTGGAATTATTCGCAAAAGACATAAATATACAAAACAAAACCCTTTGTTTAGTGTACAAACAAAATGAGGTCACTTTAAAACTCAATACAATGGAACGTGACTTACGTCACCAGGCCACCAGCGAAGAACCGATTAGTCATAATTTCTCATTATCGATACCACCCAGATGCGAGCTTACAACGATTCTTTGTGTCAACAATTTACAAACTAATGACTACATACTTTTGCCACAAGAAATTCAGGACAACTTATTTTTAGCCGGTGCAGCAGTTACACCGAAAAATAATAAAATACCTATCAGAATATTAAATACTAGCGACAAGACACAAATAATAAACAATTTTAAACCCACTCTAGAACCATTAGATAACTATAATATTTGCCAATTCGAGAAAAATACATCGCATGATCCAAACCGCTCAAAACAATTACTAGATTTAATAGAAATGAATCATTTGCACACCGATGAAAAAGAATTTATACAACAGATATGTAGCAAATACTCAGATGTATTTCACCTAGACGGTGACAAACTAACAACAACAAATATTTTAGAACAATCAATAAGTGTAAAAAATAATAAAACCCCAATATATACTAAACCATATAGATTACCTGAAAAACTTAAACCAGAAATTGAAAAACAAATACGAAAAATGCTTAAAGAAGACATAATCGAAGAATGTAAAAGTGAATGGTCAAGCCCTATATTACTAGTGCCCAAAAAATCTACAAACGATAACCAAAAAAAATGGCGTTTAGTAATCGACTTTAGGAAAATTAATAACGTAATCGAAGACGACAAATTCCCTTTACCAAATATAACAGAAATTTTAGACTCCTTATCAGGGGCTATCTATTTTTCCAAATTGGATCTTAATCAATCTTTTTACCAATTGGGAATAAAAGAAGACAGCAGAGATATAACAGCATTCACTACCAACACAGGACAATACCGTTTAAAAAGATTACCTATGGGACTAAAAATCAGCCCAAGTGCATTCACTAGAATAATGTCAATAGGACTATCAGGACTAAATTATGAAAAATGTTTTATCTACTGTGACGATTGTATAATATTTGGTCGTAATTTAGAAACACATAACAAAAACTTAATTGACGTTTTAGAGAGATTTAGACAAATTAACCTTAAATTAAATCCAACAAAATGCGAATTCTTGAAAAAAGAATTATTATATTTAGGCCACGTAGTATCAGAAAAAGGTGTCCTACCAGACCCAGAAAAAACAAAAGTAGTACTAAACTACCCTATTCCAAAAAACAGCGACGAAGTAAAAAGGTTTGTAGCATTTTGTAACTACTATAGGAAATTTATTCCATCATTTGCAAAAATAACAATTCCATTAAACAATCTAGCTAAAAAAGATATGAAATTCAAATGGACAAAAGAATGTCAAAACGCGTTCGACATGCTAAGAAACGCTTTAATTACTTCGCCAATATTAGATTATCCCGATTTTTCAGAAGAAAATATATTCACCCTACAAACGGATGCGTCCGGGAACGCAATAGGCAGCGTTCTTTGTAATAGTAACATGAGACCAGTAGCATATACTAGTAGGCCGTTAAACAAAGCCGAACTAAATTACCCAACAATTGAGAAAGAACTATTGTCAATAGTCTGGAGTGTAAAATACTTTAGACCTTATTTATTTGGAAGAACTTTTAGAATTTTAACGGATCACAAACCCCTAATATACTTGTATAACATGAAAGATCCTTCAAGTAGACTTATGAAATTCAGATTAATATTAGACGAATACGATTTTAAAATAAGTTATATAAAAGGTAAAGATAACGTAATTGCAGACGCACTTTCACGCATTGACTTAACTTCGAGCAAGTTAAAGAGCACGTTTGAAAATGTTGTTTCAGTCATGACTAGAGCACAAAGAGAAAGACTAGAAAAACAGTCCAGTGATATCAGTGACAGCAATGTAAGCGACACTTCTCGAAATATTTCTATAAACAACAGGATTGATCACCCCAGAGTAGTAGAAATGTTGCGAAAAGCTAGCGACAGTGTAGACTTGATTTTAATAAAGGAGAATGATTTAAAGGAATTGAAAAATAAGAATTTAATTAATTATGAGTATGTTTGTTTATGTTTTTCATCGAGTATGAAAACAATGTATTTCGACCTTAAGTATTTATTGCAATTTACCCGAGTGGAATTTGTTAATTTGCTTAGAGATTTTTGTAAAAAGTTGAATATTAAAATAATAAATTTTGTTAAAGATGATTATTACTCATCATTTATAGAAGAAATAAATTGTGAAATAAATGAAAGAGATAAGTGGGAAGGACCACAAATAAATGTTTTGTCAAAGGTAATAAAAATTTGTAATGATGAAAAGAAAAAGGTAATTATAAATGATTATCATTTGTTACCTACGAGCGGACATGCCGGCATCCGTCGTATGGTCAATAATATTAAGAAAAAGTATACTTGGTCTAATTTAGAAAAAGACGTCATAGAATTTGTTAAAAAATGTAAAAAATGTCAAATAATGAAATATCAAAAAGGTGTCAAGGAACCTATGTCAATAACGACAACTGCTAATTCAGCATTTGAGAAAATTTATTTAGATTTAGTAGGACCTTTAGATAAGGATAATTTTAATAATAATTATATATTAACGCTTCAATGCGAATTAAGTAAGTATGTAGAAGCTTATGCCATACCCAATAAGGAAACGGTAACAGTAGCAAAATCTTTAGTTAACAATTTTATTCTTAGATACGGAATACCCATGTCAATAGGTACAGATAGAGGTACCGAATTCATGTCAAGTACTATGACAGAAGTTTGCAAATTATTAAATATAGAAAAAATCCATTCCACTGCTTTTCACCACGAATCAATAGGTGCATTAGAAAATTCACATAAACATCTCCGTAGCTTTTTAAGAATTTACTGTGAACAACGCTTGTATAATTGGTCTGAATGGTTACCCTTCTGGAGTTTTGCTTATAATAATACCATTCATTCAGAAACCAAATATTCTCCATTTGAACTAGTATTCGGAAAAACTTGCAATATACCAACAAATTTAAGTAATAGTAAAGTAGAACCATTGTATAATTCAGACAACTATGCTCTAGAATTAAAATTTAGGTTACAAACAGCTTGTAATGACGCAAGAAATAATTTGTTACAACGTAAAGAACAAAGAAAAACTAAATTTGATTTAAAATGTAACCCGATTTCTTATAACAAAGGCGACTTAATTCTTGTTAAAAATGAAACTGTAGATAAAGCAGAACCCTTGTTCAATGGTCCATATTTAGTTGTAAACGATGAATCACCCAATGTAATCATTTCTAAGAATGGCAAGAACAGTACCGTTCACAAAAATAGAACTAAACTGTATGTAGTGAATATAAGTACACTATTCGAATGATTTCTTTTATAATTAATTATAAAATATTGTAACTTTTAATCAACTTGTATTTACACTGTTAAAAATTTAAATTTATTTGCTACTACTTTTATTTTATAAGATTTATATAAATAATTAATTTTAGAACTTTTGTAATTCAGTAATTTTTTTTATTTTTTTATTATTAGATATGTAAGTTATTCATTTTTTTTAATTATTTTTTTGTATTACCCCGGTGGTGTGATGTGGTAATGTATAAACAGTTAATAAACGTGTGTCGACACAAGCAGTCGTGTTTCATTCTGTCCTCGCGACACCTCCGCAGGTCTGCTAACACGGTCCCTCCCTCCTAGTGTACTATCATCGAGGTACCAAAGGTTAAAACTAGAATTTGATGAAGAAATAATTGGATTAATGGCCAGGCCAAAAATGACAGAACCCAGTGGGTCACTTTGTTGGCATCCAGATCTAGACAAAATTTCATTGATTCCAAATAATAATTTTGATGGGATACCGTAACATTGACGCATGTATTCGAAAATTTCTGGAATTTCGTTTCTAATTTAGGTACTCCTGTTCACCGAATTGAAGGAATTGACATCTCTAATAAATCTTATGTTGGCGGGACTGGTTGTGGAGGATATAATTTCTATATTGTATGGAGCCAACCTCACACCTTTAACAAAAAAAGTCGACAGCATACGACCTAAAGCTGAAATACTTTGAGGCGTTTGGCTCAGTTTTAACCTTTGGTACTTCGATGATAGTACACTAGGAGGGAGGGTATGTACCGTGTCGCAGTTCTTGAGATCATCATCTGTCGCTTTTCAGAAATTGGGCTCTTATTAAATTTTAACAATTGTGATTTTTTTTTCCGGATAGCACACCGTTTCACATTCGGACAGATTTTTTTAATAAATTCAATCTACTATTACCAAGCATTACTAAGGTAAATAAAGACTCTCTTACTCTACTTGGAGCCCCCATTTTTAACGAAGCTATTTCTCCTGTTATAAATTCAAAATTACAACACTTTAATTCAATTTCAGAGAGATTATTTAAAATTTAACCTCATATGGCATTACATATTTTAAGGCTATGTCTTTTTACTCCTAAATTTTCATATCTACTCCGCTCTTGTCCATTTTGGAAATCCCCTTTATTCACATCACATGTTGATGTTATTTTAGTTATAGTTATTTTTTTGTTTATTTTCTTTTTAATTTTTATTTTGTATATTTATGTTAAGTTTAGATTTGTGTAATACTTATTTACGAATTTGATTCAATAAGACAAATTATTATTAATAATAATAGGATGGATTTGTGATGGGCGGACATGTCACTGTATACTCGTATCTACTGGTGGTGTGCAGACCTACAAAATCTATAAATGGGGTCGATCAACAACAGGGAATATGCATGGTTATTTTATTTTATTTCATTACTTGATAGAGTAACTACAATAGACCCTATTATAAATATTAAACGTTTTTTAAAGGGTAATAATACAAAAATAAAAGGGTTTAAACTTTATCTGCCACTACCGCATTAAAAAACAGTACATCACTAGCCGCCATTCTGTGACGTCATTCGTGCTCAAAAAGCATATTAGTTTAATGTTATTGCACTTCAAAAGTTAGTCAAAAGGTTTGTTTATCACAAATTATCGTAATAAAGGACAAGAAATACCCGAGAAAACAAGAAACTGTAGACTACAGAACACACGTTGACATTTGTTTGTGCACGAATGACGTCACATGTAGTGTTTTCTAATGTCGGAGCGTTTAGTAATGCGTTCCGTTTCTACAAAAAAATGGATTTTTAAAATCCTATTTATAAAAAAATTGTTGAATCAAAATAAAATAGATTACTGTAAATATGTTCAAAGCCATAAAAGGAACGTTATATATTAAAATATTAATAATTGGCGTTACATGCATATTCCCTATTGTTATGCCGGCTATACGATTACGAATGGGAGACGAATTGCATTACGGGTAAATTTTAATAATATTAGTCAATTCAACCACTAGTTTTGTAGTCGCACACTGAAAGTAGACTACCACCCCGACAAGAAATCGATTTAGTATGTACCTAGTCTCCAAAAAAAAAAATCTAAACGAAAATAATATTATAAGCAAAATACAAAATAATTTGTTTAGGATTTATAGTTTTGGATCAGCCAGCTAGCCTACCAGCCTGCAGTGCAGTAACAGTTCCCTACTAATCCCTACGTGTCCATGATGCGATACTTTCTGTACTTTTATTGAATCGAATCAATGGAACTAGGTAATTAATTAATCGGCTGCTTTTGTCAAACGGGAAGAATATTAGCTGCAAGCAAAGCGAAAGCAATCTATAAATCTATAATACAATATATATTTTATACTACACCTGCTCGGAAAGTAGGTTCTTACTTGCGTAAGAATAGGTCAGAAAGTACGTCTTTGTAGTCGTACAAATATGCGGGAGGAAAAAGTGTATGAAAATCCATTGTTAACGTGCTTAAGCGGGAGGAAAAACTATATGAAAATTCATTGTAAACGTGCTAGTTTTTTTTTATTTTTTTTTCTTCAATTCTTCCAAATTAGGAAAGGCAAGGGTTCAAAGCCATACAGCCTAGTTTTTTTTTACAAGTTCGAAATTTTAATCAAAATAAAATAAAAGTATTGGTTTATTGGCTGTTTACTTTCTTTGCATTTTTGATTTATTAAGTTTAGAAAAGTAGCATAGATTCTTTTCTAAATTTAATTATTTTGGCGAGGCTGCATAGAGCATGATTTTCCTCGTAGGTGTAGTATAAAGCACTATGTATCACTCGGCGAGAAAGTGCGATTCCTAACTCGAGCGAATTAAGGCCCTCCGCTTCGCGTCGGGCCTCAAACTTCGCCCTCGTTAGTAATCGGTGACTTTCTCCCCTCGGTGAACAATGTATTATTTAATATTTTCTGAAAGAAAAGTTAAGTAGTTAGTTTAGTGTATGCATTTATCATTTTATTATCTCTCCGAATCTCTCGGCCCACTCAGCTGGCGATTTAAAATTTTAAGATGATGTTTCTTTCTAAAGTAAATTTATTAGCAGCTTTGATTCTTTTTTTATAAATCGTAGATTTTATTAAATCGTACATGAAGGTAAAAACCGTGCCCGTCCGGCTCGTTTTCTTAGCTTCATGAAATCGTACAATAGATTTAAATCGTACGTTTTGTTATTGAATATTTTCGATCTTAAATAAGTTACGAGTACGAACTCGTAATATTCAACAACAAAACGTACGATTTAAATCTTTGTAGCGACATCTATTGGTAACTTTACAGTACTAATAATATATACAAGTTATAAAATCGTTTGTGGAAGTCTGAAATTTCGAACATATATTTTGAATTTTGAAAATTTTAATTTAAATTGAATTTTGATAGAAATCTGGTCATCTGAATTACAATTCCGAGCATAGTTAAATGATCATGGCGAGTTTTAGTTTTCTTGAATATTCGCATTAGGAAAATGGGAGGGGGTGAAAATTTGTATGGAAGTAACTTTAAAATTGGAACTATATTTCTAGGTACCATAAATAAATAATGTCATGGGATCAAAGTTTTTGGATTTTCAAATTTTACAAGAATAATATATATTATCAAAATTAATATTAATTAATAAATATATAGAATTATATATTGTTTGCAGTTTACTATTTACGTCAATGTTGCAGTTCTTATACTTTATAATTATTTTATTACTATTTATTACATTACAATATAATAATTACTAACAATATAATGTATTTATTGCTGGGGCCGTCTAGGCGGTCTCGGGCGCCCGTAAGGCACCCGTGATGATATATATATGTAATAACGTATTTATTCATAATTTAATAACAAACAACTGTCATCGTGACTTTATTTACGAGTGGTATGGAGCACTCGTTTTGATATCATAGGTACGTACCTATATCTTTTTTTTTTCAATAATACGTACTTTAGAAATCAATGGCTTGTTTATCATTTCAGTGATATTTAGTAATCCGCTGACATTCAAAAATCGCAGCCCTGGTATATTAAAACCTTTCCTAAAAGACTGAAAATACAAATATCCAAGGTAGGTTCAACTGTAAGAATTTAGAAATATGTGGTTTCTTGAGACCCGGTTTCGTATATTTATTGTCTACCAAATTTCATTAATCGGTTTAGTATTTTTGACGTGTAACTTTCCCAAACAGACAGACAGACAAAACCTACTTTCACATACATAATATTAGTATGGAAGGCTACCATTACATGAAGCATCAATGACGCCAAGTAAACGTAACTTTCCTGGAAATTAATACTTGAAAAACACTTAATTAAAAAGATTACTTAATTTATTTTCACCATTATGTAGGTACTTAATTTGCTAATGAGCATAAATGTTTACAAAAATTCTAACAGTTTTCATATTGTTATTCTACCTACTTGCTTTAATAAAAATTTATAAAATTACTTAGGTACCTATTTTCATTTTGAAAAATCCGTTTATTCGTGTTTATATAGGGACCTTACCCTATTTTTTTTTGGGTCTGATCAAAATGGGTAGGTAGTAAATAAATTAAAGAAAACATTTTTTTGCTATTTTTTTTTTCGACTCCCCCCTTCATCGGGTTTAACTGGTTAAGTCTAAACATGAAACAAAAAATAATATCATTAGCGAATATAGAAACTTTTATTTTACCGAAAAGCGAAAAAAAAAACAATATCGTAACCAAATTTTCTACTATGTATGGTACTTAGTAGAAACTTGTATTTGTTAGCTATATTTCATGTTTCTAGCTTCATCAGTCTCAGCTAGGTGTTTATGTTAACAGTCAGGTTAGCAGTATTCTAATGAAAGATATCCAAATATTACACGACATAAGTTGTAACTCAAATAAACGACCAACATACATAGGTACAAATAATATTCTATTTATAATTCTTGTCTTATGACGACTTTAATGTACTATATTTACATAAATACTCACAAAGCTATTTACAAATAATTACAATACATTATTGCTTTTCTTTCATATTTAGTTTAGAATTTAACTAATAATCTATATTATGATTTTATTGATATTCTTTTGTTCTTTTAAAGTAGAACATAAAAATCATTAAACAAAGTAAAAACCGTTCAAGCCCGTATGATTTGTATCATTCGGAAACTAATATATGGCTCAGTGTAGCTATATTAGTTGTGACAGATTATGTTACCGTTAGTATAAACACAAATGCCGTTAAAATGTTAAAATGGTTATAGTTAAATTAGGTAAAATAGATTTTACTTCTTTCAAGCAAATTTTTTTTTTTGGTAAAAAAAATACAAAACCTTCTATAACTAAAGTGTTCTTCGAGGACTCAATAAGTTTTTTATTAATACCGATGTTAATATATTAATTGCTAGCTCACTGCATATCTATAAAGCTGAATTTGTTTTTCTTTCTCTATAATCTCTGGAACTGCCAGCTGGATTAGAAAAAAAAAACCTTTGCATTGGATAGCCCAATTCTTGAGGATGGTAGGCTATTTATAATATAGAACCGAAAAAGTTAGAAAAGCAATATACTAAACAAAAAGCTACATAGGTACTCCTCATTCTGGGTGATATCCTCAAATACGTCCGCATCGTATTTGAGGACCAGACTGGCGTGTGAGGTGAAAAGGAATGGGGAGCATACAAAAGATCTTATAGGGTCTAAGTGTTTTCACTGATCAGCCCCAAAATCAATAAGATAACATATTGTATTTGATCATTATATATTCTTGAGGAAGGTTAATTTTTTTTTTTTTTTTTTTTGTAGGACAAATTACACAAATTGCTGTGGTCACAAACTAAGCTCTAGGCTTGTACTATGTGTACCAGAAACAATGATATAATTCATATTATATTTTATAAACACCCAGACCATGACAAACTGTACATAAAAACGTACTAATATTTATTTGCCATGGGTGGGAATCGAACCCACGACCTCCGGATTTAATGCCAAGGGCGCAACCACTAATCTACGGAGGCTGTCGAAATATTTGTATTTCGACAGCCTCCGTATAATAATCGTATTCTTGCTGGAACCGCAAGGCAATCATTGTTATTTAAATAATTTGTCTTCCAGTGTCAAGTAATATTAAGCTATGTACGCTTAAGTTTATAAATAAATGGCATCACGATCGTATAATCTACGATATCATTCAACTGCTAGTGTCAAGTAACACAAAGAGACAAACACGTAACGTGTTACATTAATGATATGGCGGCCATATAAAGCGGAGTTTAAATACCTACAATCTACATCACGAAAGGTTTGCACATTTTGTATGGGAAATATTAAATAAAAACAATGTATTTAGTAGAATCCCCAGACTAAGTAAGTTGTAAGTAAAAAAAAGAACCTAAAATAAATAATCTGTAGGTACCCATACAAATATGAATTTAGTTGGTTCATTCAACTGTTGTCAATTTCTTTTTTTTTTTACCAGAAGTGGATGTTTTTGTTTTCAATTTCTAAATATGTTGTAATTTACGGAAAATTTACTGGTTTTGTTGTGTAAACAATTTCAGGCACTTTAGATTCTTAAAAGTTAAACTCTAGTTAATTTAACCTAAGAATTGCTTTATTTTTTTAATACTTATATTTACATAACATAATTAATAAGTGTTGAATACATTTTTACATTATTATATTCTTAGACACCTTAATTTTGATATTGAATAGGTTTTTAAGCGATCTACAATCACCATAAAAAAACTGCATGTCAATGTAGGAGCCTGTAAGACTTCACGTCCACAGTAGTGAAAAAAAAATCTGACGTCTACAGTTAAATGTTAAGATAAATTTGGGTAATTTTAGATATGTTATAATCTTATTTTTGTAATAAATCATATAAAGATCTTAAAAAGAGAAACTGTTTATTATTATATATTTGGTAATTTTGTAGGTAAAATGATTGATACTACACATAAATAAATCTTATCTAAACAATCGTGTAAACTTTATACGCCGCCGACCCTGTATTAAGTTTTTTAAGTATTCTCTGTAGTGAGTGAGTATTCCAACGATATCGCCAACACTTTGAGAACTACAAACTTCCACGGACATATAAAAACTTCCCCTCTAGGTTCTCGCCTAAACCCTTACTTCATAAATCTAACATATTATTATGTAATAATAATAAATACCTAACAGTCAAAAAAATAGTAATTTATTTCTACATTGAAGGCTTTATGAGAGCTAAATTATTTAATATTATATATAAAATTAGTAGAATTTCATAATGCCAATATCAATATAAAGATTGTCTATTAAAGTTGAAACGTTTATACCTAAATATAAAAATAAGTTGGAGAGTAGGTAGCTAGATATCTATGTTATATATTTGGTACGTGTCTATTTACTTTATCGTCATTAAATTAGACCTTTTATGTATCGATCATTTAATATTTAGGACTAACAAAGTTTATGCTTGATTTTTTTTTCAAATGTAATTTTGGTGTTACTAAAGGGTTTTTCAACAAGAACTTTGTTTTCTAAAACAAAATAAAACAATAAAATTTGATGAAGATGATTAAAATTTTTATTGAATTACAAAGAAAAAAGTTGGCAATTATGAATGAAAAATGATATCTAGCAAAAGTCCACCACAAGCACGCTGACAGATGTCGATTCTTTCATCAAAGTTTTTAATCACTTTTTGACAAAATGGCGGGACTATTTCGTTAATAACATCATGGATTTTGAGTTTTAAGACTGCAATCGATTCGATCGGCTCCGTATAGACTCTGTCCTTAACATAGCCCTACAAAAAAAAACTAGTGGTGTTAAATCACACGATATGGCTGGCCACTTAACAGCTGAGTTTCGTGAAATTATGAGATCGGGTAATTTGGTTTGCAATAAATTGATCGTTTCATTGGCTGTGTGACATGTGGCACCGTCCTGTTGAAACCACATGTCAGTGTTCAAACCACGTCATCAATAATAGGCCAAAATAGCGGTCTCAGAAGGACGATTATGTTGTCCAAAAATATCACGAATTTGACGAAATGTAACTTTAACAGTACCACCATTTTCATAGTGGATTTTAATTATTTTAATGCGATTTTCAAGAAAAAAATTTAATTCATTGTAACAATTGCCAATGCATCTACTACGAATACGTCAAAAAACTAAATGTAAAAACTATCTTGTTGTTAGTGTTGCCACAATTAAAAAACAAAGTTCTTGTTGAACAACCCTTTATATTATATGTTTTGAACGTTTAATAAGTTTAGAACTTCGTGTGCGTATTATTTATCTATCTATATACGATATATAAAGGCGATTCATATTAAAAATTATCGGCGTTAGTTAGGCACTCCATAACTTAACTATACGACCAATGATATTATAAAAAATAAACGCCTCACAAACTTCACGTGGCGTTTTAGAGTAAATTAAAAAATAACGCTCCTTGTTTTTCCGTTATTCGATAACGCCCAAATAAACAAATAACTCGACAAACAATTTAAAAAAAAAAATGTTGTGCATAACTTACGAATAGTTTTCGCGTACTTTATTTGCAAAATTATTTAATGCATAAACAGGGAAAGTCTACGGTTTTCTTACTATATATAGATTTGAACCTACTTGAGTGGATCATTTGTGGTCTTTAATTTGATTAATGTAAATTAATATCTCTTCGATATTAAAGTATTTGGGTTTTTGATTAAAAAAAACGGTTTGATAATATCCGTGCGAAACCGGGGCAAAATTTAGTACCTATGTTGCCAATATTGTCAACAATTGAATACAATGACCTTGAAATGGGATCGGTCTTAACATTACCTCGCTAATGAGCTATAAGCAGTACTCCACATAAACCCGAGAAAACCTGACAGATTACCTTAAATAGATATAATATTACCTGTCCATATATAACTGCTGTAAAATTTAGATAGGTCGTTTTAGACGGATATATTTGTTAGACCTCAGATTTAAAAACCCTGTTTTTAGGTCCCTGGTTCAAACTCTGAGGTGTACCAATGAAAACTTACGGCCGCGCCCGTAAGGAACCGTGATGATATTTATTTGACATATAGTTTAATTAAATAAATGCGAAAGTGAGGCTGTTTGAATAAGATTTACGTCTCAACTATTGAAACGATTTTAATAAAATTTCTTAAGACAAATTTATTCATGAGGGTGAAGAGTCTTAGGAAAAGTTTTTAAATAAAAAAATGGTGCACGACATGTGACTTTTTATTTAACAGATGGTAAGATGTCCATGAATGGGATCAATCAATACATTGTTGTTTGAGCATTGATCGCTCCCACTATGCCGACTAAATAATTCGGTTACAAACTGGGCGGCATTGATTTTGCATTAAAAGCTTGCTTGCTTCTATATCCTCTAACACTCGTTTCATAACCGTACCGCTGAAGGAAGACAACCACCACCACAAGAAATCAATGCAGTAGTATCCTGAAAACCGATGAACCCACAGAGTAAACTCGAAACATGATTAGATCAGTTAACGACTTTTGCATCTGTATGGGCGATGGTAATGAAACCGGTCGAAAATATTTATTTATATTCTTTGCTTAGGCTACTGGTGATCCTCGGTCTGGATACTATTTCAGACAACGCATATCACTGGCAGTCCAAAGAGGCAATGCTGCCAGTGTTATGGGAACATTTGGACCGAGGCAAAATTTGGACATAGTGGACATGTAGTAGGTATTTAAACTTTATTTTCTTTGCTTTATGTTTTTTTTATTTTATTTTACATTTTATGTCTACTTGGATTCTATATTAATTTGGTTTTCATAAAAAGCGGTCAAGTAGTAGGCTCTTCACGCACTGAGTTTCGCACAATACAAAATAAGGGAGTATATAAAATAAAATGTAATTCTTACCTGAAAAATAATGAAACATATTTTTTGTCGGAAATCCTTTAAGTTTTATATTATTTATATCATTATTTAAAACTAAAATAAGCAGCAATGGAATATATTTTTTGATAACAAGAATTCATGATAAACAATTTGCCCAATCTTAAAACGGTAAAGCTATGATAATATATACCTTGCAAGAATTTAAGATTCCATATTATTTATTTAATATTATATATTAATATATAAAATATAATATGTATTATATCGTTGCTTCTTGTACACATCAAGCCTAGAGCTTAGTTTGTGACTAGAGCAATATGTGTAAAGTGTCCTACATATTATTATTATTATTTATTTTAGTAAGGCACCCGTAATGATATGTATGTATGTATTTAAGTTTTCACTTTTTTGCAACATTTGTGCATTTTTAGTTCAAAAAGAAAAAAAGGTGAGACTCATGTCTCCGTCTGTAACTCTGTACGCATAAAATATCTCGAAACTTACTATACCGATTTATTTAAAATTTGTAAATTAAAAATTACAATAATTAAAGATGATACAAATAGGTATGAGGTATGCTATCTTTGCTTTTTATTTATATATTTTTTATATGTATAATAAAATATGTTTTTTTGTGAACTTAATCAAAAATGTCCGAAAATTTACCGTGCTGCTTCAAAGATTTTTTATTTATTTAGAGATTGTTAGGTATTTTTGCATCCAATGTAAATTATAAATAAAAAAATACTAGGTAACTATCCCCTATGCCAATTAATGTCGCTTTTGACGTGTTTCTATTTCCACAAAGTCGACATGTTCTAAGTTCGAAGGTACAACTCCAACAACAACTACAACTCCATTTATATAGTTCCAAATAGTTCATAGTACCACTATTTACTCTATCAATACAATTAATTTTGTGGCTTTAATTTTAAAACCTACCGCCCAACAGAGAATCCACGTTAGTACATTATAAACACAATAGCCAGTTATCATTTAGTACCCGTATATTATTTAAACGGTTATCATTCTAAAAAGAAAATCAATCTTTGGAATTTCTAAATTACTTTTAAATTCGACCTAATAAACAACTAAGTATAAAAACTATCAATATACTATCAACTTACCCAACATTTTATCTTAAACACTGCTTACTTATATATATTTTTTATAGTTCTATGTAATCGTCCGCTTTCAGTGTGTTCGTCTCTATACTGAAACTTGTTTGAAAAACGCTGAAAAGTAATATTTGCGCAAAATCTTCTCACTGTCACAGGTAAGGCCTTGTTCACGCAGGCGCGTTAAGAGTACCTAAGATATATGTTTACCTTGCTATGCCTAAGCATATCTATATATACCGGGTGAATTTGAAAGGCTGTACTTTGGGTTAATATAAGGTTCTGCTGATCAAATCGAACAACTTTTCCCATTTCCCAAATTTTGGCTTCCCTATACAAATTGATCATTTTAACATTACCTACTAGTTTCTATGGAGATTTTTTTTTCAATTGCGACACATGGTTCCATGGGTTGTTCGATTTAATCAGCAGAACCTCATATTAGCCTAAAGTACATCATTTTAAAATCACCATGTATAATAGTGTGTAAATTTAAAAAATCTATACATTGATCTGATTTAAAAAAAATGGCGGGATCGACTATAAATAGACTATATACGTCAATGACTATACCTATTATATTTTGATATACATATAGAGAGAGTTCAGAACTTCAGAAGCAGGGCTTTTATGTTTTAAGAGTCTATTAGGAAAAGTTTTTTAAATAGACCAGATAGAAACTAGTGTTTTATGAAATCAAGTTGGCTATATTAAAATGACATAAGGCTGCATTAAAATAATTTCGTAGACATTTTTTGTCATCTTTTTGGCAACTGTAGTAAATCGGAATTGTACATATATACATTATGAAGTACGCGTTTGGCAGCCTTGGTCAACATGTTTACTTTACCTTAGTAATAATAGGTATGTATCTATTAAAAAAACATTCGAAAATAGTTTTATTTTTAGTTTTTTTTTTTTTTTCAATATAATATAAATAAATTTAAAATTAGGAACTAAAGGAGATGAAGCTTGAAACGTTACTTGAATACGTTGAATAGCCACGGAAACCTTTTGCCCCAAGAGGAAACTGGACTTATGAGTCTCCAAATTTTACTTTAATCTTTTTACCTAAATAAAAAATGAGGGTTGGTGGAAGAAGGGTAAAAATTAAGGGTTATATGTATTTTTAATGTCAAATCAAAATAAAACTAAAACAATTTTGACAAATAAAAAAAAAAAAATTGAGTATACACAAAAAAAAAAAGTCTGTTGTCGTTTCGGCGGAGGAGTTTGACAAACACATGTATTTTTAATTTATTACCTAAACATGTAAGAGCCCAATAATATTTACGAAATGCTGGAAATAACTGGACTGTTTCTAAAATACCACTATTTTATTATTACTATTTTTCTCCTAAAAAATGCAAAGATAACATGGTAGTTATATTTACAGCAGTGTCTTTATTGTTTATGAAAACTTCGTTGTCATGAAATCGTTCCTAAAATAATTTAGTCGCAGCTTATATGATGTTTTAATGATTTATGAACTCGTACAGGAAACCAAATATTTTAATTGGTATATTTTTATTAATTATTATGATAAAAGATAAAAATTTCGGGCAATGGCATGGTGGTATATAATATACTAGTTTCATGGGCAATGGACTAGTATCCAGTGCTAATAATTTTATTATAATAAAAAGGTCTCTCCTCCCAGGAGCCCGTAGGGGAAGGTTGTGTTATGTTTTTTTTTTGTATTTTTGTATCCGTGAAAATTTGTTGTTCGAAAATGTTAGTAACTTCGTGAAATATTCTCTTTAGAGAAACATAAGTGTGAAAAACATTAAAACCAAACTTTTAGTGTTTTCGCTTAATTCCGCTTTATGTTGCAATAATGGCCGCCATCCAATTTTTTTTTTTTTTTTTTTTTATGAGAGCTCGGCATGTGACCTCACATCTACCTGATGGAAAGCAGTATGAAGGTCCAAGAACAAATGCAACCAACAATTACGATCTACGTAACCGTTGATTGCACCTATTATGCCGGCTTAAGATGCCTATTCACGCTTCGTTTAAAGGACTCGAGATTATAGGAAGAAGGAAACACGAGAGCAGGTAGTGCATTCCACATTTTAATAGTGCGACAGATATACGAATCACCAAATTTTTTAGTGCGGGTTGGTATATCTGCCACAGTACATGCATGCATTTTGTTACCCGCTCGTGAAGTCCTATACCGGAAAGGAGAAGGAGGAATGAGATGAAAAAGTTCTTCAGAGCACTCTCCATGATAAAGGCGATAAAACACGCTCAACGACGCTACATCCCTGCGAAGCTGCAATGGCTCTAGAGTGTCCGTGAGCTCTTTGTTTTCGATAATTCTCGATGCACGCTTCTGCAGACTATCGAGAGCATGCAGCAAGTATTTGGCAGATCCACCCCAAAGATGCGAACAGTATTCTACACAAGGCCGTATCTAAGCTTTATAAATCAGATGCCTGAGTTGAGGAGTAAAATACCGTCGCACCTTATTAAGGACGCCGAGCTTCCTACTTGCTGTCTTCGCAATGCTCTCAATATAGTTGCGGTGATTTAGGTCGGAGCGTATTTCTAATCCCAGGATATCGAGAACTGGAGACAATGGTAAACGTGTGCTCTGAAGGGAGGGAAAGTGAGAAAAGGGGGTCTTTTTTGCTGTCAATGCGCAAGCCTGGGTTTTTTGGGCATTAAACTGGACCAGATTAAGAGAACCCCAGTTTGAGATTTTTTCCAGGGTTTGGTCCAATTCATTTACCAAAGAACTCCTATACTCCTCTGTTTCGACGCGACTGGGGGGCTGACGCATCAAGTATTGACCGTGGACAGTGCTATCGTCTGCATAGCAATGTATGTTACCGAGTGATAACAAATCATTGATATGCAGCAAGAACAGAGTAGGGGATAGCACAGATCCTTGGGGTACGCCTGCGTTAATGGTTTCGCGACCCGAGGTCGTACCATCAACGAGGACTCGTATAGCCCGGTCTGATAAAAAACTTGAGATCCAGCCACAAAGTCGCGCCGAAAATCCATATGCTGGCAGCTTAGAGAGTAAAGCTTTGTGCCATACCCGGTCAAAGGCCTTAGAGATATCGAGGCCGACTGCCAAGGCCTCTCCATGCCTATCCATTGCCTCACCCCAGATATGCGTAATATATGCTAGAAGATCACCCGTAGACCTTTTTCTACGAAATCCGTATTGACGGTCATTGATAATGGAGTGACCTTCTAGGTATCGCATAATCTGTGCATTAATAACTGTTTCCAGAACTTTGCACAGCACTGAGGTGATGGCAATGGGCCGGTAATTATTGGGGTCTGACCGGTCACCCTTTTTGGGGATAGGTTGCACATTCGCTTCCCTCCAAGCTGCGGGGACCATACCAGAGGAGTATGATAGGCGGTAAAGTCGCGTGAGAGCAGGAGACAACTCAAGAGCGCAGTTTTTTATAACAATCGCTGGAACACCATCCGGCCCACTGGCCTTCCGAACATCGAGAGAATGGAGTGCCGCGCGCACGTCACGCTGCCGGATATGAATATCTGGCATTGTGAATCCGCAATTGGGTATAGTAGGCGGTTGCGCGCCTCCATCGTCGAGTCTGGAGTTAGAGGCGAAAATATGAGCCAGAAGATCGGCTTTTTTAGTCGCCAAATGAGCCAGCGAACCATCGGGATATCGCAGCGGCGGCAATGATGAGCGACAGAAGTTCACTTCGACCGATTTTGCAAGCTGCCAAAACTTTCGGCTACCTGCCGGTTGTTCAAGCAGCTCATTCCCGATCCGAGATATATGATTAAACTTTGCTCTTTTCAATACTTTCTTGCACATCTTGGAGGCGACGTTATATGCTATCTTCAGGGTGGCTGAGTCAGCCGTCGAGCGACCCCTTACCCATTCCCGGTACGCAGTATTTTTGACTGCGACGGCCTTCGTACAGTTGCTGTCGTACCAGGGTCTGCTGTTGCCCTTGCTGGTGACAAACGAGAACGGAATGTAATATTCCATTCCAAGAAGAATTTCATCAGCAAGAGCAGAAGCACAAGCATTAGGGTCATCAACCTGAAAGCAGCGTTGCCCCCAAGGTAATGCAAGAAAGTACTCCCTCAGTCCATCCCAATCTGCTGACGAGTAATGCCAGACTGTCCGTGCAGTCGCCTTCCTAGGAGGAATAGGAACACGCGGAACTGATGTAACCACCATGCAGTGATCCGAACCCCCCAGGGGGGCCATGACTGACACCTTATATCCGGCGGGATGACTCGTCAACAGAAGGTCTAGTTTGGAGGGCGCATGGCTGATTATGTCTGGGATCCTGGTGGTCTGATCAACCAGCTGAGTCAAGCCATGGGTAAGTGCAAAGTGGTAGGCGGATTTCCCGGCATGATCGGTCTTTAGAGAACCCAACCATTGTACATGGTGTCCGTTGAAATCTCCTAAAAACACGATCTCAGCACAGGGAAATAGTTCATGTGCTTTATCTGTCGCTCTGCTCAAATAATTATAAAATTGAGTTGTCTCCAGGTCGCCCCTATGGGATCTATATAGACACACGTAGATTCGAGATTGAGTTCCCAGATCTACGTGTACCCACAAGGTAGAAAGGTTGGAGTCCTCTAAACAGCGTAGACGTCGACAACAAATATCCGACCGAACATATAGGCAGACCCCGGCTTTGGGAAGGAACTTCTCCTCAAGAGTAAATCCAGGGTATTGCAAGTAAGAAGTGTCGGCCGGGCAGCGGATTTGTGTCTCCGTCAGAAACAATAATGCGGGTTTAGCCATCTCGAGGTGGTGATGGACGGCAACTAGATTGGCGTGGATCCCGCGGATATTTGTAAAATTCACGCCAAATTTGGTGTCGGGGATGTGCACCGCTGTCCGAATGTCTCTTTTTGTTTGCGCTGTCATCGGTTTTTATTTTTATAGGGGTAAGGAAATGGGAAGCGTGATATAAAGTGTTGTTGTCACCATAAATGCGTGGAAAGGCACTGCTTAGGTGAAATAGGTGTCCAAAGAAGAAGTAGCACTGACACGTCGGACGGAAGGGCCCCTGTACCCCCCCGAAAGTGGTTGCCTGGATCCCCTCCGGTCACCAACCGGCACGACAAGCCACATCGGGATTATGCGCCACTTGATGGGGCAGCCTCCTTTGGTGGTTAGACAAAGGTGGGCCCCTGTACTAAGTAGCGGGCGGCCAGCGGAGTAACCGTTTCTACAGGTCTCCCTGGCCGACGTGTCAATGCAGTTCATTCTAAAATTAAATCACCCAAGAGGCCCCATAAGCAAGTTATTGCGACAACAACACTTCAAGGATTGGTACTTCACTGACTGATTCCGAAACACGGTTTTAACCGCTTCACGGGCTTTTCGTCCTGTGAATGGTGGTAGCGACCAGGCGAGCATAAAGCTCTTCCACCGCGAGATTTGGTCGTCGTTTGGCCTACTAGGTCCGAAAGGTGGACCTAGCGTTTCCCGGGGACACCGCTAGGAGGTACGACGCTCAGCCCCCAAAATTATTGTTTGATACTATTTAAAAAATAAAATAAATGAAGCGATTATTAAAGTAAAAATCTATCCACAAATAAAAATAATATTAATTAACCTAGGAATATAAACTAAATCTAAATTAAATAAAAATATAAACACCCTAAATAAAATAATTTAAAAAAAAAAACTCTCAAACCTACTTACAATATAATAAAATCCTCCAGGCCATTGTCCAGTGGCATGGTGCCTAAAACACTGGCAGCATTTCCTCGTTGAATTTCTATACTAATCTTTTCAGCGAGGAAACTACCAGCATAGTTTCAACGGCAAAGGCCACAAATATAATAATAATTGCAAATGTTTATATATTTGCGGCGCTTGACGTTTTGAGCTTGTTCTGCCACTGCACCAGATCTGACAGAAGTTCCTTGAAGATGGGAAGACGCTAGCGTGTCTACACACGTGACGTCCCACACTAGTGATTTTCCCAAACTCCATGGAACTAAGGTCATACCGTAAGTATTATCTCTAAATAAAGGGTTCTGGAATAGAGATGGAGACAAAAGATCTGCGGATCAAATTATTGATAGAGCTGTAGCGGTAAAAGCGGCCTGTGCTTTTAAAACAAGATAGACCGTGGCGCCCCAGGCAGTCGACGTCTTTGCCACATGGATAATAAGGTTCACACACACTAAACCCGAGTCTTAGACAAACGCATATGCGTAGTGTGTGGTTGTCCAATATAGTACCTATGTTTTTGGAGGGGAGCGCGTTTAACCAAAGACCTGACTCTTTTCAGGGACAGCTAATAAACGGGCCTGTTCAGCACAATTATTAGAACAATGATAAATAACAATAACAATGACCTCAAAATCATTCAATTACGTTCCCAGCAACTTGAAATTCTGGTGAATCCTGCCAAGACACAGACTATCGGCTCCAAACGGATGTTGAGCAGATTGAAATTGGAAGACCTCTCACCATTATCATTTAATAAAACTCCTCTTCCATTCTGCTCACATGCTAAGAATCTCGGTCTACATATTGCCCATGATCTTGCGTGGGACCGTTAGGTCTCCGAAATTAGTAAAAAAAAAATTGCTAGCATGCACTCTCTCAAGCGGGCCTAATGTTTCATTATCTTTAAAGCTAAGTTTACATTGGTCAACTCTTTACTTCTGCCTATTCTAGACTATGCTGATGTCTGTTATCCTGACCTCACTGAAGAATTACTTAATAAACTTGAGCACCTGGAAAACACGTTACGTTTTTGACCTGTGAAAGTTTGATATTTCGGAGTATAAAAATAGCTGAAATGGCTAAATATCCGCTCTCGCAGGTCATTACATCTCCTTTCCCTGTTGTATAATATTCTTAAAAATCCTAATTGTCCTTCTATCTCAAATCCCGCTTTCAATTTCTATAAGACACTAATGATCGGACCTACTTTCTACTGGTAATACCTATTAAAATTTCCATCATAGCCTCTAACCAAATATTCTGACTCATTTACCGTGGTAGCTGCTCTCCAGTGGAACTTGCTCCCTCTGAACAACAGACAATCTCCGTCTCTCGCCATTTTCAATAAATTATTTATTTCTCATTATCATAATTTAGGTTAGATTTAAACATATATTAATGTATTTATTTTTGTTATATTATTTATTTATTTTATGTAGTTGTATATTTGAGTATGTAGGTCTATCTATTATGTATGTAGTTTATATACGTTGATTTTTCTTTACATTAACCTGTGCACCCTATATTACCAATTTCACTATCCTAAAGGTTAGCTGGTAGATAATGCCTAAGGCATTAAGCTCGCTATTGTACAAACCTTTTAGTGCAATCCTCAAAAGTTGAAACCTAATAGCTAAAATTGTTATACATAAAAACTCAGAAACTAAAGAAGAAAATCGCGTAGTATTTATTAGTTAAATTATTTGCTCCCATTGATATTATAAAACACGCGTCTTTTTGGTTTGTATGTCGACGCAATCTTCTGTTCTTAATTTTGCATGGAAATAATTCGGAGGCGCGCCAATGTAACAGCATTTGGTTAGGTGTATGTATTCCAGGAGCACACCGCGGACATACAAATTAATATTATAATAATGTACCTACTTACTTAATCGGCATATTTTATAATTGGGCTTAATTAGTATGTCGCCTTTGCTCTTCCAAGTTAAAATAAGTTTTAAAATAGATTTCATATGCTACTGGATTTCCTTAATAATTTTAGCGTCTTTTTAAATTAAATTATCATATTATTAATTATATTTAAATGTAATTAATAATATGATATCGAAATAATATTTAACAAATTAATAAATGTTTTATAGTTTTAATAATATATTAATATGAATTACTAGAATATTAAGTATGTCAATTGATGTTACTCTGTGAACTGGAAAAAGGTAAAATTGTGCGTAGCTTATAATAATAATTATTTTGCTGTATTTAAAAAGAACATCAACGGAATATAAATACCACATATTTAAGTGTTTTATTTCGCACCTTTTCGGGAAAATACTACTCATTATATCTCAGAAGTGGGATCAAGAGAATGTTGGGTCCGTACTATGGTGGTTTGGGGCGAAAAGGGCCAAGTTCAGATGATGACGAAAATTCGGAAAAAAAATTTTTTCAACCGCCTCCGGCAAAAAGGAGAGTTACACATTTAGATGCAGAAATTATACCAAAATTTGATCCAGGTCGTAAAACCATTAGCATCAAGGGGTGGCTACAAAAGGTAGATCAACTTGGAGACCTATATGACTGGGACGAACGTGATAGAATCTTCGTAATGCAAAATCGGTTACGTGGCACCGCGCGTGATTGGTACGACGAGTTAGATAATTACGCAGCGGATTGGAGCGCTTGGAAAAAAATGTTGGAGAAAGCTTTTCCTAGTTCGACTGATTATGTGGATCGTCTCTAAGAAATGCTTGCCCGTAATAAGAATAATAATGAAACCATGACAAAATACTATCATGATAAAATTTCTTTGCTCAAAAAGTGTGATTTGGGTGGAGAAGCAGCCATTTCGTGTTTAATTTGAGGGCTGCCGGCCGAGTTGCGCCGTAATGCAAAGGCTTTTGCTTGTGAGAGCCCAGAAGACCTTTACTACGGGTTTTTGTCCTCGCTCGAGAATTACAAGAAAATAGAAGTTTCAAGAAATTACAATTTCAAATCTACTTGGCAACGTGGTGCTAACTTACCGAAGATATGCTACAACTGTCGCATGACCGGACATGAAGCACAAGACTGCAGAATATCCCGCTGCCAAACTTGTCGGCGCCTGGGCCGTGCTACTGCTGCCTGTTGGTTTGCTGCGGGAGCTTCTATAGCAGAATCTGCAAAATTTAGTAATCCTCACAGGCTTAAAATAATTGAATCACAACAAGTTAACATTGGAGAAGTTGGAGAAAATAATTCCGAACAAGTAATTGCTTTATTGAATAAGTATTCCGCATCTTTCGCCGAAGGCACAAACGAGCTTGGATGCAGTGATCTTATATAAATGCAAATAACAACCATAACTGACCAACCAGTTTTTGCTAAACCCTATAAGGTTATCATACAAAGATTGCGAAGTTGTAAAGCAAAAAGTTGATGAACTTATGGCGGCGGCCGTAGTTAGGGAATCCACTTCTGAATATGCAAGTCCTGCGATTTTAGTAAAAAAAAGGGGTGGCGATTACCGTTTATGCATCGACTACTGCGCCCTAAATGCACGTACAGTTAAGGATCGATATCCTTTGCCACATATCGATGACCAGGTGAATCAGCTTTCAGGAAAAACATATTTTACTGTTTTAGATTTAGCACAGGGGTATTATCAAGTTAAAATGGCGGATAATTCTATACCTAAAATAGCATTTATAACTCCCTTTGGCCAATATGAATTTCTAAAAATGCCCTTTGGTTTGGCTAATGCGCCAGCGGTCTTTTCTCGTTTAATAAAACGGAAATTAGGTTCGCTTAAAAATAAGCTTGCTATTTATCTTGATGACATCACAATCCCGTCTAATACGATATTAGAGGAATTACATTTATTAGAAGAAGTACTACATCTCTTGACACAGGCTAATTTAAAACTTAATTTAAAGAAATGTTCATTTTTGAAGACGTCCATAAATTACTTAGGTCAAGTGCAGGTTTAGTCCGCCCTGGTCAAGATAAAATCAATTGTGTTAAACAGTTTAGGCAACCTCGAAATGTGCATGAAATCCGACAATTCATCGGGTTAGCATCGTGTTTTCGTAAATTTGTACGGGGTTTCGCTGAGATTACGAGGCCATTAACGTATTTAACTAAGAAAGGTGTAGCCTATGTGGACTTCAGAACAAGATCAGTCGTTCAATCAGCTAAAATATATCTTAACAGGAAGACCGGTATTGGCTATATATAATCATCATGCTAAAACTGAACTTCATACCGATGCGAGTAAGCTGGGTTTGGGAGGAATTTTATTACAATTTCAAGAAGACGGCGTACTTAAACCGGTAGCGTACTACAGTCGAGTCACTAGTGAAGAAGAACAATACTACCATAGCTATGAATTAGAAACTCTATCTGTAGTCGAATCTTTAAAACGTTTTCGTATATATCTGACCGGTATCCCAGTTAAAGTAGTAACTGACTGTGCGGCTCTAAGAACCACACTTAGTAAAAAAGATTTAATACCGCGCATAGCTCGGTGGTGGCTCACATTTCAAGATTTCGATCTAGATATTGAATACGTTTAAGCCGCAATCCCGTTGAAACGACTTCTGTGCTTCATATTGACGAAAGCGATTGGCGTGTAACTTTACAACTTCAAGATGAACACATTCAAAATATAATTAAACAGATAAAAGAGGGTACAAATAATCCGGATATTAAGTACAACTATGAAATAATTAATGAAAGTCTATTTCGTAAAACTTTTAATGGGGTCAGATTTGTTATACCTAAACTTTCTAAATGGGGTTTATTGCAAAAGTATCATGATCAGATAGGTCACATTGGATTTGACAAATGTGAGAAGGCCATAAAGTCTCAATTTTGGTATCCAGGCATGACTAGGTTTATAAGAAAATATATAAAATCTTGTCTACAGTGTGCTTATGCTAAAGGGAATTACGGTAAAACAGAAGGAGAGCTACATCCTATTCAAAAGGCAGCAATCCCGATGCATACTCTACATGCAGACCATTTAGGTCCTTTCCTCAAAACTCGTAACGGAAATAATTATATACTTGTTGTTATTGATTCTTTCACTAAATTTGTTTTCGCTAAACCTGTTAAAGGAGTTAGTTCGATCGAGACTATTAAAAATCTTAAAGATGTAATGTCTGTATTTGGAAACCCTTGTAGATTGATTACAGATCGCGGAGTAGCTTTTACCAGTAGGTATTTTAAAGAATTTGTTGCACAAAGACAATTTAAGCATGTGCTTAATGCTATCGCATGCCCTCGTGCGAATGGTCAAGTGTAATGGATGAACCGCACTATTATCAATGGTCTTAATACAACAGCTGAGAGTGAATGCACTTGGGATGAAAAACTAGCGGATGTAGTATGGGGTATAAATAATACACCTCATGCGATTACAGGTCATGCCCCATTTAAATTAATGTTTTCTCATAATAATACCTACCAGGATATCCTGCTAGCACCCATGATGACACGGACTTAACAAAAGAACTACAGAAGCGTAAAAAAGATGCAAAAATACGTATTGATAAAGATATGAGCCTTATGGAGAATAGATTTAATAAGAAAGATAAAAAATGTAGAAAATATGCATTAGGAGAATTAGTGTTATGAAAGGGAGGTATATCTCGCGATCATACTAAGGGAGTTACTAAAAAGTTAGGTAGTTTATATACAGGCCCCTACAAAATATCAAGAACTGATCATAGTATTGACCGATACACGATTAACAGCATACAGGGTGTTAAGGGTTATAAAAAGTTTAGTGCAGTAGTACCAGGCGATGCCCTTCGTCCATATAAATCGTATGTTCCTGATAGCTCCACCGACACCGATCACGAAATTGACCGGGATGATCTTATTGATTTACTAGAAAGTTGCGTGGTGGCCGAGTTGGTTAGACCTTGGACTTAAAAACACTTAGGTCCCTGGTTCGAAGCCCGGTGTGTACCAATGAGTTTTTAATTTAAAAAAATATGTACATTTGTTTGACAACACCACTATAGTGCCTCGGAGAGCACGTTAAGCTTTCGGTCCCGGTTTCACTATACCAACTTGTAAAACTGTTTATAGATGGGTTATTGAGTCTATTCAAAACATCGCGACGAGCTAGCCACTTGTTCGGTGTAGACTCATACCATCGGCTACGACGAGGTGGGATTAAAACCCCTCCGCTGGGTACCCTGGGGCCGTCTAGGCGGTCTCGGGCGCAGTAAGGCACCCGTGATGATATGTAGAAAGTTAAGTATATAACATTCATATTAATAGTATTTTTTATTTTATACTGCTGTCGGTATCTTCATTTTATTCCATTATAACTATATTATTATTTAACCTTATTTATAAATAATTAGGTATAATTCAAAATAATTTGTAATAATAAGTAAATAAAACCAATATGTGCATAATGAATACTATTGATTAATTATTCTGTAAATAATTATCTATTTATATACCTAATGAGTAAATTTCCCCTAAAAATCAGAGTAACACTATAATTCCTTTTTCATTTTATTACTGTATAATATAAAATAACTAAATTAATTGCCTATGAAACTGTGTGAGTGACCCAATATTAAAAACTTCGACCATAAATGAATCCTAAAATATTTACTTAATATTACGATGATGTATATGGGTACAAAAGCTTTGTGACTGTGTGAATCAAGTCTACTAAGCTGTGTGATACGGTAGACTTAGAAATTACATAAACAAAAATAATCTATGTGCCTGCGTAAAACTTAGTAATATCTAACTTTATTTTATTTATTTTATTGTGAACAATAAACGATTGTACAGTGGAGTCTTAAACTAATACATTAGTAAGTATACAGTGTATATTATAACTATACAAACAACAAACTTGTGAGCCAACTGTAGGTATTAGGTATAAACCTACACTTAATATACTAGACCTAAATTAATATTAAATTTAATAAATTAATCTGTTTATGTAGTATTAATATCTAGTCTACTAAGCTATGTGATACGGTAGACTAAGATCTTAGTGGCTATAAAATAAAATATACTCAGAAATCTGTGTGAAATAAATAAGTAATAATAATATCTATGTCTGCTAAGCTATGTGTTACGGTAGACCTAGATCTATGTGATCTGAATTTCTTATCAATTTAATTAATAACATTGAATCTGACAAATTAACCTGTGACAAGATGAAAGTAATTAAAAGATAACAATAAAATAAAAACAATGTTATATATATTTTTTTTTAATTAATTACATTAAGGTATATCCATTACGATTTATGTAGGGTTAAATTATGTAGAATGTTTACTGCCTTTTTTTCAGGTCCTGAAACCTGCTGAACATCCAACCCGCCGTGAGACAAGGCAGATGCAGGACGGCCGAATGTAACAGCATTTGGTTAGGTGTATGTATTCCAGGAGCACACCGCGGAAATACAAATTAATATTATAATAATGTACCTACTTACTTAATCGGCATATTTTATAATTGGGCTTAATGAGTATGTCGCCTTTGCTCTTCCAAGTTAAAATAAGTTTTAAAATAGATTTCATATGCTACTGGATTCCCTTAATAATTTTAGCGTCTTTTAAAATTAAATTATCATATTATTATTAAATTTAAATCTAATTAATAATATGATATCTAAATAATATTTAACAAATTAATAAATGTTTTATAGTTTTAATAATATATTAATATGAATTACTAGAATATTAAGTATGTCGATTGATGGTAGGATGGTACTCTGTGAACTGGAAAAAGGGAAAATTGTGCGTAGCTTATAATAATTATTATTTTGCTGTATTTAAAAAGAACATCAACAGAATACAAATACCACATATTTAAGTGTTTTTTTTTCGCACCTTTTCGGGAAAATACTACTCATTATACTAAGGCCTCAATTTTTTTTTCAAATATAAAATCAGAAGATGCCCGCCCGACGTCGTTTAAACCCTAGAACAAATTACGGGAACGAACATGATTGATATTCGTTCGATATGCAATATTAGGCATTAGAGCAGTTCCGTATATACTTACTGTCCCTGTCAGACTACGTGTTACTTGTAGGCATTACAACTTTGACAAAACCTGGCACAATAGAAAATTATTTAAAAAAAACATATCAATGTTTATTTTTAATTCTATTTAAAAGTCAAATGGGTTTATAAATAGACCGTCATCTATTTTTTTTCATAGTATTTGTTCAGTGGTAATATTCATAAATAGTCGCCAGGAAGTTCTAAGCCAGGGAACAAATTATATTTGCAACAAGAATAACATAAATCCGCTGATTATCAAACTTGAACTTAGGTTTTCTAATTTCGGAGCCTAATTACAGTATATACGGTTAGTTAAAGTAACTTTTTTCAATTTGATCAGTGTGACGATTCCACCTACCTAGTTAGGTAGTTGCCGCTATCCACACATGTCTATCTTTATAATGACTTTTTTTTAACTCGAATATGACTGCACACGAAAAACAGATAGAGTACGGGACGGTATTTAGGCTCGCCTGCCCTCCCGGGAGAAACTCAAGCATTGAGTTCAGTGGCCCTAGTTTGAGTTTTTTTAACGTTTACATTCGCGTTAACTATACTACCGCGTTAACATTTTGACCAATCACACGACCGCATTTCTAGTTCCCAAAATTTCCGCTTGGAGCGCTGAACTATTTCCCATACAAATTTTAGTTAACTCAAACGCAAAGTAATAGTTAGAAAACTCACACTAGGGGTACAGAAGTCGAGCGCACGGTTTTACCTACGCAGTCAATTTTCGTTTTACCTTCTACTATTATTTCTTCTGTGGTTTTACTACTACTGAAAAAGAAGTTTGAAAACTTATTCGATTTGATCAGCAGATCCTCATATTAGCCAAAGGTACAACTTTCCAAAGTCACCACCTAAGTATATGTATGTACCTATGTAATATAGGTCACCTGTAGGTACCTACAGGTGACTAAAAAAACCAGTGGACCAGAAAAAAAAGCGAGACTACGCATATACCTAATTGATGAAAATGTTATTGTAGTACTTACTATCTAGTTAATTTGTTAAGTCACTGCGCAACCGATAACAAGGTTAAGCAAATGACACCAAGGCCAGTCCTGAGATGGGTGACCGCTTTATACAACGAGGCTGTAACATCATAAACACCGCAAAAGCTCGCCACATGTTAGGTGTTGCCTCCAAATAAATACGATAGGCGGAATGAGTACGGGTTAATCTCTCCGCTGGGTACCCTGAGGCCGTTTAAGCAGTTCTCGGAAGCCAAAAAGGCATAATAGTACCTATTCCAAATTTCTAGATTCCATCTAAAATGGTCGCTGAGACTACTACGGCCAATGACAGCCAGTAGTTATACCTAACTAGTTTATTTAAAAATAACATTACCTATAACTATATACCTACCTACCTAATAAAAATAACCATAAACATACATATATCTAAGACTATAGGTACGCAAAGTAGACAGAAAACAATACATCCTTTCAGTCGAATAAATAATGGCAATGTTATAAAATAAATCTATAAGAAGGTCTTTGTAGTTTTTATTAATTTTAGTGGCCTTCAAAACGTGCTTGACCGCGGGTTGTTTGTTCATTCATTTGTTTCAATAATCGTTTTCATTCACTCATACTCACAAGAGAAGACGTTCGTTCGTTTCGTTCATTCATTGCGTTTATTTTATTTTATTCCCGGGACGGCCATGGTTAGGTGCGTTTGCGGTTGTGAGCATTAAAGATTGCGTTTTTTTTAGGAAAAGTGTTTGAGTGAGTGATTAAAGTGTTATTTTTGTGATAGTTATGTGTAAACTTTAAACCTGGATTATTTTATTAACAAGTAAGTATGCAAATAGGTAGGAAATGAATTCAGTTTAATTTCAATAAAATTTTACTTTTTAACACGTAAGCTTTTAATTATAGGTTCATAATAAACTAATATTAAATACTTACCTACCTCAGTACAAGTAGGTGGCCTTCTACTCTCGCTAGTAGAAGGAAATTCATTAATACCTACCTACCGAAGAGTATTGAGTAGGTAGTAATAACTCTGGTAAAATAAAGTCGCTGTTTTGGGTTATATAAATATTATTATATAGATGGATCCATCTATCTATATAAATAATATTTATGTATTTTATTACTTGTTTATGCGTCAAATCTCATCATTCATCGCCGTCTCTCGTACACATTTCTTCATTTGATTTCAAAAATTCAAATTTGGCTTTGTTTTATAATTTATTATGTAAATATAAATATTTTCGCCCAGTTTCATGAATAATACCTAGATTGTTCGGCATTTATTTTTATTAAAATAGGTACACTGTTTAGGTCTCAACATATAAAACTCTAACGGTCTTATTCATAAAAACTCGCGATGCCCTTATTCGTGCTTTATAACAGTTTAATAGCAAAACATCTCAAAACGTTATTCATAAACCCTTAATAAACTTCCAATAGTGATAAACGTCAAATAACAGCTCCATAACTTTATTACGCCGCACAACGTTGAGGCGAATGGTGCACCTCAATTTGTTTTGCATTACAATTTTATTACTAATCTACTGCTACTACTACTAATCTAATCTAATCTAATCTACTGCTACTGGAAAAAATATCTTTTACTGTCTTTTACTACCTTATTTTTTTTAATATGATTAATATTTTACGAGGAAAGAAAAACCACTTTTTTTTTCTAAATTAACTTAGAGTTAGGGACACTCTTTTTTAAATTTCAATAATTACTTCAAATACTTTAAATACTGGTCCAATTTGAATGAAAATAAACTCTGTTACGTAGAAATTGTTAATAAACCGGACCTTGGGTTATTTTTTTTCAATAATCAATATAAGTTAAAAAAAAATGTTTTATACTAAAATAACGGTTATGGGTTGGTAATCAGTCTAAATTATGCCCCCTTGCAAGTCGGACCTATGTCAAATAGCTCTTTGCATTTTTTTTTTTGTAAATTAATGAATTATTATTATTTGTTTCGCGGTAACTCAGGGTTGCTACTTTTGAGTTTTTACTTGTAACATAGTGTCTTGTAACATATTTTGACTAAAACCTGTACCTGATAAATGCACTACCTCTTGGCTCTTATATTATTATTACTTTATTATAAAACGAAATAAGTACTTAAAAAATTTATTAAAATAATCATATTACTTTCTCGTCTTATTTTTAAAATATTATATTGTTACTCTATTTGTGATATATTTACTTAGGATTTTGTCAACACTTAAAACAACAAATTATAAATTTGAAGTGTCAAATTAATTATACTATTAGGATACGTACGTAGGTCACATAATTACAACTTTCAAAAAGTAGTCTCTATAAAAAGTATAACAAAATGATAGTAATTAAATTCTAGTTCCTTACTCTACACAGTAAGGAACTAGTATTCAATTACTATCATTAATGTACTAGGAATACTAGGATAGAATAGAAGAAAGAAAAAAACTACTAACGAACCTATCTTTATCTTAGCGATTTCTTCATATTTATTTTGTGTTAGGTAAAACCATGTACCAAAAAATATATTATATTAGTCATTCATTTTATAAAGGTAATATATAATAGTACCTTGCTTTTGTTTTTTAAGAATAGTACTGTTTGCAATGTCTATTTAGACTATTATAGGATGCATCACGCAGACTTGTTAGATTTGTGACGTTACGCAGACTTTTTAGATTACAGATTTTAAGAAATAAACAAAATTAGTTTCTTATTTTAGGCTATAGTTTCCTTTTTTTTAATTCTTTTTATTATCATTGGAAGCCCATTGGTTTTATTTTCATTTAAATTATGGTAATAAATATGACGTCACGAAATTTAGAACCTCTCCCTCCCTCTTGTTTTAATAATTTAAATATCTGTACCTACATTGATCTGATTAAAAATACTATAGTGAGTAATTGGTAGGTTAGTACCTAGTTACTAAACCCAAAAATGCATCCATAAATCTGTTTAAAATTAATTATGGAGCGTAGGGAACCTTCCATTATGCAGTGATGCGATGGCATGGTAACCATGTTTACTTTTCCTAAAACAATAGGTTCCTAGGTATCTTAAATTTTAAAGTGGGTGGAAGGTCCTCTATAACTTTGCTAGGCCGACCGACCGGTCTAATTACCAGTCATAATTTGGTTTTAGTATGTGGGTTCACCGGTTTTAGAGGACTACTGCATCGATTTATTGGCGAGATGGCACACTCCTTACAGGTGCGGTTTCGAAACAGGCGGTTGAATCGACCATATGGCAGCGAGGATATTAAAATATAACTTCTAATAATGCGAATTCGTCTTTATCGACTATTGTTATTTTGTAGTTCAAAAGACTGTAATTATAAAGTCTTATTTATATTATTATAATTGTGATTTCCATGTTTTCACTCCTCGTAAATTATAAAATAGTTTATTTCGGCCGACATGCTATTTTCATAAAGTACCTAATGCATGTAATAATAATATTTTTTAGGTGTTAGGAAATTAAAAGACTAGATTTTTTTTATTTTTTTATTTACGACAACCCTTGCCTTACGTTCGGTGCTACCGCGCACCAAATGGTGCCGATAACCGGTGCTGTGGGGCTGCGATGATGGCCGAGCGCTCTCAGCGCCAAAGTGCTGAAATGCCCAAGGCCATTCCAGTCCTCCATTCCCCTTAAGCTAAATTTGTACCAAAATGACTTAGGGCCGGTTTCTTGATGGATAGTCATCTCGACTAATTGTTAAATAATGACAGTTATGGCGTCTTTTATATGAATTAGAAATATTTTTTGACAAAAATCTCATAGAACACCCGCCATTTTTAACTATAGTAACGTAAACTATCCATCAAGAAACCGGCCCTTAGTGGCCTGTCAATTTTCAATGTCACCAGATTGCATTGCATTACGTCAGAATTGCATCATATCGATAAAACGCGTTGTGCGCATAATTACGCCACGCGGTAGCCTACTAGAAACCTATTTTAACCTCACTTTTTATTTATATTTTATTTATTTTTGATTTTTTTTTAAAACGTTTGCTATTACTATATTTAGCCGGCTGGAAAAGAATACTGGACCCTGCCAAGGCCCACCCTCGGCTGTAGAGCCATATTACAGTTACTATATTTAATTTTGTTACAAATAAAATTAATCTTCTCGGAATCTCACTTTCGATCTATTCGAACCTCTTGCGCTCGACTACGAGTGGTCGTCAGCACTCGAACTTGCAATGTCGAAAGTGAATCGTCCGCCATTACTCTATTTTGTGATTATTTTTGTATTGTTTTCAACTAGAACTAGGTATTACATTACATATCATCACGGGGTGCCTTACGGCGCCCGAGGCCGCCTAGACGGCCCCAGGGTACCCAGCGGAGGGGTTTTAATCCCACCTCGTCGTAGCCGATGGTATGAGTCTACACCGAACAAGTGGCTTCCTCGTCGCGATGTTTTTGAATAGACTTAATAACCCATCTATAAACGTTAACCCACCTACAAAAGTTTCACAAGTTGGTATAGCGAAACCGGGACATCAGCTTAACGTGCTCTCCGAGGCACTATAGTGGTGTTGTCAAACAAATGTAACTAATCAAATCAAATCAAATATTATTTATTTCATGTAAATCTTTACAGATATTTATGAATAGTCAAAAAAAAAAAAAGTTTTAACAATAAGGTCTAGAGTGCGTTTGGTTAGGCTGCTATATATATATAACCATTATAGATTAATTAATAAAAGGTGTCATAAATAAAAGTATTAAAAAAACCAACCAACCGAACGCACGCTACATAGCCAACTAGTGTAAGACTAGGTGGTTAGCTGATTCCATTGACCTTCCGATTATCATCTGCCATACAAGGGTGCCACCGAGGCGACCGACCTCACCAACCGTATCCACGCCTTAAATATTAGTTCTTATATTATCATTATATTGGCTGTATATATTTTTAAATGACCATCAATCGCATTAACATAGTTATATGGATCGGTATCTTTAAGGGCGTAAACACTAGTTGTACAGTCGATCCCTCCGGAGACACCCCGGAGAAAAAGGTACCAGCAAGTAAAAAACTCTGGTGCTTCACACAAACTAACAGAGGAATATAGCCATTGAGTTACCGATATGCATATCGCAGCATACATAAAATGCTCTAACCCTACTAAAAGCATGCGCAAAACACCCTATGGCAGATTATTTAACAGTTTAGCAATTGGTTGCTGTACCAATGTACAGAACTGCAAATACTAAAGAGCACAGGCACTTTACTAAATAATAATATATAATAACAGAGTACCTGCATAATATAAATATAAATAAGTAATCATAAGATATACCTTATCCAAAGATAAAATTTAAATATAATAAAAATAAATTAAGTAATAATAAGTCATTACAATATCAGATTTAACATACCTACTAGGGTACTCATTTAAAAAGGCAATACTAGTTGTGAGACCTCAATTGCAGAACGGGTCCAGACATCTTTATCATTAATATAGTCATTAACTCTATAGTAAGCCCTATGGATTAATGTTTGTTTTATACAATTTTTAAACTTTATTTCACTTAAATCTATAATACTTTTAGGTAATTTATTAAATAACCTTATACTGTTAATGACAAAACATTTATTAGTTTTTTGCAGTCTAAACTTTGGAATATCAATTTTATCTATATTTCTTAAGTTTAAGTTATGCCTGTCGCCATTTTTACTAAACATACTTAAGTTTTTCTTGACGTACAATAAATTCTCATAAATATATTGAGATGGTAGTGTCAATACATCAATCATAGGAAATGTTTCCCGGAGAGAATCACGAGCTTTCATGCCATATATTGCCCGAATAGCCCTCTTTTGTAAAATAAATATAGTATCAAAATCTGCCGCGGATCCCCACATTATAAGACCATACGTCATTATACTGTGAAAATAGGCGAAGTACACTAGTCTGGCTGTTGCAACATCAGTTAATTGTCTGATTTTTCTGACTGCATATGCAGCAGAGCTCAATCTATTGGATAGAGTATTTATGTGAGCTTTCCACTGTAGTTTGGAATCGACTGTGATCCCTAAAAACACAGTGGAGTCAACAAATTCCAGATCAGTACCACCTAACTTCACTGTGGAATTAATACCAGTTACGTTGGGGAGCGTAAATTTTAGACACTTAGTTTTCTTAGCATTTAAAACTAAATTATTCGCGGTGAACCACTTCGAAACCATTTCCAGAGTGTCATTTGCTGATGATAATATATTATCTTTTCTACTAACTTTAAACAGTAGAGATGTATCATCAGCAAATAGCACTATCTGCGCCATCTCCTGAACCATATGTGGAAGGTCATTGATGTATACTAGGAAGAGGAATGGTCCTAAAATTGAGCCTTGCGGAACACCCATCTTTACAAGGGCCCCTTCGGATAGACAGCCATCAATATTAACACCTTGAGTTCTATTGGAAAGATAAGATTTTAATAGATTTAAAGCTAAGTCGCGAATACCATAAAATTCTAACTTATCTAACAAAGTTTGATGATCAACACAATCAAACGCCTTAGATAGATCACAGAAAATACCAACGAGGTCCTGAGAATTTTCCCAAGCATCGATTATTTCCGCAATCAAACTTGTACCGGCATTTGTTGTGTTTCTTCCTTTTGTAAACCCGTATTGTTGATCATATAACAATTTATTTGTATTAAAATGACTTAAAAGTTGACCGAGAATTATTTTTTCGAATATTTTACTTAAGGCTGGCAGGACAGAAACAGGACGATAATTATTTGGATCTGTCCTACAGCCGGACTTGAATATAACTATTTTACTATTCTTCATAAGATCGGGAAAAATTCCTTCATTAACACACCCATTAAAAATATCAGCAAGTACCGGTCCTATAGTTTTAATGATTGGTTCTATAGCTTTGACCGACAACCCCCATACATCTTCAGTTTGCTTCTTATTCAACATTTTAAAGTGTTTAAGAATATCCTCATTTGTGACATGTTTAAAAGTAAAATTAGGTATTTTTGGTATTTTAATATATTGTTTTAAAAATTCCTTAGCAGTACTAGCTGATGATTTAATACTGTTCGTGATTTGTAATGGAATATTAGTAAAAAAATCTTCGAATAACTCAGCAACTTGTTTATTGTCCGATATCATAACTCCATTATGTCTAATTGAAATATTATTTTGCCTAATTAGATTTTTTCCAGTTTCAGTGTTTATCATTTTCCATACACACTTGGATTTATTATCTGACTGTTTGATTTTAGATCAATATAAATAGATTTTGCTATGATACAAACTTTTTTAAATAATTTTGAATAATTCCTAACATAATTGTGGAAACTTTGGTCAGATGTGTACGATCTTTTGTCATATAGATCATAAAGTGTATTCCTACTTATTCTAATGCCCTTTGTGGCCCAAATAGAAAAATTTAATTTGTCATTAATTTTCTTTGTTTTTATTTGACATACTTTATTAAATTCTTGAACTAGGTATCTTTGTTATTTTTCATTAATTCATAATTTGAGTAAGATATTTTAAGAATTCGCTGTGAAGTTTTGTTACAAATGTGAAGAAGCCGAAATATCACATTATTAAAATTTTTAATTTAATAATATAATTATGTAGAATGTATAAAAAAAATCTATATAAGATTTTGTACACCGAATATCCAAGATTAACACTTTTTTTTTTCTTTTTATAAATATGTACCTAGTTGGTGTGATTATATTAAAAAAAATAAGTAGTATCGTTATTTAATACGATAATACTTATTCAGTCGGTAAATATTATTCCATGAATAAAGTAAGTACCTACAATAAATTCTCCTAAAAGTACATTTATTGCGGTCAACGGCTAGGTAAAAAAAGTCTTTATAAATTGACCCTTATTACAAAGCTTATAGAGTGCATGTACTTTGGTAGAATAAATACTACTTACGTTCCGGGAAGAAAAATATTACCTACATATTTTTCAAATTCTAAGAAATATTAAATATACCTACTTCAAATTATTAAAAATTCCTAAATAAAAAACTATTGTTTTTTTCGTAATTGAAGACATTATCATGTCTGCTTGATAAAATACATAAGGTTTATTTTTTCAATTTAATTATAATATCGTATTTCAATTGAATATGGCTTCCTTAATTGAAAAATGGAACGTTTTATTGTAAACATTTGGGAAAGGCATCACTAATTTTCGACATTTGTTTCGAAGGCTGCGTAGAATAGCATTTTTAGCGTTCTACGACATTTTTTACCGACATTTTACATTCGTGACTTAAAGTCGCATGTGAATTAGTCGAGCGCCACGGGAATCGGCCCCCAGATATAGAGAGATGCAACATACGCTATACGACATAAGACGCGGTAATTATAAAGAAAAAAATATTTAATTGTTTGTTTGTTCCGGTCAACACAAAAAATATTGAATCAAATTTAAAAGTTCTACCATTAGAAATCTACATTTTCAGCGAGTAACACGGATTGTATTCTATTTTCGATCCAATTTCTTTAAAATTAAACGACACGGGTGAATCCGCGGGGGCACAGCTAGTGTCATATAAATGAAAAAATCTAACAAAATAAATGGATTTTGGAGTGGCTGAATTTTCTATCTATTTATTATAATTATTTCATTCTATATGTCAAAAACGTTTTTTACTTTTGAGGTGTAAAGGTCATTCTCTACATACACTTTTTTGGTAGGATCAATATTTAACGAGATATGAAAGTGGAGTTGTGATGTTGGACAATAAAAAAACTCACATTATTTTAAATATGTCACGTATATTCCTAAAAATTTAAATCCTAAGTATCTTTGAAATCTAATGTGTCTTCGGCTTCGTTAGGTGCATGAGCTGGTACAATCGTTTTTGTCAGAAACTAGGTTTGATAATCGAGAAAGCAAAACAAGTGGTAATAGCAATGATAGTAATAGTTTCTTTTTTAAATGCAAGTTGTTCTGCTGAAAGTACAGTAGTGGATGTAAATTTATTTAAACGACTTCACATAATTCTACAAACTGTTCAGGTGTAATGATAATTGCTGAAAAAAGTGGCACTAATGCTGTAGAAACTGCCAGAATCTATGTTAGTAACTATGCATGGTAGGTACTATATGCCATCTTCAGTTTACAAACACTTAATTAATGGAGAAAGCATTTCACAGTACTTACTAGTGGGCAACTTTCGGAAGATGCGCAATAATCCTGTAACAAGGATTATAAAAAAAATCGTCTCCATTATGCAAGCAAATACTCCCGAGTAGAAATGAGGATGTTTTTCATATTCTACTTTATACTTCAGATCCCTACATTATTAGCATTACAAAACTGTATAGCCAAAACGTGATGAAACTTGATGATGATACCCTGCCTCTTTTAAAACTAAACGGACTTATTTCATAACCCATTATATTTTAATCAAATCTTAAATAACATAAAACTAATTAAAATTTCTAAAAAAAAAAATAATCTTAAATAAAATATATACTTACAAAAGAACTGTAAAAGATAATATATTGTGTCCATTCCCGATAAAATACCAACCGTGCCGAGAAAAATTTAATCCCGCATCTACTTTAAATTTCCCTTTTTGTACTACCAGACTGACTTTCTGTGACAGGAATGACTAAACACGGACATCACCTGTAGTTTGGATCAGCTGACGACCAATTTGATCCATCAACTGATTTGGATCCTTACTTCTCTGTCCCAGCGTCTCTATAAAAGCCGATTTTTTTTTTTTTTTTTGTAAATTGGAATATTTAAGTTTTTTTATATTCTCGGCTTTTACTGTAGCGGTGCCAGCACACTGTAACGTAGTGCGTAAGTAGCTAGGAGCGAGAGTGTAACTACATGTAGCATACCACAATAGACATTTGCCTTGGCCTACCCTACGGTATTAGCCATTCGGCCTCTTTCCATCGTCAAGTGGGGCACCTGATGGTTCGAGCGTGCTAGGAACGTTAATAGTAGCCAAAGCTCTTTTTATAATATTGTTAAGCGCCGCTCTACCCGCGCTACAGACACAAGACAGTCCGTGATGACCAAAAAGATCGACAAGCGAACCGCAAACACAGGGATGAGATTTACAAAGCTCAGCTCCCACATGCAGAGCAATAAAAAACGAAGGGTGTTCTTGTCTAAAAGTGTACCGAGTGGAGATAGGTACGCAATTAGTACCCACTCGATTCCTTCTGACAGCGTACACGTAAGCGAGCTACGTCAATAAATGAAAATAATGAATTGTCATGTTTTTTAATGATTGGCATATCCGAACTTTTTTGGCAGACTAGGTAATTCGTAAATTGAAGTGACCTCTTTACACCGGATATTACCTTCATTCATTCCGAAGATCTCAAAATTACTAAGTGAATGGGTTAAGAATTGATGCAATAAGATCAGCGGAAAGATAAATAGAAGATAAAAAAGCCGGAAGAGCAAGGTCGCCCAAAAGACGAATACCTATTAGTACAAAAAAAAAATCCTGGTAAAATATTAAGTAATAACTTACAGTAAAAATATTGATTTTTTCATGCAAGATATTGTAGGTAAAAAAAAATCGTATTTATTCATATTAATTTCCAAACCAATTGAGCTAAATTTTTAAATTCTTCTATAATAGTTGAAGATTTACCGAATAAAATTCAAGAACAAGACAAGAACTTGTGTCACAATTTTGCATTAAGGTCTATTCTCAATTTAATCCAGGGAATTTGTCTCCAGATATAAGATAATAAAAATCAATTCAATAACTCAGCACGAAGTTACATTTGACAAAAACCCTTTATTTATGCTAAAAAGATCTTCAGTGAAAAGAGTGGAAAACTCGCTGAACAAAGCACAAAATTTTAAAATTTGGTGATTCGTACATTTGTCGCACTATTGAAGTATTCTACCAGCTTGCGTGTTTCCTCCATCGTATAACATTGAGTCCTATTAACGATGCGTGAATAGGAATCTAAAGCCGGCATAGTGGATGAAACCAGCTCTTATAACACAGTTCTATGTGCTGGTTGTATTCATTTATGGACCTGTAAATTCCTTTCCATCAGGTAGATGCACAGGCACATGCCGAGCTCCTATAAAAAAATGTAAACACTTCAGTGAGACTTATGCTATACCACAAAGAGAGGTAGCATACCCGAATCCACCTTCAACATGACCTCATAATCCTGCAAGACTTTCAATTCAATCCACAAAGTAGTGAAGAAACTGAGGAATAAATGAAGAAGAAAAGCGTAAAGGATTAGTTTTGAAAATCTTTTGGATTGGTCCTGCTTAAATTGCTGCAAGTTGCCCTAAAATAGAATAACTTCCCAACAGTGATCATGAATATAATTGCTAATTATTATAAGAACTTAAGATTTGTCATTACAAATAAAGATGGGTTCACAGATCCTCTTTAATATAATGTTGGGCTATTCAAGGCTGTTGCCTTTCACCAATATCATTCAACATTATTATTAACATATTAATTGACAAACTTAAACCAAGTAAAAAGAAGTGGGGATATAGATTTAAATTAAATAATATATACCGTAATCCATCTTAGCATTCGCGGACGACCTAGCAGTTCTATAACACGCAATCCAAAACAATGCCAGAACCTTGATGGTGATGGTTACTCTGGTAGATGAGTTCTGTGTATAGTCGAACGGGATGAGAACAAAACCATCAAAATGTTTCTGTCTGTGTCTGCGTAGACGAAAGGCTAAGTTTACATCATACGAACTAGAACTCTCCATATCAGAGCAGAAAGTAGCTCCATTATGCTGCAAATAAAGATGGGTTCACAGATCCTCTTCAATATAATGTTGGACTATTCAAGGCTGTTGCCTTTCACCAATAGCATTCAACATTATTATTAACATCTTAATTGACAAACTTAAATCTAGTAAAAAGAAGTGGGGATATAGATTTAAATTAAATAATGTGTACCGTAATCCATCTTAGTATTCGCGGACGACCTAGCAGTTCTATAACACGCAATCCAAAACAATGCCAGAACCTTGATGGTGATGCTTACTCTGGTAGATGAGTTCTGTGTATAGTCGAACGGGATGAGAACAAAACCATCAAAATGTTTCTGTCTGTGTCTGCGTAGACGAAAGGCTAAGTTTACATCATACGAACTAGAACTCTCCATATCAGAGCAGAAAATAGCTCCAGTATGCTGCAAATAAAGATGGGTTCACAGATCCTCTTCAATATAATGTTGGACTATTCAAGGCTGTTGCCTTTCACCAATAGCATTCAACATTATTATTAACATCTTAATTGACAAACTTAAATCTAGTAAAAAGAAGTGGGGATATAGATTTAAATTAAATAATGTGTACCGTAATCCATCTTAGTATTCGCGGACGACCTAGCAGTTCTATAACACGCAATCCAAAACAATGCCAGAAGCTTGATGATGATGCTTACTCTGGTAGATGAGTTCTGTGTATAGTCGAACGGGATGAGAACAAAACCATCAAAATGCTTCTGTCTGTGTCTGCGTAGACGAAAGGCTAAGTTTACATCATACGAACTAGAACTCTCCATATCAGAGCAGAAAGTAGCTCCAGTAGAGGTAGCTTCCTCTACTGGAGCTACTTTCTGCTCTGATATGGAGAGTTCGAAAGGCATAGCTATGCCTTACGAATTCCTGGGCAGAAAGATTAAAGGAAGAACACCATCCTGACTACAGTACGCTTTAATAATGGTACGCGTAACAAGGTAGATCAACAGCCAATTAGTAAAGTTAAGAAAGCTTGGCTTTGGACAACTACTTAACATCTCGTATAACATGGCCTTTTCTAATATACGCCTTCAACAAAACTCTTCTGGTAAGTCTTGGCTTGGATTAACACAAGGCGCTGACTACTCCACACTGTTCAGGGGACAGCAGTATTTTGGATGAATTTTAACAAGCCATCGGAATTGTACAGTCAATAGCAAGGTAATGGGATACCCCCATGCACTCTATCCCTTGTATTAAGGGTCAATTTACTTTAAAAACGTATACTTTACCTTGCCGTTGACTGTACAATACGTGTAACCAAGCAACAAATCCTGAGTAACTTTTGGGATAATCTGATTGCATTTCTCACAAAAGACTCATTGGCCTCTGAGATGGACTCAAGACTTCAGTTCCATCAGTCTTTTATGTGCGGTGCATAGATCAGCAGAAGGAGGTTGGGTTGGAAGAAAAAGGAATGTGATAAAAATGTTACTAAATATTTCCTTAAAGACGATGAAGTGCATGGCAGACTACATAGTTCACAATGCCCCTGGAAGTACATAATGAATGGATTACTATGGGGGAAGTCTGGCTGGGTGCCATTATTCGACATGACATGATAAAGTTATAGAAATTATTCTTGAAGCTGGATTGCTAGAGCTAGAAAAGGATTATCAATAAATGAAAAACTTACTACTTTTGTAAAGAAGGGACAACTCAAGAAAACTCGAAAGTAAACCAGGATTGAGAAATCCTAGTGAAGCGCCAAACTGGAAAATATTCAAAATACATTACAACATTCCAGACAACTTGCAGTTTCAGCATATAGACCAGACATACTGGGATACTCTCAGTGCTTGAAGAAAGTAATACTTATAGGCCTCACCGTTCCGTGGGAAACAAACATTCCTAAGGACCACCAAAAAACAAACATTCCTAAGACACCATCAAGTTCCAACTTTTATGGAGCGTGTTTCCAAGATGGCGCTAATAGGATCATATAGTATTTAGTTGACTAAAGAGGGTAGAACACAGTGCAGAGGAGAGTTAAAAGGCTTTTAACCCTACTTAGCGGTTTCAAGTCCGGGAACGCTGCAGTTTATTCCCCTGCCTTCCAACCACGCGATGGACTCGGCACCGGCACATAGAGTCCATGGATAGCTAAGAACATTATATCTCTTAACACAATTTAAAATTTGATCGCGGCGGACAGTATTAAACCCGTTACATATTCATATATCAACTTTCACAAAAATTTCTGAATTGATGGATTTGAAATATGGTCGTACTGAATGTACCACTACTTCACAACCTGAAGATGTTCCAAAACGGTGTAGGTTGAAAATTATTACCAAGTGGACCCATAAGGCAAGCCACTTTTAAGGCCAAACGTGTAAATATACACCCTATTGCAATTGGCCTGATACCACCTGTTAATGCACACAGAGAAGCTCCAAACAAATATTTAACAAAATCATCGCATACATTTCCAGATAACATAAAATTTATTAAATTAGTAATCTTTAAAAGTAATTTCTGACCAATATCTCTCGGTTGTATATACAGATCTTTGAGATGTTGAGGTCAAATTCCATCAAAGCCGGTGGAAGAACCAGCAGGTAATGAACTTATATATCATTTTTTAAATATTTGTAGGAAAAAAGAAATATTTTTTCCCAAGCTAATAAATAATTTTGATTAAGACAGCAATCTGGTTTTAATTAATTTATGAGCAATTGCAATACGAGCACCTATTGGAATTCTGCGAATAACTGGTCACGATAATTTCAGTTTATAAATAATTTCATCAAAAATTGTCTGTACTGGCGAATTTTCTGTTGTATTTACAGGCAAAGGTAAAACATAAACTTGTAGGTACTGGATCTAATATATAACATTCTCGTGTCACAGTGTTTGTAACCAAACCTCCAATCCTCCGAAACGGCTTGACTGTTTTTTTTTTATATGTATATTCGGTAGGTCTGAGAATTTTTTTTTTGTTGACACGCCATTTTTTTTATGATTTGGCATTAAAATATCATATAACCCTTAATTTTCACTCTTCTACCACAAACCTTTGTTTTTTTATAGCGATATATTAGTACTGTAATTATCTTCAACTCTCAGTGGTCGATAACTGATCAAGCTTCAGTTATTTTCTAAAATTCTATTTAAAATTGGCAGGCTTTGCGAACTTTATAATTAACGGAGAGATTTTTTTAACACGTATGTCTAAACAGTACTTACTTGTTAATTTTCTATTCGACTTTTCCATCTTGTTGTATTAAAAATAAAACTACTAATTATTTTACTTTTTATGCATGTGTTTACTTGGATAATAATATATTTTGAAGACGATAACGGATTGACGAATGATATAATAATGCCTTTGGTTGAGTTAAAAATATATATACAGGGTGAATTTTTCAAGTGCCTTCTAGACCAAAAAAAAGTCCTTAGGCTTACATTAAACATATGTTCTTAAAAATTAGCACTTTCCTTTAGATTGCCGTCTGAAGTCACTATCCACCATTTGATCCTTATAAGCGACACTATTAGCTGTTGCAATAATACAGGTGAGTTATTTTCAAAATCAACCGGTTCGGTTCCCGGATAGGACAATACATTTTTCAAAAATCTAATGATGCAGTTTTGGTTTTTATCAAAATCGGCCCCGAGACTCCTGTGGCGCTATTTATTTTAGTTTAGGATCTGGCCTTTAAGGCACACTTGAAAATTCAACCTGTATAAGTAGGTATTTCGATTATCTTTTTACTTATATTGAAGATTAAGAAAGGTTTTATGTTTTTATAATAATTTGGTTACACTTATTTACAGATGCTGATGAAATTCATCAAGATAGTCTAAAAACTTACTTACGCCTAAAATATTCATAAAAGTTAAAATTCATATAATATGATGGCGAAGGAAGAACTAAATAACAAAAAAATATTATTAGAAGAAGGTAAATATTACGACTGGGCTTTTTAATCGCCAGATAAAGTTATTCGTATATTAACTTGTATGAAGAACTGGAAAATGTATTAATTCTCCATACAAATTATCTATTGAATAACTTTATCTGACAATTGAAAAATCCGCCCTTAAACAAACATGATGTACCTACTTAATTACGAACATATTGTATTATATACCCTTTATTTTTTCAGTTAATTTTTACAAAATTAAAAAAAGGAAGGAAAAAATTAAGGCAAAATTAACAACTTTATTTAAAGTAGACGCTCGAGTTCGTTTACAAAGTAATATATGTAAGTATTACCTATTATTTTATTTACTCTTATCGGTGTGAATATAAAGGTTGTAATTTGGGCTCTACTGATCAAATCGAGAACTACTTTTCTTTTGAAATGTTGATCGATTTGATCATCATATTAGCTCAAAGTACAACCTTTCAAAATCATATATATATATATATATATATATATATATAATATTAGTCAATAAAAATATATGTTCTTGAATGTACACAAGTACTACTACAGTACTTTTAATAGTTTTAAATTTAAAATTTAAATGATATATGCAAATATAAGGACTCTTACTGACCTGCCTATATCAATGTAAAATAATGCATAGCTATGGGATGGATTTTTTGATAGTTCGACCAACATATTTTATTTTGAAAAGGCATCTTAGAAATAATAGGAAATGTATAGGTACATTTTCTAACAGATCAAAAAGAAGTCCCCCTAGCCTAGTGGTTTAGTCACTGCGCTGATAACAATGTTAAGCAGATGACAACAAGGCCGGCCCTGGGATGGGTGGCCGCTTTATACAACGCGGTTTTACATAAACACCGTAAAAAACTGACCACTACACTTAACGTGTTGCCTCCGAATACCAACGGCAAAATGAGGACGGATTAATATCCTGGATACCCTGAGCCGTCGCCGCGTCGCACTGTGGGGCGGCCGTGAAGAACAGCATCTCATTAATCAAAAACATGACATGTCATACAAATTCAAAATTGATAAATTCTTATATATAGATACCTATATTATATTATTCCGTGTTTATTTTATTTTATTTCATTGCACATATATTTTTATAGCATCTTAAAGTTGCAGTTATCCTGACTTTGCTTTAAAGGCGGTATTTAACTTGATCCTAATTTTTTTGCATTTTAGGTTTAGTTTCAAATAAATATTATTATATAGATCGTTTTTACAGAATATGCTTAGTCTATTAACATAAAAAAACATATAATATATTAGTATATAAACATTATTTTTTAATTATTTAAAATGATATCTCCGTTTTTGGAAAAAATAAAGTTTAACTAAACTTTTACCTGTTAGCGAATTTTGCCGAAGTTTAGATATTATGTTTTTTATATACATTGATACATCTTATATAAGATTCAGTAAAAAAAATTGCGCATACCTACTTGCGCCTTTTTAAATAAAAAATATTCTTGTTGCATATGGCGTAGTCTATGAAAAATATCAGTAAGAACAAAATTTGGATATTATGTTAATAATATTCTTTTATAATAAAAATGTATTCTGCATAATATAACAATAATGTTAATGTATCTAAATATCAAAGAAATAACATAGTTTTTATATTAAAAATAAATTGTAGTAATAATTTAATCATCATGTGAACTGGGGGGTAACCACCGACTCCGATACCGTGAGTTCTCGTTCGAGTTGAGATCAAAAATGACGTCATTTCATACAAATCATTGTTACAAACTTCATAATATTATATATATTTTTTTGTAATTTAATAGGTACTCGAACTAGTTATGCAGTGGACAATTCAAATAACCATGTTTAACTTTTCGTGGTACCTAAAACATCGTTCTTGATGTCAACTCGAACGAGATCTCACGATATCGGAGTCGGTGGTTACCCTGCTGTTCGATGTCTGAAAATGTAGCCACAAAAATAATAAAACCTCTATCTATCTAGGAACTATGTGGTTAGTTTATATATTTTTATTGATAATTTAACCACATTCCCAAAGGAATAATGCACACGACATTAAAACATTTGTATATAAAGGACTGTTATGTATTAGTTTGCGACATAATTACTCATACTGTATTTTGAAGAGAATAGTTATTTTTTACTGTGAAAAATGTCAGTTATAAAAAATTATGTGAAAGATTTATGTTTAGCTTTTATTAAACATGGAAAACATATTTCAACAGCTGAAATGTTTTTACGTAATTGCTTTGATTTCACCGAAACGCAATGAGGAGTTTTCTTTTTGACGGTTCCAAAATATTCCACTAGATGGCAGCAGGAGAGATATCCACAAAAACTGTCAAAAAATGCTGTTTCTATACTTGAGTAGTCTATATTTCCATATATACTACTCAAATATAGACTAAAAAATCTCTATGACTTAAAACTAAATTTTGGTATTGCAAGACGTGTTATATATGAATTAGTTTTAAAGATATTGAATTTTGATAAGAAAATCACCTTTTCCCCCCATAGTGCGTCGTGAGGTTTTCGGGAGCCAAAGAGGCGCCCGTGATGTTATAACAGATGATAAAATAGGCATAAATAGCACGATTATTGATATTTAATGTCAAGAACAGAAATTAAGCAACTTTACTGAGAACTTCAATGAATATTCGCACAATAATAAAATATTTTATTTAGTTATAGTCAATTTACGTAGTGTTTTATTTGCAGGCAATGACATATTTTATCATGGTACATCTAAGCCCCTGATTTCTAAAATAATTTTCGACGATGATGATGATGATGATTTTAATAGCGATGATAATGATAATGAAGAAATTTTAGAAAACATTTCCAATAACATATTTACTTGGAAACAAAAACAATTACAATTTAAGGAATCAGAAATTAATGACTCAGTTGATAGTATAGTTATTGAAGATGAAGATGAAGACCATTCTCAGACTCCGAATAATTCAGAAAACTTCACACACATAATTAAATGTAATATTTTAAATGAAAATATATCTAATTATCAAGCAGAAAAAGTAAAATCGTCTGATGCTAAAGAAAATGAAAATGTTGTTGAAAATACGCCACAGAATTCAAATAGCATAGTTAATCATAATAATCTAAAAAAATATGTATACGAAATACCATTGATTGAACACGAAAAAGAATTTACAAGTAACATACTAATTGAAGTACTCGATGAATTATCTCAGTCCATTGAACCATCTATAAATACCGAAATAAATAATAATAACATATATAAATGTTCCAATAATGTTCAATCACATGAATCATTTTGTAATTCAACTACTGAAGATAAAACACATAATAATTTAAGTAAATTTCCTCGAATAAAATCTACTAGTTGTCGAAATTTACCAAAATATTCAGGAAAAATGGCTTCAATGGCTAAAAATATTTCTAGAAAGACACATATTATAAATAAAAATCACTTGTCACAGAAAACAGAAGAATTAAACAACGAACAAGATAGAGAACCAATTAAAATTAATGAAAAAGATAATAATGAATCTTCAATAAATTTTCCTAGAACAAAAATAACAGGACGACGAAATATACCAAAGTATTCTGGTAAAATGGCCTCAATGATTAAACATAATTCTAAAGTACCTAAAAATCATTCTATTAATAATAATAGAAAATCATATTTAGATAAATCGCTCAATTATTTATCCTTATATATTACAACAGTAATGCTCGCATATATAAAATTAAATATAAGCAACAAAACACATACGGTACAAAACTATCTTGAACTTCGAAATAAATATTTCACCTTATCGTATCCTATTATAATAAAGCATTATTCCATTTTTAAAAAAGATAATTACTTCTTAAAAATACTTTTAAAACTAGCCTATATTAAACTAAATGAAACTAATCAAACATGTTATTATTCTGAAAAGTTATTTTGCATTATATTTAATGATATTTTAAAACAAGTTCAACAGAGCTATCAACCTCCTATAAATCCAAATTTAATTCCAAACCCGGGGCATTTAAGCACGCCTGGGAATATTGAAAATTCGATTTGTAATATTTTGCCATCGCCATTTTTTAAACACCATGAACAACAGAATAACTTAAATAATGCCCATTATTTAAAAAATATAATAAGTTGCCCAACCATGCAGTTGCCTCATTCGTCAAACATGAGCAGTCAGACCAATTCTTTACGTTCACTATTGGATAATTCCGTAATTGCCCCAACCGTCCAAATGCCTAATTCATCAAATATCTGCAATCTGACCAATTCTTCACCTTTACATATGAAAAATTCAACAATGTGTTCAACTGTTGAGATACCTAACTTATCAAATATCAGTAGCCAGACTGATTCTTCACGCTTCCCACAATTAAATCCAAATTGTAAAGTAAATCATACGCTTCCATTTAATCCCGGTCAAAAAAATAATTATTATTATACTCCTCAATGTCAGCAAAATTTAAATTTGCCTCCAGACACTAGAAAAGGTCTATACTTCCCTAATTTAAATCAAACTCATAATAAAAATATAATATCTACTCAAATTCAAAACAAAAACGCGCCATCATCATTGTTAACTCAAAACGCTGATTTATCTTCTGGGTGGTATGATGAATCATACCAGCTACATCATAAAATACCTCAAAAACATATCCAGCAGCAACGAATACCTCAATATCCTATCCAGCAGCAAGTAATACCTCAAAAACATATCCAGCAGCAACAAATACCTCAATATCATAACCAGCTGGAGAGAATACCTCAATATCCTATCCAGCAGCAAAGAATACCTCAATATCCATTCCAGCAGCAAAGAATACCTCAAAACCCTTTTCAGCAGAAAACAGTATCTCAATATCCTCTTCAGCAGGAAAGTATGCTGCAATGTCATCACCATCCAACTGCAATGTATTCAATCCCTCTTGGAATAATACCAGAAAGTCAAGATATGCCTATAAATTACAGTCCAAATAATAATATAGAAATATCTAACAATAAAAATATTGGGAGTTTTGAACAAAATAAATGCATACGATCCATCTCCAGAGATAGCGGCATTATGAGTCCATCATGTAAGTAAATAACAAATATCTATACATATAATAAAATTAGTAATTGAAAAAAAATCTGTACAATGATTTATTTCAATAACTAGACGGGACTCCAATAGTCTGTTTGTATATGAATCACTTAACAAATACAGAACCAAACCGGTTCTGTATTTGTTTGTATTTATATAGGTTCCTACTGGGGAAATGAATGGCATAAAACAACTTAAGACTTTACCCGGCCAGCAGATTGCTACGAGTCTCCGTATATAGGTATTTTTTATTTATCATTTTTTATAAATAAAAAATACCTATATTTTTTATTTATTTATATTTTTATCATTACGTATACGTGGTGGCCGAGTTGGTTTGACCTTGGACTTAAAAACACTTAGGTCCCTGGTTCGAATCCCGGTGTGTTTCACCAATGAGTTTTTAATTTAAAAAAATATGTACATTTGTTTGACGACACCACTATAGTGCCTCGGAGAGCACGTTAAGCTGTCGGTCCCGGTTTCACTATACCAACTTGTGAAACTGTTTATAGATGGGTTATTGAGTATATTCAAAACATCGTGACGAGCTAGCCACTTGTTCGGTGTAGACTCAAACTATCTGTAGGTATATAGTGTAATTAGCTATCTACTATCTGTGTAACTAGGTGTATACACAAGCTACGACAAGGTGGGATTAAAACCCCTCCGCTGGGTACCCTGGGGCCGTCTAGGCGGTCTCGGGGGCCGTAAGGCACCCGTGATGATATGTATGTAAGTATGTATTTTTTTTTATGTTAAGAAAAGGATTCGCGATCTTGAACGTCTAAAAATGTGTAATTGTTGTTTTCAGTGATATCAAAAGAACGTAGACGTGTAAATATTACCTAATTAGATAGTATTTTTATAATAAACCTACATATTAACTTTTGAAAAGACACCCAAAGTTTGATTTGTGATTCTAAAAATATTACTTTAGTTGTCATTTCAAAACTTAACAGGTTTTTTTATAAAGAAATTATGTATTTAGGCTCGAATAAATAAAATGGATACCTCCATGTTCTTTTTTTTTTCAAAAAAAACTTTATAATATTTGACGTTCGACTTCGCGAACACTTCGCCTTGAAACCCATACAAACGTACTTCCAATATTACTTGGCTGTTAGTCGAAGTTCAATTAAGGGCTGATTTTTTAATCGATATTTAACTTGTATGAATCTGCGGCCACATTCTGTTTCTTATAACGTGATCGTTAGACTGTCAAAATAACGAATTCCGTTATTAGCCATCTCTTCTCCAATTAGCGAAGATTTCTGAACAATCAGTGAACTATTCTGATTGGAGGAGAGCGCGCTTATAACGGAATTCGTTATTTTGGAAATCTAGCGATCACGTTATAAGAAACAGAATGTGGCCGCTGATATTCTGTCCAATTTATTTATTGGCCATACAAGATATCTGTTGAATAACTTTATCTGACGATTGAAAAATCAACCTTTAGTATTATTTTTATGTTGTTAATTATACATAAAAACCTTTCTGTTTTGAATAATGCATATTTTTGTATTATAATATTAGAATTTGTTGCAGATGATGGAGTTATGGCCGAGTAAAATTATTTATTGTTTCACCGCGGCATCGACACAATATTAAAATATTATGTTACACAATGCTGCCAATATTACCTAATACCGTTTACAACTTATAATGTTATTTTTGTACATATAATGTTATTTTTGCAGTAAAATAAAGGAAGTACAATGATTTGATTACATATAGGGCCAAGTAGGCTATAGAACAATAATCTAACGTTGTCTGTCTGTTACCCTGCAACTTAAAAAATATGCCATTTTTAATTACATAAAATCTGTCAAAATCAAAATCATTTATTTCATGTAAATGTAAATCTTTACAGATATTTATGAATAGTCAAAAAATCTGTCAGTTATGGTTAAAATACAGTGTTCAATATATCTCTAATAGGTCTCTTAGGACAAGTGTTCCATAATGAAAAGTAGTTTTTTTCAATTAACCACCATGAAACTTTAACGCTTCTGAAAATGTGTCTGGCATTAAATTCTTAACCTAACATGGAACTTTGGAATATCTAAAAATGTGACTTGCATTTTATTTCTGACTACCATGGGACTTTGTAGCAGCTAAAAATAAGACTTGCATTTTATTACTAGAAGTAGGTAATATATTATATTATTGTAAATAGATATATGATATATTATTGTGTAAGTTTAAAAATTAATAGTATAATAGGTACTAAGTATATACATTTTGACTGTGTGTTAAATGTTTTATTGTTATTATTGAATGCTATTTTTGTTATTTGTTAGGTATTATTATTATGACTTGACAATAATATTATGGTTTGGGTACTTAGCCAAAGGATGAAATAACAATCCCATTGGTCTTACCTTTGGTCATTCCACTGAGTCGGCCCAATAGCATTTATTAGATATAATCCCTCCTGTGTGAGTTGTACTTACAAATTTGACAGCTTCTAATTTCCTGTTTGCCTATTACGTCGTACAACGTTAAGCTAAACTTTAATCAAAATGACGTAGTTGTCTGTCAATTTACTATGTTACCAGGGTTGCATTATGTCAGAATTGCAACATCGATTAAAGTTTAGCTACGCGTTGTGCGTGTAATCATCCGGCTGCCCTCTTTTTCTGTCAAAATGTACATGTAGAATTTTGATTATCCAAAGTTAAGTTAAGTTTAACTTAAGTTACAAGTTACTTAAGTAGTCTTTATCCCAGTTATATTTAGCGCCATAATACATGCTAATTATTATATAATATAATATGTGACTGATACTTTAAGTCCTTATTTTTTTTCCTGTCTATACCTACAGTTTGATGTGCAATAGTATTCATTGTAGGTATTTTATTCAGGAAGCAGGTAATATTTGTATTATGTACTAGTACTATATTTGTATAGATATATATGATATATTATGGTACCTATGAGTTTTATACAAAAAAAACATAGAAGGTAGGTATTAAGTGATCTTGTCCGCCTCGAATGGTGGCAGAACACTGGCTTCATTTCCACGCTGGAACGCAATGCTTATCATTTGCGCGAGGAATGAACCAGCCCTCTGGTCACCAGGGGTAATATTATTAATAAGTGTCATAATTTCTTAAAGTAAATTAGCCACCAGGGCCATAAATGTAACTTCTTGAAAATATTAGCCACCTTAGCCAAGTAACTTAAAGTATGCTGTATATCGAAGTGTTGAGACAAACCTTGTAAAGTGAACATTTTTACTACATATTCTTTTGCCTCGTTCGCATTTATTCAAATCTACATTTTGTTTCTTTTAATTTTAAAACAAAATGTAAAATATATTATCCGCCATATTTTGCTCACTTCTCAAGCATTAATTTGTTAAAGTTATTTCGTTTCCGAAATGTATGACATGCGGCCATCTTCTGTTTAAAAAGAAAATTTAGGTCTTAGAGCACTTTCCCTTCATATACTTTCAAGGACGTCAGTGCTATTTTTGTCAATCAAAATATTATCTTGATACCTAAGAATACCTAAGTAATGACAAATATATTATCTTGATACCTAAGAATACCTAAGTAATGACAAATATATTTCAATGTGACGTCATTCCTAAACGTTGAATCAATAACAACTATTAAAACAAATATATATTGATAGCCACATGTTCTTGGTTAAGGGTCTGATTTCCAAGAAGAAATTCCAAAAAATTAGAATTAAGGTTATCCATTGGCGAGCAAAACCCTTGGTACACCAACAAGCCAGCGAGCTAAAGGTGCGTATAGATAGACCGCTAATGGAACATAACACCGAGCAGAAGGTAGGTCCTTTGCTCGGTGTTCGTTCGTACAGACCACCAATAGAGCGGTGCCTACTAACATAGTTTTTCTCGATGGCTCTGTGTACAAAGGACCGCTGATTTGCTCGCAAATAGATTATTTAATAATTACTATGTACATTGTCGATAACATGTTAAACTAAAAAATAAATGTAATTAATTGAATAAAATGTTTTTTTGTGTGTAAGGGCTGATTTTTCAATCGTCAGATAAAGTTATTTATATTGACGATTGAAAAATCTTTCCTAAGTAAAGTAAAATAGAAAAACTATTTTACAACGAATTCAAGTCTCGATTAAAAATCCGAAAATAATTGAATATCCGTTGAGTTTGCAAACTATACAAAATACATAAAGTACTAAAATAAAAAAATATAATTCAAACTTATAAAGCGTTATGTGAAAGCATACTCAGCTACTGCATCTGTGCATGCGGTGGAGGCTCCAAGACCTATCTACTCGAACTGGAGCGAGCTCGGAGAGCAATTCTCAAAGTAGCACTGGCACTACCTTACCGACATCCCACTGCACTGGTATATGATCTGTCCAAGGTCCTCTCAGTTCGAAAGCTGTATGTGTATCGAGTCATTCGTCGATACCATACCATACGTCGGGCAACCAAGAGACAACTGTACGTCTCTTGGTTGCCCGAACAGCGAGGGCGAGTTGACCATTTCCCGATACCTATCACTAAAAGTTCATTTGCACAAAAACAATATTCATATCTAGCGGCTAAGTTATACAGCACAATAAACAAGAAAATTAAATTAAGAACAAGTAACATTAATCAATTAAAATGCAAAGTAAACACATTTTTGAAAACACTAGATTATAATGAAACAGAAACACTACTAGATAAAATAACATAATTAAAAATGCCCATTTACAATTTTAAATATAATAACATTGATCACGGTCTATTAAATTATAGCATATTATGTATCTATTATATTATATATATAAATTATAACACTCACATACAACAAATACATAATATACTATTACACACACACTCACTCACATACATATACGCTCACGCGTATATACGATTTATTTATTTATTTATTTAAGCCATTTATTCCTTATAATTACTAACATTTACAAACACACAACAATTTATAAAACATATACAATTATAAAGTCCCTTTTAGGGTATAGGCCTCCTCCATTTCTTTCCATTTGCTTCTGTTCTTTGCTAGTTCCTTCCAATTTTCTCCTGCAACCTCTTTTACATCATCCCCCCACCTGGTTGAGGGTCTCCCTTTTTTTCTTTTCTTTCCTTCTGGTCCCTTCCACTCTGTTATTACTTTTGTCCATCGTCCGTCTTCCATTCTGGTTATGTGCCCAGCCCACTTCCACTTCATCTTTTTTGCGTGAATTAAAGCATCATTTATTTTCGTTTTATTTCTTATTTCTTTGTTTGGTACTCTCTCAATTAATCTAATTGATAAAATGCTTCTTTCCATCGCTCTTTGACATGTTTCAATCTTTTGTGTCACTTTCTTTGTCAGTGTCCATGTTTGACATCCGTATGTCAGTGTAGGCAGTACACCTGTGTACCTGTGTATATACGATACATACTGCGAAAAAAAATTCGCACTGGTTCCATCATGGAACAAAGCAATGGAACTACTGCGAACAATCCTGATTAGGGATGGGGTAAATTTCGTGAAATTTTTCAAGCATTGAAATTTTTCGGAAAAATTTCATTTGGTGTTGAAAATTTCACGTTTGATATGAAAAATATTTTTCTTATAAAAATGTGTATATATGTATGTGTACACTATTCTTAATAATACAATAGTCTGATTTATTAAAAGTTAAATTATTTTACAATGTATCGAATTAACAAAACTATATAATTTTGGATATTTCTAAAATTATACTAAAAAAAATAATCAATGAGGAACATAAAAAGGACTTATTCTGGTGAAAATGTTTTTAAAAAAGTGTGTTTATAATATATACTTAATTATTGTCTTGTCTTTCATATACTAAAGTCGAGTCATCGTTTGATTACTATTACACTTAAAATTACTTAATAGGTAGGTACTGATTTATTGTGTTTATTTATTTTTAATAAATCTCTAAATGTTCTTAATCCTAACCGCGAAATTCTAAATATAATAGAGTTGGAATGTGTTATTTAGTTAGGACTCTGATTTAGATACAAGAAGTATGTAAATATAGCCTAATCTGAATCAGAATCGTCAATTCGAATGCAGACTACATTGCTGGATAAAGTCACTGCACGCACGCCCTACGGCACGGTACCTATACTCCAGTCGTACACAGTAGCTCTCTCTTCCTCCTATTCTTAAGTCCGAATGGTTCAGATTAGACATAATCTAAAGTTGAACACGTTGGCCAAAGGCAATTTACTGATTTTCTAAACAAAAAATATTTACAGTATGCATTTACTGAAACGCTCCCAGTATCTTATTCCTTTTAAGGTTAAGTTGTTAGTCAATTCTGTACTTCTCCCTATCATAGAATACGCTGTTGTCTGTATGCCGATGACTAGCAACTGTTACTTTGAAATGAGCGACGTAAGTGCCGCGATTACAAACGTGAATAGCGATTTGGAGGCTATTCGGGTACGTTCGCAAAGTCTCGGTATTCTAGTCAACCCCTGCAAGACTCAGGTCATGATCATTGGTTCTAAACACATGCTGAGCAGATTGGATTTGGGAGCCATATCTCCAGTATTATTTAATAATTTACCACTTCCCTTTTGCCAACATGCTAAGAAGCTTGCTTTACACATGACCTCCGATCTTTCTAGGAACTACCACGTCGCTGATATCAGTAAACGCATTTTCTCCAGTACCGTAGTGTGAGTTTTCTAACTATTACTTTGCGTTTGAGTTAACTAAAATTTGTATGGGAAATAGCTCAGCGCTCCAAGCGGAAATTTTAAGAACTAAAAATGAGAGCGTGTGATTGGTCAAAATGTTAACGCGGTAGTAAAGTTAACGCGAAACTAAATGTTAAAAAAACTCACACTAGAGCTACAGTATGCATTCGCTGAAGCGCTCCCAGTGTCGGCCACATCCAAGACAGGACATGAGAGTGTGTCCTTTGACAATTTTTCACATCAGTCTTATCCTAAAGTTGCAGCACGGCCACTTCAAGACAGGACTCATGTCTTGTCATGAGTTTTGTCTTGCTTTGAGGTATTGGGTGTAATAAATATGTATATCTCGGTGCCCGCGACATTGCTTAACTTTTTTAAATCTTTTAAAAAAGTTTCTAGTAGAAAAAAAGGGAATTACGTGAAAATATGCATATATGATAAAGAGGGAATTTTGGGAACGTGGGAATTGTAAAAAGTAGTCAATGTGAAGGTTGGAAAATACTATAAGAAAAAGTATGCTATAACGTGGGAATTTTGAAAAAGTATTTCTACATGACAGAAATTGAAAATTCCCACATTTTAAAAAGTGGGAAAAAATATTTTTCCCCAATTTTTTATAAAATGGGATATTATTTTTAAAAGGAATTTTTCCCACCTAAAACAGTTGAAATATTCAATTTGACTACTATGGGACTCTTTCCCACTTTATAAAAAGTGAGAATTTTCTCCCATAGTTTCAAAAAGTTATAATTTTCCCCACTATTTCATTAAGTGGGAATTATTCCCACTTTTTCAAAAGTTGCTAATTTTTCCCTACTTTATTTATAGGGTAGAAATTTTTCCTCTCTTTTTCATTAAGTGGGAATTTTTCCCCATCGTCACCATCCGTCAGCTAGCAAAAAGTCACGCCATATCGTTTTGACAATTGGTCGTGCTAAGGCTGATGTTTACTCAAGATTTACTTAATACGTTTGTGATATGTAGACGTTTTGTCTTTGGCCTGCGCAAGTATGACCATATTTCCGAAGTAGTTTAAGTATTATTATGCATCATTAATAATATTATATCTATTTAATTTTTAGCGGAAGCAAGGTATCTCCAAAAAGCAAGACTCGGTAACTTTTTTTCTATATAATTTTAAGCAATAAAATCCAATTATAATTTAAATAATGAATTTTCATAATATAAAATATATTTACTTAGTACAAAATAATGAAAGTTTTAATACAAATCATTAAAATTCGGAGTTTATTAGAACAAAAATATTTTTCACTCGATTTGAAATTTTTCAAGGAGTTTTGAAATTTTTCATATTTTTCACATATTTTTAATTTCATTGAAATGAAATTTTTCATTGACCCATCCCTAATCCTGATTTATTGCTATTATTCTTATCTAACGGTCCAAAAATGTCTAAATATTTTTTTACAAACGCACTATTGTCGTTATTTTCATTGGTTCCTTTATCATTCATGTATATTTTTGTTTTTGACACGTTTTACATTTGTTTACATAATCTTTTATATCGGACTCCATTTTGGGCCAAAAATTATATCTTTTTATATTATTATACATACGCCTCATGTCCGCATACAGTTGGTAGTATGCTAAAATCATTTAAAATGACAATTTATATATATATATATCCTTTTCGAACTTTTCATTATACATAATATTAATGTTTTATTTTCCTTATCTTTATTTAATTCCTTCGCGATTTTTCCTGTATACTCGCCATGTGGTTGAATTAACGGAAATTAATTTATCAAAGGGAAAAGGAGTAAAAACATTAAAAAGGAAGTTGTCAGTAAAGCAAAATGACACATTTGCTTATATGCCTAGCGAACATTTCTTTACATAAACGCAATTTTTTCATCACACGGCTATCGCCACGCGAATTCGTGAGAGAATTGTATAAGTTTTGTAATGAGATTAATATAAAAGAAATATGTTATATATAAAGAAATATGATATCTTATTACAGCAAGTATTGCGAATACAACAATAGTCGGCAAATAACAAAGTAACTATGAATATTAAAGAATCCTAAGTCGTAAAACAATAACAATTAAACTATCCTTTTCGCATTAAGGAAACAAACTATAAACAATGAATTAAATGTACAATAAGTTGTTAAATACTACAAAGGGCGAGATTGCTAACTGCCGGCCAGATACTGGCTTTAAGATAATAGAGAAATATAACTAAGATACCATGGGAAAGCATACGCCACTAAATAACATGCGCAATCACTTACTAAGTAGGTGTTTAAAACTATTTCTATAAACTAACACTTTAGCCATTAGAAGTGTTTCGAAAGCGTCATTAGACGTGTTCCGGACGCGTCCAGAACACGTCCACTCGCCAGAAATTAAATCATTCTATTATATTATACAGAGGCGCAGAAGAAATAATAGTACAAGTAACAGAGTTAAGTTTGTGAGGTTCTAATAAAAAAAAGGCCATGTGTAGCGTATGTGTATCATGTGATAGAATATTTGGGATCAAATAAACAACTCTTATAACAATATGTGCCCATGTTCTGGCCCTAAGTAATTTAAAGATGGTGTTAAAACCAATTGATGTGATCAATATTACCTCTAATACCTATGGCATGATTGGTGGAAAAATTACGTGACGTGACATTATGTATATTATCAATCATAATACGAGGGTCAAACTTAAAGAATTTATAATTTGGCCACTTGTAAACAATATAATAAAAAAATAAGTTTAAGTGTTGAAAATGAAACTCTTTGTTAATATAATAGGCTATTTGACTACATTAAAAATATACTATAAATTGTGGTAATCACAAGGGCTTAGCCAGGGTGGGGGGTTGTTTTTGGGGGTTCAAACCCCCACGAAATGTTTGGAAATGGATAAATTTGTATGTGGTAGTACACATGGGGCGGCGTATGTTGAGTGTTTGTAGGTGGACCCTGTAGAATTCTGTTAAATCAGATTGATGGAAGGCAGCGAGTATGGAGACGCAAAGGAGATAAACATTCGAAATTTGATAACCAGTCATCTACAAAGAGTAATTATTATTATTTCAGAAGCTCAGTTTTCAACAAAAAGACTTTCTTGATACTTATATAATCATTCCATGACGTTGTTATAATAATATTATGAAATGGTGTTGTAACCACAAGGACGTCTTTTGCTAACCAGCCATCAGAGAATAAATATTTTTCGATGCATAACCATTTAACAAGAATGTTTTTTATTCTTGAAAACTGCGGTTTTGAAAAAAATATGATTATTCTTCCTAGATGAGTAGTTATCAAAATAACGTCCTTGCTGTCGCAAATGCCCTTTATGCGAATAAAATCTTAGCTGGATTCTGTAATTGTGAATATAGTACTGTATATAGACTTACTCAATGTTTGTATATCTTATAATATTTTTGTGCGCTTTCCATCTTCATACATACATATCATCACGTGCCTTCAGGCGCCCGAGACCGCCTAGACGGCCTCAGGGTACCCAGCGGAGGGGTTTTTAATCCCCCACCTCATTGTAGCTGATGGTATGAGTCTACACCGAACAAGTGGCTAGCTCGTCGCGATGTTTTTGAATAGACTCAATAACCAGTTTTACAAGTTGGTATAGTGAAACCGGGACCGACAGCTTAACGTGCTCTCCGAGGCACTATAGTGGTGTTGTCAAACAAATGTACATATTTTTTTAAATTAAAAACTCATTGGTACACAGCGGGATTCGAACCAGGGAACCAAGCGTTTTTAAGTCCAAGGTCTAACCAACTCGGCCACCACGTATATATTCCATCTTCATAATTTTAGTATTTAATATAGTGACCTGAAATAGCACCACACCAAAGTACTTTTACTTTGTGTGTGGTTGCATCTTATTGTATCTTATTGCTCTGTACCAAAGAGCTTTAATTATATTTTTATTATAGTATCTTGACAGAATCTTGGTTAAGTATACTGTTAATAGGTAATTGTAATCTGCTTCGCTTTTTATCTTTTCTTGTACATAATTCTTATTATATTGTTATTAGCATGCTCAGGTAATTGCCAATTATTTTATTATGGGGCCAATGTTGTCTTTAAGTGTCATCTTATATTTGAATCTTATATTTATTTAAGTACAACCAACCTTGGTTAAACATCTGTTAGCCAGCACATCGGCATAGGGCCGATTTTTCAATCGTCTGATAACTCGCTAGTTAGTTATCAGCCTGTTTAATTTATTTGATTGTTTAACAGTGGAATAAAGGTTTTGAGTTTTTCAATCACGTTCATTCAGTCAGCTAGTTAACTGAGGATTGTTGTAGCTAACTTTGTCAGAGCGAGAATGACTTACCAAAAATTGCACATGTTAGAAAGAGAGCGTGATATTTTATCAGTGGCGTGTGACTGACATATGTTTTAGGTTAGGATTTATTATTTTTGTAAATTGTTATGTTCATATATATCTAATTATTAAAAAAGATTCCCACAGATGATATAGGGGAGAAGATTCCTTGAGGGTAGCCCGAAGACTAGACCTGTGTTTAAGTTATATTTTTCATAGTTAAGTTTATAGGATATTATTATGCAAAAGTGTACCAAATTACCAATTTTGTAGAATAAGCATTAAGAGTGATCCTAAGTCGCAGTACCCATTTTAATGTTGATACTTTTCTCCTTCACTTAATATTGGCAAGACTATACCGTTTGCTTTCATACGGTCATGTCGCCATTCCTTTTTCTAACCTAGTCCTTTCCACATTGATATCTATGCCTTTCCAGCAAATTATTATCAACAATTGAAAGACTAACTACTTTTGTAAAGGAGGGACAACTCAAGAAAACTCAAAAGTAAACCTTTCTTAATCCTGGACAAAGCACAGGACTGGAAAATATACATGGATACATTAAAAATACATTACAAAATTCCAGACGAACTAGCAGTTTCAGCCTATAGACCAGACATACTGGTGTACTCTCGGTGCTTGAATAAAGTAATACTTATAGAACTCACCGTTTCGTGGGAAACAAACATTCCTACGGACCACCAGTCGAACAAATATTTTGGTCCCACAAACAAAATTACTAGAAACGGATTTAAAACTCAACTTTATGCAGTGGAAGTTGGTGCAAGAGGTATTTCAGCAGTCTTTGCATCGTCTATTGAAGGATCTTGGCCTTCCGAAATCAGCCGTCGGAACTTTTATGGAGTGTGTTTCCAAGATTGCGCATTTAATAGGATCATCTAGTATTTGGTTAAATAGAGAGAGTGAACACAGTGAAGTCACAGCGGTTTAAACATCTTCGTGGTCTCAAGTCTGTTCATACTTTATAAAAAGAAATAAAAGCAAAATAATAAATATATTCAGTTTTTTATTTAATTATTTACACAAAAATCAATACACAATAGACAGTAATTAAAAATAATATAAGTTACCTAATGATAATCAAACAATTTTAAAAGATCTAATTTGAATGGAAAAACCAATAAATATTGCCAATAGAGTTTTCTTGAATTGTCCCTCCTTTACAAAAGTAGTTAGTCTTTCAATTGTTAATAATCCTTTTCTGGTTGCAATACTGAGACAGCTTCACGAATAATAATAATATAATAATTTCTAGAACTTTATCATGTCGGTGCGACCAATGGCCTTTTTCAAGTAGAGTCTTGCACCCAGCCAGTATATGTCTGGCAGTCCCTAGAGCAACTACGCACAATGTACATTTCTTATCTGCTGCTTTTCCCCATTTTACAAGATTACTCTGGTCAGGTAGGGACATTTGAAAGGCATTAAGATAGGACTGAATAAGTGCAGGAGACCAATCGTACATGGTTCCTATGATATTACAAAAAAGCAGGTAGGAGTAATTGCTGGATGGGTTCCACATTGGTTTCTGAAAATTGAGAAAAAAATATGTTCATATAGGTAGGTACTTAATGTTTAAATAATCAGTGATGATTTTAAGCACTGAGTTTTATATGATTATATCTTCATGGGTTTAAAGTAAACAATCATTGCTAGAAATAGCTACTAATGAGTATGTAGGTTAGTTAGGTTAGAAAAAAGGAAGTTAAATAAAATCGTTTAGGTACCTTTCCGTTGGATTATCCATTTTTCCTGTGATCATTGCAAGTATAAATATTGATAGTTTCTTTCTGGAGACGAAATCTTTTCCTAAATTCATCCTCGTCCCAGCTGGTATGGTCAAATCTTTCTCTGACTACTCTTTTTTCCGGTTTGGTTTTAAATAATTCACCATCATAATTTCTTCTTCGATAAGCAAATCTTCAATTGAGTCAAACAGTTTCATGTTTTCGAATTTAAAAGAATGAAAAATTTAAAAGTCTGTCATGGTTTTAATTTAAAAGTATTTTTGCGTGTTTTTCTTTTAAATTCGGAAACATGGAAGTGTTTGACTCAATTGAAGATTTACTTATCGAAGAAGAAATTATGATGGTGAATTACGAATTATTTAAAACCAAACCGGAAAAAGAATAGTCAGAGAAAGATTTGACCATACCAGCTGGGACGAGGATGAATTTAGGAAAAGATTTCGTCTCCAGAAAGAAACTATCAATATTTTACTTGCTATGATCAAAGAAAAAATTGATAATCCAGCGGAAAGGTACCTAAACGATTTAATTATATTTGGCTTCCTTTTTTCTAACCTAACTAACCTACATACTCATTAGTAGCTATTTCTAGTAATGATTGTTTACTGTAAACCCATGAAGATATAATCATATAAAACTCAGTGCTTAAAATCATCACTGATAATTTAAACATTACCTATATAAACATATTTTTTTCTCCTGTTAAATGCGCAATCTTGGAAACACGCTCCATAAAAGTTCCGACGGCTGATTTCGGAAGGCCATGATCCTTCAATAGACGATGCAAAGACTGCTGGAATACCTCTCGCACCAACTTCTACTGCATAAAGTTGAGTTTTAAATCCGTTTCTAGTAATATCGTTTGTGGGACCAAAATATTTGTTCGACTTGATGCTGTAGTCCTTAGGAATGTTTCTTTCCCACGAAACGGTGAGTTCTATAAGTATTACTTTCTTCAACGAGAGTACACCAGTATGTCTGGTACTGATATAGGCTGAAACTGCTAGTTCGTCTAGAATCTTGTAATGTATTTTGAATGTATCCATGTATATTTTCCAGTCCTGTGCTTTGTCCAGGAATAAGAAAGATTTACTTTTGAGTTTTCTTGAGTTGTCCCTCCTTTACAAAAGTAGTTAGTCTTTCAATTGTTGATAATAATTTGCTGGAAAGGACTTGGTTAGAAAAAGGAATGGCGACATGACCGTATGAAAGCATACGGTATAGTCTTGCCAATATTAAGTAAAGGAGAAAAGTATCAACATTAAAATGGGTACCGCGACTTAAGATCACTATGAATGCTTATTCTACAAAATTGGTAATTTGGTACACTTTTGCATAATAATATCCTATAAGCTTAACTATGAAACATATAACTTAAACACAGGTCTAGTCTTCGGGCTACCCTCAAGGAATCTTCTCCCCTATACCATCTGCGGGAATCTTTTTTAATAATTAGATATATATGAACATAACAATTTACAAAAATAATACATCCTAACCTAAAACACATGTCAGTCATACGCCACTGATAAAATATCACGCTCTCTTTCTAACATGTGCAATTTTTGGTAAGTCATTCTCGCTCTGACAAAGTTAGCTACAACAACCCTCAGTTAACTAGCTGACTGAATAAACGTGATTGAAAAATTCAAAACCTTTATTCCGCTGTTAAACAATCAAATAAAGTAAACAGGCTGATAACTAACTAGCGACTTATCAGACGATTGAAAAATCGGCCCTAACAGTGAAATAAAGGTTTTGAGTTTTTCAATCACGTTCATTCAGTCAGCTAGTTAACTGAGGATTGTTGTAACTAACTTCACATTAAACTTAGTCAGAGCGAGAATGACTTACCTAAAATTTCACATAGTAGCGTATGACTGACATATGTTTTAGGTTAGGATGTATTATTTTTGTAAATTTTTATGTTCATATATATCTAATTATTAAAAAAGATTCCCACATATGATATAAGGGAGAAGATTCCTTGAAGCTAGCCCGAAGACTAGACGTTTGTTTAAGTTATATTTTTCTAAGTTTATAGGATATTATTTTGCAAAAGTGTACCATTCATAGTGATCTTAAGTGTGAGAAGTGTAGCATTTACGCATTATTCGGTATTTGAGCTATATCAATGAACCCCTTTCTTCAGTAAAATTGCGGTCGCGGTACCAGTTTACTGTTGATACTTTCCTCCTTTACTTAATATTGGCAAGACTAACCTAGTCCTTTCCATCCTGTTATCCCTATTTTTACTAACAATAATTGTATTCTTCTACCCACATGATACTGGCAAAAATTCGCGAAATGCAAAGAGTCCATTTAGTTAAGAAATAATAATAACTTAAAAAAAATAAAATGGAAAAGAAACGGGAGCGATCAGCAAATTTTAATAAAATGGAGACACGCATTTTAGATGACCTAGTAGCTAAATACTGGAACATTATTGAAAATAAAAAGACTGATGTCGTTACCAATAAAGAGAAAGAATGGAAATGGGAAAAAAATAGTTCTCTTTTTAATGCTACATCAGGTTTAATACCTAGAAATCCAAAAACTCTCAAGGTCAAGTATGAGAGCATTATTATTTCTTACTTTGGGCTAATATAATGCTCACCTGATCAAAGAACAACTTGGAATGGTTAAATTTATTGGTTTCTCCATTCAAATTGGCTCTTTTAAAATTGTTTTGATTAAGTGATTATAATTAGGTAATTTATATTATTTTTTATTACTGTCTATTATGTGTTGATTTTTGTATAAATAATTAAATAAAAACCTGAATACATTTATTATTTTTCTTTTATTTCTATTTATAAAGTATGAACAGACTTGAGACCGCGAAGTAGGTTTAAAGGCTTTCGAACCGTCACCTGCACTGTGTTTACTACCCTCTCTAATCAACCAAATACTATATGATCCTGTTAGCGTCATCTTAGAAACACGCTCCATAAGAGTTCCGACGGCTGATTTCGGAAGGCCAAGATCCTTCAATAGACGATGCAAAGACTTTGCTGGAATACCTCTTGCACCAACTTCCACTGCATAAAGTTGAGTTTTAAATCCGTTTCTAGTAATTTCGTTTGTGAGATCAAAATATTTGTTTGACTTGATGTTGTGGTCCTTAGGAATGTTTGTTTCCCACGGAACGGTGAGTTCTATAAGTATTACTTTCTTCAAGCACCAAATTTTGAGTTGTCCCTTCTTTACATAAGTAGCTAGTCTTTCAATTGTTGATAATCCTTTTCTGGCTCCACATGACTTACATGTCTTATCTGTTGCTTTCCTCCATCTTACCAGATTACTCTGGTCAGGTAGGGATATTTGAAAGGCATTAAGATAGAACTTAATAAGTGCCGGAGACCAATCGTACATGGTTCCTATGATATTACGTAAAAGCAGGATGTAGAAGTAATTGCTGGATGGGTGGAACACATTGGTTTCTGAAAATTGAGAAAAAAATGTTTATATAGGTAGGTACTTAATGTTTAACCTGACCAGAGTAATCTTGTAAAATGGGGGAAAGCAGCAGATAAGACATGTACATTGTGCGTAGTTGCTGTAGGGACTGCTAGACAAATACTTGCTGGGTGCAAAACTACTTGAAAAAGGCCATTATTCGCACCGACGTGATAAAGTTCTAGAAATTATTCGTGAAGCTGTCTCAGTATTGCAGCCAGAAAAGGATTATTAACAATTGAAAGACTAACTACTTTTGTAAAGGAGGAACAACTCAAGAAAACTCTATTGGGAATATTTATTGGTTTTTCCATTCAAATTAGCTCTTTTAAAATTGTTTGATTATCATTAGGTAACTTATATTATTTTTAATTACTGTCTATTATGTATTGATTTTTGTGTAAATAATTAAATAAAAAACTGAATACATTTATTATTTTGCTTTTATTTATATTTATAAAGTATGAACAGACTTGAGATTACGAAGATTTTTAAACCACTGTGACTTCACTGTGTTCACTCTCTCTACTCAACCAAATACTATATGATCCTGTTAAATGCGCAATCTTGGAAACACGGTCCATAAAAGTTCCGACGGCTGATTTCGGAAGGCCAAGATCCTTCAAGAGACGATGCAAAGACTGCTGGAATACCTCTTGCACCAACTTCCACTGCATAAAGTTAAGTTTTAAATCCGTTTCTAGTAATTTCGTTTGTGGGACCAAAATATTTGTTCAACTTGATGTTGTGGTCCTTAGGAATGTTTGTTCCCACAAAACGATGAGTTCTATAAGTATTTCTTTCTTCAAGCACCGAGAGTACACCAGTATGTCTGGTCTATAGGAGGAAACTGCTAGTTCGTCTGGAATTTTGTAACGTATTTTGAATGTATCCATGTATATTTTCCAGTCCTGTGCTTTGTCCAGGATTAAGAAAGGTTTGCTTTTGAGTTTTCGTGAGTTCCTCCTTTACAAAAGTAGTTAGTCTTTCAATTGTTGATAATAATTTGCTGGAAAGGACTAGGTAAGAAAAAGGAATGGCGACATGACCGTATGAAAGCATACGATATAGTCTTGCCAATATTAAGTAAAGGAGAAAAGTATCAACATTTAAATGGGTACCGCGACTTAAGATCACTATGAATGCTTATTCTACAAAATTGGTAATTTGGTACACTTTTGCATAATAATATCCTATAAACTTAACTATGAAACATATAACTTAAACACTGGTCTAGTCTTCGGGCTACCCTCAAGGGATCTTCTCCCCTATATCATCTGTGGGCATCTTTTTTAATAATTAGATATATATGAACATAAATATTTACAAAAATAATACATCCTAACCTTAAACACATGTGTATGACTGACATGTGCCACTGATAAAATATCACGCTCTCTTTCTAACATGTGCAATTTTTGGTAAGTCATTCTCGCTCTGACAAAGTTAGCTACAACAATCCTCAGTTAACTAGCTGACTGAATAAACGTGATAGAAAAATTCAAAACCTTTATTCCACTGTTAAACAATCAAATAAATTAAACAGGCTGATAACTAACTAGCGACTTATCAGACGATTGAAAAATCGGCCCTAAATCTTATATTTATTTAGGGATAACCAACACCTTGGTTAACTTACTGTTAGCCAGCATATCGGCTTTTAATGTTATCTTTAATGTGACCACTCAACAATGGTCTTTAAATTCTTTATTGTTGATATATTAACTAGTTACAACATCGGTAAGTAAAATATTATTATTCCTGAAATAAAGTCTCATTATTAGTATGTATACATCATCACTGACATCCTCTTAACCCAATGTTATGGTCATCTTTATATGTATTATAATTAATTATTCCTGATTATGTTAATTCCCATTGCAAGGCAATATCTTGAGTTACCCTCGCAACATATTTGATATGCTCGTATGTCTGCCGCACAGACTGTTCCTTTCCAAGGAGCTACGTATATTTGTATTTTATGTATGGCTCGTATTAGTTCTTAATTCCTCTTGCCCACACGAAACACAACTCGTTCTACGCATTATTTTAATAACGTTGAGGCTACGTTATTACCCAACATGGCGTCAAAGTCACCAGGGGCCTTAGAGAAAAATCAGGCGAGGCGACGTGTCGTGTCGCCTTCAATCAAAACTGTATAGACTTTGGCAGGTGACAGCATACCTCACGCCTTCTGTCACTGTCATAATACATACGTTTTTGACTGAGGCGACGCGACATGTCGCCTCGCCTGCTTTTTCTCTAGAGCCCCCTGTCTAAACTTGTCTTTTTTTTCTCTGCGCGTCCCGCGCTTAGCTAGCCTGCCACCAATCCTCAGTGTTGCTATATATTTTTATATTATTCCTAATTATTAAATTGCGTCTATTTCGCGCTTCGCGACACTTGCGCGGTTCGCAAATAGGAAATCCATTTCTTCGTAGATCGAGTATCAAAAAAGAAAGAAAAAATATTCTTAGATAATAATAATCAAACAAGAATGAATTTCCTGTTTCCAATACTGGTTATCAAACTCTGGCTATTTACGCGGCATAAGCAGAAATTCACCTAAAATTTAATATATTTTTTAAATTTTATAAGGTAATAACTGATTACGACTGCTGCAGCTGCTCATAGAACAAATTTGTAACCCATTACCCAAGGTAAAAAGTAAATAATACGCATAAATAATGTAAAAACAACTGTATTAAATTCTTTAAATAAGTATAAAAATATAACAAAATTTTATTGTAATTAACGTTATGGGTAATTCGTTAGGTTTACTTCGTCCATTGTAGAATTCCTTGACTGGCAAATTTAGGTGTGGCAAAAATATTTTAAGGTGGGTATATTTATTTATATTGTTTTATTTTTTCATTGCACAATAATTGTCAATAATTTATTTGGAAATTAATTATAATGTAATTAATTTATATAGAAATAAGTAAATATATAAATTATAGTCTATATAAATTAATTACATTATAATTAATTTCCAAATAAATTATTGACAATTATTGTGCAATGAAAAAATAAAACAATATAAATAAATATACCCACCTTAAAATATTTTTGCCACACCTAAATTTGCCAGTCAAGGAATTCTACAATGGAACAATTTTATTTATTTATTTATAAAAAAACATTATATTGTAACTGACAGTAGGTACATATTACCAAAACATTACAAAATGAACAACATATTTTTATGAATAACATTATAAATTATGATGACATACCTACTAATATTAAAGTATAATTAATACAATCATTCTTCTAGCAATTTATCATCAGACACTCGTCAAACTAATAATAATATATGGAACCGCCACCATAGTGCCTGAATTGGCCTATAAAATAAAATGTCAAATGAGATGATTGCCGCTATATTCTGTTCTCACTTCAACCAATCAACGCGGCAACGCTTAGTGATTGCTTTCTTTTATTTATTTGTATGGCGGCGGCCATCTTCTGTTCTCAAGACTGGAAATCAATCCTTAAACTGGCAGAAAGCCCAACTCGGTACACTTTTATAGGTCCAGAGAGGAACATTTTTATTCTGCCTATAATGATAGCAAGGACTCCATTACTTTTAACATGTTCTGCATGGGTACATTGTCATCTTAAATTAGTTACTAAAAGACTCTCGATTGGTAAACATGTGGTATTATTTTAGAAACTTTTTAGTACCTACTTAATAATAAAATAATAGTAGTCGCTTTATAAAAAGTTATAATAATCTACCCTCTTTTAATATGTAAATTAATAGCAAATAATTAAGTATGGCATATAATGTAATGATATTTTTCATTTAAAGTACTAGGATTTGGTTAGTGGCGGATACAGGAAACGTAAAACCATTAAACAAATTCCTAAAATCTACTAATAATATCAAAATTTTTATAAGGCTCGTCCATCAGACATGAGCCCCCTAAAAATCTTGATAACGGGTCCATCCCATCCTGTATCCGCCCCTGGCATTGGCATTCCAGCTTGGCATTAAGTTGGTGCAATCAACTATAAGTAGGCATATACACCTATACAGTATATTTATCCTTTCAGGAGACCAAAGACTTACTTATATCTACATTATTATTATTGTAAATTTAACTGAGTATGTGTATTTTTTTTTTGTAAATATAGAACTTCTGAAATAAATACTTATTACTATAAAAGTTTTTGTTATTAATACTAAACATATTTTATTGTTATTTTCGATTCGATATTCGATATTAAACGATTCGATATAATTTGTAATTGACAATTTTAAGCACAAATTAACAATACAAATCGAGTAGGTAGTGATAACAACTTCCTGAATATACAGTTATCTCTAAAATATAGCTTTGGTGATAATTATGTATGTACTTAATTATATCTTACTTGTTACTAATATAAAAAAAAACTGACTTAATTATTAAAATATAATGTATATTTTAATAATTAAGTCAGTTTTTTTATATTAAGTGTAAAGATGGTATATTATAAAACTACCCGGCCCTCTACTAATGGGTGACTAAATGAGTAAGCGCTGATCTATGGTGACCAAATTGATAAAATATGCGCATGCAGAGCATGTGTATAGTCGCATACACATTAGAGCGCGTGGTTTTAGATTGAACTAAGTATCTAACAGAAACCCTATGTAGGTATGTTTTGGCAATAAGGAGATAAGAGACAATATTTTATCTATCCATAGATTAACCCATTCCCACATTGATTCAAAACTGATAAATAAAATAAATAATATTATCTTTATCGATATTTAGTAGGCAGTAACTATTAGACATTCCACGAAATCTTAAATTTACGATTTATTCAATATTTATTTTATATTTCAAAAATGAGCTGTTATAAATTCTGAAAATAATATATAGATAGAAATGGGAGGTTAATAATAAAAAAACATTTAATTTTAGCCCAATCTAAAATTTGAAATGTTGTAAATTGGCTTCACTTTACGAATCTAGCTCTACACCACCGTCTCTTAAAAAAGAAACTATCTGTAAATGCTCCTTTATTATTATAACTAGCTGTGCTCGCGACGCGGCCGCAGGCGAGACGGTAAACGCCACTATCTCCCCAGCGGGTATAAAACGGGTTTCCCCACCGCGCTTTCCCCCATTCATCGTGGAAAGCCTGCCCAACTGGGCATTTCATTTTAGGGTGCTCAAAGCCAAGCTAGGGCATCCAGTCAACGCACGGCCGTTCGGGAACGGCATTCGTTTTTTGCCGCGCAGTGATACCGAGTTCCGAGAGGTTCAACGGTACCTGACCAAAATCGAAAAAGAGGAGAACCTATCGTGGTTCTCCTATTCACTCCCGGCAGAGCGCAGCCTGAAGGTTGCGATCAGAGGTCTGCCGGTCAATACAGAGGAGCCGCATATTCAAGAAGCACTCCGGGAGCTCGGATACGACCCTGAATTTGTCAAACAAATCCAGGGTCGGGCCGGGCGTCCCGGGTGCATATTCTTCGCCCAGCTGCGACGAACCGCAGACCTCACTCCTGGAATATTCAGCGTTACCGAGCTGCTGGATATGAAGGGAGTCATCATTGAAGCCTGGAGGGGAAAGAAAGGCCCCTCGCAATGCCATAGGTGCCAGCAATTTCGGCGCTCTTCACACATGTGCCACAGGCCGCAAGCTTGTGTCAGGTGTGGAGGAGGACACCCGGCTAAAGAGTGCCCCCGTTCTCGGGAGGATGCACCTAGCTGCGCCAATTGCGGCGGCGATCACACCGCCAATAATACCTCCTGCCCCGTCTTTCGCCGTGAGTTGCGAAACAAATCGGCGGGAACCATAGCCCTGTCGACCGCCGGCAGGGCCCCAGTTTCGGACCCGGTGAGGACGGGGCAGGTGGCGGTAGGCTCTTCTCTGCCCACCACGCTCCAACCCCAGGCCAACGACCCAACGCCGAGGAATTCCGTTCCCAAGCGCAAAAAGCGAGGGGGCCGGAAAAGTAAAAGCCGAAAGGCTCGAGCCGGACCGGACTCCACCGCTCCAAGGGGGGGGCCCTCAGCCCCCCCGCCATCAGCGATACCATACGTGGCGCAAAGAGCACTGGAGCTCATTCCAGTGAAGGCTGTAGCCACGCTCCTCCTCGATATATTACGAGCTATCGAGGCCGGGAAAGAACCTCAGACTGCTATCATGTCCGGACTCGCCGGACTTACTGTTAGCAGAGACGAGTAAGGCGCCTCACGCCTACTTGCGCGTGGTGCACTGGAATGCCCGCGGACTGCGAGAGCAACGTCGCACCTTGCAGATTTTCCTCAGAGATCAGAGAGTAGACGTGGCGCTGATTAGCGAGACCCTCCTCTCCTCCTCGATCCCCTTCAATATTCCTAACTACATTGCCTACCGGAAAGATGAACTTACGGACCAGGGCCGCGTCTTTCGTGGGCTGATGGTCCTGGTACGTAGGAACATCATCCACCAACCCCTCCCAATTCTGTCGCTGCAATCCCTTTACACGTTGGGTGTGGCACTGCATAAAGGTGACAGAGAGCTGCACCTATATGCCATTTATAAGCCGCCGCAGGCGAAGCTTGATACGAGGGGACTGCGTCAACTGCTGGATACGCAAGTCCCGATCCTCGTCGCCGGCGACCTCAACTGTAAACACCCAGCCTGGAACTCCGGCCAAACCAACCCGGCGGGGAACCTCCTGCTGCGGGAATCGGAGCGGGTTCTGTGTGTCCGGCCCGCACGGCCCGACGTATTTGCCTGCGCAGAGCGCGCACTCGCCGGACGTGCTGGACATAATAGTTCACCGAAACCTGCCCTGTTCCCCGGAGCAGGAAGTTCTCTATGACCTCGACTCCGACCACCTCCCGGTCCTAGTCACTTTGTCCACCCTCCCTATCAAGGCCTCTCTTCCAGTGCCACGTAAACGCGTTAACTGGGAAAAATTTACAAGGTTGCTCGACGATCACACGCCGACCTTCCCCATCTAGACGCCGGCGGACGTGGATAGGCTCGCGTCCGATCTGACTGTACAGTCCCGCAAGTCCCTAGAGGGGGCCTCCACGGAGTCCCCCCGCGAAGGGGCTCACCACCCCTTCCCCAGAACATCAGGGACTTACTGAAAAGTAAGAGGGACTTACTGAAAAGTAAGAGGGACCTGCGGAAACTGTGGCAGCGCACTCGCTGCCCGTCGGTGAAGACCGACCTAAACGCGCTCGCGGCCCGAGTGAGGAAGGCCCTCGACAAGCTTCACGCCGACCGCTGGGACGCTCGCAGGATGCAACCGGTGACCTACAGGGAGTTCACCGGCTGTGCTACTCGATGTCCGGTGCGCCACCAACGATTCAACCCCTCCTCGATAGTGACGGAGCCCCTAGGTTTCGAACGGAAGATCGTGCCCGGATTTTTGCCGAATGCCTAGAAGGACAGTTTCGTCCTAACCCACTTAAATCCATCGAACATGTCGCAGAGGTAGATCGCGTAGTGGAGGCCGGCCTCCACGGCGCGATACCCGAGACGGAACCCCTTGTGATATTCTCTCCTGGCATGGGAGCGCGTGCCTTCAGCCGCGTACAACCACGGAAGGCCCCCGGGGCCGATGGCATTAATAATATGGCCATCAGGTGCATGCCACCGCGAACAATCGCAGCCTACACCCGCCTATTTAATGGCATTATGCGCACGGGCCACTTCCCGACATTGTGGAAGGAGGGGCGCATCATTATGATACCTAAACCTCGGAAGAATATCAAGCTCCCAGAAAGCTATCGTCCGATAACTTTATTACCGGCGATTTCCAAAGTCTTTGAGAAGCTACTTTTGCGACATATCGTGCCTCATTTCTCTCCTCGCGACGAACAATTTGGCTTTCGTAGCGAGCACTCGACGACTCTCCAGTTGACGAGAATCCTGCACAGGATAACGATGGCGTCTGATAGGCGAATCTTCTCCTGTGCGGTTCTCCTCGACATGGAAAAAGCATTCGACAAAGTCTGGCATAACGGGCTTCTGTTCAAAATCTTGCTAACTGATATACCCCGTCGCGTAGTACGAGTCATAGCCTCTTTTCTGGAGGGCCGTAGCTACCACGTTACTGTTGAAGGTCTTTGCTCCAAAAATCACCCCATCGCAGCGGGCGTACCGCAGGGAAGCTGCCTTTCCCCGGTTCTCTACTGCTGCTACACTGATGATATCCCGCTGGCCGAGAAGGACGTGGAGCTGGCTCTGTACGCGGACGACGCTGCCTATTTCTCGTTTTCTTTAAACGCGAAAATGGCGGCTGTCTACATGCAGAGACAGCTCGATTTACTTCCCGACTGGCTTTCACTCTGGCGCCTACGTGTAAACGTAAAAAAGACACAGGCAATGATCATCCGCAGAGAGGACCGGGGAGTGGGCCGTACCCCCCCGCCCCCGCTCCAGCTTTGTGGACAGCCCGTTGACTGGTCCAAAACCGTGATGTACCTCGGAGTCAAAATTGACCACAAATTGAAAATGAAGCCGCACGTCAAAATGACGCGAGCTAAAGCGGCGGTCGCGCGCTGTCGGCTGCGTCCAGTGTTGTCATCCGGACTACCATTACACACCAAAGCGGCCATTTACAAACTATATATACGGCCTATTCTCACATACGCGGCACCAGCTTGGTACGCGTTATGTGGGAATAAACATAGGGCGCAATCAGAGGCCCAACAAAGTAAAAGCCTGCGCCTCATAACCGGCGCACCATTTTATATGCGCAATAACTCGCTGCGACGAGACCTCCGGATGGAAACACTGCACGACTTCGTCGTTCGTTTGACCACCCGTATGTTCTCGCGTGCAGATGCATCAGGCCACCCGCACATTCGGGACCTGACGCCTATGCATGCGAGACCACCGGATGCCAAACGGCGATATGCGCGCGACCTGGTACCTCTCACGAGCGAGAGTGATAGCAGTTCGGGAAGCGAAAGCGACTCGGACGGCTAGCACGATTGCTTCACGTGAAAGACCAGCATCACAGACTCTCCACAGAGCCCCTTGAATCCGTCGACCAGTAAAAAGGTCACGCAAAGACCTATCCGTAGTTACGGGTAGCGAACAGCTACTATTGAAGGAGGTTACGACCTCGTAACAATTACCCGTCTCCCGTAAGGGGGGATAGTGACGACTCATCGCTCGCGACTTCGTCCGCGTGGAATAGTTATTTTTTTATCATATAAACTTTCATCCCCTATTTTATCCCCTTGGGGGTAGAATTTATCAAAATCCTTTCTTAGCGGATGCCTACGTCATAACATCTACCTGCATGCCAAATTTCAGCCCGATCCGTCTAGTGGTTTGGGCTGTGCGTTGATAGATCACTATGTCAGTCAGTCACCTTTGAGTTATATATATTTAGATTATTCTTTAATACATATTTTTTGTGTATCTTGAACCGTTTTCACGGCGCACGCAACGGAAGGCTTCAAAGATGAAATAATTTCTCCCGTTTTTTACACATTTACCACTATATCTTTGCTCCTATTGGTCGTAGCGTGATGTTATATAGTATATAGCCTTCCTCGATAACTGGACTATCCAACACAAAAAGAATTATTCAATTCGAACCAGTAGTTTTGGAGATTAGCGCGTTCAAACAAACAAACAAACTCTTCAGCTTTATAATATTAAGTATAGATAACGCAAACATCTACAGAGACAATAGACCAACAAAAAGCAAGGGCCTTGTTTGCTAGCAACTGTAGATTCAGATCTATCGAACATTGGGAAGTAAAAAAAGATTATTGAGTCCAGGTAATAAGCCCACCAAACTTACACGCCTTCCATACATATCGGAGGGTGGTATGGTATCTATTTCATGCACACGGCCGCAGAAATATGGAAGAAGCTGTGCAGTATAAATGACCAATAAAAATTGACAAGTCTGCAATAGTATGCATATAGTCCCACAGAAGATGGACAACATACACTTGTCAAATATAACGGTGAAGGTAAGGTGTTGCACACTATATAAGAACAATTAATGAGTACTATAATCAGCTTAAACAATGCAACGGGGAGAACCTGCCTTTGATAAAATAATAATGGCAAAAATCGTAATGGGTCTTCGGGTGTCGTACAAACATTATATTTCTGTCTGTGGAAGATTTAAAAAAAAACAATGAATAATTCCAAGCTCGACTACTATTTGAGGAAGAGCTCTATAAAGATTCTCCGAAAACTTCTCAAGTCAATTAATTAGGGATGTTCCGATACGATCTTTTAGAAAATCGGATCGAGAGCATAACGATCCGGCGATTTTTGGATCGGATCGGGACCATACGATTTTTTGGCAAATCAATTCAAAGATCGGAACGCTCGTATCGTATGAATTGAAAGGCCGTTTATTTACTACATTTGAGTAGGGTACTTTGGATTTTTTGTTATAAAAACTGACCATGATCTTTTGTAATGATATCTCTAAAATAATACCATATGGTTAGCCAAATTCTGATAGATTGTATAAAATCAGACCGATGATTGGGAAACTGAACCGTAAATATGCAATTTGAACAACATTTGTCTGTGGATGAACAAATGTGTTCCACTAAAGCACGAAGTACCCTAAAGCAATATTTACCCGACAAACCACACAAATAGGGCTTCAAGCTGTTCATGATTAGTGGATATGGTTACAAGTTTGAAGTTTACAGTGGCCAGGAGAATATATGCGAAGATGGAGAGCCTCAATTAGGTGCGTCATCTAATGTAGTAGTCCGACTTGCCAGAGATTCCTACTAACCATAAATAAACGAAATAACATGCGCCGTGTAACGGAACGTAACTTGTATGTGAGAAAAAGTGCAGCGGTCCCCGAAATGGAACGGATGGTTTAGGATTTAAAATTACCTCTTGCAAAAGTGCAAAATGCAAAAGAGGCAGGTAGTTTAAATAAATGCATTTTACAAGTCGAAGTAACGTATTACTTTAAATTTTAGATAAATAGGCCGCGGTCAGAGTAGGTACCGCAGGCCATTTGATAAATTGCTAACATCGCGAGTGTGTGTTTGTAATAATATGTTAGTTACAAAAATATGTAATAGTGACGCACAAAGTTTGGAGTTCCAACATTAATTTGGAATCAAGTCCGAGGTGGAGAAACCAAGTTAGGGGTGGAGAAACTACGACATAGGTAGAAAAACCACTACGACAGAACCAGGCCTTGACCCTTATTCTGAAGCCTGGTCTGCCACCGTCTACCCTGGACACCGTCTGACTTCCCATGACATAATCTGGATGTTGATAGAACCCATTCTCTTATAGCTCTCTCTCATTATAATAATTGTATATACCTAGTTAGTTTCTTTAATTTAATATATATTTTTTTTAATTGTATGTACGTTGTTTTCTTACCTCACAGCCAATTTATACCTGTAGGTAGGACGTGTCAGCCGTAAAGGGTTAAACTATTATCTATGCCATTTGCGTTCCAAAAAAAAGTACCTTATAGATTACACAACAAGGTTCATATTTCAAATAGATGACTGTTGACCAGAAACTGTTGGTCGTAATTTAGCACAAATGGCCGCAAACCAGTAAATTTGACCTTATTGTGGTTTTTAGTATTTTTTTAATATAATAAAAATAGAAACATATAATATATGAATTTTACATTGAATAATGAATTATTATTACCTATACATATTTACAGACTGTAAAAGAAAGGTTATAGTAAAAGTTACTTAAAATAAACTAGTTATTAGATATTAAAAGGCAAATAGCCTACAAACAAAAGCTATGAAAAGAAAAATCTCTTTTATTGAACTTTTAAAGAAAAATCGGATTTCAATCATAGATCCTGCCCAAAAGGGAAGGAAAAAAATACAGCTGGTAAAATCATCTGTAATGAATTAAATTTGCATCTCCAGACTGTATAATGATCATGACTGCGACGACTATTGGATTCATGATGAATGACATCTCATTCATCGACAATGTTTTTGTTTAGAACCAGTTAGTCCTAAAGAATGCGAGCCTCAATTGCTTTCAATGAACAGTACCCCTAGTGTGAGTTTTTTTAACGTTTACTTTCGCGTTAACTATACTACCGCGTTAACGTTTTGACCAATCACACGACCGCATTTCTAGTTCTCAAAATTTCCGCTTGGAGCGCTAAACCATTTCCCATACAAATTTTAGTTAACTCAAACGCAAAGTAATAGTTAGAAAACTCACACTAGGGTCACTGAGAAGTAAAAAAAATATCGAGAGGTTATTTTTTCATTATAAAAGAACTCGACGACTTCGGCTAAGACTCGGCGCCGTAGTATCAACATAGTAGTTACCACTCCAGTAAGTATGTATATAGAAAGAAAAAGTATATTCTATATAGTGAAAAAAAGTCTGATCCTCAACTGTTAAATAATGTTAAGTTTATAATACATAGTAGCCAATATCTGTCATTATTTACGACCACCTTCACTGCATTGCTCCACCAAATTACAGGCCTACGCTGAGAGAGCTTCGCGGAGCCATGCTTCCTTTTTTTTAATAGAGCAGGACATGTGACCCTACATCCACTTGATGGTAAGTGGCAATGTAACGTCCAAGAATGTTCTCACACCGCAAGATGGCTAGCTTCTCTTCCTGACGACCTGTCGCCTGCAGCATGCCAGTACCTCCACTGGCAATTATACGAACAGTGGAGGGACTGACCTCCACTGTTTGTATAATTGCCAACATACAAATAATAATTGAAATTCGACTAACAGCCAAGTTGTAATATTGGAAGTACGTTTGCATGGGCGTAAAGAAAACTAAGGGGGCCCTAAAGTTTCTTTTTTAAATTATTAATGTTGAGTTGTATTTGTTTTGGAATTTAAAAAGATTGAATGTTATTCAGGGCCGGCCCTACCATAGGGCCCGGACAGAGCGGCCGCTCCAGGCGCCTAGTCTCAGAGGGCGCCTAAGTGGTAACAAAAATCTCGCTTTTAAATATTTTGGATGCGAGCGTATTTAATACATATTTTTAACTATTATGGTTACGGTGGCCAATTCTTTTATAATAGTTAGTTAATACAATATTACAAATAACCTTAACTCCTATATAATTTTGTTTGCTACATTGGTACTGTGAGGAGTGCAGTGCCACGTGCAGGCTATTTTTAGTCGAAAAATTTGACATAGATGATTTCTATATCTTCCTAGTTCCATGCTTGTACAAACAATTGGTATTAATTTTGGGGAAAGGGGGGGGGGGCGCCATAATTGGATCTCGCTCCATCCTAAATCTTTTTTTGGGCCGGCACTTAATAACTTATTAATATATAAGTAGGTATTAAACCAGCGCGGCACCGTCTCTCCATTGGATAGGTAACAACATTGTCTATGGTATTTTCTATACACTCACTACGGTCCAATCGATCACTGGTCATTCGACCCTGCATGTTTGATGGTTGAATACCCTACGTTCCAAGATATGCTTAAATCGAATACAATCAAACACGACCATGAACATATTTAATGACCGGTTCAAGTTGCTTTGAGTTAAATACCTACGCATTTAGAAATAATAATTTATTTCTATAAACATATTTGAAAATTTTTTGGTTGGTTTGATGCTTGACGTTTGGGTGAAAATACAAATAGGCAAATCTAAAGTTCGTTTAAGAGCACTGCATTCGTAATAGCGAACTCCGCGTTCTCCATGCAAAATTAGCTTTCGCACCTCCAATAATACTCGACTGTTTGTCGCAGAATTAAAATAATTATTTTGCCGGTCATTGTATTTATTTTGTGATGGTTTAGTATTTTTTTTTTTCGAAATCAGAAAAAGTATTTTTTAATATTATAATACAAAAAAAATATTACCCACAAGCCGCAACAGAATGATTTTTGCGGACAATTACGATCATAAAAAAAAATCAACTTAAGCCGACCAACAGCCAAATAGTAATATTGGAAGTACGTTTGCATGGGCGTCAAGTCCTTAACGAAACAATTCCCTTGGCAGGGCGCTGCAGTCGCGCGTCGGAATGTTCGTAACCTCTGATTTAAGACTCCCCTAAAATATTTTTTCAGTGAATTACATTGATTTTAAATAAAATTTTACCTATTCGATCAAAAGTGGGTATAACTTATATCGAGATTAGTAATGTCAAATCACATACAAATAATTATTTTGAGTATTAATAATTTAATCTACGAATAAATATTTGTGTAGAATTAGACATTACTATCCCTAGTATAAGTTATGCGCTCTTTTCGTCATATAAAGTTAATCTACAGTTAACTTGTATGAAGAACTTGCTCCCACTTCAACTTTTGAGCACTTAATATAATATTGTTATTACAAAAATGCAGATAACATTTATAATAACTTTTATTATTTAAATAAAACTATATGATCATTTTACCTATGCATTTGTTGCTTGGTTTAATATTAAATTTTAAAGATAAAAATGCAATAAAAAAAATCCTGGTGGGCGGGACTCGAACCCACGAACCTCGCTTTCGCGGCAAGGCGCTCAACCGCTGAGCCAACCAGGTTCCATTATCTCACGTATTTTGTCATTGCTTGTTATCTACTTATACACAGACGCCCTCTATTAGCTTTCTTCTAATAACTCTATACTTAGAAGTCCCAGTTTCTAATACTAGATGGCAGAGGAGGTGTTTTTAATTTTTACTTATTTCAGTATTTTATATTTATGCATTTTTATAAATTCCTTATTAGGATAATCTATATGCTTGGTTTAAGTGAGGGGTCACAGTTACCTGTGGCAGACAGCTTCGTGTGTCATTAAATAGAGGTATTTTGAAATAAAATGCTGAATTCACTTAAACCCCAGGATGTCTTCAATAAATAAGGTTATACGCAGTACCTATATTTATATTCTCTTTTATTTTTACGACTATCTTACAATGGGGAAAAAAACTGCAAAATGCTGCCACTGTGGCGTTTTGTCGCATAATCCAATACATCTCTTGTGTATTTAATTATGTTTTCAGTTTGTGCAGTACATATTGTTTGAAAAGCACTAGGAATGATTTTTATTACTAAATTTTACAAGAAACACAAAATATACAATTTAAATAAATAGAACAATTCTCTTATTTTATTTTAATTTTTGTCTCATTCACTTATTTAATTCGTTTATTTTCTTGTGATATGTGATTTTTGTTGTTATGTTGCTGTGCGACAAATAAAATTTTATATTTATTTTATATTTACGCTTAAATCAATAAATTAAATCATAGAAGACGAAAAAAATCCTAAGTCAAGCAGCGCCAATAAGCTTTGCGTTTATAAAGCTTTACTCCAGTCGACGCCAGCCAAAATAGGGAATATTCATGTTTTCTATTTTATTACTTGATAGAGTAACTACATTACACCCTAAAAACAAATATTAAACATTTTTTTAAGGGTAATAACACCAAAATAAAAAGGTTTAAACTTCATCTGCCACTACCGCGGTAAAAAACAGTACATCACTAGCCGCCATTCTGTGACGTCATTCGTGCTCAAAAAGCATATTAGTTTAATGTTATTGCACCTCAAAACTTAGTCAAAAGGTTTGTTTATCACACATTATCGTAATAAAGGACAAGAAATACCCGAGAAAACAAGAAACTGTAGACTACAGAACACACGTTGACATTTGTTTGTGCACGAATGACGTCACATGCAGTGTTTGCTAATGTCGGAGCGTTTAGAAATAAGTTCCGTTTCTACAAAAAAATGGATTTTTAAAATCGTATTTATAAAACAAATTGCTAATCAAAATAAAATAGATTACTGTAAATATGCTCAAAGACATAAAAGGAACATTATATATTAAAATAATAATAATTGGCATTACATGCATATTCCCTATTGTCGGAATTGCTTATACTAACAGATAACAAAATAGTTTAAAAATTACAAACATTTGCGACTCAGGGTTACCCTTTTCTACCCATTTAGAATTTAAAGGTTAGATTGAATTTCAATTGTAGAAACAACATATCCTGGCAAATAATGTTTAAAAGCACTTGGCTTTGAGTTTACTCTAATGGCTTATTGATTTATATTGAGGCACTAACAGCCATTTTCTATAATCTGTTTTTAAGTATCAATAAAAAAAGGAAGATTGTGATAAGTGTTTTTTTTTCTGAGATATGGATAGTTTATTTTATAGTTACTATCCATCAAAATTAATTGATAACTATGAACGGACTTACAGCTATTTATTACCCAGACTGGTATTCAAAAAATATATACTTAGCTAAATTATAGATTTTTATTGAAAATATAATTTTATTTCATTTTTAAATAAAAACTATTTACGTAGGTAAATAAATATAATTTGTTACGCTCTTTGTTAAATAGGACGCGTTTTGTCATACAGTCTTATATGTAAGTTACATTTCTAAAGCTCAATCTCGCCGTATCGCTCATTTCATTATACCTACTTTCCTACTTACATATGTTTACACTTTACATGTAGTACAACCTCTTTCAAATACCACTTGCAGAGAAGTCACAGCAATATTCTGAAAATAAATAAAACTAAATTATAGTTTTTTTTTTTTTTTTTAAATAATGAAAAAAGTGCGTAAACTCGACTGCAGAGGGTTCCGATGTTATTTAATGTTCAAAAGCTTTCAGATACAAATTCTAAAAATATTACTAAATATAAACAATACCTAATGTTCTATAGGTATTCTATTTGGATCTGTGGGCCTATCGCGTAACTTCGATGGGAATGAAGTTAATTTGTATTGCCATTGTCATTGCCATTGAAGCAAATAGGAGCGATCGCGTAAACATTGAAATCGTAATAGCTTTCAAAAAATGACATCATTCAATCAATTCAATTTCAATTCGTTTTGTTTTATCAAGTACATGACAAATATCGAAAAGAAATTAAATATATAAAATATATTATTTCCTAATTTTATTAAAATGGTCATTACAGTGTTCAATTCTTCTATGACATTATACTTAAAAAAAAATGTAATTTAAATAAGAGCACATAGTTCGTGATTTTATTCATCGTAATAGAGAATCTCGAACAAAACGCCAGTATCGCGTAACTGCACTGGTAAACGTAATGGGGTTCATTTTGACATTTGAAGTCCATTAATGAACATCAAAATATCAATTCGTATCGCAGAACGCAATGGGAACGGAAATCCATTATCATTGTAAATGAATCCCATTGAACGAACGAAATGTGATAGTTAATACAGCTGTGGGCCTATCGCGTAACTTCGATGGGAATGAAGTTCATTTGAATCCCCATTGCCATTACCATTGAAGCAAATAGGAGCGATCACGTAAACATTTGCATCGTAATGGTTTTCAAAAATTCAAGAGTTTTCTTTTAAAATAATAAATTAGTAAGAAGGTATGATGAAGTGAATGTCATATATGTACATTGAAATTAATAAAAAAATCAAGAATAATAGATTAGTTTAAAAGAACAAGTATTTTGTAATTTATTTGTAACATTATTTAATAATAATAATAATCTGACATAACTATTTACGAAAACTTGTAGCCAAGCAATCAAGTGCGTTCAGATTCATCACAAGTTACATTTGTTCGAGACAATGCTTTTATGGGCTCTTATTCAAATTAGAATTATATTTATGTATAATATTATAGAATAATAGAATAATGTGATGAAATGAACTTCATTCCCATCGAAGTTACGGGTTAGACCCGTGGGCCTATCGCGTAACTGCAATGGTAATGGGGTTCATTTTGACATTTGAAGTCCATTAATGAACATCAAAACATCGATTCGTATCGCAGAACGCAATAGGAATGGAAACCCATTATCATTGTAAATGAATCCCATTGAACGAACGAAATATGATAGTTAATACAGATTAGAGCGATCGCGTAACCTTATTGACAGTTGAGAATGATATTCATTACCATTTTAAAACGTCAAATGCAGCAGGTTACTCTTGTCCAGTCTGCATCAATATCATATTTTTTTATAAACGAAAACTTTGTATTTTTATCGGTAAAACAAGAGTTTTCATTTAAAATAATAAATTAGTAAGTAGGTATGATGCAGTGAATGTCATATAATTATGTACATTGAAATTAATAAAAAAATCAAGAATTGTTTAAAAGATCAACTATTTTGTATTTTATTTGTAACATTAATTAATAATAATAATAATCTGACATAACTATTTATGAAAACTCGTAGCTAAGCAACCGAGTGCGTTCAGATTCATCACAAGTTACGTTTTATTCGAGATTCCCTATTACGATGCTTCTATGGGCTCTTATTCAAATTAGAATTACTTTTATGTATAATATTATAGAATAATTAAATACTGTGATAAACATTTAAAGGAAATAATATATTTAATTTCTTTTCGATATTTATCATGTACTTGATGAAACATATAATAATAATTATTATTATTATTATTACTTGATGAAACAAAACGCAATTGAATGAGTGAATGATATAAATTTTTGAAAGCCATTACGATCCAAATGTTTACGCGATCGCTCCTATTTGCTTCAATGGTAATGGGAATGGCAATGGTGATTGATACAAATGAACTTCATTCCCATCGAAGTTACGCGATAGGCCCACAGCTGTATTAACTATCACATTTCGTTCGTTCAATGGGATTTATTTACAATGAAAATGGATTTCCATTCCCATCGTGTTCTGCGATACAAATTGATGTTTTGATGTTCATTAATGGACTTCAAATGTCAAAATGAACCCCATTACGTTTACCATTGCAGTTACGCGATACTGGCCTATTTCATTACATGTACAGATTTTTATAATTTTACATTCATTTTTTTTTTATTAGTTAGGATATTTTAACATTTTACCTACCTCCTACAGACAACAAACGCATTGTTCCGAGGACTTCAGCAATGTTTCCTTGCTGGATGGCAATATTGATACTCAGAAAAAAATATTCCTTAGTCAAAGGATCACCTGTTGTCATCCGGCCAGTAGTTTAATCAGTAGTAATTATTGTGGTAAGTCATATTATGTATTTTTTTTTTTTCTTAAAATTATGATAGTTTTAATAATAAAAAAGTAGCAACCTAAATAATATAATTATCCCATGGATTTCTAAATAAATACAGCCCTCTGCCACCTAACTATGAAATACTACCTTATTATTTTGATAAATGATTACCTTGTACATATTTTAATCAGGATCTGACGAATAACTGAAACAATGTTTTTGTATGGGATTCTTATAAGAGTTTTCATGTTGTACACTGTGTGAACTCGTTCGACACTTCAACAAGCAGAGGTCAAAGTCGTCCGAAAGAGATCCAAACAGAGCATTGTCCTCGGCTGATAATTTTGATAAAACTAATTTCAGGATACTTCTCTGAAAGGAGATAAAAAATGTTTTCAGTTTTTAAGAACATTCTTTTTAAATGTGGTGTTGTACAGCAACATTGTACAAATAAACATAAAAACCAGTTATTCAGGTCTTGCTTGATCATACTTGATCAAGCATTGGGAGAACCACTCATTTATAAGGTACCATACAAAGTCAAGAAAAACAAACCCTTATTGGTTCACTTAATCTGTCTGACCATAGACCAATAACTCAAAAACCAATTAATGTAAAAACATTAAATAGTAGTAGATCTATAGCTCTACCACAAGTTTTTACAAACAATTTTTATTAGGTATATTTGCTAGTAACTATAAATAGGAATCACTTTATTTTTGAAATAAACCTCTCATTTTGGTTGATCCCTATTTATAGTTACTAGCGTCTATAGTAAAAACTGTTTGCAAAAACTTGTGGTAGTGCTACTAGAGTGTTTTATCTATACACAAACTAAGTATCATATTATTATTATTTTTTTTAAATCTTGGACCACTTAGGTAAGTATACATAGTCCAAGAACTGTAATGAAAATTGAAAATATGCAAATGTCTAAGAATTATTAAACACATCAACAGACACAACAGGCAAATTATGTTTATGGCTGGATTATTCTCAGATATTTTGATACTTACTTGATTTGGTTCCAAACAACATGAAACACAGTTTTCAAAAATAACACAACAGTGATGTTTGTCACATGTTGTACAGTTATAATGTGAGCTTGTATTGGAGTCTATGTCACAACATCCATTTCCCATAACATCATTTCTATTACATAGATATCCTGTAATATAAAAGTGTTATCAAGTTCTTTTAAATTAGTTTGTTATTCAATTATATTGTAACACAAACATCAGCGAAATGAGGTTGGTTCAATCCCTATACTGGGTATCCAGAGGCTGTTCCAATTCTCGGAGCCAAAAAGGCACCAGTGATGGTATTTATTAGTATTATATTCTAAAAATTACATAAATACAACAATGAAATGATTCCATAAGCCACTCCCACATTTTAAAAGCTTAAACATCTTAAACAAGTGGACAGAGATTGAGAATTCAGAGAAAAATATATATCTTATTCTTTTAATTAATGGCAACCATTGTTATTAAACAATATTTTTGACAGTGTCAAGTGGTATTGAATATTGTTTGGTGAGAGAGAAGTAAATGGCAACACAACTGTATACATACAAGTATCTGATAATTCTTCTGCCAGTATCAAGTTGGGACCACCACAACCACAAACATAGCGCCAAAAGTATGGTTTTAATGTTTATATTGTTTTTCACTCTTATGTTTCTCTGGAGAAAATATTTTACAAATCACCAACACTTTCAAAGAGAAAACTTTCACAGACACAAAAAACAAGTAAAATAACATAAACACAACCTTCCCCTATGGGCTCTCGCCATAGACCCAGAAAAATATATAAACATACCATTTTACATCAAGCCATCAATAGTATCTGTATCTCATCAAGTACTGGTCTGAACAATTAATATCAACTAATATGCAATAAACATTGTAAAAATACCTTGTTCATCCACAATGAGTTCCCGGCCCTGTACTGAATTTCTACATCTTATTTCATTGGTATCATTATGTTCTTGAAGAGATCTCCATACAAACTCTTTTTGTTCTATAATTATATCTCTGTTTTTACTTAGTTTACTCATACTGTCCTAAAAAAAAATACATATATATCTTAATGCTACATGAATATCAACATCAGCCTTAATACTGGATATGGCTATTCCATTTTCAAGGAGCGGCATTTATCCAGATCCTGTGTAATTGGGATCTAAAACCCGCCGGTCACATTATGTAGATCATCTCCCCAATTTGTCATAAAACCGATAGCCATTGAAGCAAATGGCTATCGGTTTTATGACAAATAACCATAATTTATAAAAAAATAAATGTTTATTCATAGGTTTATTAAATCTCATTCCTCATTAGTACTTTTGGTATGTTGTGAATGATTCAATCTCATCAAGACAAGGGAGATGCACCCTTTTCGACTATGTTACCTTTGAAACAAAGTTTATTTACTTTTATCTTATATTGCCTATTCACTTTTTTTATGTAGTAATTAGTAATAAAAATCATTGTTTTAACAAGCTAGAGATATAATACATCTTTACAAACCTGATTTATAAGATTAACTATACAATAGGTAAGTGAAAACACAAAAATTGTTCCTAAAACAATACGCCTTCTGATAAACCGCAGGAAAGCGGCATACATTTTGAAATTATACCAAATTTGTTTTGATACAACATTAACATTTTGTGTATATTTACATATTTCGTTCCCAAAATTATTAAATGTAGAAAATTCTCAGAGAAAATTACTGTTTTTGTTTTATTTTTGCAAATTGCTTCCTATCCTAAATCATAACAGACTATAATTTATTTTCTTGTAGAGGTGAGCGTTACGTAACGTAGATAGTTACAATAAAGTCATTATTTCTTAAATAACTAATAACGGTTATTATATTTGTAATAACTATTTAATTAAAGAACGTAATTAAGAAAAAAAACAAAAAGTTGAAATTACTTTGATTGGCTAGATATCATCGATACCTATCGTTTAAGTACAAACACTTTGGATCTAGGGCCAGGGGTTAATAGGTTATAGTAAAAAAACGTTTTGACATGACATTTCGCCAGATTACATCAGTCCAAAAACAAAATATAAGCCGGATATAAGAGTTATTATTAAAATTATTAAAACAAAACTTTAATAATTTTATTAAAAAAAAATCTAAAACAAGATATTTTTTTTTTTAAATACAACTACAAAAAACCTAGAAAGAATGCGCTATTAAAGCGCCGGAACGTAGCGCAACCAATCATCGCAATAGCGAACATGAACCAGAACATAAATAATCACCTCGTCGGAGTGCAACGACGATATTTTAAAAACCGATACAAAAAAAGAAACTAAAACGAGGATAACAACAAAAACTCAAAAAAAAAAACAACGACAAAAACCTTAGAACGAATTTGCAACCAATCACGAAAAAACTACTATAACAAAAAATCACTAAATATCACAATCACGTGAAGTAAAAATAACCACCTCGTTACAAGAGTTTCCATCGTTACAAGTTACAACCGTTTCAACAGTGATATCCATATAGATAGGTACATTCGTTCCGTCCGTTTCAATCACAAGTTGTGGAATGTCGGCGAGAATAGAAGCGAGCAGCGACATAGCGCAAAGCGGTGAAATAATGAACTAAGTATAGCAATTTATAACAACTACTACAGAGATATGGCGCTAATAAATTAAATAATGCAGAATATAAGTAGGGTGTGGTCAATAAAACTTTATTTATTTGTCAATGTTAAAGTTAAAAATTGATTAAAATAAAAAGACATGTAAAAAACATAATAAAAATATGAATTTAAAAAAATAAAGTGCAGAAGCAAAGTTGGAACTGGCGTTCTGTGGTTTTTAAGTTATTTAGATCGCCATTAAAAAATAAAAATTAGATTAAAAAATTGGAATAAAGAAAATTTTTTAGATAAGTCACAGAAGAAATAATTGTACAATGTAGATAAGTCTTATAGTTCTGACTGCTGTTTTGGTGAATTTATTTTTTTATTAAAAAATCTTTGGTAAAGTATTACTAAGTAAAAAATAATTTAAAACGGCGGATTTTCAGAACCTATCAACATTTTTTTTGAGAGTAACATAAAGTTATGTTCGATACACCGAGCAATTCGCAGTTTTCGTTGTAGGTACCGGAGATCGTGAGTTCAATTCACCTTCACGGCAAATAATATTAGTACGTTTGCGCTCGCGACCTTACTATAAAATTAAATCAAACAAATTAAACGTTTTACATTGGTCGTCAAGTCTTACGCTTATGGTGAATAAACTTGTTTTGGCTAAGTAAATGAACAAGTGTGGTAGAGCAGTGGTAAGATCGCTGTTGTAGATAGCGAGTAACAAGATATCAAACGTTGCATAGCTAGGGATGCGCCTAGTAATTTTGTATACTAATATCAATGTTTTTTTTTCTTATATAATAACTATTTACAAGAATAAATAGTTACATAACGTGTGATTAACAAAAAGTAACGTAGCCGTTACGTTACAATGAAATCACGTAACGAACCACCACTATTTTCTTAAATATTATTCTTAGTACTCTGTGGACCTAACTTTTTTTTCCTGGCCAGGATACAAGTCCTTCGGCCGCAGTAGTAGAGGTGGGTCGTTACGTGATTTCATTGTAACGTAACGGCTACGTTTCTTTTTGTTAATCACCCGTTATGTAACTATCTATAGTTATTATTAAAAAATCTAACTATAAGCAAAAAAAAAAAAAAAAAAAATCAACAAGCGTAGTGCCTCGAAAATAATTGTTAATTTTATGTACCTACTTTACTCTCAAATAAATCTCTAAACAATCATTGTTTTAAATTATTTTCTTACTTACCCCGTGTACCAATATTTTTTTAATATAAAAACTTATTCACTATAACAGCAGTCAGAAAACTTATCTACATTGTACAATTATTTCTTTAACAAATTTTCTTTATTAAAAATTTTCTATCTATTTTAATTTTTTAATGGCGACATGATTCTATTCTATCTAAATATCTTAACAACCAGAGAACGCCAGTTCCATCCCCGCTTCTGCACTTCATTTTTTTTATTTCATATTTTTATTCTGATTTTTACATGTGTTTTTATTTTAATCAATTTTTATCTTTAACATCCAAAAGACAGCTAAAGTTTTATTGACCACAACATACTTATATTCTGCATTATTTAATTTATTAGCGCCATCTCTCTGTAGTAGTTGTTATAAATTGGTTTACTTAGTTCATTATATCACCGCTTTGCGCTATGTCGCTGCTCGCCGACATTCCACAACTTGTGATTTAAACGGACGGAACAAATGTACCTATCTATATGGATATCACTTTGAAACGCTTGAAACGGTTGTAACTTGTAACGATGGAAACTCTTGTAACGTGGTAGTTATTGTTACTTCACGTGATTGTGATATTTAGTGATTTTTGTTATAGTAGTTTTTTCGTGATTGGTTGCACATTCGTTCTAAGGTTTTTTGACGTTGTGTTTTTTTTTGAGTTATTGTTGCTATCCTCGTTTTAGTTTCTTTTTCTTGTATCGGTTTTTAAAATATCGTCGTTGCACTCCGACGAGGTGGTTAATGATGTTCACGCTATTGCTGTGATTGGTTGCGGTATGTTCCGTGACGCATTCTTTCTAGGTTTTTTGTAGTTGTATTTAAAAATTCTCTTGTTTTAGTTTTTTTTTAATAAAAGTATTAAATTTTTGTTTTGATAATAACTCTTATATCCACATGGCTTATATTTTGATTTTGGACTCATAGTTATGGTATTGGTGTAATCTGGCTATATGTCATGTCAAAACGTTTTTTTATTATAACTTATTAACCCCTGCGGCCACATTCTGTTTCTTATAACGTGATCGTTAGATTGTCAAAATAACGAATTCCGCTATAAGCGCACTCTCCTCCAATCAGAGTAGTTTTTTGATCTTCGCTGATTGGAGGAGAGAGCGCTAATAACGGAATTCGGTATTTTGACAATCTAACGCTCACGTTATAAGAAACAGAATGTGGCCACTGGCCCTAGACCCAAAGTGTTTGTACTTAAACGATAGGTATCGATGATATCTAGCCAATGAAAGTAATTTCAGCTTTGTTAAAGGATTTTCGACCTTATTGACAATTGCATTTTATTGGTAGAATTCTATGGTATGCCATCTAATAAGTCGAATGAAATTTTTAAAAAAGGTACTCGATCAATGTCATTAAGGTCGAAAATGTTTTTTCAATTTATCTCATCAACCGTCGGTCGTAAGCCTATCGTGTTTGTACTCTAATAAAAGGAAATAATGAGATCTAACCCTTTTAATACTCAAAATCAATATTATGTTTTTTTAATTAAATAGTTATTACAAATATAATAACCGTTATTAGTTATTTAAGAAATATCGACTTTACTGTAACTATCTACGTTACGTAACGCTCACCTCTACGCAGTAGTTCAGTCGTTTTGTTTTAATATACTTTAATAGCATCTTCTTAAAGTTTTTCTTATTAGTATAACTTTTAAAATTATATCTTTTGTACAGTTTCATTAATATCTATATACATCTTCATTTAACTCAACGTTTCTTAGTATTTGTTTAATAGCGGGGTACTGTTTCCGTTTTTTCACATAAAGATGCTGCTAGAATTAGTATTTTCATGTTAAAACTAGGACACCCCATTATAATATGAATAAGGTCAGCATTTCAGCATAGTTATCTTTTTTGTAAACATTAATTCTTTTAGATGATTTGGCACTAGGATATCTCGCAAGTCTTATTTTATATTATTTATAATTGTATAAATGTCTCTATTTCTTGGGGCATATTTGGGCTTGATCGGAATCTCTTTCTGTATCTCTTTATACCACTTTCCTTTCTGATCTAAAGAGGCTCTCCAGTGTTCATTCCATAACTGTTTGATTTCTTCTGTATTAACATGAATGTAGTCGCTAAACGGTACCTTTAACTGCTCTGTGTGATCTTTATGATAATTATTGTTCACTATACTGTCTACTGTATTATTTCCTACTATATCACTATGTGCTTTAACCCATACAAACGGAATATAATCTACTTTGCCATTTTCAACTAAACTATTTACAATTCCTTTAATGTTATAACTAAGATAATAAATGAAATATAAACTTAAATAATAAATGATATAATTTACTCTATAGTTTATAGATTCATTTTGTGCAGCTTGTAATACACTCTTAGAATCATTAAAAATAATATAATCTTTATTTACATTCAAATTATTTATATACTCAAAGCTTTATAGCTGTGGAACTAACCTAACCCCCAGTGTGACCAGAATCAGTGTTTTAATACTTTTTCAGTATATTTGAACGACTTTTTTGACCATCAGTATGTTTATAGGTATATAGCCAAAAGTCAGTATTTTTATTTGGACTTGGTAAAAAAAAAAAATATCTGCATATAATAATACCATTCAATCCAGTGCTATGTTAAAATAAATAAAAAAAAAAAAAATACCATTCATTCAGAAACCAAATATTCTCCATTTGATTTAGTATTTAGAAAAAATTAAGCAATATAACAACAAATTTGAGTAATAGTAATGTAGAACCATTGTATAATTCAGATAACTATGCACTAGAATTAAAATTTAAACTACAAACAGCTTGTAATGACGCAAGAAATAATTTAGAACAACGTAAAGAACAAAGGAAAACTAAATGTGATTTAAAATGTAACCCGATTTCTTATAACAGAGGCGACTTAATTCTTGTTAAAAACGACTTGTAGATAAAGCAGAACCTTTGTTCGATGGTCCATATTTAGTTGTAGACGATAATTATTATATTGTAAACATTTCTAAGAAAGGTAAGAACAATACTGTACACAAAAATAGAACTAAATGAACTACCATTCAGGACAATATCAGTAATATTTTTGACAGAAAATCCTCTAAAAATCTTGACAAAGAAAGATCCAAAATTATAAAAAAACTTAAATCCTCCCCCAAATCCACCAAAAGCCTTCATTTCTACGGAACCATCAATTGAATAAAAAATTATCGCGCTTGGATTTTTTTTACAATACCTAAATGCTTTCATTTACCACCACAAACTACAGCCTAAATGGTGACAGTATGCAGATTGTAGTATTGGAGTCGTTAGCGCGCCTAGCTCTGTGCGCACGCGCCGCGGGTAGTGACGATAAATCATTTCAAAACTGACGTTATTGCTCGTCAAAATGTTTAGGTAATAAAAAAAATCATTAGGTATATTTGTTTTTAAATGGATTATTAGATTATTTTTATTGTTAAAAGTGGTCATTAATAAAAAATATATATATTATATTATACTCACTGATAGGCTTTAACGGCGGTCATATACATTTAATGCGGTTATGATATTTTGAAATACCCACGGATATATATATTACTGACCTAAAATAAAATTGTTTTAGTTTAATTAAGCATTCAGTGAGTATTTATATCTAGAATTGAATTCGAACTGCAAAAGCAAAAAAAAAACACGTAATAATGGTAAGATTCAGATTTGTAACAGACGGACTAACCCAACCCCCCGCGGGTAGGTCTCGCACTAAAAAGATCAATTGCATTGTATCAATGCGTATTTGAAATGGGTGACCGGTGAGTAGTATTATTTCGTTCGCTAAATAATTTTGAATTTAATGCAAAATAAGCGAGTCTACAATATGTTCTTAAAAATCATGTCAGCATAGCAATGTATTTGATTAATATTATGTTATTTTTTCTCCGAATGTTTTAAAATAGCTGTTTTGATTTTAATCTAAAAAAGTAAACTTTTGTCTTTGTATCCGGAGGTCGATATAATATTTATAGATTGGTGTTTCTGGTACACATGGTAGGTACCTAACCTACAAGCCTGGAACATAGTTTGTGACCAGGGAAATAAGGTTTATACGAACGTGATCAATCAGGAAGGTTCCATCTGAACCCCCTGGATCGACCCCTTAGGGGGTTCAACAAGAATTACGTTTCTCGGTAGACCTCCTAGAAGTTGTTGGGGGTTTATCTAGAATTTCAATTCTATATGAACCCCCACGGGTAATGTATTCTAATTCTACACCGGACAAGTGGCGAGCTTATCACGATATTGGTCCTATTTTCACTATACCTTCTAAGGTATAGTAAGAATAAGGTTTATATTAGTATGCAATTTTACAATTATTATTTAGTTATCGTATATATGTATGTATAGGTGCGAATGGACAGTTTTTCGCAGTAATTTTGTATGAGACCCGTTATAAAAAACGAAATAATATTATTCTAGCCACTACGTACCTATGTAAAGTTTTTTTAATAGAGCGCGAGATAGGTATATCTGGTGGTTTGAAGACCGATAAAATCCAAAATTAGCAATAGAGGGACAATTTTGGTTATTTCTTCTCATACTACATATTATTATTATTTTGGCCAACATAGGTTATTCGTGGTAAAGCTGTTGTTGTGGATAAATTAGTTATATATATAGTATGGTCTCACTAGTCCACCAGTGGTGGAGAAGTGAGACCATACCTACTACTAATACTTAATAATAATGTAATAAACCGTTCAGGAGAACCGTTTTCAACCTGAACAACCTAGAACCAAACATTAGTCATCATCAGTCCCTGAATACCACATACGTAACAAATAATTATGTACAAAAAGTAGTGCTGTCTAGAGAGCTAACAATTTGAATAAAACTGTATTAGTTAGGTACCTGTTGTGATTAAAACCTTGGCTCAGATTAGCTTCTTAAAAGCACCATTTGTGAGTAATTATTAGTTTTTTTTAATAAATATTCCACACCAATCGAGGACACATAGAAGTAAAGTCGACATTAAGTTGAGATAAGAGCTTGTAACTATGGAGTGGTTGAACCGATTTTGATAAAACGTCATACAATCTCCGGAAAACCAGCTTTAAACAAAAATACGTTGCGTTTTGGAACTACTATGACACAAACAGACAAACCGCAAAAAAATCTCTCCAAATTCACAACGGATGCACTGGGTACATACTCTATAATTAACCTCGCTAGGAATTTCTGATATTCGACCTAAGCATATTACTCAATCAGGTACCTAGGTAATTAATTATTAAATTCCTTAGAAAAACCACAGAATTTTTATGGTCTGTGGTTAAAACTTTAGCAATTTCTAGCAATTAAATAACATTTTATCTAGATTTATTAGTTTGTTTTAATTGCCCATATTATCTATGTATGAAAGTACTTACTTGGTAAATAAATTAAAATAAACGCGATAATTGCTTTCAGATATTCTAACTACCTATTATGGCGAAGGTGTCAATCAATTTAAGAAGTATAGGTATAGCTTGCATGTCTTTTTTTATTGGAGCTCGCATTCGATCAATATATTGTTGTTTAACAACATTGGTCGCTCCCACTCTGCCGGCTAAATGATGCGGTTACGAAATTACGAACACGAATTTGCATCTTATGTGTCTTTTTAACCTAGGTGCTCAAGGCATGTATGTGTTTCTTCGCCTAACTAAAGAGGTACATGACGCTAACTAAAGGTAATGTTATCTCTAGAAATTAAATTTTTACTGAACGCTATTTTTTAATCATTTTCTCTTTTAGTTTATTTCTCTTATTTTAGGTTTCCTTAAAGCTTTGACCAGTATACACACTTGTGTGTGACCTTGCAATACTGATATCAACAAAAAAACAATTGCTCGGGTTTTTTTGTTTTAATTATATTTATTTATTTTAATATTTTTTTATTGTCGGTAGAAGAACCTTAATAAAGATAACAACGTTATCATCAATGTAATTGTATATGACTTTGTATTAACATTATTTATTTTCATTTTAATTAATTTTAGTAAATAAAATCTTTAATTTTAGTAAATAAAATTAAAAATTTTAATAAGAGAAACAAACTAAAAGAGAAAATGATTAAAAAATAGCGTTCAGTAAAAATTTAATTTCTAGAGATAACACCTTTAGTTAGCGTCATGTACCTCTTTAGTTAGGCGAAGAAACACATACATGCCTTGAGCAGCGAGGTTAAAAAGACACATAAGATGCAAATTCGTGTTCGTAATTTCGTAACCGCATCATTTAGCCGGCAGAGTGGGAGCGATTTTATTTACTAAAGTAAATAAAATCTTTAATTTTAGTAAATAAAATATTTAATTTTAGTAAATAAAATATTTAATTTTATTTATACTCGAAACTTAACATAAATATAAAAAATAAAATTTTTAAAGTAATTAAACAAAAAAAAACTATAACTAAAATAACATTATAGTAAAAAGATATCGTCTAACACTGGTTCTTGCGGCATAGTTTCCAGGACACTGGCGCCGTTACCCCTTTGAATGGCGTTAGTCTCTGGGCAAAGTAGGCTCCAGCTCTAGAGTCACCTGACTCAACAACCAGTCTCACCGACAGATCCCGCACGATTTCCTTGGTATCGGAAGACCATGGACTCATCGTCATACGTCTCAAAAGCCAATGCCGAAAATTCATAATTATTACTTAAATTTAAAGATTTTCTGTGTTTGGGCATTCTCCGCAGCAACACCGGCTTTTAGGGCAGTGCCCTGGAATTGGTACCGGGGTCTATATAGTACTGTTCTCAATTTTGGTGAGGGAAGCGCGTGCAACCAATGACCTGACTCCTTTTCCGAAACTCCTAAAAAACCTAGCACGATTGACGTTATCTGAGCATCGGCATCGTTCAAGAAGACAGGCGTGTGTAGTTTTTAAAGCCGGTTGGTCCCATAGTGTTTGTAATCCGGGATTTTGAGGGGCACGTATAATACGCTCCATCCTGGCCTCCAACATGCCTGCCACCCGAACATCAGCTAAATTGTGTATTATTAGAATATTGCTGATGAGGGTTAACGTGCTTTGAGTAGATGACAAGAAATCCGGAAGCGCAATGTCAGATGTAATCCGTTTAAAAAAATATTACACAGACCAACGCGAAATAATGTTGTTGGCAACACTGGTTCACTTCGCCCGAACGCAGAAATCCTGAACGCGTTGGTGTGACTGATCGCCACCGCGGCCGCCACCGCCACCGCCACCGCGGCCGCCACCGCCACCGCGTTGGTTTGGCCGTACCTTTAAAGACTAGTGGACCGATTTATGTGCGGTTTTTTTTTATTGAAAAACTCTTAGCTCTGTGGGTAAAATAGGGTGTCTACTCCATTTTATATAATATTTCGATACACATACAGGCAGTTCAGATCAGATTGTTGTTGGTGTTTTAAAAGCCTCTTAGGAAAAGTTTTTAAATACACCAAAATAAAGATAATAAAGTATAGAAAGAAGTCTTTTATGAAGCAAAGTTTAATGACATAAAATTGCATTAAAATATTTTAGATATTTTATTTACTTTTTGAGAAATTATTTTTTTACGAATTTTATTTTTTATAAAGTTGTCATTGTCATCTAAAATATTTCACGATGAATGTAAAAAAACTCTAAAAGAAAAGGTTTATAGAAATAAAAACTAGTGGGTATCTAAAAAATAAAAAAAACGGAAAGAAAACTCTATAAGAAAAAGAAAAAAGATATCCAGAGATATAGTCAAAACCCCTGAATACCATCAAAAAAATATTTAAATCTACTATTATATTATCTATGTTTTTATAAGGTTATCGACATACTGAAACGTGAAAAAGTTACCTAACAATCTTGACTAAAGGCTCTAGTGCCTCCCCCCAAAATAAAAATAAAATATCCTAAAAATGCCCCTGCAGAATTTTGTAATTGAATATTTTTCTAATATTACATTGGATTCCTCTACGTATAGATAATGTAATACTATACCTACCGTAAATACCTCGCACTACTTACGCTCAGCTGAATGGTATTTAGATACGGATTATTTTTTTTTTAAACAGACATGAATATTAAATAATTTACCTGTAATAAAAATAACGAAACAAAAGAATTTATAAATGTGTATTAGAATAAAAGAAACCCAAAAGAAATAAAATATAGCAATAACCATTATTACCCGATATTACAAAACGCTTGCTAATCCCTATTTGTTTATGAACTTTTTTTTGTTAAAAATGTCATCTTATATCTGTTTATATAAATATACTTACAAAAAATACTACATGTACGAAAGATCATCGCATACCTAGGTATAATAGGATTTTGTTGTATGATAAACAAAGCTGGGTCAACAAAGGCTAGTTATACATGTCATTTTATTTTCGAAAAGAAGACAGCACTGGCAGTTTTTCAGTTTTCTTTTCAAATCCGTGGGTTAAAAATTACAAAGAATAAATGCTAAATACCATGAAATATCACGACTACCGAAACAAAATGATGATTCACGACTCGTGGTGATGACAGACAGCGGGCTACGAGCATAATTACTAACTTTTTCCCTTGTTTTTGTTTAACTCTTTACACTTAAACTAATTTCTAAAATATAAAACAGATAATTGTTCTAAATACTCCATGTGATGAGGTTTTTAAAAATGTATAATACTTTATATCTATTCGTCAAAAGATTTATAGTAAATTAACTTTTAAAGCGATAAAATTTACAGGCTCGAAATCAACATCCAAAAGAATAACAATCATTGTGACTTTAAATACATATATATATAATAGAATTATATATATATATATATATAATAGAATTATGTAAAAAGCCTCCATTATAGTAAAGTTTGACTATTAAATTAATAAATAAAATATAAATAGTATGTCAGTAACGACATTGGTAAAAAACATTTTTGAGATGCGTTTGTTCTACTATTTTCCATAGTGCGCCGAAGAACTTACTCGACGAACTGACAGGGTACAGATTATATAGGAATGTACTACGTACACACGGGCGAGTAAGGTTGTCGAACCACAAGTACGCGTACTTACTCGCACGTTTGCCACCCCCTTAAGAGATGCATCAAAATAATGTACTACGTATCATATAATAATTATTATTATAGGTTTTATAAACACCGATAGAAAAGTTAGCGACAATAATAATATTTTGTCGTATATAAAAAATATTTGAAAAAAAAATACATTGGGGTCGGGTACGATCACCTAACGATCCAGTGTCGTAGCACAATCGTAGGTAATCGTAGCAAATTACTAACGGTTTCTGGAAAGATAGATACTAAAATTAGTAGGTACATTATCAAAATTATATTTAAAAATATTTCAAATCTTCTGCACTTTTAACAAAATTACCCTTAAAATTGTGCAACAATGAACAACTTAAATAATAATAAAAAATATTAAAATATGTCATTTGGTAATTAAAGAGTATTTTATTATACTAACGTGCTTTACTTTTTTTTATAAAATAGTTCAGAACCATTTTCTTACAAACATAAGTTTCACAATGCGGTTACAAAACCAAATATGTTGTTTTTATGTTTATTGGGTTCTTACTCAATTATAATCTTGATTAGATTATTTTTGGTTTATCAAGATTTGACATCGTTTATCTTGGATATAATATCTTGTAATCATCAGACATGATGACGTTTGGATTATGATATTGCTTTACTCTGTGGCTTAAAATTACTTTTTAAAGCTAATCGTCTGTGTTATGACGAATAAAGTAGATTCACATCAGTACAAAGCAAAAGAAAACTATTGCCGTAGTTACTTCGTTTAATAGTTCATTAACTAGACCGCCTTCGTGGTTTTATGGTTGCGCTTTTGGATTCGATTTCCACTGGAGTCAAAATAATATGAGGTTTTATATACAGTCTGCTGGTGGTGTTAGTAAAATACCAATATATATTGTATCATTATTTCTGGTACACATAGCACAAGCTTAGTTTGTGACCTGCCACATTTTGTTCTTATAACGTGAGCGTTAGATTGTCAAAATAACTATTTCCGCTATTAGCGCTCTATCCTCCAATCAGAGTAGTTTTTAACTTTCTCTTATTGGAGGAGAGCGCGCTAATAGCGAAAATCATAATTTTGACAATCTAACGCTCACATACATTGTCTGTTTATTATAAATAAACAGACAATGAGGCACTATAGTGGTGTAGTCAAACGAATATACTTTTTTTTTAATTAAAAAGTCATTGGTACATACCGGGATTCGAACCAGGGACTTAAGTTTTTTAATCCAAGGTCCATCCAACTCGGCCACCACGTATATAATATGTATACGTTATTTTAAGCAGCTAACGTATCCGTTATAAGAAACAGAATTATGTGTGAAATGTACAATGTATATACAATAAATATTAGTTAGCGGTTTTACCCGCAGTTTAATTATAAATAAATCGGATCAATTATACTTGCAATAATGTAGCTTCTAATGTGTTATTTAAAAAATTGGTTAAGCGTTTTTTGGGTCTATCCAAACAAATCTTTTCTTTTAATTAGTATAATTTGTATATGTTATAAAAATATATATGTTCTAATACCTACATGATGGCAATAGACGTTGGCTTTTGTGGTAAGGTTCGTATAGTCATAATCGCCAATAAATGATAGTAAATTGCTTCCATGATGATATCCAACGCCGACAACGCGTCTGTGTCAATGTGGCCTTGCCTTTATGATGCCGCATGCGCTGTTTTCTATTGTTAAATTATTATATTTATCTATATACACTGTGTAGTAAGTTGGTGTATTTATATAACGGCAGCATCGTTTATGTTAACGATGTGCGATAATATCGCATTTTAAAAGCACATGATTACATAGGACACTGCATTGACCACGCATTGACATAGGACCTAATTTAAGGACAAATAAAAGGCCTGCTCACCACCAGGTAGATACAAAGTCGTACTCCAATAAAATTAATTTAAAAACACTACGAGTTTGTAATATTACCAATGTCCCAAGCGTTTATCTTATCTTATTGGTTTCGGGGGTGACATCAGTCAAAACACTTCGACTCTATGGGATCTTTTGTGTGTTCCCCATATTAATAATATTCCCCTATATTCCTATTCGCCTCACACTGAGTTCTGTCCCCAAATATGTTGTTGACATACTTGGGGACATCACCAAGGTTGAGGAGCCTGTAGCTTTCCGAGTCTACTGTGACTAGCGTAACAGTCACACATGCAGTAGGTGCCGAACGGATTCGGGCTCATTACCACAAAATCTGCATGTAGGATCATCTGATGACTTGTAATTTACTACTTCTCATGACCATTTCGGCCATACCTACACCACAACGTTAAAATTTGTGATATAAATATTTGAATAACACAATATTGGCTATACGGTCGCCACCTATATGTTTTTTTTATATTGACATGTAGCCATGAGCTTTCAAGCAGCTTTACAAAAAGCCCAGCGGCCACATTCTGTACCCCTATTGTGAGTTTTTTTAACATTTACTTTCGCGTTAACTTTACTACTGCGTTAACATTTTGACCAATCACACGCTCGCATTTTTAGTTCTCAAAATTTCCGCTTGGAGCGCTGAACTATTTCCCATACAAATTTAGTTAACTCAAACGCAAAGTAATAGTTAGAAAACTCACACTAGGGGTACTGTTTTTTATAACGTGATCGTTAGATTGTCAAAATAACGAATTCCGTTATTAGCGCTCTTTCCCCCAATCATCGAAGTTTAAAACGTTATTTTGACAATCTAACGATCACGTTATAAGAAACAGAATGTGGCCGCTGAGTTAATTAACTCTGTGTTAAAAAAAAACCTTTGCATGTTTTTCTAAAATAAAACAAAACGAAAAAAAAAACTTTTTTTTTTCTAAAATCTTTATTTATATAGGTTGAATTTAAATTATTATAGTCAATAAAAAAAACCTGTCATAAAAAATTTCAATATACTTTTGGTTTTGTAAATTATTGTAAAAAAAATCAGTAGTATTTTATTCCAAAATTTGTTGTAGTACAAAAAAACAATTCCGTCAACAAAAGATTTAGATTTTAAATATGTAATTTTGTTAAGTAAACAACGACTACAAAGCTTCAACAAAAGGTGAGATGTAAAATTAAATATTATTTGTGTCAAGGATATCCACTAACCGGGTTTGTGGAGTAGCGACCAATGAAATTATAACTGCATCAGCAGTTCTCGTTAATAGCTACGTAGTATGATCAGTGTGTTCGTTTACTACTGTTTTTCACTTAAAGCGCTTAGGCTTTAAGCCAATCTAATCAGCCGTCAAAGTACTCAAAGCGAAGCAAAGCAATCGCAGCGTTTGCAGGAGTACTCGAACAGTTTTATGTGCATAAATAAACATCATATAAAATTCATAATAGAATACAAAATAGAGTTCAAAAACTGTTAAGTGAAAGGGAGGAATAATAAAAATAAACAAAAAAAAGTATTTGATACACAATAATTGTGACCACAGACAATTTACTTTGATTGCACTACTCGTATTTTCCAAGCGTTCGCAGCGAATTCGATGACGTAATTTGCTTTTTTTCTGTGACGTCATCAAAAATCAAAAGCAAAGCGAAGTACTAAAAAAACACCTGTCAAGTAAATTAAGCTAGCTTTGTAAGCCTTTTAACAGTGTGTTCGTTTACTACTGTTTTTCACTTAAAGCGCTTAGGCTTTAAGCCAATCTAAACAGTCGTCAAAGTACACAAAGTGAAGCAAAGCAATCGCAGCGTTTGCAGGAGTACTCGAACAGTTTTATGTGCATAAATAAAAATCATATAAAATTCATAAGAGAATACAAAATAGAGTTCAAAAACGATTAAGTGAAAGGGGGGGAACAATAAAAATAAACAAAAAAAAGTATTTGATACATAATTGTGACCACAGACAATTTACTTTGATTGCACTACTCGTATTTTCAAAGCGTTCGCAGCGAATTCGATGACGTAATTTGCTTTTTTTCGGTGACGTCATCAAAAATCCAAAGCAAAGCGAAGTACTAAAAAAACACCTGTCAAGTAAAATAAGCTAGCTTTGTAAGCCTTTTAAGCAGTACTCAAACGTACCGTTGTAGTACTCAAACGTACCGGATGTAGGTAACTTTTTGACAGATAGAAACCAAACCATGTTACCAACCTACCTTTGCGTCTATCCAGTACGATAAACTATCATCTCACATTTATAATAAGGTAAATTATAGGCAACTGATCATCCACCCTATAATTGAGTTACATTGAAAAGTGTTAAAGAAATAAATGATTTTTATTTTATTTTTATTATAGGTACGTGCTTAGTTACGTTTTAGTTTTCTAAGAAATAATGTGAACTAAAACGTAAACGCCTCCATTAAATGTGAAGATGCTATTCAATGTGTGGCTTTTGTCTATACGCGCTCCCTACGAACGTGGGAGCGCGAAGTGATTGAATGACTGAATGGCCAATAGTCACTCACGTATAAAAAAAATATCACGGATGCCTTACGGTGCCCGAGACCGCCTAGACGGCCTCAAGATACCCAGCTTGTCGTCGTATGAGTCTGCACCGAACAAGTTTTGACTCAATAACTCATCTATAAACAGTTTCACAAGTTGCTATAGTGTAGCTCTCCGAGGCACTATAATCATAATGTTGTTGTTAAAAAATGCAACATATTTTTTTTAATAAAAAAATCATTGCTACAAACCGCGGTTTAAACCGACGACATAAAAACAGAGGCTCTACCATGGGTTTACACATTGTAAAAACGTAACGTATTCATTTACGTATACGCGAGCAACAACCAATAGGACCGCTTTATTTTTTGTAACAGGATTGAATAAGGCGATCGAGGTCTAACTAACTCGGCCGCCACATATATTAGCATTTTTTTTTTTTTATTCCCTTGAATGTTTAATGTTCAAGTGTAAATATATTCCAGTAGGTGGTTCTCGCGTCGCAAGTGGGTGGTGGTGGGCGCTCTCGCAGCCATAGTGGTGCTGGCGGCGGTGGTGGTGGTGGTAGTGCTGCGACCCTGGTCCCAGGACCACCAGCCGCGGTACCGACGCGCCACTGTCGCAGCCAGCGGATACGAGTGTGCTGCTATTGGACGGTAAGTACTCCTTTCAACTCATGCTACCCTAGTAGGAGACGGTAACTATGGGCACATTCAATTTATTGGTTATAGTTGGACATTTTAATTACAAACAAAAAGTAGTTGGGAAATACTGGAAGGGCAAATGCTCATTTTGTATAAAGATCGCAGACTTTACGTCCATACCTTTTTTTCCTAAAAACATTAAGAAACTGTTCAGGAGTTACCAATTATCCTTGTTGGTCATATACTAGGTATGACCATTCATCAAAAAATCATTAAACACGATATTTTACATTAGCAATATCAAAAACCTTGTAAATTTTATATAAATTAGGTTTCTGTCGGCGAATTTTGGCGACAAAGTTATCAATAAATTTGATATTCATTTCATTAGTGATTTTCACTAAACACTTCCTTTTGTAAATTGATAAGATTAGTTGACAATAAAACTGTTATGAAAGATAAAGAAAACTTTCAATAAATAAACTATAGGTGAAGGTAGATCTATACAAAGATTAACACGTTGCACATTTAGTTAGTCATGGTCACATTTAGTTAATAATTTTGAACAAACTAAACTTAGTAAAGTAAAATAATAATATGTGGGACAATTTACACATAGCTTATTAATTTTGTTATTCCATAAACACCCAGATAACTAAACAGAAAAAGTACTAACATTTTTTTTTTCTTCTTATTTTTGCTTACACAAAAATCTGTCTGTTCTAGGTATTAAATATTTATAATTATTTTTGTATTATAATATAATTGTATTAAAAACCCTACAGAGAAAGATTAATAAATACAATGGCTTAGAAAAATATTACTTTAATTCTGCGACAAACAGTAATCGCAGTTGGAAGTGCGAAATGTCATTTTGTATGGATAACGCTTCGCGATTATAAATGCAGTGTCCTTAACCTTTGCTACAGTCCCCGTACTGCGTTGCTGCGCTGGCTGATCCCGGCACTAGGTCCCTAGTAAATAGATAAATTTAAAACGAGAAACTGTTTCGCAGATCAATCCTGGAAAAAAATGGATCAGCGGTAGATGCAGCAATAGCTACGTTGTTCTGTGAAGGGATCACGTGCGCGCAATGTATGGGCTTAGGAGGAGGTTTCCTAGCAACGGTATTCGATCCCCACACCCAGGAAGTAACAGTTCTGAACGCCCGGGAGCGAGCGCCCGCCGCGGCTCACGCCAGAATGTTCGACGACGCCTCCTCGACCGTCGGCGGATTGGCCGTGGCAACCCCAGGGGAGTTGAGAGGCTACGGAGAGCTCTTCAGGAGGTATGGCCGGCTCCCCTGGGCGGAGTTGGTGCGGCCCACCGCCGACCTGTGCCGGAAGGGCCATCGCGTCAACTCCTACATGGCCAGGGTACTCAAGAGTTACAGCAACAACATCAAGAACGAACCATCCATGAGGTTAGTATATTTTTTTTACCGATAGAGGTATAGAGAAATATTCTTAATTATCCATGTATTCATATTGCGGGTGCCGAGAGTTTTTGGAGTACTACGTTTCAGGGGACTTATCTGCAGCGTTCTTTGCTTCTGACCGCGAAATAAAGTTACAGGTCTTTTTTTCCAACGCTTATCTTTACTAAGTTTAGGATTACATACATATATATCATCACGGGCGCCTTACGGTGCCCAAGACCGCCTAGACGGTCCCAGGGTACCCAGCGGAGGGGTTTAATCCCACCTCGTCGTAGCAAATGGTATGAGTCTACACCGAATAAGTGGCTAGCTCATCGCGATGTTTTGAATAGACTCAATAACCCATCTATAAACAGTTTCACAAGTTGGTATAGTGGAACCGGGACCGACAGCTTAACGTGCTCTCCGAGGCACTATAGTGGTGTTGTCATACAAATGTACCTACATATATTTTTTAATTAAAAACTCATTGGTACATACCGGGATTCTAACCAGGGACCTAAGTGTTTTTATGTCCAAGGTCTAACCAACTCGGCCACCACGTATATAAAGTAAGTTCTCTATCAAAACAAATACTATCTATACGTTCCTGCAAACAATACTATACTGTCTTAAAAACGCATTAAAAGTTACCCACGGCCCATCTATCTGCGTTCCACGTTGAGATCCTTCAAAAAATGATGTAAAGACTTTTCTGGAATTCCTTTGAACTGACTTGCACCGTATTATGTTAAAACCGTAATATGTAATATACTTGATAATTTTCTTAGTTAATAACAGAGACGTTAAAGTCGTAGACCAATGTTTCCCAATTAGTGGTACGCGTACCCCCAGGGGTACTCGAGGTTGCATCAAGGGGAGCAGGCCTTAAAGACATTTATCCTGTCAGCGAAGTAGCAATAAAATATTTATTGCCATTTTGCAAGACATACCTTTGCGAGAGCGGATAATCTGCAATGATAAACTTAAAAACTAAACATTGTCACAGACTTCAACTCAAAGATAACTTGAGATTGAAGCTTTCGTCAGCTTCAATCTTAAGTTGTCTTCGAGTGAATGCAACAAGATTTTTCAGAGTTGTGAGCAATAACAACGTGCACATTTGTCACATTAATCAAACTGGTGTTCTCCGTCATTAGAATAAAACTGTATTTTGATGGTAATAAATATAAAAAAATCTGATTTAATTTTTTATTTAACATTCCTGCAATAAGGGGTACGCGAGTTTGAGGTCTTTCTTGGAGTGGTACGTAGAAAAAACTAATTGGGAACCACTATTCTAAACTCTAAAATTTAAATAGAATAAGTACTTCTAAAAGCTCATAAATTTTTTGAACTTTTTTGAAAAAATCATATTTTTTACCAATAAAAAAAAAAAAATTATAGATATTGTATACCATAGAGGTACATAACCTGTTGCACTTTTACCACAGAGAGCTATACGTGAACCCAGCCACGAACGAGGTATGGAACGAAGACGACTTGATCGTAGAAGAAACGTACGCGAGAACCCTGGACGTGATCGCCGAGGAGGGCCCGGAGGCGATACACAACGGCAGCCTCACCTCCAAGCTGGTGGCCGACATCGCAGGCTTCGGGGGCATAATCACCGAAGAGGATCTAATGAATTACAAGTAATTATCAGGCAGAAAATCCTTAATTATCAAATTTAAACAACGATTCCGGTAAATTTTTGCTATTAAATTTAATGTATATAGATAACAAAGCGGGAAAGCGATGTCGTCGTTATATGCAATGAATAACTTAGTAGCAACAGTAGTCAGTAGCTTTGTTTGAAATGTTTGGGTATTTTCTAGGTTATTATTACTAGTGGAATTCTGTAAAAAATATAACTCTTCTATTGGGTTGTCCACATTATCCCAGCTTTAAAATTTAACAGTTACACAACGAGTATTAAAATTTCGCCTTTTATCTTTTTTTATAATTTTTTATTGCATCTTTACCCTTTTTTTTTATTGGACCACGGCATGTGACTTTGTAACTACCTGGTGTTGAGCAGACCTACAAAGTCCATGAATGGGGTCGATCAATAAATGTTCTTAAACAAAATTGATCGCTCCCACTATGCCAGCTAAATGATGCGATCACCCTAATATGGATGCTGCAGTGGCGTGACTATTCCTTTACGTTCATTTTAATAGATAAGTAATTTTATTACTTGGATGGCATAAATTTGTGAAAAGCAAAGCTGGATTTAGCTATGACTTTCTTCGCAGCACAATCAAAGACTCCTATTGATTTTATTAGGTACTAGCTCTTGTTGACCCCGGCTTTGTTATATTATTTGCCCGCTATATCATTTTCTTTAATCCTACTGCTTAATTGTAAAACACTGTTTACTAATTCCCCGTGATAATTCCATAGATGACCTGCCAACGCGGCAACGTCTTTCGTAAAATAAAATAATAATACCAAACATATTAGTTTTTTTAAGAAGTTCGGTATGGGAAACCACCTCTAAATCTTATTGGACTCAGAACCCCGCTTCATATTTAGATATTTCAAAAAATACTAGTACCTAACCCTACGCATCTAGTTATAGGTATATTTTCAAATAAAAGTAACTGTAACTATAAAAATAGTTAGCACTTTCCGTTGTACCCCGATATTAACTTCCCTGAAAATTATTTTTGTTCTCACAGAAAATGTGCTACTGTGCAAATAATATTTTAAATAATTTGTCCAGGGTGGAATGGCAAGAACCAATAGAAATCCCGTTGTCAGATGGCCAAATGCTTTACTCGTCCCCGCTGCCAGGATCAGGATCGATCCTAGCCTTCATCCTCAACATGCTACAGGGCTGGGTCGGGGAAGGCACCAGCGCGCCCATAGGTTCTAACATCTACTGGCACAGGATTGTTGAGAGCTTCAAATACGCGTACGCTAAAAGAACTGGACTTGGAGACATACACAGGATCAATCTCGGCTATGATATGGAAGAGGTAATTTTAAACTTCACATAATACATAATATGTATGTACGTAGATGCCGATCATTTGCTTTTTGTAGCTACATTTATGAAATGGTAAATATATCCTGTACGTGTGTATATCACACAGGAGCCGAGTTGGCTATACCCACAGAACTCTGAATTATTCAGATTTCTGTGGTTAAACCGTAAACTTAAAAGCACGAGTTCAAACCGCGGTATACCAATAAGATTTTGATCACAATTTGGACCGATGGATATACACCAACAGCCGAATACAATGCTCTACCTGTTTTCCGTGTGCAGTCGACTCAAAGACAATTCATTGGAAAAGTTGTTCGATTTTATCAGTAGAGCCCCAAAGTACACAACCCACCTTTAGTAACACCTTTCAAATTTACTATTTTAAAATAGTGTTAAAATATCACAACATGACGTATAACGAATTAAATTAAAATAAAGTTATCTAGAAATGAGAATCTAATGAAACCTTTGCAATTAAAACTTTGTCCACAGCAGCTACCTTCTTTGCAATAAACAAACAATTGTTCTAAATCATAGTTCGTATTATGAAACTTTTATTTACTTTTATACCTAAGATTTTTTTCTCGCAGTTTTCCTTTTACGTGAGATTATTACAAATTATGATTATTACAAAAAAGGTTTGACGTTAACCTAAGTACGAGTAATCTACTTCAATGAGTTTAAAGATAAAATAAATCTACCTATTTTAAAACCAAAATTATAACTGTATAGTTTTTCAAAATCGAATAATTCTATCTATTTTTATGACAAATTAGCATCTTTGTGACAAATTAGCATTTATATTGTGACATGGTCTTCCTAATGCGAGTCGACGTGCATTTGATTAGGTAGCAATTTATTACAATTAATTTACAATACGTTGAGAAGCCAGGAAAAGGATTCGTAAATTCGAAGGTCTAAAAACGTCTAATCGTGGCATTTTCATGATTTTTTTATTTTTTATAAAAAAAAGAGGAACTTAGAGGTGTAGGCAATATTACTTACTCGATCCTAATTACATAGCCTTTTTATAAAAACTTTTAAAACGACAACTAAAGAATAAATAGAAGTAGGTAAGTTTTTTATATCAAAAACAGTTTTTTTATAAAGAAACTAATGTAATTAGGATCGAGTAAGTAATATTTACAACTCGTCACTTTATTTTTTCCCAACTTTAATTTCACTGAAAACAACGTTTAGACGTTCGAATTCGCGAATCCATCCTGACTTTTGGAACTAAAAATATTGCCTTCATCTAAGTATGAGTTCTACGACACGGCGATATATCTAAATAATCACATCTTCTAAAAATGTTAAAACGTAATTGGATGCGGTTACGATATCTAATCGCAGTAGTTGAAGTATTTGTTTATCTTTATGACATAACTTATAGGATCAAGGTTTACAAAATATGAAACCGTTTAGTGTTCTTGCAGATAACTGGGTAAATTCTTACTTAACTAAAACAAGTTGTGATTTTAGATAACATCTTGTTTCAAATATTCCATTATTATTAGATTACCATCTACTAATAATGGAATAAGACTTACCATCAGATAGATGCAAAGTAATAAGCTGTAGTCTAATAAACCTTCACCCCTAAAAAACTCTCCGTGCTGGTGTCGCCGGGTCCATCGCATCGGTAGGCAGGGGAATGAACAGCAGCGTTCCCGGACTTGAGGCCGCGAAGTAGGGTTAAAGGCCTTTTAACTCTCCCCTGCACTGTGTTTACTTCCCTCTCTTCTAGCTTAGCGAAAACCATTACGATTCAAATGTTCACGCGATCGATCTTCTATTGCTTCAATGGTAATAGCAATGGCGATACAAATAAACTTCATTCCCATCGAAGTTATGCGAATGGTCCAGTTTTTGATAACAATTATAGAGAACGTGCGGTATCTTCCCCTGTTTGTTTTAGTTTATGTCTTCTAGTTTATGTTTATTTTACTACAATATTACGTAGGTTATGCCATTTAAATTGCAAAGTATATAAATATTCATCTTATAGATGCGTTTATAATACCTGCGCAATTTAATGTTATGTATGGTATAAATAAGTAGATACCTATTAAGTTTTCACGTGTTACACCTAAGTAAGTATAGTAAGACCTCAGCTGCCACATTAGCATTCCCTGTGAGAACTAGTATTCTTGCATCCAGTGTAAAAAAATATAAATAAAAACAGATTTAGGGCTGATTTTTCAATCGTCATAAAGTTATCCAACAGATAACTTGTATGGAGAAAAAATAAATTTGACAGTTCTTCATACTAGTTGTAACTGTCGAATAACTTTATGACGATTGAAAAATCAGCCCTAATTCTGTTTTTATTTAATTTTTTTTACACTGGATGCAAGAATACTAGTTCCCACAGGGAATGCTAATGTGGCAGCTGAGGTCTTACTATACAGAACTGTATTGTTGTGATCAATAAAGAAAACATTTATTATTATTTATTTACTTATTTATTTATTTATTACCTACTTCAATTATTTATTTATTTCTTTGTAAACAACTAGAACAACAAGCCGATGACGTCCTGGCCGCCGCCCATTTCGTAATCAATATTGTTTAAGAACAATTATTGATTGAACCCATTCATGGACTTTGTAGGTTAGCTCACCACCAGGTAGATCAAAGTCACATGCTGTGCTCCTATAAAAAAAACTAATCATTTGTATCCAGTTGGAGCGTAACCTGTCATCTCCAGCTTGGGCCCGGGCGTTCAGGGACCTGGTGAACGATGAACACACATATAACGAATGGCAACACTACGGGGCGCTGTACGGGGGCGCCGACGACCACGGGACTGCCCACGTGATTGTGGTAGCGCCTGATGGAGGAGTGGTCTCCGCTACCAGTACCATTAACTATATGTAGGTATATTTTTCTTGAGTGGCATACTTTGTTTATGAATGAGACATTTCTATTGAGACAGCTGAAGAGAGCGATCTCGAAATGGGCGGTGAAGGTTGACCGCCACCGTAGACTTGGTTGCGCCTTTGGCGTTTTATCCGGAGGTCGTGGGTTCGATTCCCACCCATCGAAAATTAATAAAACACACTGCAGAGTGTGTTTTAGAAGTTTAATAAGCAAATACGCCTTTTTGTGGTTCAACCTAGAAAATAGAGTGTGACTAAATTGCGCCCTTACCCTGTTTTCATGATTATTTATTATCTTATCGACGATCATGATGTATTTCGAATATTATCAACGTAGATAAAATGTATCAATTGAATGGCAAGCTGAGAACCAAAAGAACCTGGGGTCAAAAAGTACTTATAATGGTTCATTATAAGTACTACTTCTTAAACTTGACAATTTTAAATATATTCCATGGATTAAAAAAAAAAAATATAATTATTTATTGCAAATTATAATTGTCATTTTTATGAAATAGGGCCCAGATATGATATCTACTAGGACCTAGCCTAGGCCTAGAAGTTCGGTCTTCCTCACTCAAGAGTTTCAATATTTAAGATTGTATATAGATTTCTATCAGATAGAAACGTTTTCCATGATAAATGACTAAATCTTACCTACATTTTTAAATTTTTTAATAGAATGATATTGTACCTATACTAACAAAGTAGTTAATTCGGGCGTATATATTGAACACAGGGTTGGTCAATATATACTAATTTAAATGCTATTGGCCATATAAAATAATTATTGGCCTCATATTATTATTGAAATGAAATGTAAATAATATGTCGTCTTTAATGTTATAGATGGGGTAGCCAGAGACGCTCCAGATCTCTAGGAATCATGCTAAACAACGAAATGGATGATTTTGCTGTGACGAACCGTTCAAACTCTTACGGGATGCCTCCTTCTCCCGCCAACCTCATTGAGCCAGGGTTCCAGCCTCTCAGCTCCATGGTGCCAAGTATCGTACTCAAGAAAAACGAGACTGGGCTGGGCACTGCCAGTTTGGTACTTGGGGCAGCTGGAGGGACCAAGATTACTACGCAAGTTGCAATGGTGAGATATCAAGAATCAACTTTTTTTCTTAGTTATATAGCATACCTAAGCATATGGAAATTCTAAAGAAGTACCTACTCTATAGTATATTACTCTGGACACAACCTAAGCTCCAGGCTTGTGTATCAGAAACAACGAAATAATACATATTACTTATATTTTTATAAACATCTAGAATGGCTTAATTAAATATTTTTTTTTACAGGCTGTTCTCCACACGTTAATCGAAGGTAATCCATTAAAGGAAGTCATCATGAGACCCAGACTACATCACCAGCTCATGCCCATGGAAATAGAACACGAAAATGACTTTGATAATGTAAGTACAATCAATAAAGTTTTGTGTGGTTGAGCACTAAGTATATAGGTGACAACCAGTGGGGTAACCACCGACTCCGATACCGTGAGTTCTTGTTCGAGTTAAGATCAAAAATGACGTCATTTCATACAAATCATATTTACCAATTTCATAATATTATATATATTTTTTTATAATTAATTAGGTACTCGAACTAGTTTTGCATTGGGCAATTCAAATAACGATGTTTAACTTTTCGTGGTACCAAAAACATCGTTCTCGATGTCAACTCGAAAGAGATCTCACGGTATCAGAGTCGAAAACGTTTATGGACGCTATAACGACTTTGTGTCGAGAATGACGAATTATCAATAAGACAACTCGTATTATCCAGTGGGTACCTACCTAGAGCTAGTTACTATCGCAAGGAGATGATATAGGTATAGACACTGTTTATTCTTAAGTACGTAAATATTGCATTGTACTTTTATCTGGTTTTATAAATTATAACTCTTTAGTGTAAGTAGTTTGTTTTATAAATAAAGATACATTGCATGGAAACAAAACGTTTTAGAGATTATTACATTCATTCCTAGATAGTAATTAGTAATTTAGGCAACGGCTTGGGGCCCGTTAAGCCTAGTGGTAAAACTCAATATTCGCGATCTGCGTTTCCCACCCAAATGGGAGCAATTGCATTTCAAGTATTTCTCCGTTACGATTTTTCGTTAAATTAAAATATTTTTCTTGGTCATGGCATGGTTAAATACCATGCTATAGACACTATGTATATAGATAGCTTGTATGGGGTTTAACAAACATTTCCTAAAAATCGGCTTGTTTTAATATAGACATAGGTATTTAATACTGCTACCTGACAAACTAAGGGGAAAGGGACCCAATACTTGCATTGTCCAGGTGGCTACGTACATCTCATAGCGAGCCATTATAAATTGTATAAATTGGCTTTTGAAGATAGTTTAGTCTCACAGTTTTATTAAACTTAAACATACATCTTAGCATAAAATTGAAAGTATCATATTTACGAAAAAATACACACACTTTTAGCAAATAGTAGTTTTATATTTCACTAAGGAAAGGCAAGCCCTTTGCCTTTCCTTCGGGAAACACTAAAACTAAACTAAGCTGTATGCCGATACAGCCTAGTCGTAGATGTGGATTTGCAAGACTTCTTCGTTAAAATGTTTTACGGCTCAGGATAGGTACATGTTCTATTGAGCCTGCAAGACTTCTTCAATGCAACAATGTTGGTAATCTACAGATTTTATTATTCACTCTGTTGTAGGACAAATGCATGACCTGCGTAGACCTTGGCTAGGTTATGCAATCACCGCACATCATCCAACCGTAACTAAACCAGTGCTCATTACAATAATTCGTGCCGTTGTCAACTTTCCTACAGCCTTGATCGGTCTGACAGTGGATGAGTTTCGCGAATGTCACCTTTAATAACTTGTAACAAAAGTTTTAAGTTTTTTTTAATGCACGGAAAATTGATGTGTAGTTTTTACAAATTAAATATTATAATTTAGTTAAAAATGGAATTCTAAAGAATAGAATTCTTTTAACATTGTTCAAGTCTGCTTGGAGAGGCACGTGCTTGACAAGGTGTCTGTGTAAATAATTTATCTATAAGTGTAGGTATCACAATGCGTACTTAGATGGAATTAGAGTCATCAAATGACATGTTCAAATGTAGGACACGAACTCACGATCGTATCTAATAAAACCTTCAATGTTATACTTTTTTATTATACATAGTTTCTTTAATAAAGAAAAAAATATACAGAACTTATAACTTGAAAAACAATAATTATCTAACACTAAGGTAATATAATGCAATGTACTACCTATATACAGGGTGTACGTACATACATACACACATATCATCACGGGTGCCTTACGGCGCCCGAGACCGCCTAGACGGCCCCAGGGTACCCAGCGGAGGTGTTTTAATCCCACGTCGTCGTAGCAGAGGGTATGAGTCTACACCGAACAAATGGCTAGCTCGTTGCGATGTTTTAAATAGACTCAATAACCCATCTATAAACAGTTTCACAAGTTGGTAGGTATAGTGAAACCGGGACCGACTTAACGTGCCCTCCAAGGCACTATAGTGGTGTTGTCAAACAAATGTACATTTAAAAAAAAAAAAACTCATTATGTTGTTGCATACCGGGATTCAAACCAGGGACCTAAGTGTTTTTAAGTTCAAGTTCTAACCAACTCGACCACCGCGTATATTTGCAATTTGTCTCTTTAATTTCCTCGTATACAGGTAATTCGCGTAAACATTCCGCTTCTTGATTATTTTAAAATATATCTAATATATATTTTAAAATAATCAAGAAGCGGAATTTTTCTTTTCTTCTTATTTTTTTTTTTCTTGTATTATCTGCGTATCTATTAATTTTGTATTTTATTATTATTCACTTAACTGTATTATTAATGTAAATATAACTCTGATAATAATTAAATAAATACCTAAATAAGAGCTATACCTACTAAAGTTAATCAATCTATCTGGTTCTGCGATTGGTATGACCGACGTCGTTGACAATATAATTTATTCCATGCAAAATTATACAATGACTGGCCAAGTTCGAAATGATATAATGAGAAAGTTGTATTTTTTGACCTTCTTCCTTCCACTTATTACGTCTCTAGTACAGTGACCGTCACATCCGTATCAGATGAGATATAATTATTTATTATTACGGAGTTCCTTACAGCTGTGAAGAACGATAGAATGTAACTTTAAAATTTAAATTGTAAAAATAACTTTTAACATACATACATACATATCATCACGGGTGCCTTACGGCGCCCGAGATCGCCTAGACGGCCCCAGGGTACCCAGCGGAGGGGTTTATAATCCCACCTCGTAGCCGATGGTATGAGTTTATACCGAACAAGTGGCTAGCTCGTCGCGATGTTTTGAATAGACTCAATAACCCATCTATAAACAGTTTCACAAGTTGGTATAGTGAATCCGGGACCGACAGCTTAACGTGCTCTCCGGGGCACTATAGTGGTGTTGTCAAACAAATGTACATTTTTTTTTTTAAATAAAAACTCATTGGAACACACCGGGATTTGAACCAGGGACCTAAATGTTTTTAAGTCCAAGGTCTTACCAATTCGGCCACCACGTATAAAAACTTTTAAGTGCCTTAAATACATTTTAGTCTTAATTTAAGGTCCATTTTAGATTTAATATTAACACTTGATTGAATGATAGTTAGAAGTGAACTACTCACGTAACATTCGGCACAAGTTGCCACATAATACTATATTCACTTACAAATAAGGTTGACATTTCCTGTGTATAATTGCGGAAAATATATTCTGACCCTCCTAAAAAGGATATCATATTATTATGATGTGACTGTCCGCATTGCCATATCCAAACGGAACTTCCGATTTACTTGAAATTTTGAATTAAGGATAGGTAAGTAAAAATGTCAATAAGTTCAGGCGAATAAGGGTCCCCTAACAAAGTTAAGGGACAATTAATGACAGTTGTTTCATAGCAAATATGATCCTTTAGAGTTAGGCATTGTTGGTGAAATCGGGAATTAGATAATCCCGATTTCACCAACAATCCCTAACTCTAAAGGATCATATTTGCTATGAAACAACTGTCATTAATTGTCCCTTAACTTTGTTACGGGACCCTTAGAGTTGGTGAAATAAGTTAAAAAGAAAAATTTGCGAAAAATCGACTGTAATGTATCTAACTGAAAGTAAGCTTTGCATATTTAATGCTATTTTTTTTACTTTTAACAATGAATTGAACTAAACTGATTCACTTTGGATGAACCGTACAACATTGGCATATTAGTTACAGTGGACGGCATGCAAGATTCCACAATGTCTGTACCTTATGTAAACACACTGGAACCTTTGTATCTTTCGTTCCACAAATATACAGGAGCCTTTGTATGTTTCATTATACTCTATGGTTTCATCATTGTGACTAAGACATTATTATACACGCAGGTTTACCATAAACGAACAGGGGCGGACGAAAGACTTATTTTATTGGAGGACTCGCTCGGGCCGTGTGTCAAAATTAGTTTGATTTTTTAATTCCCACATCGTCGTTGCCGATCGATGCTGTTCTGTAGCTCTAGAGAAAGTTAACTATTACTTTTCGATTTATTTAACTAAATTAATTAGTAAAAGTAAACAGTAAAAAACTCACACTACCGGACACACTACAAGTGGCCAGTCGTTCGAGTTGTTAAATAAATATATTTTTTACCGTATCGAATTAGTTCAATGGTCTGCAAGTGCATGATTACACCAAATGATAATACTAAATTAATTGTAAATAGCAACTGGATTAAAGGCATAATTTCAAATGCAGTTGATATTTAATTCATTTAGAGCTGATTTTTCAATCGTCAGATAAAAGTTATTCCACAGATAACTTGTATGGAAAAAGAATAAATTTGACAGTTCTTCATACAACTGTCGAATAACTTTATCTGACGAATGAAAAATCAGCCCTTAGTAGAATAAGACCCCAGAATCCACTACTATCCATCAATAAATTCTCAATTTTGTATTCTTTATTTCAGGATGTGTTGGAATCTTTAAAGGCTCGTGGTCATAAGATGAACCAGCTTAGCCCCACCGCTGGCTTCGCTGCGTTCGTGGGGGCCCACCGAGACGCAGACGGGTACTTACTACCGGTTACAGACAGACGAAGAGTGGGAACTGTCGACGGGTTTTAATACCACTAGGCTTTGTAACTATTGTGATAATACTTTTTACCTACATAGGTAGGTATTAAAAAAAAATGAAAAATACATTTTCCTATTACTAGAGACTGGGTAAATTCCTATTATAATTAAAATTACAAAGTAGGACTATATAAGTACCTACCTAATTGTTTTTGACTTAATGTAGGGTCCTGACTTTTTCAATATACAATGAAATTTAAAAGTAAATAATATATTGAATTAAGTGTAGATTATATAATTTTATTGAGCACGCTCTTTCAACTAACTTTTACTTAAAAGTTTGTAGACCTGGAATTCTACAAAAAAATCACATCATTCTATCTGAAGTGGTTAATTTATATATATCGGTCTGGCAAGACAGACATACCTACGGATCCCATTAAAGCGATTCGGTTTTTTCTTTGGAAACGCCAGGCGTTAAAACGTAAAATGGTAACTCAAAAGTAATATAAAATATTTGTAATTTTTACTTATCATTATATAACTTACAAAGTTGTAGGTTATACGGTGATCTAAGTAGGTACTCAAACTAGGCATGGGTCCAACCCATACTTTTTAGACTCTTTGCAATAAAATTGTCTGTTCCATACATTTTATTCAGTTTCATTCCAGTAGGTATTAAAAAAAACAAAAACTAATTCATACACCAGCTGAAGTTTCTTTAATATGACAGATTATTGAGTTCTTATAATAATAATAACATCCTATAAAACGTTGTATTTAGAGCATGTTAAGCTGTCGGTCCTTGTTTCAGTAGGTAACTTAACTGATTATAAATATTGAATCTATCGAAACACCGAGATGAGCTGGCCACTTGTTCAGTATAGACTCAAGAGTACCTTCGACTACGCCGAGGTAGGAACCCTGAACCGGCAATGAATACCTTTTATGGTTAAAAAAAAATAGGGGTATGTTTAATAACTAGGGTTTAGTTTAAGGATTTTCTACTTTCTAATTTTAATCATCAATGCCCAGTTTTTTTATTGACTTGTTAATATTTTTCTTTGGTGAAAATATAAACTAATTCTAGCTCAAAGAAATAATTTAAAAAAAGTTATATAGGTAGCTCTACGTAACTATTCCTAATTGTTAATTTTAAGACGATTATGTAAAAGAATTTAACTTATTTTGAGATATTATTTACACAAATTACTTGTACGGTATATTCCTTTACATTATTAAAATATTATTTATTAAATTTCTAAATAGGTACGTACTTAAACCATATTGTATTATTAGATAATAAAATGTTGCTGGGTTTAGTATCATTACCATAATTAAATATTGCATGACATAATACCTGTCAAGAGTACCTAAGGGCAACAACTGAGCAATGGGGTTTACATTTGTGACAGTTGCCTTTATATCCCGCTTGAGGGTGTTAAAGCGAGTGTTCCTGCAAAAGTGTCCCATGCTAATATATGTAAACAAATTTATAATTAAATTTTTGTTCCCAAAAATGATAGAATGGGCTGAAGTATACTTTCATTATGCCACTTTTTTTACTTGAAGTTTTTTTACAAACTTAATTTTTACTAATTACTGGCATAAGAATTACTAGCATTTCGTATTATCAAAATTTGGTGCTTCAATTCGTGCTCATATTCTATAATTGCGACTTATCACAGATGAATCTTATATTATGTTTGCTGTACACTGTAATACAGAGTGTTTGGTAGGTACACCTATTTAGAAACAACAAATTCAGTATTATGATTTTTTTTCATATATAATGAATATAAAATATAATATATAATTCAAGTTGCTATTTTTTCTTTCTTTAACCCTTCATTGAATTTTGACAGCTCATTACTTTATATTTTAATGTTCAAATAAGAAAACTAGAAACAAAGAAAAAAAATTAAAAAAAACCGAATTGTCATAACTGTTGTATTTTCTAAAAACTTACATAAACAGTAGGCACCTGGCCTACTCGGAATTTAGTTTGGGTAACCCTATACCAAACACCCAGTATAATATAGTCACTTCCATATAAATAAATAATAACTTGTGCTGTAACAAAATATTTATCTGTGATTTTAAAAAAATATTGTTAATAAAATTTGTTAAAAAATATTGTTAATAAAGTTTTACTTATTTAGGATTGTGTTTTAATGATTATTAAAAATAAAAAAAAGTATTTAAATTACTAGATACTTTATTTAATCTTATTGATATGATCAATTTGGCTAAGAAAATGGACATATCATAAAAAATATTTAAGATTGACAATTATGTATAAAGAATAAATAAATTACATTATAAAATATTTTATAAGAGATTCCTAATTTTTTAAAATATAAAATTGACTTTTGACTAGGATACACACCAAGTTGACATAAATTTGTTTCTTTATATGACACATTTTTCAAACAATCAGATCTTTCTAATTAATTATATGATACATTTTTCAAACAATCAGATCTTTCTAATTAATTATATGATACACATTCTTTATACATAACTGCCGAAACCTACAAGTGCACAAACAAAACTAGATGGGACTAAATTAATCATTATTTTTTATTATTTTACATTGAGATTGACGATTCGTTAAACAAATATAGTAATGTGAGAGGTCACTACTATCGTTTTTTAAAATGTTGCAAGCGTTTCTTATAATCATAATAAACCTTATTTTGTTATTCAATGTGTCGGACAAAAAGTAATCCGCCATATCGCGGATAACATTGAAACTAATTTCTGTGACATCTGTCTCTTTAATACAGCCAATACTAAATTGGCTAAGACATGATGCGATTGCTTTTATATTTAGAACAATAGCGTGATAGAATTTTTGTGAAAGTGTCTAAAACATTGCTTAGGAAGAAAGCCATTCCTATATATTTAATTACGCAATGTACATTAATATGTGTATTCTCAGACATATTAAATATTTCCAAAAAATAAACAGGTTTATTTCCACAAATGACACCAAGCTTATGGATACGACTTAGGCCGATAGTGTACGTGAGTTTTTTTTTTTAAGTCAATATCTGTAAAGTATAAGATTAAAACTATTTCTAGATATGCACATAAAACTAAGTATTTTCACAAAATTAATAGCATAACCAGATTATTTTTTAATAAATAACTACCTTTTTTCCATAATAGTAAAAGGTAAAGAAGACCTTGCATACAACTTTAGCAAACGATCGCAGCGCCCTCTTACATAAAACTGTATAAAATAAACAAAACTAAAACATGTTTTTCCTGAAAATATAAAGCTGGATGAACTTCTATCCAGTGCTCTGTTAAAATAAATTAATCTGTAAATATAATTAGTAATGGATGAAACAGTTGGTAAATTCAAGAGTCGCCGTGAACTATTTAACGACCTACGCCATATCTATATTAAACTTACGCTAATAATAAATACAATAAGTTATATCAATAAAAATAAAAAATAAACTTATTTAAAAATATTAAAAACTATACAAAAATTGTAATTTCAAATGGCCGCTATACGTCATATAAGTTAATGAAAGCCTCAACGATATATAATGAATTAAAAACATCAATATCTCTGAATAATATAAAAACGTCTGCACGGTAAACGGCTGAGTAAATATCAAATCTTGGAGTTCTTTTGACAATGTTCCAAACGTTTTAAACTTCAAATATATCGTCATTGATAAATAACATATTCAGTGTACCAACAATATACCATAGACAAAAGAAAATGGTACTCCCAGTGAGTAAAACAATCAAAAAATAAAACAACATTATTAAACTAATGAACTAGCTATAAATAAGTAGATAGATAGATTAATGAAGGTACTCGTATTATTTTGGTGTTAAGTTTGTATGAAAAATACACAATAATTTATTACTCGATTTGTACAATTATTTTAAAAACTACTTACATTATTAAAATATATAATTACTTGTAATGATTTATAAAACCACTCCATAGAACTCCTAACATCTTTAAAAAGTGTTGTCATCATACAACTGCATTTATTTATATTATATTTATCAAGTAACTCATCAGTCAATGGCGTCTGTGAAGATAGGCGAGAGTCTAGTCATAGTAGAAAATGTTAGGCGTCTGCGGGGTTCTTTATAAAATGTTGTGTAAAGAGTGAATTTAAAAAGGTTGTACTTTGGACTAATATGAGGCTCTACTGATCAAATCGAACAACTTTTCCCATGGAACCGTGTGTCGCAAATTGGTATTTTTTTTCATTTGCACACATTTTTTCATGAGAAAAGTTGTTCGATTTGATCAGTAAAACCTCATATTAGCCCAAAATACTACCTTTCAAAGTCAACCCGTATAGTTTTATTCATCAAAATGACAGTAGCTGTACCGCGAATTATTGCAAACATTTTTTACTATACTCGCTAGTAAATAGATAGAAATCAACCAATAAGAGAGGTTTAGTAAAAAAATATAGCTATCCTATTGGTTGAATCATATCTATAGTTACTAGCGAATGCAAGAACTTGTAGTAGAGCTACAGATTACTGAATACAAGTTCAATACACATATTTATTATGACTACAGCTAACTTCACAGACGCTTTAAGTTTGAATCTGACTATAAATTAAAAACCTATTTCTACAAAATTAGAGCCGTTAAGTCTGTGATACATAAAACCTGTCAATTATTCTAACACGTCCATTTACAAGAGGTCTTAATAGCTAGCTTAAATAGTTAATATAAATCTTAAATCTAATTACATATCAAGATGTCATCGTCCGGAATAAGAAAATATATGAAATTAAAAGTTCAATTCCCGAAAAGCACGCTTGATGTAAAATAATCAATTTCGACAATATCACAATCTTATGAAAACAAATATTTTTATAATTGATCACCTGCTTTCATCGACAATGCTACAATCCGATCAAGTCTTTTATCTCCTATTTTATACTTAATAAAATAAGTGTAATGGAAAATGTAGCATCGCCTATGAGAGCAGTAACGAGAGTTTAGGGTTTGGGTCATAGAGGTCAATTTTCAATGAGGACAGATTCCCAAAGGGTCAAATTCTGACCCTTAAAAATATTTGATCTTGTTGTAAATGACCTACATGACTCAAACCGAATTTAGGCCCATTGCATAAATAAACTTCAACTAGAAAAATACATTTTAATATTTTATATAAGCTTGTAGTTTAATATACAATGGGTCGGAGTATATAAGTTAGGGTATTATTATATAAGTGGCTATACAAATGGGGTCGCCTGCCCGATCGCCTCGCGAACTTTTCACTACAATCACACACACAGCTCGCCCATAATAAATACACACTATAACAACTCTTTGGAACCAAACCGAGGTACCGTCAACACAAAAATGTGTTAATCAATAAACTAATTGTGCTTCAAAAATCTTACTAACATAAACATCTTGTACCGAATTTATTTTATCTCCCAAATTATAACTAAGAAACTAAAGTTAACTTAAATCTAAACTAGGTATAATATAAAATAATAAAAAAACAACATGGCCTCCAAAGTAAAAACGTTAATAGATTCGAGTGTAAATAATATTTTTTTGAGATTCGTATTATAATTTCAATCGTTTACAAAAATGAGAATAATAAGTAAAATAATAAATAAAAAATTGTAAATAAAAAATAATCCCAAATAAATGCTGCCTTTTTTCTTTAAGTCAATTTGTAAAATAAATAAAGCTGCTTCAAGAAGTATTGGAATTAATCAAAATAATACAAAACAACACACATAATTGAACACATTAAAAATACTTGTACGGGATTTCATATAATTTTATTTATTTTTTGGAAAATTCAGTCATAATATTTTATTATGATATTTTTTTGTTATAAGTAAACTTAGTTATTTTTTACCTGTTACATTGACTAACAGCAAAACATCAAATATTTCATGACTCAATTTCACCGAAAAACTCATTTTTGTATTTATGACATAGATACAAGGACTATCAAATTACAAAAAAAAAAAATCTAGGTCAGTCACCTTAAAAACCGCGAAACGCCTTGTATCCAGCGCCATAACTATAAAAAAAACTGTAAAGCACTACCGTGCTGTAACAACTACAAACAAAATATTGGTTTGTGCAGTAGCGGTAGCAAACAATCTACTCCTCTCTATCATATTGTTTATATAAACATACAGTTAAGTAGGTTAGCCCAACACAAGAGTATATACTATTTAAAATATCTTGGCCATATTACATGAACAAAGTTAAGTAAATCTTTGATACTGTATTAATCCAATTGTATAATACATTCATTCAATTGTACATATTAATTGTAGTAAATCTTCATCAAAATGTATAATATTACATTGTCAAAGATTTAGGATAATAACTATTTTCTTTTTATACTTTCTTTTATATTATTCACTGGTCTTTATAACTGTAGCATTAGATTTTTACATTTAACAGCTTTGACGATATATCTAAACATTCTAAAGCTAGTAATTTATAATCCACTTGAAGTATAAGTAGGGCCAAGACACCAAACTAATATGGTCCACAAATTGTATGTTAAATTTTTTATTGGCTACTGCCTTGAGATTATCTATCATGTGCTGCAGTTTTAAATTTATAATAAAATCGAAATAGACCAAAAAGGTAAAAAAAAAAAAAAAAATATAAACCTCTTCTTTTGGGCACTTCAGTCAAATATCAACGCGTACATAATAGAAAAACTCAAAGTAAGCCTTTATAGCCAAGAGCATCGGCGTCACTAACAAATGCCACCTCCATACAAAGTTCGCTCGGGTTTTTAGTGTTCGAAACTATAGATTTTCGTGACGTTAAAATAGCTTCATTCGAACACAATGAAAGACAAAATAAGTAATAGTTTCACGGAATAAGATAAAAGAAATTTATAGTGCAACTCTTTCCCGCTTGTGATAAATTGACCAACATTTTTTTACTATTCTTGTGTATATAGTGTTGTCGATAAAACTTGCCCGGCGTCTCGATAAGTATCGCTTTGCTCCCAAATACAAAAATATCCTGGTAAAATTCGCCATTTTTAAAATGGCGGGTTTTCCCAACAAGTCTTAAAAACATTATTAATAGATCCAAAGAAAATCTGCCATTTTTTTAAATATTATGTATCAGTTTTAGTCATATTTCATTAACTTCTGAGAAAACGACCGTATAGCTACTACTTGTTGTATGGACCATGCTTTTGACTAGGAGGCTGTACCTAACAGAGTAGACATTTGCCTACCACTCCGCTACGACTCTGTGTGTAGTGTGTGTGTGTGTGTGTGTGTGTGTGTGTGTAGTGCATCAGACCCACCGCGCGCGCGGGGCGGGTCTAGGTCGCGCGTGCGTGGCGCGCGGCTCACGGCACCAGGTCGGGCAGGCGCCCTCGGCCCTAGGGGCGCGGCGCTGACTCCACTTGAACCACCTGCACACACATACATACGTAATTACTTCATGGATCATTGTTATCAGTAACAATAGGGAATATGTACGATTTTTATTATTTCATTACTTGATCCAGACCTTAAAACAAAACATTTTTAAAGGGATGTTAACACATAATATATAAAATGGTTTAAACTTCATCTGCCACTACTGCAATAAAAACGGTGCATCACTAGCCGCCATTCAGTGACGTCATTTGTGCTCAAAAAGCACGCGTTTATGCGATATAAGTGTCAAGTTCCTTTGTGACAAAACACATCCGTAGCTAGACCTCAAAAGTTAGTCAACTGTTAGTTATTTATCTCAAATAATCGTAATAAAAGACAATGTATACCAGAGAAAACAAGAAACTCTAACTAAAGGCTACTGAACACATTGACGTTTGGTTTGCGCACGAATGACGTCACAGATGGTTTTCGCTAATGGCGGGGCGTTTTTAAAATACGTTCCGGATCTACAAAAAACTGGATTAAAAAAAAAATATAAAAAAAAATGCAAATTAAAATAAATATATTAGGTACTGTAAATATGTTCAAAGACATAAAAGGAACATTATATAAAAAAAAATGGCGTTACATGCATATTCTCTATTATGACCACAGAACTTGGAATAATAGGTTGGTCCGAGTTCACAACTAGAGAGCTTCTCGGGGCGAGCAATCCGTAACCCCATCCCCATAAACAGGCTTCTAATGGACAGCCTCGCGATTTCCGCGATAAGTCCCACCAAACAACCGGGTCCGAACGATAAGTGCTGACTGACTGACATAGACAGCGGATAACGTTAGATTGTCAAAATAACGAAATCCTTACGAAATGGGCGACGACAAACATAAATTTTCATTACAAGTCCAACAGCCTTACCGCTTTATCGTCAAATCAACTGCCTATTTCATAACCAGACCCTAGAAGGAGACTACCACCTCGACAATAAATCGATCAGTACCCCTAGTGTGAGTTTTCTAACTATTACTTTGCGTTTGAGATAACGAAAATTTGTATAAGAAATAGTTCAGCGCTCCAAGCGGAAATTATGAGAACTAGAAATGCGAGCGTGTGAACGGTCAAAATGTTAACGCAGTAGTATAGTTAACGCTAAGTAAATGTTTAAAAAACTCACACTAGGGCTACTGTATGAGCGGTGGTGACGGTTGGACGGCCTAGCATAGAACCCTTTCTCCCGCCGAAACTAATAACTTATTGGTAATGTGCTTTGAAAAAGGTGCTATAGCGCGAAAGAACTCACTTTTCGTTCCTTATAATAGAGCTCTTCGCTCTCCTTGTCGCACAGCAGCAGCACAACGGCGCCGAACAGGAAGATACCGGCTCCCCATCCCACTCCGTATGCCCAACCAAACTCCCATACTGATCGGTTACCTGAGTACAAACACATCATATATTATACAAGAAACTAATTAAATACGGTCGGAACCACCACTCAAGTCCGATAGCCGTGGCGCTTCTGTTGCACACTTTTGTCAAACTACAAGGCACATTTTTAGTTCCAGTTTTAGTCGCAGGACTTGGACTTGGAGGAGGTCCCATAATATAAGAATAATATATGGAATGCCCAAAATAGTCTATAAAACGAAATGTCAAGTTTTCGTCGCCATATTGTGTTCTCAGTTCTCACATCAATCAACGCTCATTAATTGCTTATATTATTTGTTCTCACTTTTTGTTTTGTGTTTGTATGGCGGCGACCATCTTCTACTGTCACGTGTGGAAAGGCGATTTTAGGCATTATGGCGACTCTATATATATATATATAACTTCATGCATACAGTTATCGTCTCCCTCTTGGCAGTACTAACCACAGAGTTCTCTGTGGTACTAACTAATGCCACATAACAGCTAGAGGTAAAATAACTGTGAACGCACTGTACTATTAAAACCAGCACCAGTGGCTTTTTTTTAAGTCGGTTAGGAGAGAGAAAAAAATGTTTATATATTTATAGGTATGACTAAAATATTACACCAAACAACTTACCAAGATTTAACTCAGCAGCGAAGAATAGGGGGTAAATGACGAGGGCGACTAAGATACAGAATACTGAAAAATAATAAATAACATATTATGTTAAATATATCAAAACGTAAATACATTTACATTAAAATCATCTGTTACAAAATATCAAAAGAAGAATAACAACCCAAAAATATCTTCATAGTATTCAAAATATTCATTCTCCGCGATCATTCATGTGATTATGGAAATAACTTTTTTACGTTACAATGTTTACTTCCCGTCAGATCACATCCTCCGCCAACATGTTACGAGAGTTACATTTTTATACATATAATATAAGCTAAATTCTTACTTTTACGAAGATTTTAAAAATAGACTAATCAAAATTCAGTCCACTCTCAGTATGTATAATATGGAAGTACAAATATTCATCTGTTTTACTCGCACTCATTTAAATCTACATGACAGCCCCCGTAGACTAGTGGTTGGGCCTTTGGCGTTGTATCCGGAGGTCGTAGGTTTGATTCCCACCCATGGCAAAAAAATATTAGTACGTTTTTCTGTACAGTTTGTCCTGGTCCGTGTGTTTATAAAATATAATATATATTATATCATTGTTTCTGGTACACATAGTACAAGCCTAGAGCTTAGTTTGTGACCAGATATAATATGTGTTATTGTGCCTACATATTATTATATGAAAAAGAGATAAAAGCTACTTTTTGTTCCTTGTAATTTTTAAACGAATTGTCAAACTGTTCTCTTTCGCCATATTCTTTTATTGACTGGTTATAATATTATTTGAACATCTAAAAACATACAATATTTTTTCCTTGCATGCAATAGGTGTGAATCGTACCCACGACCTCCGGATACAATGCCAAAGGCGCATCCACTAATTTACGGAGGCGGTCAAAATAATAAGTATAACTTACGTGCTATCGCCATAGCGATTACAGCGGATCTGTAATAGCGGAATTTGCTGCGGTTGTCCGTGGACCGCAGCCCGAGTCCTGTGAGTAGGGACCCGCATACGTCGGCCGCCAGTGTCGCCACACACAGTCCAGCTGTGGTCCTGCAACCAAGTGTACAGTAAGTTTACATATCTAGTCTATTCCACGAGAGCTGATAGTGACGTCATCGCGTCTAAACGTACTGCGTTATACACAAGAACGTAAATATTGTTTTGATGTCGCTAATTGTCTATAGAACATAATGTAAAAATTACATTTAAACGAAGAAAGGGACATTTGTGGTACTGGTAGACGTTTAGCAATACGTAGACCTGCATTGTCTTTTAAAATCTGATGACGTCACTAACAGTTATCGTGGAATAGAGTATTGTACATTACAAACATTCCCAATAAATAAATAAAAAATAAACTGACTTTAAAGACTAAAAAATATAAAACGAGTTTTGGAAATTCGTATGCTTAATTTAGTTCCTTTGTATTGTGCATTTGCAATACACCATGTTAGTTGTAGTATGTTAAGTTACTTTTTAAAGCTAACTTAAAAGGTAAAATCCTCTGCAATTCGATTTTTCTTTGATTTATTTACGAGTAGCACCAAACGGAATATTAACGTCGTACAAAAATATAAAAAAATGTCAGTGTCATATACCAATACTAACTTAATATAAGTAGACGGCCTGGCAGCATAGCATCCAGGCTGTGCTATAATATCGAACGGCAGCGGCGTGGGTGCGTCCGGATCTATGCAATGCATGAACAGTCCTTGTCTCCATCCTGCAGCCATCAGCCAGTCTGCAGACGCCAAACCCAGGACCATCAGCACGATCACCAGGAGGCCGCAGATGAGGGCTATCACCTGGAAAGGTAGAGACGAATGTGTTATATAAGAAGAAGATATATAAGAAGGGTTTATAGTGGATGTAACTGCAGAATATTTATATATGTTAGTTCTATAAAATATACGTGGTGGCCGAGTTACCTTAGACTTAAAAAGTTTTTAGGTGTTTAGGTCTCCGGTTCAAACCCAGATGGTACATACCAAATGAATTTAATTTAAATGTATATACATTAATTAGTTTAATAACAGCACTATAGTGCTTCAGAGAGCACGTTAAGCTGTAGACAATGGGTTATTGAGTTTATCCAAACACCGAGATGAGCTAACCACTTGTTCGGCATAGACTCAGAATACCATCGGTTTCGACGAGGTGGGAATAAACCCCCGCTGCTGAGTAAGCTCTGAGGCAGTCTAGACAGTCTCGGGCGTCGTAAAACACTCACGATGTTACAAGAACTATAAAAACGACCAGCGGCGTAATTCTGGCGCCACCGACTTATGTGTCGGTTTTATATATTCAAGTGATCTCCTTGGAAAACTGTCATTTGCATTCGTATATTTAGAGCCGACATGCATGTTGAAAGCGCTGGAATTGCCCAGACAAGTTCCAGACAGCCAACCAATGGTCCACACAAATTAAACGCTAAAAAAGATTAAGTTTAAGAACGATAGAGACACGTTTATTTAAAATAATGTGGTATGAATCGATCACCATCTCTAAATTCAATATGTTAACTGGATAAAATGATTAAAAAGTCGAAGATCGAAATTCGATTCATCATCAAATCATCAAACATAGGCGCACCTATGTTCAAGTAGGCAGTAGGTTGAGATGATGATGATGATAATGGTTCTACTGAAAGTTTATCTAGTTTAAATTTAGTATTCGGAATAGTCTCTTGTCTGACTCTAGTACTGTGTGGTGTATTTTTTTAAACGATACTCCACTACAAGTGATACGATTTTTTATGTTTTTTTATACCATCATGAAAATATAATAAACCTGTTGTTGGGTTGATATTAATCGAAATCATATATTTTTTAACACTCCGTCAAAGAAAATACAGTTTAAAAGCATCGTGTAAAAGCGCCTATCTTCCATCATACCTGATAGACAAACTAAACTCCCTAGATTTAATATTTAAAAACATAACTATGTTATTAAAATTTAATGAAAATGTAAGCATAAACTTAAATTAAAAAATATAACTACTTTTAAAAGTTTAAAAAGTGTTTCTCAAAAGCATTTTCTTTCAGAGGCTTGTTTAAACAACTTCGTACATTCCGAATGAAAGCACTACTTCATCCCGAAGCCGAGATGAAATATTATTTTTCTTACGAAAGTAGAGATGGAATGAAAAGCGGCCAAGTGCGTTAACTATTTAGTTCCGCTGTATTTTTTAAGTTTTTTTTTATATATTTTTTGTTCCAAATATTTAATTGAATTGGTTTTAGAAATCCTAACAGGATTTTCCTTCTGCTTTGCACTTTTTGCTTTTTAACATGATATCGCAGATATGTAGAACTAACTAAAATTACTAGCCTGTTTTGTATCTATTTCTTTTAGAGGTAACGTTAGAATTTCAAAATAACGAAATCCTCTAAGTACATTTGCCACCACACAGAATGCTAAAGAGTGTCAAAGCAATAGCACCTGTAACCCAAGGGTATAAAGTGTATGCCTTTTTTAGTTATTGTTGTTGCTGATTGTTCAATGTTTAAAAGGGATTTCGTTATTTTAAGAAGCTAACATTTCAGTTATATTTATTAGATACAGAATTTGGTCGCAGATCTGATATAAAGAGTAAGCAGAGAACAAATACCACTTATAATTAATATGTCTGCGAATGAACACCCAGGACACGTAGTAATAATAACTCTATAATAAGACCAAAAAAAAAAGTACATTTCCTGAAGTCCTATTATGAATACAACCCACAACTTTAGATTGGATTTTTTTTTCAAAGTGCAGAACCCTGACTTTTTTTCAACATCACCAAGACAAAGAGAGTTTCCGCGTCGCGTATAGCGTTCATCATTCATCTCCCGCAGAGTAACGAGCAGACGGCATCATAACGCGGAGCCTGAGGGGGCTGACTGACACACAGTTTACACAAATTTCAAGTTTTTATTCATAAGTATGTTATAACACTATATAACTAATAAGTAGTTTAGATAAATCGTAGACATCCGTATCCTAAGATGCTTTTTTAACTCGAAATTTCCTTAGTTAACACTAACCCCCGGCTATGTTGTACCAAAATAAACTCTCTGTAAATGTAATGTTTAAAGTTAAAAATGACGTCGAATGTACCAAATTGATTTTGCAGTTCGAATAACAATCGTTACATTACGTTAACAAACACTTTGGTACAACTCACCCTAAGTCGTATCCTCGACTCCAAATTTCACTCAAGGAGCGTCTCACTCGTTTGAGCTTTCTCGGTTTGACATTTGGTGGAAAGAGACAGACGTTTCTTGAGTGAAAAGTGGAGTTGAGGATACAACGTAGAATACAGGGTAAGTCCATTAGAATTTCCTAGACACGAACTGTCATCCCAAATTGTAGATGTAGTATTTTATAACTTGGAAAATAAGCACCATCTCTACGCCTTTCCTTTCAGGGTGGGGTTACGAAACGGGCAGTATTTGACATTAAAACAGCGAGAATATTAACGTAAAATATATATATATACCATCATGGGTGCCTATTTGGCTTCCAAGATGCAGTCAAACGGCCTCAGGGTACCCAGTGGACGGTTTAACCCGTCGTTATTTCGATAACAAGTGGCGAGCTAATTGAGGTGTTTTAAGTTGAGATGGTCTCGTTGTATAAAGCGGTCACCCATCCCAGGTCCGGCCTTGTTGTCTTCTGCTTAACCTTATTATCAATGACTTAAAGAATATTAATGAAAAATCATCTCTTCACCTTTCCTTTCAGGGTGGGGTTACGAAACTGGCAGTATTTGACATTAAAGCAGCGAGAATATTAACGTACGACTCGTAATGGAAATTAATTTAACGGCATAGTGAGACCGACCAATATTTTAAAATCCAGCATGATACAAAGTCACATACCGTGCTTTAATATAAGTAACAAAAAATACCTACACAAAGAAAAGCTGAAAGTTTTCTAAATCTGAACAAGTCATAACATAACACAGTCTTCAATTTCTACGCAGACGAAGCAAGTAAAGGAAACAGGGTATGTTGTTCCAGGGAGGGCGGCGCTGCCCATCGATCGAGATGCCTACCCCGTCGACCGCCCGCCCTTCGTCAGCTGATTACACCACGCGTCTGGAGCTTAAACTTACTCACTATTAGCACTACCTATTATATTACCTGTCACTGTACTTATACATATATAATTTACAAAAAAAATATGTTCTTTTTTATATTTTTTATTAAACCTTAATTTAGTATAGTTATTAGAACATTTTTGATGGTAAATTCTGACCAAAAAGCAAAAAAGAAAGTTCCTCAAAAAGTAAAAATTAATTTAAAATGTTAATGCAGTTTTATGTCATTTTAATATACCCATTATTACACAACTTTACTTCTTATACACTTTTATCTATCTGGTGTATTTTTTTTTTTGCAAGAGACTTTTAAAACCCTGTATATCTGCACCCTATACAGCTATAGTGAAAAGTGATATACCCTATGTCCTTCCCAGGGTCTCAAACTATCTCCATACCAAATTTCATCTAAATTGGTTCACAACACGTTGGTTTCAACCAACCAACAAACAATTGATGGTTTGTTAAAACAAACAATCAAACAGAGCTACTTTCGCATTTATATTTAGTATGGAAGTGCATTTATTAAATGATTTTGCTATAAAATATGGTTACATTTATTTTTATAATACACTCGTTTTGTAATAGTGCTGCATATTTTATGCAGACAGCCTAGGCGTCCCAATTATGCAAATGTCTTTTATTATTGCTGCTATACATTATAATTACATACATTATATAATCTATACTATACGGAAAAACTACTAACTCGATTTAAAAAATATATTTTACCAATATCTATTATATATTGGTAAATTTGTTTTTTATCTGTAGTTAAGTTTATAAAGGTAGTGTATAAGACTAGTCACCACGACACAGGGAATCCTAGAGTCGGATTAATAGTCGTTGCTACCGGTGTGAAGTTAGCGGCCAATTTTCTAGCAGCCAAATTTTTTTCGCTTATGTGAACAAACCCTTATGCTGCCAGATATCTAGCAGCCTTAATTTTATGAAAAACATTCTGTTAGAGTAGTAAACGTATAGTAGTGAACGCAATCTATTTCATACAGATGGATACCTTTGACGCATAGTATGTTAGAAGCTGGATAATCAATTCTGACATGTTTCTACCCTTCAATGGTGTTTTTTTAAAGAAATCACTATACTAGTCTATGACCGAAATGAGAAACCAAATTATAAGACATCAAATGCAGTTCCTTTAGCAACTATTTACAACATATTTTAACAACTCCAGACAGATATTTGTACCATTGCATGACATTTTTTGTAATTGATCACTTTACATGAATAAGTATTATTTAACTGCCACTCGAACTATCACAGAAATGAGGAACCAAATTCTAACATACTGGATATCAAAGGCAGTTCCATAAGCAACTATTTAAAACATATTTCAACAACTCCGGAAGTATATTTCGGACTTTGCATGACGTTTATACAAAAAAAAAAAAAAAATTATGAATAAATATTTTTCATTTGCCTCTTGATCTATGACAGAAATGAGGAACCAAATTCTAACATACTGCATATCAAAGGCAGTTCCATAAGCAACTATTTAAAACATATTTCAACAACTCGGAAAGGATATTTCCACCTTTGCATGAAGTTTATACAAAAAAAAACACAATTTATGAATAAATATTTTTCACCTGCCTCTCGGTCTATGACAGAAATGAGGAACCAAATTCTAACATACTGGATATCAAAGGCAGTTCCATAAGCAACCATTTAAAACATATTTCAACACCTCGGAAAGGATATTTCCATCTTTGCATGACTTTTTTGTAAGTGATAAATATCCATTTTTCATCTGCCTCTCGGTCTATGACAGAAATGAGGAACCAAATTCTAACATACTGGATATCAAAGGCAGTTCCATAAGCAACTATTTAAAACATATTTCAACACCTCGGAAAGGATATTTCCACCTTTGCATGACTTTTTTGTAAGTGATAAATAAGTATTTTTCATCTGTCTCTCGGTCTATGACAGAAATGAGGAACCAAATTCTAACATACTGCATATCAAAGGCAGTTCCATAAGCAACTATTTAAAACATATTTCAACAACTCGGAAAGGATATTTCCACCTTTGCATGAAGTTTATACAAAAAAAAACACAATTTATGAATAAATATTTTTCACCTGCCTCTCGGTCTATGACAGAAATGAGGAACCAAATTCTAACATACTGCATATCAAATGCAGTTCCATAAGCAACCATTTAAAACATATTTCAACAACTCGGAAAGGATATTTCTACCTTTGCATGATTTTTTTGTAAGTGATGAATATCCATTTTTCATCTGCCTCTCGGTCTATGACAGAAATGAGGAACCAAATTCTAACATACTGGATATCAAAGGCAGTTCCATAAGCAACTATTTAAAACATATTTCAACACCTCGGAAAGGATATTTCCACCTTTGCATGACTTTTTTGTAAGTGATGAATAAGTATTTTTCATCTGTCTCTCGGTCTATGACAGAAATGAGGAACCAAATTCTAACATACTGCATATCAAAGGCAGTTCCATAAGCAACTATTTAAAACATATTTCAACACCTCGGAAAGGATATTTCCACCTTTGCATGACTTTTTTGTAAGTGATGAATAAGTATTTTTCATCTGCCTCACGGTCTATGACAGAAATGAGAAACCAAATTCTAACATACTGGATATCACAGGCAGTTCCATAAGCAACTATTTAAAACATATTTCAACAACTCGAAAAGGATATTTCCATCTTTGCATGACTTTTTTGTAAGTGATAAATATCCATTTTTCATCTGCCTCTCGGTCTATGACAGAAATGAGGAACCAAATTCTAACATACTGGATATCAAAGGCAGTTCCATAAGCAACTATTTAAAACATATTTCAACACCTCGGAAAGGATATTTCCACCTTTGCATGACTTTTTTGTAAGTGATAAATAAGTATTTTTCACCGTCTCTCGGTCTATGACAGAAATGAGGAACCAAATTCTAACATACTGCATATCAAAGGCAGTTCCATAAGCAACTATTTAAAACATATTTCAACAACTCGGAAAGGATATTTCCACCTTTGCATGAAGTTTATACAAAAAAAAACACAATTTATGAATAAATATTTTTCACCTGCCTCTCGGTCTATGACAGAAATGAGGAACCAAATTCTAACATACTGCATATCAAATGCAGTTCCATAAGCAACCATTTAAAACATATTTCAACAACTCGGAAAGGATATTTCTACCTTTGCATGATTTTTTTGTAAGTGATGAATATCCATTTTTCATCTGTCTCTCGGTCTATGACAGAAATGAGGAACCAAATTCTAACATACTGGATATCAAAGGCAGTTCCATAAGCAACTATTTAAAACATATTTCAACACCTCGGAAAGGATATTTCCACCTTTGCATGACTTTTTTGTAAGTGATGAATAAGTATTTTTCATCTGTCTCTCGGTCTATGACAGAAATGAGGAACCAAATTCTAACATACTGGATATCAAAGGCAGTTCCATAAGCAACTATTTAAAACATATTTCAACACCTCGGAAAGGATATTTCCACCTTTGCATGACTTTTTTGTAAGTGATAAATAAGTATTTTTCACCGTCTCTCGGTCTATGACAGAAATGAGGAACCAAATTCTAACATACTGCATATCAAAGGCAGTTCCATAAGCAACTATTTAAAACATATTTCAACAACTCGGAAAGGATATTTCCACCTTTGCATGAAGTTTATACAAAAAAAAACACAATTTATGAATAAATATTTTTCACCTGCCTCTCGGTCTATGACAGAAATGAGGAACCAAATTCTAACATACTGCATATCAAATGCAGTTCCATAAGCAACCATTTAAAACATATTTCAACAACTCGGAAAGGATATTTCTACCTTTGCATGATTTTTTTGTAAGTGATGAATATCCATTTTTCATCTGTCTCTCGGTCTATGACAGAAATGAGGAACCAAATTCTAACATACTGGATATCAAAGGCAGTTCCATAAGCAACTATTTAAAACATATTTCAACACCTCGGAAAGGATATTTCCACCTTTGCATGACTTTTTTGTAAGTGATGAATAAGTATTTTTCATCTGTCTCTCGGTCTATGACAGAAATGAGGAACCAAATTCTAACATACTGGATATCAAAGGCAGTTCCATAAGCAACTATTTAAAACATATTTCAACACCTCGGAAAGGATATTTCCAACTTTGCATGACTTTTTTGTAAGTGATAAATATCCATTTTTCATCTGTCTCTCGGTCTATGACAGAAATGAGGAACCAAATTCTAACATACTGCATATCAAAGGCAGTTCCATAAGCAACTATTTAAAACATATTTCAACACCTCGGAAAGGATATTTCCACCTTTGCATGACTTTTTTGTAAGTGATGAATAAGTATTTTTCATCTGCCTCTCGGTCTATGACAGAAATGAGAAACCAAATTCTAACATACTGGATATCAAAGGCAGTTCCATAAGCAACCATTTAAAACATATTTCAACAACTCGGAAAGGATATTTCTACCTTTGCATGACTTTTTTGTAAGTGATGAATATCCATTTTTCATCTGCCTCTCGGTCTATGACAGAAATGAGGAACCAAATTCTAACATACTGGATATCAAAGGCAGTTCCATAAGCAACTATTTAAAACATATTTCAACACCTCGGAAAGGATATTTCCACCTTTGCATGACTTTTTTGTAAGTGATGAATAAGTATTTTTCATCTGTCTCTCGGTCTATGACAGAAATGAGGAACCAAATTCTAACATACTGCATATCAAAGGCAGTTCCATAAGCAACTATTTAAAACATATTTCAACACCTCGGAAAGGATATTTCCATCTTTGCATGACTTTTTTGTAAGTGATAAATATCCATTTTTCATCTGCCTCTCGGTCTATGACAGAAATGAGGAACCAAATTCTAACATACTGGATATCAAAGGCAGTTCCATAAGCAACTATTTAAAACATATTTCAATACCTCGGAAAGGATATTTCTACCTTTGCATGACTTTTTTGTAAGTGATGAATATCCATTTTTCATCTGCCTCTCGGTCTATGACAGAAATGAGGAACCAAATTCTAACATACTGGATATCAAAGGCAGTTCCACAAGCAACTATTTAAAACATATTTCAACACCTCGGAAAGGATATTTCCACCTTTGCATGACTTTTTTGTAAGTGATGAATAAGTATTTTTCATCTGTCTCTCGGTCTATGACAGAAATGAGGAACCAAATTCTAACATACTGCATATCAAAGGCAGTTCCATAAGCAACTATTTAAAACATATTTCAACACCTCGGAAAGGATATTTCCACCTTTGCATGACTTTTTTGTAAGTGATGAATAAGTATTTTTCATCTGTCTCTCGGTCTATGACAGAAATGAGGAACCAAATTCTAACATACTGGATATCAAAGGCAGTTCCATAAGCAACTATTTAAAACATATTTCAACACCTCGGAAAGGATATTTCCACCTTTGCATGACTTTTTTGTAAGTGATGAATATCCATTTTTCATCTGCCTCTCGGTCTATGACAGAAATGAGGAACCAAATTCTAACATACTGGATATCAAAGGCAGTTCCATAAGCAACTATTTAAAACATATTTCAACACCTCGGAAAGGATATTTCCACCTTTGCATGACTTTTTTGTAAGTGATGAATAAGTATTTTTCATCTGTCTCTCGGTCTATGACAGAAATGAGGAACCAAATTCTAACATACTGCATATCAAAGGCAGTTCCATAAGCAACCATTTAAAACATATTTCAACAACTCGGAAAGGATATTTCTACCTTTGCATGACTTTTTTGTAAGTGATGAATATCCATTTTTCATCTGCCTCTCGGTCTATGACAGAAATGAGGAACCAAATTCTAACATACTGGATATCAAAGGCAGTTCCACAAGCAACTATTTAAAACATATTTCAACACCTCGGAAAGGATATTTCCACCTTTGCATGACTTTTTTGTAAGTGATGAATAAGTATTTTTCATCTGTCTCTCGGTCTATGACAGAAATGAGGAACCAAATTCTAACATACTGCATATCAAAGGCAGTTCCATAAGCAACTATTTAAAACATATTTTAACACCTCGGAAAGGATATTTCCATCTTTGCATGACTTTTTTGTAAGTGATAAATATCCATTTTTCATCTGCCTCGGTCTATGACAGAAATGAGGAACCAAATTCTAACATACTGGATATCAAAGGCAGTTCCATAAGCAACTATTTAAAACATATTTCAACACCTCGGAAAGGATATTTCCACCTTTGCATGACTTTTTTGTAAGTGATGAATAAGTATTTTTCATCTGTCTCTCGGTCTATGACAGAAATGAGGAACCAAATTCTAACATACTGGATATCAAAGGCAGTTCCATAAGCAACTATTTAAAACATATTTCAACACCTCGGAAAGGATATTTCCACCTTTGCATGACTTTTTTGTAAGTGATGAATATCCATTTTTCATCTGCCTCTCGGTCTATGACAGAAATGAGGAACCAAATTCTAACATACTGGATATCAAAGGCAGTTCCATAAGCAACTATTTAAAACATATTTCAACACCTCGGAAAGGATATTTCCACCTTTGCATGACTTTTTTGTAAGTGATAAATATCCATTTTTCATCTGCCTCTCGGTCTATGACAGAAATGAGGAACCAAATTCTAACATACTGGATATCAAAGGCAGTTTCATAAGCAACTATTTAAAACATATTTCAACACCTCGGAAAGGATATTTCCACCTTTGCATGACTTTTTTGTAAGTGATGAATAAGTATTTTTCATCTGTCTCTCGGTCTATGACAGAAATGAGGAACCAAATTCTAACATACTGCATATCAAAGGCAGTTCTATAAGCAACCATTTAAAACATATTTCAACAACTCGGAAAGGATATTTCTACCTTTGCATGACTTTTTTGTAAGTGATGAATATCCATTTTTCATCTGCCTCTCGGTCTATGACAGAAATGAGGAACCAAATTCTAACATACTGGATATCAAAGGCAGTTCCATAAGCAACTATTTAAAACATATTTCAACACCTCGGAAAGGATATTTCCACCTTTGCATGACTTTTTTGTAAGTGATGAATAAGTATTTTTCATCTGTCTCTCGGTCTATGACAGAAATGAGGAACCAAATTCTAACATACTGCATATCAAAGGCAGTTCCATAAGCAACTATTTAAAACATATTTCAACACCTCGGAAAGGATATTTCCATCTTTGCATGAAGTTTATACAAAAAAAACACAATTTATGAATAAATATTGTTCATCTGCCTCTCGGTCTATGACAGAAATGAGGAACCAAATTCTAACATACTGGATATCAAAGGCAGTTCCATAAGCAACTATTTAAAACATATTTCAACACCTCGGAAAGGATATTTCTACCTTTGCATGACTTTTTTGTAAGTGATGAATATCCATTTTTCATCTGCCTCTCGGTCTATGACAGAAATGAGGAACCAAATTCTAACATACTGGATATCAAAGGCAGTTCCATAAGCAACTATTTAAAACATATTTCAACACCTCGGAAAGGATATTTCTACCTTTGCATGACTTTTTTGTAAGTGATGAATATCCATTTTTCATCTGCCTCTCGGTCTATTTGATATGCAGTATGTTAGAATTTGGTTCCTCATTTCTGTCATAGACCGAGAGACAGATGAAAAATACTTATTCATCACTTACAAAAAAGTCATGCAAAGGTGGAAATATCCTTTCCGAGGTGTTGAAATATGTTTTAAATAGTTGCTTGTGGAACTGCCTTTGATATCCAGTATGTTAGAATTTGGTTCCTCATTTCTGTCATAGACCGAGAGGCAGATGAAAAATGGATATTCATCACTTATAAAAAAGTCATGCAAAGGTAGAAATATCCTTTCCGAGGTGTTGAAATATGTTTTAAATAGTTGCTTATGGAACTGCCTTTGATATCCAGTATGTTAGAATTTGGTTCCTCATTTCTGTCATAGACCGAGAGGCAGATGAAAAATGGATATTCATCACTTACAAAAAAGTCATGCAAAGGTAGAAATATCCTTTCCGAGGTGTTGAAATATGTTTTAAATAGTTGCTTATGGAACTGCCTTTGATATCCAGTATGTTAGAATTTGGTTCCTCATTTTTGTCATAGACCGAGAGGCAGATGAAAAATGGATATTCATCACTTACAAAAAAGTCATGCAAAGGTGGAAATATCCTTTCCGAGGTGTTGAAATATGTTTTAAATAGTTGCTTATGGAACTGCCTTTGATATCCAGTATGTTAGAATTTGGTTCCTCATTTCTGTCATAGACCGAGAGGCAGATGAAAAATACTTATTCATCACTTACAAAAAAGTCATGCAAAGGTGGAAATATCCTTTCCGAGGTGTTGAAATATGTTTTAAATAGTTGCTTATGGAACTGCCTTTGATATTCAGTATGTTAGAATTTGGTTCCTCATTTCTGTCATAGACCGAGAGGCAGATGAAAAATGGATATTTATCACTTACAAAAAAGTCATGCAAAGATGGAAATATCCTTTCCGAGGTGTTGAAATATGTTTTAAATAGTTGCTTATGGAACTGCCTTTGATATGCAGTATGTTAGAATTTGGTTCCTCATTTCTGTCATAGACCGAGAGACAGATGAAAAATATTTATTCATCACTTACAAAAAAGTCATGCAAAGGTGGAAATATCCTTTCCGAGGTGTTGAAATATGTTTTAAATAGTTGCTTATGGAACTGCCTTTGATATCCAGTATGTTAGAATTTGGTTCCTCATTTCTGTCATAGACCGAGAGGCAGATGAAAAATGGATATTCATCACTTACAAAAAAGTCATGCAAAGGTGGAAATATCCTTTCCGAGGTGTTGAAATATGTTTTAAATAGTTGCTTATGGAACTGCCTTTGATATCTAGTATGTTAGAATTTGGTTCCTCATTTCTGTCATAGACCGAGAGGCAGATGAAAAATGGATATTCATCACTTACAAAAAAGTCATGCAAAGGTAGAAATATCCTTTACGAATTGTTGAAATATGTTTTAAATGGTTGCTTATGGAACTGCCTTTGATATGCATTATGTTTAAATTTGGTTCCTCATTTCTGTCATAGACCAAGAGGCAGATGAAAAATATTTATTCATAAATTGTGTTTTTTTTTGTATAAACTTCATGCAAAGGTGGATATATCCTTTCCGAGGTGTTAAAATATGTTTTAAATAGTTGCTTATGGAACTGCCTTTGATATCCAGTATGTTAGAATTTGGTTCCTCATTTCTGTCATAGACCGAGAGGCAGATGAAAAATGGATATTCATCACTTACAAAAAAGTCATGCAAAGGTAGAAATATCCTTTCCGAGGTGTTGAAATATGTTTTAAATAGTTGCTTATGGAACTGCCTTTGATATCCAGTATGTTAGAATTTGGGTCCTCATTTCTGTCATAGACCGAGAGGCAGATGAAAAATGGATATTCATCACTTACAAAAAAGTCATGCAAAGGTGGAAATATCCTTTCCGAGGTGTTGAAATATGTTTTAAATAGTTGCTTATGGAACTGCCTTTGATATCCAGTATGTTAGAATTTGGTTCCTTATTTCTGTCATAGACCGAGAGACAGATGAAAAATACTTATTCATCACTTACAAAAAATTGAGCAAAGGTGGAAATATCCTTTCCGAGGTGTTGAAATATGTTTTAAATAGTTGCTTATGGAACTGCCTTTGATATGCAGTATGTTAGAATTTGGTTCCTCATTTCTGTCATAGGCCGAGAGACAGATGAAAAATACTTATTCATCACTTACAAAAAAGTCATGCAAAGGTGGAAATATCCTTTACGAGGTGTTGAAATATGTTTTAAATAGTTGCTTATGGAACTGCCTTTGATATTCAGTATGTTAGAATTTGGTTCCTCATTTCTGTCATAGACCGAGAGGCAGATGAAAAATGGATATTCATCACTTACAAAAAAGTCATGCAAAGGTGGAAATATCCTTTCCGACTTGTTGAAATATGTTTTAAATAGTTGCCTATGGAACTGCCTTTGATATGCAGTATGTTAGAATTTGGTTCCTCATTTCTGTCATAGACCGAGAGACGATGAAAAATACTTATTCATCACTTACAAAAAAGTCATGCAAAGGTGGAAATATCCTTTCCGAGGTGTTGAAATATGTTTTAAATAGTTGCTTATGGAACTGCCTTTGATATGCAGTATGTTAGAATTTGGTTCCTCATTTCTGTCATAGACCGAGAGACAAATGAAAAATACTTATTCATCACTTACAAAAAAGTCATGCAAAGGTGGAAATATCCTTTCCGAGGTGTTGAAATATGTTTTAAATAGTTGCTTATGGAACTGCCTTTGATATCCAGTATGTTAGAATTTGGTTCCTCATTTCTGTCATAGACCGAGAGGCAGATGAAAAATGGATATTCATCACTTACATAAAAGTCATGCAAAGGTAGAAATATCCTTTCCGAGTTGTGAAAATATGTTTTAAATGGTTGCTTATGGAACTGCATTTGATATGCAGTATGTTAGAATTTGGTTCCTCATTTCTGTCATAGACCGAGAGGCAGATGAAAAATATTTATTCATAAATTGTGTTTTTTTTTGTATAAACTTCATGCAAAGGTGGAAATATCCTTTCCGAGTTGTTGAAATATGTTTTAAATAGTTTCTTATGGAACTGCCTTTGATATGCAGTATGTTAGAATTTGGTTCCTCATTTCTGTCATAGACCGAGAGGCAGATGAAAAATGGATATTCATCACTTACAAAAAAGTCATGCAAAGGTGGAAATATCCTTTCCGAGGTGTTGAAATATGTTTTAAATAGTTGCTTATGGAACTGCCTTTGATATCCAGTATGTTAGAATTTGGTTCCTCATTTCTGTCATAGACCGAGAGGCAGATGAAAAATGGATATTTATCACTTACAAAAAAGTAGCGCAAAGATGGAAATATCCTTTCCGAGGTGTTGAAATATGTTTTAAATAGTTGCTTATGGAACTGCCTTTGATATCCAGTATGTTAGAATTTGGTTCCTCATTTCTGTCATAGACCGAGAGGCAGATGAAAAATGGATATTTATCACTTACAAAAAAGTCATGCAAAGATGGAAATATCCTTTCCGAGGTGTTGAAATATGTTTTAAATAGTTGCTTATGGAACTGCCTTTGATATGCAGTATGTTAGAATTTGGTTCCTCATTTCTGTCATAGACCGAGAGACAGATGAAAAATACTTATTCATCACTTACAAAAAAGTCATGCAAAGGTGGAAATATCCTTTCCGAGGTGTTGAAATATGTTTTAAATAGTTGCTTGTGGAACTGCCTTTGATATCCAGTATGTTAGAATTTGGTTCCTCATTTCTGTCATAGACCGAGAGGCAGATGAAAAATGGATATTCATCACTTATAAAAAAGTCATGCAAAGGTAGAAATATCCTTTCCGAGGTGTTGAAATATGTTTTAAATAGTTGCTTATGGAACTGCCTTTGATATCCAGTATGTTAGAATTTGGTTCCTCATTTCTGTCATAGACCGAGAGGCAGATGAAAAATGGATATTCATCACTTACAAAAAAGTCATGCAAAGGTGGAAATATCCTTTCCGAGGTGTTGAAATATGTTTTAAATAGTTGCTTATGGAACTGCCTTTGATATCCAGTATGTTAGAATTTGGTTCCTCATTTCTGTCATAGACCGAGAGACAGATGAAAAATACTTATTCATCACTTACAAAAAAGTCATGCAAAGGTGGAAATATCCTTTCCGAGGTGTTGAAATATGTTTTAAATAGTTGCTTATGGAACTGCCTTTGATATCCAGTATGTTAGAATTTGGTTCCTCATTTCTGTCATAGACCGAGAGGCAGATGAAAAATGGATATTCATCACTTACAAAAAAGTCATGCAAAGGTGGAAATATCCTTTCCGAGGTGTTAAAATATGTTTTAAATAGTTGCTTATGGAACTGCCTTTGATATCCAGTATGTTAGAATTTGGTTCCTCATTTCTGTCATAGACCGAGAGACAGATGAAAAATACTTATTCATCACTTACAAAAAAGTCATGCAAAGGTGGAAATATCCTTTCCGAGGTGTTGAAATATGTTTTAAATAGTTGCTTATGGAACTGCCTTTGATATCCAGTATGTTAGAATTTGGTTCCTCATTTCTGTCATAGACCGAGAGGCAGATGAAAAATGGATATTTATCACTTACAAAAAAGTCATGCAAAGATGGAAATATCCTTTCCGAGGTGTTGAAATATGTTTTAAATAGTTGCTTATGGAACTGCCTTTGATATGCAGTATATTAGAATTTGGTTCCTCATTTCTGTCATAGACCGAGAGACAGATGAAAAATACTTATTCATCACTTACAAAAAAGTCATGCAAAGGTGGAAATATCCTTTCCGAGGTGTTGAAATATGTTTTAAATAGTTGCTTATGAAACTGCCTTTGATATCCAGTATGTTAGAATTTGGTTCCTCATTTCTGTCATAGACCGAGAGGCAGATGAAAAATGGATATTTATCACTTACAAAAAAGTCATGCAAAGTTGGAAATATCCTTTCCGAGGTGTTGAAATATGTTTTAAATAGTTGCTTATGGAACTGCCTTTGATATGCAGTATGTTAGAATTTGGTTCCTCATTTCTGTCATAGACCGAGAGACAGATGAAAAATACTTATTCATCACTTACAAAAAAGTCATGCAAAGGTGGAAATATCCTTTCCGAGGTGTTGAAATATGTTTTAAATAGTTGCTTATGGAACTGCCTTTGATATGCAGTATGTTAGAATTTGGTTCCTCATTTCTGTCATAGACCGAGAGGCAGATGAAAAATGGATATTCATCACTTACAAAAAAGTCATGCAAAGGTAGAAATATCCTTTCCGAGGTGTTGAAATATGTTTTAAATAGTTGCTTATGGAACTGCCTTTGATATCCAGTATGTTAGAATTTGGTTCCTCATTTCTGTCATAGACCGAGAGAAAGATGAAAAATACTTATTCATCACTTACAAAAAAGTCATGCAAAGGTGGAAATATCCTTTCCGAGGTGTTGAAATATGTTTTAAATAGTTGCTTATGAAACTGCCTTTGATATCCAGTATGTTAGAATTTGGTTCCTCATTTCTGTCATAGACCGAGAGGCAGATGAAAAATGGATATTTATCACTTACAAAAAAGTCATGCAAAGTTGGAAATATCCTTTCCGAGGTGTTGAAATATGTTTTAAATAGTTGCTTATGGAACTGCCTTTGATATGCAGTATGTTAGAATTTGGTTCCTCATTTCTGTCATAGACCGAGAGACAGATGAAAAATACTTATTCATCACTTACAATAAAGTCATGCAAAGGCGGAAATATCCTTTCCGAGGTGTTGAAATATGTTTTAAATAGTTGCTTATGGAACTGCCTTTGATATGCAGTATGTTAGAATTTGGTTCCTCATTTCTGTCATAGACCGAGAGACAGATGAAAAATACTTATTCATCACTTACAAAAAAGTCATGCAAAGGTGGAAATATCCTTTCCGAGGTGTTGAAATATGTTTTAAATAGTTGCTTATGGAACTGCCTTTGATATCCAGTATGTTAGAATTTGGTTCCTCATTTCTGTCATAGACCGAGAGGCAGATGAAAAATATTTATTCATAAATTGTGTTTTTTTTTGTATAAACTTCATGCAAAGGTGGAAATATCATTTCCGAGGTGTTGAAATATGTTTTAAATAGTTGCTTATGGAACTGCCTTTGATATCCAGTATGTTAGAATTTGGTTCCTCATTTCTGTCATAGACCGAGAGACAGATGAAAAATACTTATTCATCACTTACAAAAAAGTCATGCAAAGGTGGAAATATCCTTTCCGGGGTGTTGAAATATGTTTTAAATAGTTGCTTATGAAACTGCCTTTGATATCCAGTATGTTAGAATTTGGTTCCTCATTTCTGTCATAGACCGAGAGACAGATGAAAAATACTTATTCATCACTTACAATAAAGTCATGCAAAGGCGGAAATATCCTTTCCGAGGTGTTGAAATATGTTTTAAATAGTTGCTTATGGAACTGCCTTTGATATGCAGTATGTTAGAATTTGGTTCCTCATTTCTGTCATAGACCGAGAGACAGATGAAAAATACTTATTCATCACTTACAAAAAAGTCATGCAAAGGTGGAAATATCCTTTCCGAGGTGTTGAAATATGTTTTAAATAGTTGCTTATGGAACTGCCTTTGATATCCAGTATGTTAGAATTTGGTTCCTCATTTCTGTCATAGACCGAGAGGCAGATGAAAAATGGATATTCATCACTTACAAAAAAGTCATGCAAAGGTAGAAATATCCTTTCCGAGTTGTTGAAATATGTTTTAAATGGTTGCTTATGGAACTGCATTTGATATGCAGTATGTTAGAATTTGGTTCCTCATTTCTGTCATAGACCGAGAGGCAGATGAAAAATATTTATTCATAAATTGTGTTTTTTTTTGTATAAACTTCATGCAAAGGTGGAAATATCCTTTCCGAGGTGTTGAAATATGTTTTAAATAGTTGCTTATGGAACTGCCTTTGATATCCAGTATGTTAGAATTTGGTTCCTCATTTCTGTCATAGACCGAGAGACAGATGAAAAATACTTATTCATCACTTACAAAAAAGTCATGCAAAGGTGGAAATATCCTTTCCGGGGTGTTGAAATATGTTTTAAATAGTTGCTTATGAAACTGCCTTTGATATCCAGTATGTTAGAATTTGGTTCCTCATTTCTGTCATAGACCGAGAGACAGATGAAAAATACTTATTCATCACTTACAATAAAGTCATGCAAAGGCGGAAATATCCTTTCCGAGGTGTTGAAATATGTTTCAAATAGTTGCTTATGGAACTGCCTGTGATATCCAGTATGTTAGAATTTGGTTTCTCATTTCTGTCATAGACCGAGAGGCAGATGAAAAATGGATATTCATCACTTACAAAAAAGTCATGCAAAGGTGGAAATATCCTTTCCGAGTTGTTGAAATATGTTTTAAATAGTTGCTTATGGAACTGCCTTTGATATGCAGTATGTTAGAATTTGGTTCCTCATTTCTGTCATAGACCGAGAGACAGATGAAAAATACTTATTCATCACTTACAAAAAAGTCATGCAAAGGTGGAAATATCCTTTCCGAGGTGTTGAAATATGTTTTAAATAGTTGCTTATGGAACTGCCTTTGATATCCAGTATGTTAGAATTTGGTTCCTCATTTCTGTCATAGACCGAGAGACAGATGAAAAATACTTATTCATCACTTACAAAAAAAGTCATGCAAAGGTGGAAATATCCTTTCCGAGTTGTTGAAATATGTTTTAAATAGTTGCTTATGGAACTGCCTTTGATATGCAGTATGTTAGAATTTAGTTCCTCATTTCTGTCATAGACCGAGAGACAGATGAAAAATACTTATTCATCACTTACAAAAAAGTCATGCAAAGGTGGAAATATCCTTTCTGAGTTGTTGAAATATGTTTTAAATAGATGCTTATGGAACTGCTTTTGATATGCAGTATGTTAGAATTTGGTTTCTCATTTCTGTTATAGATCAAGAGACAAATGAAAAATATTTATTCATAATTTTTTTTTTTTTTTGTATAAACGTCATGCAAAGTCGGAAATATACTTCCGGAGTTGTTGAAATATGTTTTAAATAGTTGCTTATGGAACTGCCTTTGATATCCAGTATGTTAGAATTTGGTTCCTCATTTCTGTGATAGTTCGAGTGGCAGTTAAATAATACTTATTCATGTAAAGTGATCAATTACAAAAAATGTCATGCAATGGTACAAATATCTGTCTGGAGTTGTTAAAATATGTTTTAAATAGTTGCTAAAGGAACTGCATTTGATATCTTATAATTTGGTTTCTCATTTCTGTCATAGACTAGTATAGTGATTTCTTTAAAAAAACACCATTGAAGGGTAGAAACATGTCAGAATTGATTATCCAGCTTCTAACATACTATGCGTCAAAGGTATGATGAATATCCATCTGTATGAAATAGATTGCGTTCACTACTATACGTTTACTACTCTAACAGAATGTTTTTCATAAAATTAAGGCTGCTAGATATCTGGCAGCATAAGGGTTTGTTCACATAAGCGAAAAAAATTTGGCTGCTAGAAAATTGGCCGCTAACTTCACACCGGTGTCGTTGCTTAGCTTGAGCCATTGCTTGGAACTGTCAAATTTTAGTTTTTTCATATGCAGTTTGACAGTCCGGAGCAGCGGCTAAGCATTAGCAATTGCTTAGCAACGACTATTAATCCGACCACTAGTGTGGTGACTAGGGCTCAAATTAATTGTAATAGAATTAGAAACGAACTGTGTAAACAAAAAAATAAAATAAAAATAGTATTTTATTTTTGATCACATTTCTATAAAATTAAACGGCGGGGCCCAGATAGTTATATGTATATAATTATGTAACATAATACAACCTCTAATGTATGGTTTTATTGCAGCTTGAACAGAGATCATAATTGAATAGGTCGTAAGTAGGTATTGTATGTAAGTTGTAAGCTCCCCCGAGTACAGTCTGAGACGGTACTTCACACCCATCGGCACCCTACTCCAGACATCCCCCCTCTGTGATTCATTTTGTTCCAAAACTGTGTTTGACAGATTTTCAAAGACTTCTTCAAAGGACGTGTTTTATTATTTTTAGAACCTTTTGATAAATATGAGAAATAGTTTCTTTAAAATAGTCAGGTTTACTACGTATGAGTCTTTGGGAATTTATAACAAACTAGGTGGTTATGTGGTTTGTGTTCAGTGTGGTTTCTATGTATGTGTAGGAGGAATGACGGCCTAACCAAGCGTACACATATGGCCTTATTCATAAAAACTTATTGAGTCCTTCAAGAACACTTTAGTTATAGAAGGTTTTGTCTCTTTTATTTAGCAACAAAAATGAATGTGTGAAAAAGAGACAAAACATTCAATAACTAAAGTGTTCTTCAAGACTACAACCAGTTTTTATGAATAAGTCCATTAGACCTTATAATAAATATAGTTTTTTTTTTAGATTTTGCATAAATATCTGTATCTGTATCTGACTCTGCATAATTTTAGCAGATAAGAAATGAATTATAAATAATGTTTTTATTAATTTTATCATTCCAGCTTTTCTTCTTTGTGTAGTTTTTTTTTATTGGAGCACAGCATGTGATGACTTTTTATTATCATTTATTAAAGGGTATTGCATATTATGCATCAGTTTTTTAATTACAATAATAAGCATGTTGTCACTTTGTATCATGCTAAGCAGATCTACAATGTTAAAAAATGAAGTGATACAATACAATGTATCAGAAAAAATCATATTAAAAATTGTGTCACTAGTGTTGATTTATACTAATATTATAAAGAGAAAAGATTTAATTGGTTATTTATACATTTCACCAATATAAAGCTATATTATTATATTATTAGCGAGTACCATGGGTTGTGTTTTATTTTTGATCTGGTCCCTAATTCTAGCACTAGAGATATCCATAGAAAACTGTCAATTTGATTCGATTATATCGAGCCGACATGAACTTCGAAAGCGCGAGAATTGCTTCCTTGATTTATTTTAAATTAAACGGCGAGTGAAACGGAGGGGCACAGATAGTTCGTAATGGATAAGAACTTATTGTGGCTCATAAAATATTCAAAGGTTAAAGAAAGGCAGACACGAAGACCTTGTAAATGTTCCCTTGGGTGATGTGACCAATGGTATAACAGTCGGGTCGTCGTATTTTTCCGCAAAAAAACACATAAACTTTCTATTTTATAGCAAGTTCTTCTTCATTTGAACATATTAGATTCTTTTTTTAACCCTTTTCCTACCACATTACAAGTATATCCGATCAGTAGTTCTCAAGATATTCACCCGGACAGACAGATACGAATTATTTTACGAGTATGCGAATATTAATTTCGAATAACCTTTTCATGATATGATTAAGAAACGGAAAGTTTACAATAAACCAGCGATGATATTTAAATAAACTAGTTATTACCGTGCTCCAATAAAATAAAAATGGAGGATTTTTAAGCAAGGTTTTTTTTAATGAACTCTTTTATTGTGATTAATCTGTAAGTAACAAAAATCTCGCATTGACAATGGGCGCTATCCACTTTATCCACCTTCGATCGTATAACCATATTTCGTTTGTGGTCTACAATATTGTTGCCGTGTTTGCAAATATTTAACTCAATTCAGTTTCCGAACTCTCTAGTACTCCAACAAAGGAATTGAAGAATAAAATCGTTTATTCAATTTGTCGTCTATTTCCAATTATATAACATCCGGCATGGAACCGTCGTCGATGGCTCTTGATGACAAGGACAATCAGCCATGCAGCTTTGCCGGAAGCGTCCGTCGCAAGGGGAATACTCATTTGAATAATATAGCACGATACAAGGAGTGTTACGTCCACGTGCGTCGAGCATTATATTTTATTCAAATAGCATAGAAAAATATAATGGCTGTTGATTATAAAATAACACTAGGTATTTTTACTCCAAGTAAAAGGAAATTAAAAGACGGTAATGGTAAAGTTGGTGATGATCTTTAGGTAACCCTTGGAGGAATATATAACAGGATGATGGCTCTCGCCCTAAAAAAAAATGTGAGCACAAAAATTGTTTTAGCGAAATGCTCAAGGAGTAAATAAACAGAATATGGTGGCAATAAACATGTTAATTAAATTTGTCTGGTCAAAAAAACCCTAAAATCTGCGCATGGTCCAAACCAAATGAATAGATTTTAGGAATTTTTCGACCGAACAAATTTAATTATGAGTAAAATAAGTCAGTTCAGAAGATAATAAAAAAAATTGTTATTAATTTTATCCTAATATTTAGGACAAGCGGTTTTAAACGATAGGTATTTTATTTTATTAAATCAGAATTCAATCATTATTTCTGACTAGATTATAGGCTTTTACAACTTTAAATCATAAGGTATTTTTCCCACGAATTCTACAATCTTGGTTTTATTTCACGAATATTATAAAGTAGCCGTAGCCCAACCTGTGGTCCTATTACTGTGACGGGAGGATGGCTATTTTCCCACGAGAGGCGACGAAGGGTTACAAGATCAACCCTGACCTAATTCCTGCGTAGTGGGGTGCTTAATTACTTGTGGCATTAGGCGACTACGACCAGGGACCCAACCCTTACGGAAATAGTTGGCGGTGTCGCCATTCATTACTCATGGCCTGTAAATATTGTGGACAATAATTAATTGAGGTTGCTATTTTTATTTTCAGAAAAGTAATTTTCAGAGAGAAGAAATTGTAATGTTAAATAATAACAAATTGTAAGCTGTCAATTATTTAAAAAATAGTTCGGCTTGCGACTTTATTTCTACCTAAGTTCTAGTAAGTGTTTCTATAAAGTCCTATTAATGCACTGTTGTTTAACACCATTGATCTTTCTCACTATGCGGGCTAAATAATTATGAAATGGAAAAAAAAAATTGACGAATTTGCATTACTCTACATTAAAATATCCTCGCTCTTTAACTAATCTCGCACATTGTCTCGTAAATTACCTAAACACAAATAATTTGAAAGTCAAATATATATTCAAAATGTTCGTTGGGAATTTTTCATGGCCCATTTTCATTGCGCACAATAAAACGATGCCACGAATACGACCTCATTTCTCACAACCCCATTCGTTACATGCAAGAGAAAAATAACGCTACAAAAACAATATGTACCTTTCTGTGGTACTAAGATAATGGTAGATATTATGCAGAGACAAGACTTATATTAATTACCGTTATTATAATAAATTACCTACTTAAAAAGGGAAAAATACATAGTCTTCGTAATAGAAGTGAATGTATGAAGACATGTATGGATGTTGAGGAAGCTAGAGATGTATGTAGTGATCATGTGAAGTGGCGCACATTGCTCTCTGCCTACCCCTTAACAAAGAGACAGACGTGATGGTATGTATGTTATTAACCAAATTAGGGAGTGAGTACCCAAATATGAAACGAAAAATAAGATGAACACTGGTGAAAATAAAAGTGCAAACCCTCCGCGGTCGCGGCGGTGTTTCGTAATCGCGCCTTCAAAATATCCTTTCCGTGCTCCAATTAAACGAACTATTTTTTGTACACGAGTATATCTTTAACTTTTGGCCATCATGGCATTTACCTCCCTTGATCCCGAAATTTCAGGATTGAAAAATCGGATTGTATTTATTTATTGACCGAGATTATACTTTCCCTGACGATACGACTTATTTTTCGAAACTATTCTTTAATTAGACATTTTCTACAAAGAAACTTTTGATTTATACTTTTTCCTACCCGTTCCTTTGACAAGTTCTATAACTATTCCAAATTGTTAATATTCGGACCAGTAGTTATCGAGATATTCATACGGACAGATATACAGAAAGATACCTGAGTTTCACAATTAATAAGGGTCTCTTATATAGGTATATTAAAACAAGTTTTATTTATAAATGCTAAACGAACTCTATTTCATTTACTTATCATACTCTTATTTACAATACTCTTTTTTATTAGCCCTAAGTACTTATATATTATAAATTAATAAAAATAACTACCCTATTAATATTCTACTTAAAACTAACAATATTTAATAATAACATTAAGAAAATATATTAATACAATTAATACAAATTTAACATACTGTATATGGAAGGTGGCTGTGCCGCGCCCCCTACCCTTTCACAATGTTTGTGCGCCGGCGCACTTCGCTTTTGTTCAGTGCGCCAGTCGCCGCTATAGTCAGCGTGAGTGATGTGCGGGCGCGTCGGGCGGGTGCCTTCCATATGCCTTCTATAAAATATTTCCCATCGACCGCCTCACCCCTTTTTATTGTGCAGTAGGAATCAATAAAAATGCTTAGTAAATAACTTAGCATTATTTGATAACAACAACTGGGTTACTTATTGTCCAGTGGGAGGGGTGGGTCGATTGTTGTGAATTAGGTACTTACCTATTATTGTTGTATTGGTATTGTTTAGTCTGTTGTCAACAAAATGTTAATTTTCCATTTAAGTGAATTCATGTATTCTTTTGGAAATAAAGATTCTTTAAACCTAAGTATCACAAAAAAACAGCCTTTGCAGCCGAGTTTTCGCCTTGTCAGGAAGAAAGAGCATAAGTACAGAACATATTCTATAGGATTTTATTTAAATATAGTAAAACAAACCATGGCTACAAGATCCAGGGGCCCTACTCTTATCGCTGTGTGGCAAAATAAATAATATATGAAGTACCGAATTATACCGATATCTATACCTGTTTAAATTGTATTTAATTAGACTCTGAAATGAACGCTTATACAGGGTCAATTTGCAAGGTTGTACTTAAGGCTAATTTGAGGATTTAAGACTAATCAAATGCAACTAATTTTCCAGAGGAATCATGGTCGCAATTTTTTTTAAAAACTCACCATACAAACCACATAGTAATGTTACAATTACCAATTTGTATGGGAAAGCCTAAAATTGCACATGATTCCATAGGAAAAGTTTTTCCGATTTGATCAGTAGACATATTAGCCCAATGTTCAAATTCACCCCTGTATATGAGCAGATCTACTAGTTTATTTATCACCTTTATCGGGGAAGTTGAGTTTGTCGGAGTAAATCAATTATGCAACACGTTTTCACAAGTGACGCGAATTGGGGAAACATGGCGTCGGATAAATCGCAAGATTGACAGGTGCTGGTTTAACATCATGAATAGAAACGTGGTTTGATTGATTTTCTACAACATTTCTCAAATAGCTATTGTTACAGAGACATTTTAGACTGTAGACTTATCTGTAGAATGAGAGATTGATATTTAAAAAAAAAGACCATTTAAACAAGGTCACTGTACCATTTTCAGGGTTCCGTTTTTTTTTTTTTTAGTAAAGAATCCTTGTAGTGAGTATTTTTTGCCCGTCTGTCTTTTCGCATCATATGTCTGTAGAATAAATGGTCAGATTAACTTAAAATTTGTAAAAGTTAAAGGTCTTATTCACCCGCATATAACCAAAAGGTACTAGTTCAAATATTTAAAAAAGGTTGTGTGGGTGGAGTACCAAATGAAAGCTATAACTTTGGTTATATAATTCAATTTTTTAGTTAAGAAATTAACAGAAAAATTAAGGTCTCGGGTACCATCATAATAAAATAGATGTAGATATTAGACGCAAATATAGAACAAAATATATGTGAATACACGAAAGTGAAAGGTTCAGGAATTAATTAAAAAACCGTTTTCTTATATCTCCCAAGTTTGTTATAGTCCATTGTTATTTTAAGTTGTATCAGGTCTTGTAAAGCAATGTTTATGTTGATTTGATGGATGATATAGATTTGATAGCTCGAATACTTGCCTCCACAGGACAGCATCCTTTCTGTGAAGCAGCTGTTTAAGGGCCGACATTTTGTGTATGTCGTTATTTTTTAAATGTCTTAAGTAAATTACCTGTCGTATCGCATATATTTGGGCCATCGAGTATTTTTTTTTATTATTTTGCATTGTTTAACAAAATAAAAAGCTATCGTCAATAACATAGAGTCAGTTTCGTCTTGATGAAAAAAAAAAAACAATCGTCTATAACATCTCCACGTAAACATATGCCCACCACTACACCCACAATTTCTTTCTTATTCGTTTTTTTTTTGGGGCTCCAGCCCAAGCTTTTTTGAGGATTTTATGAAATAACTTTTGTTAAATTGAAGATTTTTAGTCCAGTTCAATGCTGGGGGGCATAACGACCGCCACTGTCGTAAGCGTTGACTTACCTACTGACATACAGAACTTTGGTAATATCTCAGGAGCCCTCCTGACCATTGCCTTGTTAATAAATGATGGTGGAACTATACATCGATGGCATAGTAGTCATAGTACACAGATGTGGTATGTGTAAATAATAATAATATTACGGGAGAAACACATCTTTAAAAGCTTGAACTTGCCTTAATGATTTTTTTATAAGTATATAATTATGAATTCTATTCATACTTTATATCTCATCAATTGGTCTAGGACTTATCAAATTTGTACATACTAAACTTCATTCTACACTTCTCAACTTCATCATTCAAAACTAATTTTCATCAAATGAGTACATACCACATTTGTGCAGTATGCTATCGACATATAAAGTAGTGACTTACTGGAGCGATGTTGGTAGGCATGTCGTTGTCGGTGGCGAACTCCGGCGGCGGCGGCAGAACGGGCGGCGGGAGGGCGCGCGGGTCGGAGGGGAGCCCCCCCGCCTGCCTCCCCGCGCCACCCTGCATGCACCCCTAAGCAACAGACACGACACTCGCGGAACCACGCACCCTTAAACCACTTCACGCTTGGCCTTATCACTTTTTCTTGGGCTCAACAATTCAATTAACCTTTTTTATGAATCTGTGCTAAAATGTAAGAAGGAAAAATATATAACGTAATTTTTCAGAACCCTTCTTTGCTAATCTTCTCGTTTAATTATGAAACAAAGGCAATTTACAGAGGTAAAATAAAAGTAAACATTAAAAAAAGACGGGAGACTAATTCAAAAGAATTTGTCAGAGTCACGATCAAAACCAAAAAATAAGAAAATATTTATTTAAACCAGCTTGGGTTTTTTTAAGTACATATTTATTTTAAACTTAGATACGTATTAAATATTAACTTGTTTAGTTTACTATTCTCTAGGGCATTATAGTCAGTAAATAAAGCTAGCATATAATTCTTAATTAAATAAGTTAATCTAAGGACCGTCAGATGGTCTACGGGTGACAAAGTTTAACAAATTGCCTTTTTAAATCAGATTTATTTTTGAAAATTTATAAGTCACGAGCTCACCCAAGAGATAGGAATATTCAAACAACGTCCATGTTTCAAAATAAAGAGGGCCTACAGCGACATCCTAGGTTCATAGGTAAAACCTGCCCTCGCAGCTAAAATAACACTACCCTCACTAGATCTAGGCCGAAACAGGTCACGAACATCAGTGCGAGCGTCCGACTTGAGAGTGTGGAAAGAGACATTACTACAACTAACTTCAAGTCAAAGTGTGCACCACATGCAATCAACTTGGAAATATCGAGAACGTCCAAATCCATGTAAACAAATACGACTGTTGATGGAGCAAACCCCTTTCTATTCTCAATAAACAAAAAATAAACAAATGTGAGATATATTTCCGGTGAACATATTGTAAAGGAAATATCACGTCGGCATTTACATACAAACAAAAGTCATCAAACAGAAGATACATGTCTTCAAATAGCTCTAACAACATGAAAAGCGGCTTTCGGTCGGATACAAGTAGGTATGCTAAGCGCCTACAGTTACGGCTGAAAACGAGCATAAAATTTTACATAAATTATAAAGTCCGCCGTTGAGACAGAGCAACGTCAGAATGAGATTTACTCAGGCAAAAACTTTATCTTCAAATTTGTTGCAATTTTGAACAACTCATTTGATTATTTTATGTCATGTTTGTATTTTATCTATGTTTACAATTTTTATGTCTATATTTTTTCGTTTGAAATATTTTGAGGCCTCTAAATTAATTGAATATTTTAACTTTTATTTAGTGTACTTTAAGAATGAGCATTAAGATTGAACATAGTCTTCTAGTTCTTGTTTTTATCTGTTTGTAGACTAAAAATAAATTTACTCGAAATGTGGTAAACAAAAAACTTCAGCATTACCTGATGAGTTACGAACTTACAACGATGGCTGCTATGAACAGTATCCTTAAAAATGGTCAGTTATTAGTGGTGTCTTTGATATTGTAGGATTTATAATCCTGGCTTATTTTTATATATAAATAAATATATATATGGATAACTTTCATAGTGTTACCAAGGTAATATTCAACACAACAGAAAAACGCAACATTTTTCTTTTGTGTTTGTGTCCTGCATGGGGCCTGCCCTAGCAGCTCTTAAGAGATATATTCGTTCGACTAAATTATACTACAATGACAATAGGAACATCTTCAATTTCAACAATCAGTCAATTTTAATTTTGTAAGTTATATAATACTCAATTTCCTCATTACTGACGCTGTAGATTGTAGACCCTAAAAAACGTAAAATATCAAACCTCTCGATAGCGGCAAAATAAACTGGAACAGTAGCAAGAGTCCATGTGACGGCGGGTTGGAATCCGCACCAGGATTCTTTGGGTTGCTCGCGAGACGTATCCCCGACCGAGCCTAGAGCGACCAACGCGCACCCCTAAGCGGCATCGCTCCACGTCACGCCCAGGATGCAGCAGAGGGATGGCCGTGTCCGCGAAAGTATTTCGGCGGCCACTTCTTATTTTCCTTTCATACAATCGCCGTAGTTGCGTCGACATCAGACGCGAATTCGATAACCTTTGCTTCACAAGCACTAACGAATCCTGAACTTGACTACTAACAACTTTGCCAATTTATATTTTATTTTAAGAATCTGAAGGTATAATCATCGACTTTTCATGTTTTGTCCAGTTTATTAGCCTTTAGTTACCAACGCTGAAGATTGAGCACGTTTTATTATAGGAACGATGAACCGTTGCCGTGACTGAAGATTATATAAAGATATAGGAATCGGCCTTAAAACGACAAGAGTTCTTTATAACAAAATTTCAACCGTCATGACCCAAGATGTTTTTTGCAGATATAATTTTTACGGTACGAAGTATTCAGAAGTAAGTCTCGTAGAATGTTAATTCATACTAATTCCCTAAAAATTAAATAAACAAAGTTAAATGTGCTAGAGTAAATGAACCCAACTAGGAATGAACAATGTTATTTTGTTTTTATGCTTGTTCGTTCATTAATCGTGAGAATAAAATGTTAAAAGCGCGTAACAATGAGTTGAGATAGATGGAGTGAAATCTACAAAACTAGGCTAAAGTTGAAGATCAGTGAAAGCTATAGAATTACAAATAGATCTGCGTAAGCTGTCGATTGGAATCTAAATGTTTTTATAAGAATTTTAAACTAATAAAGTATTTTGAAATAGTTTTTTTTTTTGTGTACAAAGTTAATATGAAAGGATCATATTAACTTTGTACACAAAAAAAATGCAAGAAATGGTCATTGGTACACAATTTGGCTTTCAAACTTAACGACTTTTATTATATAACAGTTTATTATTTTTATATTTGTTTGATTCAAATTATTATGAATGGTAAATACTGGTGACGTCACAATTTTTTCACAAAAGGTAGACAAATAATAGGTGGCTGTAGTACCTACTGGTAATTTACTGCTAAGACTGTTTGATAGTGAATTATATTAATTTTTATGTTTTTTTCTTTTTGCAAAAACTAAAATGTATTAATATTTAAGCCTGCTGTTTTATTCAATAAATTTATACTTATTTAACTCAATTATTTCCAGCCCGTAGTGGCCGAAAAATTGTTCAATTTCAATCATAATTAATATAGAAAATACCAAATATTAATAATACCAATAATTAATGTAATACCAAAACCGAAAAGTTGCAAAAAACTTTCCTCTTCCAAATAAAATTATTGTTATTTTTTAACTAAAAGCCCGTATGACATGCATCACCTCCCCGCAGTCTCATGAGGACAAAATCTCTCGGAACTTAAATATTCGAATACAATCTTCAAATATTAAGTTCCACTATTAAGAATTATTAATAGTTTAAAAATATTAATTAATAATGTTAATATGAAGTTGTTTATAAATTCATAACTTTACAGTATTCACTACAAAATTTACTAGGAAAAATACAAACAAAAATCAATAACGATGGTAAGTTTTAAGTCTCAATAAAACCCACGTAAGAACGGATATAACGAATGTATAATTAGGGCAGTATTTCTTCCAATGAACAATTTTGTTCGTGTTTTTCAGATTTGCGCATTGGGTCGCGCCGAGGTCTCGTTTCCAGGGTAAAATCAACTTTATTATGTGTGCCAAATAAAACCTACTAGGACTTCAATTTACAAACCGATATAGTCGCACTACCAACTGATAGTTTAATGTCTAAAAGGTTTATAAGGACGGGAGTTAGTAAGGAATCAGGTTGGTGAGCGGTGCGGGAAGCGATGCGGCAAGGGCGGACCGGGCGGGTCGGCGCCAGACGCGAAACTACCGCCCGCCCTGCGCCGTCGCCCTGCACCGCGCCGCCCGCCCGCCCGCATAACAAAACACCGATTACCAACACACATTTATTAGCCAAAACAACTACTTTACAATTATTCAACATTCGACAAAAAGTCACATCCAACTCTCAAGTCTAGCTCTGTCGGTGATCCCTGTACGAGCGATATTTTATAATACAGCAGCAAGCAATGTCCAGCATGTCACACCTGCGTGATTTGTAGCCGGGGCTGAGTCTGACGTCGCGGCGGAGGCGGCGGCGGTGCCCTGCGCTGTCGGCTACGGGAAGTACACCACGAGCCCACGACCTGCAGCCTTTTGGAACACGACGTCCTCGTCGGTAACCACTGCATTCTACGGTGATGAGACCCGAACGATGACGCCATCCGGTCGCCGGGTTTTGACATCTCGTACACTATTTTAGGACTGTCAACCGTCTCGGCCCCAGGCCCGACTCGGCATTTTCCGCCTGACATAGCTTTCCTAATGCCGTCGAGAGCTTTTCGTGCCCCGGTTCGCTCATCCGCCGACTCGGTCGCGTCAGAGGGTACGGACGTTAGCCTCGCCATCAGGTGGCTTTCGGGTTTGGGACGTTTGAATGCGTCTTTCATCTTATCGAGCAGCGTCAGGGGAGCGTCGGTATTTGTCCCGACGGTGCATAGTCTGGGCCGATATGGAACGGCTTCGTTGGACCGAGGAACAGGGTATTGTTGCAGCGGTAATGTGGCGCATCGTCTAGGGACCGGTTCATCTTGAAGATAAGCGACTTGCAGCGTGCTGATACTAAGAGGAGCGGTAGGTGCGGTGGTAGGGGGCCACAGCTCGCGTGTGGGCGGTACGGGAGAGGGCCTTTCTCCCAGCATCCTCCGCGCCAGCTCGCCGGGTTGCCACAAATAACTGGCGGTCAGGTTTCCGTGCGTTTGCATTGCAGCAGCTCTCCACACTGACACGTCAAAGTATACGAACTAATCCAATTATGGGCTTCTTTGCACTTGTACTACTTCACATATTTTATGTGCCAAGGCCCTTTAATAAGATCTCGCTCGACTGGTTTTAATTTCGCAAATTTGTGAAACTCCGCGAATAAGATTTATGAAACTTTTAACGTTTTTTTTTAAACATACCTACTATACGTACGTAACTATAATACGCAGCAAGTTGTTTTATCATAAAAATCGAAACATATCTATAAATATACGAGTAATAATATAGTCATTAACTTTCCGTGTTTTCAGATTGAAAGATTTTGCAAAAAAATATAACCTAGGTCGTCAACAACGTTTTTGGATTTTTTGTCTGTTTGTTGGCGTGTTTATTGGTTTGTAAAAATTGAATTATTAAAAAATTGGTATTAAAAAGAATAAACTTTATTGAGACTAACATTTAACATTTATTTCATCAAAATCAACCCCAAAGAGAAGAATCAAAAGATTTTTTATTTTATTTTGTTACAAACCTAATAGCACCACGTGCAATAGTGTCGGTGAATCTGTTTTTTTTTTAATTGTACACAAAGCGCGGGCAATAGTTAAGAATAATAGCATCTTATTTGAAGCTGACATATGCAGCAGAAGTTAACAGATGATCAATGTAGATAAGATAGATAATGTTCTTAGCTATCTATTGATAATATCCGTACGGGTACCGGGTCCATTGCATGAATGGGAGTCAGGGGAGTAAACTGAAATGAACTGGACTTAAGACCACAAGGCAAAGTTATAAAAGACTACCGAATTCAACTCGCACTTTCACTGTGTACACTACCCTCTCTACCCAACCGAATCCTATATGTATATAAGTTTCAATATCCGATCTTAGAAGAACATCATCTTAACATTAACATCTTTTAATAGACGATGCCTACCTACAAAAATATTGCCAAGATTCGTAGAAATTTTGTCAAATTACATAGGGGCCGAGCACGAGCGACATTCGGTTCGATACATATCGATCGATAAGACATATATCTAACACGCGCGACCACGATATATAACGAATATACTAATTTGACGCATTGGAAGATATATGTCGACTTTTATCGAAAACGGTAGCAGCAGCAGCTTATTAACATCAAAACTAAACTGTCAGATTGTAGACAAAAGTCGATATATATATACAATTTTTATCACGTTTTCTTTATTGATTTAATAGCGAAAAACAGATCCAAAATTGTTTTATTCTCGTTAGAAAAACTGTTATACTTAAGTGACTATTAATGTGCGTGTTATAGAAAAATTGCTGGAACAACTGGAACCTCAAAAAACAATGATTTTGAAAAAAATATCTGGATGTCAAACCAAGAAATAGATTATCAGAAAATAAGTATTTATGTTTCTAGAGTTATGCTATTTAGAAAAAATAATTTAATTAATATTAAAATTCTTGTTTTATTTTATTATTGTGTAATTTTTTTATTTAATTTTATGTATTTATTATTATGAAGTGGCAGTAGATTAGTAGAATATTTTAAAGCAAACAAATCCTAGAGGGGATGATCACTACTAGATTGAAAACCTTTGAACTTCGGTAACCCCCCATGTTCAGAGGTTTCCAAGTTCAGATAGGTCTTGAATGCGGAATGTATTGATTGTGTAATGTAATTTGATTATTCAGCAGGCGACTAATTTAGGCTAACAATTAAATCATTCACACGTCGCCGTGTTGCATAAAATTCAAAACATCCAATTTCAAACATAAAATAAAATATTTGATTTATATTATTGAAGTATATTATTATAGGGAAGTACCTTAAGGCTTAATCGCCTTACCATTCATAAGAACAAAAGATAGCTGCCCACAATACAAACCAAAATAAATGGTGACACAAATGCGATCATAACCAATCAATGCTCAGAAAATATGTCTGACAATTCGTTTGAATAGCGTTTTTAGGTCTTAGACCACTTCCGTATCTATACATACCTTCCATTACATTTTTTTAATGCTATCACATGCCTTAATAAATAAATAAACTTAGCAAAAAACAAAATCTTTTTTTAGGCCAAGGTAACGAGTTTTCTTCGGCTTTATTTTTATTTTGTGAAATATATGTATTTTTAAATCTTTTTAAATTAAAATATATATTTCTGTAACGATTATTAATAATAATATAAAATAAATGAATCGTATAAGGTAATAATAATTTATTTATTACATAAATGTTTTTAAAATTGTCAATGAAAACTACTAACACTTGTTTTAACTAGTAGACAAAGCTCGAGAAATTTATCAGTCAGTTTGCGTGCTCACCAATTCAATATATTTTTCAACAGCAGACGGTATAAGTTGAGTCGGTATATATCTTATCATTGCCCGTGTGCTAAGCCCCATAGTCAAGTTAAAATTTTTTGCTTGAGGTTTTACCGGTTTTCAGGAGACAACTCCACTAGTTTATTGTCGAGGTGGTGTCCTCTCAAGGTGCAATTACAAAACAATCAATAAAAACTGCATTATAAATCTCTTAAATTATAAATCAAATGTTATTTTTAATAAAAGATATTGCTTACCTTGAGTGGTCGGGTGATTGTAACTGTTTCAATCATTGTTGTAGATGCCATATTTGCTTCATACTAAAAACAAAATACAATTACTTTTTCCATTTGGTTTACTTTAGATACTTATATATTATTACATTATATTATATATATTATTTAAGATTTTAAAGCGTTGTATTTGAGATCAAATTATAAAATAAAATGTTATGTGTCAAAGCTTTCAAAACAAGATAATATGTTAGGATTATTACCCAGTAAGAAACAAGCTGTTTTTGTAATATGTTGCCTAACTAATTTCAATATTTACTTAAACAAAATATAATAAAATAACAGGGTCAATGTGGTGAAGGATAAGTGCCTAGAATGATAAAAAATATTATTATTTTATCTCAGTACTCTTCAGTCTCTATATACCTGTTCTCTTGATGTGTTGCTTCGATGATCATAACAGCCCATGTTGGAAAGCATGCTTGTGGATAAGAAAGCATAAAAAATGCATAAATATTCTTCTAAAAATCATTTAATGCAGATTATGCAATGTCTAAGAGACAGAATTTTTATGAAAAAAAAAAATATTTTATATCCTATTGATATAATAGGCTATGATTTCTAGTAGCTAACAGATTAAATACTGCTCGTTTTTAAATAAGGCATATAAATAAAAACTTTTGTGTTTAATCACAAATCATTATTATATAATAAACAATCCTTGATTTCAGACATATAAGTTTTATAACATAACAACCACACTTCCGTGTTAATATTAAAAGGAGTCTTTAAACCAACATTCTGTTAAAAAGTATGGGTCACTTTCTCACTCCTCCGCCTCCCTTTCACACAATAAACATGAACAGTGAAATGTGTGAATAGCTAAAAATGTTATATTTCTTATAAGTATAAAGAAAATGAGAGTTTAAAATTGAACTACCAAGTTATCCACCAATCCACTTAAGCATTTAATATGCATAATTTAGATCATCCACAGAAAGATCAGGTGATCTCATTCTCAAAAGGTCAATAACAAAATTATTATTGTAAATCAAAGATTGTGTGAATATTAAACAATTTATTACTAATTTACTTTTTCAAGCATGTTGATGAATTTATTATGCTATATAAACTCTCTGGTAACCCAATAACCAAGATACAATAAAATTTTAGTATGTACTTTCAATTTGTTTTGTTTATCATATTGTACATTTTGATATAATGTTACTTATGTATGCGATGTTTAAAACTAAAAAAATACTTACCAAATAAAAAATAGATTTGAAAGTAGAAATTTACTATTAATATTATTACAATAAACAAAAAAATAACAAACGAAACCACTGAAAACAACACAAACCACAGACCACAGCCACAGACTAAAGTCTTCACAAAAGAGAGGTCCGTTTGGACAGCTGTCAAAACCGACTGTATGTAACTTTCGAATTTCGTTTACTGTGTCCGAGACGCTTCCGAAACGTATTCATTTCGAGGTTACGTTGTATTTCGTTTTTTTTAATCAAAGGAGAATTATCTGGGACGTCACTTGTGTTGATATATTTGCGGCATCACATCTTCAAGCCTGTGTAGGTTCAGCAGGGGCGGCTGCTGAAGCCGCAGCCAAGGCGAAACATACAAAATATCGGAATTTAAAATCAGATTATTTATTTGTTCCATTTGCTGTGGAGTCAACTGTGGCCTTATTTCGAGTTTGCAACCGCTAATCACGACAAGACGTTGCGTAAACTATAAATATGGAAATATAAGTTCTATTCCAATGGTTATATAGTATGTATTAGGTTGGCTATAATAATGCCGCCATCTTGAAATACACGATTCCTCGCAAGTTTGAACATGTGTGGAACATTGGAATTTCAACTCTATAATTAACTGGATAGAATTTATATTTCAATATTTATATTTTACGCAAAATACGTGACGGTGAACGTGTCAAAACTCGGAATAAAGCCCCAGGGGCCTTATTCCGAGCTTGCAACCGCTAATCACGACAAGACGTTGCGCAAACTATAAATATGGAAATATAAGTTCTATTCCAATGGTTATATAGTATGTATTAGGTTGGCTATAATAATGCCGCCATCTTGAAATACACGAATTTTTCGCAAGTTTGAACATCTTGTGAGCATTGGAATTTCAACTTTATAATTAACAGGATAGAACTTATATTTCAATACCTGGGAATTATCTGTCACAGTATAATGACATATGGTCTTATAATGTGGGGATCTGCGGCAGATATTGATACTATATTTATTCTACAGAAAAGGGCCATTCGGGCAATATATAACATGAAAGCTCGTGATTCTCTTCGAGAAATCTTTCCTATGATTGATGTACTGACACTACCATCTCAATATATTTATGAAAATTTATTGTACGTTAGGAAAAACTTAAATATGTTTAGCAAAAATGGCGATAGACATAATTTAAACTTAAGAAACATAGATAAAATCGATATACCAAAGTTTAGACTGCAAAAAACTAATAAATGTTTCGTCATTAACAGTATAAGGTTATTTAATAAATTACCTAAAAGCATTATAGATCTGAGTGAAATAAAGTTTAAAAATTGTATAAAACACATATTAATCAATAAGGCTTACTATAGTGTAAAAGACTATCTTAACGATAAAGACGTCTGGATCCGTCCTGATATGCAACTGAGGTCTCGCAACTAGTAAACAAATTGCTTATGTAGAATCTACCCTAGTTTAGTAGGTATATAATGTCCGATATTGTAATAATTTTATATTACATAATTTATTTTCATTACATTATGTAAATTTTGTCTTTGGATAAGGTAATCATTGATGATTACCTACTTATTTATACTTAATTTATACTAATAGTATACTGTGTAGTTATGTACATTGGTACCGTAACAAATAATCTGCCATATGGTGTTCTACGCATGCTGATCAGTGGGGTGCATTTTGAGTATGTTACTATATATATATATTATATATATGTATGCTTTATAGCATAAGTCAATCAATAGCTGAACCCCTCTTTTAGTTTGTGTGAAGCACTAGAGTTTTTTACTTGCTGGTTTCTTTTTCTCCGGGGTGTCTCTGAGGTGATCGACTTTACAGTTAGTGTTTATGCCCTTAAAAATACCGATCCTTATACCTTTATATGTGATTGGTTACTTAGCTTTTATTTACAACAAATATTTAAGGCATGGATATGGTCGGTGAAGTTGGTCGCCTTGGTGGCTCTCTTGTATGGCAGTTAATGATTGACAGGTCAATGGAATCAGCTAACCACCTAGTCTTACACTAGTTGGTTATGTAGTGTGTGTTCGGTTCGGTAGTAATTTTCATATTAAGATTTCCATTCCATCGTGTCTAAGTTCAATTAATATTTGTCGTTATTTTGTTAATGAATAGCTGCCTAACCAAACGCACTCTAAGACCTCATTGTTAAACTTTTTTTTTTTTTTTTTGACTATTCATAAATATCTGTAAAGATTTACATGAAATAAATGATTTTGACTTTTTGACTTTTTGATACCTATACTTTACGCAAAATACGCGAAGGTGAACGTGTCAAAACTCGGAATAAAACCCCTGGGGTTTGGGGCTCTGAAACCAAGAAATTCAGAAAAAAAAATGTGCTCTTCTAAATTGTACAAATAAAAATCATTCATTAATTATTAATATCATCGGCGAAATGAGGACGGGTTCTCATTTTGTAGTTGGCAGTATTGTGTATATGTAGTTTATGTATGTATATATATAACATATATTTAAGTAGTGTATAATAGATTATAAGTATTTTATATAATATTCACTGGTTTATTACTCAGTTACTGTATTGCACCTACCTCACTTATTAACTGCTTTTATTGTGTAGCGGCATTCCGCCTTTGTATTTTGTATGCAATAAAGATTTAAATAAATAATAATCATAAATAAGGCGTAAGTACCGTAAGTTAAGCAAATTTTTTATGTAATAATTTAAAATATTTATCATCTTAAGTGCCCCTTAATTATAAACATATATAGGCACTAATTACGTACACATTTTTTATTAGAACACCAAACAAATAAAAAATAAGTATTATTATTATTACCTAAACACTGCACACTAAAACATATAATATGCGAGCTGCGGTACCAGTATTACGAGCTTTGATTGTTTTAGACGACAGATGTTGAGTAAAAATCAAATATGGAAATATCAGTTCACTATACCAACTTGTGAAACTGTTTATAGATAGTTTATTGAGACTATTCAACATATCGCGACAAACTAGCCACTTGTTCGGTGTAGACTCATACCATCGGCTACGACAAGGTGGGATTAAAACCCTTCCGTTGGGTACCCTGGGGCCGTTTATCCATTAAACGTGAAAGCTCGTTTTTAAATAGAAACAAATATTTAAGAAACATTAATTAGGCAAAGGTATGACAATTGTCCGCCTGTCATTATAAAGAGTCGCGTCGCCTCAGTCAAACCCTGCGTTCCGAGAGCTAACGCGGGCAGTTTCTCGTGCTGACTTCAAAAACCAGCACGACCGCCCATTTCAACACAGCCATGTCATTTTTTTTAGCGATGCTAAAATGCAGCTCGGAAACGATCGGTGTTGATTTTTGATGCCACTTTTTGACAAGAAGCACTATTTTGAATTAAATAATTGAAATTAAAAATATTACTACCTTATCATTATATAATAAATCAATATTTTTTAATTAACTATTATTTAAATACAATAATTTTATAATATCACAATATTAATTTAATTAACAACCTCAAACTAAACATACCAAAGCTGAATTTAGTTACACTATATTTATTTTTTAGGTTTAATCTAACTTTTAAAACTAAAACAGATATGAATATATAAAATAATTAATTAAATTCCAATTTGTAGGTAGATATTCACATGTAAACAAACATCTGTCAAAAAGTAGCCGTGCTAACTTTTCGTGTTAAAATTTCGAACGATTGATGGTAACTTGAATTGCTAACATTTCCGCTCGGTGAAACGACCTTGGGCCTGACCAAAGAACACGATCGCCAATCGAATCGCCTCATCGATCGATAAAAATGTATAGGAATTTTACTCTATGGGTAGAGTCCGATCGCCGAGAAACGTCAAATCTCATACATTTAGCTTTCGATGGGTATTTCGATTCGATTATCGATCGGCTCTTTGGTAAGGCCCCTTGGCTAAAAAAACCAGCGATCCGTGGCAGCGATGCTAAGCACGGAACGCGCTAAAGAACGTATGTATTTTGACAGTGACAGTAGGTGAGGTACGCTGTCACCTGCCAAAGTCTATACAGTTTTGGTTTTACTTGGTACTTATTTTTCTCTAGAGCCGAAACACACCTAAACAAATGAGGAATTTTCCAGTAGTTATTATTTAACGTAACAGATGGCGTTTAGTCGCTATCTACAAAAAAAGTCAAATTAGTGGTAACATATAAAATACACCCAAAATTTAGGGTAAATAGGAAAGTAAATACCTTTATACGAATAATTTATAAAATTTACTGAACTTTTTTTAATATATACACTAATATCCTGGGGCCTTACCAAAGAGCCAATCGATAATCGAATCGAAATACCCATCGAAATCCAAATGTATGGGATTTTACGTTTCTCGGCAATCAGGCTCTACCCATAGAGAAAAATTCCTATACATTTTTATCGATCGATGCGGCGATTCGATTGGCGATTGTGTTCTTTGGTAAGGCCCCAGCTGCCACATTCTATTTCTTATAACGTGAGCGTTAGATTGTCAAAATAACGAATTCCGTTATTAGCGCTCCCTCCTCCAATCAGCGAAGGTTAGAAAACTGCTCTGATTGGAGGAGAGCGCGCTAATAGCGGAAATCGTTATTTTGACAATCTAACGATCACGTTATAAGAAACAGAATGTGGCCGCTGAGCACTTTGCCTTACGCCACCAACTTAAGTAATATTTTCTTTTAAATATCATCATTTAAGTAATTAAATTTAGATTTATAATGTATCTTGGTCTTTTTACGAAGTTTTTCTTGACAGGGTATCTACTAGAGATTATAGAGTGCAAAAATATAGAGTAAGTAGATACATACAAAAGTGACAAAATATGGTAAAAAATATAACACGTCTTGCAATACCAAAATTTAGTTTTAAGTCAAAGAGAATTTAGAGTCTATATTTGAGTAGTCTATCCTTGCGGTCCGATTCACACCAAAATAGATGTCAGCGCTGTCATTACCGGTCCGATTTGGCGTAAGCGCGCTAACGATAGATGATTTGACATAGATAGTGACGTCATTACAGACGCCATATTGGAATTACAGTGATTTTGCTTGTGGGTGAAATCGCTGTAAGCGCTGTCAGAATGACATTTATCTAGAAACATGTTTTCAAGAAAGTAATAAAATTCCTTAAATAATTATTAAGTAGATAGTTAAAAGTATTGTGTTCTCATTTATTTTAATATCTGAAACAAATAAAGTGTGTTAGATGTGTTTCTTACTTGGTAAAATATATATATATATATATATATATATATCTTCACGGGTGCCTTACGGCGCCCGAGACCGTCTAGACGGCCCCAGGGTACAAATTGAAGCTATAAAATTTTATTGCCAAATATTTCGCCTCTCTATGGAGCGGCGTCATCAGTGACAGTGACTGAAGGTCTTTGTCATAAATTTTGAAGAAGTAATTTTATGTCTATTAGCAATGGTAAAGACAATGCACTATACAGTTTTGTATTTATTTTTTAGAAAAATATTATCACCACCTAGCCCATCATGGAAAACATCATCAGCACGTTATGTCCATTGTTGGTTCGATATTAATAAATTTACAAAACAAGTTAGACAAAACCTAATGCATTACATTCAGACCAGGGCTATAGTATGCACCAAGCTGCCATATAAAAGAGCTTTCCCATGTTTTTAAATCAATAGACCGAATAGTTTTAGGAAAACTCTTTAATACTCTTACTGTGAAACAATTGTTAAAGGTAGTGTTATGTATACGCGCATGGGTGGGCACAGGTAAAATATTATTAATTTGAGAATCTACTGAATGTCTGTGTCCATTCATGCGAGTACGAAGGGGTGTCGTAGTTTCTCCCACATAAAAACTGTTACAAAATCTGCACTCCAGCATATATACGCAATGAGAAGTAGTACATTGTGCGAAATTTTGAATTTTGATGACAACAGGGTTATGATGAGTTTGTATATTGATATCGGAATTTATTATGGGACATGTTTTGCAACGAGATTGGTTGCACTTGTGTGTACCTAACAATGTGTTATTGCTCCGTGTATTTTTATTTTTTGCCAAAATAGCTTTTAAATTTTGATTTTGTTTATACGTTACACTAGGGCACGTTTCCAAAAGATTTCGTGTAATATTATTATTTTTAAGGATAGAGAAGCTATCCTTTAATAAATTTTGAATTTTGTGTGCCCCGTGGAAGTATGGTATTATAAGCCGAAGGGAATTTTGTTGTTGTGTGTGTATAGCGTTTGGAGTGTTAGAAGGCCTGTTCATGTGTTTGTGTAAAAAGTTTGGGGGATAATCGCGCCTACATAACCCATTGAAGATTTTGCCTTGATATTTAGCCAAAGATGTTGAATTATTACAAATTCTTTTACCGCGGATAGAAAGTGAATGTGGTATAGACCGTTTTGTGTGCGACGGGTGGCAACTACTGTAATGCAGATACTGTAACTTGTTGGTTTCTTTAAAATGAACAGAAGTTGAAATATTATGATTATTATAAGTAATATCTACATCTAAAAATGTTATGTTAGTTTTAGAAATTTCATGAGTGAATCTTAGACTGCTAAATGAATTTAGTTGACTAAGGAATGTATTAAGAGTTTGTAAACTATGAGGCCAAATCATGAAAATATCATCTATGAATCTTAACCATGTTAAAGGTTTGAGAATTTGACTATTTAAAAATTTTGTTTCGAGAGAACCCATATATAAATTTGCATAAGAAGGTGCCATGCGCGTACCCATGGCAGTGCCTTTCTCTTGGTGATAGAATTTATTATCAAAAGTAAAATAGTTATTGGTTAAAACCATTTCTGCTAAATCTAGTAAAAATTTTGAAGAAGGCAGACGCGGGTTTGGGCGGCTATCGAAATACTCTTTTAGGGCATACAATCCTTCGTCATGTGGTATATTAGTATATAAGGACACAACATCTATAGTTACTAAGAAAATATCATTACAATTTGGAATATGAATATTTTTTATAATATTTAAAAAGTGGTAAGTATCTTTAATATGCGAATCTAAATTTTTTACTAAAGGTTGCGCATAAAAGTCTACAAATGATGATATTCTTTCGGTAGGACAATCATAAGAAGCTACAATTGGTCTACCTGGATTACCAGGTTTGTGTACTTTCGGCAACATGTAAAAATGTGGTGTCCTCGGATTAGAAGGAATTAAGGCCGAAATATCATTGTCAGAAAGTCCTTCATCGGACGCATTTATGTAAATATAATTTTGAATTTCAATAACTAACTGTTCACAGGGGTCAGCTGTAACAGTTGTATAAAATGACGCGTCATTTAGTTGTCTTAGACCCTCATTAATGTAGTCAGTTTTGTTAAGTATTACTGTAGTAGATCCCTTATCTGCTGGTAAAACCATTATTGATTCATCATTTTTTAATTTTGATAAAGCTATTTTTTCCCTAATGGATAAATTTTGATTACTACTTTGAAGGGAATTTATAAAGTTAGGATCCGAAATTTTATGTAAAATATGATTAATAAATGTATCGATGGGATGACCAGCCGGTAACGGAGGTGGTTCATTTGCCGAAGGTAATTTAAATTTTTGCAATGCCTCATGCAAACCATTACTATTATTGCCAGATGGTACGCGATTATGCCAAAAATATTTCCATTTTAAGTTACGACCAAATGTTAATATATCTTTAGTAATTTCGAAAACATTAATTTTGTTAGTCGGGCAGAATGTCAGTCCCTTAGATAGCACTGACTTTTCTGCGGAGTTAAGAATTTTAGATGATAAATTTATTAAATTACTTTCGTTATTTGTGTTTGTCCGTACTAATCGTTGTTGTTGATTACACGTACGGATAGCTTGAGGCATACAAAATAAACTAGACAAGTTTGTTGGTTTAAGATTTAAAAAGGAAGGAGTTGAAATCTGATTATGAAATGGAATGGGAATATTTTCGTTTCGATACGATCTGATTAATTTGGAAAATTTTAAAAGTAATCTTTGTCTATCTTTGACTTGTATACCTCTAGCTCTATTTAAGATATCACTTATAATTTTATTTAGATGTGGAAAAGCTAGCAACGAAGCCTGTATAGTGTCATCTAAGTTGTTTTTGTGATGTATGGACAGATAGTAGTATTGTGTGTGTAATAATTGTGTGGTTTGTAAAGCATGTATGTATTGTAAGTCAGTAAATGGTTGTCTCACATCAGGAGGTATGGCATCCAGTGGCACACTGTGTATAAGAGTTTTAGGAGCTATGCCATATTTAAGACATTCTCCCAAAAACTCATAATGACCAAAGAATTGCGCCAATTTGTGAGCATGAAAGTCGATTTTTTTTAATAATCTCCCTCATGCACAATTCGGATCAATTCCCGGTGTAATGTAAAATAAATCATATATAAATAAGCTAATCTTTGTAAAAAGGAAGGCGCACGGTGTCGGGAACAGCGTAGCCTCCCCGCCCTCGCTTGTGTCGGCTACGTAGCGCCAAGAGCGCGCCGACGACAGGTAGGCGAATCGTATGAACGATAAGAATTATCTGAAATAAATAAAGTGTGTTAGATGTGTTTCTTACTTGGTAAAATATATAAATTGAAGCTATAAAATTTTATTGCCAAATATTTCGCCTCTCTATGGAGCGGCGTCATCAGTGACAGTGACTGAAGGTCTTTGTCATAAATTTTGAAGAAGTAATTTTATGTCTATTAGCAATGGTAAAGGCAATGCACTATACAGTTTTGTATTTATTTTTTAGAAAAATATCATCACCACCTAGCCCATCATGGAAAACATCATCAGCACGTTATGTCCATTGTTGGTTCGATATTAATAAATTTACAAAACAAGTTAGACAAAACCTAATGCATTACATTCAGACCAGATAGTATGCACCAAGCTGCCATATAAAAGAGCTTTCCCATGTTTTTAAATCAATAGACCGAATAGTTTTAGGAAAACTCTTTAATACTCTTACTGTGAAACAATTGTTAAAGGTAGTGTTATGTATACGCGCATGGGTGGGCACAGGTAAAATATTATTAATTTGAGAATCTACTGAATGTCTGTGTCCATTCATGCGAGTACGAAGGGGTGTCGTAGTTTCTCCCACATAAAAACTGTTACAAAATCTGCACTCCAGCATATATACGCAATGAGAAGTAGTACATTGTGCGAAATTTTGAATTTTGATGACAACAGGGTTATGATGAGTTTGTATATTGATATCGGAATTTATTATGGGACATGTTTTGCAACGAGATTGGTTGCACTTGTGTGTACCTAACAATGTGTTATTTTATTTTAATATTAATGTAAACAAATATATAAAATAACATTAAAATTCATGAATTTTTTATTGCGTTTTATTTGACATTCAAACAGAGTGAGAGGAGCATATGTTTTAGTTGCGAGATAGAGGGAGATACAAGTGATGTTCTTGTGAGCGCGCTTAATCCCTGGTCCGATTCATTATCACGCCAATAGCGCCGTGAGTGGTCTCATCGCGCTTTTTGAATCGGACCGGTGATTATGAACGTCAGCGCTGACAGCGGTGTCATCCCATTCGGACCGTGAGGTATATGAAAATATAGATTACCTAAGTATAGAAACAGCCTTTTTTTTACAGTTTTTATGGATATCTCTCCTGCTGCCATCTAGTGAAATACTTGGGAACCGTCTAAAAGAAAACTCCTCATTCAATGAGGAAATCATGTTCTATAACCGAGAAATACTATATTCTACATACTTATTATAACCTACATAATATATAGCATTCAGGATGCTTTAATAAATAATCGTGGTCATTTACATCGATATTCATTGTACGTTGATTCTCCGGACGGGGCGGAAGCAGCCCCCCCGTCTATTTATTATATTTTTTCAACAGATTAGATTAGATTGTTTAATTTATATAATAACTAATTACAACACCCATTTCCAAATTCTCATGTTTCCTTTCACACTTATGTTCAGACATTATTCATTAATAACAATAGAATAATAACTACTGGATATTGATCATAATGGTATATGGATAAATTAATACATACTATCACTGTGAACCGTTTTTATACAACGAGGCTATTTCATCATAAACACCTCAACAAGCTCGCCACTTGTTAGGTGTTGCCTCCGAATACCATCGGCAAAATGAAGACTGTTTAAAACGGTCCACTGGGTACCCTGAGGCTGTTTAAACCTCCAGGGGCTTTATCCCGAATTTTGACACGTTCACCGTCACGTATTTTGCGTAAATTACAGGGGCTTTATTCCGAGTTTTGACACGTTCACCGTCGCGCATTTTGCGTAAAGCCTGGGTATTGAAATGTAAGTTCTATCCTGTTAATTATAAAGTTGAAATTCCAATGCTCCATACATGTTTAAACTTGCGAAGAATTCGTGTATTTCAAGATGGCGGCATTATAATACCCAACCTTATACATACTATATAACCATTGTAATAGAGCTTAGCGTGAGAGGATACCTGGGGCCTTATTCCGAGTCGCAACCGCTAATCACGACAAGACGTTGCGCAAACTATAAATATGGAATTATAAGCTCTATTCCAATGGTTATATAGTATGTATTAGATTGGCTATTATAATGCCGCCATCTTTTCAATTCAATTTCTTATTTATATGGCCTCTCGCTTTTCGCGAATTTTGCCAGTGTCTAGTCGTGAAAAAGGCACTTAAGGAGGAGAAAAATAATTATAGAGACTTTAACTTATTAGTCTTTAAGTTTACAATAACATGATGTTAATCAAATAGGGGAGAACAAAATGCAAAGATATTACTCAAGTTACGGTTTAGGAGGGGGAATGCAGTATTTAAAATTAGTTAAGACATCACAAGGGCCAAAAGTTAGGAGACACAGGACAGCATACTATCTGAAAAAGAAACATTCAGCAATTTAGTATATAAAGGATTTAAAACACAAATTTATACCCAGTTATATAGAATTATAAATACATGATACAATAAAATAAATATACAACATAAATTCATATACACTCAGAGATACCAACCACACATTTTTTAGGAACCAATGATGCTGTTATACCTCTCTTTTTCATAAGAAATAGTAGGGTAAACATTAGAATAATTTTAATGATTGTATGGTTGGCATCTCTGAATGCTACAGGGGGCCCTAAAATATCTTAATATACAAAACTGTACATATTAGTTACAGTTTTAATTTAAATTTTTCAATATATTTTGCTAAAGCACAGAGTCCAGAGAAGCTGGACAAAGTGAGTAAAGTGTTTAAGTTGGTAGGTCGAGGGACATCACAGGGAAGAGTGTCATATAATGAGGTTGACTGATTTGGACATCTGAAGAATATATGTTCCAGGGTTCCCAGCTCGCAGCCGCAATCACACAATGCACTATCACGGGCCTTAATTTTATTAAGATGTATAGGGGAACTATTATGCCCCAGCCTAAGTCGGCAAATAGTGGATGTAATTTGTTTATTAAATGTTTTGTAAGTAAAGAACCAAGGTTTCAAACTTATATGAGGTTGTATAGTTCTGTAATGTTTAGCCTTTTCCTTATCTTTATTCCAGATTTCCTCCCAGCAACAAGCCAGGTCAGATTTAGCAAAAGGGTTTAAGTCCTGAGTATATAGGGCATAATCAACCATCAAACCAGTAACTGTGGCTTCCTTAGCCAATCTATCTACTGTTTCATTTTCCTCGATGCCACAATGGCTAGGGATCCAAGCCAGAATGACATCAAGGCCAGAGTTGTTACACTGGAGGAGTAAGTGTCTAATTTTGAAAGTAATAGGGTGAGGATTACTATTTGAGGAATAGTCTGATAAAGCTTTTAAACAGCTTTGAGAATCAGAGAATATAATTGATTTTTTAATTTTATGGGAGTGTATGTAAGATACAGCTTCATAAATATCAAGGGATTCCCCAGTGTAGATTGAAGACAGGGGAGGACTTCTAAAGTTTAATATAATAGAATATTTTGGTATCCAAACTGCTGAACCAACATACCTATGTTGGTTCAGCATATCAGCATCAGAACCGTATTTTGAAGCATCACAAAAAATTGGTAATCTATCTGACCAGTGTTTCTTAACTTCTCTATTGAAAATACTATTTGCTAAGGGGGAGTCCTTATCAATATCAAAAAATGTACAACTTTTGGGATGTAGAGTGAAGAATCGTATGGAAAGGCAAAGGAGGGGAAACATTGAGAGGTATATAAAGGGGTATCAAACTTACGCAACTTTATATAGCTGGCCAATAAGCATGGCATATCCCTATTTTTCCAGTAAGAAGATTTTGAGAGGCTATATAATAATTCCAATTTACCCATTAAAGGGTGAGAGGCGTTACAAGCTATTTTATATAAAAAACGATCCGAGAGATACTGTCTTCTGACAGACAAGGGAGGCTCAGCACATTCAGATTGCAAGGCCAAAATAGGAGATGACCTCATGGCACCAAGAATAACACGCAAACTTTTATATTGAATTTTGTTTATTTTATTTAGTGCAGATTGATTGCAGGGTGTGAGAACAAATGAAGCATAGTCTAGATTACTTGTAATGACAGCATTATACAGAAGTTGCTGGCAGTATGGCTGAGAGCCCCACCATGCTCCTGATAAGCATCTAAGTAGGTTAATCGATCTCTCACACTTATCTGAAATGTAATCAAAGTGGGGAATACCCGTCATTCTCGAATCCAATACAATGCCAAGAAATTTAAATGATTGAATTTGGGAGATGGGCCATTCATTGATTTTAATATTCAAGGAAGGGATTTTATATTTCCTAGAGAAAACAACAACAGCGCTTTTAGAAGGGGATAGTGTTAGTCCATGGGATTTAAGCCAATTGTTTAGATAGTAAAGAGCACTATTCAAGGGAGCCTGAGAATCTAGAATGCTAGCCACTGATACATAGAGAGCCAGATCATCTGCATATTGGAGAATATTGCAGAAAGATGTAACAGATAAGTCAAGATCAGAAGTATATATATTGTAGAGGAGCGGGCTTAGGACGGATCCCTGGGGCAGGCCCCTCCAGATTGTTTGAGAAGGTAGATGGTAACCTTTGTATCTGATATTTATGGTACTGGGAGATAGCAAGTTTGATATGACCTGTACAATCCTCACTGGGATGCTCAGCTTAAGCATTTTCTGCCTGAGCAGAGGAAGAAGGACACTATCATATGCAGAACTTATATCAAGAAAAACCCCTACTACTGATTCATTTTTTAAGAATGCTACTCTAATATCAGTGGATAACACTCCTAGGCTATCCATTGTGCCCTTACCTTTACGGAACCCAAACTGGGAATTAGGGATAATGCCTCTACTCTCCACTATCCACTCCAGGCGATTCTTCACAAGATGTTCCAGGATTTTACAAAATACGGGAGAAAGAGCAATAGGTCTGAAAGAAGAGGGGAGGGAGGGGTCTTTATTGGGTTTCAAGATAGGTATTAAAATTTGCTTTTTCCAGGGTTCCGGAGGGATACCATTAACAAATGTTTTATTTATGATTTGTAAAAGGATATTTTGGAAGCATACACTAGATTTACAGATAAATGAATACGGGATACCATCAAAGACCGGAGAGGAATCTTTAAGCTTGCTCAAGACAAAATCAAACTCCCTTCTGTTAAAGGGTTCATTCATGGGATCAACGAAGTTAAGGGAGACAGGTAAAGGGGGAAAATTATCAAATAGGGGATTCAGGGGAGGGGCCAGGGATTCTGAAAAACTCTGCAACCATCCTGAGGGGTCATTGGAAGAGGAAGTATTGTTAGAGGACATGGCTCCACGGAATTTTTTGATATTTTTCCAAACAAGAGATGAAGGGAAGCGAGGAGAAAGATTCTCACAAAATTTAAACCAACCTGATTTTTTCTTACTAGTTAGCAGTTTTCTTGTTTGAGCTGCTATTTTCTTATAATTAATAAAATTACTTAAAGACATCGATGCATTATACAGCCTTTCTGCCTCTCTTCGAGCTTTGACCATTTTTGTACACTCGGAATCCCACCAAGGAGGGGACATCATTCTCAGAGTTCTGATAGGCTTTCTAGGAATACATGCATCGGCTGAAGAAATCATAGATTCCACCAATTGGTCATAAATAGAAATATAGTTATTGTCATTTACAACATCTAGCAAATTAGCTTTCTGTCCTGGGAGATCGGAAAATTTTAACCAATTTGCATAATCAAACTTATATTTACAAAGGGGTTCAAAATTCAAGGTTAAGGGGGAAGGAATAAGATATGATATTAAAATTGGGTAATGGTCACTCCCAAATGATTCTGATAAAATGGACCAGGACAAGATTGGAGACAAGGAAGGAGAGCATAAGGAGAGATCCACTGCACTCGGGAGTTGAGTGGGATTGGGGCGTCTGGTTGCTGCACCATCATTTAAAATACAGAAATTCAGATTGTCAATGAGATCCAAAAAGTCCGAAGCCGAAAGGCATCTGTTGAACGGGGCCCCCACATGGGATGATGACAATTGAAGTCCCCACAGATAACGACTGGCTGGGAAAGGGAAGAGAAGAGAAAATCTAGAATAGGAATATGGGAGCGATTGGGGTGAGGAACATAAACTGATACCCAGGTTATACCTGATCTGATAGCAACCATATTAATATCTGGTGGGTGAGCAGTGATGCGAATCTGATGAAAAGAGATGTGTCTACTAATAAAAATTGCACAAGACAGAGACGATGGATATGGTGGTATATCCATCGTCTCTGTCTTCCCCCATACTAAGGAAGCCTGGGAGTATAAATCTTGACCCTGGCTTAAGCCAGGGTTCAGTAATGGCCAGTATATTAATATTAAAATTTCTAATTAAATATATTATATCAGTCTTTTATTTTTAATGCTATTCACATTCCACTGTATTATGTGTTGTGTCTGGGGCGTTTTGTTGGATGATGTGAAGAAGTTCATTTAGTTTTTGAGAAACATTGTTCGGTATATTATTGTTGTAATTACTACTTATATTACTACTCTTTTAGAGTTAAAATTAGTTCAATCAGGTTCTCCTTTGACTTCCCTATCCTGATTGACTTTCCCTTAGGCACATCCATTGGCCGGATAGGGGGGATTGAAAGCTCCAATTATGGACTTATGGGCCTCTTTGTCATAGCCTTTATAGACTTGTTTTTGCGGTTTCTGAAGTAATACTGTTTTTTTATATGATTTTCTGGGCGTTAATTTGGAAGATACATTTTTAGAATAATGGAGTTAGGGGAGTTTTGGAGACCTCTGCAAAGCTGCGGGTAGGAAACCTGGAAGAGGCTTCCAAGAAGGATATATTATCCTGCGACATTAAAGTTTTAATAGATTTTTGACGGGAATGTTCTGGACAATTCCTATCAGTAGCCATATGTTAATTATAAAGTTGAAATTCCAATGCTCCACACATGTTCAAACTTGCGAAGAATTCGTGTATTTCAAGATGGCGGCATTATTATAGTCAACCTAACATACTGTATAACCATTGGAATATAACTTATATTTCCATATTTATAGTTGGCGCAACGTCTTGTCGTGATTAGCGGTTACAAACTCGGAATAAGGCCCCTGGTCGTCAGCAGAATCCTGTCCGGTTCGGTTGGAAACTGTCCGTATTGAGACCGGACCTTTATTGTAGGTAAAGGTACGCATTGGGTACTAAATGACACCTCTTCGGATGGTAAAATAAGACTGATTTTATTTGAATAAAGTATGAGCTTATATAGTAAATGAGATTTTAAACAAAGAACATAATTATAAAAATGTGACATGAACAGATGACAATTAAATTGATTTGAAAATGGTATGAAACATTGTTATAAAAGAGTAAATGATTTATTGGCCGCTTTGCATGAGGCAAAGGCTGATTTTATATCAGCCGGCATTACCCCCCTTCAAGCTATAGCGTACATTGGTGTAGAAATGTAGAGGGTGGAGAAAGTATGTTAAAAGAAGATGCGAGCAGAAAATATTGACGAATCATGAACATGAATGCAGGTCTATACGAACAAAAATGATGCTGCGATAAATTTGATGCAGGAGCAAGAGATGACATATTAAGGTTTGTTGAAGTTGATGTACGAATTCTGCATCGTCAATTTTTGACTTTGTAGGTACGAAAAAATCGGATGAAGTCGTAAGGTGGTACCGTATGTCAACAATTCTCTACACAGATTCTTATCGCGTATTGCTGTTCGAGGGTCTAGAAGAATGGTTGGAGTTCGTCACACATTTGAGCGAAAGTTTCTCTTGCCATGATGGAAACTTTGAGAGTAATGATGCCATCGCTTAATTTTGCCATGTGGATTTTGATGATGTACGCCAGAAGGAAAGAGAATCTTTGCTGGACTGATTGTTGACATATCAGTCAAACAAGGATCGCCTGAGGACGCGAAATTAGTAGCCTACGGCGAAAACATTTTATTGATTTAGGAGACCAAATATTATATATTTGATTTAGAAAGAAAACAAAAAAAAATATATGCGACGAAATTCGGCGAATGTTGAATGGTCTCAGCATGCTTGAGCAGTGAGTAGCACGATGGGCAGCAATGCGGTCAGGAATCGGCGCGATTGGGCAGCAGCGGGCTTGGGTAGCAACGCGCCCAGGCAGCAGCGGGCTTGGGCAGCAAGTAGCAACGTGCTTGTAAATAAAATTACATAATGTATATGAATATTTTTTATTTGGACATTAAAAATATCAATATGATTATGGTTTTACCAAGTAACCAATGGTTACTTAGATCAGGGGCCTGACCAAAGAACACGATCGCCAATCGAATCGCCTCATCGATCGATAAAAATGTATAGGAATTTTACTCTATGGGTAGAGTCCGATCGCCGAAAACCGTCAAATCCCATACATTTGGCTTTCGATGGGTATTTCGATTCGATTATCGATCGGCTCTTTGGTAAGGCCCCTGTGCTCGTATAAAACATAAATATGCTACTCTGCCTTGTGATGAATATTTTTTTTTTTAATTTACTTTTTACAGTAGGATTCCAATAAACGTTACATTTAATTTTCTGAAACCCTAGTAAATGTGGGTTTTAGAATATATTTTTTAAATATCAATATCTCTTACGGTTTAAAAAAAACGACGTTGATGTAAAAAAAAAAGTGTATATTTTGTTTTTTTGTTGAATAATTTTGTTTTTTTCTATGGCAAGTTTGGTGTCGTTTTCGGATAATTTAAGGATAAATAATTCATTTTCATAACAAAAACGATTTTGTTATGAAAATGAATTATTTATCCTTAAATTATCCGAAAACGACACCAAACTTGCCATTATAGCATTAGTTTTAGCACAATAGCGCTCACAGTGGAGCGCGGCGGAGTCAAACTTCCCCCCTTACCCTCATCACCCACGCGGTGCCTACCGATGGCTACCGAGTACCGGGCGAAATCTACCAAGGAATAACTGTGCTAAGTTTGAGCCTTTAATCACAAAATGCAGGGTACATCGCACTAAATACCCCAATACATATTATGAACATTACAAAACAATTAGTGGTTCGCACGACTGTAGCGCCGAGAACCTTAAATAATAAACCTTAATAAACTTAAGATGATTATTTATACTTTTAGTACTAAAATATAACATCAAATGCCAATATTTATTATTTTTCATTGTTTTCTATTTTGTTTTAAATAAAATAACTCGATCAACACTATAAAACAACGAATGTTTTACAATCGGATCGGGGACTAAGGGAGCGTCCGGCACATCCCTCTGAGCCGCTGTCATTTCAATTTAGATTTTTTGATTTGATGCGTCGTCGCCGGTATTAATTTTTGCTTGGCGGGAATTACTTAATTTTGTTTAATTATGGCTGGAATTAATTCCTTATCGATCAGAGGTATACGAAGTTTTGGCCCAGATAATGGAGATGAACAGAAGATATCTTTTGAGAAGCCCCTTACCCTTATTTTGGGGCAAAATGGATGTGGAAAAACTACCATTATTGAATGTTTGCGGTACGCTATTACTGGGCAAATGCCTCCTGGCAGTAGAAATGAGTGTTTTGTGCATGATACAAAAGTAAATCGCTCTTCTGAAGTTATGGGACAAGTCAAATTGAAGGTAATTCATCCCTATGTGTTTAGCTTGTCTCATTAAAATAACCGCGTTGTAACCCCTAACGAATGCCATGTTTGTAATAAATATTATTGATGATTTAAATAACTGGTGATATGTTATTTCCTTTTTTCGTTGTTAATTTTTTAACTTTTTACGGGTTATTGATACTGATGTTAAATCTTGGAAACAACTTTTGTTGCAAGGTTTAGTGGCATTGTTGAAATAATATCCCTTAGCCTGGTACATACATACATATCATTACGGGTGCCTTACGGCGCCCGAGACCGCCTAGACGGCCCCAGGGTACCCAGCGGAGGGGTACCCTGGTAATAAATGTATAATTTTACTTGTGATATGGATAAAACATGTTTAGGGGGCTTTTCCAAAATTCAAATATTATTACCCATACTATCTCTCGGGGAAAAAAAAGAGATGGAAACTACTACTTTTGTAAAGGAGGGACAACTCAAGAAAAGTAAACCTTTCTTAATTCTGGACAAAGCACAAGGAAAATATTGATGGATACATTCAAAATACATTACAAGATTCCAGACGAACTAGCAGTTTCAGCCTATAGACCAGACATACTGGTGTACTCTCGGTACTTGAAGAAAGTAATACATATAGAACTCACCGTTCCGTGGGAAACAAACATACCTAAGGACCACAACATCAAGTCGAACAAATATTTTGATCTCACAAACTAAATTACTAGAAATGGATTTAAAACTCAACTTTACTTCCACTGAAAGTTGGTGCAAGAGGAACTCCAGCAGTCTTTGCACCGTGTATTGAAGGATCTTGGCCTTCTGAGAACAGCTGTCGGAATTTTTATGGAGAGTGTTTCCAAGATGGCGCTAACAGGATCATATGGTATTTGGTTGAGTAGAGAGGGTAGTGAACACAGTGCAGGTGAGAGTTCAAAAGGCCTTTAAACCTACTTCGCGGTCTCAAGTCCGGGAACGCTGCAGTTCATTCCCCTGCCTTTTAACCAGGCGATTGAACCCGGCACCTGCACTGTGTAGCCATTGATTGCTAAGAACATTGTCTCTCTACAGAAATTATATCTTTTTCTTTATCTCGAGAGATTGCACTGGTTAATTATTACCCCGTTTTGCAAAGCAGCCTTGTGGCCTTGGTTTATCAAAATGTTTCTGAATTTTTATTTTTCCTTTAGATGGTGAATGGAAAAGAACATGAATTGGAAGTATCAAGATCAATGCGTGTCACTGCTCTTGCAAAAAAAACTAAATTTCAAACTTTAGATTCATTTTTGTCTGTTATTGATGACAATGGAAAGTCCAAAGACATATCCTCTAGATGTGCAGATTTAGACCTTGTGTTACATGAACAAATAGGTATGTCATAAATATTCTAGTAAGTGGGCTCAACCGCTATGGTGTTGGGTTCCGGCTGGGGAATATTCCTGTTCACAGGTGCAGGATCACTAATTCATGCACCAGAGGAGCTGGCCCTCACAAAGCGAGGGCCTTGCAGCATGTTTCCCTCCTCGGTATAGTAATTATTATCTAGTGATAATAATTATTATACTGTCTAAAATTCAAATATTATTACATGTGCAATATCTCAGGGAAAAGAAAAATATAGAATATACACAAATTACATGTAAAATTTTATTCTATTCTATATATCTGTCTTTTTCTTTTTCCTGAAAGACCGCACAGGTTTATTAGTACCCTGTTTTGGAATGCATCCCTAATTATCATGGGATATTGAATATAACCAACTAAACATGGGTGTGAATATACCCAGAGTAACATTTGGGTTTTTGTTACTTTTAGATAAAAATATGTTAAGGGATCCCAACTTATTCAGCCAGTTGGTTATACCTTTATTTTAAAGTCACAAATTCTGAGGTTGATAGAAGTGCAGTGGTGGCTGCTGTCAGTGTGTACTAAACAAATAAATCTATACTTATCATGCATTAAATTTCCCTCACACTTGCTTTCTGTTGAATAATAACCATTCTCATGTCTTGTTTCATCAGTATTGGGATTGTCTTATTTTGTGTATTTTGTACATTAAATTAACATATATTAATTAGTATACTTTTATTAAATTTATCTGAATTTATAAATTCTGATTCAGATTTCAGTTACCTCTGTAACATTCCTAGTATAGACACAACAAACAATTTTGTGACCATTCTTAGTCAGTAATGATAACTCAGTCACCTACTGGTTAGATTAATTAAACTTGAATAAAAATAATACCAACATATCACATATTGCCCTGGTCATAAATTAAGTTCTAAAATTGTACCAGAAACAACAATACCAATTTATATTATATTTATGTACTGATATTTTAGGCAATGAGTGGGAATTGAACCCATACCCTCTGGATGCAACACCAACGGCCCAACCATGCCACAGAGACAGTAAACTATGGGACAATGACATGTACCTACACAGCTGAATGACATAACCATTTCATCACTCAATGTTGTTTTTTTTGTACCACCACCAATGCCTTACAACATCTGATATACATCAGATAAACTCTTGCCAATATATTGTTGGCTAGAATTACAGTTGTTGAAGGTCCATATTTAACAGTGGAGTGTTTAAATCTGCTAATGGTAATTTATTATTAAATTCCAGGTGTATCTAAAGCTATTATAAACTCAGTAATATTTTGCCACCAAGAAGATTCAGAATGGCCATTAGATGAAGGCAAGAAAGTAAAGGAGAGATTTGATGAGATATTTGACGCTGATAAATATAGTGACTGCTTTGATGTACTTAGAAAAATTAGAAAAGAATATGGAGTTACAATAAAATTACTAGGTATGTTTATTTTCATTAAATTTAAATCATGATAATAATTTTATGTAGGACATTATACATATTGCCTTGTTCAAAAAAAAACTTTAGGTTTGTACTATGTGTAGCAACAGAGACAATGATAAATAAATACCATCACGGGTGCCTATTTGACTCCCGAGAACCGTTTAAATGGCCTCATGGTACCCATTGGTGGATGGTTTAACCCGTCCTCGTTTTGCAATGACAATGATACTTAATACATATTACTTTTATAAACACCAACTGTACAGAAAAACTTAATATTATTTTGCCTTAAATGGGAACTAGATCATGGAGCTTGTTTAAAAGTATATGCAACTATTGATTGTAGGAATGACACAACAAAAAAATTATGTATTTGAAATACTAATGACTGATTTCACCAACTCTAAGGGGTGTTAAGGGACAATTAATGACAGTTGTTTCATAGAATATGTCAAAATTCTTATTTAGGGGCTCCTTTAGAGTTAGGGATTGTTGGTTAAATCGGTCATTATACTAATAGAATTAAAAAGTATAGTTAATTAAATTTTGATTTCATAATTTGTAACATCAACAGATCAAGAAGTTAATCACTTGACTGAGAAAAAGAATGATCTTGATAAGAAAAAATTAGAGATGGTGAATACTGAGTCAAAGATATCGGAAGCAGAGATCAAAGTGGGGGAACTGGGTGCAGAACTAAAGCCTGTCACTGAGAAGATTAAAGCAATAGAAATATTGCAGAAAAATCTTGTTTCTTGTGAAACTAAAAAAGAAAAATTTAAAACAAGGTAAGATAATGGTATTAATTTTTATATTTATAATTCAATAAATATATGATCAGTGGCCACATTCTGTTTCTTATAATGTGAGCATTAGATTATCAAAAAAACGAATTCCGTTAGTAGAGCTCTCTCCTCCAATCAGCGAAGGTTAAAAAACTACTCTGATTGGAGGAGAGCGCGCTAATAGCGGAAATCGTTATTTTAACAATCACATTATAAGAAACTTAATAAGACTATAAAAAAATAGCTGTTATTCTCAGATTAACTGTACCAACTTGTGAAACTGCTTATAGAGTCTATAGAAACACTGCAACAAGCTTGCCACTTGTTTGGTCTAGACTCAGAATACCATAGATTATAATGAGTTGTGAATAAAATGCTTCTCTTGGGTAACCTAAAGCCATTTAGACGGTCTTAGTCACCGTAAGGCACTAGTGTTGGATACCTATAAAAAAATATGGATACATATAAGTGAATGAAAATCTATTTATTATGTTTATGTATAAACCAAATTATTAAAGAAATTCCTCATTCAATTTTGTTGAGTGTACTAATTAACAGCTTGCTATTTTATTAAATATATTATACTTTAGATTAGATCATGCAAAATCGCAAGTGGAAGAGTTGCAGAAAGCTATCAAGACTTTATTTGAAGGCACCACTGAAGAATTGCAACAAAACATTAGTAAGTATTAGTAAAAGTTACTTACTTTTAATATTCATTATGACCATTATTTATTTATTCAAAAACTTTATTCCACAGTAAACAAAAGTTAAGTACAAAGACAAACTTAATGCCTAATATAAATTAAGGCCATCTGTACACTGTAAACATATTAATTTATTTTTATACCATCCATATTAAAATCCCTGGTTCGAATCCGGTGTATACCAATGAGTTTTTAATTAAAAAAATTATGTACATTTGTTTGACAACACCATATAGTGCCTCAGAGAGCACGTTAAGCTGTCGGTCCTGGTTTTACTATACCAACTTGTAAAACTGTTTATAGATGGGTTATTGAGTTTATTCAAAAAAATCGCGACGAGCTAGCCACTTGTTCGGTGTAGACTCATACCATCGGCTACGACGAGGTGGGATTAAAACCCTTCCGCTGGGTACCCTGAGGCCGTCTAGGCGGTCTCGGGCGCCGTAAGGCACCAGTGAAGATATATATAAAGGTTGTCCAGCGGGAATTTTTCAAATTTCATATAAATAAACTACATAGATTTTATTTATTTTTATTAAAACAAAATGATTTCATTTCTTAAACACTATCATTTAAATGATGACCGTTTTTTTGTACGTACTCCTGTAGTCGGACCCTTAAATAAATAATTTATTATTATTTGCAATTACGCGACGGCGAAGCTCTGGAGTAATGCTTTGAACTTCACGACGAATATTGGCCTGCAGGGCTTGAATTGTCCGGGGATTGTTCTCATAAACCTTCGATTTAAGGTAACCCCATAAAAAAAATCGCAGGTCGGGTGACCTGGGTGGCCATGAGATGTCTCCGTACTTGCTGATCAGTTTATTTGGAAAAAATGTCCTTAACTTTTCCATCGACACCCTAGCTGTATGCGGAGTGGCACCATCTTGCTGAAATTGTGTCCTATTGTTGTAACCTCAATACAGCTGCAATTGTGGTAGCAGAAATTCGTCTATCATACGGCAATACACCGGAGAAGTGACTGTTTCTCCTTGGTTAAAAAAATAGGGCCCCATTACACCGCTAGCCGAAATGGCACACCAAACTGTGGTTTTCAAGCAATGTAAACGTTTCTGGTAGCGTTCTCTTGGGTTGTTCGGGCACCATTATCTCATATTCTGTTTATTTACATATCCATCAATGTGGAAATGTGCTTCGTCACTAAACAAAATGTTTCCCAACGTGGTAGGTGTTCGATAGCGTTCCAGCATTGTTCTTGCGAAGGTTTCTCGCAAAGGATAGTCACTTTCGTTGAGACCCTGAACAATTTGCATTTTGTATGGATGGAGTCTTAATTTCTTCTTCAAAATAACATGCACTGTTGACTTTTTGATTCCTGTGGAGGCTGCAATTTTCCTAATTGACTTGCGTGGATTTTTAATGATTTCATGTCGAACTTCAGACACACGTTCTGGCGTTGCTGCTGATGTTGATGGTACTGAAGGAGTTCTGTTGAGCGTTGTCCCTTCTTGCCTAAATCTTTGTACCCACAAGTTGCGTGCTCGGCCCATCACTTAAACGCCGAATATTAAAATGAGTACAAAACGTTCGACGCGCGCGAACCAACGATTCACCATTCTTTAGATATTGCTCAACCGCGAACGAGCGGTGCGCTTCCGTCCAGTGACTCATGACTACTAACAAATCCACAAGTACCGCGCTTTCAATAGTACCCCTTCTGCCCACTTCACCCCGCTATTACTTCGATAATTGCCGTTTAAAGTTAAAAAAATCCTGCTGGACACCCTTTATATTAAACAAACAAAACTTACTTTATATTTTTTTATTATTTAGCTAATTACAGTTCAACTGCAAAAGCAAAACAGCGTGAGTTGACTCAGTCCCAAGGCAAAATCCATACATTTAACAGGGATGAAGAAAAAACTGTAAATGACATGTCAACCAATGACGTCAAATACAACAAACTTATTCTGCTAGAGAGTCAACACCAGGACAGAGTGGGCACACTTAATCAGCAAATTTTGGAGACTGGCAAATTGGCAGGTAAAAGGCACATAATAATTTTACAAAATTCCCTTTACTATACAATATTATTTTTATTAAATTCACAAGTGTAAACTAATAAGTTAATTTCATCATTCTGTATAGAATTAATATTAAATATTGTAGGTAGTAACTAATTTAGTTACTCAAAATACTTAAAAAAAAAAAACTTTTATCATACATATTATCTTTTCATTTGAGACCACACCACAATCTGTCTCAATATTTTTTGACCTTTTGGGCCTGTATTTCTTTTTTCTACTTGATTTATCAATTTAGTGATAATTTTTTTAATTATAAATTTTACTTTTTTAGAAATTACTATAGAGCCATTAGAATCCAGGGAGGACACAATAAAGGGAATCACCACCATAACTCAGAAGGTTACCAGTCTCCAACAAGAGCTTAAGACCCAAAAGAAAACCTCTGATGCTGAGGAGAAGGCTCTGCAGGGTGAAGTCAATCAATCTAGAGATGAATTGGTAAGTCATTTTACGTATGTACTTACACTGCACGTGTTAGAAAGATATACAGTCTGAGAAATGTCGCTAAATGTTAAGTAACGTAAAACTTTATATTAATATACTTGTTTCCTTGCTGGTCCACTAAACACGCCGGACGATATAGAGGTGACAGCCAACTACCTCATGGAGTCCATATTAAAAACCAAGCAGGCGGCAACCCACGAGCTGCCTCCACATGCTGGCGAAAGGCGACAATGTCTTCCCGTCCCCCTCCGGAACAAACTTAAATTCAAGCGACGACTCCAAAAGCGCTGAGCGGATTTCCGCGACCCCAGCACTAAACGAGAGCTCAACAAAGTTTCTGAAGAGCTCTCTGCTGAGATCGCCGCATTCCGGGGGAGGGCCTGGGAGAACTATATGGACTCCGTGGGTCAGGACATTACGCTAGGAGCCCTGTACCGCCTCACCAGGAGACTGACCCAATTGCCTCAGGCCACCCATCCACTGGTCGACGAAGAGGGTAACAAGCATTACGCCGCCCAGGACCGAGCCTATATCCTAGGGAAACATCTGCGGGGCCAATTCATGCCCTACCCCTTTGTAGACCCGGCCTTTAATGGTCAAATAGTGCGTACAGTGCGCTAATTTTTAAGTGGTCCTAAACCGGAATCCCTCCCAGGGCATTTTTTTGTCCCCAGCCAAGGTGGAACTCACAGCGCTCCGTCTTAAGCCTAAAAAGGCTCCGGGACCGGATGGGATCACAAACCTAATGCTATTGCAGCATCCCCGCAGGGCATTCGTAACCTTTACACGCCTCTGCAATGGGATACTCCGAACCGGACACTTCCCCAGCACTTGGAAGCGGGGGAAAGTCATCATGTTGCCAAAGCCTAGCAAAGATAAACGTCAGCCGGGCATTTACCGGCCCATAACCCTGCTTCCGCATCCGGCCAAGCTGTTCGAGCGGCTGTTCCTCCGGAGACTGAATACCTTCATCGAAATTCGATCGGAGCAATTCGGGTTTCGCGAGGGACACAGCACTACGCTCCAGCTGGTTCGGGTGCTGCACCACATGGCGAGCGAGTTGAACGTAGGCCGGTCCACGGTCGGTCGCGGTCTTTCTCGACATCGAAAAGGCATTCAACCGTGTCTGTCACTCCGGCCTCATATACAAACTCCTCGACTCGCCTGTGCCACCCATGGCCACGCGGTTGCTCGCCTCATTCTTGATCAACCGCCACTTCCACGTGGCTGTGGAAGGAAAAACCTCTGAGGAGCATCCCATCCATGCGGGAGTCCCGCAAGGAAGCTGCTTATCTCCCGCGCTGTACGCATTATTTACCAATGACATCCCAACTCTTTTTGGCCACCTAGGCACGAGAGAGCAGGATGTCACACTGGCGCTGTTCGCGGATGACAGCGCCTAACCTATCGTCGTCCGATAAGAACCCGAAGCTCGCCGCCGAGAAGATGCAGAGGATGTTGGATGTTCTCCCTTCATGGCTCGACAAATGGCGGATGTCTGTGAATGTGGGAAAGACGTCCGCCCTACTGGTGACCCGCACCGCCGCCGCCCACCCAACCTGAAACTTAGGGGACAGGAGGTCCAATGGGCCGATTCCATTAAGTACCTGGGGTGCATAATTAACCGGTCGTTGAGCATGTACCCCATGGCCACTGCTGCTGTGAGCAAGGCCAAGGCCGCCCGCTCGATGCTCTGCCCGGTTCTCAAGTCTAATTTACCACTCCGGGTCAGGGTATCGGTCTACAAAACTTTCATCCATCCCCAACTCAGTTATGCGGCCCCAGCGTGGCACCAACTTCTGTCGGCCACGAACAAAGCCCGACTCCAGCGCCAGCAGAACCTCTCTGCGTATGGCGACTGGCGCTCCGTGGTTCGTGCGCAATAAAACGATTGGTGATGACGTGAAGGTCGAACCGCTCGAGAAGTTGAAGTTGTCGAACTGTCAGCACGTCGAATGTACGACCGGGCCGACAACGGACCCTACGACCTTCACGGCATTGCTCCATTGCTGGTACGGCCAACGAATGGTTAGCCTACGCCGAGAGAGCTTCTCGGCGCTGAGCTTCCTACTCCGCTAGATGACTAGCTTTTCTTCCTGACGCGCTGTCGCCTGCAGCGCGTCAGTGCCTCCACTGTTCGGCCCTTATTATATAATTAAGAGCCTCGCGTCACCGCGACAAGTCTCCGGCGGGCTGTCGCCCGCCGAGTCCATGCCTTGGCAACAGGGTTTTCCCACGCCGACCCTCGGCCCCAGGGGGGTCGAATGCCCCGTTACTACTACTACTACTTTTATTACCCACAACAGAAAGATTTTTGCGTACAATTACGAATATTAAAAAAAAAAACTTCTACCTACAACCAAGTTGTAATATTAGAAGTACGTTTGTATGGGCGTCAAGTCGACTCCAGTGGTCACATTCTATTTCCTATAACGTGAGCATTAGATTGGCAAAATAACACTACCGTTATTAATATCCTCCAATTAGTGATGGTTAAAAAACTACTTAGATTGGAGGAGAGTGCGCTAATAGCGGAAAACATTATTTTAACAATCTAACAATCACGTTGTTAGAAACAGAATGTGACCGCTGTGCTCTTAAAAGAAAAAAAGAGGAGAATAGTAGATACAAGTATATGGGTTCCTGATTCGAATCCCAGTGTGTACCAATAGTGTTTGACAATACTATAGTGTCTCGGAGAGCACGTTAAGCTGTCTGTCCTGTTTTCACTACACCAACTTGTAAAACTGTTTATAGATGGGTTATTGAGTCTTTTCAAAACATCACGACGAGCTAGCCACTGGTTCGGTGTAGACTCATACCACCAGCTACAACGAGGTAGAATTAAAAACCCTTCCGCTGGGTACCATGAGGCCGTCTAGGCGTTTACGGGCGCCGATAGTCACCTGTGATAATATTCATTTTAAGTATATAGAAAAGTCTCATTAAAAAAATAATTTGCAATTTTTCTCAGCAACTATTCTAGAATTTGAAATTTAGAGTATTAAATTCAATGCATTTTCTTGGGTCTGTGAATATAGACGCAAGTTACAGATAAGAAGGGAGACTTGAGACTGGTCATTGCTACATGCTAGATCCAACATCACAGTCACTGTTAAGTTCATCAGACATTGGACTATATCATTCACTGTATAACATCCTAATATCATTTCATCATATAAATAATTTGTTTTCAGTCAAGACATAAGCAAAAGATAGTTGGTAAGGAGGGAGAGATACAGGGGGTGAGGAAAGACATGATGAAGATTGAGCGAGCCATCGCCGACGCCACTGACTGTAAACAAAAACTAGAGCTGCTGCAAGAAAAACTGGATGCTGCTGAAAAGTTAGTAATTAATTGGTATTAATAATAGTAGTGTCCTATTGTTGAAAATCCTACAAATCTTTGTAGAATTTAGCACTGGCTTAGTAATATAAGAGAAAAAGCAACCTTAACTATGGAATTCAGGACATATTGTCTGTCAAACATTATAATATTGAACATCAAGACTGGAAAAGGGGTTTTATCCCTTCGTTGTTGATATCCTGTTGCATATCATTTTTTGTGGAATTCCCTCCCTTGTTGTGTTTCCTGACACCTACAATCTGGATGCCTTTCAAGACTAGGGTGAACAATACTGAACATGCATTTACAGAGTAAGTGTGCCTTCTCTTCATCCTCATTGTTGCTTTCCATCAGGCAAGATTGAGCTCAAATGCAGGCTTGGTTTATTATTTAAAAAAAAACTATTATCAAATTATGGACTACATATCATCCATAAAATTTTAACAATGTTTGGATATTTTTCTGAACATATTATGGATTGTGTAACTGATCAGATTTTTTAAATTAGCTCTTTGGCTTGTATTATAATTTATATAATATAACCATATATTATATCATAATTCACAACTCCCAAGATATCAAGATATTGTATGTATATTTTTTTATATTATTTAAATCATACAATTTCTTCTCTCATTTGGCGCAAGCAGTTTATCCAGTATCCAGTTTAAATATAAAAACTAACTCTATACAAACACCTTAACATAGCTTGTAAGCCTCGTAATGACCCTTTTCGTCTTTTTTTAAAACATTAGCGCCGGTTTTCACAAATACTTATTGAGTTCTTGTAGAACACTTTAGTTATAAAACGTTTTCTTTATTTTTTGCTGCTAAAAAAATTGAGAAAAAGTTCTATAATTAAAGTGTTCTTGAAGGACTCAAAAAGTTTTTATGAATAAGGCCATAAATATTTTTATTTATTATCAGGGAATATCAAGAAGCAGATGCTGAGCTGAATGTAGAAGATACTCAGAAGGAAATCAACGAAAGTGAAAAGTTACTGGATCAATATGAACAAGAGGTGGACGAGCTTGGTGCTAAGGTATTTCACTCAATACTACTTACACTAAAACTCTGTCAGTTTTTACACAACATTTTTATATTTTAACTCCTGAACAACTCCAAACTTTTGCTATCCAAAATAAACATTACCACTAGAAAGTTAGGACAATAAAAACATAGGATTTAAAGTTGAACCTCAGAATATAAATATTTATATTGTTTATTATTTTATGTTTATGAAATTATAGTTTTTGTTTATTTTTAAAGTGTCAACGTGGAAGATGGCATATCTTGTTGTATCTGGTTCCATGGATTTACTACTCTGTTGCATAGAGAGTTATATACAGCGTTTATAATGGTTTACAAATTATTGTAACATTTCCAATTGAATATTTTTTTTAATGGGTTTTTTAGGTAAACTTGATTTAATAATGATGTTGTAATATAATTCCAGATAACGAAACTGCAAAAACATTCAGCCAAGATAAAGGAGCGTGACCTTATCCAAGAGTCTCTCCAGGGCAAAGAGAAGCAGTTCAACCTGATCAGCAATAAACACAAGTCCGCTCTCACAGAGCTGTTAGGTCAGATGCCTGAGAAGGACTTTGCAATGTCCATCAACAAACTGGAGATTGCCACCCGGAAAGAAGTTGATGGGATTAAGAAGAAAATGAAAGAAAAACAACGCGAGGTTTGTTTGTTTTTTCTTTTTTCACACATTTTTTATAATACTGTATTGAAAGTTCCTTAAAATTTTTTTTTAAATATAAACCTATTGTTCCCTTATACAAAGGACTGTTTGCGTATAGTGATTAATATATGGAACCAACATAGTGCCTTAAATGGCATAAAACGAGTTGTTGCCGCCATATTCTGTTCTCACTTCAACCAATCAACGCATCAAAAAAAAAAAGCAATCCCTGATGCTTTTGTTCTCACTTTTTTTATTTTTGTATGGCGGTGGCCATCTCTATTCTCAAAAATGGAAAGGCGATTTAAGGGCATGTTCCTATTTTATCTCCATGTATTGTACCTAAACATCATTTAAAAATAGTATGGACATGCCTTTCTAAATATTTTTTGTATAAAATCCCTGGATTTTTAAATATAAAAATATTTTTAATAAATTTTGAAAGGCATGTCCATACTATTTTTAAATGAAGTTTAGGAACTATTACACAGATTTTCCGATCACTAGTCATAAGTGTATATCATGTCATTTTATCGACAAGGTAAAACTATTATATAACAATATTCATTAAGAGGTAGAAATGGATAGTTTCTTAAAATACCTGAACAAGAAAATTTTAGTCTTGACATATTCTACTTCTATGTTATATAATTGACTGCCACCGCATATAAGAAAAGCCAACAATAATAGGACCCAAAATTAATCTAAGTAAAAGGTTAATGGAAGCACAACAACTTGAGACTGGATTTTTACCCCCTCATTCATAAATACTTTACTAACGAACTGGATGAAGTACCATTTTAACTAAAACGCGTAGGTTAGTTAAAATAGTGCTCTATTAATGAAAATCATCTTTGACAAAAAGAGATAAAACACTATTTTAACTAAAACACTCACTAATATTTTTATAAATAAACGGTTACTTTAAAATTTAAAAACCAAGACATGTTAGTCTTATACTAACACTTAACACACAATAACTGAGTGTATCCTGTTCCTCTGTTGACTTCTATGTACACTAGTAATAAAGACGAATTTAAGATAGTTAAACTTTATTAATTATCATTTATACAACAAAAACATTCACATCCGTAAACAAGTCGCTAGCGCAGTTTTTATACTCTGCCCACAGATTAGTGTTGTGACACCTTCTCTCGTTGTTAGGGCTGTTCCATTCGTATTGATTTTTTCCTTCCGTCTAACAGTTCGGCCATCCTGCAATCCTTCGGTCCCCGAAGGAGAGAGTAACCAATGGTGGCGGTCCTGGACATTAGAAACATCGTAAGCCGCAAATATTCTGGCTCTTCAAATCTTCATAACTGGTGCGCCTACCCTTACCCTAGATGGAATCGCTTTATCACTAGATATGCATTTACAAAAGGAGTGAGAAGTGCTATAAGGCCCCAAAGGCAAAGCACTGACTAAAACACTATTTAAGTCCTAAGACTAAGTGTAAGGAAATCTGAAAGGCCCCATAGGCAAGATGTCAGATGACTCAATAAGTCTACAGTGCTAAAGGCTCCACTGTAAAATGCTATAAAGGCCCCTAAGGCAAGCATTACTAGTATAAAATATATATTTAAAATATAAAAATATATAACATTCGCCAACACTACGGAGACCCCGAAGGCAAGCGTCAGTTGTTTTTAAGGTAATAGTGCTGTGAGGCTCCGTAAGCAAGCACTGTGCTAACACTTTGTAGGCCCCGAAGGCAAGCATCAGCTGTCTTTAAGGTAATATTGCTGTGAGGCTCCGTAAGCAAGCACTGTGCTAACACTGTGTAGGCCCCGAAGGCAAGCGTCAGTTGTTTTCCAGGTAATAGTGCTGGGAGGCTCCGTAAGCAAGCACTGTGCTAACACTGTGTAGGCCCCGAAGGCAAGCGTCAGTTGTTTTCCAGGTAATAGTGCTGAGAGGCTCCGTAAGCAAGCACTGTGCAGGCCCCGAAGGCAAGCGTCGGTAGTTTTTAAGGTAATGATGCCGTGAGGCTCCGTAAGCAAGCACCCTAATAACGCTGTGTGGGTCCCTGAGACAAGCGTTCATTTCCTACCATTTAATAATTTATTAAATCTTCATCCGAAGAAGAATCTCGACTTCTATTGTGCCAGATTTTTAATTTATCGCGGGCGATTATATTTTTATAAGCTCTTTTTCCTTTCACGGATGATGTGACCTCATAGCGATCATGTGGTAATACCGCAGTCACTTTGTAGGGTCCTGCATATTTTTGAACAAGTTTTCCGCTGGATAGCCCAGGGCGCATAATTTTACGCTCGACCATAACCAACTGACCAACGGGTATAGATGATCCAGATCGACGGACTTTGTCATATCGCGTTTTCATCTCTGAAGCTTTATCCACAATCTTTTGTGCTGCTTCTTTTCTAATAGGAGATACATCTTCACTATAAACAGCTCCTTCTAAATCATTAGACATGCGAGGTCTTAAACCACACAATAACTCTAATGGTGATTTTCCCGTCCCTTGACTTACAGTAGAGTTGATACCTAATTGTACCTTCGGCAAGTATACGTCCCAACCTTTTTGCTCGTCTCCCATATGAGCAGTTAAAGAACTTAAAATAGTACGGTTAAGACGTTCAACCTGTCCGTTTGCACGTGGAGATGCTACAGCATTCAGTACATGTTTGATTCCATGGTCCTGACAAAACATTTCAAATTCCTTCCCGGTGAATGCAGTACCTCTGTCACTAATAATTCTTTCGGGATATCCAAATACTTTAATAAGCTTACTTAAGGAGGAAATGGCCCCTTTAGCATTCGAACTAGCAACGGGTTCTAACCACACAAACTTAGTAAAACCATCCACTATCGCTAATATGTAGGTTTTTCCATTACTTTTGCAAAATGGACCCAAATGATCGACGTGTATCGTATGAAAAGGTACCGCCACCCTTGGAATGGGGTGTAATAAGCCTGGCTGCTTACCTGTAGGTTTCTTGGTAAATTGACATCCAATACAGCTGGCAACATACTTTGTTATAGTCTTTCTCATCTTAGGAAACCAATATTTAGCCTGGATAGCCTCCAGGCACTTTTCACCTCCTAAATGCCCATTGTCATCATGATATGTCTTTAAAATATGAAATCTGGCCCCTTTGGGTAAAACCGGTTTATACTCATTATTTATAAAACGGCATAATTTCCCATCTACAACTTTATAAACTTTAGATAGCCCGTCTTTCTTTTTTTTGTTAGCATCTTGTTCCAACTTTAAATTTAAAAGTAAAGATTGGATTTCTTCATCCCCGTTCTGTAATGCATAAATTAATTCTTTTTCCTGTATGTGTTGAACAATAACAGGATTCCGGCTAAGTGCGTCCACATGTGCCATGGTACTACCAGGACGGTGGTCAACTTCAAAATCATACTCCTGTAAATCAAGCCACCATCGCGCAATACGCGATGACAAATCTCTTTTCATCCAAGCCATTCTTAATGCAGAACAATCAGTCACTACCCGAAATTTAATTCCTGAGAGATATACTTTAAAGCGCTGTAAGGCGAAGACCACAGCTAGTGCTTCAAGCTCAAAACTGTGATATTTTTCTTCCGTTGCCGTTGTTTGCCGGCTAGCATAAGCCACAACCTTTGTTTCACCATCGACCTGTTTTTGAAAGAGTACACCACCAAGCCCAGCTTTTGACGCATCGGTATGAACATATGTTTCTCTTTCTGGGTGATAAATTGTAAGAACAGGATCTGAAGTTAGTATATTCTTTAAAGTTTGTGTAGCGTTATCTTGCTCAGGGCCCCAATGCCACTCTATATTCTTCTTCGTTAGCAATGTAAGTGGTCGTGCAATTGTCGCAAAACCTTTTATGAATTTCCGAAAATAGCTGGCAAGGCCAAGAAATTGGCGTACTTCATGCACATTCGTGGGTACTCTAAAGTTGGAGACAGCAGTTATTTTGTGTGTTGACGGTCTTATATCACCACCGCCTATTACATGACCCAAATATTCTACGCTTTCAGTAAGGAATGAACATTTACTCTTCTTCAATTTGATACCCGCGACTTTTATTAAGGACATCACTTTCTCTAAATTGTCAAGACATTCATCAGTTCCCCTTCCCCATATAATAACATCATCAATATATACTTCGGCACAAACATGAATACACGTTTCAAGTATTTCATTCATTGCTCGTTGAAACACTGCTGGAGCATTGCAGAGGCCAAAACTCATCATTTTGTACTGATAATGACCATCAGGCGTAACAAATCCAGTGAGTGGTTTAGAACTTTCTGCAATTTTGATCTGGTGGTAGCCATTAGCCAAATCCAAGCAGCAAAATACTGTTTGGTCCACCAATCTATCCAATAGGTCTTGAATAATTGGTAATGGGTATCTCTCTTTTTCCGTGATCTTATTTAGTGCTCGATAGTCTACACACAATCGATAACCTTCATTTTTTTTCTTGACCAGGAGTACAGGACTGGCAAATGATGATTTAGATTTTTCAATTATTCCAGCGTTCAACAACTCTGCAATTATGTTTCTAATTATTTCTCTCTCATGGAAAGACGTTCGGTATGGTTTATAATTAATAATCTTGTCATCAGTTAATTTAATATTCATCTCCACACTGCAATTTCCTAATGTCATTCCACCACTTGAAAAACAATCATCAATATCGTCAATAATTTATTTAAAGATATCCTCTGGATTTCATTTAAATGATCGCCCATCTTAGCATTATTGAATTGATCTTCTTGCAATTCCGCTCGTGCTATACAATCTTTCGCGTTTAATTTAATTATATTATTGGTTCGATTAATCAACTTTATAATAGCATGCCCATCAATTGATTCCACATTGTCATTTAATATATCTTTTTCATACAATGGTTTTCTTTGTTCACTCCCATTTATAGACATTACCCCATTGACCATAGGGTCCGCCCTAACTAAAATTTTATTTAATCCTGGATTTAGACTTGTGTCGGTCTGAGGGTATAAAACAACTTTTTCAAACGTTCCACATAATTCAGTAACCTGGAACGCCATCTCATTGTCATAGATATTCAGTTCAGTGGGTGTTTTCACCACTACAATATCTGGAGATTCTGTGAATGTCTGACCTATCAAAACATCCATTTCTTGAATATTATCAGGAACAATATAAAATGTATTATATTTCTCTACTCCATCAACAATAAGTAATGCAGAGACAGATCCTATTGGGATTATCGAGGCATCTCCATAACCTTTTATTACAACGTCATTGTTAGGAGTCAACTCTAATTTTTGTTTTTTGTAAAAACTGTCAGTCATTGTGTTGCATGAACTACCAAAATCTAAGAAAGCACTTGCAATTGCTCCATTAATTAATACACTTTTATAGTACTTCTTATCAGCAGCATTGTCACAGACCGTTTGCACTTTTCTTATCATTCTGTTGTGAGATTTTCTTTTGCATTCATCTAAGGTATGCCCAGCCATATTGCAGAAAGTGCAATGTTTATTCTGATTTCTCTTTTTGAAGCATTCCGCTTCAATATGACCTAGCCTATCACAAAATGAGCATTTCTTATTACCTTTGGTTTTGTTCATAATTTTGGTGTCCTTATTTTTAAAACACCTGCTAGCTTTATGACCTGACTTGCCACAAGAAAAGCATTTTAAGAGCTTATTCTGTCCAACATCATTTTTTGCTGATGTTCCCAGTTTTTGTTCCATACACAAATTAAATGAATTAATACTAGCCAAGTATCTTAGTAAGGAGCTGGTATCTAGACACCCAGCTGATTTTGCTCCAATTTCCAAAAGTCTATTATCAAGGGTTCCAATAATTGATTCAGTGATAATTTCATCACTTAATTGACATGACATACCTATCCCTAATTTATTGTAAAAGAATTCTATTGGGTCCTCGTTAGGCTTCTTCACCCTGTTAACCAGTTCCCTAATTTGATATAGCTTGTTTTTAGTAAATGGAAATGCCTGGATCAATTTTGCTTTCCATTCATCCCAACTAATCTCATAAAATGCCTGCTGCTCGTACCACCCTTTGGCATATCCAGTTAACTTTGCTGTACAATTGCAAATTAAAGTTCGCTCATCCCAACCATGCATTTTAGCTGTACTTTCTAAGTTACGGATCCAATGTTCTACTGAGACAGATGTAGTTTGGGGATTGAACTCCGGAATAAAATCATTCCGACCCATATATCTTACTAAAGGTCTCGGAGTCACGGTGTTACTAGAAGGAATGGGTTCCACTAAAGATTCGGTCAAGGATAAGGTACTCTGTTCATCATAATAATTTTTTGTCTTTCTTAATTCCTTAATTAAACCTTCTAAAGCCTCTATGCGTTTACTTTTGTGCTTTAGGTTCTTCCTATACCTTTTCCTTGTACGGTCCCTGGAAGTAGATGAACTTGAGCTACTTGAGGTACTCAAGCTACTGAGAGAGCGCTTCCTATGTTTTGGCTTACCCATTTTTATATTATTTATTTTTTTCAAACTAAACACAACTAATTAATAGGCACAGTTAATTATTTTGTAATAACACATCCAGCTCAAATTGTAATGGCTCAAATATTTATAATAAATAGTCAATTGTACTTAATAAATTTAAAAATAAGTTTTTTTTTTTTTTTTTGTAATGTTTATAACATATTTATTAATCACTACACAAGGAGATTATCTATTCTTATATTGTTTTTGTTTTAAGGATCACAAAACAAATTCACAAGTTGTTAAACAGAGAAAATATTAATTAATAATAGTCAATTATGAATAAATAGATATATGACACGGCTCACCAATTGTCTTATCAAAACTTTTCTAGTAGTTCTAGAATTTCACTGACTATAATTACAAATTACACATTGACACAAAATGTTAATAAAACTATATATATAACGCACTAAAAAGTCTTATGATGTAGTATTTACAATAAATAGCGTCCGTTCTCGCGATAAAATGACTTTAAATTGTTAACTTTTTCACAAACAAACTACGAATGGCGTCTTAACAAGTTTTATACACAGAAAAATAACACTTAACTACGAAATTTTCTAAACGCAAGTAACAATCTCACTTCTGAATCTAATAAAGACGAATTTAAGATAGTTAAACTTTATTAATTATCATTTATACAACAAAAACATTCACATCCGTAAACAAGTCGCTAGCGCAGTTTTTATACTCTGCCCACAGATTAGTGTTGTGACACCTTCTCTCGTTGTTAGGGCTGTTCCATTCGTATTGATTTTTTCCTTCCGTCTAACACTAGACACAAAAATTCAAGAAAACTATTTCTAATAGTATTTAAAATACTATAAATATATCATCACGGGTGGGAGACCGCCAATACGGCCCCAGGGTGGTACCCAGCGGAGGGGTTTTTGATCCTACCTCGTCGTAGCCGATGGTATGGTTCTATTTGTAATACTATTTGTAGAAAATCTAAATATATATAAGTGAAAGGACTGACTGACATAGTGATCTATCAACGCACAGCCCAAACCACTGGATGGATTGGGCTGAAATTTGGCATGCAGGTAGATGTTATGACATAGGCATCCGCTAAGAGGGGTGAGAAGGAACTTTATTTAACACTTTCGCTTTCGTCAGTGGAATCGTTTTCGTCTTGTCTATGGTCAGAACCTGTATGAATAATATACGAAAGTGCTGTAATACATCTTCAAAATTATTAGGTTGATGATTTTTCGATTGAATTCTTCAAAGAAACGAATAATTGATATTTATCTCTTTTCTAAAGTTGAATCGATATAATTATGATACAGTTTTAATAATTTACATGAATTGTTACAGCACTTCCGTATATTATTCATACAGATTCTGGCCATAGACAAGACGAAAACGATTCCACTGACGAAAGCGAAAGTGTTAAATAAAGTTCCTTCTCATACCGCTGTTTGTGGCAATCCCGAAAATCCCGAGATTAGTCAAGTACAGTCCCGAGATTTTCGGGACCAGAAAACGACGGGGATCCCGGGATCCCCGTATTTCTCTATTCGATTGTTTTCTCTATTCATGACTAACCATTTTTTTTTTGTAGATAGTAAAACTCAATTTGAACTTTTTAAAATTCGTCTATAGGTGAAAGTGAGCTATGTGATTTTCACTATACCTATTCTTTAGAGGACTTCAATGCCCTCCTCTCATATGAATTTCCAGGTGACTTCTAGGGTCCTTCATGACTAAACATTTTTTTTTGTAGATAGTAAAACTCACTTTGAACTTTTTAAAATTCGTCTATGGGTGAAAGTGAGCTAAGTGGTTTTCACTATACCTATTCTTTAGAGGACCCAAATGCTCTCCTTTTATATGAAATTCCAGGTGGCTTCTCGAGTCCTTCATAACTAAATATATTTTTTTTGTAGATCGTAAAACTCACTTTGAACTTTTTTTAAATTCGTCTATGGGTGAAAGTTACCTATGTGATTTTCACCATACCTATTCTTTAGAGGACCCCAACACTCTTCTTTCTTATGAATTTTCAGGTGGCTTGTCGAGTCCTTCATGACTAAAAATTTTTTTTTGTAGATCGTAAAACTTACTTTGAACTTTTTAAAATTCGTCTATGGGTGAAAGTTACCTAAGTTATTTTTACTATACCTATTCTTTAGAGGACCCCAATGCTCTTCTCTCATATGAATTTCCAGGTGGCTTCTCGAGTCCTTCATGATTAAACATTTTTTTTTGTAGATCGTAAACTCACTTTGAACTTTTTAAAATCGTCTATGGGTGAAAGTTAGCTAAGTGATTTTCACTATACCTATTCTTTAGAGGACCCCAATGCTCCTCTCTCCTATAAATTTCCAGGTGGCTTCTCAAGTCCTTCATGACTAAACTTTTTTTTTTGTAGATAGTAAAACTCACATTGAACTTTTTTAAATTCGTCAATGGGTGAATGTTATGTAAGTGATTTTCACTACACTTATTCTTTAGAGGACCCCAATGCTCCTCTCTCATATGAATTTCCAGGTTCTCGAGTGCTTCATGACTAAATTTTTTTTTCTTGATCGTAAAACTCAATTTGAACTTTTTAAAATTCGTTTATGGGTGAAAGTTAGCTAAGTGATTTTAACTATACCTATACTTTAGAGAACCCAAATGCTCTTCTCTCATATGAATTTCCAGGTGGCTTCTCGAGTCTTTCATGACCAAACATTTTTTTTTTAGATCGTAAAACTCACTTTGAATTTTTTTTAAATTCGTCTATGGGTGAAAGTTACCTATGTGATTTTCACCATACCTATTCTTTAGAGGACTTCAATGCCCTCCTTCCATATGAATTTCCAGGTGACTTCTCGGGTCCTTCACGACTAAACATTTTTTTTTTGTAAATAGTAAAACTCACTTTGAACTTTTTAAAATTCGTCTATGGGTGAAAGTGAGCAAAGTGATTTTTTACTATACCTATTCTTTAGAGGACTCAAATGCTCTCCTCTTATATGAATTTCCAGGTGGCTTCTCGAGTCCTTCATAACTAAACATTTTTTTTTGTAGATCGTAAAACTCACTTTGAACTTTTTAAAATTCGTCTATGGGTAAAAGTTAGCTAAGTGATTTTCACTATACCTATTCTTTAGAGGACCCCAATGCTCTCCTCTCATATGAATTTCCAGGTGGCTTCTCGAGTCCATCATGACTAAAAATTTTTTTTTGTAGATCGTAAAACTCACTTTGAACTTTAAAATTCGTCTATGGGTGAAAGTTACCGAAGTTATTTTCACTATACCTATTCTTTAGAGGACCCCAATGCTCTTCTCTCATATGAATTTCCAGGTGGCTTCTCGAGTCCTTCATGATTAAACATTTTTTTTTTGTAGATCGTAAAACTCACTTTGAACTTTTTAAAATTCGTCTATGGGTGAAAGTTAGCTAAGTGATTTTCACTATACCTATTCTATAGAGGACCCCAATGCTCCTCTCTCCTATAAATTTCCAGGTGGCTTCTCAAGTCCTTCATGACTAAACTTTTTTTTTTGTAGATCGTAAAACTCACTTTGATTTTTTTAAATTCGTCAATGGGTGAATGTTATGTTAGTAATTTTCACTATACCTATTCTTTAGAGGACCCCAATGCTCCTCTCTCATATGAATTTCCAGGTGGCTTCTCGAGTCCTTCATGACCAAACATTTTTTTTTTAGATCGTAAAACTCACTTTGAATTTATTTAAAATTCGTCTATGGGTGAAAGTTACCTATGTGATTTTCACCATACCTATTCTTTAGAGGAATTCAATGCCCTCCTCTCATATGAATTTCCAGGTGACTTCTCAGGTCCTTCAAGGATTTTGATAAATTCTACCCCCAAGGGGATAAAATAGTGGATGAAAGTTTGTATGATAAAAAAAATAACTATATCACGCGGACGAAGTCGCGAGCACAGATAGTACGAAATAGATTCGCTATGTTACTCACCTAAAATAAACTTTAAATCGTTAAAACAAAGTAATGTAAGTAATAATAGGATTTATATATATCACATTAAATAAAATATGTGACAGTTTATCAATATACCAATATACAGGGTGTTTGGAAGGGACCTGTACATACGCCTAGGGTAGAAACTAGGGATAGTCTTCTACCGACCCCCGCCCAATATATTGACCTTGGCCTCAACTTTTTTTTTTTATTTATTTTTATTTTTTATTTGACTTTTTTGTGATTTTTTTACTAAAACTTCCCGTAGCTCAAAATCTATAAATGGGACCGGTCTGTTAATGGTCTTGTTTTAATCGTTAGAGCCTTAGGGTCCTGCAAAAAATAATTTTACACCAGAAAATTGTGGAGAAGAAAAGTTATGGGGCCTGAAGTACCGTAGTAAGGTAAAGAAATAATTTTAAGGGCAACTTTCTATGGGGTTTAAAAAAAAACTAACAGGGTTGGAGTTCTTCTGATTTATTTAAAACATCCTCAGTCCATGCCCTTTCTAACGATATGCTAAAAGTGTAATTATCACTTTTAGTTTTAAAGTTATTAATTAATTTCCGCAACTAGGGCACTTTAAGCAAAAATTTCAACTAATGAAAATTAAATGTGTTCGATCGTAAAAGGATGGCAAATGAAACAAAAAATTTGGTAATGACTAATGTCATTAAATTACAAATTTTAATTAATTACAAATTTTGTTCAAATTGATGACCATTGACCTGTAAACATGCTCGGCACCTCTTCCTCATCTCCACGGTCACCGTTCCAAACAGCAGTTCCTCGCGCATTGTATCGAATGCGGCGTGGATCCTGTTAATTAAAACCTCCCTTTTTGGTACTTCTTCTGCGTACACCAACTCTTTCGCTCTTCCCCAGACGTAGAAGTCGAGCGGGGTAAGGTCAGGCGACCTTGGGGGCCAGGGAATTGGCCCACCCCGACCAATCCAAGAATTAGGAAAGCAGTTGTTCAGAAGCTCCCTCACTGCTAGGCTCCAATGAGCAGGACAGCCGTCGTGCTGGAAGACTATGGGCCGATCTTCGTCAAACACTTCTTCCACTAAATCGGGAAAATCATTTTCGAGGAAATCTAAGTAGTTTTGCCCGTTTAGGTTGTCTGGCAAAAAGTGCGGCCCTATCAACCGATTACCGATGACGCCTGCCCATACGTTCACGGAGAACCTTTGTTGAAAACCTATGTGCCTCTTCACTCTTGGGTTTTGATCTCTGGGTGCCCAGTGATGGAGATTGTGGTAATTTACAATTCCTTCCTTGTCAAACTTGGACTCGTCAGTCCAGAGAATACTCCGTAAAAAAATATTATCTTCCACGTCCGTATGGAGCAAGTGGCGGCAAAACTGCATCCTTCTTGCATAGTCGTTATCCTCTAAGCCTAAAAATATTAAATTATCAACGTTAGCGGTTTCCTTATGAATTAGTAGCTATGTAACATTGATTGCTACCTCTGTCTTTCCATTTCTCTCTCTCTCACACACATGCTCATGTTAATTTAAAAATTGCCTATGAAATTCACATGCTAGTTCATTACTGTAGGGGAATCTAGCACAAAGGCGCAGTGGAAGCGTGTGTGTGGGCGATTGCCGAGGTCTTCCCCTAAATAAAAGACTAAATTATATTTTGTGGTGACCGTTTATTTACAGGCATCTAATTTTACTAAAACTAGGACATGCACTAGAAACTAAGTACTACTGGCTATAATTTTCAAGTACAATACGGCGGCGCTCCCAACACACATCCCCGAGGCAAAATCTGTGGCAACCACACCTAGCAGCACCCTGCTGCAGCCATCCAAGGGATTGTGGAACCTCTATGAAGACTACCAAAGCGCCAAACCGCTGCTACCAGGGGCTACAATACAAAGCCCTCTCATCAAAGACTTCTTCATGTGGCGGTGGTCGGAAGCAAATCCCGCCCGGGGTCACGGGCACCGGTCATACCAGCCACGAAGACACCAACATAAACCCAAATACACTTACGTGCACCTCTACGCCAGTCCTCATCTATCAGTCAAGACCTATGGACGTAGCTTTTCAGCATTCAAGGGTTTTTCATTTGAATATTCTAACCTATTTAGCTAAATCATCTCGACCATATTTTGACGTGTGGTTTTTATTTTTAATTTAGTTTTAGGCTTTGGCCAAATCAGGCAAACCGATAAAAACCATACAGCTTTGCATGACCGACCGAACCAAATCTAAACAATTACATAAGAGCTAAAAACAAAAACTTAATGTAAAAAATTACCTTGAACAGGGGTGTAGTGGAAAGGATGACGTCCATTTTCGCGAAGAACCGACCAGACTTTCCACACGCTTAAATCAAGTGTCCGGGCTACGGTTCTTACGCTTCTGGTCGGATCTTCCTCAAATTCAGCCAATATGCGTTCTTCCGCAGCCAAATTTGGTTGAAATATGTTCACGCTTGGTTCCCAGAAAATTAAATTTCCGGTTTCTTGCAGACGCCGATAAGTTGAGTCAAACATTTGGTGGTTAGGCACTCGCCGGTTAGGATACCGTTCTTGATAAATCCTCCGTGCCTCGCGCCCATTGCAATGAGCCATTCCACACACCACCAGCATGTCGGTGTACTCTTCGTTGGTAAATCCAGCCATTTTGCCAACAACAAGGTAACAAATCTTAACAAAAACGAAGTAATAACAAACTCAACAAAATTAACGAAAACAGTGGAGCGTCGTAACGGCAAGTATGTAAGTTAGCTAAGATGGGTAAATCTCGACTGACTAACAAAGACCCCAACGAGTTACTTGCCCGGCCCCGTTGACCCAAGAGCGAAAGAGACAGAAATACGTGTTGCTGTCGTGTAAGAGTGAAACAACAAATTTTACCTGCCAACTGTAGGCCAAACTGGTTTAAATTCTGGAAATTACATTTGTCTTACAAATGTCGAGTCGTGGTGGTAAAAGTGCCCTAGTTGCGGAAATTAATTAATAACTTTAAAACTAAAAGTGATAATTACACTTTTAGCATATCGTTAGAAAGAGCATGGACTGAGGATGTTTTAAAAAAATCAGAAGAACTCCAACCCTGTTAGTTTTTTTTAACCCCATAGAAAGTTGCCCTTAAAATTATTTCTTTACCTTACTACGGTACTTCAGGCCCCATAACTTTTCTTCTCCACAATTTTCTGGTGTAAAATATTTTTTGCAGGACCCTAAGACTCTAACGATTAAAACAAGACCATTAGCAGACCGGTCCCATGGATAGATTTTGAGCTACAGGTAGTTTTAGTAAAAAATTCACAAAAAAGTCAAATAAAAAATAAAAATAAATTAAAAAAAAACCTTGAGGCCAAGGTCAATATATTGGGCGGGGGTAGGTTGCTACCTACCCCCTATCCCTAGTTTCTACCCTAGGCGTATGTACAGCTCCCTTCCAAACACCCTGTATTATGGAGTTACGGAGAACTGACCGCAAAATCTTAGTCTGTTCAGCTTGTCTCTTGTTTACATAGAAGTCATTGTTTTCCTAAGGGCCGATTTTTCAATCGTCAAAGATAAATTATTCTATAGTTAAATTGTATGAAGAACTATCAATTTTATTTTTTCTCCCTACAAGTTATCTGTCAAATTACTTTATCATTGAATAACTTTAAGATTGAAAAATCAGCCCTTAATATAATAGTCTATATTTAATTTATGTACCCCAACCTATATTGTTTGTTTATAATTATTTTGTAACTAGTTTTAGTTTTGATTTATTTATTATTTTATGTTATTGTGTGAATAAATGTATTTACATTTTATTTTATTTTTATAAACATAGGTTACAACTCTGGAAGCTGATCGTAAACATGCTCGTGAGGCGGTAAAGAAACACCGCGCGGAACTGGTTACCGCTGAAGACAAGATGGATCGCGCGTGCGGAACCCTGGGCTATGACACCGCGCTTGCCAAGTATACCACCTCTGTCGAGAAGTTACAGGTAACCAAAAATGGTGACTTTAAAATATTGTACTTTGAGCTAATATGACGTTCTACTGATCAAATTGAACAAATTCTCTAATCATGTTATGAGTCGCAAATTAAAAAAAAATGTTTTTCATACAAAATAGTAATGTTAATATTTTAATATGACCAATTTGTATGGGGAAGCCAATTTTTTTTTTCATTTGCGACACATGGTTCCATGGGAAAAGTTATTAGATTTGATTAGTAGAGCCTCATATTAGGCCAAAGTACAATATTTAAAATTCACTCTGCATCTAAACTTTAATGTGAGTGAAATGCTGGAAAACGTGAATAAGTAGTTTATAATTTTACATACCTCTATTCTTGGTTTCTTGTCATTTCAACAATACCATCAATAATAATTTACTTGGAAAAGCTTCTCAGTGGTATCTTTTATCTCTTCAAGAAAGACAACCCTATCCAAGTGCATCTTAAAATAATATAATACAAAATAAATGAAAAAAATATGTACATTAAAGAATAGGGTATCAAATATCAATGCCACAGTGAAGATAGGTGGCACTGATCTGGAATTTGTCGACTCCACTGTGTTTTTAGGGATCACAGTTGATTCCAAACTACAGTGGAAAGCTCACATCAATACTTTATCCAACAGATTGAGCTCTGCTGCATATGCAGTCAGAAAAATTAGACAATTAACTGATGTTGCAACAGCCAGACTAGTGTACTTCGCCTATTTTCACAGTATAATGACATATGGTCTTATAATGTGGGGATCTGCGGCAGATATTGACACAATATTTATTCTACAGAAGAGGGCCATTCGGGCAATATATAACATAAAAGCTCGTGACTCTCTTCGAGAAATCTTTCCTATGATTGATGTATTGACACTACCATCTCAATATATTTATGAGAATTTATTATACGTAAGGAAAAACTTAAATATGTTTAGTAAAAATAGCGATAGACATAATTTAAACTTAAGAAACATAGATAAAATCGATATACCAAAGTTTAGACTGCAAAAAACGAATAAATGTTTCGTCATTAACAGTATAAGGTTATTTAATAAATTACCTAAAAGCATTATAGAACTGAGTGAAATAAAGTTTAAGAATTGTATAAAACACATTTTAATCAATAAGGCTTACTATAGCGTAAAAGACTATTTTAACGATAAAGACGTCTGGAACCGTCCTGATATGCAATTGAGGTCTCGCAACTAGTGAACAAATTACTTATTTATTAGAATTATATTTGTAGAATAAACATAAGCTTAGTAGTGTCCGATATTGTAATAATTTAATATTACATAATTTATTTTTATTACATTATGTAAATTTTGTCTTTGGATAAGGTAATCACTGATGATTACCTGCTTATTTATACTTAATTTATACTACAGTACTGTGTAGTTCTGTACATTGGTACAGTAACAAATAATCTGCCATAGGGTGTTTTGCGCATGCTGATCGGTGGGGTGCATTTTGAGTATGCTACTATATATATATGCTATATAGCATAAGCAAATCAATGGCTGTACTCCTCTTTTAATTTGTGTGAAGCACTAGAGTTTTTTACTTGCTGGTTTCTTTTTCTCCGGGGTGTCACTGAGGGGATCGACTTTACAGTTAGTATACCCGCCCTTAAAAATACCGATCCTTATACGTTTACTTATATGTGATTGGTTACTAACCTTTTATTTAGAATAAATATTTAAGGCGTGGATATGGTCGGTGAAGTTGGTCGCCTTGGTGGCTCCCTTGTATGGCAGATAATGATTGGACAGGTCAATGGAATCAGCTAACCACCTAGTCTTACACTAGTTGGTTATGTAGTGTGTGTTCGGTTTGGTAGTAATTTTCATATTAAGATTTCTAAATTTAAGTTCTAAATCTGATATCGAGATATAATAAATATTTGTCGTTCTTTTAATAATGAATAGCTGCCTAACCAAACGCACTCTAAGACCTCATTGTTAATTTTTTTTTTTTTTGACTATTCATAAATATCTGTAAAGATTTACATGAAATAAATGATTTGATTTGATTTGATGAGGGTATTTGACTCTTTTTGAAACTCGCTTTATATGATTTTTCATTACATAATAAGCACACTACATTGATATTTCCCGGATGTCTACTCTATTATTAATTAAAACCAATGTTAAAGTTTGAATTTCCACAATGGCCTAAAAACGCTGTTTTGCAGTCTATATCAAGTGTGACGTCACACGCAAGTAAACAAACAAGCCCAGATTAAATAATCTCATATATTAAACTCTATTCTATTACATCCACATGATTTATAATCTGTGTATTGTTTTGTTTACTTGCGTGTGACGTCACCAGTCATCAACCAATCAAAGATGTTTTTGTTATAAATAAAATTGTAAAAAATATTCAATTTTATTTCGTGTAATCTACAAAAGATATACATAGTTTAGTTTAAAATAAAGTAAAATATGTTTTTTTACGCCATTCTGATCTGATAGGGATGATCACAATTTATAGTATATTTTTAATGTAGTCAAATAGCCTATTAAACACAGCAAGTAGTATTTTTGGCAGTTTATACAAATGAAAAGCCGATCATAAATGCTGCCATTATAATCTGTCTAATTATAAAAGTAAAAATGGCGTTGAATGTTAACAATTTTATTTTGCAGTTTGTATGACAGCTGGTACTATTGACGCCATTATTAACTTTTATCACACAAGCACCACTAGAAACCGATACCAAAATGCAATGTAGACATACCAGTATTTATTATAGATAAATAAATAAATACCATCACGGGTGCCAATTTGGCTCCCGAGAACCGTTTAAACGGCCTCAGGGTCCCAGCGGAGGGATTAACCCATCCTCATTTCGCCGATGGTATTCGGAGGCAACACCTAACAAGTGGCGAGCTTGTTGCGGTGTTTATGATGAAATAGCATCGTTGTATAAAGCGGTCACCCATCCCAGGCCGGTCTTGTTGTCATCTGCTTAACCTTGTTATCAGTTGCGCAGTGACTTAACCACTAGGCTGGGGCCGCTTTTTTTTATAGATATATTTGCTTTAAAAAATCAGGTAGACTCATACCATTGGCTACGATGAGGTGGGATTAAAAACCTGTAGCCCTAGTGTGCGTTTTTTTAACATTTAATTTCGCGTTAACTTTACTACTGCGTTAACATTTTGACCAATCACACGCTCGCATTTTTAGTTCTCAAATTTTCCGCTTGGAGCGCTGATCTATTTTCCATACAAATTTTAGTTAACTCAAACGCAAAGTAATAGTTAGAAAACTCACACTAGGGGTACTGGTGGGAATAAAATAAATATTTTATTGATATTTAATGCAATTACATTTTACAAAAATAGTCTGCATGACAAAATTTTCCTTACAATCACAAAACTGTGAAGAACATTACATGTTACTAACTACATGAGTACCGCCTACTACAGTTCCACTCGGCGATAAGATCAAGCTCGCCAAGTACCTATATCATATTTGTTTGTTATTACAGGAAGAACAAAATTTACTAAATTCTTCACTGTTCATAATTCGGAAGTACAAGGAACAGCTCAAGGAAAACAGTTGTTGTCCGCTTTGTAATCGCGGCTTTGAAGCAGAAAACGATGTAAGTAAATTTGCTAGGAATTTATGTATTTATTTATTTTAACACTTTATTGCACAGTAAACAAAAGTTATATACAAAGGCGAACTTAATGCCTTAGGCATTATCTACCAGCTAACCTTTAAGATTGTGTTCGAAGTTGGGTGCTTAATTAAATTTTAATAAACTTATATAAATTAGGACATAGTAATACAATAACATATATATTATACAATATATACATAATAAATAATACATAAACATATATATATATATATACATATATCCATATACAACCATACATATTAGTATACTATACACAAATAAAGTGGAAAATAGAATATATAATAATATATAGGAATTAGTATGTCTAACATATTTAATATACTCAATACATATACTTATAACTTTTTAAATAATATATTAGAACTTATAAAACATAAAATAGGAATATAAATAACTAAATAAATTAATACCTATATAATATAAAAATTGTAGACATACTAATTCCTATATATTATTCTAACATACTAATTCTTAGCATAGAGTTCTCCCAAGATGAGCAAAATGTTCACACACATTAACATTAAGTACGTTTTTTTAATTGTATGGCGTCAAGTCGACTTCACGACAAAGCCTTTAATGCTGACAAGATTGTTGTAAAACAATCATTTTTAACAATTGATTTACACTATTTCTATGTATTTATTCAATGCAGAAGTGGGTAATATATTGTTTATTAAATTTTCAGGTATCAGATTTGATAACAGATTTAACAACAAAGGTAATGAATGTGCCTTCTAAGCTGGAGACTGTGAGTGAGGAGCTACTGAGGGCTTCCAAGAAAAAGGATGAGCTGATAAGTCTCAAGTCTCTGAACGAAAAGATTGTGACCTTAAAGGAAAAAGAGATCCCGGAGTATGAGAAGAAACTGGCTGACTTAGATCAGGTATTTGTTTAATTTACATATATAATTATTTAATGATATTAATTATAGACTTTTATATTTTTGAGGGTTACAAATATTAGATTAGAGATTTAGGTGCTGGTTGCATGAAAATCTTGTTGACAACATACATTTTAAAAAGGTTTATGAAAATAATTCCCATATGATATTACTCCCATCAACCTGTTCAGCATTTTTTTATTGATAACTTTGTATGTTTTGTTTGTAGTCATTGAAGGATGCTGCAGAAGCAGTGGACGAGCTGAACATGGCGCTGGCAGAGCCCGAGCAGAAGTTACAAAGCGCCAAGGCTTTGTCCGGAGACATGCCGCTCCTCGACAGATATACACATGAAATTAGATCTACTACTAAAAACGTTAGTATGAAACATTATATTATTTGTCAATTAAATCACGAAGGAAAGTTTGATAAAACTTTTGGGATTCACTGTTTATAACCAAAAATATATATGTAGGGATAATCTTCTTTGGGACTTATTAAAACGTATTTTAAATTTTATTAAACTTTTATTTCCACTTAAACACCTTTACATCGTTTCACACCTACCGCCATTACTTCTTAACTCTCTCCTTCTCGCTCGCACACTCATCTATCTCACTCTCAGCTACATTATTATTTTTAATTTATTTAAGCAAAGAACTATCCTACAACTCGGCCATCCTGCAATTAGTCTGACCTCAGACTATCAACTTAACAACAATAAATTATAAACTTAAACAACTGATATAAACTACAAAATATCATCTTATGGCTCGTTCACTCATACTACTATTTATTAATTTAGAATGACTTACATTATCTACATAACAATAAGTAATGAAGTCAATTACCGAAAATACCTACATCATAAAATTTAACAACAGTCGAAGTAAGGTCTAGGGCTTCTTACTTGACAGTGAATAACATTACACAATATATAAAAAATTAACATTCAATCATCATCATTCATACCTATTTAATAAAATTAACTTACACATTATGTGCTTTAAATTAAATTTTCTACATTTACTTTTTTTTAATGATTTTTTATAAGTTTTATAACTATTATAAAGCTTAATATTTTATTTAACCTTACATCTTATTTTAGGGCAAACATCTTCAAATTATTTGACATCTTTATTAACATTAATTATGTTAGGTACAACATTATAATAACCATCTTTTCATATAATCCACTCCTGTAGTAGTTTTCTTTGGACCTTCACTATGTCCATCTACTTTTTCTACATAATACCTATCCTTACCTACCTTCCTAGTAATCCTATATGGTCCTAAAAACTTAGGTTTTAGCTTCATAGCATTTCCAAACTGAGTCCTCTGGATAGCAACTTTATCTCCTTCGTCATAGTCATATCCTACCTTCCTATGTCTATTAAATACTCTTTTGTTTTCTTCTTGTATTCTTAAAATTTGCTGTTTTGCTTCTTTTCTTAAGTTTTCTCGCTTATCATTATATTCTTGTCTTTGTTCTTCTTCTAACCAATCAACTATATGTGAATCTTCTTTTTGTTTCATTCTTGTGCCCATTAACAACTCAAAGGGTGAAGTGTTTATAGACCTCTGAAAAGTACTATTGATAGACCTTTGTAGTCTGCTCACAAACTTATACCAATGAGTTGGTTCTTCTATACACATCTTGGTTAAAACTGATATTATTATTCGGTTCATACGCTCGGCTTGTCCATTTCCTCTTGGTATCCCTGTGGTAATCTTATGATGCTCTATTCCTTCTGCCTGACAATATTCTACGAATTCTTTTCCTGTAAAAGCTGTTCCTCTGTCTGTTATAATTCTTCTAGGATTTCCAAAATATTTTTGATGAAGTTTTAACTTTTCTATTGTCTCTTTTGAAGTTAATGTTTTTGTTGGATAAATCCATACAAACTTAGTATATCCGTCTACCACAGTAAGAATATAATTGTATAACTTCTTTGTAGTATCTAAAGGTCCTAAATGATCACAATGTAGGGTATCCAGTGGAAACTCTCCTTTATCAATTGGGCTTAATAATCCTTCTTGTTTACCTCCCTTTTTACTTGCTAAAATACAAGGTACACATGCTAAAATAACTTTAATTATATTTTTATCTAATTTTTTTATATAATAATCTCTTTCTATTACTTCCATAGTTTTTCTTAATTTCCATATCCTCCAACTCTGGTATAACTAATTTTCTGTCTAATCCTTTATATAATAAATTGTTTTCAATATAATAGTCCCTGTAATCCTTTTCTTTCAGTATTTCTCTAATAATGTTTAATTCTTCATCCTCCTTCTGTGCTTTATTTATTCTTGTATGTAATTCTGTCTGCATTATTCCTATTTAAGGATTTCTACTTAATGAATCTGTATGCTGCATTTTGATGCCCGCTCTATGTTCCACTTCATAATCAAAATCCTGTAAAAACAATACCCACCTTGCTACTTTTGCCGATACCTCTTTCTTATGTAAAGTCTTCTGAAACGCTGAACAACCTTTTACTATCTTAAAACGAATACCCAATATTTTTTTTTTATTTTTTTAACTCCTTCTATCACTACTAAAGCTTCGAGTTCATAGCTAGTATAATTTCTTTGTTCTACTTCACTTGTCTTCCTACTCATAAAGTGTACTAGATGCATTTTTTGATCTTCACCGTCTTTCTGCATCAAAATGACTGCATAACCGTACTTTGATGCATCTGTGTGTAATTCCGTATGCAATCCTAATTCAAAAATTTTTAAAATAGGTTCACTACATAATATAAATTTTAAAATCTCAAGAGAATTTCTCTGTTCCTCTCCAAAATAAAACGGGACATCTTTTTTCAACATTTCAGTAAGTGGTTTAGCCAACAAAGCATAATTTTTAATGTAGTTACGAAAATATGATGTTGTCCTATAAAACTTTGCACTTGCTTTATATTTGTCGGTTCTGGAAAATTCATAACTGAATCCGTCTTCCCTGTTGAAGGTTTCACGGTCCCATTCTCGATCACATGTCCTAGATATTCTACTTTTCTATGCAATAATTGTGTCTTTTTCCAGTTTATTTCCAGTCCATAATCCGAGGCTACTTGTAAAACCATTTCTAACCGATTTATTCCTTCATGTTCGTCAGCCGCTGGTATTATAACATCTATAAAAATTAACATAATTCCTCTAGCTATAAGATCCCTAAATATAATATTAATAAATCTTGTGAAAAACTTTGGAAATATTGAGAGACAAAAGGGTGCTCTTAAAAACTCATATTGACCTTCCGGGCTACTAGTTACAAAAGCTGTATACTTAATTGATTCCTCTTTTATTGGTAAATGAAAAAAAACATTTTTTAAATCTAAAGTACTAAAAACTTGAGATTTACTTAGCTTATCTATGTGATCTTCTATTGTTGGTAAAGGAAACTCATCTTTAATCATTTTCTTATTTATTTTTCTATAATCTATGCAAACTCTTGTTGAACCATCTTTCTTTTTAACTAACACTAATGCACTACTATATTCAGAAAATCTAGGTCTAATTATTCCATTTTCTAACCAATCATCAATCTGATTCTTAACTATCTGCTCTTCCGTCCAAGCTAGCCTACGTGGTCGATCCACTACAGGTATATCATCTTTTAACACTATCTTTAATTTTATTGGTGCATCTTTAATTTTTCTAGGTTTATAATTTTCTACTAATGACTGAACTATTGGGTTATTGCTATATTCTATTTTCCCTACTTCACTTACCAAACATGACAATAATTGGTGTTCACTACTATTTGATGGCATAATGTTGATATGACCTTTGTTGAATACTGTTATTGTTTCTGATAAAAACGGTTGCCCCAAAATTATCTTATAAGGTATAACATTATTAGCAACAATATAAAAACAGATGTTTAGACACAAACCATCAACTTCTGTTAAAACATTACATTTACCGAGGGAACTAACTCGTGAAGATGCAAGACCCGTTAACACCACACTTTCTTTTTGATATTCTTTAATGTTTAACACTTGAAATAACTCTAGACACATTAGGTTTACATCACTGCCGGAATCTATTAAACTTTCAATATTAACGTCCTTAATTTTAATTGTACAACTGCCAAATACTCGCCGTGTTCCGATTCGTTTGCCGCCAACTTCATGCACAATGATTTAACTAATATTTTTTCTTTGAATGCAGGGTACGTTGTAATGCCGTATAGCATTGCCTTGTTGTAATCGTGGTCGCTGATCCCGTCCACTATATATTGAATGGCAACATAATCTGGGAATTTCGCCCGTTTTCCAAGCTCTTTCATGATTAGCATGTATTGATAACATGATTCACTGCGATGTTTTTTACGTGCCGCCATTAGCTCGTGCATTTCTTTTGCATTTACAACTATAGGAAATTCCTTTTGTAACGCCGTTTTCAGCTCTTCGTATGATTTGAAAGTTTTTTCAGAACGTAACCACAGCTCTGCGGTGCCAATCAGTGATCTCCTGGCTATGATTAGCTTCTGCTGCGCACTCCAATCAAATATTTCGGCATTTTCTTCTATATCTTGCGCCCACTTTGAGCTTGAATAAGTTTTATCTTCGCCGTTGAACCTGATAATTGCATCCAAGGGGCAATTCGCGCCTTCCATCTTCTTTGGATCCATCTTCCCGGTCGTAACCGCGTGTGCCGGTTTTTCACTTCGACTTTTAACACGTTTTTAAAAGATTTTAAAGTACGAAAATGCCCTATCCCGGACGAGTCCACAAAATTGTAGGGATAATCTTCTTTGGGACTTATTAAAACGTATTTTAAATCTTATTAAACTTTTATTTTCACTTAAACACCTTTACATCGTTTCACACCTTTCTTCATTACTTCTTAACTCTCTCCTTCTCGCTCGCACACTCATCTATCTCACTCTCAGCTACATTATTATTTTTAATTTAATTAAGCAAAGAACTATCCAACATATATATTAAACCAGCTTCAAAAAAAGCTGGTTTTCATTTCAGTTGTATTTGTTTTTAATGTTTTTTTTTACCACAGAAGCCGCCATTTATAAACTTTTATTATTAAAGAAACTTTTTTTAAATTGATCCCATAAAAATATCATTAAAATCCGTTCCGAAAATTTTAATTCAGTGGAGTCAATCACTTGAATAGTCACAATGAACCGCCTATCATCTCATGATGATAATGATGATTATGGAACCGGTTGGTAGTTTCCGTAATCAAACAATCAAGCTGTGTGTGGGCATTTAAATTGGTCCATTATTATCTAATTTCAAAACAAAAATGTATTATTTTTGCAAAATCGGAACGCTCTTCTTTTTTAAGGATTATCATATTTATTTTGTGGTATTATATATTTTTTAGGCTTTAATAAAGTAAATACTATCAAATACCGCAATAAAAAAAATCATGCGTATTCATATATTGTCATGAGATGAATTCTGGCTAAAAATGTTGTATATTTGTATAAATTGTGTGTTATGTGTGGTTTTGATTGTCAGAAGACAGATTTCGTAGCCTCGTTATAAGTGGTATAGAAGTTGGTTTCCTTTTTGTTAAATGTTATTTACTTTATTAAAAGAAACATATATAAATAATATATACTATCACTAAAGCCAGGTTTCTCGAAATCTAGTATTACTGAACGCAAATAGTTAAAATGGCAAATTTTACAAACAAATATATTGATACACCACATAAAAACCCACCATTTTAAATTATTTATCAATTTAATACTTCAAAATTTTCTAACAACTTGCTGTAAGTCATTCATAATAATCATAAAACTTATTTAAATTTTAATGATTCATAAGTTTATAAAACTCAGAACATACATATATACTTTATTCTAACAGTTGGAAGCGATAAAAGCAAAATGTGGCGACTTCGACTGCGACATAACCATTGAGGAGGGAACCACCAAGCAAACCGAACTGAAGGAGAAGCGAGTGGATCTGCGGACCAAGACTAAGGCCACGCAGGCCAAGCTCAACAAACACACCAAGAAGATGCAGACCATGGCCCAGAAGAAAAACAAGATGAAGGAGGAGTTCCTCAATATGCAAAAGAAGGTATTTTATTCATATTTTATTGACAGCCTCCCTAGTAGTCACTTTTTGCCTTTGTCATCTGGAGGTTGTGTGTTCGATTTTCACTCATGGCAAAACAATATGCTTTTATGTACAGCTTGCCATGGTCTGAGTGTTATAAAATATATTATGCATGAATATTATTGTTCTTAGTTTGTGATCAGGGCCCCTCTCTTAAATTAACTTAGATCATTCGGATCGTAATTGCATCATAATAGAATCGCTATTTTTAGACAGTTTTCTTATAGGTGATTGGTTAGTAGAATAAGAAATGTGACAATATAAACAATTGTTAAAACGAATTACGATGCGATTGAACTAAAGTTAATTTAAGAGAAGGCTCAAGGCAGTAATATAAAAAAAAAAATGGAATTTTATTATTATATCATTTGTTAAATAAATTAAGCGGAGGGGTTTTTTATTGCACCTCGTCGTAGCCGATGGTATGAGTCTACCTCCACCGAACAAGTAGCTAGCTTATCGCGATGTTTGGATAGACATCTATCAGTTCATCAAATAGTTTCACAAGGCCGTATAGTGAAACTGGGACCAACAGCATAATGTACTCTCCAAGGCACTATAGTGGTGTTGCCATACAAAAAAAAAATCATTGGCATACACCTAGGTTTGAACCCGGTACCTAAAAACTGTAGTGTTTTCAATGAGGTCTTACCAACTCGGCCACCACTTATTTTCCCCACGGATTATAGGTACCTATAAAAAATATGGCTATAAAATAACGCCGCTAGCTCGTAAATACTTTTTATTATATTACAAACATAGCTTCATTATTACATTATCGTTTCTAATATTTAAGGTCCAAGAAATAGTAAATCTCCAAGAAAAGAAAAAAGACCTGGAGGTAAACCGAGAGAAGTTTGTAGAGGAACTGGATGGCTTGCAAGAAGGTACCGCGGCGTTGGAGACTGCCCTCAAAGAAAAGGAAAACAAAAAGAATGCTACTGTGTCATACAATAGGTTATATATTTTTTATTATCTATAGGGTAATCTCTGGATCTACTGAACCGATTTTGAATTTTTTTTAGTGTTGGATAGCACATTTATCTAGGTAGGCTATATAATATCACGCTACGACCAATAGGAGCGGAGCATCAATAAAAAAATGTTGGGAAACCTGGGAAAATTTAAGTCAACTAATTAGTTTTTTAGTTAAATTATTATGGCCTTATTTATAAAAAATGAGTCCTTGAAGAACACTTAAGTTGCAATAGGTTTTGTCTCTACTACAACTAAAGTATTCAAGGCCTCAATAAGTTTATATGAATACCGGTGTTATTATATTAAGGACAACGCATTTGTAATCGCAAAGTCTGCGTTCTCCATACAACATAAGTTTTTGAACTTCCTGTAATACTTGATTCTTGTTTGACGCAGAATTAAAATAATATTTTTGTTCATTATATCTTTCTGTGTTGGGTTTTAATTTTTAATTATCAGAAAAAAACTTTTTATATTATATTAAAAAAATATATATGTATATACGACTAACAATCAAGTTGTAATATTGGAAGTGCATTTGTATGGGCGTCAAGTCTATAATAATAAATACAGGTGGCCACTTTCTGGAAAACATGGTGAAAGTTCTTCAAAACATGGTAAAAACTTTCTGGAAAGTCAGGGAATTTTCGGAGACTGGAAAAGCCAGGGAAAATGCTAGACAGTCAGGGAAAATATTTAAAGTACTCACGCAAATTGCCACTGTAAACAACTGGCAACCTAAGCGGGGAGATTATATCTAAGTTTAAATATGCTTATTTTTTTAAGAAAGTGAAATATATTTAGTCGCTCTATATTTTCCGAAAATATTGCTTAAAATAATTGTGTTTATTTTCTAATACTCAAATGCTATATTTTTGAAGTTTTTTCTTTGCTTTTTGAATTTTAAAGCTCATTAAGGTCAGGGAAAATCTAAAAAAAGTGACTGGAAAATCTGGAATAGTCAGGGAAATACGTATCCGATAAAAAGTGGCCACCCTGAAATAATAAAATAAACTAACTTTGAACCTATACTTAAATTGTACATTTGATCACAGAAAAGCAATAGAAGACCGCCAGACATTTATAACTAAAATAGAGAGTGCTTTTGACAAAATAAAGGCTCTGAACAAGGAGGTAAAGCAGCATCTGGACAAACACATACCGGAGGAGATAGAGAAGGTGAAGCAGGACAACACCAAGCTGATGGATAAGAAAATGAACATCATGAAGGAGAGAGATGAGCTCACTAAGAGAATAGAGACCCTTAAGGATGAACTCGCCAAGTCTGAGGTAAGTTGTCTTCTACTTTAAATATAAGAAAGTAGCTTATGCCAGCTGTGGTTATACTTACAATGATATGTACCCTTTTATTTTTAATTTTACGCATATAAATGAGGAAAATACAATAAAAAAACATTCAGGTCCCTTAATTAAAAAGAAATGGTAATTTTTTTGGTTATATTTGTCCTTTTAGTTCAGATTATGTAATTTTTGAGATAAGCGTGGTTTGTAAGCTTATTTTCGACAGTTCGTCGGCGGTGTCACCGAGCTAGCTTTTATTTTCCCAGTGTTATACATTGAAAATTGAGCTGAGATATTGTCCAATGTGAAGAAGCATTGTTTAACCAGACTCAAATTCTTTTATATGTTATTTAATAGCATTTAGCCGTTCTATTTGATAGTATTTGTATGAGAATACTATATTAAATATTATGTGGGCTAATTGCGACAGTACAATTCATTTCGCTTGATGTGTGGCAACTGACAAGTATTATAAAAAATATTATTAAGTATGTTATATTATATGCTATATAAGTCCATATACCAGTGGAGTGCACAGGGTTTTAGTATAAGGTAGGCAGACATACATACCTACCAAAGAAATGAGTTTTCTTCGTTGATTTTAATTTTTGAAAATAACAATTTTAATATATATATATCATCACGGGTGCCTTACGGCGCCCGAGACCGCCTAGACGGCCCCAGAGTACCCAGCGGAGGGGTTTTTAATCCCACCTCGTCGTAGCCGATGGTATGAGTCTACACCGAACAAGTGGCTAGCTCGTCGCGATGTTTTGAATAGACTCAATAACCCATCTATAAACAGTTTCACAAGTTGGTATAGTGAAACCGGGACCGACAGCTTAACGTGCTCTCCGAGGCACTATAGTGGTGTTGTCAAACAAATGTACATAATTTTTTTAATTAAAAACTCATTGGTACATACCGGGATTCGAACCAGGGACCTAAGTGTTTTAAAGTCCAAGGTCTAACCAACTCGGCCACCACGTATATGTCTATAACAATTGAGAGAGACAATGTTCTTAGCAAACCATGGATTCACCGTGCGGGTGCCGGGTCCATCGCGTGGTTGAAAGGCAGGGGAATGAACTGCAGCGTTCCCGGACTTGAGACCGCGAAGTAGGTTTAAAGGCCTTTTGAACTCTCACCTGCACTGTGTTCACTACCCTCTCTACTCAACCAAATATTATATGATCCTGTTAGCGCCATCCTGGAAACACGCTCCATAAAAGTTCCGACGGCTGTTCTCGGAAGGCCAAGATCCTTCAATAGACGGTGCAAAGACTTTGCTGGAATTCCTCTTGCACCAACTTCCACTGCATAAAGTTGAGTTTTAAATCCGTTTCTAGTAATTTCGTTTGTGAGATCAAAATATTTGTTCGACTTGATGTTGTGGTCCTTAGGTATGTTTGTTTCCCACGGAACGGTGAGTTCTATAAGTATTACTTTCTTCAAGCACGAAGAGTACACCAGTATGTCTGGTCTATAGGCTGAAACTGCTAGTTCGTCTGGAATCTTGTAATGTATTTTAAATGTATCCATGAATATTTTCCAGTCTTGTGCTTTGTCCAGGATTGAGAAAGGTTTACTTTGAGTTTTCTTGAGTTGTCCCTCCTTTACAAAAGTAGTCAGTCTTTCATTTGTTGTCAATCCTTTTCTGGCTCTAGCAATACTGAGACTTACAGCTTCACGAATAATTTCTAGAACTTTATCATGTCGGTGCGAATAATGACCCTTTTCAAGTAGAGTTTTGCACCCAGCAAGTATATGTCTGGCAGTCCCTACAGCAACACCGCACAATGTACATGTCTTATCTGTTGCCTTCCCCCATCTTACCAGATTACTCTGGTCAGGTAGGGACATTTGAAAGGCATTAAGATAGAACTTAATAAGTGCCGGAGACCAATCGTACATGAGTGTGCGCCATTTCAGGGCTGGAGGAATACAAACTTCCCCCAAAGTAAGCCATTCATTCTGTACTTCTAGGGTCATCGCGTGAACTCTGTAGCCATGCTCTTCATCTTCCCTAAGGAAAGATTTAATAACATCTTTATCACATTCCTTTTTCTTCCAACCTAACCCCCTTTTGCTGATCTGGGCACCGCTCATAAATGATTTATGAAACTGAAGTCTTGACTCCATCTCAGAGGCCAATGAGTCTTTTGGGAGAGATGCAATCAGATTATCCCGAGAGTTACTCAGGATTTGTTGCTTGGTTACACGTAGATGTTTGTACAACTCAGATGGTTTTTTAAAATTCATCCCAAATTGTTGCTGTCCCCTAAACAGCGTAGAGGAGTCAGCGCCCTGAGCTAATCCAAGCCAAGACTTAAGTTTTCTTATGACAGTTGCATCCAGATTTACCAGAAGAGTTTTGTTGAAGTCGTATACAAGAAAAGGCCATGTTAGACGAGATGTTAGGTAGTTGTCATAAATCCAAGCTTTCTTGACATTACTAATTGGCTGTTGATCTACCTTGTTGATGTCATTAATAAAGCGTTCCGCAACCACATATAAGGATGGTGTTCTTCCTTTAAAATCGATCCTTCTGCCCAGAAATTTGAAAGGCATGGCTTCCTCTACTGGGGCTACTTTCTGCCCTGCTATGAATAGTTCTGGGTCGTATGACGTAAACCTAGTATTTCGTCTGCCCAGACACAGACAGAAGCATTTTGATGGTCTACAAAATCACAGCGTAGTCTACAATGATATACAGGGTGAATTTGAAAGGATGTACTTTGGGCTAATATAAGGTTCTGCTGATCAAATCGAACAACTTTTTCCATGGAACCATGTGTCGCAAATGAAAAAATAATTTAGCTTCCCCATACAAATTGCATTTTAACATTACTAGTTGGTATAGAGAAGGCAATTTTTTTTTTCATTTCCGGCACATGGTTTCATGGGAAAAGTTGCTTGATTTGATCAGCAGAACCTCATATTAGCCCAAAGTACATCCTTTCAAATTCACCCTGTATATCATTGTAGACTACGCTGTGATTTTGTAGACATTTAAAATTGTTATTTTCAAAAATTAAAATCAAAGAAGAAAACTCATTTCTTTGATAGGTATGTATGTCTGCCTACCTTATACTAAAACCCTGTGCACTCCACTGGTAAACAGCTTTAAAAGGCCATTACTTATTATTATTAAAAGGTTTTGCACTACACAAACAAATTAAAATTATTCTCCAAAGACGTCTAGCACGAGACCACGGAAGAAATAATAATACAAGTAACAAATAATAAGTAATAATGCGAAATTAACAAAAAAAAAACAATACCTTAAAGTAATTTAGTAAATTGTAATTCAGTTGATTTTCTACAATTTGATAATTTAGTAAGTATTTTGTGGAAAAATGTCGTGAATATTCTTTTTTTCCTACAAAAAAGAAAAAAGAAGGAACTGTCTTTTTAATCGCAGTGGCTTCTGTCATCGATCAAGTTAAATTTTACAGAGTATAGGTATAAGTTTGATACATTAATAATTTAACAAGTGGTTTTTGTGAGAGAATAATTGATTATTATTACTATCAAAAAGTAGTAAGACTTATTCAAATCTCACCGGTTTTTCTAAATGCATAATTTATTTTGTGTTCATGTTTTTTCGGGAATAGAGAAGCTTTTAAAGAAAAAAATTATATCCTATATTTCCAGATTTACAAAAGAGATCTGGACGATAACCTAAAACTTCGGAAGTCTCAAACTGAAGCCGAGAACTCTCAAAAGGAAATTGAGGCGCTGGAAACAGAACTATCGGGGATGAATGTAGAGACTCTGTCGGAAAAGGAACCGCTCATCAAGAAACAAACAGAAATCTTCAGGGAAAAGGCTTCTACGGAAGGGGAACTCAAATCTTGGAAGGTAATGAACTCAATATAACAACACCCAGACTATGGCAAAGTGTACACAAACGAAATACTAATATTTTTTTGCCATGGGTGGGAATCGAACCCATGACCTCCATATACAACGCCAAAGGCTTAAATGAAATAATGTGTCCTAATGGGAATTCGTCTTTGTCTCCGCCCATTTCGTAACCGCTTCATTAATCCATAGTTTTAAACAACAGTGTGCTGACCCCATTCATGGACTCTAGTTACAATAAGGTAGATACAGCAGCATGCCATGCTCCAATAAAAAAATGTAGGTAGCTATTTCGATGCGTACAAACATTGTAACTTGAAACATGCTTAAAACTTATACCAGCGGTGCACCTGTATGCATCCGCTTGTTGCTATCATTCCTGGACATTGCATACTGCTTAACATCAGGTGGATGCAAGGTCACATGCTGAGCTCTTATAAAAAAAAAAAAAAAAAAAACTATTTGTCCTTATATAACATATATGCGCTACACATTATTTTTTCTAGGATTCCCTAAAACACATGAAGAGTGATGTAAATCGTCCTCAAAACAAGGAATTGGAGGGTCGTTACCGCGAGAAGCTTTATGAGTTGGAAGCATGTCGGACGTTGGACAAGGACGTCCGCGAATACGCAGCCGCCATGGAGAAGGTCCTCATGCAGTACCATCGGGATAAGATGGAGAATATCAACCTTATTATACGGTAACTAATACTGGAAATCGTTAACAAACCCAAATTTAATATTGGTATATCAAGTTGTTGCACGTTAAGCTTCCGGTTCCATTTTCACTATACCAACCTGTGAAACTTTTTATTGGTGATGATGATAATAATAATAATAGTAATATGTAGGACAATTTATATGTATTGCTCTGGTCACAAACTAAGCTCTAGGCTTGTACTATTTATACCAGAAACAACTTTGTAATACATATTATATTTTATAAACACCCAGATAACAAACTGTACAGTACCAATATTTTATTATTTTTGCCATGTGTGGAAATCGAACCCACGACCTCCGGATACAACGCCAAAGGTCTATCCAAACATTGCGACTAGCTCGCCAATCAGCTACGACTAGGTGGAATTAAAAACCCCTCCGCTGGGTACCCCGAGACTGTCTAGACTCTAGGCGGTCTCGGGCGCCGTAAGGCATCTATGATGATTTATATCAAGTTGTTGCAAGAGGAAATTTTAGGACCCAATCTTATACTGGTTTATTTTATATTACCTTTTAATTAAAAAAAACAGATCGAAAATACAATATAGCCCATGTTATTTGCTGATAATATAGCTTTCTATTGGCAAAAAAAAATTTAGTTCTTTTTTATTTTATTTATCCAGACCAAATAAATAAATAAATCTTTTTTTTTATAATATTATTATTGGTATATGATATAGTGGGGTGATAAGACCTCTGGTAAAAACAATTTGTCTGCCCATAAATGTCATGTAGGTTTACACGCAATAGGATTTAAAAATGTTTTACTTGATTGTTTATAGTGTAACTTTTATGGAAAGAAGGAATAATTTGATCTCCCTTGGACACCCAAGGGAGATCAAATTAATGTATCTTACAACTATAAAACGAAATGTTGGAATTTTAAACATATGTATTTTATTTCAGACACCTATGGAGAAAGATCTACCGAGGAAACGATATTGATTACATAGAAATCAAGACTGACAGCAGCATGACAGAATCATCTGACAGACGTAAATACGACTACAAGTAAGATAATCTTTAATTAATGTTAGAGCGGCCATATTGCGGATTTTGGTTGGAACTAAATAAGTTTCCAAGGTGGCGCTGACATGCTCGTATAGTATAACTGCCAAAATTCCATCAACATGGATCAAAACAGCAAGTTTCTATAGTTTTTGGCACAATATTTAAGTATATAAGATATTATTGTGCCAAAATGTACTAGTTTTGTAGAATAAGTATTCGTAGTGATCTTAAGTGTAGCATTAACGCGGTATTTGGGTTAACTTTAAATTTTTTACTAAATGTGATAAATGTCTTAATCTGCAATAAAATGGCGGTACTCATTTGACTGTTGTTTATTTTTCCATACATCATGTTCCCATTCCATTCCCTCATAGACCTTTCCAGTCTCTTTTTATTTTGTTATTCCTCCTTTACTTACCCTGATTATTTAAATTAACATCAACCAACTAGACATGGTATGTATGGCCATGTAAGTAATAATAATGTAGTATAAAAATATAAAAAGTAAACAAGTATCATAAATTATATATAAATCTAAAAACCAATAAAGAAATACAATGTGTATTGATGAGCCCAGTTGGGTTTGCCTGCTTCACAGTCCGGGAACACTGCAGTTCACCTCTGCCTCCCAACCATACAGCACGGCACCCTTACGGAGAATCCATACCTAGCTAAGATTTCAACATTGACTCTCTCTGTCTCACACTAAACTTAAATTAAAGGAACTTTTATTTTGTTACCTGTTTCAAACCCAATATTGTGATGTGTTTTGCTAATATTAGTTAATGTATTTTTTAGGGTGGTTCAATCCAAGAACGGTGTGGAGATAGACATGCGCGGGCGGTGCAGCGCGGGACAGAAGGTGCTCGCGTGCCTCATCATCAGACTGGCGCTGGCAGAGACCTTCAGCGGGAGGTAACCCATATTACTACTTACCCCCGTATTCTAAGTCATGTTTTCCACTCCACTTTTACTTAGATCCCTATATCTTAGGTTTATATCATCATCTTTCTTGATTTTATATTTGGTGGAAAGAGACAAACGTTTTTTGAGCGAAATTGGAGTAGAAAACCCTACTCATAATGTGAGGTTTAGTCTTTTTTTTATTCTTATCAATGTCTATATCCATGTACAACTCTATACATGGTGACTGTGAAATGTTGTACTTTGGAGCAATAAAGACCCTCTTATTGCTCCAAAGTACAACCCTTCACTTGACTAGCCGTTACCCGCAACTTCGTGTCCATATTATTTTTTTATTAAAATAAAACTATCTGCTATTATTTTAACACGTAAACTAAAGATGTGATGTTAGGTATGAGGTAAGAGTAGTTGGCTAGGCCGACCGACAGGTTTCGCTACAACCGACCATACAGATGCAAAAACCATTAAATCATGTTTCGGTTTTAGTCTGTGGGTTTACCAGTTTTTAGGGGACTACTCCAGTGATTTCTTGTGTAGGTGGGATAGTTGTCTCCTTTCAGGGTGCTGTTACGAAATGGGACTGTTGATTTGTCTATAAATCAGCGAATATATTATAAGTGGGCTTGTATTGGTCTTTATTGCCGCCCATTTCGTAACCGCATTATTTAGCTGGCATAGTGAGGGTGATCAATGTTGGTAGACAGCAATTTTTGACTCGTTTCATGGACTTTGTATGTCTGCTTACCATCAGGTAGATGCAAAGTCACATGCCATGCTCCAATAAACAATACTGCTTATCGATTTACTGCCATAATAAAAAAGTTCTTATAATTAGAATAGAAAATAATGCAATAATCTTAACCTAACATTAGGAAATTTTTATATTATATAACATTCGATTGTTTTTTAATTTCCAATGTTATCATTCAACAGAAAAACTTACGATTATTATTTATAGTGTGTTCACGATAAGAAAGCCCCCGAAGCATCGTGCTTAGAGATGGGCATTTATAAATAATTGGATTTTTTTTTTTTACGTTAATTATAATCGGATCTGATAATAATATATGTGCTACACGAAATCGATTTTTTCCGTCGATTATTGTTCTATTATAGTTGATTTATAAATGAATGTGTAAATAATAACAATTTATACATATTTCTCTGGTCATAAACTAAGCTTTAGGTTTGTACTATGTGTACCAGAAGCAACGATATAATACATATTATATTTAAGAAATACCCAGACCATGACAAACTGTACAGAAAAAACGTACCGTAACGTATTTTTTTGCCATGGGTGGGAATCGAACCCACGACTTCCGGATACAACGCCAAAGGCGCAACCACTAGTCTACAGAGGCTGTCAAAATAATTTATAGGTTGTATCATATGAGACAACAATACAATAATTTGCAATGTAATTTAAAATGTTATTAATATTACCGTGAAGTGAATCGCATATTTTAATTATTCGTATACGAATAAGCTATTGCTTTACGACTAAGGGCCGGCTTCTTGATGGATAGCTAAATTTGACTATTTGTAGATATCTTTTACAGTTGGTTAAGCAACTATAGTTAATTCATTAATCCTTATTCATCAGCAAAAACTATAGTCATCAATAGGTTATCAGTAGACACATCTAACCATTTGTTAAATATTTTGCTAGAAAATTTAGCTTGTGTTCAGTTTTCGGAAATTTTATACATAATATACATTGAATATAAAGTTATTTTGTTACCTTATTGTTCGGCAATGAAGAAATATTTTATATTATTTTATGAGCCACAGATATGTTTTATATTTAACAGAAATTCATCCCAAATTTTAGAGTGATCTTATCTTGGATCGAAAATGATTTTACGCTTGTTTGAAATAATCTTCATCCGAACAATCCGATTTCACAATTGGTAAAATATTTTTTTGCTCAAATTTATTTTGTTTATAATTTGCAAGAAAACACAACACAATTGTAAGATAAATTGTTATTAATTAATTTATTATATTTAACAGATAGTCAATTAAACTATCCATCAAGAAATATTTTTTTTCGAAATAGTAATAATAATTTATATCGTAGGTAATAATAGTAATTAAAAAAAAAAAAAAATGTATTCGAAGCAATTTTACAAAGTTTTTACAGGTTTTGGGGACTCTCATTAAGTATTTAAATACTTGTGTCGGGAGTCACCGCTCTTCACTTATACAATGCATTTTAATCCTCAGTGACACATATATAATAAAGATAAGTATTAAGTAAATATTAGTAGTAGTAGTATTAGTAGGTTAATTTTAATAGTAAATAATAATTTTAATATTAAAGGTAAGTTACAAGTAAATAGTAATATCAATAACTTTTCACTAGACAATCAACCCAGGTACAAACATAACACATTAACTACCTAGCATCTATAGGATTATGGTGATAATAATACTTGGTATCTATACATAAGAGTAAGAAATAAAAAACAAAAAACAAGTAAAATAAAATAAAACCAAAAATAAAATTATGTAAATCTATGTTTATGAAAACCCGGCAAACAAAACAAATATTGTAAAATAGTTTTACAATATATCTAAAAAGGTATACCTTTCAAGATATAGTACATATATTCACTTCACGCGTATTATCGTTCTGAGCTGGTCGTCTTTTCAAACGCAGCACGTACTTTAAGTGGCTCTCAAACTTTCTTATTTAATATTCAATTATTAATTGTGATATGGCGGGCTGTGGTAGATGTGAGGAGGCGGTGTCTGACGGAGCAAACTGCAGCACATGCTTAAAGCCTTTTTATTTCAACTGTTCATCGATTACCGAGCAAGGGTACTGTAAGCTCGGCGACCGGAGGTTGACCTGGAAGTGCGTAACATGTAAAAGCGGTTCCTCCTCATCCCAGCCTAATTCACCATCTATACAAGGGATTTACCGAGTTATGGAAGAATTGAACAAATTAAATTTAAAATTTTCACCATTGTTGTTACTCGCAGAAGATATTAGAACCATCAAGGAAGATATTAAAGATTTGAAATCTTCTACAGATGGCATAAGAACAAGATTATTTGATATAGAAGAAAAAAATCAAAATTATCGAAGAAAAGCAGGAGGATGTAATTGAACTGAAATTGAGAATTGACAAGCTGGAGTCATTATTAGAGGATCATTGATCCTGCAATGAGTCGCGAAGCAATAATGTGGAGATTAAGGGAGTCCCGCAGAAGGCAAATGAAAATCTATTTGATATAGTGACGAAAATTGGATCTAGTATTAATATGGCATTAACAAAAACATGTATCAACTACACAGCAAGAATTCCTTCAAAAGTTTCTAGCAATAAGTCCAAATCCATCATCGTCTCTTTTATCAATAGGTATCAGAAAGAGGATTTTATAGCCGCGGCCAGGAGTCAGACCCGTTCTATTACACCAAGCGAACTTGGATTGCAAGGCAAGGAGAAAATTTACATTAATGATCATTTGACGGTAAGAAATAAACTCCTATTGTCTACAGCAAAAAACCAGGCAAAGCAAAAGCAATTTCAATTTGTTTGGGTCAAACATGCAAAAATACTAGTGCGGAAAAATCCCACGTCACCAATCATAGCCATTCGGACGGAAAAAGATTTGGAAAAAATCCGCTAATTCTTCTGATCGTGCGTATACATAATATGTTTTATGTTGTTGCATATGTTATTTTTTTGTCTAAGATACTCGTAGTTAAGTTTATAATGTATAGTTTTCCGATAAAAGGTTTGGGAACTGCTGGACCTTCATATTTTCATATTTATCATGTGACTTCACAGATTTTATCAGAAAAAGTCAATAACAATTTTGTGTATATTTTGTTAAAATCCATTGATATACATACAACATATTTGGGAACCATTGAGTTCTATTTTTTATGTACTAGTTTCTTTTGTTTAGGCCTACACAAACAATTCTTTTCATTAATGTATAGTGTGAATATATTCCACTTCAATTTGACACTTAATCTAATTATGCTAAGGTTTCTTATTGGTTTAACTGTTATATGTTCTTATTATGTTTTGATTTGTTTTCGCTGCTGTGCCTGTCGATATCGATTTCATTACAGCGTAGTTATTTGTCTACCCGCCGCATTCTGTGTATTTTCGCCTACATTTACGATACTTAAGGGGGAATTCGTATATGTGACGTCATCACCATCTGTCAGATTTCACTCCAAAATGTTTGATATTATTTCTTCAATTTATTCTAACTGTGGACAGTTGAGCCCAAAAGTCACTCTGTTGAAATTTCATTGTATGGAGTGTGACAGTATATTACTTTAGATATCTACTTTTAGAAATCTTACTATTTTATTTTAAGTAATGTATTATCGAAATAGTCAAGAAATGTCATTTTATATGCGAGGATTTAATGTTTCAATAAAATTGATGTAATACTATAATTTCCAGACACGCATACAAAGTGTGATATACCGGTACATTTTATTAATATATATTAATTAACAGGCGTCACGACACAAGTTATCGCTTAGTGTGACGCCTGGTGAACTCGCATCTGAAATGTACATTTTGTTTAACAATAAAGAATTTATTATTATTATTATTTTAACAGTTTAAATTTATTATAAGGCATTGCTAAGAGTGACTATTACTAGACTCCGCTCTGTAATAAACTAAGAATTTATATTAAACAAAACTTTTTTTATTATTTTGGACTAATTCAGCCAGTCTAAGTATGTATTTAAAAAAAATGCTGTCATATGAATTGACATTACTAAGGATGGGGGTCTGCGTCACTTTAATCTACTTACCCATCTGTCTACATTAAAAATATTCCGGAGTTACATAATTGGAATAATTTTATGTAAAATATTTAATTTTAAATAAATTAGTTTTTTATAGTAAAATAACTTAGATACACATACATTTAAATTTATATACATAACTTCTACACGGCCTCACGTACCCAGACTCAGGGTATTCAAAGCAATCATAATCTCTACATTATATATATATCAATTATCTGTCCGTTTGTTTTGAACTTGTCTCTAATTAACACTCATAAGGCACAAAAATTGACATTTCAAATCTGCACGTACTAAATTATGCAAGTATCTTCGGTTTACCGGTTTTGATCACCTAGATATTATACCTATGTCCATTCTCAATAATTAGTCTATCGTTTTTTTGACATAACATAATATATTAATATATAATATATAAATATAATATATATATAATAATAAAATTAACCTTACTGTTACACCATAGCTTACAAAAATATACTTTTCATACATTACACACACGCACCATACACACAACACACACAGACGTGCACTTATTACACCCATACACATTCACTTTTATCAATAATTCTTATAAACTTTAATTACTTATTCTGTTTCTTATAACGTGAGCATTAGATTGTCAAAATAACGATTTCTGTTATTAGCGTGCTCTCCTCCAATCAGAAAAGGTTAAAACTACTCTGATTAGAGGAGAACGCGCTAATAGCGGAATTTGTAATTTTGACAATCTGACGTTCGCGTTATAAGAAACAGAATGTGGCCGCTGGTAGGTATATGTATAAAATTGTAAAAAATAAATAATAAAATCTTTTCAGCGTTGGAAAATGATTTTTATTTAAATATTGTAAAAATGCAATATTATTTTATAAAAGCAGCTGTCACTATTTAAAAAATAAATATTGGTTGCTATTATAGTTGTATTGGACACGAGCTCTCGGTCTAACAGAAGCATTGTCATACTTAGTAGGTGGTCTCACCAATAAATACATGAAAAATGATTATTTACATTTACAGACAAATATCATATAAACTATCCGTACTTTAGTAGTTACCATGGTTTATTATCCGTCAAAAAATATAGATTGATTATAGAGAACGGTCACTAGGATTTGGATCAGGCGTGAAATTTTTCGATTATCGAGGTGGTCTCCTTTCATGGTGTAGGTAATTATAAAACGCAGTAGCAGTTAATTTGTTGAAAACTCAGAGACCTGGCATTCCACCAATCATGTGGAATGATAATAATTATTTTTTAGCTTAATATTCTCAATATGTATTTTAGTTTTATACTTAGCGTAAAATAATTCAAACAATGTTCTAGAAATTGCCCACCGCCAGTTTCTAAAACATTGTTCGAATTATTCTATGCTAGAAATTATTTATTATTATTTCGTATTGTTCTTTTTTATCGCCGCCCATTTGGTAACAGCATCATTGGCCAAATAAATTCATAGGCCATAGTAAATCAGTCTAATTCTATAGAAATCGTAACATCGTATTGGTCCCTATTCATAAATATTGTATGTATGTTTGTCATGAGTTAGATACAAACAGTCACATGCTAAAATAAAATTTTGATTTTGTAATAATATTAATGATTATAAAATATGATAATACATTATTATGTTAGTATTTAAATGTTAGGTAGATAATAAAATTGTTGAACTACTCTGCCATTTATAAAAATAAAGTTTTGGATAATGGATGGAACCCTATTAAGCTTTGCTTTGGACATATATAAAAAAAACTTTATTAAAAAAAATAACAATTAACATAAATAGGTAAAATATGTTTAAAAATTGTTTTTTTTTTTGTAAGGTTATAGTGACAGTTGATGAAAATTGCATATTTATTTTAGCTGAATCTGTAGTTAATCGTGTTAAAAGGTGTAAAAATATAGAATATAATCAAAATAAATATGTACTTGTCTTATAAAATTCCCAACAGTGTATATTTAGTGTTCCGATAGTGAAATAGAAAAAAGCGACGCGGAGCCACCTTTCACAGGCGGGATCGCCCGCACAATGACGGCCTGTCATGGATTTTGTATGAAGATTTCTGTCTGGCAAGTTTTTGTAATTATTTAATTAATAATTTTCTATTAAACTTGCAAAAATCTCTATACATTTTTAGAATACATAATAAACTATTGATATCTATTTTTTTACCACTATAAATTGTTGTTGTTTTGTCGTTTGCAGAGATGTTAAAAAGTACAAAATTTTCATGTTTTGGAAAATATAAATACATTTATTATTGAAATAATATATGGGAGACTATATAAATCTCTTCATACATTTCAAGCTATTTGCATAATATTAGTTGTCTGTGAGTATCGAGTGAATTTCTTTAACAAACGTTTTTAGTTTTGTGGTTCTAGATTTTCAGAATACAGCCTTAAGTGCTTATGTTTTTTGTATAATTTAATATTTAATTTTTTTATTATTAATCATGTACTATATTTAAAAATATCTTACTCGAATATTACACATAATTTAATTCGCCCAATTAAACTAAGCAATAAAACTTATTGCTTAGCCGTATTAAGTAGTTGTGCTATCTATAACTATTATTTACTTACCTATACTTTCGCATATGCATATAGTAATGTGTATGTACACATTAGCGATTGTATCAGATATGTCATTACATCACGAGCATGAATAATACAACTAATAATATCAATATCTATCATCAGAACGTACGCGGACTAAGAACTAAAACAGACGTTTTTTCTAGAAATTTACGACTAAGTGACTATGACGTGGTTACATTGACTGAGACATGGCTTCTGGACGGAATACATTGTGAAGAGTTATTTGATGATCGGTATTGCGTGTGGAGACTTGACAGGGATTATGCCACGACCGGTCAGTCACGGGGTGGAGGTGTTATGATTGCAGTGCGCAAGTTGCTTCTTTCAGAATTAAATATTTCTTGGCAGACTAGTGCCGAGGATATCTGGGTTACACTGTCCCTGAGACATAATAAAGTACTAATGAATATTCACATATGTACTATCTATCTTTGTGCTCACGGCCACCTGCGATCTTTTCAGGATCAAGCTACTGACTATTTCATGCGGCTAACCGACATTGTTAACGATCACCCAGATGACATATTTGTTATCTTGGGCGATTTCAACCTCAGTGAAATCGAATGGTCTATGATTAATGGACAGCAGAGTGCATGTAACTATAGTAGCTCAATTTCCGTGGATCTCGTTGATACACTTAATATATGTAACTTCCAGCAATTTAACAACGTTCTTAACTCGCATGGAAAAATATTAGATTTAGTGCTATCGAACAGCACTCTTACTGTTGAAGAGAGTTTGAATCCCCTGGTTCCCGAAGACGTAGGGGTCTTCGGGAACCAGGGGATCCAAACTCTCTCACAAGGCATTGATTATAAATTTACTATATCCTGATTCTGACTTGTTGACTACCCCGCCACGGAACTGCTTCTTGTATAATGAAGGTGATTATTTAACAATAAGAACCGAACTCGAAGAAATTGATTGGGTAAAAATTCTTCATGAGGGCAGTATTGAATAGGCGGTCTCTTTTTTCTACGACAAAATTTATGAATTACGTCATAACTTCATACCTACAAGGCGTCTTAATAATAAATCAAAATTTCCACCGTGGTACAGTTTCCCCTTAGGAAAATACTTAAAGAAAAATACAAATTTTAGCGTAAGTTTAAAAACTATGGCAATATTTCGGATAGACAAACTTTTATTTTACTACGTAACCGGGCAAAATTTGTTGAAAAACAAAACTATAAAGATTATATATCAAAGATCGAAAATTCTATATCCTCTAACCCTAAAGCTCTTTGGACATAAAAACATTACGATCCTCCAGCATCATCCCCTCACCAATGTCTTACGAGGGTATCACTAGTAGTTCGGGAGACCAAATTTGTGAGCTGTTCTCAAATTACTTTCAAACAACTTTTTTTAAATAACATTAATTCCCAAGCAACGGCACCGTCATCGGCACCTCCGAGCCCTGCCTGACTCTGTTGTGGATTTGGCCGATATTGAAATTAGTCCTGGCTTCATTGAGCGTAATATTTTAAAGTTGGATATTAATAAATCTGCAGGACCCGATACCATACCGGCCAAACTATTAATAGAATGTGTTGTCCAGTTGTCACTGCCATTATCTATTTTGTTCAGCAGAAGTATCCGAGAGGGCATTATGCCAGCAATATGGAAATCTGCCTTTATTACTCCTATTCATAAAAAAGTTAGTAAGACTAGTGTCTCTAACTATCGTCCTATTTCTAAGCTCTGTATCATTGCTAAAGTTTTTGAGCGCATTGTCCACGGTCAGCTATATGCCGCCTTAAATGTTGCCTTTGATCCCGAACAGCACGGTTTTTTGAAGGGTAGATCGACGGTCTCAAACCTGCTGTTGTTTAATGATTATATAACTAACAGTATGGATCATGGAAGTCAAGTAGATACAGTGTACACTGACTACGGTAAGGCATTTGACCGTCTCGATCATAACTTATTACTTAAAAAGCTGTACTTGGCTGGTATCAGAGGCAATCTTTTCCGTTGGTTCACTTCTTATATTGGGAATCGGAGCCAGGCTGTGACTTTAGGTGGGTTTATGTCTTCCTGGATGAGTGTGCCATCGGGAGTTCCGCAAGGCTCCATTTTGGGACCATTATTGTTTGTAATTTTCATATCTGACATCAGCCAATGTTTTAGGAACTGTAAATATTTATTGTTCGCTGACGATATGAAGATTTTTAGATCTGTAAATGATCTCCAAGATGCTAATTCTCTCCAGGAGGACTTAAACAAGGCAAATAAATCTCTTGGCTTCATTATGAGATCGTGTAAACATGTTCAGAAACATGAAAACTATTAAAATACTATATTGTGCATATGTGCGTAGTCACTTGGAATATGCTTCTCAGGTGTGGAATCCATCGTATAAAATATATATAACAAGATTAGAAAAAATACAAAAAAGATTCATTCGATATTTAGTGTTTAAATTCAGGCTACCACACAGACAATATTCAGATATGTGCTATAATTTACATCTTATACCACTTGTAACTCGAAGAAAAGTCACTGATTGTATATTTTCTTAAAATTATTAACAGCACTATAGATTGTCCTCAATTGCTAGATAAAATTGGGTTTCAAGTTCCTAGAATCAAGCCAAAAATCCTTCTCTTCTTCATATACCTAATGCTAGTACAAATTATAGGCAGAATTCATACCTTCTACGCGTTTGCAGGTACCTAAATTATCTTGTATTAAATCTTAAAATAGATCTGTTTACCATTAGCGTTGCAGTCTTGCGGAGACAAATGACAGCTCAATCTGTCGTATTATTGGAGGGTACTAGTTAGAAGAAAATAAATAATAATAATAACAATAATAATGTAATTATGTGTGCACGTGTACCTACCTATTAAGTGAAAAAAAAAAAAAAAAGTTTTTTATCGACATAATATTTACCTGCGAAAACTTGTTAATAGCTTTAAGTTGTTTTTTAAGTAATTTACATTGTTCTAGATCTAGCTGATAGTTTTCCAATACTAAATAAATAAATATTTAGGGTTTGTCGAAATAAGTATATAAGTAGCTATCAATTTAAGGGTTTTTTCATTTATTTGCAATTTATCTGTCATTATTTAACAATTAGTCAAGATGACTATCCATCAAGAATGGCGCTTTAGCCCCGTAAAGCGCCTTTCTCCATTTTCATTTCAGAACGTTTCTATGTATTGATTGTCACAATATGAAAGTTATATTTTTATTGCTGCCTCCTTAAAAAAATATAATATGTAGGATAGCACTTTACTTCACGTAAAAACTTATAGGTACTTGTATTATAAATAATTAATTACCTTATAAATATGTAGTTACTTTACAACATTATACAGGGTGAATTTGAATGGGTGTACTTTGGGCTAATATGATGTTCTACTGGTCAATACGAACAACTTTTCCCATGGAACCATGTGTCGCAAATGAAAAAAAAAAATGGCTTCCCCATACAAATTGGTCATTTTAACTTTACTAGTTTGTATGGAGAAGGCAATTTTTTTTTTCATTTGCGACACATGGTTCCATGAGAAAAGTTGTTCGTATTGATCAGTAGAACATCATATTAGCCCAAAGTACACCCATTCAAATTCACCATGTATAAAGATAATTTACATAAATCTTCTATTTAAAACATTTTTCATTGCAGAATCTGTTCTAAATCTATAAATAAAAAAATAGTCTCTCCTCCTAGTTGATATTTTTTTTAGAGAAGCTATATTTTACAATCATTATTAAACAAACAAGTTTATTTAAAAATAAAGGAAAAATAAAATAAAAATATTCCACAAAAAATTGATTAAAACTTACAAAAGAAATTTTATTGGAACATCACTAGTTTAAAAAAAAAACTTACATGGAACGTAACCGCCTTTTTCATGCGCTTCGGATACGTCGTTGACATTATCAATCAAAGTAAAAAAATACGTTCTATTGTCAATGTCAACCTTCAGGGGGCCTTTCTTATCGTGAACACACTATAGTGTAGACTTTTTCATGCGCTTCGGATACGTCGTTGACATTATCAATCAAAGTAAAAAAATACGTTCTATCGTCAATGTCAACCTTCAGGGGGCCTTTCTTATCGTGAACACACTATAGTGTAGGAATCGAACCTACGAACTCTGAATACAATCTATTTTTTCTATACAGATTCGGCATCCTAGCCCTAGACGAGCCCACCACGAATCTCGACCAAGATAACATCAAGAGTCTGTGCTCAGCCCTCGGGGAGATAGTACAGGAGCGGATGAGGCAGAAGAACTTCATGTTCATCATCATCACGCACGACAAGGAGTTCATCCAGTCGCTGGGAAACATAGACAAGGTCACTCACTTCTATGAGGTCTCCAGGAACGATGATGGAAAATCCAGGATCAAGAAGATTAGGTTTGTCTAGTGTTCTTATTATATAATTATATTCCTTTAGATGGCCTGCTCTGTATTATATATGTTTTTTGTAGTTCACAAATACATTATTAAATTTTATTATATAATAATAAAAATCCCTCTAGACTCGATTACAAATTGACTTTTCGCTAAGTGTGGGGTATCTACGCATATCATGTACAGTCGGCAAAAACTCAAACTATCCATTGCCATAGTTTTTCTTACTCTCGTCAAATGCGAATTGATTGTGTTAGAGCGAGGAAGAACTACATTTCGAAGAACTACTTCTTCGAAATGTAGTTTAAGGAAATGGATAGTTTGAGCTGTTGCCGACTGTACCTACATTTCGCAATCGATCAATTTCTAGATATACTCGGTACCAGTTAAGATTTTAACTGGTACCGAGTATATCTAGAAAATCGATAGTTGTATTTTTAAGTTTCTATATAAAGTAGCAACTTATACAACAAAGTAGTGGCAGTATTTTTGGACTAATTTCCGACAAAAAAAATAGTTTAAATTCTTTGTCATCCTCTTGGCAATTTTTTCGAGAATCCCCCATAGCTTACCAAATTGCAGTTTAATTACTAATGCACCTTGATTCACTGATTAATTTTATTCCTCTATTACCCCCCGTTGTCAAAACGTTGATCTAATTAATCAATGATTAAAATTAGCTGACAAGCACATGATCGCTGTTCATAACCACATAAATATTACAATACACAAATTTGCCACCAATCATGTGTCATGTTAGCAGCTTTTTTTTTATCACATTAATTTGATCAAAATTCCAGGACCTTTTAGTGATTTATACCGATAATAAGTCTATAGACTTATGGTCTTATTCATAAAAACTTTTGAGTCCTTGAAGAACACTTTAGATATGGAAGGTTTTGTCTCTTTTATACATATTCATTTTTGTTGCTAATAAAAAAAGATATAACCTTCCATAACTAAAGTGTTCTTCAAGGACTCAATAAGTTTTTATGAATACCGGTGTTAATCTTGGTGTAAATCAGATTATATTTAAAAAATGCCTATGGTGGATTAAAATTAAGAAATGATTTGGTGCCTCTTAAATACTTAAATGTTAAATACCCTAATTACTAATAACATAGACAATCAATACAGAACAAATGAGTTTTTCTTTTTGAGTTAATTATAATCAATTTTGCTTACTTGACAATGTTTTTATAGTATTTAATTGACATATGGAGTGGGCCTACTAGATTATATATGTAGTTTTGTACGTCTGATTTTATTTAGTACATATTTGGGATCTGTAAAACGCACTCATTTAGGTTTACTAGTCGAATTGCATTTTACAGTTTTGTAGCAACCGATTATTTCCAGGAGCCTAATGTGAGTTTTTTTAACGTGTACTATCCAATTAACTATAATATACTATCTTTTCCATCAATCAGATAAGCTTAATTTGACAGTCCACCAAATTAAAGCGATCCTATTGTGAAGAGTTAATGATTAACAAATTGTCAAAAATAAAGGAATAACTCACACTACGGCTACAGGAAAGAATGGTCGCAAGCGTTTTTATTATTAAAAACAAACTTTTATGTCAAATCATAACTTAGATATATAGTTTTTTGTATTCTACCAAAATAGGTAGCTAGTTACTAGGAATAAGGTGTTTGTCCTTTTGTGTCCTTGGCATTAGTATTTTTAACGTTTGTATTATTAATTATTATCTACCTATTGTAAGAAATATAAAACACTTTTTAAAAATCCACTTATCAAATTGTATGACCATTTTTTTTTTATTGTGGAGCGAAATATAATGTTTTATGGTTTAATAGCTATTGAGCATTGTCAAAATAGTTCTCACCAATAAAAAAAGGTGATTCACAAGTTATCCCAATAAAAAAAAAATCAAAATCCGGTGCGCTTTACAGATTTTTTTCTGGTCTGAAAAAATATATTTAAAAAATCATGCTGCATTGTGATTATAAGGTATCTTGGATACTTACTATTATAAACCTTCATAATCCACCTTTACATGTATTTTACTAGACAAGATGGAGTACAAATAAATTGATTGGCCATTATGTGTAATAGTTCTTAACTATCTGCCTCACCACCAAGACTTGAATGACGTATTTTTCAAATTTTAGTTTAGGATTAGAAATTTGAACTTTGTATGGTAATATATTCATTGTGACAAAGTTTTTATTCAAAACTGCTTGTCTAGTAGAATATTAATAATTTTACAGTCCTATTTGGGTGAAACTTCAAACATTCTTGTGAATCCAATTCAAGTATTGATAATTTATTCAAATGTTGCCAACAAAAAAAATATGTATGATAAGATTTATTTCTAAGATAAGCATAGGAATTCGAATTATTTTAAGGAATTATAAGAATAGCTATAAGAATTAAGTACAGAGTTTGTGCATTTAAGTTCCTTACATTTTATTTAGTATTTTGACACTTTTATAAATTCTGTGTCCTGGGTTGTAAAGTCCTGGAGTTAGAAGTATACCTTGGTGTACGTTAGGGGCATACACGTAGGAAGCAGGTTACCAGCGCCAATTAGAAAAGGAGCCTACTAATCACACGCTGCGATCGTCTTCGAAGACAAGACGTTGAGTTAACATTAATATGGAAATAAGTTCTATTCTGTTTAAAATTCCAATGCTCCAAAAATGTTGAAACTGGCAAAGAATGCGTGCATTCAAGATGGCGGCACTAATAATTTAATAGCCAACCTAATACATACTATATGACCATTAGAATAGAACTGATATTTAATTTTTACTTAACGTCTTGTCGTCTTAGATGAGGCGCATGGGGCCTTATTCCGAGTTTGCAACCGCTAATCACGACAAGACTTTGCGCAAACTATAAATATGGAAATATAAGGTCTATTCCAATGGTTATATAGTATGTATTAGGTTGGCTATTATAATGCAGCCATCTTGAAATACACGAATTCTTCGCAAGTTTGAACATGTATGGAGCATTGGAATTTCAACTTTATAATTAACAGGATATAACTTACATTTCAATACCCGTACTTTACGCAAAATGCGCGACGGTGAACGTGTCAAAACTCGGAATAAAGCCGCTGCGGGGTGAGGTGGAACTTTATTTAACACTTTCGCTTTCGTCAGTGTGATCGTTTTCGTCTTGTCTATGGTCAGAACCTGTATGAATAGTATACGGAAGTGCTTTAACAGATTATATAGATTATTAAATCTGTACCCTAATTCTTTCGATTCAACTTATAAAAAAGAGATAAATATCAATTATTCGTTTCTTTGAAGAATTCAATCGAAAAATCAACAACCTAATAATTTTGAAGATGCATTACAGCACTTCCGTATATTATTCATACAAGTTCTGACCATAGACAAGACGAAAACGATTCCACTGACGAAAGCGAATGTGTTAAATAAAGTTCCACCTCACCCCGCTGGTCCGCGTAGGTAACCGCTACATAAGTGGATATAGTGGCAAGGGCTGACTGTCCAAAATGTGTCGAGCTCATTAGACGAAGATTTTTTACAATAATTAAGTGTTAATAAATTAAAGACATTTATGAACCACATGTCTGACATCCGTATTCTAAGTCGTATTCTCAACTCTACTTTTCCCCTGAAAGAACGGCTGTCTCTTTTCATCAAATGTCAAATTAAGAAAGATTTAATGAATGAGACGTTCCTTGAGTGAAAAGTGGAATTGAGGATGGCTCTACCATGAGTTTTTGTTGTGAGAAACCACCAATAGGGTGTGTTTTTGGTATAGTGGCTTTACTTATGAAAACAGGGCAAAAAATAATGGTAGAACATAAAGTGTCTAACGTATTTACGTTACATTAGTATGATGAGGTGGAGCCGTGGAAATCAAAATAATATTTTTTTAACGACAAAACGCATTGTTACCTTGCAAATAAAAAAATGGCGGATTACTAGCGCTGATCGGATTCAGGTCGGATCTTGTCGGCGCGGTTCAGCACTTATCAGCACTGGTTCGGCACAAAGTCAGGCCCGTTCTCTAGCATTTAGTACATGGCCTCCACTGCTCGCGAGTAGTGTGCAGGTGTTCATTGTAGATAAATATCAATTTCCGGTCGTATTGAGATGTGAGCTAGATTGCACTTTTGCGTAGCAAGAATCGGTATTTAGTTAAGTGTCTTCAAAAAGTGAACCTTCTGTACGTAGTACTTTTATATATTCTTTGACAAAGTATGCGCGGACCAGTGCCTAGATTACGCGCATCAAAGTTAGCTCTCATGTCAATCGTAATGACGTAAATTCTCTAAGTCATTTATAAGAAGCCTACGTTAGAATGACAAAGAATGGCGTGCGAGCGAACTTAGAACGCGTAATCGCCCCACTGTTGTGATGGTAGCCTGCTTCTACATGTATGCGCCCTAAGTTACAGTGAGCATTTAATGGAACTAAGAAGGCTGTGCCTTGCGCTTCAATAGACATTTCTTAAATATATTTTGTATATTGTTGAGAAATAATAAATACTTCTAATTTTCATACGATTTTTTTTCATAGAAACAAAATTATCTCCTTTAGTTATTTAAATTCTATATCCCCTGAGGTCATACTCTGTTTCTTTTAAAATAGTCTTATCACGGATTGCTAAAAATTGGAGGGCTTGACTTTTTAGTGTTCATTGTTGCCGATGGTTTAATTTCATATTTATAGGATTTCGTTATTTTGACAACTTAAAATTTCCGTTATAAGAAACAGAATATGGCCACTGGGGCTTTAAGTGATTTCTAAATCAATCGTGTATCATCGGCATATCAAAGTTAAAATTTGATATATAAAGGGTTTTTCAACAAGAACTTTGTTGTGTAAAATGTCCACCACAAGCACGCTGGCAGATGTCGGATTCTTTCATCATATGATTTTAATCACTTTTTGACAAAATGGCGGGACTATTTCGTTAATCACATCACGGATTTTGAGTTTTAAAGCTGCAATCGATTCGATTGGCTCCGTATACTCTCTCCTTAACATAGCCCCACAAAAAAAATCCAGTGGTATTAAATCACACGATCTGGCTGGCCACTTAACAGCTGAGTTTCGTGTAATTATGCGATCGGGAAATTTGGTTTGCAATAAATTGATCGTTTCATTGGCTGTGGCACCATCCTGTTGAATTCACATATCAGTGATATCCACGTCATCAATAATAGGCCAAAATTGAGTTGTTAACATCTCGCGACAGCGTGATCCATTGACAGTTACCGCATTTCCAGCTTGCTTGTGGTGGACATTTGCCAGGTATCATTTTTCATTCATAATTGCCGAACTTTTCTCTTTGTAATCCAATAAAATTTTTAATCATCTTCATCTAAATATTTTGTTTTAGAAAAGAAAGTTCTTGTTGAAAAACCCTTTAGTTCCCATACAAAATATGTCTTGATATCCAATTGATTTAGTAGAACGACGTCCTGTTTTTTTTTTATATTTAACATAAAATTTAGTATCAGACTTATGATACTAAATGGAAATTCGACATGAGATAATATAAATATCAAGTAAATCAGGTGGGTACAGCGGAGTCACATAACCTGTAGGCCTAGTGTGAGTTTTTTTAACGTTTACTTTCGCGTTAACTATACTACCGCGTTAACATTTTTACCAATCACCGAACACATTTCTAGTTCTCAAAATTTCCGCTTGGAGCGCTTAACCATTTCCCATACAAATTTTAGTTAACTCAAAGTAATAGTTAGAAAACTTACACTAGTGGTGGGTGCTGTAGCTCTACCACAAGTTTTTGCAAACAATTTTATATTTTTTATAGGAGCGGAACATTAATGAAAAATGTTGCAAAAACGGGGGAAAAAAAATCGTTTGGAGTAACCGTTGCGTGAGCTGCGCAAACGGTTAAAGTTACGCACCGGCAGAAGTTACGCGGGCTAGCTTAGTACTTTATAAGAGTAGGTACGTCATGTGACTACCTACCTGTTGGTAAGCAGACTTACAGAGTCATGAATGGGGACGACTGATACTTATGAGAGCAGTAGCTCAAGTTTTTGCAAATAGTTTCTACTATAGTCGCTAGTAAGTCACTCGTGGTATCATAAAAATGTACTAGTCTCCCCATTCATGGCCGGCAGACACAGATTACTAAATATTGCCGTATTGATAAGTATAAAAAAGTAACAAATGACCTTAGGGGCTTTTTGCCCAAATTGATTTGCGCATTTTGCCCAAATCAATGGCAAAAATTGTATTTAGGAAATTTTATCGATTATACGACCTAGGCATGAGTGTTGATGAATCAGCCTGGATGTACAAATTTACGAAATGTTCTCATATTTATTAAAATGACCTGTGTCAGATATTTTCAACTATAAGTTTAATAAATAATTTAGAGCAGAAAATAAAACTGTTTATAATATAAGGCTTCATTTAAAAAAAAATGGAACCTTTTAAAGTTGTGTAGTTTAAATGCTGACAATAAAAAAACTATTTGATTATGTAAATGACGCACACGAACGACGTATCTTACGTAGGTCGGTCAATTGATGCACTAGCCTAAACTTTTTTATAATTTTTTACTTAAACATAAAGGGTAGGTTAGAAATAAATCTAATTAAATAACTAATATTAATATAAAATTTATTTTTTAAATATTAAACAATAATAATAAATAACATTAGGAAATTGTGATACCCGTAATAGTGTTTAGCGGTTCGCATACTTGGATATGATTAATGTAAAGTAATTTAGAGTCTTGCAACACTGTCAGCGTGACTCCCAGCTGTTCCGCTACAAGTGTCGCCGGAAACGATTGCGACAAACATTTTACAATAAAAGGCATAAAGTCTTCACTAAAACATACGCAAAACGATACAAAATTCTCTTTTTCGATATCTGCAAACGCTTGCTGCTCTCTCTGGTAGAATGATAGTAAAACCTGTACTACGCTTTCAAAGGATTGTCTCATACAATCATATACTATTTTAACGATGTTTAACGGAGCAGTAACTCTTAGTGAGTTGAGTATGGATAGCAAAGCGTTGCAATATTCTGCTAGCGGGTAATAATCTAGTAACGACTCTGGAGGGCCGGCAGCAAGCCCGGCTGTGGGCGGTCGGCTGATATTCTTGATGCTGGACACTTTGTAGGACTTCATTTGCGTTTCGAATTGGTGGTTGGCTCTGTCTATGCTGGTGCGGAAGAACGTAAGGATGTTGTCTCGGAACAGCGGCGCGAGGACGTTCCGCATGTCGGCCCCGACGCGCCCGAACGAGAGACACAGGTACATGCATTGGTTGTAGAGAGACTCCAATGCTGAATCGTCTTCCTTTAATAAGCCTTGGTTTAACATCATGGCAAGTATTTCAATCTGTAACAAATATGACGGTTTAATATTTTTGTCTCGCTTTAAGTTAATATTTTTCTGTTTAATCCCAAGGAGTTAGGTTCATTGGGATGATTTTATTTTATTATTATTTCGTCCCAAAAAAACGCTTAAAAAGTTTAAATAAAGGTTCCTAAAAGTAAGGAATATGTTCTTTATGTTTATTTTCTCAGAACTGCTAAATGGGATTGTTAACACATATCATCATATTTGTTACAAAATATGCCAAAAAATTTGCACTTCTGGTAAGATCCATAGGAACCAGAGGGCCCATACCACTAACTTTTACAGCGGTACTACGAAACTTCATTTCATTTTAATTTTGACCAATAGAAAGAAAAATTAAAAACTATTGGTCAAAATTTTGCATTGTAGTGTTACTACATCGTAAACAGAACAGCTCTAGAGTTGCTTGCAAAAGCTAAGATGTATCAAATAATTCATGAAGTCCTCTATACATCTGGGCTCTTGCGACTCAACTCTAAAGCATACGATTTAATAACACTATAAGAGTATGCAAGAAATTGCGGCAAAACGACCCATTACACAAAAAAACACCGATATTCATAAAAACTTATCGAGTCCTTGAAGAACTTTAGTTATGTCTGTTTTTAGCAACAAAAAATAATATGTGTAAAAAATGTGTTACTTTAAGTTTAAGCCAACAGGAGAGGGCGCTGGTGCCGCTAAGTTCGTCGTCTTTGGCGCTGGCGTCGTGAGCGTCTGACAAGAAGATGGACTTGTGTTGGGTGAGCACGTTGAACAAGTGGATGCGATGCAGCTCCACGATGCGACGCAGTATACGTTCCGATGCTACAAGTAACAACATTTATAATTACCTCAGTGTTATAACTTTCCTGCAATGGTTATTTTTAAAGGTATACATAAATCAGCAGGGTGATTATGCGCACCAAAGTTCGCACAGTCTAGTGAGTGTGTAACGCAGTTTTTTGACAATTTTCAAAGCCGTCAAGCTTAAACTAAGTCATAATGAGCTCAAAACGATTCGCATGCGAGCGAACTTTGTACTCAGCAAGGCGCGCCAACTTTAGGGCAGTTACTCTTACTAAAATAATACTTTAACACAAACTTTGTCCAATAAAAAGCACGAGTTTTATGTTTTCTTTCTTGCTAGCAAAGTCTTTGCATCGTCTTTTGACAAATGTTGGCTTTCTTAATTTGTGTAAACTGTTTCGTAAACGGAACTGCTCTAAAAGTTAGTGGTACGGGCTCTGGCCTTTTCTCATATTACTATTATACGAGTGGATGGCGTTTTCAATTCTCTCAGAACTTACAGTCGATGCTTAGCAAGTGCTATGATTTAGCCGTTACCTACTACTAGTATTACGCTTCATAGCGTAGATTTTTTTTAAATTATAGACGCAACAATTTGTCTTCAACCAAAATCATAGTATGGCGGTGACCATTAATTATTCTTTATTTGTAAATATACCAAAATTTACGTAGAAGAAGTAAATGCACCAGTGGTGTCGTATGAGAACAATTGAGTATTACAACTTGGGCCTAACCCCCATATTCTAAGACGTATCCTTAACTCCACTTTTCACTTAAGGGACGTCTGTCTCATACTAGCTTAATTAACTTGATATTTAGTGGAAAGAGACAGACGTTCCTTGAGTGTAAAGTGGAGTAAAGAACATGTTTTAGAATACGGGAGTTATAGAACATTTAGGCGAGGCGACATGTCGTGTCGCCTCTGTCAAAAAAGATTTTGACTGTTACGCTGTCACCTATCAAAATCTGTACAGTTTTGATTGAAGGCGACGCGAATTTTCTTGCCTGAATTTTCTCTAAGGCCCCTTGTCTGTTAGTCAATTATCTTATTATTTTCATGTTGGTACGTAAAAATATTATAATTGTACTTAATACTTATTTATTAGTAATACATATTTTATCTAATAAAAAAAAATCTCAACTTAAAGACAAGTAAAAAATTACAATGGGTTTACGACGAAAATAAAAAAAGAATCCAAAATATAGCCTAAAATAATAAACTAATTTCGTTTATTTTTTAGATAATGGGCTTCCGAGAAAAATAAAAAAAAGTATTATTTTTTTGGTTTCGAAAATATAGGATAAGAAACTAATTTTGTTTCAATCAATTTAAATATATAAAAACTGTTTAAAGATATTCTTGTTTGAAAATTCTAATCTATTATTTGTATGACACGTCATTATCACGATCGCAAAGAAAACAAGCTGCTTAAAAAAAAAAATGGAAGTTGACATGGCAATGTCACACACAAGCAAGCGTTTCTATTGGTTACCGCGAAATGATATTAAAATTTGGGTCCGATAATACTTGTTATACATATATCTAAAAACTCATCTTCTATACAAGGAATCTTGTGATATTATCATTACCTATAAGAATAGCAATAAAATTTAAAAATAAGATTTTTTTCTTATTACCATGCTGTAAGTTACATAAAAACAATTATATTATATTTCGTATTCATTTCATAAAGTTGCATATTGCACCACATTTATCCAATAGTTTGTTCTCAACGTCTTTTAGGGCCGATTTTTCAATCGTCTGATAACTCGCTAGTTAGTTATCAGCTTGTTAAATTTATTTGATTGTTTAACAGTGGAATAAAGGTTTTGAATTTTTCAACGTTTATTCAGTCAGCTAGTTAACTGAGGATAACTTTGTCAGAGCAAGAATGACTTACCAAAAATGATACATGTTTGAAAGAGAGCGTGATATTTTATCAGTATATTAGCGTGATATTTTATCAGTATTCATTTATACCTAATTATTAAAAAAAGATTCCCGCAGATGATATAGGGGAGAAGATTCCGACCTGTGTTTAAGTTATATTTTTCATAGTTAAGTTTATAGGATATTATTATGCAAAAGTGTATCAAAGAAGCATTGTAGAATAAGCATTCATAGTGATCTTATGTGTGAGAAGTGTAGCATTTACGCATTACTCGGTATTTATGCTATCTCAACAAATCCCTTTCTTCAGTAAAATATGGAAAAGAAACGGGAGCGATCAGCAAATTTTAATAAAACGGAGACACGCATTTTAGCTGACCTAGTAGCTTACATACTAGCCGGTACATTATAGAAAATAAAAAGACTGATGCCGTTACAAATAAAGAGAAAGATTGAACATGGGAGAAAATTAGTTCCCTTTTTAATGCTACATCAGGTTTAATACCTAGAAATCCAAAAACTACCAGAGTCAAGTATGAGAGCATTATTATTTCTTACTTTGGGCTAATATAATGCTCACCTGATGAAAAAAACAACTTTTCCAATAACAACCATTTTGGGTTGTTGGAAATGGCAAAATTTATTGGTTTCTCCATTCAAATTGGCTCTTTTAAAATTGTTTGATTATCATTAGGTAACTTATATTATTTTTAATTACTGTCTATTATATTATGTGTTGATTTTTGTGTGTATAATTAAATAAAAAACTGAATACATTTATTATTTTGCTTTTATTTCTATTTATAAAGTATGAATAGACTTGAGACCGCGAAGTAGGTTTAAAGGCCTTTTGAACCCTCATCTGCACTGTGTTCACTACCCTCTCTACTCAACCAAATACTATATGATCGTTAGTTAGCGCCATCTTGGAAACACGCTCCATAAAAGTTCCGACGGCTGATTTCGAAAGGCCAAGATCGTTCCTTCAATAGTCGATTCAAAGACTGCTGGGATACCTCTTGCACCAACTTCCACTGCATAAAGTTGAGTTTGAAATCTGTTTCTAGTAATTTCGTTTGTGAGATCAAAAGATTTGTTCGACTTGATGTTGTGGTCCTTAGGAATGTTTGTTTCCCACGGAACGGTGAGTTCTATAAGTACTACTTTCTTCAAACACCGAGAGTACACCAGTATGTCTGGTCTATAGGCTGAAACTGCTAGTTCGTCTGGAGGAGTAATTGTTGGATGGGCGGAACACATTGGTTTCTGAAAATTGAAGAAAAAAAAATTTTTATATAGGTACTTAATGTTTAAATTATCAGTGATGATTTTAAGCACTGAGTTTTATATGATTATATCTTTATGGGTTTAAAGTAAACAAACACTAGGTACTAGAAATAGCTACTAATGAGTGAGTTAGGTTAGTTAGGTTAGAAAAAAGGAAGTTAAATATAATTAAATCGTTTAGGTACCTTTCCGTTGGATTATCCATTTTTTCTTTGATCATTGCAAGTAAAATATTGACAGTTTCATTGTGGAGATGAAATCTTTTCCTAAATTCATCCTCGTCCCAGCTGGTCAAATCTTTCTCTGACTACTCTTTTTTTCCGGTTTGGTTTTAAATAATTCACCATCATAATTTCTTCTTCGATAAGTAAATCTTCAATTGAGTCAAACATTTCCATGTTTCCGAATTTATAAGGAAATCACGCAAAAATACTTAAAAATTATAACCATCACAGACCACAATAACAGCTTGATAAGTTTTAACTGACGCTTGAACTACAAGATAAATTTATTCCACTGTTAATGTGTTTATCTGTCACTTTGACTCTATCCAACCATTGAAAAATCAAATTTCTTGCTAACTATAGAATAACTGCTATCAGACTGTTTAACTGGGTATTGAAAATTCGGCCCTTAATCTATTATAGTGTGCTTGGGATATCACAGATTTTTTAGATGTCAGATTTCAAATATTAATATCTTAAAAACCAGTTAATTATTGTAAAATAAAAGAAATTAGTTTCTATAGCTCGAAAAAAATAAAATAATTATTATTTTCGTCGGAAGCCCACTGGGGAACTGGGTTTTGAGATATTAATATTTGAAATATGAAATATAAAAAATCTGCGTGATGTCACAAGCACGCTATCACAGATTAATAAATAGAGTACACATACTACGTACACGGTGTAAGACTAAAAGACGTTGAAAACTGTACTATTGGATAAATGTGGTGCAATATGCATCTTTATAAAATGAATGCGTAATATTTTTTCTTTAATGTATCTTACATTACAGCATGGTAATAAGAAAAAAATAATTCTACGACAAACAGTAGAGAAATACTAGTGCGATAGTCCATTTTGTGTGGAGAAAGTAGGCTTCGCGATGGCAACTGGCGTGTTCTTAAGAATACGAAATACATCAAGATACAACTTACTCTCTGTATTTTTGGCTTCCTCCAAAGCATTTTCGAACCAAGCATTTCTGGCTTTAAGGAAGTGTAAATGTAGACCATCACCAGTGTTAGGGGCTTTGTTTGAGCTGGAGTATCTTTCCCTGTCATGACTTCCCTCTGTAGACTTGTAGACAGTATTGGCTCTTCTCAAGTATCCCAATATCTAAAAATTAAATTTATTTTGTAGTCTATAATAAAAAAGGAGTTCCGTATAAATAAAGCAAAGTAGGAAATATGATTTCAGGACAAAATTATTATCTCAAAGGGCCACTAAGATAATTTGTTTCTGATCAAACTTTCCCCATATTCCCTTTAATAAGCTTTATTTTAACTAAAACGAATGTTGGCAGTCAGTCTTAAGAAACCATTTTTATTTTATTTTTTATTTTTTTTGTATGTTGAAAGTAAGTTATTAATACTTTACCTGTAAACATTGTGGAAGTGGCAAATCATATCGCAGTTGGTTGAACAAATGGTAAAGGGTCTCAAACCATAATGTCATAATCTCCGATGTTGTATTCTAAAATTAATAATAATTAATTCAAAAATTATGTAATCGGTGTTTTACCGGACCAAACAGTTTGGAACAACCACACAAATGAAGGATTGTCTTCATCTGTGTTGTCGTTTCTGCCGCCTAATACATATCGCCTAATACGTATTAGGTGAGAGCTATCTTTGGTACAAGTAATCCACGCAGAGTATAGTAGATCCTCACTATTTTCTAAAGATGCTATTTTTTTTATTGGATCACAGCATAGTACTTTGTATCTACCTGATAGTAAGCAGGCCAATTGATGAGGTTAATCAATACATTGGTGCAGGCTAGATGGTGTGTTAAGAAGTAGACTATAATGAACTTCATTGAGACTGACATTAGCAATACATATTATATTTTATAATAGTTGCTAATTATATATATGTAGTACCAATGAATATTATTCTGTCTGGTGCTTTGTTCAGGATTGAGAAAAGTTTAAATAATCAAAAAATATAAATTAAAAAATTACGTAAAAATATACCCTAATACTAACTTGAACGATAGGGATAGCAGCATATCTCTTGGACATGTTTCTAACAAAAGTAAATATATCTAAAGCACTTTCATAATCTTCTGCATTAAGTGCTTCTCTCATTAAAGATGGTAGTTCTAACAACTCAAGAAGTTTATCACTTTGACTCTTCATGTTACTGTACCGGCTGAAAATAATAACAATATTATTTAATTTTCATTTCCTATAAGTTATGTTAACAATAGATGTTAATAACAGTAAATACATCTACAATTAGGATATACATGGTGGCCTAGTTGGTTAGCCCTTGGATTTAAAAACACTTAGGTCCCTGGTTCGAACCCCATTGTGTACCAGAGTTTTTAATAAAAAAAATTATGTACATTTGTTTGATAACACCACTATAGTCCTCGGAGAGCACGTTAAGCGTTTTATTATTATTTTGTTTTGCATAGTAGGTTTTTCCATAGCGAATAGGTATGTTTAACAATATTGTGGGCATGCACAGTGTGTAGGTACTTATTATACATGCATTTCCAACTTAATGACAATATTCTGTATTTTTTTTTTTTTTTTTTTTAATATTTTCAATTTTGTTGTATAAGTTCTTAACTAGTATTTTTTTTTATTGTATTTGTGGTTACACACCTGTGTATAACAATCTAGAATTATAAATCACTTAAGGTACAATTTATGATTGTTTACCTTAGTGTATTAAGTAAATAAATAATTAAAGTTAAGTTAGAGAAATAAAATAAAGATTATTTATTTATTTAATAAATATTTCATATATAACACAAAACGGGAGTTGGCAACCCTAGCTGTCAGCCATACCAATCGGTCCAAATTGAATATAGAAATAAAGGCTTATTCGACTAAAACCAATTTGGACCAGCGATGAAATACCTTTGTGAATGTATTTGACTGTAATCAATAAAAGCGCAATTCGGACCATAGAGAAAGTTGTGGGCACCAGCTAGTATAATAATAATAATAATCTTTAGGCCCACCAGTTAGTATAATAATAATATATCTATAATACATGTAAAAGCACAAATATTGCCCCATTATAGTCATAAGGAGAATTCAAATTATTATTTATCAGGCAGGCAGTTGGTACAACTGATAGAAGCTATGTTATGTTAAAATTTTGACCACCTCCATAGACTAGTGGTTGCACCTTTGGTGTTGTATCCGGAGGTCATGGGTTTGATTCCCACCCATGGCAAAAAATGTTTTTTCTGTACAGTGCATGTCTGGTCATGGTCTGGAGTTAATAAAATATAATATGTATTATATTGTTGCTTCTGGTACACATAGTACAAGCCTAAAACTTAGTTTGTAACCAGAGCAATATGTGTAATTTGTTCCACATATAATTATTATATTAAATAAATATGACAGATCAAATGTTAGTTTATGCATTTAAGAAGTAATGAAAAATATTGTGTCTTTTGTAACATATACAAAACATATCTTGAAGTTGTACATACATATCATCACGGGTGCCTTACGGTGCCCGAAACCTCCTAGATGGCCCCAGGGTACCCAGCGGAGGGGTTTTAATCCACCTCGTCGTAGCCAATAGTATGAGTCTACACCAAACAAGTGGCTATCTCGTCGCAATGTTTTGAATAGACTTAATAATCCATCTATCAACAGTTTCACAAATTGGTATAGTGAAACCGGAATTGACAGCTTAACGTGCTCTCTGAGGCACTATAGTAGTGTTGTCAAACAAATGTACATAATTTTTTAATTAAAAATCATTGGTACATACCGGGATTAGAACCAGGGACCTAAGTGTGTTTTAAGTCCAAGGTCTAACCAACTCGGCCACCACGTATATAGTTGTATATAATATAATCATTGTATTTAATATTAACACATTTTTTATAGTGTCATTGTAACAAGACCAGCATTTTGTTATTTATTTACCTTTTTTCTTGTAGAATATTGCTTGCTACATTTGAAAAATTATCCAATTCTTGTATAAAACTAGGCATAGTTTCCATAAACTTTGTCAGTGATTCTTTGGACCGTCCTAGATCTTTCATGATTGTTTTAGATATCTCTGCTGTTTCAACAAATGTTTTATAATTTGTAAAGGCCAATTCCTGTGTCTCTTTTGTAAGCTGATTCATTTCTTCCTGCAGTTTATCAGGTTCCTTACGTATATCCTCCCATTTTTGTGATCCCAATTTTTGTACATACTCAGAAATATCATTAAACTGTTCTGAGTTATCTGTGAGATAATGAAAAAGATTTAGTGGCACCCTAATATTTTAAATAGGTGACTTGCAGCCTATTTGACTAGTAGACTATGGCCCTTGAACCACAATAAAGCTATTGGGAGTAGGCACAGTTCTCTAAAACCTGAAGTGATCACCGCCTAGCTCCAAATGTGTGATAACTAACATAATACTATTAACCTATAACCTGGCCAGAGAATATTAATATATATTAAAAAATAATAATAACATAAGTTATTTTAAGTGATTCTCAAGTTATAAACAAAATATAAATACAACATTTTAAACATTAAAATTGGTTCAGTAGTTTTAACACAAAACATCCTCAAACAGAGAGACTCACTTTCATCTAGGAAGTACTGTAGAATAATTACCTGCTCAGAGGGGAAAGAAATGGAACCCTTGTGTAAGAGAGAGAAGTTTGCGGAAACCTTTTGTTTTTTAGAAATTATAATAAATTTCAGGTAAGATTGCCAAAAACAATAAATTTCTAAATAACAAAAGGCTTTATAGAGGAGAAATTAGGCCAGGTCCTTGGGTTACCCCTGGTTCCATAACCCTAGTATGAAATGACTAGTTTTCTAGATATTAGTGTTTGAAGTTATGTTTTGTATTAGAACTAAAGAACTATTACTCAATCATTATTTATATAGGTACCTAAAATATCTACTGGGTATTAAACCTAACCCATCCAAAATTAATAATTGGAAATAAGCTTTTATTATGTTAATATATAAAAATAAAGTATTATTTTTAATAAACTATTGTTTAAATACAACAATTAAATGATGTTAAAATTATTAATTTTATTAATGACTTATAAAATCATATATTTTTTAGGTTAATCGTTTTAACTTTTATCATATTATGATAATTTATAAAATAATTCATTAAAATCCAATTCATGGGTAGATATTTACACGTAAACAAACATCTGGCAAAAATTCAAATGAAAAAAACATATTTTAACAATATTGAAATTGTTAGATGGTGACAATTCCAGTTTGGTTTGGTATAGAAACGCATGAAGTTAAACTTCAGATGTTAACATTTTTTGGTAATGGAATGACTTCATAATAATAAAAAAATCCTTAAACGGAACGAGCCTAGGAATAATAACAATAATTAAATGTACGTAATTTTGTTTTTTCATACAAATCGGGGCTAGTTTATAATAGTAGCACAGATAAAATAGAGTAATAGTAGTATGGATTGGCACATTCTAGATACTGCTATCTGCCCCAGGTTTGCAATTAAGGTCGCCTTGTCTCTAGACTAGGATGGTTATGATGACACCCTTAACAAAGCTCTTTACTGTTGACAATCTTTATCCAGAGTATCCACAATGTGAATCTTACCATTTTCCTGGAATAACAGTTGACACAGTTCTTTTAACTCTGTCATTGCATTGTTTTTAAGGGCTCACTTTATGTTAAGTCGAGTTTAATGTCCAAATTTTTTTTTGGTAATACAGTAATACTTCAAGTTCTCCTGTATATCCCAGCAGGTTTTGGATATTGTCGACGATATAAATTTTTGAAATCAATTTCATAAAAATCTCTCCATACCACAGATAAAATTATTATTATTATTATCTTATATTAATGGCCTCTACGCGTGCGTGTAATTTTGCCAATGTCAAGTAGATAGAGGGTAGGTTCTAAAAAAAATTTATTACACGTGAAAGTGGGATTAGGATGGAAAGAAATAAAAAAAAGGACTAGGTTAGAATTAGGAATGGCCACATGACCGTATGAGTGATGCCAGTGTCAAGTGAAGGAGGAAATAATCGACAGAAAAATGGGTACCGCCATTTTACTGAAGATAAAGGGATTCGTTGAGATAGCACAAACACTGAGATTACTGCGTAAATATTACACTTCTCACACTCAAGATCACAAGAGAATTCTTATTCTACAAAATTGGTACACTTTTGCACAATAATATCCTATAAACTTAACTATGAAAAATATACTAGGAATACACGACTACAGTGTTCGGGCTACCCTCAAGGAATCCAGGGGCTCTAGAGAAAATGCAGGCGAGGCGACATGTCGCGTCGCCTCAGTCAAAAACGTATGTATTTTGACAGTGACAGTAGGCGTGAGGTACGCTGTCACCTGCCAAAGTCTATACAGTTTTGATTGAAGGCGACACGACACGTCGCCTCGCCTGATTTTTCTCTAGAGCCCCAGGGGCCTGACCAAAGAACACGATCGCCAATCGAATCGCCTCATCGATCGATAAAATTGTATAGGAATTTTACTCTATGGGTAGAGTCCGATCGCCGAGAAACGTCAAATCCCATACATTTGGCTTTCGATGGGTATTTCGATTCGATTATCGATCGGCTCTTTGGTAACTTTGGTAAGGCCCCAGCGGCCACATTCTGTTTCTTATAACGTGAGCGTTAGATTGTCAAAATAACGGATTCCGTTATTAGCGCGCTCTCTTCCAATCAGCGAAGGTTAAAAAACTACTCTGATTGGAGGAGAGAGCGCTAATAGCGGAAATCGTTATTTTGACAATCTAACGATCACGTTATAAGAAACAGAATGTGGCCGCAGGGGCCTTACCAAAGAGCCGATCGATAATCGAATCGAAATACCCATCGAAAGCCAAATGAATGGGATTTGACGTTTCTCGGAAATCGGACTCTACCCAGTAAACCTAAACCTAAGTAAACCACACCCACTTACAACAAAAAATCAAAATATCTCAGATTATATTATTTTTTTGATATTGATCATGTTTTATTTATCTTACAGACTTACAATTATATTTTCTTAACACGTATTACATTAAGGGGATGGCGGCAACACGAAAAGTCAGGTTTTAATGTTTATATTAAGATTTGTATACTTATGTTTCTATAAAGAGAATATTTCACGAAATCGCCAACACTTTCGAAGAACAAACATGCTAAAAACTGTATCGTGGATACAAAAATGCTAAAAAAATAAAGTTATTATTATTATTTTGGTGAATGGCTTTTCGCTTGACGCGAAACTCTTCCAATGTCAAGTTATTGAAAAGGCACGTAGGAGTATAGATTTAATATTTTAATTATAGATTTATAAAAATAAAAAGTGAATAGATATTAGTTAAGGTTAAACATTTAACACTACTTTGAGGGTAACGCGAAGACTGTAGAAGCGTGTATCTATTACAATTATTAAAGGAGAACGGTCATTCTGGACCCAACCGTAAAAGCTTAGCGTTCACAAACAACGATATGCTTACATAATAATAGATAATTTAAACATTGTTTTCTAGTATTGAAATAATTTTAAAAGTTGGGAAAAAAAAGTTCTGACAATTTTTGTTACGTGCTGATTCTTCTGCCTTTTCTGTATATTTGTCCACATTATGCAGAAAAAAATGCTTTATACATTAAAAAAATATTATTTTTGCTTATCTGGATTGAGATTTAACAAAATAGAGAGATTTCAAATTATTATTGAATGCCTTTGTCCATTTATCGCATGAACAGAATAAAAAATAGTAAGTCGATGGATTCGCTCACGTTATAAGAAACAGAATGTGGCCGCTGCGGCCACATTCTGTTTCTTATAACGTGAGCGTTAAATTGTCAAAATAACGAATTCCGTTATTAGTGCTCTTTCCTCCAATCAGCGAAGGTTATAAACTACTCTGATTGGAGGAGAAAGCGCTAATAACGGAATTCGTTATTTTGACAATCTAACGTTCACGTTATAAGAAACAGAATGTGGCCGCAGCGGACACATTCTGTTTCTTATAAAGTGATCGTTAGATTGTCAAAATAACGATTTCCGCTATTAGCGATCCCTCCTCCAATCAGCGTAGTTTTTTAACCTTCGCTGATTGGAGGAGATTGCGCTAATAACGGAATTCGTTATTTTGACAATCTAACGCTCACGTTATAAGAAACAGAATATGGCCGCTGTGCTATGTTAAAATAAATAATATAAAGAGCGACAATATATCATCCACAGATAATTTTTTTTTTTTTGTTCGGTTTTCTCAAATATAGAGAAGGCAAAGGTCTCTATGACGAACCATGCAGCCTAGGTCAGATTCTGTCAATGCTGCAGCACAAGGAAACAATACTAATAATTTTGCGGATTAATAATTTGTGGGCCGAAATTGTTCGCTATACGAACCTAATAACTAGTCATAACATAACCTCAAATTTAAATGAGAATAACTTTTGTCTCCCAACTTCTCGAACTTGGGTGTAATTAACTTACATTAAGTTCTTCTTTAATTTTATTGAATATTATTGTGCAAAAGTGTACTAATTTTGTTGAATAAGCATTCGTATAGTAATATTAAGTGTGAAAAGTGTAGCATTTACGCAGTGATCTTTGTGTTTGTGCTATCTCAACGAATCCCTTTATTTTTTGTAAAATGGCGGTACACATTTTACTGTTGAATATTTCTTCCTCCTTCACTTGACACTGGCATCACTATACCATATGTTTGCACACGGTCATGTGGCCATTCCTAATTCTAAACTAGTTCTTTCCCTATTCCTTTCCATCCTATTATCTCACTTATTATTATCTCACTTATTACTTCTGTCGCTCCTCACTACCACCGTTACGTCTGCCTGATGGATTGCTGGCAAACTCGGCAAAACGTTCACGTTATAAGAAACAGAATGTGGCCGCAGTGCTATGTTAAAATAAATAATATAAAGAGCGACAATATATCATCCACAGATAATTTTTTTTTTTGTTCGGTTTTCTCAAATATAGAGAAGGCAAAGGTCTCTATGACGAACCATGCAGCCTAGGTCAGATTCTGTCAATGCTGCAGCACAAGGAAACAATACTAATAATTTTGCGGATTAATAATTTGTGGGCCGAAATTGTTCGCTATACGAACCTAATAACTAGTCATAACATAACCTCAAATTTAAATGAGAATAACTTTTGTCTCCCAACTTCTCGAACTTCGGTGTAATTAACTTACATTAAGTTCTTCTTTAATTTTATTGAATATTATTGTGCAAAAGTGTACTAATTTTGTTGAATAAGCATTCGTATAGTAATATTAAGTGTGAGAAGTGTAGCATTTACGCAGTGATCTTTGTGTTTGTGCTATCTCAACGAATCCCTTTATTTTTTGTAAAATGGCGGTACACATTTTACTGTTGAATATTTCTTCCTCCTTCACTTGACACTGGCATCACTATACCATATGTTTGCACACGGTCATGTGGCCATTCCTAATTCTAAACTAGTTCTTTCCCTATTCCTTTCCATCCTATTATCTCACTTATTATTATCTCACTTATTACTTCTGTCGCTCCTCACTACCACCGTTACGTCTGCCTGATGGATTGCTGGCAAACTCGGCAAAAGATAAAGCCGAACTACTGGCAACTCTTTTCGCCCCAAACTCTCGGCTTTATGATGGAGGCGCGCAACCGCCTCGTATTGATAATTGTGGCTTCTTAATGCCCGATATCATTATAAGACAGCGCGACGTGCGTGCAATACTCCGAAGTTTAGATACCCGGAAGGCCAGTGGTCCAGATGGTATACCAGCAGTTGTCTTAAAAGAGTGTGCACTTGAACTGTGTCCTGCCCTCACGCGTCTATATAGATTGTCCTACTCCTCCGCAAAAGTTCCCACAGTTTGGAAAGTAGCTAATATACAGCCAGTGCCAAAAAAGGGTGACCGCTCTGACCCAAACAATTATCGCCCTATTGCCGTAACCTCAATCTTGAGCAAAGTTTGTGAAAAACTGATTAATGCACAAATAGTGCAATACCTAGAAGATCACTCCATTTTGAGCGATAAACAATATGGATTTCGTTCAAAACGATCAACAGATGATCTCCTAGCGTACGTCACGCACGTTTGGGGAGAGGCAATAGACCAACACGGCGAGGCTTTGGCAGTTGGCCTAGACATCTCCAAAGCATTTGATAAGGTCTGGGCTCTGGCACAGAGCCCTACTGTCCAAGCTGCCTTCGTATGGACTTCCCAATCGGTTATGTGACTGGATCACCAGCTTTCTTTCGCAAAGGAGTATTAGAGTCGTTTTAGACGGGTGTGACTAAAAATACAAAGACATAAATGCTGGCGTGCCTCAGAGATCAGTGCTGTCACCAACACTGTTTATTCTGCATATCAATGACATGCTAAAACTTGGTAACATTCATTGCTATGCAGATGATAGTACTGCCCATGGGCGATACCAGTCCAAGAGACCGTTAAGTCTAATCGAAGTAGAGGAGTCCCGACGTTCCTTGATCGCAGAACTGAACGAAACTCTAGACCGTATATCTGCGTGGGGGTCAAATAATCTGGTCCAGTTCAATGCCGGTAAAACGCAAGCGTGCGCAATGACGGCAAAGAAATCCCCTTTTTCCCCACTTCCGTGTCTTCAGAACACCGCTCTTAAACTAACGTCCGTTTTTAATATCTTGGGGATAGAATTGCGCTCCGATTTTAACCACCGCAACTATATCGAGAGCATTGCAAAATCAGCATCCAAAAGTTGAGAGTCTTAAATAAGGTGCGGCGGTTTTTCTCACCCAAACTCCGATTGATGCTATATAAAGCTCAGGTACGGCCATGTGTGGAATACTGCTCGCACCTTTAGGATGGATCCGCTAAATACCTGTTGAATGCTCTCGATTTACTGCAAAAGCGTGCAATTCGTATAATCAACGACGATCCAGGGGCTTACCAAAGAACACGATCGCCAATCGAATCGAAATACCCATCGCTAACCAAATGTATGTCACTGACGTTTATTTTCGATCGGATTCTACCCACAGACAATATTCATACCAAAGTACCACAAAATAGCGATCGCCGCCATATTTGATCGTAGCGCCAGTGACGATCGCAAAACCCATCGCAGCTCTCTAAAACACTGGAGCCTTTGCACCTGCGTAGAGAGGTTGAATCGTTGAGCGTATTCTACCGCCTATATCACGGACAGTGCTCTGAAGAACTGTTTGAACTCATCCCTCCTTCCCCATTTCGTTTACGTACTACACGCACTGGCAATAAAATGCATACACATACAGTGGATGACAGGCCCACCAGAACAAAAAGGTATGGTGACTCTTTTATATGTCGCACGATAAAATACGTACTGATACTAGCCCAGTTCTACACATAATAACTAAAAATGATTTAAAAAAGATAAAATAAGTTATATAATCTATACTAATATTATAAAGCTGAAGAGTTTGTTTGTTTGTTTGTTTGTTTGAACGCGCTAATCTCAGGAACTACTGATTCGAATTAAAAAAATATTTTCGTGTTGGATAATCCATTTATCGAGAAAGGCTATAGGCTATATAACATCACGCTAACGGAGTAACAAAGAAAAATGTTGCAAAAACGGGGAAAAATTATTCCTTTTAAGAGCGTACGCTGCGTAAACGGTTAAATTTAAACGCGCAGACAAAGTTGCGCGGGTCAGCTAGTTATTTATAAATCTAATTTTGTTGTATTTTTTCATTATTATTTTGTCATATTTATCTTCATTATAGTTTATATGAGGTTTCTGGAGGTGATGGATATATTATATTGGGTAGTCTGTTTGTATTTAACAGGTATTATTAATTTAATTTTAATAAATTTACTATCGTTTTTTATTCTATATTCTTATATTGTAATTGTGAATAAACTTGTCATTTACGGTTTACTGTGGACATTGTACGTATTTTTTAATATTTCTTATTTTTATTATCATTGTTTTATTATAAAAAAAAAAACATTATGTATGAAAGCCTAATTAAAGTTTATTACCAAAATGTACGTGGTCTACGCACAAAAACTAATACCTTTTATCGTAATTTGTTGTCAGTTAATTACGATGTAATCTGCTTAACGGAGACTTGGCTGTTGGATGGTATATTCAATGCGGAGCTTTTTGACTCGCGGTACACAGTATATAGAAATGACCGAGATTACGCGGCACGGGGTGACACCATGGGGGGAGGAGTACTGATAGCGGTACGTGACGGTATTCTTGTACGTCACTCTAACTGCTTACCAGTCGATGAAGCCGCTGCTGAGGTTCTCTCGCTGTCAGTCTCTCTAAACCGTACGGGTGATTCAAAACTATTTCATATTTATTGTGCATATTTTCCTATGAGTCGCCTTTATTGTAATGTCGTAACTAGCTTTTTTGAGACCCTTTCCCAATCTTGTATTGCGTACCCCAAGGACGATTTCCTCGTTATCGGAGACTTTAACATTTCCTCTGCCCAGTGGTCTGATCGCTGCCCATCCGGAGAATCTGAACTTATCAACAATTATGGTAGTAATTTATTGTTAAAATCTTTGAGTGATGTAATTGGCTTTACAGGTTGGGGTCAATACAATGTTATATATAATGATAACAATAAACTACTGGACCTGGTGTTTGGGAGCATAGGATATGTTGTAATTCGATGTCAGGATCCACTTGTCCCCGAGGATTCTTATCACCCAGCCTTAGATGTAACATTAGACATTAAAAGACCTCCAGAAATTCGCTCTGCGCCTCGAGTAGTCCGTATTTATGGTAAGGCTGATTTTAATGGTCTTAATGCTGATATTGTCAGCATTGACTGGAAGCACCTGCTGGATAGCGTTGATGATATTGATGAAGCCGTCCAAATATTCTATAATAAACTTGAATCATTAGTATCCAAACACGTTCCACAAAAAACTATTAAAAGCGAAGGTAAATTTCTCATTTGGTATTCTTTAGCATTAATAAAAATTATTAAAGAGAAGTTAAAGTTCCATAAAAAATGGAAAATATTTGGACGTCTGGGCGATTACCAAACCTTTAAGCTATTGCGTTCCCGTCAGAAACGTATTCAGTTCGAGTGCTATGAGTCATATATCCATAAAACGGAAGGTTTTATCAACTCTAATAGCAAGCACTTTTGGACCTATGTGAAGTCGAAAAAAGCCACTCTGGGTATCCCTGACACGGTATATCTTGGGGACCAACGTTCATCGAACGTCGAAGAGATATGTTCCCTTTTTAATACCTACTTCCACTCTGTTTTTCAGGATAACCTATGCTCAAGCTTGGCTAACACGTCTGTACTATCACATAATTCGATTTCCTTGGATTCGGTTAGTGTTTCTAGACAATCTATAGATAAATACCTAAAAACTCTCGATACTGATAAAGGCTGTGGGCCAGATGGTGTGCCAGCCGTCTTACTAAAAAATTGTCACCTTTCCCTGTCTCTGCCTTTATATATTTTGTTTCACAAATCTTTAACTTCTGGAGTTGTTCCTGTGGTCTGGAAACAATCCCATGTTATCACAATATTTAAGTCTGGTGATAGGCATGACGTTCAAAACTATAGGCCAATATCTAAGCTAAGTATTATTCCTAAAATGTTTCAGAAGATTGTATATGATAATATATTTCCAATTATAAAACATGTTCTTATTAATCAGCAACATGGATTTGTTTCAAAGAGAAGCACAGAGACCAACCTTTGTGAATTAATGCATTATGTAGCTGAGGCTATGGAAAATGGGTCCCAGGTAGACGTTGTGTATACCGACTACTCCAAAGCTTTTGACAAAATCAATCATTCATTATTATTACAAAAACTGGAAGCGGTTGGTATACATGGCGATCTGCTCAGGTGGCTTGCCTCATACTTACGGGACCGTAGTCAAGCGGTTACAATAAAGGGACACTGTTCTTCTTTTCTTCCAGTGACATCGGGGGTTCCCCAGGGTTCTCACCTTGGTCCTCTGCTATTTAACCTATTCATAAACGATATTAGTTCTGTTTTTGAAAATAGTAAGTTTTTACTATATGCCGACGATAATAAAATTTTTAAAATTATTAAAACAACAACTGATTGCAGTTTACTACAAGATGATTTATATCGTCTCAATTCCTACTGCCGAGAAAACCACCTCTATCTTAATACTAAGAAATGTAATATAATAACATTTTCTAGAAGAAGAAATGTTATTAACTTTAATTATACTATAGCCGGTGCCTTTATTAACAGAGTGTCTGAGGTGAAAGACCTTGGGGTAATTTTAGACAAAAAACTAAATTTCGGTCCTCATATTAATATGATAACTCAAAAGGCTTATAGAATGCTCGGGTTTATATTAAGAACGTGTAAGGACTTCAAACGTCCTTCTACTTTATTGGTACTGTATAATGCGTATGTTCGTTCTCTACTTGAGTATGCCTCCACAGTCTGGAATCCACAATACAATGTGCACATAGATAGTATTAACAGGATTCAAAAAATATTCACAAAACAATTTAATTACAAGTCTTTAAAGTATGATCCTAAGAATATAAATTATTGTAATATTCTTAATCCACAATTACGTAGAGTCGAAAGAGATCAAATATTCTTATTCAAAGTTTTGCATAATTTAATGGACTCACCATATTTATTAGGTAAAATTTTATATAGATGCCCCCGTAATGGCTCTCGAAGCAATGAATTTTTTCACTTACCATTTTGTAAAACCAGTTATATGATTAATACTTTTCCACACAGAGCTTGTGCTAAATACAATGAAAGATTCAATGATAGTGATATCCATAATCTCAACTTAAATAGTTTTAAGAGAAATGTCTCGATAATAATTTCGCAATATAAAAATAATATATAACTCTTGATTCATATATTTACGTCAATTATATAAATATTAAATTGTAATGTTAGCTTAGTTTATATTTCTAAATTGTTCCTATTATAGTTTTAAATATTTTATGCATTGTGTTAGGTGTAAATATTATATATTTTTCTACATTGAAAACTATATTGTAAATATTATATATTTTTCTACATTGAATTGATTATTTTGTATTTTATTTATCTAATTGTAACTGTATGTTTTCTTTTTTAATAAACAAATAAACAAATATTATTGGCCTCTACGCCAGTGAGTAATTGTAATTTTGCCAGTGTCGAGTGAGGGTAGATTAAACTTTTTGTATGTTATTTTTTGACTGGTATCCCAGTTTTAAATAACAAAAATGTGATACCAGTCAAAAAATAACATAGACACAACCTTTCCCTACGGGCTCCCGCCAAAAACCCTTATTTTTTTGTTTTGATGATGATGATGTTTTATTTATTCTTGTGGGAAAGGCAAGGGCTTAAACCATATAGTCCAGTTTTTTTTGTTTTAATTTGTTCTTATGACTGCAGAACGGGCAAAGAAATCAATACCCTAATAAACTCTAGTTTTATTTAATTTAGTAGAGCTTCTGTTTTTGGCGGGAGCATGTAGGGAAAGGTTGTGTCTATGGGCCTAACCAAGAACACGATCGCCAATTGAATCGCCGCATCGATCGATAAAAATATATAGGAATTTTACTCTATGGGTAGAGCCTGATCGACGAGAAACGTCAAATCCCCTACATTTGGCTTTCGATGGCTATTTCGATTCGATTATCGATTGGTTCTTTGGTAAGGCCCTATGTTATTTTTTGACTGGTATCCCATTTTTGTTATTTAAAAATGGAATACCAGTCAAAAAATAACATAGACATAACCTTTCCCTACGGGCTTCCGCCAAAAACCTTTATTTTTTGGTTTTGATGATGATGATGTTTATTTATTCTTGTGGGAAAGGCAAGGGCATAAACCATACAGCCAAGTTTTTTTTTTGTTTTAATTTGTTCTTATGACTGCGAACGGACAAAGAAATCATAGCCATGAAGCTATGGTTAAAACTCTAGTTTTTGGTCGTAATGTTGGTAACAAGAGTCGCTTTTTATTTAATTGAGTGGAGCTTCTGTACTTGTACTATTATTTCTTCTGTGGTTATACTCGGTTTAGAAGGAAAATTGATGGAGATTTTGGTCTTAAAGTTACGGAAATGGAGCCTAAGAACCAAAAGGTGATGTCTACTATATTTTTTTTACAGGAATTTCCAACTAATTGAGGCGATATCAGAGGCTTAGTTTTAGGGGTTTAAATTTGGGAGTCAAAGGCAGCTATTAGCAACTTCAAAGGACTTGTCATTGGGACTTGGGTCCGGTAACCACCCAACCAAGCGGCCCTTCAATTAAACGAAAGATTAAAAAGAAAAATAGAATAAAAGAAGCCGTGGTACCGATGTCAGGAGCTAACTGTGCAGCTTGGCCACATACAATAGGTGAGGGGCATGTCGCCCCAGTATCCCTCCAACTTAATTTGCCGCGTGTAGACGTACTAGTTTTATATAGTTCAACAATTAAGAGGCAATTTTCACTAAACTCGCCAGTCTGAAGTATGGACGCTACTTCCTGTAAGTAACGACTGTCCGGCAACTTAACTCGCTGCTGTACTTACCGATGTGTAAATCAGCCTACAGACGACCTTATGCCATAACATCATGCTTGCGATTATCACTCAGTAGTTACGTACCATCTTATGAAAAGTATACTGAGGACATTCAGTCTCACGCTTCAACATCCAAAGTCACTCTTTAGTTAACATTAGACAATAGAACTCGATTCTTTTGTAAGAACCAATAAACTCGCACTATTTTGAAGAGTACACAATAGAAGGAGAGGCAACTTGTAGGTGAATATAATGGGTAAATTAAAATACATAATTTAGTTGCCTCTCCTTCTATTGTGTGTCCTCCGCAAAATTGCTTAAATAAGCAATTTTACGAAGTGGATTTTCTGTACATGTACTATTATTTCTTCTGTGGTTATGGGAACGTGGGTATTTTGGAAAACTGGTGTGGTTATTTTGTAAAAGGCGTAAATATAGGAAAATCGTTATTAGAGAAAATTTACATAATAAGAAAGTGTGATTTTTCTGCAATTTTTACAAATACCCACGTTCTCATAGATCCCTCATTCTCATAAACAGTTTCTTATACTGTCTTTATTTCTAATAACAACAATCCGTTAATTCCCACTTATTATGAAAATTTTCCCTAATAACAATCGACAAACCACAAACCTTTTCTCATCGCCATTATTTTTATTTAAACACAGTAAACAAAAGTTATGAACAAAGGGAACTTAATGCCTTAGACATTATCTACCAGCTAACCTTTAAGATTGTGTACAAAGATGAGTTGGGTGCTTAATAAAAAAATAAGATTAGATACTGATACTTACCACACAGAATTAATCAGTTGTTTTGTTTATTTAGACAGTGCGTGACTAAGAGTTGTTTGAAAACATTTAAAGATGGTGCTCGTCTGATTACTAAAGGCAAATTATTCCACTGGCTAGCTGCAGATATAGTATAAGAATCCGAATATCTTGTAGAAGAATGAGAAGGAATTTTAAGTTGATTGTTAATAGAAGAACGTAGTGAACAACTGTGCTATTCACCTAGGAACTGAAAACGTTGCTTCAAATATGGAGGAGCAAGAGGATTATTGAGGACACCATAGAGAGAGGTGAGAAGATGTATAGTTCTGCGAAAACGAATATTAAGCCACTTTAATTGAACTCTGAAACTGGAGACATGGTCGAATTTGCGTAAGGCACAAACAAAGCAAATGCAGATTAAGCAGACGATCTAGTTTGTTCAGCAGCTCTTCTGTGACATCAGGATAGCAGTTGTCAGCATAGTCAATGATAGGAAGGAGCAGAGAATTGACCAACATTAGCTTAGCCTTAAAAGGAATGAAGTTCTGGACCCTCTTCAACGAATGCATACAGGCGAAAATTTTCCTACTAATTTATGACGCCTGCAGAGTTCATGTCAAGTCGCAGGCCAATGTTTCTCATAGACTGGCAGAAGGGAAGCGGAGTATTATTAAATTTTAATGGAGAGAGCGAGTCCAGTCTATCCAGCATATGCCTAGAACCGATGATCATAACCTGCGTCTTGCCAGGGTTTACCAAAAGACCGAGGTTAAGAGATTGCAGACGAATAGCATCGAGGTCTGTATTCAAATTAGATATTGCATCGTCAAAGTGTTTCCTACCGAAAGACAATGAAAGCTGCAAGTCATCAGCGTAAAGATGGTAGGAACTAATTTCAATTACTTGAGTTATTGAATTTATAAATAATGAAAAGAGTAAAGGAGATAATACGCGGCCTCGTGGTACGCTAGCCATCAATGGACAACAGTCAGAGACCCTATCGTCCAAATGAATGCGCTGATTGCGACCGCAAAGAGAGTCAAACCACTATATCACAGCCTGTAAAACATAACCCTTTATGTTTCCCAGGCTGTGATATAGTGGTGCTGTGGCGTAGTGAGGCCAGGAGAATGTCATGATCAACGCAGTTAAATGCGCTGCTGAAATCAAGAAGAGTGTTCTCACTCTCCTTGATTTCAGCATCTTTCTTCCAGATTTTCAGAAGGGTCAGCTTGCGCCATCCATCATCCATCGCCAGACGAATATCATCAGTATTTTTTACCAAAGCTGTAGTGCTGTGCGATGATCTAAAGCCTGATTGGTAAGGGTTCATGAGATTTTGATTACTAAGGAAGAAAGCCAGTTGTTTGTAAACAACACGCTCTAATATTTTAGACAAGGAAGGAAGAATTAAAATAGGTCGCCGCAGATCATTGTACTGAGTGTGAACAGTTTTTTTTTTGGAATTGGGACAATTTGGGCAAATTTTCACAAATTGGGAAAGTTACCAGACACAATAGATAGAGAAGTTGATGATGTGAGTGAAAGTCACCGCGGGTGTTAGGGTTCCAAGTTTGCATATCTCTTAATGATCCCCAACGTCCTTCGCTCATTAATTCGTTTGAGCCCGCCGCCCGGCTGTGGGTGTACTCCGTGTGCGTGAATTAATTTTGGTTTCGAGGATAGTGAAAATTCGATTAAAAAAATTGTCTACCAGATAATTATATATAATATATAAAGGAAAACACCGAAAGCCTTGAATGAATCTCCAATGACTAAGAAAATAATATAAAAAATCTCGTAATGATGACTGACTTACGTGATATTGAAAATTTCCAGTGCTAACTAAAAAAAAAATCAACCATTTCCTATTTATTAACCAAATTATTAGAAATATCTATTTAAATCATGCCCTTTGTACGTATTATTTAAATCGATCTAGACATCTATGAATTAATAAATTATTTACAGGAATATATTGAATAAATGTCTCAAAGGAATAATGTATTCATCCATTTTGTTCTATGGATACGTCCAACGATTGCGTCATGTAAACGTATAGCTAAACGAAATTGCATCCTTCATTTTGTAAATCGGTAAGTACTTTACATAATAAAGTTATCACAAAGTTAAAAATATGCGTTATATTAAAATTATAACCCTATTTATTTTTTGAGTCTTAACCTAATCAATTGTCAAGGATAACCTCAAGCATTTTTTTTTCTGTTCGTCACCATTTTTGTTAAAGGTATCAGCATTAAAATCTAGCGAATTAGATTATAAAATGCTTTGATAAATAGAAAATTACATATCTTTTGTTTTAAAGTCATTTTAAATCCAAAATGTTTTTACTTTATAATAAGGTTATGTTTATGTTTGTTTACAAAATGATTTATGATTTATCTTTCGTGCATGACAATAAAACTAAAAATATTACTTATACTTATTTTGTTTCAAAAAAATATAAAATATTTAATAGGAAAACAATACTTAAATAACTTTTTTATATATTTATATTTTAAACAAATGACTATGGGCAATTGTATGTACCCTGATTCCTCCCAGCAACAGTGATAGTATACTACCCAGTTCATATGATAGCTCTTGAGATGTACTATATTTAATTTTATACCAACTAGGTATAATGGTTGTTTTAAATTAAAATATTTTGTTTCAAAAATTATATTATAAGTAAAAGTTGGGTATCCTCAATCTTTTTCTAGTAGTCAAATATCAAAAAATACTGGTCCAATTTACAAAGCAATTTTACTATAAATCTGTGGCTTAGTATACATATCAACAGATGGATTTGTGTGGTCATTATGATTAGAGAATGAAGTCTTATTGTAATTAGTCTGCATTTGATATATGGAATAGTAGATATACATGTATATCCCAAAAGATATAAGTTCAAAATTATAAAAGTTCTGCACCCTAAGCATGTTCACTCTCTTAAAGGTTTCTGTTTTAAAAATTTGTATTACATAGTTAATATATTATTAGCCTGGTTCCACTGTTGGACAAAGGCCTCCCATCCCTCTTTTCATATCCCATCTCTCTATTTTTTGTTGTAGATAAGTCCCTCAAACAGGTGTCCAACTCATCCTTTCATCTCCGGTCAAATTGTGCCCAATCTGTTATAATTTTTGGTCATGGCTGGCCAGGCATACAGCACACATTGCCTGCCCAGTCCCATTTAAGAGTGACAGCTTTTTAAGACGGCAGCTCAACAATTTGTTTTCTATAGCACAAAATACTGTTTCTCACCTTATTAGTGCATTTTACACCCAGTATACTGCTTTCCAAACCTGCTGACAAACCCCGATTCTAGTGGCAGTACCTCTGGCATTGTAACCAGAGGTCATGGGTTCGATTCCCATCCATGGCAAAAAAATATTAGTATGTATTTCTATACAGTTTGTCATGGTCTGGGTGTTTATAAACTAAATTATGTATTATATTATTGTTTCTGGTACACATAGTACAAGCTTAGAGCATAGTTTGTGAACACAGCAATATGTGTAAATTGTCCTACATGTTATTATTATAATTATTAAATAAATAGTTATTGTAAATTAAAAACTATAAGCAACAAATGTAAATTCAAACAGTCTTGCACTAAAGTGCAATGACAAAGGGACTTGCTTGATTTAAATCTTATTTATACTCAGTAGTAATAGCTATATATTTATCTATGTATATATTGGTGAAAACATAATAAAAACAAATAATATTGTCTATTTCTTAGTTGCAATAAAGTGTTTAATTTAATCATGAACCCATGTTTTTTCAGATCATTTATACTGCACTAGAAGTGATTATTTTGGGCTAGTAAAATGGAAGAAGATTTTAATCTTTGGGGGGTAAGGATTTTGTGTTTTTAAAAGTTCAAGTCGTGGTAACAAAATTTTATTGATATTTATGGGAATCAGATAAAACTTTATTACTTACGTTGCAGTGGCTGCAACTTTGTGTGATGAACAAAGACATATATATTAGCCTTTGAATTATAGAATAAAGGACTATATTTATATAGAAGGTGACACTTCTTTTTAAGCAATAAATAAACTATTAGTCTCATTCTGTTTATAAAAAGGATAAAGAAAAACTTTATTATAATATTATTTAACTATTTTTATTAGTAAAGTAATTTTTCATAATCAAATTATATATGGGATTCCTAATATATAGAATTAAATGTCTAGAAAGTTTGATTCCATGTATCTTTAATATTTAAGGTTCAGTTAAGTCTCTATAGCTTTTGCAACCTGTATATTAATACTATGTTAATTTATTTTACATCAATTATATAGCATGGAGCTTCAGTGGAGGTGACTTCTTCAGATGTAGTTGAAGAAGTTATATGTGGCTTAGAAAGTTCAGAAAATCTTTCATATAATTCATTGGTAAATATATTATATATTTTTATGAGAATAAGTACCTATTTTTGGATGAACAACAAGGTTTGAAGTTTGTTAAATTAGGTGTATTCTATTTATTCCCTGTTTAAGGTGTAGCTGGTTATGTTCAGCTAAAAGGTCTAGCTTTCATCATAATGGCACTTTTATATTCACACTAGCTTCGCAAAACAAGTTTAAATAAAAACACTTTTTAGTGTTGCCTTAAATAATCTCAGCAACTATTTCTGTAATATATGTATAATATTCTTACCTTCTATTCTCTCATTTTTTATTTTATTGTACAGAACTTGTAAGTGCTGTATCTACACTTCCTATAGCTATGAAAAGTTATATACTAAACTTCTCAAACTAAATCCATACTGAATTTCATCAGTTCAGTGGTTTAAGTGTAAAATGGTAACAGACAGATACAGAATAAAAGTGACCTTTTGCATTTATAATATTAGTATGGACTAATAATTAGAAGTTTTTATCTCAAAGTCAATGCTCAGCCAGAAAACAAAATCTGTAAAAATGGGAATCAAAATTTTACCTAAAGTTATAGATAGTCTACTAATACCATGTTCATGTAGAGCTACCACCCTTTAGGTATTTCCTTTACTGCCTTGCTGAAAGTTTTCATCCTGTATATTATATTATTTAAGGTACTTCCTGTGCATGTCCCATTTAATAATTATTTTAATTTAAGTTATTTTTCGTCTATCTTTGTCCATTTTTTTAACATACCTCCAAAGGAATATTATAACTTTTAAAAACAGTAAATATATTATTTTTTGTGTAAAAAATAAAAATGATTGCTTTCCTTATCTTCTAACGTAGATACTAAACATTTTCTTTTTAACTCAGATGTAATATTAAAATTAGAAATTAGTTGACTTTGTAATATTTATGTCTTAATTTTTATAATTTAAATATTTTTTCACAGGAAACAGAACACATAATTCCTATCACGGATCAAGCAGCTGCGGAGAATTTGATGTTCTTATCACAAGATGTTAATTATGCTGAATCAGCAGCTTTAGCTGATGAAGAGTTTGTGACAGAGGAGGTCATCACTGATGACTGGGTTGTACCTGATGGACAGGAAAGGTAAGTGACTACGAAATTCTGGCGAAACTTGTGCGTCGGATCGATACATTTAAATTAAAAGTGACACGTCTCCCTAGAAAACTGTCAGTTTTATTCGAATATATGTGTCGCCGACATGAGAGACGAAAGCGCGAAAATTGCCCCCAGATCTTCTTTATTTTCATATTTATAAGAGCGCAGCATAAAACTTCACATCTTTGTAAAAAAAAATAAGGCATTTAGGCCCCCGACCAGCGCGGCGCCAAGTTTGCTAATATAGTCAGGACATATTTTTTTTTAAAGTGCTTCATTTTGAATCTGTATAAAATTTATCTAAATCTGAATGTTAAAAATAAAATGTTAACCAGAAGTAAGATATTAAAAAATGCGCAGTGTGCTTGGATTGGCTTATCTATAAGACAATCCAAAAAAGCATTCCGTTTTGAATCTTAAAGGAATCATATAACCTTTAAGTAATAGGTGTTTTCTAGATTTCTGGGTAATAAAACCTAAATTAGAATATGCTTTATCAATTCGGAACACTCCTCTACTAAAACATCCGCAAGTTCAAATTATTGTAACAGACACCAACAACTCTGTTACATATTTTTTAATACTTTTTTATGTATTTTTCAGGGTTGAGGTTCCTTTAGATCAATTAGACAATATCAATTATGTAAATATCAAAATAGAAAATGACATTGATGTATCTTTACCAACAGATCAGGTAAGATCTTTTAAATATTCATTTAAAAACTATTTATACTTTTTATCAATAATTATCATTCTACTTTTTCATTAATGGAATGGTTTAAAGGCTCTGTAGTCATGTGCATCTGGATTGAGATATCTAATCAATACCAAGCAAAATGACTATGCTGGCATTTAGTAACATAATGTAGAAACTTATATATGAAAACTTTTAAATTGTAAAGATGAGAAAAAAAGTTAGGGACTAAAAATAGAAACTCTCAATCCTGACTTTTTGAAAAAATATTAAAAAAACTTACTCTGTTATTTTTTTTTTTACTAACATTCAGTAGACACATTGTATGAAATAATCATAAGAATTCAAACTGTTTGGAGGTAAAATGAAGAAGATATAAAGCAAAACATGAATCTCTCAATCCAGACATTTTAGATTGAGTGATCCTTTGAAACACCATGTTAGGCTGAGTAGAAGCAAAAGTTGATTATGCCAGCAATTAATAGTACTTCTCGACATATATTCGCAAAAAAATATATATCCAAATGATAACCGTTAAAAAGTTATAGCAACTTCGTCATTTTTGAATCATCAGCAGGGTTATTACGCGTCTTAAGTTCGATCGCACGCCAATCGTTATGACGTAATTTTTTGGAGCCATTGTTAAGAAGCCAAGCTTGATCTACGTCAGAATGACGTCATAACGATTGGCGTGCGAGCGAACTTAAGACACGTAATCACCCTCCAGGACTGAGTGCTCTATATTTTTACAAATCTAATTTTACTTTCATCATACAGAAAATCTAAAATTCTACGAATTATGAAAAAAACATCTTGAAACAAACATCATTTCTAAATGCTGGCATTTAAACTATTTGTGTAAAGATTGCACTTTATTAGATTTATAGATTCCAAATTTACCCATACAGAAGTCGTGTAGGGTGACCATGTTTATTTTTTATTTTTATGAAGCATGGCTTATTATTCTGTAATGTGTATAGTTCAACTTTTAATTTTATGCAGTAAAATTACAGTTTGTATGTGAATCAATGGTAAAAAAAATTACATAATGAAAATATAGAGCACTCAGGAGGACTGTCATGTTTTAAAAATGATAAAGTTGCTATAACTTTTTAACAGTTATCATTTGGATATTTATTTAATTTTTACGATTATGTCCGGACCTACTATTAATTGCTGGCATAATCAACTTTTGCTTCTACTCAGCCCAACATGGTGTTTCAAAGGAACACTCAATCTAAAACGTCTGGATTGAGAGATCCATGTTTTGCCTTATATATTTTACATTTTACCTCCAAATAGTTTGAATTTTTATGATTATTTCATACGATGTGTCTACTGAATGTTAGTATAAAGAAAATATAACATAAAGTAAGTACTTTTAAAAAGATTTTTTTATATTATTTCAAAAACGTCAGGATTGTGAGAGTTCCTATTTTGAAACCATAACTTTTTTCCTTATCTTTACAAATTAAAATATTTCATATATAAGTTCCTACATAACGCTACTAAATTTAATAATAGTCATTTTGCTTGATTTTGATTAGATCTCAATCCAGATGCACACTCTGAAGTCGACTTGACGTCCATACAAATGTATTTCCAATATTACAACTTGGTGTTTAGTCGAATTTCATTTATAATTTTTATGTTGGTATGTACGCAAAAATATTTTTGTTATGGGTAATAAATTAAAAAAATTTTTTTTTTTCATCAAAATAAAAACTCAACACAGAAATATTAATAAACACGTAATCTGGCCATAAATACCTACTGTTACAGTTAAAAATAAAAAAATATTACATTCTAATTTGGAATATGTCATTTTTATACGATTGTTCATTGTGTTTTCGCATTTTGGCGCAAATACATTGTACAATAGTTTGCGATATTAAAATGGATAGGGTGATAAAGAGAACCGAAACGCTGTGATTGCATTACATAAAGTAGGTATGGAGCCAAATGCAATTTTTTAAACTCTCCATACACTTGGTATTAGTCAAATGTTTGTGTAACCGGGCTATTAATAGGTGCAATGAGACCTCCTCTGTTTGTGACAGAAATATATCTGGCCGTCCACGTAGTGTTCGTACGAAAAAGGTGGTCAAAGCAGTAAGGGAAAGAATTCGAAGAAATCCTGTCCGAAAGCAAAATATATTTTCTCGGGAGATGAAGATAGCACCTAGAACCATGTCGCATATTTTAAAAGATGACTTAGGACTTGCAGCCTATAAGAGACGCACTGGTCATTTCTTAACGGATAATTTAAAAAATAATAGGGCGGTAAAATCGAAACAACTAATGAAGCGTTACACAAAGGGAGGTCACAGAAAAAAATGTTTACGGATGAGTTTTTTTTTACAATTGAATAACATTTTAACAAACAAAATGACAGTATTTATGCTCAAATCTCTATGGAAGCTTCCCAATAGGCTATTTGACTACATTAAAAATATACTATAAATTGTGGTCATCCTATCAGATAATGGCGTAAAAAAACATATTTCACTTTAATTTAAACTAAATTATGTATATTTTTGTAGATTACACGAAATAAAATTGAATATTTTTTACAATTTTATCTATGACAAAAATATCTTTGATTGGTTGACGACTGGTGACGTCATACGCAAGTTAACACTACACAGATTATATCACAGTTTTCTCGACTGATTAATGTTACGTTCTATGTATTCTCTATTTCTGTGCTTTTTTGTTTACTTGCGTGTGACGTCACACTCTGCGCCATTATCGACACAGCGTTTTTAGCGCCATTGTGGAAATTCAAACTTTAACATTGATTTTTATTAATAATCAAAATGAGAGCAGACATCCCGGAAATATAAATGTAGTGTGCTTATTATGTAATGAAGGATTATATAAAACGAGTTTCAAAAAGTAATCAAATAGCCTTTTAGTCGACAGAGTGCAATGTGGGCATTATCCGACTTCAGTGATGGTTTGGTGGGGTGTTAGCTATGAAGGAGTGAATGAGCCACATTTTTGTGAAAAAGGTATCAAAACATCGGCACAAGTGTATCAAGATACCATTCTTGAGAAGGTAGTTAAGCCCCTTAACAATACCATGTTCAATAACCAAGTATGGTCCTTCCAGGAAGACTCGTCGCCGGGTCATAAAGCTCGGTCCACGCAGTCTTGGTTGGAAGCGAACGTTTCGAACTTTATCAGAGCTGAAGACTGGCCGTCGGCTAGTCCCGATCTTAATCCGCTGGATTATGATTTATGGTCAGTTTTAGAGAATACGGCTTGCTCTAAACGCCATGATAATTTGGAGTCCCTAAAACAATCCATACGATTGGCAGTGAAGAATTTTCCCATGGAAAGAGTGTGTGCTTCTATTGATAACTGGCCTCAACGTACCACTTCGAAAAAGCTTTTTATATTTTTAATTGTTTTATATTTATGTATTAAACTAACACACTGTAAAAGTAATAAATGTTATTTGCAATTGAAAAAAACGAACAAAATAGAAAAAGGCGAACTAAATGCCTATGTACAATTTTATTTTGTGCAATAAAGTATTTACATATTTCCATAAAAAAACATTTTTTCTTTGTTATAATATTTATGGCAAAACTAGGTACAATGACCCTCAAAAATGTTATTTTAATTCTCCGACAGACGGTAATCGAGTATTACTGGAAATGCGAAAGTTCATTTTGTATGGAGAACGCGGATTTCGTGATTACGAATGCAATTTCCCCTATTTATCGCGTGTTCGCGCGTCGAAAAACCATCATCTTTGTAGGTGAAACGAAGTTCACAGGGTCAGCTAGTTTTTTTAATAAAGATATACCACTAATGTCATAATTTGTTTTTTAGGATGAATATACGGCCATGCGTCCTTGGCCTTGTGATTTTTGTTCCCGAAGGTTCCGAAAGAAAGCGGCTCTCATGAACCACATGGTAGCGCATCAGAAGGATCGGCCACACTCATGCAACCTTTGTGGTGTTCGGTATATATGTAAAAGTGACCTCATGATGCACCTCAAGATTCATGCATATGTTCCTGACCATGTTTACGGTTAGTCAGCTGTTACTAGACTTTTTTTAATTCTTTTATTGGAGCACGACATGTGACTTTGTATTTTCCTGGTGGTGAGCATACCTACAAAGTCCATGAGTGGGATCAATTAATATTTGTTTTTAAACAATATTGATCGCTCCCACTATGCTGGCTAAATAATGCGATTACGAAAAGGGGGGGGCGACAATGACGAATTGCATTACGAGTATATTTTAATATACTCGCTGCCTTATCGTCAATTCAACTACCCATTTCATAACTGCACGCTGTATGAGGGCTACCCCCTCGGCAAGAAATCGATGCAGTAGTCACCTAAACTATGTCACTTGACGGTTTTTGCATCTGTATGGGCGGTGGTAACGAGACCTAAAAGATAAAAGGTAGACTAAAGATTAACACACATGATATACGACTCTGTACATTAGATATAAGTAACAAACCTCGTTATACATTAGATATAGTAATCGACTCTGTACATTAGATATAAGTATCATATAGAATTCAAATTACTAAACGATAAGAAGCTTCATTGGGAGTAACATTTAGCGTTTATTTGATCAAAATTGACCTACAGTAACATCTAAATTTTGCTTGTAGATGAAACAATAGAAGAACAACGCTTTGTCAAACAAAAGAAAAAACGCGGCAGAAGAAGAAAAATACCAGAGCCAGTCCAAGAAGATGTAAGTATTGTTTTGTCGCAACTGTAAGGCCCGCCACACACGCACAAGTATACCTCAATAGGTAAACTGGATCGTATTATAGATATACTGGGTGGCGCATAATTCACACAGCTTCGTTTATCTTGTAATTATTTTTAGAAAATTGAAAAAAATATAAGTTTATTTTTGATTAAAAAAATATAGCCAAATTTTCACTTCGCTTCGCGGTAACCAATAGAAACGCTTGCTTGTGACATTATTATGTTAATTCGTATTTTTTTTTGAAGCAGCCTGTTTTCTATGCCATCGTGATAATGACGTATCACAAAAATAAAAGATTACAATTTTCAAACATGCCCATACTTGGTCGCTTGTGGGCATAGAACAACGCGGCCACCGTACAGCCCGGAGTAGCCATACGCATGATTTCCCCTCTGTCAAATCACAGGCACAAATGTGCTTGTGCGTTATCAAATCTAGTTGTATATGGATTTTTTGCCAGACCGAATCTAGCTCTCGAGAGAACGCGACTAAGCAAAGTTGCCATTTTGCTCCGTTTTTTGGTGAAAAAAGCGGTCCACGACATCAAGTTTTTAAAAGGATAGTGTTACTATTCATATCTATGTAACATTATTTCTAATTAATTGAGTTTTACACAAAATTCACAAAAGCGTCTATTACAGTCTGTCGATCGATCATGCGGCCAACAGTTCTACACACTCCCGTTCAAAAAGTGGATCAGTCGACCAACAAATCCAATATTTGGCAGCTTTGCTTATAATTAGTGTTATTCGCGTCGCATTAGCAATATGTCACATCGTTAAATTAGTTAGATAACATTGAATACTATTTTTTTATTAATTTTTTGTTTCTTCTACGCTTTACGCATAATTTTGTTAATGAGTTGTGGGTAGATTTATATAAAGTTATGAATATGTACGGTAAAAGTGGGATAATAGGATGGAAAGAAATAGGGAAAGGACTAGGTTAGAATTAGGAATGGCCACATGACCGTATGCAAGCATACAGTATAGTGATGCCAGTGTCAAGTGAAGGAGGAAGAAATAATCAACAGTAAAAGGTTACCACCATTTTACTGAAGATAAAGGGATTCGTTGATATAGAACAAAAACCAAAATCACTGCGTAAATACTACACTTCTCACACTTAATATTACTATACAAATGCTTATTCTACAAAATTAGTACACTTTTGCACAATAATATTCAATAAAATTAAATTTGATAACTGTAATAGACAAACGCGTCTACAGTCTTCGGGCTACCCTCAAAGAATCAATTGAATACTATTATATATTGTACATTTTGATTTTCTTTTATGCCAAATTGGCTATACGATAATATTAGTAACGACTATCTCTCTAAATGTATGTACGGTGATCATCAGAACTTGAACCTACCTACTTTATTTTTATGTTTGCTGTTTTCCTAAGGATTCAAATTTAAAAGGAATATGGAGGCGGTTTTGTAAAATAGCGTTGGTTGGGGTCCCGTCAAAAAACAATGCCATAATATGTTCAGACGACTTTAACACTTCCCGCTTTCTAAGGCAAAACAACAGAAGAAAATTAATTATCAGTGCAATACAGTGGGTATTGCACTGATAATTTATTTATTTTAATTTATTTTATTTGTTTATTAAAAAAGAAAATATACATATTCCCGTTAGGTTTTCAATGTAGAAAAATATATAATGTTTACAAAAACAATGCATAACATATTTAAAACTATAATAGGAACAATTTAGAAATATAAACTAAGCTAACATTAACCCCCGTATTCTAAGACGTATCCTTAACTCCACTTTACACTCAAGGAACGTCTGTCTCTTTTCACCAAATGTCAACTATAAAAAGCAAGTTGAGACAGACGCTCCTTGAGTGAAGAGTGGATTTAAGGAAACGTCTTTGAATACGGGGGTAAGTCCTTACACGTTCTTAATATAAGCCTGAGCATTCTATAAGCCTTTTGAGTTATCATATTAATATGAGGACCGAAATTTAGTTTTTTGTCTAAAATTACCCCAAGGTCTTTCACCTCAGACAGTTTGTTAATAAAGGCACCGGCTATATTATAATTATAAAGTTAATAACATTTGTTCTTCCAGAAAATGTTATTATATTACATTTCTTAGTATTAAGATAGTTGTAGGTTTTCTCGGCAGCAGGAAATACAATATAAATCATCTTGTAGTAAACTGCAATCAGTTTTAACGATTTTTTTTTTATTATCGTCGGCATATAGTAAAACTTACTATTTTCAAAAGCAGAACTAATATCGTTTATGAAGAGATTAGCAGAGGACCAAGGTGAGAACCCTGGGGAACCCCCGATGTCACTGGAAGAAAATAAGAACAGTGTCCCTTTATTGTAACGGCTTGACTACGGTCCCGTACCACAATGTATTTGTCCCGTTAGGCTCTTTGTTGCTTTTAACTATATTAGTTTATTATTATTTTAGTATATTAAAATAATGTTGACAAAATATGTTTTTGAATGTAATATTTTACATGTACATATAAAAAAAATTGGAGCGCGGTATGTGAATTTGTATCTTTCTGATGGTAAGCAGCCCAAAGTCTATGAAGGAAGTAGATGATCGCTCCCACTATGCCGGCTAAAATATATTTAATAAACTAAAAAAATACCACATACTTAGAAGTTAATAGTTTAATTTCATTGTAGTATTTGTTTGCTATTTATTTATGTGGTTTAAATGGCGCGAATAAAGGAAATAATTAAAATAGTTAATTAGTCTCCATGTTTTATTATTATTGCTTATAATTGATTCCAATACCTAATATATAGGCATCAATTATTAATTCTGTAAATGTTTTAAATCTGGAATGATATACTATAATAGTTATCTAAAAAATCGAAAAACGCAAAAAAAAAAAACGAATTGCGAAGGTAGTACAACTTTCTACCTTTATAAATAAATTATTAATACTTAAATAAAATTTAATTGTAAATAAATATTACTTTATTTATTTTTGACATCCATGGACATCCACTACTACATGTAAATGTAAGTGTTTACAATATTTGAACACGAATTAGTGTTGCTGTGTATTAATGAGTGCGTTGTACCCCTCCCTCAAAATATGACAGACATTTTAGCCTTTTTGATTTCGAAAAAAATACAAATAATGACCCAACACAGAAAGATTAATAAATACAGTGACCGAGTGCTATTGGAAGTGCGAAAGCTAATTTTGTATGGTAAAACGCGGAGTTCGCGATTACGAATACAGTGCCTTTAAAAACCAGTTTTTGCTTTTATTTAAATTAATAAAAACGATATTATTAAAAAATCCATCTAGTTTTAAAATTAATTTAAGAAAATGGTTAATGCAAGCACAGAAAAAGGAAATGGAGGACAATTTTATTATTAAGTAGGTATAAAATAAGCAATTTTATTATGTATAAAATTTAGGTTAATTATCATGGTTCATCCTGAAAATCAGCGCGAGGCACTATTTATTTAGTCACCACGCACAAGCTGAGGGTGAAGCCATTTCAATAAAATGTAGTTTTATTAGCATTGTAATCAAATTTGTACTATTATATTATTGTAAGTTAGCGTAAGTTATTTTTTTTGTTTTATTTTATTGAATAAATACATATTCTATTCTATTATGTAGTACATTATTTTAGACTATACTAAAAATACTTTTTAATTTTTTTCTTGGTAGCCCATTATAAACCACTTCTCACTGAATAAAGATTTATTTTTCCATACAGAACGACGACTCTTGGGAGAACATGACGTCAGCCCGCACCCAGCAGTGGTCCCGCGGGCAGCGCCGGCCGTCCCCCCCGCGCACCCCGCCGACGCCCCCCACGCCCCCCTCGCCGCCCACGCCGCCTCCGCCCGCAGACCCCAGGAGGCCGTTCGTCTGTAAACACTGCGGGGTCGGGTTCGCCAGGGAGAAGGCGCTGCAGTCACATTCTAGGGTGAGTTCTACAAACAAAATAAACTTTCGCACTTCTAATATTTTTCCACTACTTTCGTGGTGACTTAGTTGGTTAGACCTTGGACTTAAAAACACTAAGGTCCCTGGTTCGAATCCCGGTGTGTACCAATGAGTTTTTAATTAAAAAAAATATGTACATCTGTTTGACAACACCACTATAGTGCCTCGGAGAGCACGTTAAGCTGTCGGTCCCGGTTTCACTATACCAACTTGTGAAACTGTTTATAGATGGGTTATTGAGTCTATTCAAAACATCGCGACGAGCTAGCCACTTGTTCGATGTAGACTCACACCATCGGCTACGACGAGGTGGGAATAAAACCCCTCCGCTGGGTACCCTGGGGCCGTCTAGGCGGTCTCGGGTGCCGTAAGGCACCCGTGATGTTACATGAGTGTCGTAGAATTAAAATTATATTTTTGTCTGTCATTGTAGAAAAATAATACAAAAGTATTTATAAAATGCAATTGAAAGATTTTTGCGTACAATTACCAAAAATTTTTTTTTTCAAATAATGTTTCACTACACCAACATGTGAAACTGTTTATAGATGGGTTATTGAGTCTATTCAAAACATCGCGACGACCTAGCCACTTGTTCGGTGTAGACTCATACCATCGGCTACGACGAGGTGGGACTAAAACCCCTCCACTGGGTACCCTGGGGCCGTCTAGGCGGTCTCGGGCGCCGTAAGACACCCGTGATGATACGAGTATGTACCACAATAATTAAACTACGACTAACAGCAGAGTTGTAACGCTGGAAGTATGGGTGTCAATACGAGTGGTGGAACCTTAAGGTGATTTTTGGATTTTTCTACCAGATACATAGTTAGGCGGTAAGTAAAAATTAAATATGGAAATATCAGTTGTATTCCATATATTATTTTGGCTATAAACATGTCGCCATCTGGAATACATTGAACATGTTAAAAAGTATGGGAATTTCAATAATAAAAATAATAATAATAATAAAAATCGTTTATTTGCAAAAATATGTCACAATAAGCTGGTAGGTAGTTTCGACAAGTTTAACATATTTTACCGCTAGCGGTGTGAAAATGTTTTACACATTTTTTATGAGTGATAATAGTATATATATTTACACAATAACAATAATCCTACTTTTACACAGTATAAATTATTCAAAATTTATGGTATAACAATAATAACAGTTAGAAATCATTTACAAATAAAATTTCTAAACTCTATGATAATAGAATAAAAGTTCAAAATATCAACTTCGTTAACATCATGAAGCTAAAAAAACGCGCCCCGCGCCAATGGAGTAAGCATGACACATAAATTGTTTCATAATAGTACGATACCGGTGACGCCAATTTCTGAGGCGAACAAATGAAGAAAGAGGTGTGGCTTCATATGGCAGCTCAACGCGTCTGACATTTAAAAAACTGCTTGAGAAAAAAAGAGAGACAAGTTAGCTATTGTCAAACATGAATGTGTGCGCGTGTCTATGAAGTGTATTGTTTTTTTATTATAAAAAGCTAAATATTTAATTGCATGCTTAATAGTTTCGATAGTGTTTCCACCGACAACAAATGTTATATAACTTATCGATATAAACCAAATATTTTGAGATTTATAGAGATCATTAAAGATTAATAATTATTTATCGATATACAATTGTAATACACACATCACGGGCCCCAAGGTAACCAGCGGAGGGGTTTTAATCCCACCTCGTCGTAGCCGATGGTATGAGTCTACACCAAACAAGTGTCTAGCTCGTCGCGATGTTTTGAAAAGATTCAATAACTTTGAATGGATATACTTTGGGCTAATATGATCAGACAACCTTTCAAATTCACCCTGATAGACACTTTCGCATTTATAATACTAGTGGATTTAAAATATGTAGGTATAACAATACCTACTTTATTAAATTAAAACACATGCACAACTAACTACATGTTACCTACTAAACGCAACTCAACATTTTTGACCGACCTCCAAAAGGAAGTTATAAAAGTCGATGCAAACTACAAAAGGCGAAAAACAATTAAATCGTAGCTTGATTCCTCAAAATGTACTGAACATACACGGGTATGATTGTTGGTAACCAATTTTCTTCTCTTTTAATTGCCTCTACCCATTTACGTTTTAATGCCGGATCTTTCGGGAAACTGTATGTATAGAAAATATAATTAGTATTATATAAAGAAAAACAATAATTTTATAATATCTCATAACCATGAAAGTATTTACAAAAATCGAGTTTATCAACTATAAAATCATATCACTAAATTGTAACTGACAAACCTCGTTGGACGGTTCTGTTGTCGCCATACCTTTTGATTAAATTAAATTGATTATATATTATAGAATTTCGATACTTTAAGTATCGAAATTCTCATTAAAAATAAAAACACATCACTAGTTCTTCAACTTCTAACTGATGCACATAGTTTGACAGTTTCAATTTCTCCACCGAACGCACAAATCAGACTGAGGATGTAAAAAATGTGAAAGTGTGTGTGAGTGACAAATTTGTCACTCGCGCGGCATTCTGCAAATTGAATGATGCTTACTCCAGTAGCGGCGCGCGGACGGGCACGGTTTTTACCTTCATGGTTAACATCTTATAATGAGACCCCTGGTCACACATCATGAAGGTATATAATAGGGAGCCGCCTTAAGGCCTTGAGTCGCCGTTTCTAACTTGAAAACGGAGTATAGCTGCCAGCCATACAAATCCAAAACAAAAACTGAGAACAAAAAATATTTTAACCAGTCTTTGAGCGTTGATTCGTTGATGTGAGAACAGAATATATCGGCAATGTTTGACATTTTAATTTATAGGCCATTTTAGCCCATAGGGCCGGAGGTATATTAATCCTAATTTAATAATAATAATATGTAGGACTATTTACACAAATTGGTCTGGTCACAAACTAAGCTCTATACTGTACTATGTGTACCAGAAACAACGATATAATACATATTATATTATAAACCACCATGACAAACTGTATAGAAAAAGGTACTATTATTTTTTTGCCATGGGTGGGAATCGAACTCACGACCTCCGGTTACAACGCCAAAGGCGCAACCAAGTCTACGGGGGTGGTCAATATTATTCCTATAATATTAATCCTACTTTAATGATACCCAGCAGGGGACTGCGACAGTTTTATGAAGTCCATCTAATACAACGGTTGCGTCAGATATGTCCAGTGTTCAGCCTATAACCACTTCTGTAGGGTAACCACCGACTCCGATACCGTGAGATCTCGTTCGACTTGATATTGAGAACAATATTTTTGGTAACACGAAAAGTGAAACATCGTTGTTTGAATTGACCCCTTCATAATTAGTTCGAGTATCTATTTTAATTACAAAAATATATAATATTATGAATTTTGGAAGTATATTTTGTATGAAATAACGTCATTTTTTATCTCAACTCGACTCACGATACCGGAGTCGGTGGTTACCATGAAACTAATGATAAAATATGGAACCGCCATGTGCCTTAAATAGCCTATAAAACCAAATGTCAAACGAGTTCGTTGCCGCCATATTCTATTCTCACTTCAACCAATCAATGCTCACGGATTGCTTGTGTTCTCACTTTTTATTTTTATTTGAATGGCGGCGGCCATCTTCTGTTCTCTAAACTAGGGAGGCGATTTAAGGGCCATGGGCACTTTCCTATTATATCTCCATCATAGTTACCCCTCAGTTTGTAACTAACTTGTTACATTTGTCCAGGTGCACGGTGGTGATTCCCCGCTGGAGTGCAGCGCTTGCGGCGAGCTGTGCTGGTCGCGGGAGGCGCTGGCCTCACACACCAGATCCCGCCACCCCAACCTACCTCAGGCAGCCGTCTCGCAATCTTACGATGATGATAACAACTCGGGTGAGCTATGCTATATATAGAAACTTATTGAGTCCTTGAAGAACTTTACTAAAATATGGTTTTTTTTCGGTAACAAAAATCGATATGCGTAAAAGATACAAGGTTAACAATAAGGTCAATAATATATTATACACATGCAAAAATCGTCGAGTGTGTTTTTAGGATACTACTGCATTGATTATTTGTCGAGGTGGTAGACTCCTGCAGAGTGCGGATACAAAACGGACAGTTGATTTGACGATAAAGCAGCGAGAATATAAAAATAGACTATACTCTGCAAAATTTAGCTTGATCGATGACAACTATTATAACATTTATTGCTAGTGATGTGATGCTGTCGATACTAAATTTTGATAACATGAAAGAATAAGCATCAAATTAATTTCAAATGTTTTTGATTCTAATGCGGATGTTGCGCATGTTAAGTTGTAATGAAAACATAACTAAACAACCATTCGATACTATTTCTATGGGGTTAAGTTCCGGCTGGGGTATATACCCCAGCATATGTAATGAAACTATATTTTCAATATAAGAATTTATTATTTTTTAATTCTTTTCTATCTACCTATATATTGTATCGATAAAAATCGAAATTTAGCTATTTGCCCAACCCTAGTTAATTTAAAAAGCAACCTCTGAAAGAAAAAATAAAACTCTTAAATGCTTTTAAATAAAAAGTAAATAAATGGTAATTCAGTTGATTTTCAACAATTTGATAAAATACGTATTTTAGTAAGTATTTTGTTAAAAAAAATCGCAAATATTATTTTTTTCCTACAAAAAGAAAAAAGTAGGGAACTCTTTTTATACGCAGTGGCTTGCCATCGATCAAGTAAAATTTTACAGAGTATAGTAATGCAAATTCGTCTGTCGTCGCTCATTTCGTAATCGCATCATTTAGCCGGCATAGTGGGAGCGATCAATATTCTTAAACATCAATTTATTTTATTGAATTTATAGGTCGGTTTACTATCGGGTACAAGTCACGACATGTCCAATAAAAATCAAATATTACAATTATAGAATTAAATAAACGTTATTTTATACCAGCGGTTTTACCTCTTCTTTAATTTAAAAGAAATCGGATCGAAAATAAAATACAGTTCATGTTACTGGCTGATAATTGTGAAAGATTTTTTTAGACTGAGTAATTTCAGTTTAAAATATTTTTACTGTTTAGGAAAATAGACGGATTCCATTGGTGGAGAGCCCCTATCATCGCGACGGTAAACGTTTAATAACATAATTTGGTTGTAACAGATGACGACATAGACTACCGCGCTTCTCCACAACACAACGACAGTGGCAGCGACCACGTGGTGAACCACCATCGCGACGTGAAGGGACCAGAGCTGTACTGCCAGGACTGCGGAGTGGCCTTCCAGCGGGCAGACCTGCTGCGGAGACATGTCACTGCGGCTCATAGGTATGTTTAACGAAAGTAACAACAATACGGAAAAGACATCAGCACTCCTAGCCAAGAGCGCAGTCGTAAATAACGCTAACGAGACTTTTGTATGAAAATGACATTTGATGATGACGTCACTTTCGTTTTTATCGTTGCAGAAATAATCAAAACGAGACAACAATATAGATACACCAATAGGATAATAAATTTGTTATCTCTTTCTCTTTCACGCTTCTGCGACGTTCGAGCTTAAAAAGCGAACATGCTCTTGGGTAGGGGAGCAGGCCTAAAATCGTATCGGTCGAAATGTCAAACAAGTTCATTGCATAATCTGTCACTTCTTGAGCAGTTTTTTTATAGGTTGTAATAACTTTTTGTTTTGGATTTTATAACGGGCGGTCATCTTCATTTCTCATGTTTTAGGTCTTAGGGCACCGTATTATGTAGTAACTCGATGATAAGTATATATATAACCACAAGCGTGACGTGACTGCGCAGTGCAGTAGCGTGCACTCCATATAGGCGCAACAACCGCACATCCCAAAAAAATATAATAATAATATTTAAAAAAAATTTTCATATTTATACCAAATCCAGTGTGTTTAGCGCCAAATTATTTTTCCATTGTACCAGGAGCACATGTTGAATTAAGAGTATAATTATAATATACATACAAATCATCTGAAACAAATAAAGTGTGTTAGACATGTTTCTTATTAGGTAAAATATATAAATTGAAGTTATTAATTGTTATTGTCAAATATTTCGCCTTTCCTTTACGTTATTGATGGTATTTTAAAAACATTTAAACACCTTTGGGTACTTACTTGCTTGAGCGATTTTTATGCTTACCCTGTACATACCAGGGGCCTATGTGGCCATCAATCAAGCATATAATAGTGTTTTTGTTCTATATAACAGCTGTTGCTTTTATTTCAGTCACAAGCGGCAGTCGCACTACAGCTCTAGCGCGGCCAGCGAGGGCGGCGCGTACGGAGAGCAGACGTGCGACGTGTGCGGGGAGACGTGCACCGACGCGCTGCAGCTACTGGCCCACGCCGAGGGACACGCGCGGACCTCGCAGCCAAACACACGGTAACACACACAAAACGATGGTCACCTTAACTACTGTCTCTATCCTCCATACATATGCCACATAAGGGAACCTATGGAAACTCATAAGTGGTTATATCTTCTCGGGAGACCGATCCTACAGATACAGTTATATCCGTGCAAGCATATGGGACAGAAACCCTATGGATGCACATATTACACATTTATATCCACGTGAGGGTGACACCCTATAAATATTCACAGTTGGTTATGTGAGACAGACCCTACTCACAGTTATATTACAACTGTTTTTTTTAAGCACAACATTTTAAAATGTTGCACTTTATCAAATATTGTAAGTATTTTTCTGTTTACCTTTAAAATGATATCTGTATTTAAATTGTTGACAATAATTGGTCAATTAATATGAGTATTTTGTATGGCAGCTCTGACGACTGGTGAAACCTTAATAGTATGAAAAGTATGTTTGTATGGCAGGACTGGAAAAAGCTTAATAAATAATTGTATTTTTTATATTCATTACAAATATTCATTTTTCTTTAACATGAAATAAATATTTTACCTACGATTCATATTTCTTCCTTTCTAACCTATAAAGCTGGATATAGTATATTAAATGATTTTGTTTTAGGATAAAAAGATCAACACGGGGTCGCCACAATAACTCAGCCCTTAGACAATTTCCTTGCAAAGAATGTGGCAAAGTATTTGGATCCCGGAGCTCTCAACAGATCCACGTGCGAATACACACGGGGGAGAGACCCTATCCCTGTCGATTCTGTTGGAAGGCGTTCGCGGATGGAGGGACCTTAAGGAAGCACGAGCGGATACACACAGGTAGTTATATCCTCGCGGGAGACCAATCATAAAATAAACACTACAGTTTTTAGTTCCCCATTTCATTTTTTATTTGTTTATTGGAGCACGACATGTGACTTTGTATCTACTTGGTGGTGAGCAGGCCTACAAAGTCCGGGAATGGGGTTAATCAATAATTGTTCTTAAACAATATTGATCGCTCCCACTATGCCGGCTAAATGATTCGATTACGAAATGGGGGGCGAAATGACGAATTGCATTACGAGTATATTTTAATATACTCCCTCCTTTATCATCAATCCAAATACCCATTTCGTAACCGCACCCTGAAAGGAGACTACCACCTCGACAAGAAATCGATAAGTAGCCTCCTGAAAACTGGTGAATCCACAGACTAAAACCGAAACATGACTAGTTCACTTGACGCTTTTTGCATCTGTATGGGCGGTGTTTATGAAGTTTATAATTGAATTCATTCATAAAATCGATATGTATCGATTAATCGAGGCTATCGATGCTGTTGTGCCAAGGCCTATAGTGAAATAACATGTTTTTTTTATATAGAACTGGATTGATACCCGGTTTGAAAGGTTATAGTTCTAAAAAGATTATAGTTTTAATCAAAATCGACCATTTCGGAACATTTTATTTTTTTTATTTTCGAGGAAGCCTACTATATAATATCACGCTACGACCTATAGGAGCGGAGCATCAAAAAAAATGTTGCAAAAACAGGGAAAATCTATTCCTTTTGTTTTTATTCCGTTGAACGGTTAAAGTTATGCAGATGAAGTTGCGCGGGTCAGCTACTAAAAGTATATATATGTGTTACCAGGAGAGAAGCCGTACGCATGCGCCGTGTGTCCGCGCGCGTTCAACCAGCGCGTGGTGCTGCGGGAACACGTGCGCTCGCACCACTCCGCGCCCAACTACCAGGCCGCTAATGGTAACTCCCCAGTCATATACTAATCACAACGTCATGGCCGTATATAGGGGGCCGGATGGGCCCATCCCAGGATGTTGGGTTACCGATTCAAAATTATACGACACTTAAACAACTTTAACACACAAAAATAAACTCAATGAGGTATTCTTGTTCTACATACTTATTATAAACTACACGATAAAGAGATGGAGATATTTAAATTGTGTATATTATCCCCGAGAGATGGCATAGGAAATTTGAATTCCGTAACAGCCCAATTCATTTAATAAATAATAGTGGTAATTTACATTGTGCGTCGATTTTTGGGAGGTGGGGGGTGCAGGCCCTCCCTGGAAAATAGCCCTAGATACGCCCAGTCGCCCTTGGACAACGTTCTTAGCTATCCATGGATTCTCTGTGCTGAGTTCATCGCGTGATTGGAAGGCAGGGGAATGAACTGCAGGGTTTAGGGACTTAAAATAAAGAAAGATAAGATATATTTTTTCACATCAAAAAAAAAACTTTAATTAACAATAAAAAAGTTCGCACCATGTGTGGCAAATGAAAAACATTTTAAGCTTCCCCCATACAAATTGGTAATTTTAACAATACTACTTTGTATGGAGAAGGCTCTTTTTTCATTTGCACGTGGTTCTATGGAAAAAGTTGTTCGATTTGATCAGTAGAACCTCATATAAGCCGAACGTAAAACCTTTCTAAGTCACATATATATATCTCCATGGTTGTACGCAGGTGCTTCCCTGTACGAGTGCCCGGTGTGCGACCACCCCGTGCCGACCAGCTCCGAGCTGGTGCAGCATCTCATACAGCACTGCGACGACAACACCGCCATCAAGAGGAAGCCGCAGGTATTAATCAATTCATATCATTTCAAGGATAAAAAGTTTTATCCCGGTATTGTAGTCACACAACTGCCAAGCTAGCCTCTAACGTCCGAGATTCGCGCGGATAATCGCTACGTGTTTTGCGTCCGTTACTTTAATAATAAAACCTATCTGCGAAATTAAAACATCTATAATAATAAAAATACGCGGGAATAGGTGAAAAAGACTTCAAACTAATATAAAAAATATCGACAATTCTCCATTTTAACATAAAAATATTGAAAATTATACTAATTCAAAAATAAATATGATATTCTAGATTATTTATCTTTACAATATTAACAATGTTTTTCTTTCAAATTAGTAGGTAGGTACAATTCGTTTCCTTTAAAGGTATTATTCGCACTTATATCATTCCACATAATCTACCTATACTACTTGTACCTACTATTATTTCTTTTGTGCCTATACACCGAAAAGCAATATTCAGTTTCATAGACATTGTTGTGTGCCTTATTGCTTCCGTATCTCCTTAGGTTAAAATACCTATGCAGCAGACATCCTAAAATAAAATTGTTTTATGATCTACGTACTTACTACTAAGTACCTAAAAGTGTCGGTGCAAGAGTCTCTATTAATTTAATTGATCTTTCGGAGTGGAACTTTTGTACTTGTACTATTATTTCTTCTGTGGTTATGCCCTCTTTTGGTCAAATCAGCCCTGAATAGAATGATTATTTTATGGCGAAAAATTAAAAACTTTAGTTCGCGTTGTGCTTTGGATTGGTCAGTATTGGTTATTCAGTATAAAAACGTGGGAGAACGCATCAACAATATCCACTTACATTACACCTCAACATTCAGTGAAAGTGCGCGCAGTTTTAAATTTAGTTTAGTGGCATTCTCTACATTGTTATCTTTCAATAAGGTCAGTTGTTAGTCGCAGGGCTTGAAAGCCTTCGACATCGTCGACGTAAAGTCGGTATTGCCGTCTCACGGTATTTTACAGGTTGCATTTCGGAGAGTGTGTGATGAAATTACACAAGCTAATTCCTCCTGCCCCATTCCGATATCGAACATCAAAACTTGAAAAGAGGTTTTATCTCTCCAGTTCACATAAAGTGTTCCGATACACGGTTTATTGTGCGCACGGCATGAGCACGGCTGGAATACCCTCCCTAATTTTATTATTCCTGATACCTACATATATTTAAGATATGTGTGAATAGGCTAACAGAATACAGGAGAGGCCGAGAGGGACTCACCTATTTAAAGAAAAGATAAGATTGCTAGTATTTTCCTTTCCATTGTATAGCTGCCTCTCTTTCGGCCGCTACGGTTGCCTCATGGTGTGTGGCCACTGCACCATAAGTGTGCGCTATCTCATCGGCCACGTCGTTGCTTTCCATCAGGCAAGATTGAGGTAAAAAAAATTAAAGCATAATAATTGTCCTCCAGTTGGGGTACCGCAAGTACAAGCGTCGCAAGCCGCGGCCCAAGTCGGAGTCTCCCCCGTCGTCGGAGTGGCCGGAGCTGAGCGCGTCGCCGCCGCCGTCGCCCGCGCCGCCCCGCCGGAGACGCGGCCGCGGCGCCGCCCCGCCCCGACCCAGGATGATCCACACCGAGCGCTCCCGACCCGTATGTCTTACTCCTGTTCTACTTTTATGGGCTCACCCCAATAACACCCCATTACCCTATTATATATATTAACGTGGATAGTAATAATCTTAAGTTCTAAGTTTAAAAAAACCTTTTTTCTGCGAAAAGGCTAATTATGGCTAATTCACAAAATGGGGTTGATAAACCTACATATTAAAATAACGGTTTCTACGAAAAGAAAAATCTCTATATCTACATAGTGACTTTGAAAGGTTGTAGGTACTTTGAGCTAATATGAGGTTCTACTGATCAAATCAAACAACTTTTCCTATGTGTCGCAAAGAAAAACTTCTCGATATAAAACAAGTAATGTTAAAATTCCCAATTTGTATAAGGAAGGCAATAATGATTTTCGTTTGTGACACATGGTTCCATGGGAAAAGTTATTCTATTTGGTCAATATACCCTCATATAAGCCCAAAGTACAACCTTTCAAATTCACCGTTTTTTTTTTCACTCTGAAAAAATACACCCTGTATAAAAATTTAGGTTCGTAAATAATAATTATTTGTATAGAACAATTAACACATATTGCTCTCCTTGGATACATACATATTATATTTTATAATCACCCAGACCATGACAAAATGTACAGGAAAACGTACTAATGTTTTTTTGCCTTGGTGGGAATCGAACTCCGGATACAACGCGTTTAATAACATCCTGAGTAGCATTAATGTAGTCGCAGCATATGCTGCCACACTAACGGTAAACGTATGTGCTCAACATCGCGATAATCATTATGTTAAATTTCAATGCCATAAATAGGCTTATATTTAACTACTTTTTGAAACTCGTTTTATATGATCCTTCATTACATAATCGGTATTAGCTATCGGTAATGGCGCAGAGTGTGACGTCACATGCAAGTAAACAAACAAGCACATATTAAATAAATAGAGAATACATAGAACGTAACATTAAACAGTCGAGAAAACTGTGATTTAATATATGGATTTACTTGCATGCGACAAAGATGTTTTTGTCATAGATATTCAATTTTATTTCGTGTAATCTACAAAAAATATACTTAATTTAGTTTAAATTAAAGTGAAATGTGTTTTTTACGTCACTGTCTGATAGGATGACCACAATTTATAGAATATTTTTAATGTAATCAAGTATTGCAAATATATAATATTGCAATAATGCCTATTGAGTGGTCACATCGTCAAATTACCGCGTTATACAAACGTTTAACGTGCAACATCGCGATAATTAACGGCGTTTCCCGTGAGTGTAGACCCAGCATAAGGAAATGCTCCAAGTATATGTGGTTTCCAGCCGGGCCGACCCCGGAAGCCCCCGCGCCGCCCCGCGGACGACCTGCTAGCTCTGCGTCCGCCCGCGCTGCCCCCCGCCGAGCCCGACAGCCCGCCCGCGCCACCCGCCCCGCCCGCGCCGCCGCCCTACAAGTGCGAGATGTGCAGCCAGGCCTTCAGGCGCAGCGACGATCTGTTGCGACACGTCGCGGTGCACATATGACACGAGAAACATAACCCCAACCCAACCTAAGGCAGGTTTATACGGAGACAGTCAGACTTGGCAGCGCTGGCCCTGTACGTGTTGTTTACACAGCCAGTCATTTGTTTTCCAGTCTGTTTCTTTTGATGTACATATGTTTGTCTCAGTAAGGATATTAAAATAGACTCGTAATGCAAATGCATATTTGTCGCCGCCCATTTCGTAACCGCATCACATAGCCAGTATTGATCGGCTCTATTCATGGGCTTTGTAAGTCTGCTTACCATAAGGTAGATGCAAAGTCACATGCCGTGCTCCAATAAAATAAAATAAAACCAATAAATACTCAAATCTACGAAATTATTACATATTTATTTTTCAATTCGTAATAGAAACACTAGGTCCTTGGTTCATGTTGGTTCTTCTTACAGTTAACTTTACAGTTTCATCTTCACAAAATTTCTTTAACATTTTTTTTAGAAAAATCTCAGCAGTAACAAATACATATGCACTTCAAAGACATGCGCCAGTGACTGGCCCGATGCTGACGGTGAATGAGGGTTGTACTGGTTGAGGCCACTGGCTAGAACAATGTTTATATGGAGCCAGTGCGGACTAGCAGTCTAGTCTAGCAAGCAACACTGGCCTCGTATAAACATGCCTTTAGGATGTTGGCCCACCTAAGCAACGTGATACGGGATCTGGCACGTAACTTGCCACTAGCACTAACATTCAAAGTAATTGTATGGAGTAGCGACCATACGCGTGGCGTAACGTGACACCAACTAGCGCGCCCTCAACGTGCTACTAGTAACGAAATTAAGTGACGCGTGATAGGTAATTAGTGAAGTGTAACGGATAAGTCAGTCTGGTCGATTCAAAATTAAGGACTAGAATCAATATAACATTTATTAAATTAATTTAAGAAAGACCATATGTATGACTACAATACGTCTGATGAAGTTTCTATTTTCATTCTATTTTTTTTTAATCTATCAGGATATCTATTTAATTTCTTCATAACGACACTAGTTATTTTTCCACATGCATTACAAACTTTCAAAATTAACAGAAAAAGACGTTTTTGGGTGCATCACCGAAAAACGTCTTTTTCTGTTAATTTTGAAAGTTTGTAAGTAAGTAAGAGCATCTTGATCGTCATCAGACGACGACATTGTCTCGATTGTCTTTGTACACGGATATCCGTCAGTCATCCTTTGAATGTCATGCCAGTCATGCTACATGCCACTTCAAAATCAGGTCACTGTTACTTAGCAGTACGGCGCCTTACACAGATACGCTCTCACCTCACTTGAGCTGACTCAATGCAGTTATGTAACAAAAATTAAAATAAAACTAAAGTCTATTCCAAGAGAACTGATAGTGACGCCATCAGTAATGGTCTAAACGTATTCCGTTATACACAAGAATGTAAAATATAGTTTTGATACCGCTAATTGTCATAAAAATGACATTTAAATTAACAAAGCAACATTTCGTGGTAACACCAGTCGGCGTTTAGTCATGCGTAGTACTGCATCTGTTACAATCTACCGGCGTCACTATCAGTTCTCGTGAAATAGAGTATACGTTTATTTAAAAAAAAACTTTATAAATGAGACTTATTTTGTATTTGAGTACTGCGGTGGCATTATGTGACAGTGTTTGAGGATAACAATAGAGTTCCGCTCTTTAATAAAATATATAAAAAATCCATCTGTATGAATCCTTAACCATTATTGCATGCCAAATAAGAGTTGGTTCTTCTAAGTATCTGGACCTCCCTCAACCAGCATAACCCACTAGACCATGGAAACAAATAGTATAATTCATAAAAACAAAGTTACGAAAAGGTTAAATACAAGGAGCAAGAAAAATATTCTTTTAATTCTACGACAAACAGTAATGGAGAAACAATTGCCGATAAGAAGCGCTAGAGGTCGTCTTAGGTATACAAAGAGCCTCGCTACGACGCGCTATTTATAATGGCTAGATAAATATATGTTACAATAATAATATTATTAAATCACAATGGTTTTAAAATCTAATGCGAAATTATATTATTATGTTCATTTTTACTCCTTATTTGGATTAGGGCATATTTTATCTGTCTGCAATAATGTGCCTAACTGAATGTGTAGTCGAATTTACTCTGTCATTGTATTTTATGATCTGTGATGTGTATAGTATAGTTATTTACAGGCTTAATGTTATTTAAGCGGCAACATTATATTTATATATACTTGTATTCTACTTACTCCTTTATCACCGAAATAATAATATTAAGGATGTTATGGAACTACTTTAGTTCCATAATGTGCTGTGTTCATATCACTTATCAAATGCTTAAAAATCATGTAAAGACTTATGCCCGATTTCACCAACTCTAAGGGAGCCCGTAAGAAAGTTAAGAGATAATTAATGACAGTTGTTTCATAGCGAATATGTCAAAAATTTTATTTAGGGGCTCCTTTAGAGTTAGGGATTGTTGGTGAAATCGGGCATTGGACAAGGAATTATAAACAATGTTGTGAGCACAAAGTTTATTTATGAGATTTGTAACTTGGACTTAATAAGATTTGTAAACTTGATGATCTGGGTGTTGAATAACAAATCTCAGCCTTGCATATATAATTAATCAGTCCGTGTATAATTACTATGAATGAAGTAAAAATTCCAGGCTGACGAGGTCCAGGTTGAAGTTATTATAACTTTAAATATAGTAAAAAGAGTGGGAGAGCCTTAGAAAAAGATTGGTATTAAAAAAACAGCCAATTCTACAAAATGCTAGTCTGTATTTGACAAAAGAATAGTATATAAGATCTTTAAAATAGTCTATCTAGCTTATAAACTTCTATTTAGAATGCTCAAACGTATTTATAAATAATTCAAAATCTAATCAAAGTTAAAAAAGAAATGGAGATTACTGCATAAATATAATCAACTTTTTCCATCAATTGACTACTGAAAAAATAATATACTTCTGAAATTCCCTATTGGCATTTTCTATCAAAAATAATAACTTCGGGTACCGGACATATACAATAAGATATACTATTTAACTGAACCAAATTTCAACTTTCTACCTCAACCTCTTTTCGTGATCAGTCTGGACAGACCTAATGAGTGGTCCTATTATTTCCTTACCATACAGGTAACTTAAAAAACATTCAATTACATAAAATATATTTGGGATAAAGATTTGCATGTAGACCCCATCAATTTACCATTTATACTTAAAACTTGCTACCATGCCTTCCACACCTTGAAATAAGTTAACAATGAATTAAACCATGATTTAAATTATTTTGTTTTCTTTGCATAGATTAATTTTATTAACGAGTAAAGGTGATGCATTTAGTTCACAGCGTTAAGTTATTTGTAAAACTGCCTGGTGTATCTGTTTGTTTGGTGTTGCAAGTCTGAAATTATTGTATATTGTTAGGTAATGTTGAATAGGTTTAAGTTTGTTATAAGATGTGTTGTATTACTGGTTAGTTGTTGTGTGTATGTTATATGTTGGAGTTAATGTGTGTATGTGTGTGCAGGGCCCATACACTATTTAGTATTAAAACACGATCTTTAATAAAATAATCTATTTTTTATAATAAAAAAATGTTTTAAAATAATATAATGTAAATTCAGGTAATGAGTGAGGCTTGTGTATTTCTTTTTTTTTTTCAAAATTTTATAATAACTTTTTGACCTTTATTTTGAATGGTCTAAGTAAAAGGATCAAATATTATAAACAATAAATTATTACTAAAAATAAAATGACAATTTCATGAGTTGTATATATTGTTATTAATAAGTTGTATATAGCTGTAGGTACCTAGATATCGGTGTATTTATTGACTGATTGTGCAATGGTCCTTCAACATTTTACGTTTGTAAATTAAAGAAAATTATTGTTTTTTATTAATTATATTATTATTTTTAAGTAAAAAAGCTACCAGTATCGACAGTGTACACAACGTGCCATACGAGTGGCAATATTTTGTGAATAACTTGTTACAAAACAAATAATTTTTGAATTTATATATTATTAAATTTATTTTTTAGAAATAAATGATTGTAATAGGATATTTTCCATTAAATTGATGTGATAGTGTCAAAATTGTAATTTGTAAAATAACATTCCTCAAAAATATTTCTTTTTTTACCTTACCATTAATATTGGCAAACTAATTTTTGTACCATTTTAAAGTATTTTAACAAATAAAAATATATTTAATACAATTAACAAATACCAATCTATTCCAGAACTAAATATACATAAATATAAATTTTAATTTTGACGTTTTTTTTTATATTCAGATAAACAATATTTAGATTGAGATCTATTACATTGCCAAATTTTAACTTATCTCAACCGGATGACAGACAGACGGACTGGTTGCGTTTATTAAAAACATACGGAACCCCAAAAAGACAGAAACATTAATAAAGTATTCCTTATAGTAGGGAGGGTGTCTCACTCTATTTTACCTGCCATAGTAATAAAATTTTTACCCGATTTTGCAACTGCCTCTTTAAATTCTGTGTCAATATCTAACCAATATGGGTTTCTCTCTGGGTTCTCTTGTTATTTAAAGTTTAAATCGCATATTCTTATAAATTTTAAACTTACGCACCTACAGCAGCGTTGTGATTGTTGCTCGCACGGGTTCGTTTTTGTACCTCATTCTGACTTCAAGTCTTAATAAAAAGCATTACTAAAACTGATAAATAATTTGAAATGGCGGATTTTCATAGCTCCTGTCAATGATATTTTTTAAGTTATTTGTAAAATCGGCCATTTTCAACTATTTGACAGTTAATACTTTAAAAAATCGAGAAACCTGGCGTAGGTCGTACCAGACGGCATGTAGGCGAACTTTGGTGCTGGTAATCTAGGCATAGAATAATATAAGTCCGCGGATGTGAAGTTCGTGCAGAAGAGTTGTGCAGTAGCAAAATTTAGGTGTGCACAAAGTTGAGAAAAGATGTAGGCAAAGCGGGAAAGCACTTGTTACACATGATTGAATGGAACTGTTTTGCTTTAACCAATTGTAATTAGAAGCTCATGAATCCATGCTCAGCTCATGCTGTCATACTTATACTTACCTTGACTATTGGATTAAACACTATCACAAACAGTTTATATATCAAAACAATTACAAAGATTTTCCAAAGACTGCTGCATTATTAACTATAAAATGTACCTTTATCAATGGATAAACTACCTATAATTTTATTAATGTTAATTTATAATCACTACGATGCAGTGAAATCTCAAAAAGCATTTGAAATTTGTTTTGACATAATGGAAATAAAAAGATTCTAGTAATAAATAATATAATTATCATCAGAATTAAATTAAAAGTTTATATAATAAAAGTTTTTATTTGTTGTCCTATATACCTGTAAAATCTTACTACCTATAAGTTTATTATTACACTTATTGTTTATTATTGACTTAATTATGACCACCTTTTTTTATTTGAGTAGACTAGTAGACATTGAAAACTCCGACCTATATAAAAAAAATTACAACTCTGTTTTACATGGATAAACGGGGTGCGATACGCACCTTTATAAAATGGATGACACAGTAATAAGAAAAAAATATTATATCAAAATCTTATTGTTACTGTTATAATAATACAAATAAAGCTACACAAGATTTCTCGTAAAGAAGAGTTTTAAGAAACACATATACCACTCATAAAAACTTAATATAAACATACTTTAACTTAATAAAACCAGACTTCGTGTTGTCGCCAAACTATTATTATTATGTTGCAATAATGGCCGCCATCCCATTATTGTAGCACGTGTTTGTGTTCATCCTCACTTGACACTGCGCCAAGGACCATAATACTAGAGAAGAAAGCCAACTTCATAGTAAATAAATGCCAACAAGTTTAAAGTGCCGCAGCGTTAACCCTGGGAACTAAAATTTTAAAAATTCTAAATGATATAATAATCTTTATTCTATTTCTTTAACTTAACTTTAATTATGGAGCTTTGGAAACACTGGTTATATAACCCTACTTCAATATATATATAAAGATAGCAAAGCATTTATTAAAATGGAAAAAGCTTGGATCTGAAATTAATATTGAAAAAAGCGTTAGACAGAGACCCAATATCACCCAATCTATTCACAGCGCTATTGGAACAATTATTTTCGAAATTAAATTGGGAAGGGACTAGGTATGAATATTAACGGAGAATATTTAAATCATCTCCGTTTTGCAGACGACATAGTATTTTTTAGTGAAAACTCAGAATAGCTAACTTATGCTAAGTACACTAAACAATGAAAGACCTGCTTAATGACAAATAGTTTACCTATCTGCATAGAAAATACAAATTTAAAAAACGTCAATGAATACACATACCTAGGTTATAATATTAGCTTTCAAGATCTCACCGTTAAAGATATAAATACAAGAATTAAAAAATCGTGGGACAAATACTGGACTTTAAAACATATATTTAAATCAAAAATATTAAAAGTAAAGAAAATAGAACTTATATTTCAATATCTATTGTTTACGCAACGCCTTGTCGAGTTTAGCGGTTGCAAACGGAATAAGGATTTCGAAATGGAATCAGTACCCTTAGTGTGAGTTTTCTAACTATTAATTTGCGTTTGAGTTAACTAAAATTTGTATGGGGAATGGTTCAGCGCTCCAAGTGGAAATTTTGAGAACTAGAAATGCGGTCGTGTGATTGGTCAAAATGTTAACGCGGTAGTATAGTTAACGCGAAAGTAAACGTTAAAAAAACTTACACTAGGGCTACAGGCCAATACTATAGATAAAATATGTTTTTTAAGATCTTACTTCCAAAAATAAAACTAAGTAAACAATTTATGTTTCTGTCGGTTAGAATTTTATTATGATTCAGACTGATCCGGTATGATTTGGTATAATGACGATTATATTGTTTATTGTACTGATTATACATTGATCTCAGATACCAAATTATTATCTTAGTAGCTTGTAATAAAAAAGTTTAATAATAAATAAACAATAAAATCATGTATTTATTTTAATTCCCTATTTTGCTCGATCCGCGCTGGATCCAGTTTGATTCAGGCCAACCTTGCAAAAATCCAGCTGGATTGAAATTGCTGCTGGATTGCAATCCCTAAACGCAATGTGCTAGGTATTAGACCCCATGAAGCTAAAAAAAACAGCGGCGCGCGGACGCGGGCACGGTTTTTACCTTCATGATTAGACCGAATGGTCGTCAACGAAATACAGAAATAAGGAACAGTAGCCCTAGTGTGAGTTTTTTTTAACGTTTACTTTCGCATTAACTAAACTACTATACTACCGCGCTAACATTTTGACCAATCACACGACCGCATTTCTAGTTCTCAAAATTTCCGCTTGGAGCGTTTAACCATTTCCCATACAAATTTTAGTTAACCCAAACGCAAAGTAATAGTTAGAAACCTCACACTAGGGGTACTGAACTAAACTAATAGACGCGACAACGTCAGCTTTTAAATTAAAGTGGAGATGGGCGGGTCATGTCGCGCGTACGACCGACGATCGTTGGAGTGAGCGAGTGCTGCATTGATACCTGCGCGAGTCCAGGGGCTCTAGAGAAAAAGCAGGCGAGGCGATATGTCGCGTCGCCTCAGTCAAAAACGTATGTATATTGACAGTGACAGTAGGCGTGAGGTGCGCTGTCACCTGCCAAAGTCTATACAATTTTGATTGAAGGCGACACGACACGTCGCCTCGCTTGATTTTTCTCTAGAGCCCCAGTAGACCGCGCCGCTGCTGACGGGGCGACTCCGGACGAGATCGTGGACGTGGCCAGCGCCGCCTGGTGCAAACAGGCCGCGGACCGCCGCTACTGGCAGCAGATAGAGGAGGCCTACACCCGGCAAAGGGTGTCAACACTGAGCTAAATGTACTAACACAGCAACTAACATTATCTACTAAACTATATTTTATTTTGATTTTTCGGACGTCCATAGTGCATTCATTAACGAAAAACTCTTTCGGTAGGCGCGTTCGTTCCTAGAAAAGCAGGGGCCTTATTCCGAGTTTGCAACCGCTAAACACGACAAGACGTTGCGTAAACCATAAATATGGAAATATAAGTTCTATTTCAATGGTTATATAGTCTGTATTAAATAGGTTGGCTATAATTCCGCTGAGAAAAGAACGCAGCTCACTTTACAATGTAAAATGTTTCAACTCTCCTTTATATTCTAAGGTTACAACACTGCTTATCACGGCCGTGACAGCTAGTACTAATATATTTAGAGTTAAGTTTAAAAAAGGTTAGACTTTGATAGCCAGATGTCGAATCCTCGGCAACAGGCATGAAGGTAAAAACCGTGCCCGTCCGCGCGCCGCTACTGTGGCCTTATTCCGAGTTTGCAAACGTTAAACACGACAAGACGTTGCGTAAACTACAAATATTGAAATATAAGTTAAGGGGGAATTCGTATATGTGACGCCATCACCTTCTGTCAGATTTCACTCAAAAATGTTTGAGATTGTTTCTTCAATTTATTCTAACTGTGGACAGTTGAGCCCAAAAGTCACTCTGTTGAAATTTCATTGTATGGAGTGTTACAGTTCATTATTTTAGATATCTACTTTTAGAAATCTTACTATTTTATTTTAAGTAATGTATTGTCGAAATAGTCAAGAAATGTAATTTTATATGCAAGTATTTAATGTTTCAATAAAATTGATGTATTACTATAATTTCCAGACATGCGTACAAAATGTGATATTACCGGTACATTTTATTAATATATATTAATTTTAACAGTTTAAATTTATTATAAGGCATTGGTAAGAGTGACTATTACTAGACCCCGCTCCGTAATAAACTAATTTATATTAAACAAAACTTTTATTTTTATTTTGGACTAATTCAGCCAGTCTAAGTATTTATTTTAAAAAATGCTGTCATATGAATTGACATTACTAAGGATTGGGGTCTGCGTCACTTCAATCTACTTACCCATCTATCTACATTAAAAATATTCCGGAGTTACCTAATTGGAATAATTTTATGTAAAATATTTTATTTTAAATAAATTAGTTTTTTTTATAGTAAAATAACTTAGATACACATATACATTTAAATTTATATACATAACTTCTACAGGGCCTCAGGGTACCCAGACTCAGGGTATTCAAAGCAATCATAATCTCTACATTATATATATCAATTATCTGTCTGTTTTGAACTTGTCTCTAATTAACACTCATAAAGCTTAAATATAAAAAGATACGTAGGAAAATATGAAACAAAAATTGACATTTAAAATCTGCACGTACTAAATTATGCAAGTTAAGTATCACGTTCTTTCATTTTACAAAATATCTTCGATTTACCGGTTTTGATCACCTAGATATTATACCTATGTCCATTCTCAATAATTAGTCTATCGTTTTTTGACATAACATAATATATTATCATAAAATTGACCTTACTGTTACACCATAGCCTACAAAAATATACTCTTCATACATTACACACACGCACCATACATACAACACACACAGACGTGCACTACACATATTACACCCATACACATTCACTTTTATCAATAATTCTTATAAACTTTAATTACTTACCTACCAGCGGCCATATTCTGTTTCTTATAACGTGAGCGTTAGATTGTCATAATAATGATTTCTGTTATTAGCGCGATCTCCTCCAATCAGAAAAGGTTAACAACTACTCTGATTGGAGGAGAATACGCTAATAGCGGAATTTGTTATTTTGACAATCTGACGTTCGCGTTATAAGAAACAGAATGTGGCCGCTGGTAGGTATATGTATAAAATTGTAAAAAATAAATAAGTAAATCTTTTCAGCGTTGGAAAATGTTTTTTATTTAAATATTGTAAAATGCAATATTATTTTATAAAAGCAGCTGTCACTATTTAAAAAATAAATATTGGTTACTATTATAGTTGTATTAGACACGAGCTCTCGGTCTAACAGAAGTATTGTCATACTTAGTAGGTGTGAGACCACCTACTAAGTATGACAATACCCATCAATAAATACATGAAAAATTATTATTTACATTTACAGACAAATATAATATAAACTATCCGTTTATTATCCGTCAAAAAATATAGATTGATTATAGAGAACGGTCGCTAGTTATGATTTGGATCAGGCGTGGAATTTTTCGATTATCGAGACGGTAGTCTCCTTTCATGGTGTGGGTAGTTATAAAACGCAGTAGCAGTTAATTTGTTGAAAACTCAGAGACCTGGCATTCCACCAATCATGTGGAATGATAATAATTATTTTTTAGCGTAATATTTTCAATATGTATTTTAGTTTTATACTTAGCGTAAAATAAATCAAACAATGTTCTAGAAATTGCCCACGCCAGTTTCTAAAACACAGTTCGAATTATTCTATGCTAGAAATTATTTATTATTATTTCGTATTGTTCTTTTTATCGCCGCCCATTTGGTAACAGCATCATTGGCCAAATGAATCCATAGGCCATAGTAAATCGGTCTAATTCTATAGAAATTACATCGTATTGGTCCCTATTCATAAATATTGTATGTTTGTCATGAGTAAGATACAAACAGTCACTCATGCTATAATAAAAAAAACTTTGATTTTGTAATAATATTAATGATTATAAAATAAGACAATATATTATTATGTTAGTATTTAAATGTTAGGTAGATAATAAAATTGTTGAACTACTCTGCCATTTATAAAAATAAAGTTTTGGATAATGGATGGAACCCTATTGAGCTTAGCTTTGGACAGATATAAAAAAAAAACTTTATTAAAAAAAATAACAATTAAAGTGCTATGTTAAAATAAATTAAAAAATAACAATTAAAATAAATAGGTAGGTAAAATATGTTTAAAAATTGTAAAATAATGTGCGCCCGACGATACATTTTATTAAAAATATAAAAGCGACCAAAATAAATAGCTGTTGCGTACTTTTAGTTACATCGGACCGTCTGTCTTTTTTTTTTTGTAAGGTTATACTGACAGTGACAGTTGGTGAAAATTGCATATTTATTTTAGCTGAATCTGTAGTTAATCGTGTTAAAAGGTGTAAAAACATAGAATATAATCAAAATAAATATGTACTTGTCTTATAAAATTCCCAACAGTGAATATTTAGTGTTCCGATAGTGAAATAGAAAAAAGCGACGTGGAGCCACCTTCCACAGACGGGATCGCCCGCACCAAAGAGTACTTTGTTATACTAGAAATAGAGTGATAACTCAAGGGTTTTTTTGAGTAACGAAACAGCAGCGACATCTTTTATTTTTAGCCCGAACAACAGAAAAAAAATCGAAATGTTTAGACCATGCTTCAATAGATGGCGCTGGTGGTCAACTATTTATATACGTATATATATATACATATATATATAGATCTTAAGGCTGAGTGGTACCAGTCTGATAATGTAATGTAGCGATTAAAAATGGCGCCGAAAGTACCAAATTTATTTTGCAAGTCGATGTCAAGTAGCATTCGACGTCATTTTTAATTTTAATCGTTACATTACATTAACAGGCTGGTACAAATCAGCTTAAATATTTTTTTTATGAAACTTAAATTTGTAAGTTTCATAAAATATATATATATAGGTAACTATAAAAAGGCACTAAGTAAGTCTGTTGAAGAGAAAATAAAACAAACAAATACTTTTTTCTCGATTTATTAAAATTATTTTTGGCTAAAGTTTGCACATAATCGTTTTCGTCTTCAATTTGCCTTTTGCCACATAAAATGTTGTTTATATTTTTACAATAGTTTTTTTAAAATAAATTTACCGTGCTGTTAATGATACAGTCTACAACAACTTTTGCAACCACCCACGCAACAACATTTTGATTTATTTGGCATGATTTCAACAACAATAACTTCACTTAAATCTAAAAAATTGTTTTTGAAGCAGTGAATACGGAGGAGAAAATCTCGACTCGACTATACACACTATACACTAGTATACGAACACCAAACACAGACGAATTAAGAATACTAAAAGTACGTAATTTAAAATAATATCTACAGAGTTACAGACTTAAGCACTCAAGCGCACAACAATCACCGAAGTTGACCGAACTTGACCGAAGTCGTCCGAAGTTCACCGAACGGCCGAACGACGGATTCGGCAGGATCCGGAAACTGATTTGTTATTTTTTAATTAGTAATGTCACTGTATTTTGTTTTTTAATCTGGCAAGTTTAAAAAAATATCAGAGACATCTATTACGAAAAGCCCGAACTACATTATTCTCCTTGTAGAAATTTGTTTCTATATTTTTTGTTCGAAGATTGCACAGCATGGCCCGCACAATGACGGCCTGTCATGGATTTTGTATGAAGATTTCTGTCTGGCAAGTTTTTGTAATTATTTAATTAATAATTTTCTATTAAAGTTGCAAAAATCTCTCCATACATTTTTAGAATACATAATAAACTATTGATATCTATTTTTTTACCACTATAAATTGTTGTAGTTTTGTCGCTTGCAGCGATGTTAAAAAGTACAAAATTTTCATGTTTTGGAAAATATAAATACATTTTTTAATGAAATAATATATGGGAGACTATATTAATCTCTTCATACATTTCAAGTTAAAGAGTTACTATTTGCATAATAATAGTTGTCTGTGAGTATCGAGTAAATTTCTTTAACAAACATTTTTAGTTTTGTAGTTCTAGATTTTCAGAATACAGCCTTAAGGTAACTGTCAAAGTATGTGCGTCAGTTAGAAGGTGATTTAATAGTTGATAAACTTGATATTATACAATTATTGTTTTTTTTTATATAATACTAATTATATTTTCTATATATACAGTTTCCCGAAAGATCCGGAATTAAAACGTAAATGGGTAGAGGCAATTAAAAGAAAAGAAAATTGGTTACCTACCAAGCATTCCTTGTGTATGTTCAGTACATTTTGAGGTGATTCCTCAAAATGTACTGAACATACACGGGTATGCTTGGTAGGTAACCAATTTTCTTTTCTTAGCTACGATTTAATTGTTTTTCGCCTTTTGTAGTTTGCATCGACTTTTATAACTTCCTCTTGGAGGTCGGTCAAAAATGCTGAGATTGCGTTTAGTAGGTAACATGTAGTTAGTTGTGCATGTGTTTTAATTTAATAAATAATTAAATTTAATAAAGTATTTTTATTTATTGTTATATATACCTACCTACATATTTTAAATCCACTAGTATTATAAATGCGAAAGTGTATCAGGGTGAATTTGAAAGGATGTACTTTGGGCTAATATGAGGTTACGCTCATAAAATCTAACATATTTTCTTATGGAACCATATGTCGCAAATGAAAAGAAAGTTTGTCCCGTACAAATTGGTCATTTTAACGATACTAGTTTGTATGGAGAAGGCCATTTTTTTTTCTTTTGCGATACATGGTTCCATGGGAAAGTTGTTTGATTTGATCATATTAGCCCAAAGTATATCATTTTAAAGTTATTGAGTCTATTCAAAACATCGTGACGAGCTAGCCACTTGTTCGGTGTAGACTCATACCATCGGCTACGACGAGGTGGGATTAAAACCCCTTCGCTGGTTACCTTGGGGCCGTCTAGGTGTTCTCGGGCGCCGTTAGGCACCCGTGATGATATGTGTGCGTATTACAATTGTATATCGATAAATAATTATTAATCTTTGATGATCTCTATAAATACCAAAATATTTGGTTTATATCGATACGTAATAATATTTGTTGTCGGTGGCAACACTATCGAAAGTATGTAATTTAATATTTAGCTTTTCACACGGAATAGAGAAAACAAGTTGTTTTTTCTATTCCGTGGCTTTTTATAATAAATAAACAATACACTTCATAGACACGCGCACACATTCATTTTTGACAATAGCTAACTTGTATCTCTTTTTTTCTCAAGCAGTTTTTTTAAGTGTCAGACGCGTTAAGCTGCCATTTGAATCCACACCTTTTTCCCCGTTCTTGATTTATTCGCCTCGGAAATTGGCGTCACCGGTATGGTATCGTACTATTATGAAACAATGTATCATGCTTACTCTATTGGCGCGGGGCGCGTTTTTTTAGCTTCATGGCTACCACCCGCATGCTTCGCTCTTACACATATATATCGCGTGCGGTCGCCATTTTGATGAGTTTTTTGTTGTGGACAGGGGCCTGACCAAAGAACACGATCGCCAATCGAATCGCCGCATCGATCGATAAAATTGTATAGGAATTTTACTCTATGGGTAGAGCCTGATCGATTGGAAACGTCAAATCCCATACATTTGGCTTTCGATCGGTATTTCGATTCGATTATCGATTGGCTCTTTGGTAAGGCCCCAGCCCCCCTAGCCAAGAGCATGAGCGCTAAAAGCGCGCACGAAAGTTTTGTATGAAGATGACATTTGATGATGACGTCACTTTCGTTTTTATCGTTGCAGAAATAACCAAAACGAGACAACAATATAGATACACCAATAGGATAATTAATTTGTTATCTCCCTCTCTTTCACGCTTCTGCGACGTTCGAGCGTAAAAAGCGACCATTCTCTTGGCTAGGGGGGCTGTTGTGGTTTGTGAGTGAGTTGTGTGTTTTAGATGTTTTTAAACTTTTGCAAATGTTTGCACTTGAAATTGTCTTGCAATATTAAAAAAAATCTATACCTATTAAATACGTTTGTTGAGTGATTACGTACTTGTACTTGTGTGTTTGTTGTTTAGAGAAATCTTGTTTGAAATTTCTGATATTGATTTTAGTTTCTGTGTAACAATAGTGGAAACACGAAAGTGTAGAAAATGCGGAGTGCGGGCTAATAATCTCATATACTTCTATAATCTTTCATAGGTTTCCCTCAGCTACTAAGCCTAACTCATTCTTAAGATATACATTTTCTGTTACAATTAAATTAAAAACGTATTATTAGATATAAAGAATTTTTATTCAATTGTACCTTCTTAATTTTCCCTTTAATTTTTTTTTTTAAGTTTAATTAAGTACACCCCTGTGACACCCCCAATTATGGACACTTTAAGGAAGGATATTCGCATTAATAATCATGTCTCGAACGTGTTTAATATTTGAAACCAAATAATTGATGAATGGGGCAGAAGAACATCTTGGCTATATATTTATACTTCCAATCCAGAATTAAAACCACAAATTATATAAGTAAATAAATTAATTTAAAAAAATGCGAATTTGCTAGTTATGGACGTCAACTTTCCAAAAATGAACACCCAGTAAAAGACAAAGGCCACTAATGGACACCCAATTATATAATCATATTTCATTTAATTTCTAATTATTAATAAATATCTATAAACCTTGACATTATCGTTTTTTATAATACTAAAATAGTAGTATAATAACAGAGCAGTATAAACGTTTTTCCAACGTACATAATCTTAATATCAGTTTTTCCAACGTTTATCAGTACCTACATTATTTGTTAGATTTGCTGCTAGGCACCGTGTTTTATGAAAAGCCGTCTGTTACTCTGTTATTAACTGCTATTTTAGTATTATAAAAAACGGTAATGTCAAGGTTTATAGATATTTTTAATAATTAGAAATTAAATGAAACAAACAATAGAAATCAAGTAATTTGTAATTAAATAAGTAAACAACAAAATATAAATTCTTTAAAAAAATATTTCTTCTTAAATTAAAAATATTGTAAAACAAAATAACATTAGAATCTATCAATCTGCAATATAGGTAATATATTCAGCGAGCAAAAAAACCCTTCCTGACCATATTAGCAGACAAGCATGTAACAGTATAAAGTAAATTATTATTATTAAAAGACTATATTATAATGAAATAAAAAAATCTAAAACAGGTATATTGATTTTTTTATAATGAAATAATTCGTTGAACACTATCTAATAATTCATGATTTGTCACAGGTATATTTTATCGAACGTTTTATGAATCCATATTTCAGAATCTCTTCTTTTTGCTTGCTTAAAAATATGCTCGGATCTGACCCATAGAACATTCAAGTGGGCTTTTTCCACTGATTTTGTTCTGCAGCATGTTTAACCTTTTCACCACTTTTTACTGCCTGAATAGCCTTTTGCAACTGAATTTGAGAATAATTTTTCTTTGGCGCCATTTCTAAAAATGTATTAAAAGTGTGTCTATAGAAAGTCCAAGTCCATAAATGGATTTTTATGAAATATCTAGTTATGGGCACCTTTGTAAGTACATTATTGGAAATCTTACACATAACTCAAATTAGTAAAGATTGTATTGTACTAGAAAATAAGCCCGTTCTTATGGTAGTCTTTATACGTAATTAAAATAATAATTAAGTTTCGACACAGTGTCCATAACCAGAAATATATATATATATATCTTCACGGGTGCCTTACGGCGCCCGAGACCGCCTAGACAGCCCCAGGGTACCCAGCGGAGGGGTTTTAAATCCCACCTCGTCGTAGCCGATGGTATGAGTCTACACCGAACAAGTGGCTAGCTCGTCGCGATGTTTTGGATAGACTCAATGACCCATCTATAAACAGTTTCACAAGTTACCAGAAATATATCATAAAAAATATCCAGTTATAAAAATTAAATTTTAGAATCAAATAATAAATAAATTCCGAGTATCCTATTTTATTCTTAATTTACTTAGATAACATAAAATAAGGCAAAATTCATTAATATTTATTAACAATCAGACTATAAACAAAATATTGAACTTACTTCCTTAATGATTTCTTTAATTAATCTTGATTTTCCAAAAACTACTCGCAGGAACATTTTAAATCTACCACCATTTTAAAACAAAATGGCCAAAGCCACGGAATAGAAAAAACAAGTGGAAATGCTATAAAGCACGAAATGTATTAGAACCGGTGTCGCCAAAATCATATATCTATAAGTATTGAATCTATAACCACTTCGTCCTGATTGGTTGCAAATATACACAGCAATTTTAAACACTATTCTCCAAATAATTAGATTTAAATTCATGTAAAAAAATAATCATGCCATATCGTAAAGTAGTAAGAACCTTCTTTATAAAAGGTTCTGCTATTCCTACACAGATGGCGTGATTACTACAACATTCGAATAAATGTTTTGTTCATTCGACATAAGGCATATTATCTTTTATATAAAAAAAGTATTTTAGTTTATTCTAGAACTTTCCTTGCATAAAAATATAATAATTTAAAGGCGGCGACATAATAAAAAATTTAAAGTATCGATATCGATGCTTTTTTTAAATATAAATGTGCTCTATGTATTTAAACGCAGGTGGAAGGGATAACTTTTTAGAAAACATAGCTATAAAACTTTTAGAAAATATAAAGGCTTAAAAAACAGATTTTTGAGATAAGTATATTTTTTTAAGTTGAGTTGGGTGACGTTGTCGTGACGTGAGCACGAAACAAAACTTTGAGACGAAATCTTAATATAACTAGTATTTTGTAATAAAAATAAAGAAATTAGGCAAAATGAAGAAATTATTTTTGCCTGGAATATTACATTATTTTATAAAAATATTTTTTATCGTTATTTAAAAAAAAATAGTTTTTAGTCGCAATGGTACAGACCCCAATTTTGTTTGGGCATATGACGTGACGAGTCTTAATTAAATATATATCTCAGAAACCATTTTTTTTATTTAAAAAATAATAATTTAGGTATATTCACAAGAAAGGAAATCTTTTCGGAAGACCATTGATTTGGATGGCTGCTGCGCTATAAAGATTTTTTTATGTATGTGTTTTAAGGTAAACCAACCAAATTGTGCTCACTTCTACGTATAGGGAGTTTATCGTTATAAAGAGTTTACACGTACATTTTATTATTCTAAGCCCATACTATTAAAAAATTGTATGCGATACAATATGAATAAATATTAAAAAAAATATGTAAGTATACATATAATTTTGTATAACTGCCGAAACTGTTGTCTTCTTTTCTTTAAATAAATAATATATGATATATCGATAAGCACCCACAACACTAACCGAGTAGCAAAGAACTTTTGAAATCCAAATTTCAATCTAAAGTATTCTTTATTACAATTACATAAGGTTGATTTTAACTTAATTTAAACTACAATTATTAGTAAACTAAAATAAGCTAAGGTTTTTAAAGAATACTAACAAAATCATATTTACAATAATTATGCGGAAAAATCAGGAACGACGCGAGACTACCAACTCGAAGCGATGTTAGACACGACTGATAACGACTGGGATCAAATAAGCGTACCTACGCTTAATTGTGCCACACTAAACACGCCTACTTTGCACTTCCACTTGTTTTTTCTATTCCGTGGCCAAAGCTAATAAAACGGCAAAAACTATAGACGTATTGGGTTTAGCCTATTATTAAGTGTTGCCAATTATCAAAAAAATGTTTTTATTTCTTATTTTTTACAAAATTCCGATTTATCTGTCCATGACTGGCAGGTCGTCCACCACTAGGTGGTTTACCTTACGTATTTGATTGATGTAAATCTACTCAATAGGGTATATGACTCCTTTTTGAAACCCGTTTTATATGATTCTTCATTGAATAATAAACACAACTACATATTTGATTAAAGTTAGAATTTCCACAATGGCGCTAAAAACGCTGTTTCGCAGTCTATATCACGTGTGACGTCACACGCAAGTAAACAAACAAGCACAGAATAAATAATTTATATATTATACTCTATTCTAGGCTGTATGATTTATAGAGACCTTTGCCTTCTCTATATTTGAGAGAACCGAACAAAAAAAAAATACTCTATTCTATTTCCTCCCTCAGATTAATAATAAATTAATCTGAGTTTCCTCCACATGATTTATAATCTGTGTATTGTTTTGTTTACATGCGTGTGACGTCACCAGTCATCAACCAATCAAAGATGTTTTTGTTATAAATAAAATGGTAAAACGCGTAAAGCCATTTATGAAGAAAAGAAGAAGAAAATGGTAAAAAATATTAAATTTTATTTTGTTTAATCTACAATAGATATACATAATTTAGTTTAAAATAAAGTGAAATATGTTTTTTTACGTTATTGTCTGATTGGATAACCACAATTTATAGTATATTTTTAATGTAGTCAAATAGCCTATTAGATTTCACTTCATAAAAAAAATATGGAGTCCATTTTGAATTTGGAATTTTAGTACCAGGGTTGGTAACGCCGATTAATATTACATATTACTGGGCCGTGATGCATCTCTTCTTCTCTAAGCATTATTCAATATTTTTATCGCACTCTGTAACATACCCAGTGTTAAAGTGTTACGTTTCCGAACACGGCTCTGTATAATCTGTGATTTTTCCAGTTATTTCAGTCTGTGGTTATTGTTCAGTGGTTATTAATTAACCTCACGGTCCGAATGGCGATAACACCGCTGACGTTCATAATCACCGGTCCGATTCAAAAAGCGCGATGTAATCACTCACGGTGCTGTTAGCGTGCTAATGAATCGGACCAGTGTTTAAGCGCGCTCACAAGAACCTCTCTTGTATCTCCCTCTATCTTGCAGCTAAAACATACGCTCTTCTCACTCTGTTTTAATGTCAAATAAAATGCCGTAACAAATTAATGAATTTTAATGTATTTTGTTTATTTGTTTACATAAATACCAAAATAAATTAGAACATAACACTTTTAACTATTTACTTAATAATTATTTTAGGAATTTTATTACTTTCCTCAAAATCATGTTTCTAGATGTCATTCTGACAGCGCTCACAGCGATTTCACCCAGAGCCGTGTTCGGAAACGTAACACTTTAACACTGGGTAGTGTGACAGAGTGCGATAAAAATATTGAAAAATGCTTAGAGAAGAAGAGATGCATATAGTGTAGTGACATTACCCAGTGTTAAAGTGTTAGTTTACGAACATACCCCTGAAGCAAAATCACTGTAAGTCCAATATGGCGTCTGTAATGACGTCACTATCTATGTCAAATCAGCTATCGTTAGCGCGCTTACGACCATCGGACCGGTGATGACAGCGCTGACATCGATTTTGGCGTGAATCGGACCGCAAGGTAATTTTCTCCATGTTTTATTCACAGATTAAATAGAGTAAGGCAAGTTTTTGTTGTATGAAGACAACCGCGCATGGTTTTATCTATTTGTTCAGTTTCAGTCAGTACCCACAGTACCTACTTTCAGTGCAGTGCAATGAATGATGAGTGTGAAAACAGTAAGACAAGTTTAGAAAACGATATCAATATTTCATTTTATTGTGAGAGTATTACAGAATATAAAAAAATACTATTTAAAAACGCATTAAAATTGGCTAAAGAAGGTCCCGTGTTATACATATTACGCCATGAAATAACAGAGCTGCCTCTACTCTCACAAGAATTAAATTCTTTTGACAGAAATTATATGAAAGTGATAAGGTTTTTGTATGCCAATTCTTTGAAGTCACTGATAACAAGTATTTCGAGTCTCCCTGATTGGCAAAATGTACCTTTAACTATTATAGTTGATAGTATAGATGAATATTGTGCTAAAGATAATTTGCAAAAGGCTTGTGGATTAGTGTCTTTCCTTATTGACACAGTGCAAAGTTGTTCGGAGAAACTTGGGAAGAAAACTAATCTCCTTATGTCTATAAATACAGAATTATTTGGAATTGTTAATTGTAATTTATTAAAGGAACTATACCAATGTTAAAATAAACCCATTTAATAGGAACATGGTGTAAATTTTATTTTTTAAACCAAAGTAACCAAACTTACTATTTAAAAATTATAATTAAATTTGTTTAATTAATTTCCAAGTGAATTAATGTGCTAAAGCTTCTTTTTTAAATATCTAATCAAGAATTTTAAATTACCATCCTTTACCCTAAGGCTGGGTTTCAAATGATGTCTAACAACTGAAGTTAAACATTTTTTGTGAATGTACCAACTTTCATAAAAAATAACATTTATTACAGAGATTCCACATCAATTAAAGAGTAGGTGACTAATGCTGTTGTTCAACCGCATTTACATTTGTTTTGGGTCTGTTTCTTCATTAGTCACTCCAATAAAAAAGACATGTAATATTTGTTGCTAATAAGCCTTAGTAAAGATTTACACCGGTATTCAAAAAAACTTATTGGGTCCTTGAAGAACACTTTAGTTATGGACGGTTTTGTCTCTTGTTATTAGCAACAAAAATGATTATGCATAAAAGAGAGAAAACCTTCTATAACTAGTGTTCTTCAAGGCCTCAATAAGTTTTTATGAACAAGACCATTAAAGTAATAATATGTAGGACAATTCACTTGTATTGCTCTGGTCACAAACTAAGCTCTAGGCTTGTACTATGTGTACAGTAACATTCATTATACTTTATAAACACCCAGACCATGACAAACTGCAACAATTATGTAATACACATTCATTATACTTTATAAACACCCAGACCATGACAAACTGCAGATTTTTTTTTATTACTAGCTTTTGTACCCAGTTTTGCCTGTAATCTTTAATATATATATTTTTTTTAATTTTTAGACACCATATTGTATTTTAATAACTGTAAATGCAGTTTAATAATCACAACTTTTTAATTTAATTTCCTAATGCGAGTAATCTAGCCTATTTATTTGATGAGTGGTAATGCCTTCTATAAATAATAGAATATATTTTTTAATGCCTATATATCATGCATTTCAAAGCATACAATGATGTCTCTTTCTATTATTTATCCCGATAAAAAAAAAAAAAAACAATAACTCTTTTTAATAAATATCTTATAACGGTAGTCGATTTGAAGAAACATTCAATGCAAAAATTATAAATATTCATCTAAATTTTAAAACAATATACAAAAGAAAGAACACAAAAATTGCAAAAAGAAATAAATAAAATATATAGTAATTGTGATTTCCTTTTCCTAGTTTTAACACTCTTCCCATTGTTTTGCCAAGGAAACCAGAGCTTCTATCTACATCGTCATCCAATCCTCTTAGAATCCTATCTTGGAACCGCACTTCATTGCCAATTTCTATGGACATATGCTTTAGGGTGTGAATTTTCCCACTAAGCTCATCTGCCATTCGCTCATTCTCGTGTTCCAAAGAATCATCTGTTGTTGCTTTCGGTAATGGTTGGTAGGCATAGTTCTCGCGGGCTCGCCGCATATTGCTTCGTCCCGCCGTAGTGAACAATTTTAGTAAAAGATTGCCACGTAAAATGTACAGTTATTACCTCAAAATTATTCAATATCTAATAAGTAAATCCAACTGGTATATTATACAAAAAGATGATTTACACATATAAATCGGTAGCTACAATACAACGCTAACACAATTAATGGTCTAATTTAATATTTAATTATTCTTACAAAACAAACAAATTCCTCGAAATTTCACAACAAAATGTCAAGAACACAGATTATAAATTTCCTCTTTTATGTCTCGGTGCGAATTAGACATTTGACAATCGCGAATGATTCAATCATTTAGATATGGTATGTCAACTGACTAAGATAAAAAACATTCGGTACTTTTGATTGAGACACAATATGCCGACCGAACGAAAGCAAACTGATAAAGCTTGACATGGGAACGATTGAACACCGTGACCGAACGAAAGCAAACTGATACAGGGGCCTTATTCCGCGTTTGCAACCGCTAAACACGACAAGACGTTGCGTAAACTATAAATATGGAAATATAAGTTCTATTCCAATGGTTATATAGTCTGTATTAGGTTGGCTCTAATAATGCCGCCATCTTGAAATACACGAATTCTTCGCAAGTTTGAACATGTGTGGAACATTGGAATTTCAACTCTATAATTAACAAGATAGAACTTATATTTCAATATTTGTAGTTTACGCAAAGTCTTGTCGTGTTTAACTTTCAAAAACTCGGAATAAGGCCCAAGATATGATCGAAGGATAAAGATACACATGGGACCGAAATGAAACAAAAGACACACTGATATAAACGCAATATGTTTCAATAGCAGACCGAACGGAATTCGCAACCGATAACAATTATCTACTGATAGAAATTCCGTTCATATTGTGTATTGTACGTGCGTCAGCCACCATCACGCTGGCTTGTCATTAGAGGTTATTTTTGTGGTCAGTATTGACTCAATAATATGAGAGCCGTTAGTACAAATATATTACCATACCCCCCCCCCCCCCTTTTTTTTTATTTAAAATATATATATATATATTTTTGTACTATATATACAGGGTGATTTTTTTAAGTGTGCCTTCATGGCCAAATCCTAAACTACAAGGAATATCGAAAAATGCTCAAAGGAGTCACGGGGCCGATTTTGATAAAAACTATAACTGCATCATTAGATTTTAGAAAAACAAAAATCTCCTAGCCGGGAATCGAACCGATTGATTTTGAAAAAAAAAATAATGCTGTATTAATGCACCAGCTGATGGTGACGCTTTTAAAAACTAAAACCGCATCATTAGATTTTTGAGAAAAAAAAATCATCTAGCCGGGAATCGAACCGGTTGATTTTGGAAAAAAACTAACCTGTATTATTGCACCAGCTGATAATGTCGCTTAGAAGGATTAAATTCTGGTAAGTAATATTAAACGGCAAACTAAAGGAAAGTGCTCATTTTTAATAAATAAATATTATACTTTACCACCGTCTACTTCACCAACTAATCAAATTGTTTAAAATAATGCTCTTCAAACCCCATCCTCATTGAAAACAACATATTTTTTTAAATAAACGTAAGTAAAATATAATCACCTATGTATTAAAAATAATAGCTATCATTTCGAACAATTTATTAGTTAGGGTTTTAATTTTTTTTACATATTATCTTAAAAATTATAATTTTACCAGAATTTCATCCTCATTGAAAACAATATCATATTTTTTTAAATAAACGTAAGTAAAATATAATCACCTATGTATTAAAAATAATATAATAGCTATCATTTCGAACAATTTATTAGTTAGGGTTTTAATTTTTTTTACATATTATCTTAAAAATTATAATTATACCAGTATTTGACACTTATAAGGGTCACTATCAGCTGGTGCTAATAATACAGCACGACTTTTTTTTTAAAAATCAACCGGTTCGATTCCCGGCTAGGAGAATATTTTTTTCAAATATCTAATGATACAATTTTAGTTTTTATAAGCGACACTAACAGCTGGTGTAATAATACAGCATGACTTTTTTTTTTCAAAATCAACCAGTTCGGTTCCCGGGTAGGAGAATAATTTTTTCAAAAATCTAATGATGCAGTTTTTTTTTTTTAATTTTTAGTTTTTTGCTCGTTCTTGTGGCTTGTCATTATGGGGTATTTTCGTGGATAGTATTGACTTACGGTACGTTTGAGTACTGCTTAAAAGGCTTACAAAGCTAGCTTATTTTACTTGACAGGTGTTTTTTTAGTACTTCGCTTTGCTTTGGATTTTTGATGACGTCACAGAAAAAAAGCAAATTACGTCATCAAATTCGCTGCGAACGCTTTGAAAATGCGAGTAGTGCAATCAAAGTAAATTGACTGTGGTCACAATTATGTATCAAATACTTTTTTTTTGTTTATTTTTATTGTTCCCTCCATTTCACTTAATCGTTTTTGAACTCTATTTTGTATTCTCTTATAAATTTTATATGATTTTTATTTATGCACATAAAACTGTTCGAGTACTCCTGCAAACGCTGCGATTGCTATGCTTCGCTTTAAGTACTTTTACGGCTGATTAGATTGGCTTAAAGCCTAAGCGCTTTAAGCGAAAAACAGTAGTAAACGAACACACTGTTAATATTATTAATGCCGTTAGTACAAATATATTACCATTCTTTCTTTTTTACCATCTTTTTTGATAGAATACTGGGAATCCAATCGCCACCGCGAATGAAACAATTGGGATCTAATCCTGAAAAATTTGTGATTGTCACATGTCTAGTCCGAATCCGCCAAGACCCTTTTTATCTCTAAGGATGTTAAAAATGGCGGCGTATGAATCAATTTTCAAATGAGAGCTGGTACTATTATTATAATTTTTAACTTTTACGTTATAATTACAGAGAGTTAATTTTGCTGCAACTCGGCCTAGGTGTAAGAAAACCATGATAATAAGAATAGTGTGTGGAATAATATATGAAGTCAGCCTATAAAACCTAATGTCAAACATTGCCGCTCTCACTTTAACCCATCACTCACTTTGCGGTTTAATTTTAGGTCACATTTCGAACATATTTTAAAGAATCCCAAAGATTGATTACCCAATCTTTGGGATTTATACTTTAAAGCAAGCCGAACAGCTTGCTTTGTTAAAGTTAAAGTCGTAGCCCTAATACATTTGCGTTGGCCGAAAATAATACATGTTACTATAGCCCCATTACTCGAATGTGACGTAACTATAATGAAATTAACAGTAGGTACAAGAATGAAATCGATATTTAATCCCAAAGGAGATGCGGCCGCCGCGATACAAATTTGGCCTAGTATATTGTACCGAATCATTTGGTATGTAGGGCTGAAGATAATAATTGAGATGCTCATTTAACGGTATTTGTATATTTTTTTTAAGCCAGGAAATGAGTAATATAGCATTACAAATTATTTACAGTAGCAATACTTGTGTATTGCTGGTATTACTAAATGTTTCGTTTCACAAACATTTCTCAAGCTTGTAAGTTATTGTCGCTATCGGTATATAAATTTATTATGTAATTTGTTATAAATAAACTAAGCTAGAAGTAGTATTTAAATAAAACTACTAATTAAAATAGGTATAACGAAAAAAATAAGTTTGGTATAATAATAATATAAATCACGAACTATCATATTTATGTAAATAGGAACGTGCTGGGATGTCACTATCCCTGCGGTCCGATTCACGCCAAAATCGATGTCAGCGCTGTCATCACCGGTCCGATCGGGCGTAGCGCGCTAACGATAGATGATTTGACATAGATAGTGACGTCATTACAGACGCCATATTGGACTTACAGTGATTTTGCTTGTGAGTGAAATCGCTGTGAGCGCTGTCAGAATGACATTTATCTACCCTGCGTTCCGAGAGCTAACGCGGGCAGTTTCTCGTGCTGACTTCAAAAACCAGCGCGACCGCCCGTTTCAACACAGCCATGTCATTTTTTTTAGCGATGCTAAAATGCAGCTCGGAAACGATCGGTGTTGATTTTTGATGCCACTTTTTGACAAGAAGCACTATTTTGAATTAAATAATTGAAATTAAAAATATTACTACCTTATCATTATATAATAAATCAATATTTTTTTATTAACTATTATTTAAATACAATAATTTTATAATATCACTATATTAATTTAATTAACAACCTCAAACTAAACATACCAAAGCTGAACTTAGTTACACGATATTTATTTTTTAGGTTTAATCGAACTTTTAAAACTAAAACAGATATGAATATATAAAATAATTAATTAAATTCCAATTTGTAGATAGATATTCACATGTAAACAAACATCTGTCAAAAAGTAGCCGTGCTAACATTTCGTGTTAAAATTTTTGGTCGCGGAACGATTGATGGTAACTTGAATTGCTAACATTTCCGCGCGGTGAAACGACCTTGGCTAAATAAACCAGCGATCCGTAGCAGCCATGAAGCTAAAAAAACGCGCCCCGCGCCAATGGAGTAAGCATGATACATAAATTGTTTCATAATAGTGCGATACCGGTGTCGCCAATTTCTGAGGCGAACAAATGAAGAACGCGGAAAAAGGTGTGGCTTCAAATGGCAGCTCAACGCGTCTGACACTTAAAAAACTGCTTGAGAAAAAAAGAGATACAAGTTAGCTATTGTCAAACATGAATGTGTGCGCGTGTCTATGAAGTGATTTGTTTTTTTATTATGAAAAGCTAAATATTAAATTGCATACTTAATAGTTTCGATAGTGTTGCCGACAACATATTATAACTTATTTATTCTTATCGATATAAACCAAATACTTTGAAATTTATAGAGATTGTCAAAGATTAATAATTATTTATCGAGATACGTAATACACACACATATTATCACGGGCCCCAAGGTAACCAGCGGAGGGTTTTTAATCCCACCTCGTCTTAGCCGATGGTATGAGTCTACACCGAACAAGTGGCTAGCTCGTCGCGATGGTTTAAATAGACACAATAACTTTGAAAGGATATACTTTGGGCTAATATGATCAAATCAAACAACTTTCCCATGGAACCATGTATCGCAAAAGAAAAAAAAATGGCCTTCTCCATACAAACTAGTAACGTTAAACTGACCAATTTGTATGGGGACGTAATTTTTTTTTCATTTGCGACATATGGTTCCATAGGAATAGTTGTTAGATTTTATCAGCAGAACCTCATATTAGCCCAAAGTACATCCTTTCAAATTCACCCTGATAGACACTTTCGCATTTGCTAGTGGATTTAAAATATGTAGGTATATACATGGTGACTTTGAAAGGATGTATATGTAATGTTAAAATAACCAATTTGTATGGGTAAGCCAAAATTTTTTTTCATTTGCGACACATGGTTCCATGAGAAAAGTTGTTCGATTTCATCAGCAGAACCTCATATTAGCCCAAAGTACATCCTTTCAAATTCACCATGTATAACAATAAATTAAAATACCTACTTTAGTAAATTGAAACATATGCACAACTAACTACATGTTACCTACTAAACGCAATCTTAACATTTTTGACCGACCTCTAAGAGGAAGTTATAAAAGTCGATGCAAACTATAAAAGGCGAAATACAATTAAATCGTAGCTTGATTCCTCAAAATGTACTGAACATACACGGGTATGATTGTTGGTAACCAATTTTCTTCTCTTTTAATTGCCTCTACCCAGTTACGTTTTAATGCCGGATCTTTCGGGAAACTGTATGTATATACGTGGTGGCCGAGTTGGTTAGACCTTGGACTTAATAACACTTAGGTCCCTGGTTCGAATCCCGGTGTATACCAATGAGTTTTTAATTAAAAAAATTATGTACATTTGTTTGACAACACCATTATAGTGCCTCGGAGAGCACGTTAAGATGTCGGTCCCGGTTTAACTATACCAACTTGTGAAACTGTTTATAGATGGGTTATTGAGTCTATTCAAAACATCGCGACGAGCTAGCCACTTGTTCGGTGTAGACTCATACCATCGGCTACGACGAGGTGGGATTAAACCCCCTCCGCTGGGTACCCTGGGGCCGTCCAGGCGGTCTCGGGCGCCGTAAGGCACCCGTGAAGATATGTATGTATGTGTATGTATAGAACATATAATTAGTATTATATATAAAAAAAACAATAATTGTATAATATCTCATAACCACGAAATTATTTACAAAAATCGAGTTTATCAACTATAAAATCACATCACTAAGTTGTAACTGACAAACTTCGTTCGACCGCTCTGTTATCTCCATACCTTTTGATTAAATTAAATATAAATGATTATAAATTATTTTAAAGTATCGAAATTCTCATTAAAAATAAAAACACATCACTAGTTCTTCAACTTCTAATACATATCACATATATCACATAGTTTGACAGTTATCGTCAGGTTTTGATATTTTAATTATGGGTTTAATTTTTTTAAGGTTTAATATAAGAAAAACATGTTAAATATATACTTGAAAAACGTGACACTAGGTACTTTTTTTTAAGAGTAGTTTCTACGCAGCTTTATTGCACAATTAACCATTTTCCGACAATAAAAGCGGAGCTCTTTTCCACCTTCTCCGCCGAACGCACAAATCAGACTGAGGATGTAAAAAATGTGAAAGTGTGTGTGAGTGACAAATTTGTCACTCGCGCGGCATCCTGCAAATTGAATGATGCTTACTCTTGTTTTTTCTATTCCGTGTGCTTACTCCAGTAGCGGCGCGGGGACGGGCACGGTTTTTACCTTCATGGTGGCAGCGATGCTAAGCACGGAACGCGGTTCTAGAAACATGATTTTAAGGAAAGTAATAAAATTCCTAAAATAATTATTAAGTAGATAGTAAAGTCAAAGTCAAAATCATTTATTTCATGTAAATCTTTACAGATATTTATGAATAGTCAAAAAAAAAAAAAAAGTTTAACAATGAGGTCTTAGAGTGCGTTTGGTTAGGCAGCTATTCATTAACAAAATAACGACAAATATTAATTGAACTTAGACACGATGGAATGGAAATCTTAATATGAAAATTACTACCGAACCGAACACACACTACATAACCAACTAGTGTAAGACTAGCCTTGCGGTCCGATTCACACCAAAATCGATGTCAGCGCTGTCATCACCGGTCCGATTGGGCGTAAGCGCGCTAACGATAGATGATTTGACATAGATAGTGACGTCATTACAGACGCCATATTGGAATTACAGTGATTTTGCTTGTGGGTGAAATCGCTGTGAGCGCTGTCAGAATGACATTTATCTAGAAACATGTTTTCAAGAAAGTAATAAAATTCCTTAAATAAATATTAAGTAGATAGTTAAAATTATTGTGTTCTCATTTATTTTAATATTAATGTAAACAAATATATAAAATAACATTAAAATTCATGAATTTTTTATTGCGTTTTATTTGACATTCAAACAGAGTGAGAGGAGCATATGTTTTAGTTGCGAGATAGAGGGAGATACAAGTGATGTTCTTGTGAGCGCGCTTAATCCCTGGTCCGATTCATTATCACGCCAATAGCGCCGTGAGTGGTCTCATCGCGCTTTTTGAATCGGACCGGTGATTATGAACGTCAGCGCTGACAGCGGTGTCATCCCATTCGGACCGTGAGGAAAGTGGTTAGCTGATTCCATTGACCTGTCAATCATTATCTGCCATACAAGAGAGCCACCAAGGCGACCAACTTCACCGACCATATCCATGCCTTAAATATTTGTTGTAAATAAAAGCTAAGTAACCAATCACATATAAGTAAAGGTATAAGGATCGGTATTTTTAAGGGCATAAACACTAACTGTAAAGTCGATCCCCTCAGAGACACCCCGGAGAAAAAGAAACCAGCAAGTAAAAAACTCTAGTGCTTCACACAAACTAAAAGAGGGGTACAGCTATTGAATGACTTATGCTATATAGCATATATATATAATATATATATAGTAACATGCTCAAAATGCATGGCAGATTATTTGTTACGGTACCAAATGTACATAATTACACAGTGTACTATTAGTATAAATTAAGTATAAATAAGTAGGTAATCATCAATGATTACCTTATCCAAAGACAAAATTTACATAATGTAATGAAAATAAATTATGTAATATAAAATTATTACAATATCGGACATTATATACCTACTAAACTAGGGTAGATTCTACATAAGCAATTTGTTTACTCAGTTGCATATCAGGGGCCTTACCAAAGAGCCGATCGATAATCGAATCGAAATACCCATCGAAAGCCAAATGTATGGGATTTGACGTTTCTCGGCGATCGGACTCTACCCATAGAGTAAAATTCCTATACATTTTTATCGATCGATGAGGCGATTCGATTGGCGATCGTGTTCTTTGGTCAGGCCCCAGGGGCCTTAGAGAAATTTCATTCCATTGGCCTTCAAGCCAACGGTAAGCGTGAGCCAGAATCGCCAATTTGGGTAGAGAATTAAAAGCGAGAGGCACTCTGGCTTAGGAACGAATGAAACCGGTCATTTCGTTCACTATTTTCCAGACAGCAGCTGTCATTTGGACTTAGCAAATTTTTGGAAATTTCGTATTTCATAAACAAGTAACGAAATATTACATTTATGGTGTTTTATTAAGTTGTTAATAATAAAATAAGTACACCAAATAATATTACGACGGAAAAAAATACATAGATACGGAAACATGCAGTAAAATTGTTGATTTCTTGATGATGTAAGTATATAATTTTGTAATTTGTAAGTATCTCGTCTTGTAACTAAATACATTATAATTTCTTCACATCGAATTGTAGCCCGACTATTAGCGATGTAATACCTAATCAAATAGTTTGTTGCTACAAAGATTAAGCTGCTTTTGTAACTACTTTTAAACTGATATGTTATGATCTTTAATCAAAGGTTATGATAAATAAGTTAGCATTTGTCTAGATTAGCAGCATTTAGTTGTTAGGAAATGCATTTTTCGGCAGAACAACATGCTGAGCATTATTTTACAATATTTAAGTACCTATTATATGCTGTAGGTACATGAAAAATCTTCAATATCTTACAGAATTAGATGAGAGTATATTCGTGAGTTTGATTCCCAAACATGGCCTACATATTGTTATTAATAAATGTATGTAATAAGATACTATTTTTGATTTTAATAAATGTCTTTGTTATAGGTGTGGCCAGACACAAGTGGAAAGTAAAAAAAAATGGAGCCCCTAGAGTATAGCTAGAATATAAAGCATGAATGGACTAAAGTGCCCTATAAAAAACTAATTTACAAAAAAGGGGTAATTAATAGACCAACTAAAGCAGTAGTTGGCCAACATATTGGAAAAGCTGGCCTTTAGTTTATATTATTGAATTAAAACAATGGATTAGAGAATATCAACTTTTTTTTCATATATATTTCCTATAATATCCCTACTAAACATAGTGCATTACTTGGTTAGACTGTAGACTTTAAAACTACAGTTTTAGGTCACAAGTTTAAACACCGATGTGTACCAGCGCATTTGTTTATCAACACTTATTGCCTCAAAGTTAATATTGTGAAAGACAACTGTGTCATGTACCATATGTGTTTTTGTATTGGGTAGGTGGGTATCTTGGTAACAGCATTTTAGTATTTATCACAAAAGAGGCTATAAACCCTACATAAAAAATACAATGTATTAGTTTTTTTTTTCTGGTACCTACACTATATGCTAGAGAGTATATTAGAACAGCAAGTAAAAATTATAAATTAAAAAATGGATTAGAGAAAATCAACTTTTATTTCTTTATATTTCTTACAATATCCCTAGAGAACATGGTGTCCGACTTGGTTAGACCATAGGACTAACAGTACAGTTTTAGATCTAACTTCAATTGCCGGTGTGTACCAATCAGTTATTGTTTAATTAATGTTCTAAAAAAAAATGTTTGACAACCCACGAAGTCAAAATATTGTGTCTATACAAATACCACTATGAGCTTGCCACTTGATTGGTAGACTGAGAATACCATTGGTCATGATAACTTATTGACACTAAACTATCCGCAATGTACCCAGAGACATTCTAAACTAACATAATTAAGTATGATCATTGGTATTTTACCAATGAAAATAATTTTTGATAAAAAAGATATAAAACATCACTCCAGCCTAAACACTCAACCAAGTTTTCTTGAATAAGAGGATTAATGTTTCTGTTATTTTACATATAATTTCATTTTCAAAATATTAATTATATAAACTATAAACTTAACAATTACTTAGGTGTTTTTAAGGTGGTCTGTAGATTAAATAAATTTCAAATCATTATATATGCACTTGGGTAACTTATAAAATATAATTAACTGCCATATAGTATGGGCTACAGTTTAAAATTTTAATTCTGGATATGGTAAGTATATATTTATGGAATGTATTAATATTGTGTAGATATCTAAAAATATACACATGTCATATATTTTTTTGTAAAATAAAATACTTATATTTTATGTAAAATGAATAGAACCTATATCATTAATATTTACCCTATTCCTCCTCAACATTAAACCTTATTTCATGCCCTGCATATGCACAGTTACCTCATTTAACTTCAAAATGTGTAGGTATATAAATTTAGATTATAAATTATGTATTGGTAATTAAATGACTCAACTTATCCTATGTGTGTTTTATATTTATAATTCTTTCTAAATATATCCTTAGTATTATACATTACTATTAACTTAACAATAAACTTTTATTATTTTTTATTAAATTCATTCTTATAAAATATATGATTTTAAATTTATAAGCATTAAGACTGTGTTCCGGAAGCCATTTATTTATTACCTATGTTTAAAGTGTTTTCTATTTAAGTGTCAATATTCTTATATAACTTTCATTTTTAATCAAAATTGATATACTTATGATCAGCAAATAGGTAACATTGGAATGGTAGTACCCTTCAAGTTGCTTTTTGGTAGGTTGCTGATGTAAATTAAAAGTAATAGGTGCCTTGTGGGATGGAACATGTTATATTTGTTATCTATTAATCTGTACTTTGTACCATATGTGGTTGTGTTAGTTAGGTACCTCAGCTTTAGAAGATTAATGGAACATATCCAAGGCACCTTTATTATATTTCACAAAGGGACTATAAACTTACCTACTTAAAAAATATAATAACGTATTAGGAGCATTGTTTTTGGTGCCTACACACAGAATAAGCTTATAGCTTAGTTTATGACTAGAACAATTTATGTAAAGAAAATCCTACTTAATACCTATTATTGTTAATCCAGGCTTGAATTAGGTCTTAAAGGCACTCTTATAGTGATTAGATATTTATAAAAATTATCTTGCCATATTTACAAGTAATATTGACAATTCCTATTTTTAGTCTAAAAACTTGTTATATTAGTTTATTAAGATAAGCTTTTGAAGTTGTCCTTAAATTCGACACACCAATAACCTATATAAAAATATCCACTTTATTTTTAAAACTTTGGGACGATTTTTTATTGAAACAGTAATAATTTATTAATCTATTCTCTCTGTAGTAAAAACTTTAATAAAATTAAGACATACAAACAAACATTCCTATGACAAAAACTTTAAAAAATGTATATATCGAACAAGCCGTGAGCCTATTCCAGACAGAATTGAAATCGTCATCTTTTTTTTCCGTTGTCCTTACGGAATATGGACAACGGAAAAAAATTGTTAGGTATTGCCTCCTAATACCATCGTCGAAATGAGGACGGATTAATTAACGGGATAATGAGACCGTTTAAACGGTTCTCGGGCCGTCTAGGCGGTCTCTGGCGCCGTAAGGCACCCGTGATGATATGTATGTATGTTACTATTTGTTTACTAGTCTCGCAACTAGTAAACAAATTATCTATTACATTATAATATAGTACGTAGGTTAGTGCGTATGAAGTCTGATACTGTAATAATTAATTATTACTTAATTTATATTTATTACTCCAAAGCCATAGTTACATAATGTAACTATTTGTCTTTGGATAAGGTTCATTGCTGATTACCTACTTATTTATATTTAATTTATATATGTACTATTTTTCTTATTACTAGTAAAGTACCTGTACCACAATATATTGTGTAGTACTGTACATTGGTACAGTAACAAATAATCGGCCATAGGGTGTTTTACGCATGCTCTTTAGTAGGGGTGCATTTTGAGTATGTCGTCTAGGCGGTCTCGGGCACTAAAAGGCACCGTGATGATATTATATTATATTTTTTATTAGTAGTACAGCGGGTAAAAAAAACTTCCCATCGTACTACCGGAGCAGATGGTAGTACAACGGGCAAATATTATTGCCCGTGTTACTACTGGTAGTAATAACGGTAGTACCACGGGCAATAAACGGAAAATTTGGCGTTTTCTCTACCAATCCTATACAAACAAATGTCAAATATTTTCCAGAGTGAGTCTGGCTTACTATAGATTCTATGGAATTGCCACTTCTCTACCAATTTTTCCGTCCAATTTCAAGGCCTACTGACAACTGTCAAAATTTATACTTATTTGACTGAGAGCGATTCATAGATTAATAATATATATACTGAGCGATTCCATCGATGGAATGGAGTGTAATTTCTCTAAGGCCCCAGGGGCCTTACCGGGGGCCTTAGAGAAATTTCATTCCATTGGCCTTCAAGCCAACGGTAAGCGTGAGCCAGAATCGCCAATTTCGGTAGAGAATTAAAAGCGAGAGGCACTCTGGCTTAGGAACGAATGAAACCGGTCATTTCGTTCACTATTTTCCAGACAGCAGCTGTCATTTGTACTTAGCAAAATTTAGAAAATTTCGTATTTCATAAACATGTAACGAAATATTATATTTATGGTGTTTTATTAAGTAGTTAATAATAAAATAAGTACACCAATTAATATTACGCCAGGGAAAAATACATAGATACGGAAACATGCAGGAAAATTGTTGATTTCTTGATGATGTAAGTATATATTTTAAGAACGTTAATCTCGTCTTGTAACTAAATACATTATAATTTCTTCACATCGAATTGTAGCCGACTATTAGCGATGTAATACCTAATCAAATAGTATGTTGCTACAAAGATTAAGCTGTTTTTGTAACTACTTTAAACGTGTGTGATATGTTATGATAAATAAGTTAGCATTTGTCTAGATTAGCAGAATTTGTTTGGTAGGAAATGCATTTATAGGCAGAACAACATGCTGAGCATTATTTTACAATATTTAAGTACCTATTATGTGCTGTAGGTACATGAAAAATCTTCTTCAATATCTTACAGAATTAGATGAGAGTTTATTCATGAGTTTGATTCCCACACATGGCCTACATATTGTTAATAATAAATGTATGTATTAAGATACTATTTTTGATTTTAATAAATGTCTTTGTTATAGGTGTGGCCAGACACAAGTGGAAAGTAAAAAAAAAAGGAGCCCTTAGCTAGAGTATAAAGCATGAATAAAAAAAAAAATAAAGTGTCCTATACAAAACTAATTTACAAAAAAGGGGTAATTAATAGACCAACTAAAGCAGTAGTTGGCCAACATATTGGAAAAGCTGGCCTTCAGTTTATATTAATGAATTAAAACAATGGATTAGAGAATATCAACTTTTTTTTCATATATATTTCCTATAATATCCCTATCAAACATGGTGCATTACTTGGTTAGACTGAAGACTTTAAAACTACAGTTTTAGGTCACAAGTTTAAACTCCAATGTGTACCAGCGCATTTGTTTGTCAACACCTATTGCCTCAAAGTGAATATTGTGAAAGACAACTGTATCATGTACCATATGTGTTTTTGTATTGGGGTAGGTGGGTATCTTGTTAACATCATTTTAGTATTTATCACAAAAGAGGCTAAAAACCCTACATAAAAAATACAATGTATTAGTATATTTTTTTCTGGTACCTACACTATAAGCTAGAGAGTATATTAGAACAGCGAGTAAAAATTATAAATTAAAACAATGGATTAGAGAAAATCAACTTTTATTTTTTTATATTTCCTACAATATACCTACAGAACACGGTGTCCGACTTGGTTAGACCATAGGACTAACAGTACAGTTTTAGATCTAACTTCAATTGCCGGTGTGTACCAATCAGTTATTGTTTAATTAATGTTCTAAAAAAAATGTTTGACAACACCACGGAGTCAAAATATTGTGCCTATACAAATACCAATATGAGCTTGCCACTTGATTGGTAGACTGAGAATACCATTGGTCATAATAACTCATTGACACTAAACCATCCGCAATGTACCCAGAGACCATCTAAACTAACATATTTGTATGATCATTGGTATTTTGCCAATGAAAATATTTTTTGATAAAAAAGATATAAAACATTACTCCAGTCTAAACACTCGACCAAGTTTTCTTGAATAAGATGATTAATGTTTCTGTTATTTTACATATAATTTCATTTTCAAAATATTAATTTATTCTATAAACTTAACAATTACTTAGGTGTTTTTAAGTTGGTCTGTAGATTAAATAAATTTCAAATCATTATTGATACACTCGGGTAACTTATAAAATATAATTAACTGCCATATAGTATGGGCTACAGTTTAAAATTTTATTCCTGGATATGGTAAGTCTATATTTATGGAGTGTATTAATATTGTGTAGATACCTAAAAATATACACGTCATATGTTTTTTTGTAAAATTAACTAATATTTTATGTAAAATAAATAGAACCTATATCACTAATATTTACCCTATTCCTCCTCAACATTAAACCTTATTTCATGCCCTGCATATGCACAGTTACCTCATTTAACTTCAAAAAGTGTAGGTATATAAATTTAGATTATAAATTATGTATTGGTAATTAAATGACTCAACTTATCCTATGTGTGTTTTTTATTTATAATTCTTTCTAAATATATCCTTAGTATTACTATTAACTTAACAATAAACTTTTATTATTTATTAAATTCATTCTTATACCTATATGGTTTAATATTATAAGCATCAAGACTGTGTTCCTGAAGCCATTTAAAATAGGTTACATTGGAATGGTAGTACCCTTCAAGTTGCTTTTTGGTAGGTTGTTGATGTAAATTAATAATAATAGATACTACTTTGTGGGATGGAACATGTTATATTTGTTATCTATTAATCTGTACCTTGTACCATATCAGTCTAAAAACTTGTCATATTAGTTTATTAAAATAAGCTTTTGAAGTTATCCTTAAATTCGACACACCAATATCATATATAAAAATATCCACTTTATTTTTAAAACTTTGGTACGATTTTTTATTGAAGCAGTAATAATTTATTAATCTATTCTCTCTGTAGTAACAACTTTAATACAATTCGGACATACAAACAAACATTCCTATGATAAAAACTTTAAAAAATGTATAAATCGAACAAGCCGTGAGCCTATTCCAGACAGAATTGAAATCGTCAACTTTTTTTTCCGTTGTCCTTACGGAATATGGAAAATTTGGTGATTCCTCTACCAATCCTATACAAACAAATGTCAAATATTTTCCAGAGTGAGTCTGGCTTACTATAGATTCTATGGAATTGCCACTTCTCTACCAATTTTTTCGTCCGATTTCAAGGCCTATTGACAACTGTCAAAATTTATACTTATTTGAATGAGAGCGATTCCATCGATGGAATGGAGTGTAATTTCTCTAAGGCCCCGGGAAGCCACATCGACAAACCGATCGACGCGTCGATGGATAAAAATGTATAGGAAATATTGTCTATGGGTAGAAATTGATCGCCGAGAAACGTCAAATCACTTACATTTTAATTTCACTTTCGATCGATCGACATGTCGATCGGTATTTCACACGGAATAAATAATACAAGTGGAAATGGTATACAACACCAAATGTATCAGAACCGATGTCGCCAAAATCATATATCTATAAGTGTTGAATCTATAACTGTATCGTCCTGATTGGTTACAAAAATACACAGTAATTTTAAACACTATATGCTATGAAATAAGTTTTAAATTAATATATCAAAAAATCATGACATCTAGTTTCTAGTAGAAATAAACTGTCTAAACACTCTGCTAAAAAGGTTCTGCTATTAGACCATAGGTGGCGTGATTTAATTAATATCCGATTAATTGTTTTATGTAGTCGGCATAAGGCCTAATATAGTTTATAATGCCAAAGTCTGTTTGACTATTCTAGAACTTTCTATGCAAAAATATAATAATTCAAGGGCGGGACATAATAAAATATTGAAAGTATTGATATCGATGTTTTTTTTTAATTTAATGTGTGTAGTAAATTATATTTTTTAAATGTTAATAAAAATATTTTAGGTGGGAGTAAGGCCTGGGCGGTGGAAACGAGACCGATCGGTCGGATCGGTCTCGTTTTCACCGCCCAAATCCAAAATCATGACTAGTCCCTTGACAATTTTTGCATCTGTATGATGCAAAAACTGTCAAGGGACTTCATGATTCGATTTTAGTCTGTGGGTTTACCGGTTTTTGAGATTACTAATCTCAAAAGACGGTTATTGCCGAGGTAGTAGTTTCCTTACACAGGGTGTGGTTACAAAACGGGCGGCTGATTTTATAAAAAGTGACAAGGTTTTTAAAATACTCGTAAAGAAAATTCGTTTTCGTCGTCGCTTATTTTGTAACCGCATCATTTAGCCGGCATAGTGGAAGCCCATTCATGGACTATGGGGGTATGCTTATCACCAGGTAGATACAGTCACATGACGTCTTATAATCTATTACTTAGTCTTCCTCATTCATGGAGTCTGTAGACCTGCGTAATAAAAGGTAGGTAGAGTCATATGACACGCTACCCACCTGTTCGTAAGTAGGTCAACAGGTACCATAAATGGGGACGATTGATATTATAAGAGCAGGTCATGTGACTCTGTGCCTACTTGTTGGTAAGCAGATCAACTGAGTCCATGAATGGAGACGACTGATATTATGAGAGCAGATTATGGACTCTGCGTCTGGTGGTAAGCAGACCTACAAAGTCCGTGAATAGGTGGACCAATACATTATTGTTTTATAACATTAATCGCCCCCATTATGCCGGCTAATTGGTGCGGTTACAAAACAAATAAATTTACAATTACGATTTAAATAAAACTGTGAAAATGCACAATTATATTTCATATTATGTGACATTTTTTTTATTCTCTTCGAAAGTATTGAATAAAACGAATAGACGTTATTTTTAATTACCGTTTATTGTTCATTAGATATAAGATTAAATTATACTGGGTGATATTTTTACCAATGTTAATAATATTTATAGGCATTCAAATTGTATTACTTACAATAAAATAAGTAGGTATTTAAAAAAGAAAAAATGAAAGTAAAGTTGTCATAACATTATATTAAATATTTTTCACGTTTCAATTATTTTTTCCCGCTGCGTCAATCCACTTTTCTTTAATGATAGGATCAATAGGAAATCTTTAAAAAAATTTCGCTGAAAAAAAAAAATTTGATTAAATAAAAAGTCGATATCCTCATTTAAGTATATACGACATTTTTGTTTTAAATTGAGATGATTATCGCAATACCTTAATTATTGCGATGAAACAAGAAAATAATCTCAAATACAAAATAATATAACAATAAAAAAAAATATCGATTTTTTTAATAAATATACTTTTCCCAGCTCTAATTTAGTAGCGAGTAATTGTATAAAAATGAATGTGTCATTATTTACATTTATAGAAACAAATTCGACCTTAGCAGCAATGAAATAAAGTCCATTATAATATGTATAGCTCTCAAATAGAAATGCATTACGATTTTATATTAAATTAATTAGTAAATGAACTTACCGATGATAAGATTTAGACACCACCATTTAAAACATTTTTATATCGACTATCGTTTTTACACTGCAATACAACATAATAAGACATATTTACGAAGTTTTATGCAATTTTATTATCCAGAAAATGGATAACATCAGTGTGGCGTAGAGGACACAACTAACCGCAAAAAAATGGTATTTGCGGATCAGCGCAAACGGCTGGAACAGGAGCCACGCCCACATCACACTTCCACTTGTTTTATTTATTCCGTGGTATTTCACGTGGCTTCCCGGTAGGGCCCCAGGACGGATCCAGACGTCTTTATCGTTAAGATAGTCTTTTACACTATAGTAAGCTTTATTGATTAATATGTGTTTTATATAATTTTTAAACTTTATTTCACTCAGATCTATAATGCTTTTAGGTAATTTATTAAATAACCTTACTGTTAATGACGAAACATTTATTAGTTTTTTGCAGTCTAAACTTTGGTATATCGATTTTATCTATGTTTCTTAAGTTTAAATTATGTCTATCGCCATTTTTACTAAACATATTTAAGTTTTTCCTAACGTACAATAAATTTTCATAAATATATTGAGATGGTAGTGTCAGTACATCAATCATAGGAAAGATTTCTCGAAGAGAATCACGAGCTTTCATGTTATATATTGCCGAATGGCCCTTTTCTGTAGAATAAATATAGTATCAATATCTGCCGCAGATCCCCACATTATAAGACCATATGTCATTATACTGTGAAAATAGGCGTAGTATACTAGTCTGGATGTTGCAACATCAGTTAACTTTCTGATTTTTCTGACTGCATATGCAGCAGAGCTCAGTCTATTGGATAAAGAAGTAAGGTGAGCTTTCCACTGTAGTTTGGTATCGACTGTGATCCCTAAAAACACAGTGGAGTCAACAAATTCCAGGTCAGTACCACCTATCTTCACTGTGGCATTGATATTAGATACATTAGGCAAAGTAAATTTCAGGCACTTAGTCTTCTTTGCATTTAAAACTAAATTATTTGCCGTGAACCATTTTGAAACCATTTCCAGAGTGTCATTTGCTGCCGATAATATATTATCCTTCCTACTAACTTTAAAAAGTAGGGATGTATCATCAGCAAATAGCACTATCTGTGCCATCTCCTGTACCATATGTGGAAGATCATTGATGTATACTAGGAACAGGAATGGGCCTAAAATTGATCCCTGGGGGACACCCATCTTTACAAGGGTTCCGTCTGATACACAACCATCAATATTAACACCTTGAGTTCTATTAGAAAGGTAGGACTTTATTAGATTTAAAGCTAAATCGCGAAAGCCATAAAATTCCAGCTTATCTAACAAAGTTTGATGGTCAACACAATCAAACGCTTTAGACAGATCACAGAAAACGCCAACGAGATCCTGAGAATTTTCCCAAGTTTTATTTCAGTAATCAATCTTGTACCGGCATTTGTTGTGTTTCTACCTTTTGTGAACCCGTATTGTTGATCATGTAACAATTTATGAGTATTAAAATGACTTAACAGCTGACCAAGAAGTATTTTTTCGAATATTTTACTTAAGGCTGGCAGGACAGAAACAGGGCGATAATTATTTGGATCTGTCTTACAGCCGGACTTGAATATGGGAACTATTTTACTATTTTTCATAAGGTCGGGAAAAATTCCTTCATTAACACAACCATTAAAAATATCAGCGAGTACCGGTCCTATAGTAGGAATAATTGATTCGATAGCTTTTACAGATAGCCCCCATAAATCTTCAGTTTTTTTTTTATTGGACATTTTAAAGTGTTTTAGTATATCCTCATTTGTGACATGTTTAAAATTAAAATTAGATGTAATTGGTATTTTTATATATCGTTTTAAAAATTCTTTAGCAGTACTAGCTGATGATTTAATACAGTTCGTGATTTGTAATGGAATATTAGTAAAGAATTTCTCGAATAACTCCGCAACTTGCTTTTTATTTGATAACATAACTCCGTTTTGTCTAATTGAAATGATATTTTGTCTGATAATATTTTTACCGGTTTCAGTATTAATGATTTTCCATACACACTTGGATTTATTATCTGACTGTTTGATTTTGGATCCAATGTGAATAGATTTAGCTATGATACAAACTTTCTTGAATAATTTTGAATAATTCCTAACATAATTATGGAAATTTTGGTCAGACGTATATGATCTTTTGTCATATACATCATATAGTGTATCCCTACTTATTCTAATACCTTTAGTGGCCCAAGTAGCAAAATTTAATCTGTCAATAATTTTCTTGTTTTAATTTTACATACTTTATTGAATTCTTGATTTATAATTTTATGTAGATTGGAGTATGTAACATTTGGTTGATTAATACTATATATGAATCTGGACATTTCACTCATTAAATTTTCATTAAAATTATTAAGTTTATTATCTGTTAAGGGTCTATACCTAATAATTTTATTTATAGGTTTAATTTGAGACTGAAAGCTAACTAACAAACCTTTATGGTCGGAGGGCACCCCGGTAATAATAGGGTTACTTAAGAGAGAACAGTTAGTAAATATATTATCAATACAAGTCCGGCTAGTTGAAGTAATCCTAGTCGGCTCCATGAATACATTATTTAAATTAAAAGAATTAAACAATGAAATAAGTTTTTGTTTGTCGCTGTTATTTATTAAGATATCTATATTAAAATCCCCACATATAAAAATTTGTTTATTTGAGTCATATATTTTTGACAAAACATCCTCCATTGTATTAATAAAAGTATGTAAAGCAGAGGCGGGGGGTCTGTATATGCATAGAATAATGTAGGTATCCATCTCTGCGCATGAGATCTCACAAACACGTTCAAGTGATAGTTTTACAATATTCTTCCGCTCTTTGCATTTGAGTGTATCTTTAATTAGGATAATAGATCCACCTCTCTCACAGGAGTGTCTATTGAAAAAACTAGCAACTACAAAGTTATTTATATTGAAACACATTTTCTCTGCTTTTAGCCAGGATTCTGTAAAACACATCAAATCTAAATTATATTTTTCAATTAATAATTCAATATTAAGAACTTTGCTAGAGAGGCTTTGAATATTTTGATGTATTAAGGTAAGCTTACAATTGTCCTTCTCTATTGTCACATCTAAAAGTTTAAACATGGTTGTACCACAACATTATTAGTACTACTACTAAATGATGATGTGGACTCAATACTTAATAATATATTATTAGCTACCAATGTAGCAATAGTTTTTTGTACCTTCATAGGTAGTTTAAAGTTATCCTGGGTCATATAAATATTTTTAACAAATTTGTTAATATCAAATAAAGTAAACAAATCATTATAACATGTCATATTATAGATACAGTTATTTAAATAATGAATATGTTTATTTTGTGAGGTGGAATATTTGTTTGAATAAAGGAATGTACATAATGTAACATTCCTTACTTCAAGTTGTGACAAAATATCCACACTGTCCAACAAGTCACCTTTGCTTGTGTTCAATCCATTTCCTACCATAAAAACCACATTACTATATGAATTGTAGAATTTGGAGGAAATAGATTTTACTATATTCTTAAAACTATTATTTGGCATAGTTAGTCACAGAATGATTTAAATGATAATTAAAAATTTGGCCCATTCCAATACCAATACTGTCTGTGAGGAGTAGGGTATTGTTAGTGATGGCCTTTGGATGAACCACACTGGAATATGATATTGAAGATCCTGTATCTGATAAATTAACTCGGTTTTCGCAGGAGCAACAATTTTTATTCACAAATGAGTCAAATCTCTCTGCATTATATTTGCTTAATTGAAGAATCTCATCCATATTCTTAATCTGTTCTGTAAGATCATTCTGTGACAATTGGTATTTTTCTGTCAAGTCAGAGAGACATAAATGCAAGTTATTTATTTCAGTTTTTGACTTAATTGAATCACTATCATATTGATGCTGTAAATTATTTATATATTCACTATTTTGTCTAGCTTCCAACATGAGCCTACGACAGTCTGCTTTTAATGATATATTCCTAGACCTAATATAACTGTTATTTAACTTATTTTTATATTTTTTAATAAATTTTAAAAGCTTAATGTATTTCCTATTGCTAAAATAACCACCATTGATTGAAACTACATTATTCACTTTTAAGTCTTTGTCAACCAATTCATCATATAAACATAATGTTTGTCACACTGGCACCTCTCCTTCTCCTCTTCAAACTTTTCAATAGTCCTTAGAGCTTCATTGAGCTGCAACTCTAAATGCCGGATCCGATCTAATGCCTGCACATAGTAGTCACTGTACAGGCCAACAGCGGAGAGCTGCTCCTGTACCTGGTCCCGTTCACTACATACATCCCTATACTGGGTGTGGAGTTCACTCAGCTCTTTTTTCAACTCCTTAACTTTGCCATTGATGTCCAATAACTCAGCCTCACGGCTCACCATCATCTCGCTCTTTCAAAAGTTGGTCACACAGTAACTTTGATTTTTTTAGTTCAACCAGAGCAGTTTTTAGTTTTTGTTCTAATTCTACCACAGTAGCTCTTCTTGTGGTAGGAGGCATGACTGATTCTGAAAACACAATTCATACCCAGTAACTGATCCTCACAAAACACATACCTAAGTACCTATTACTATAAGGGGAACATTTTGAACAACTACTTAATAATTTATTAAAATTCTTGTGATGACAATACACCACATAAAAAGATTATTATAATTTATTAGGGTGATGTGTAATGCAGTATTAGTAGTTGGGCATCTAGGCATATGGCATATTAATATACTTTTAGTATAGTTCACCATCCATCACAATAAAATACTCTTCCTTGCGGAATGCCTTTACTGTAGAGGAGGCTGTCAATGAATAACATACATATAAATACTTAAATATTATTATTAATCCAAAAGAAGAAATGTTATATATGGCTAAAAATATTAAAAGTTCTTGTTCAACAAACCTACCCTACCTACTTATTATAAATTTGACCTCACACTCACTCACAGTTATTAGTAATTTTCCTACATAACATGAAGAGAACAAGAAAATAGTATAGTCAATATTCACTAATACTAATAAGCTATAGGTAATATCTAACTTGAATTTTATAACGATTTCATACGAAACAGTCAATTGGAACGCCAAACATAAATACCTTGTAATGTCTCTTCTGCTAGTTTTTATAGCAAAAGTGCTATAAACTATAATTGTTTTCGTTTTATTATAACGTATATAGTGTTTTTAATATATAATTTACATTATAAACTATTTAAATTAATTATTTAAAACTCCGAACCTCCGAATATAAAGTAAAAAGTGTTATGTTCTCATTTATTTTGGTTTTTATGTAAACAAATATACAAAATACATTAAAATTCATTAATTTGTTATGGCATTTCATTTGACATTAAAACAGAGTAAGAGGAGCATATGTTTTAGTTGCAAGATAGAGGGAGATACAAGAGAGGTTCTTGTGAGCGCGCTTAATCACTGGTCCGATTCATTAGCACGCTAATAGCACCGTGAGTGATTACATCGCGCTTTTTGAATCGGACCGGTGATTATGAACGTCAGCGCTGACAGCGTGTTATCGCCATTCGGACCGTGAGGTATATAGAGTTGTTCAAAAATAGGTAATATGTAAATATAAAGTGTAAATATTCCTTAAAATAGGGTTTTGTCTGTAATAAATATTCATTAATTTAGATTGTTTTTTATTTTAGTTTTTAGGTAACATAAATATTAAATATCGCTTTTGACATGTTTTTTTTTGTAATATAGAAGAAAGGCCTTCATCTTTTTTTTATCAATCAAATCATTTATTTCATGTAAATCTTTACAGATATTTATGAAGTCAAAAAAAAATTTAACAATGTGGCCTTAGGGTGGGTTTGGTTAGGCAGCTATTTATTGTTAATAAATAGCTGAACTACAAATATTTATTAAACCTCGATAACAGATTTAGAACTTAAACGCGATGGAATGGAAATCGTAATATGAAAAATACTACCAATCCGAACACACACTACATAACGCAACTAGTGTAAGACTAGCATCGCGTTCCGTGCTTAGCATCGCTGCCACGGATCGCTGTTTTTTTTAGCCAAGGTCGTTTCACCGCGCGGAAATGTTAGCAATTTAAGTTACCATCAATCGTTCCGCGACCAGAAATTTTAACATGAAAAGTTAGCACGGCTACTTTTTGACAGGTTTTTGTTTACATGTGGATATCTTTCTACAAATTGGAATTTAATTAATTATTTTATATATTCATATCTGTTTTAGTTTTAAAAGTTCGATTAAACCTAAAAAATAAATATCGTGTAACTAAATTCAGCTTTGGTATGTTTAGTTTGAGGTTGTTAATTAAATTAATATTGTGATATTATAAAATTATTGTATTTAAATAATAGTTAATTAAAAAATATTGATTTATTATATAATGATAAGGTAGTAATATTTTTAATTTCAATTATTTAATTCAAAATAGTGCTTCTTGTCAAAAAGTGGCATCAAAAATCAACACCGATCGTTTCCGAGCTGCATTTTAGCATCGCTAAAAAAAATGACATGACTGTGTTGAAACGGGCGGTCGCGCTGGTTTTTGAAGTCAGCACGAGAAACTGCCCGCGTTAGCTCTCGGAACGCAGGGTAGGTGGTTAGCAGCAGCTAGTATATATATTATTAATCTATGGCATTCCATTGACCTGCCAATAATTATCTGCCATACAAGGAAACCACAAAGGCGACCAACTTCACCGACCATATCCACGCCTCAAATATTCATTCTAAATAAAAGGTTAGTAACCAATCACATATATATATATATAAGTAAAGGTATAAGGATCGGTATTTTTAAGGGCGGGTACATTAACTGTAAAGTCGATCCCCTCAGAGACACCCGGGAAAAAAGAAACCAGCAAGTAAAAAACTCTAGTGCTTCACACAAACTAAAAGAGGAGCACGGCCATTGATTTGCTTATGCTATATAGTAGCATACTCAAAATGCACCCCACCGATCAGCATACGTAAAACACTATGGCAGATTATTTGTTACTGTACCAATGTACAGAACTAAACAGTATACTGTAGTATAAATTAAGTATAAATAAGAAGGTAATCATCAATGATTACCTTATCCAAAGACAAAATTTACATAATGTAATAAAAATAAATTATGTAATATTAAATTATTACAATATCGGACACTACATACCTACTAAGCTAGGGTACATTCTACATATGTAATAATAAGCAATTTGTTCACTAGTTGCGAGACCTCAATTGCATATCAGGGGCTCTAGAGAAAAATCAGGCGAGGCGACGTGTCGTGTCGCCTTCAATCAAAACTGTATAGGCTTTGCTTTTTCTCTGCCTGCTTAGAGAAAAAGCAGGCGAGGCGACATGTCGCGTCTCCTCAGTCAAAAACGTATGTATTTTGACAGTGACAGTAGGCGTGAGGTACGCTGTCACCTGCCATAGGGCTCTAGAGAAAAAGCAGGCGAGGCGACATTTCGCGTCGCCTCAGTCAAAAACGTATGTATTTTGACAGTTCCAGACGTCTTTGTCATTAAAATAGTCTTTTACACTATAGTAAGCCTTATTGATTAACATGTGTTTTATACAATTTTTAAACTTTATTTCACTCAGATCTATAATGCTTTTAGGTAATTTATTAAATAACCTTATACTGTATACCGTACTTTGTATGTACTTTGGTATACCGATTTTATCTATGTTTCTTAAGTTTAAATTATGTCTATCGCTATTTTTACTAAACATATTTAAGTTTTTCCTTACAATAAATTATCATAAATATATTGAGATGGTAGTGTCAATACATCAATCATAGGAAAGATTTCTCAAAGAGAGTCACGAGCTTTCATGTTATATATTGCCCGAATGGCCCTCTTCTGTAGAATAAATATTGTATCAATATCTGTCGCAGATCCCCACATTATAAGACCATATGTCAATACTAACTATTGTATGCCAAGTAATAGTTTTAAGAATATAGTAAAATCTATTTCCTCAAAATTCTACAATTCATATAGTAATGTGATTATTATGGTAGGAAATGGATTGAACACAAGCAAAGGTGACTTGTTGGACAGTATGGATATTTTGTCACAACTTGAAGTAAGGAATGTTACATTATGTACATTCCTTTATTCAAACAAATATTCCACCTCACAAAATAAACATATTCATTATTTAAATAACTGTATCTATAATATGACATGTTATAATGATTTGTTTACTTTATTTGATATTAACAAATTTGTTAAAAATATTTATATGACCCAGGATAGCTTTAAACTACCTATGAAGGTACAAAAAATTATTGCTACATTGGTAGCTAATAATATATTATTAAGTATTGACTCCACATCATTATTTAGTAGTAGTACTAATAATGTTGTGGTACAACCATGTTTAAACTTTTAGATGTGACAATAAAGAAGGACAATTGTAAGCTTACCTTAATACATCAAAATATTCAAAGCCTCTCTAGCAAATTATATTTTTCAACTAATAATTCAATATTGAGATATTGAATTATTAGTTGAAAAATATAATTTAGATCTGATGTGTTTTACAGAATCCTGGCTAAAAGCAGAGAAAATCCGTTTCAATATAAATAACTTTGTAGTTGCTATTTTTTTCAATAGACACTCCTGTGAAGGAGGTGGATCTATTATTCTAATTAAAGATACACTTAAATGCAAAGAGCGGAAGGATATTGTAAAACTATCACTTGAACGTGTTTGTGAGATCTCATGCTCAGAGATGGATACCTATTTTATTCTATGCATATACAGACCCCCGCCTCTGCTTTACATACTTTTATTAATATAATGGAGGATGTTTTGTCAAAAATATATAACTCAAATAAACAAATTTTTATATGTGGGGATTTTAATATAGATATCTTAATAAATAACAGCGACAAACAAAAACTTATTTCATTGTTTAATTCTTTTAATTTAAATAATGTATTCATGAAACCGACTAGGATTACTTCAACTAGCGGGACTTGTATTGATAATATATTTACTAACTGTTCTCTGTTAAGTAACTCTATTATTACCGGGGTGCCCTCCGACCATAAAGGTTTGTTAGTTAGCTTTCAGTCTCAATTAAAAATTATTAGGTATAGGCCCTTAACAGATAATAAACTTAATAATTTTAATGAAAATTTAATGAGTGAAATGTCCAGATTCATATATAGTATTAATCAACCAAATGTTACATACTCCAATCTACATAAAATTATAAATCAAGAATTCAATAAAGTATGTAAAATTAAAACAAGAAAATTATTGACAGATTAAATTTTGCTACTTGGGCCACTAAAGGTATTAGAATAAGTAGGGATACACTATATGATCTGTATGACAAAAGATCATATACATCTGACCAAAATTTCCATAATTATGTTAGGAATTATTCTAAATTATTCAAGAAAGTTTGTATCATAGCTATGTTTGTATATGGATCAAAAATCAAGCAGTCAGATAATAAATCCAAGTGTGTATGGAGAATCATTAATACTGAAACCGGCAAAAATATTATCAGACAAAATATCATTTCAATTAGACAAAACGGAGTTATGTTATCAGATAAAAATCAAGTTGCGGAGTTATTCGAGGAATTATTTACTAATATTCCATTACAAATCACGAACTGTATTGAATCATCAGCTAGTACTGCTAAAGATTTTTTTTAACGTTATATGAAAATACCATTTATATCTAATTTAAATTTTAAACATGTCACAAATGAGGATATACTAAAACACTTTAAAATGTTAAATAAAAAGAAAACTGAAGATTTATGGGGGCTATCTGTCAAAGCTATCGAATCAATCATTAATACTATAGGACCGGTACTCGCTGATATTTTTAATGAAGGAATTTTTCCCGACCTTATGAAAAATAGTAAAATAGTTCCCATACTCAATTCCGGCTGTAAGACAGATCCAAATAATTATCGCCCTGTTTCTGTCCTGCCAGCCTTAAGTAAAATATTCGAAAAAATACTTCTTGGTCAGCTGTTAAGCCATTTTAATACTCATAAATTGTTACATGATCAACAATACGGGTTCACAAAAGGTAGACACAACAAATGCCGGTATCAGATAGATTACTGTAATAATTGACGCTTGGGAAAACTCTCAGGATCTTGTTGGCGTTTTCTGTGATCTGACTAAAGCGTTTGATTGTGTTGACCATCAAACTTTGTTAGATAAGCTGGAATTTTATGGCATTCGCGATTTAGCTTTAAATCTAATAAAGTCCTACCTTTCTCAAGGTGTTAATATTGATGGTTGTGTATCAGACGGAACCCTTGTAAAGATGGGTGTCCCCCAGGACTCAATTTTAGGACCATTCCTGTTCCTAGTATACATCAATGATCTTCCACATATGGTACAGGAGATGGTGCACATAGTGCTATTTGCTGATGATACATCCCTACTTTTTAAAGTTAGTAGGAAAGATAATATATTATCGGCAGAAAATGACACTGTGGAAATGGTTCACGGCAAATAATTTAGTCTTAAATGCAAAGAAGACTAAGTGCCTGAATTTTACCTGAAATTTTTATATATATTATATATTATATGCTATATAGCATAAGTCAATCAATAGCTGCTCCTCTTTTAGTTTGTGTGAATCACTAGAGTTTTTTACTTGCTGGTTTCTTTTTCTCCGGAGTGTCTCTGAGGGGATCAACTTTACAGTTAGTATGTATGTCCTTAAAAATATCGATCCTTATACCTTTACTTATATGTGATTGGTTACTTACCTTTTATTTACAATAAATATTTAAGGCGTGAAAATCATCGGTGAAGTTGGTTGCCTTGGTGGCTCTCTTGTATGACAGATAATGATTGGCAGGTCAATGGAATCAGCTAACCACCTAGTTTTACACTAGTTGGTTATGTAGTGTGTGTTCGGTTCGGTAGTAATTTTCATATTAAGATTTCCATTGCATCGTGTTTATGTTCTAAATCTGATATCGAGGTATAATAAATATTTGTCATTCTTTTGTTAATGAATAGCTGCCTAACCAAACGCACCCTAAGACCCCATTTTTTTTTTGACTATTGTCAACCCTTTTTTTTTTTACTATTCATAAATATCTGTAAGGCACCCGTGATGATATATATATATATATATATAAATATCTGTAAAGATTTACATGAAATAAATAATTTTGACTTTGACTTTGACTTTATAGTGTGAAAATAGGCGAAGTACACTAGTCTGGCTGTTGCAACATCAGTTAATTGTCTAATTTTTCTGACTGCATATGCAGTAGAGCTGAATCTATTGGATAAAGTATTAATGTGAGCTTTCCACTGTAGTTTGGAATCAACTGTGATCCCTAAAAACACAGTGGAGTCAACAAATTCCAGATCAGTGCCACCTATCTTCACTGTGGCATTGATATTAGATACGTTAGGCAACGTAAATTTTAGGCACTTAGTCTTCTTTGCATTTTAAACTAAATTATTTGCCGTGAACCATTTTGAAACCATTTCCAGAGTGTCATTTGCTGCCGATAATATATTATCTTTCCTACTAACTTTAAACAGTAGGGATGTATAATCAGCAAATAGCACTATCTGCGCCGTCTCCTGTACCATATGTGGAATATCATTGATGTATACTAGGAGTAGGAACAGGAACTTGCCTAAAATTGAGCCCTGGGGGACACCCATCTTTACAATGGTTCCGTCGGATACACAACCATCAATATTAACTCCTTGAGTTCTATTAGAAAGGTAGGACTTAATTAGATTTAAAGCTAAATTCCGAATGCCATAAAATTCCAGCTTATCTAACAAAGTTTGATGGTCAACGCAATCAAACGCTTTAGACAGATCACAGAAAACGCCAACGAGATCCTGATGTTCGGATTAATAGTCATGGCTTAGCACTGGCTCAAGTCGTGCTCACGAAAGTAATACTCAAATGATACTTAGCCGAGCAACCACTTCGCACTATAATAGTCGAGTAAATTGACGCAGCTAAGCCAAGCAACACCTCAAGCCAATGCTCGCTGAAATATGTATATTAACTTTTATAATATAAAATGTATAGTTTGCACTGGCACAGAAGGAATCATGGATCTTGTATAAATAAATTATGAAATACAAACAAGAAATAAAAGAAAACTAGATAAATAGGGAATAATATTTTTAAAACGACAAGAAATTTCATAATTACGTAATCAACAGAAACTTAAGAAATAACAGACTAACATGAAGAATCTAACGCTAAGCATGACTTAAGCTTTAGCCTGAGCCACCGCTCGGAGCACCGACTATTATAGAAACAACTGTCACTTTGACAGTTCTAAGCAATGGCTCGTGCTAAGCACTGGCTTAGTAACGACTATTAATCCGGACATGAGAGTTTTCCCAAGCGTCAATTATTTCAGTAATCAATCGTACAGGCATTTGTTGTGTTTCTACCCTTTGTGAACCCGTATTGTTGATCCTATAACAATTTATAAGCATTAAAATGACTTAACAGCTGACCAAGAATTATTTTTTCGAATATTTTACTTAAGGCTGGCAGGACAGAAACAGGACGATAATTATTTGGATCTGTCTTTCAGCCGGACTTGAATATGGGAACTATTTTACTATTCTTCATAAGGTCGGGAAAAAATCCTTTATTAACACACCCATTAAAAATAACAGCGAGTACCGGTCCTATAGTATGAATGATTGATTCGATAGCTTTGACACATAGCCCCTATAAATCTTCAGTTTATTTAACTTCTTTTTATTTAACATTTTAAAGTGTTTTAGTATATCCTCATTTGTGACATGTTTAAAAATAAAAATTGATATAATTGGTATTTTAATATAATTATCGTTTTAAAAAATTATTAGCTGATGATTTAATACAGTTTGTAATTTGTAATGGGATAATTTGTAAAGATTTAGGCAAAAGTTGTAAAATTTTTCTTATGTTTTAAACTATTTTTCTTTAAAACCCGTGAAGTTTAAATTAATTGAATATTTGTTTTATAAATAGATTCTAGTCAAGTATTTTTTTATTATAAATTGATCTCGGTACAATTGACTAGGCCAAAATGCAGGTGTCCTTTTAATTGTACATAAATTCTATGCACGATATTCTTCACAAAAACAAGTAATTTTTACGTTTGTAATAATAATAATATTTTTTTGTAATGACTCCGTTATGTTTTTTTAATTATTGTTTCCTTTAGTTTATATAGTTTACTTTCACTCACACGTGCATGTTGGTGCGCACGTTATTTGGGGCACAGCCCGATCAAAATAATTTGTCATTGTTACCTTATTTAAAAAAAATGTTGTTTTGTTTGTGTAAATAAATAAAATGATCAACGCTCGGCTATTAAATGATTAATGCTACTCTTCGGTTCTAAAGTTTGGAAAGACTATTTAGGCCTTAGAGCGGCTCTCTACCTTCATAAAAAAAAACTAACGAGACAATCATAATAGCGCACAAAGTTGTTATTGCGTGAATCGGACCGCGGCACGGGATTAGTATAGTGCGTTTCACATTATTGTTCTGTGGTTTATACCAATGAACAAATAAGTTTTACCCTCTGAATAATAATAATAACATATTATTCTGTGGTTCCACTTGTGTTTTAGTTATGAACTGTCTAAAGGAGATTGACCTTTTTTGTATGGACGTTGGACCAAGTGCTGGTGCTGCCCAACATTTAACACTAACATTCAACACTAGTTAGTAACCCAAAGCGCTTCCGAATCTATTCGAGGAGTATTGAGAAAAAACATATCTACTCTATAGGTTTTAAATTGACGAAAATTCATAACTAACAGCTTATTTTTAAAATAAAAGACGGTATATTATAAACAATGGATTATATTATTATAACAACACTAATCGATATTATATAAGTAGATAACAAGCAATGACAAAATTCGTAAGGGGTGACTGGAACCTGGTTGGCTCAGCGGTTGAGCGCCTTGCCGCGAAAGCGAGGTTCGAAGTTCGAATCCCGCCCAACCATTACTGAACTCGGATAATGCCCACGTTGCACTTTGTCGAGTGGGAAGCTTCCTTAGAGCTTTGAGCATAAATACGGTCATTTTGTTTGTTAAAAAGTTGCTCAATTGTAAAAAAAAACTCATCCTTAAACCATTTTTTTCTGTGACCTCGGACGAGCGGTAGATACGCAAAGGTCCGCTTCAGTAGTTGTTCGATTTTACCACCCTATTATTTTTTTAATTATCGGTTAAGAAATGACCAGTGCGTCTCTTATACGCTGCAAGTCCTAAGTAAACTTTTAAAATACGCGACATGGTTCTATGTGCTATCTTCATCTCCCGAGATAAAATGCTTTGCTTTCGAACAGGATTTCTTCGAATTCTATCCCTTATTGCTTTGACCACTTTTTTCGTACGAACACAATGGCCGTCTAGGCCAGATCTGGCCGTCTAGGCCAGATCTTTTTCTGCACAACAGAGATCTCATTACCTATTAATAACCCGGCACACAAACATTTGATTAATACCAAGTGTATGGAGAGTTTTAAAAATTGCATTTGGCTACATACCTACTTTCCTTGCGGTCCGATTCACGTAAAATCGATGTCAGCACTGTCAGCAAGCAGCGATTAAGCGATAAGCGCGCTAACGATAGATGAATAATAGCTTCATCGTCAGCTATACTACTTATAAGGTCTTTATATTGTTGAGGTGTTAGACCATCGAGGCCCCCGGCTGATCCACTTCTAAATGAGAAGATAGCATTATTTACAGCATTAGTTGTTACCTGAAGACAACTTTGATCCGGAGGATCAGGGTGCAGAGTTGTTGTTGCAGGTGCAGAATGTTTAGAATGAAGAGCTGATATTTTTTTTTATTTTTTTATTTATTTAAATCTTTATTGCATACAAAATACAAAGGCGGACTTAATGCCGCTAGGCATTCTCTACCAGTCAAACCTTCGGGACAATAAAAGCAGTTAATAAGTGAGGTAGGTGCAATATAGTAACTGAGTATATAAACCAGTGAATATTATATAAAATACTTACAATCTATTATACACTACTTAAATATATCTTATATATATACATACATAAACTACATATACACAATACTACCAACTACAAAATGAGAAAGGAGAAGTAACAAAGTGGAAAGGAATAGAATAATGAAAGATAAATAAAAACTACCTATGAATTTAAATAGTAATCATATACTCTTTTTTTTAAATATGACCCTATTTGGTGATTGTCTTATTTTGACTGGTAAATTATTCCAAAGTCTTGCAGCGACAACTGCAAACGATTTAGAAACAAAGGTGGTATGATGGGAGGGGAAGGCAAGGGTTGTATTAAAAGTAGATCGAAGGGTTTTGTCGTGATGCGAGCCAAGATAAGTGAATCTGCTTTTAAGGTATTCGGGAGTAGCAGGTTCGTTCAAAACAAAGTACAAAACACAGAGAACTCTGCAGTTTCTTCGTCATCGTATTTTTAACCATTTAAGTTTATCACGAAAAGGCGAAACGTGGTCATATTTGCGAAGGCAAAAAATTAATCTGATGCATGCGTTGAGTAGACGTTCCATTTTATTAAGCAAACTTTCCGAAAGGTCCACACAACACACGTCACCATAATCCAGTAGGGGAAGCAGCAGAGCCTGTACGAGCAAAATTTTAGCTTTTAATGGCAAAAAGTGCTTTAATTTGTTTAGGGAGTGCAGTGAAGAAAAGATTTTGCGACTAATGTTGGTGATTTGAGCTCCCCATGTAAGGCAAGAATCAAGGTGTAAACCAAGATTTTTTACCTCACTGCAGAACGCAATCGGCTCATTGTTATACCGAACAAAGTCAAGCTTACTCATATCAACTTTGGACAGTAGCCTGGAATTCCCAATTATAATGGATTGACATTTGTTCGGGTTAACAACAACACCAAAGCGGGTCGACCAAGATAATATATTAGAAAGATCAGAATTCAGCCAAGCTATTGCACTATTAATTGTGTTAATATCGGTCTGCACATAGATTTACAAGTCATCGGCGTATAGGTGATAGTGGCAATGAAATGACGTTGTTATTCCATTTATGAATAACGAGAACAGTAATGGTGAAAGAATGCCTCCCTGGGGGACGCCCGTGTTCATCTCACACCAGTCCGACGATGTTCCATCAATGCGAACCTGTTGTTGACGATCATGCAAATAATCCGAAAACCACACAAGAGCCTCCGTTGAGATCCCAAGACGAGACAACAAAGCGATCAGCAAATCTGAATCTACTGTGTTAAATGCATTTGTGAAATCTATTAGTACTAGAATCGTAACTTTAGTTTCATCCATGCCGTTTCTGATATCTTCAGTTACTTTAAGTAAAGCTGAAGTTGTGCTATGACCAGGACGGAAGCCAGATTGAAAGGAATTTAGAAGTTTATTGACATGAAGAAAAGGTGACAGTTGCTTATTAACTACAGACTCCAAGACCTTTGATAAAAATGACAAAATGGAAATGGGTCTATAGTGCGTAAGAAGAGTTGGAGTGGAGATTTTGGGAAGAGGTATTATAAAGGCTTTACGCCATAAAGATGGAAACTGGCCAGAAGTTATGATCCGCTTAATGAATGGTAAGAGTAAATCAAGGATTTTAATGATCATAACACGACTTGTATCGTCTGTCTGATACACCGTGAATAACTGAATTTAAACACACTAATATGTCCTAAAAATGCATTTAATAACAGAAATACGTCTCATAATAATCGTCGTCTTAACATCGTCCTGTCAAGAAAAATCAATTATGTCACTGTCAAAAATTGCTCTTTTTTAAAATAGGTCGGAAAAAATATGGTTTCGCCGCGACATCCCCACCTCCAGCATTGCAACCCAATGCTCAAGATAAGGAGCGGACATCCAGTCGGCATAGTTTGGTCACTGGTCTGGTATAGCATCGCTTTTGCCCCGTCTGGTCTGGGGACGTCATAACGTCAGCTACACGGACATGTCCGTCTTTGCCCGGGTAGGTCTTTGTTATTATGCCACGTAACCACATGTTACGTGGCATTTGATTGTCTGCTATTACCACTATGTCACCTGTCTTCAGTGGTTCGGTAACACGAAACCACTTGTCACGTCTCGTCAATGTCGGTAGATATTCACGGACCCACCTCCGCCACACAAGGTCTGAAAGTCTTTGGGCCTCTCGCCACTTTGACTTTAGAAGGTCATGGTCATCATAAGTACCAAAAGGTCGGTCGATATTGTCAGTTTTAAGTAGTAAAAAATCATTGGGTGTCAGTGGCAGATCGTCAAAACTGTCGATGGGAACGTAAGTCAGTGGTCGGCTATTGATCATAAACTCTGCTTCAGCTAAGACTGTAAGCAGAGTCTGATCGCTGGGAAAGCGCTCTCTTAAAGTTACCTTTAATGTCGTCTTTACGGAACGCACAAGACGCTCCCAGCAACCTCCCATATGTGGAGAATTTGGTGGAATAAACTTAAATTGTATTTGTCTAATACTTGCGAATCGAAGTAATTCGTTGGAATCTATCGCTTTAACAGCAGATTTTAACTCCTTATCGGCTCCCTTAAAAGCAGTCGCATTGTCACAATAAATTTCAGATGGGCAGCCGCGTCGAGCGATAAAGCGGCGGATAGCCATTATTGCACTGCTAGTAGTTAAGTCACTTACTACTTCAATATGCAGAGCCCTCACCGTCAGGCATGTAAATAAAGCTCCGTACCGCTTCTCGTGACGTCTACCAACCTTAACAGTGATAGGCCCGAAGTAGTCAAGCCCAGTAAAATTAAATGGTCGTCCATCAGGCGTCAGTCTCGATATAGGTAGTTGACCCATAAGTGGTGGTCTAGGCTTAGCACGTCGGTTCTTACAATACTGACAGTTATAAAAAATGCTTTTAACAGCGTTACGTCCGTGCAAAATCCAAAAACGCTGTCTTAGGTTATTTAAAACTAACTCTCTACCATTATGATAAGCATCCTTGTGATATTGCTGTATCAACAACTGTACAAAATTACATTTAGGATGAAGGATAATCGGATGTTTGACGTCATCACTAACAACCGCAGCGTCTATTCTTCCTCCAACACGTAAAAGTCGTTCAGAATCTAAATACGGCGTCAAGTCACGTAAAGCACTACCTTTGTCAATAGGCAAAGACTTAGATAATAGGTCTATTTCGGCGGAAAAATATAAACATTGACTTTGTCTTAATAAAATTAGTTCAGCAGATAGTATTTCGTACGACAGTAATTCACCTTTATTTTTAGTTGTCGTCCTAATATTATTAAGAAAGCGTAGAAGCCACGCAGTACTTCTAGTAAGTCGCCAGTAAGAAGAAAAACGTGAAAATTCAGGAAGTGAATGAGATACGTTTATAGTCAATAAACAAACGTGTTTTACCTCAACGTCATCAGGATCAAGAGAAAGTCTTACCCTCTCCACAGGGAAATTGTTTTCAGAAGATCGCAGAAAATCTGGTCCCGTCAGCCAGCAGTTGATGTCACTATTACTTACAATAACATCTCTGGTGGCTTTATCAGCAGGATTTAGATCTGTCGGAACCCACCTCCAGTCAGAGACATCTGTTAGTTCAGTCACCTCACTTACACGGTGAGCTACAAAAGGTTTGAATCTTCCTGAGTCCGAGCGGAGCCAACTTAGAACAGTCTTTGAATCTGTCCAATAATAAGAATGTTGAATAGGCCAGTCTACATATCTCTTTACAACTTCGGCCATGCGTGCACACATTAGTGCAGCTTGTAGTTCCAGCCTGGGAATGCTCAGCGTCTTCACAGGCGCAACTCGCGCTCGAGCCATTACCAAGTTGACAAGCCACGTGTCGTTATCAGTCTTAACACGTATGTAAGCAGCACATGCGAAAGCTTTAGAGCTGGCGTCACAAAATAGATGAAGTTCAGCTGGTTGGTCTATGATTACACTAGAAGACATAAGCCAACGAGGGATATTAAAGTCACGTGTCTTATAAAGTTCAGTAAGCCACGATTTCCATCTATTAAAATGGCTAGTTTCTATTTCATCGTCCCAACCGGTCTGAGACTTCCATATGTCTTGAAATAATATACGTGCTGTAATGGTCACGTAAAGCAGAAAACCTAGTGGATCAAACACTGACATGATGACTTTTAGAGTTTCACGTTTTGTCGGTCGTTTAGCGCCTAATTTTATGTCGTCATTAATCTTAATGAGCTTTAATAAAAAAGAAAAACAGTCTGTCTCTGGGTCCCAGTTTATGCCTAGAACGCGTTCTACCTGATTCTCATCGACGTCAGATAGGAACTTTACACCTCCAGCAGCAATCTTATCCGCAGGTAAGTGTTTCAGGACGTCCTTAGAACTAGACATTATGTTCGTCATATTGAAACCTCCAGCAGCGTGGATCATGATTACGTTGTCTATTACTTGCTTAATGTCGTCGTCAGTATTGGCGGAATAAATAAAATCGTCAACATAATGTCGCTTGACGATGGCATCCACGGCTACAGGGTGAGTATCTTTAAACCTATTACTATTTATATTTTTTACATACTGTGCACACGATGGAGAGCAAATAGCACCGAACGTCATTACGTTCATGACATATTCGTCGGAGTTCCATAGAAACCTCTGAGCTTGTCGGTCTTCAGCTCGAATTAAAATCCTATGGAACATCTCTTGTATGTCACCAATGATTGCTACTCGACGGCTCCTAAATCCAAGTAATATTCCAGGCAAAGACGTCAAAAAGTCTGGACCAGGAAGCAAAAAATCATTCAATGACTTCCCGTCGACTTTAGCGGCAGGGTCATGAACAAGTCGTAGTTTGTTTGGCTTATTCGGATTAAAAACACCGAAATGAGGTAGGTAAAAGGTTAGGTTCGTCTTATGTTTTACCTCATCCGGAGTCAATTTCGATGCATAGCCCTTTGCTATGTTGTCTTGAATCTTATTTGAATACTGACCACCAAACACAGGATACTTACGGGCCTTTCTCTGTATACCAATAAGTCTGCTCTTAGCTAGAGGATAGCTGTCAGGAAGCCGTAAGTCGTCAAACTTCCACAACAAGCCGGTCTCCCATCGTCCCTGGGGAAGTAATGTCGTGGTCTTCTCCAAAATGCTAAGAGCCCTGAGATCCTCACGAGAACGTGGAGTGTCGTCATAGTGCTTAGTACCAAAGGATTCTGTCGTAAAAAAGCGTTTTATTAAGTCATTTAGTTCATCACATGCACATAAATGATAAATAAATGCGTTATTAGAAGTCATCGAAGACAGTCTGCCATGTATAATATGTCCTAAAGCAGTGTCAGAAACAATAGGACCATGTTTGTCACCTCGATAGACTTTCCTCGTCACAATCAAGTCAATATTATCGGAGCCTATGAGCAATAATGGTCGCCGTCGATCATAAACTGTTGGGTCAAAGTCATTTACAAAATTATTTAAAAAACTATATCTATTAACAAGCTTAGAAAAATTAACATTATGTACAGGTAAACACAAATTATTAACAGAACGCACATTATTTAGTTTATACACTTCACTAGAATAACGACCTTTAACACTGAATGAAATAAGTTTCGATTGACTTTCAATTGTTTTCATGTCGGTAGCACCATGTAGTTTTAACACCGAACTAGGTCCGGTTAGTCCGGCGCGTTCCACGAGAGACTCGTCGATCAGCGAAATAGTCGAACCCTCGTCCAGGAGCGCCAATGCGTCTATCTCTCCGTTAGGTCCATAAATTACGACTGGTGCGACTTTTAATAGAACAGTCTGCTCAACGTCGTTACAGTGGTTAACAACACGTAAGTTCTCATGACTGTCTGAGGAGACTTTGTCGACTTTGTTAAGTGGGGTAGCATGTAAAAGCGGGTTATGGCGTCGTCCGCAATTTGCTTCAGTGCATTTAATATTATATTTACAAAATCGTAGTCGATGTTTAGACGACAGACAAGAAAAACATAGATTTTTGTCACTGACATAATGCCATCTTTGGTCAATATTCATTTTCAAAAAATTAGGACACTCCGTTAAATTATGGTCACCCTTGCATTCGAAACAGGGTAGATTATCTTTAGTGGTGGTACATACCGTTTGTCTTGGTTGTCGAATGGCGTCTCGATGCAAAGTCTTCGGTGTCAGCGTCGGTGTTACATGCACGGCGGCGTTAGCGACAGTCATGAGCCAGTCTGAGACGTCTGAAAGGGTCACCTTAAGGATGTTTCTAGTCTGTAAGTAGAAACCCCATTGTATTTTTAAAGCAGATGGTAATTTGGCAATAATTTCTTTAAAAAGTGAAGGATTGGTCAAATGTCCCGATTCGTCTGTTGAAATCATGGTGGCCGTAATATTTTGTATAGACGTCGCGTAGTCTATAAGGTGATTAAAGTCGTCATGACGTACGTCGCGCATGGAGCGGATTTTGATAAGCATCGTCTCAATAAGAAACTCAGGTCTTCCAAATCTTAGTCGTAGGGTATTTATGATTTGGTCTAAATTAGTCGCAGTAATCAATAGAGCAGACACAGAGTCACGTGCTCGGCCTTTTAAACATTTTGATAAACGTGCGATATTTTCTTCGTCGGTATAGCCACAAAGCTTAGTCGTCGATTTAAATTGACTGAAGAAAAGAGGCCAATCCTCTGGCTCGCCAGAAAATATTGGTAATTCTTTCATAGATGTTTGTCTTGACAAAAACTTACGGATATCGGTCGTATACTGCACCTCGGTAGCCGGTCGCGCGTTAGTCATAGCAGGGTCGTGCTGTCTCAGCGTGGCAGTAGTCACCGGTAGCGCGGCAGTCGGCAGCGGTAGCGCGGCAGTCGGCAGCGGTAGCGCGGCAGTCGGCAGCGGTAGCGCGGCAGTCGCCGGCGGTGCGGGCGTGTCAGTCCTTGGCGGCCGTGCAGCATTATTCAGAGTAGGTTGCGTCGATTGGCATGCGTCAAAATTATTATTAATATTATGTACATTATTTACAGAGGATGCACGAGATAGCGCACGTGACGGAGTGCGGTCTAAACCCTCAGTCTGTATTTGCATTTCCCTCATAATAAGGTTTCTTTCAACCTCTGCCAGTCGTCGAGCGGTCTCGATTTGTATGTTCATTAGACTTTGTCGGCGAGCCGTCATTGTAGTCGAGGCGTTTGAGGCCATGGAAGGTGTCGGTGAAAGATCTCGAATTGTATGTACAGATGGTCTCGGCGACCCGTGTATAGACATATGTACAGAAGGGTTACTTGCGTCCGTCATGATGTCGTCGTCGTTCCGGTAGCCGTCGTGGGTGACTCCTGCAGTCGTGGAGGCGTGTGAAGTCGGGATCACGCCGTTCTCCGTCATTGCAGTATTCAGTCTGGCGAGTCTTGCTTGTCGGCGAGTTAACATGGACTTTATTTCCACAGCGCTTTTCGATTTGCGTTCGAAGGACCACACAATGTATCGTCTGTCTGATACACCGTGAATAACTGAATTTAAACACACTAATATGTCCTAAAAATGCATTTAATAACAGAAATACGTCTCATAATAATCGTCGTCTTAACATCGTCCTGTCAAGAAAAATCAATTATGTCACTGTCAAAAATTGCTCTTTTTTAAAATAGGTCGGAAAAAATATGGTTTCGCCGCGACACGACTGATGGAATCACGTCCAATTGCTTTCGAAGTTATAGAATTAATCGTCTTACTTCTCACTTTTAGGACTACTTAGTCATTGACACAAATGTCAACTGGAAGGGACACTTATATAAATTGGCAAGTAAAAGAGCTAAAAAGTACGACGGATATCCAAAACTCCACCTCAGCATATGGCATATTGCTATGGGGTAATAGTACTGATGCACTAAATATTTTCATTTTACAAAAAAGATGTATAAGAATCATTTTTAATATAAAAAAAAACGAAAGTTGCAAATCATATTTTATTGAACTCCAAATTTTAACTTTAACATCTTTATATATTTTAGAAATCGGCATTTTTGCAAGAAAACATCAAGATCTTTTTCCAAACTTGAATGAAATGTACGATCCCCGAACCTAAGACCTAGACCGAGACTAATTCTTACCAACAAATACCTTAGCAATATTTGATTCTAGTCCATATATTATGATTATGAAAATATATAATAAAATCCCTAATGATATACGAAATGAACAAATATTCAAAAAAAAAAAATTAAACTAACCAAGTTTCTTATTCAAAATTCATATTATACACTGCAGGAGTTTTTCCAAAGCAATTTGTAGTTGTCGTTATTATTTTCCTGTATATATCAGATATATCTATTGTGAAATTTATTGCCATTTTGTGTTTTTATTTATTTTTTAAATTTTAATTATACCTAGAAAGAATATAATACAGTATAATAAAATTGTAATAGTATTATAAATCTCATAATAATCAATAATAATGTATAATAAAAATAATATTTTAATATCATAATAATTGCATTGAATTCCTAAATAATCATGTTGAATAATACCTACATAATAATAATAATGTGCCATAATAAATACATTAATTAATTTTATAAATGAAGAATAAATAATAATAGGTACCTACCTACTTGATGTTTGAAATTTTTATTCCATATTAATTAATTGCTAAATAATAATGTTTACCTAATTAAATTTTTGCTAAAAATTGTTATACCTACCTCTGAACTGAGACCTTAAATGGAAACTTAATTTGCAGTGCCCTTGCAGGGTTCACATTGTATTACTTATATTTTACTAACACCCTACTAACCACAATGTGATGCAATAAATGATTTGTATTTGTTAGTTTTATAAGTTTATTTTACGATCCTTTAGGACTAGCTGGGCCTGTACTAATTAAGGCTAAACAAATAATTAAAAAAATATGGTTATCAAAGCTAAATTGGGACGATCCTTTACCCAGTAAACTACACAACTTATGGCAAAATTTTGGATTCAATCTGGTAAATTTGAAACCTATTTTTATAAAAAGAAATTTGTATATAACTGGAGCAAAGTCCATCCAATTATTTTGCGACGCATCTACCAGTGCATATATTTAATATATGCACTGGTAGATGCGTCGCATATGCAGTTGTATATATTTAAGATGCATTCATTCCGATAATAAAATTTATAACAATTTACTTTGTGCTAAATCGCGAATAGCGCCGATTTATAGCAAACTTACTGTACCAAAATTAAAACTAAATAGTGCATTATTATTAACCAAATTATACAAAAGATTATTTAATTATTTTCAGACATTAATTTAAAAAATATAATATTTATTTTCAGACTCACAAATTTTAATATGTTCGATTAATAATAATAAACAAAAATTCATTCCTTATGAATCAAATCAAATAAAATATAAAAATAGTGAAACTTCTAATTCTTTATGGTATCATATCAAAGGTTCCGACAATCCCGCTGATATAATATCGCGAGGCCTGGATCCTAATAAGTTGTCAGAACCATAAAGTAATATATACATACGGTAAGTCAGAACAAACTATGGTGGCATGGTCCAGAGTATTTGAATGATCTTAACTTAATAATTAAAAATAATATTATTCCTATTATACCGGAAATCAATCAATTTTTTATTTAGAGGTTGATAAAAATGATATTAATTTAATGCCTTTATTTGTAAATATTTCTAGTATAACAAAAATGCAAGGTATTATGTCTTACGTGCTCAGGTTTATTAATAAATGTAAATATAAGTGTAGAAATTCGTCTTTAACAAAAATTAATGTCCCGTCCCGCCAATAAGCGCGAACGAATATAAAAATTCATTTACTTTTATTTTAAAATATATAAATCTATCATCTATTTATTTTTCTAATGAATTTCGTTCTCTTAAAAATAATAATGATATAAAAAAAATATTAAAATGTTTATATCCATTTATCGAAGACTGTGTACTACGAGTTGGAGGTAGACTGCACAATGCCTCACTTTCTTACACAGAGCACGGAATCCACGCGCGAGTGGGCAGCGAGCGGCGATTCCGTGCTCTGTGCTTTCTTATAATACAAAACATCCTATAATTTTGCCTAAAAGATGTCATGTCACAGATCTTATTATAAGACGTGAACATTTAAATTTATAACACAGTGGGCTGAAATTATCAATTAGTTCATTATAGCAGAGATTTTGGATTGTAACTCTAGAGTAGAATAAGTAAAGTATAGGTAAAGAGATAATGTCCCGACTTATAAATGGCCAATAGGCAGAATTGTTAAAATTTTATTAGGTTCGGATCAACGTGTTAGGGTAGTTGACGTTAGGACAAATAAAGGTGTCTACCGGAGAGCTATTAAAAAAATAGCCCCCTTACCTATTTATGATTAATATTATTTTATTTAAATGTAAATAATTGATTTGATTTCCTATTATTTGCTATATATTAAGTACTATGTTAATTTTCTGGCCTCGCCAAAATGTTGACAACTATAAACGTCAACAGAAACCTTTTTAATTATAACGTCAACGTTATAATTAAAAAGGTAGTTGTCATTTGACTTATTGAAATAAAGTGGTTTCTTGTTTTTTTTATTTGTTGATAAATGCAAAGAACGGCACCAGCGAACCCTCTAAAATACAGTCCACTTGATTCTCCACCAAATACTCTAACATTTTGACAACTATAAACGTCAACAGAAAATTAATAATTAAAAAGGTAATTGTCATTTTGACTTATTGAAATAAAGTGGTTTCTTGTGAATTATTTTATTTGTTGATATCCCCTGGCTGCGAAGGTAATATTCAACAATACTTACGTCGACAATGTAATTAATTACGGGTGCGAGTAGTATTGAGGAGGCGATTTTAATAAAAGAACAAATAATAAAATTACTCAGGCTGGGAGTAATTTTATTATTAGAACTTTAAATGTAATATTTGCAACAAATGCACAATGAAGCAGTCGATGTCGATAATACTGTATCGCATGATAGCGATGTAGCGACGACTTTGATGTCCAATCGCAACAATATTACACGACATTACTCCGAGCAAACATTTTTTTTCTGAAATCGATTTGAATAACGATTCTCTATTTCAAATCGATTTAAAAAAAAATGTTTGCTCGGTGTAATGTCGTGTAATATAATAGTATTGTTTGATAACCTACAAAACACTGTTTCAACCTACAAACACTCAACATACGCCGCTCCATGTCTACTACCCCATACAAATTTATGTATTTGCAAACATTTCGGGCCAAACCCGCTCAATTGATTGCTTTCACTATGCCGGCTAAATGATGCGATTACGAAATGGGCGGCGACAAGGCGAATTTCATTACGAGTATATTTTAATATACTCAAATACCTTATCGTCAATTCGACCACGGACCACCCACTTTACTTCAAATATTTTGTCACTACTGTTTCAAGATAAACGTTGTAAGAGAAAGTTGAATGTCCAATTAACTCTACAGTTTTAAAAGTTTTTCTTAAAACAGTACCTAGGGAAAAAATATTTGAAGTACGATAGCTCAATTTTGTATGGGGAACGTGTCAGAAATCAGAAACTTTAAAACTGTATCATAATGAGTACGCTTAAAAGTTTTTCTTAAAACAGTACCTAGGGAAAAAATATTTGAAGTACGATAGCTCAATTTTGTATGGGGAACGTGTCAGAAATCAGAAACTTTAAAACTGTATCATAATGAGTACGCAAAGTTGCGGGCAACAAGTACAGCTAGTATAATAATGTAGGACAATTTACACATATTGCTCTGGTCACAAACTAAGCTCTAGGCTTGTACTATGTGTACCAGAAGCAACTAAATAGTACAAGCCTAGAGCTTAGTTTGTGACCAGAGCAATATGTGTAATTTGTCCTACATATTATTAAAAAAAAAAAACTATATAATACATATTATATTTTATAAACACCCAGACCATGACACACTGTACAGAAAAGGCGTACTAATATTTTGTTGCCATGGGTGGGAATCGAACCCACGACCTCCGGATACAACGCCAAAGACGCAAGACCACTAGTCTACGGAGGCTGTCAAAAAGTAAAAGTATATAAGTGATTATATCTTCTCGCTAAAATAATTTAAAAATTATACTTAGTGATAATTCTTTACAAGCCCACAAACCTAACAAAAAAATATTGTGTGCACACATTCTTACCTACTAGAAGTTTAGTACAATTAGGCCAAATATGAACAAAATTCAGTAATTCACTTTTTTTTTCGGTGTTCATTTCACGTGAAAAGGTATCCAAAATAGAGTGAAAAATTTCTTTGATAGAATAGGTAATTAAAACAAAATCTTAAAATATTACATTTTATTTAAGTATATTAAAGAAAGTCTGTAATACATTATTATCGTAAATAGTGATCAATCATTTATATATTAGTTTTTTAACAATCTATGTACCTATTAATTCTGCTTCACCGATTTTTTTTAAGAAAACCTATTATAACAATATTTTTTGAAAGAAAAACATTTTATGTTATCTATAAGTCCAGCCCCCGTAGCATGGTCGCCCAAGATAGTGTGATAAAATTGCTTGTAGCGTCATAATTTAAAAAAAATGTATTGAAAACAATTGAATTTTAGTATTTTCTCACAGTTATCTTAACGCCGCTAGTTAGTGCTAGGAGGAGGGCTGAATTTTATTTTGAAGCAGGGAAGTTGTTTTTCTAGTACCTATTATAAATTTAGTTAAATACTCACTAATGTATGAGTAGGTATTTAACAGACTATTATACACTACTACTATGATAATGTTCTGATCACCACAACAATGTCTTATTCCTGACAATAACCCTTATGTCTAACAGTCTTACAAATATTTACAAATTATAGTAATATGTATAATATCATACTTAGTTAAAATATTATATTGTAGTAGATACTACTGACATTAAATGTTTTGCAAGGCAGTATAACATTTAAAATTCTATGAAATAGAAACACTATAGTCTTTTTAATTTGAAACAACAATATAAATAAATCATTATTACCTAGCTAATCCATATATGCTCTATTAACTTACTATGTATAAATGTCTTGCTAAACCAGATTTAGCCTAAACCTGGTTTTGGCACTTTTGTGTCATATCAATTTGAAAACATAAGTTAGTTAATCATCGTAAGGATTTTTTTTGTGCGGCCCTCCGTAGTAGAAAGCAAAATTAATTTTATTGAAACAAAAATATATATTACTTAAAAAATAGAAAAAAATGACGGGTCCATGAAGTTATATAATAATAGGGAGCCGCCCTAAGGCCTAAATTGCCTTTCCAAACTTGAGAATATAAGATGGCTGCCCGCTATACAAACCCAAAACAAAATATATAAAAAAACAATCAATGGTTGGTTGGAGTTAAAACACAAAATGGCGGCAACGAACATGTTTGAAATGTCGATTTATAGGATATTTTAGGCTTACAAACTCTTAAAAATATTATTGACAGGTACTATGAAAATCCGCCATTTTTAATTATTTATTAGATTAAGGGCCGATTCGACCAAAAGAAGGGATAACTTATACTGGGATAGTAATGTCAAATTTCATACAAATATTTATTCATAGATTAAATTATTAATACTCAGTTTTTTTTTTGTAAGTTAGGTCTTCTTTCGGTCGAATCCGCCCTAAGTAATATAAAAAAATCTCAAACCACCGTTTGGGGTTTAGTCAAATTTAAGTTTTTATTATGCTAACGATTCATTATACAAATATTTAGCTAAGGAAGGTAATAAAATAATACATACAATAAAAATATATCAAAACAAAGAAAAAAAATTGGGGCGTCTATGCACAAAGCAAGCCATTTTGGTTTAGCCATAGGTTATTTTTTTACTGTACTTGTCAAGTAAAGTTTGAAGTAATTTCACCTTTGCTGCAGAGAAGTTAGGAGAAAGATTCACCTAACTTCTCTGCAGCAAACTTTGTTACATCAAACTGTCAAGTTAATTTAATAAAAACCAAAGCAAAATGGTTTAAAGCCTATAACTAATCTGTTATTATAATATAATACAATACAAGCAATATTTCATACTGACTTTAGAATAAAATTGATTTAATATTTACATGTGTATTATAAAATAGACAATGTGTTCAAATGTTTTAAGCAATAACAATAATCTGATGAACTGCTGTATTATTTTTGTTTCCTAACAATTTTTCTAGAAGCAATTTTCAAATGCACATTAAATATTAAGTGAAAATAATAACATAAATACAAAAAATTCTCATTAGCACCTGCTAATATTTTATCGCACAAAAACCATAAAGTTCCAATTGTTAATTATTACCGGCTATACATTATAATTGATTTCATTCCTGAGCCGTGGCTTCTGTGATGGATTCGTACTGTTCTTTGTCCAGGTCTGTCATCGTGAGGCTGCCGTCAGGCAACAGCAGAACGACGCGCCGAGTGCCGCCTGACCAAACAAATATACATCAATTACTTACTAATATTATACATAAAAAATACCAGATTCACGGGATTCTTTATGTGAAAATATAAATATATTCAAAACTGCAATTATTTCTCAAAAAAAAAAAATAGTTTAGGTATAAATGTACCCGAATTTACGATCACTATTATTCACATATGTTTTTTTTATATAATTGGTTTTGGTAATGTTCCACTGTCGGAGAACGTATAGTGAAACTGTTTATAGATGGGTTATCGAGTCTGTCCAAACATCGCGGCGAGTTAGTCTACACTCATATCATCAGCTACGAGGTGAGATTAAAATCCCCTCCGCTGGGTACCCTGAAGCCGTCTAGGCGGTTTCGGGCGTCGTGATGATATATATTATAATTTTATGTAAATGTGCTGTTAATAAGCCTGTATTAAATAAATAAATAAATCTTATCGAAACTGGGAATACGTTACGAGCTTTGATCGTCTTCGGCTATTAGACGTTCAGAAATAATCAAATATGGAATTATCAGTTGTATTCAATAAAAGAATGTGGAGGTGTAAATATTACTTACTCAATCTCAATTACATAGTTTTACTTTAGTTGTAATAATGATTGACTAAGTAAAATCTACACATAATTTTTTGCCAAAAAAACTTTAATATCACTTAAAACAACGTTTAGATGTTATTTGACGTTCAAGTTCGCGAATACATTTTCTGTGCTCTGCTGAAAACATTGTGTGTATAGAGTGGAAACTATGGGGATAAAGAAAGCGGCCTTCTTATCTTTATCTCTATAGTCTCCACTCTCCATGGGCCTTAAATCGCCTGTCGCGAGAACAGAAGATGGCCGCCGCCATAAAGAATAATAAAAAAATTAGAAGAAAAGCAATACTAAGCTTTGATTGGTTAAAGTGAGAACAGAATATGGCGACAACGAACTCGTTTGACATTTCGTTTTATAGGCACATGGCGGTTCCATATTTTATTATTAGTTTCATGGGCGGAGACACATACCAGGCGAGGGCAGGTCGGCGTGCACCAGCTGGGCGATCACTTGCGTGGCGTCCTCCCCCGGCTCCCCCTCCACCTGCACCGTCACCTGCTGCAGCGCGCCGCCCCCGCCGCCGGGCAGCAGCGCCGCTAGCTGCGCTGGGTCCAGCGATAGCACGTCCTGAAAAATTGTTATGGATCAAATATTTATTTTATAAAAAAGAATTAGCCAGGTTAACTACATAAAAAATCCCCGCTGCGTCTTGATCAAAGACATGTAGTAGCTGGCTTACACGCTTTGGTTTGGATTCCTGACATACACTTGATTCTAATAAAATGCATACATACAATATAACCAAATACATTTGTTCCCAAAAATCAGCGCGATATTACCCCCACTATGCAACTACTACATTCAAGTTATTTGCTGCTAATTATACAATACAACTACAATGAAATTAAGAGTTTCAAATGCTAAATATTACAGAAATTGCTTACTAATTTGTTGTCAGCGTGTATTATAAATTTAATTTAAATTTAATAAACAATTACACTGGAATTCTTAAAAAAAAATATTGAAGAACACTCTAATTATAGTAGGTTGTCTCTTTTTTTTTAGCAACAATAATGAATATGCTTAAGAGACAAAACCTATTGTAACTAAAATGTTATTTAAGGACTCAATAACCATTAGAATATATTATTTATTTTTCTTGTGGTAAAAAAAAGTAAAATAGTGTACTTACGGAGGAGTCTTCTCGGGTGACATACATGACTTCCTCTCCATCGGCGCCGGTCTCTACTCCCTCGGCCGGCACCAATACCGTCTGACCGGCTTCGTTCTCACCCGTCACCTGCACATTATAATATCATGGTCAATGGTCAACATGTAATGACAATATGGTATTATTTATGGACGTAATATACTTAATATGATGGGGAACTTTGGTACAAAACCGGTCCGACAAGAATAACCGTGGTGAGAGAACTTGTTTTTTCTCCTCTTTCCATTGACTAGATTTCCCGCTAATCCTCATCATCTATACTAATCTATAATAACATTATAAAGAGGTGAAGTCTGTAGGGGGTAATCTCTGGATCTACTGAACCGATTTTGAAAATTGCTTTAATGTTGGATAGCCCATTTATCGAGGAAAGCTATAGGCTATATAACATCACCCTACAACCTATAGGAGCGGAGAATCAATAAAACATATTGGGAAAACAGGAAAAATTTGTTCTTTTTGAGAGCTTCCGTTGCGTGCTGCGTAAACGATTAAATTTGCGTAGACAAAGTTTTTTTTTTTTTTTCGATTGCTTGACCGTTTGAGCACCCCTGATTTAGATCCTAGTAAACTTATAATTCTATAAATAAAAGCCACAAAAAATGCAATAAAGTTACTAGGTACATTGTCCACAATTTTATTTTTAAAGTAAGTCAAAATGATTAAGTATAATATTTTAATAATGTTACAGAAATTATTTGCTATACATGAAATAGTAGTTTTATACTATTACCATTAGTCTTGCTATATTTTGTTGGATTATTTTAAAAAGCTAACTATTCTCGAATAATAAATAAAAATACCCTGCCATGACGTATGACAGACTTACCTGGTAGAGCACTCCGTCCTCGCCGCGTATCATGATGGGCGTGTTATCTCCTTGCAGCAAGTTAACCTCTTCTCCCTCATCCACACCGTCTTCTAATAGTTGCTTAACTGCACTCGCTTCTACTTTCACTTCACTCTGTTGTAACAAAAGCATTAATTAATATCTGTATAAAGTTTTCTCAGAGATATAAAGATAATGAACTCCAAGTTGGATATTTTGAACTTTTGTGGATGGTTTGAGTGTCTTTAGCCTCAAGGCAAAGGATCAGTACATTTTGCCATGGTAAGTTCATCCTGGTGTGTTTATATAATCTAATTGAGCACCACAACTCGATCCTATAATTTAATAAAAATAGGATCTAAAATAAAATACAGCCCATCAACTTGTTGATAATGTAGCTTTCTATTGGTTTAAATAATAATTATAATATGTAGATTTTTACTGTACTAGAAAAAAACAATATTAATACATATTATATTTTATAAACTGTACAGAAAAATGTACTAGTATTTTTTGCCATGGGTGGGAATCGAACCCACGGCCTACGGATAAAAAACAACCACTAGTCTAAGGAGGTTGTCTGAATATGTAAAGTAGTTTTTGAGTTAATCCAAAATTATCAGTTCTTTTATATTAGTATTCTTTCTGGTATACTTAGTACAGGCCTAGAGCTTAGCTTGTGACTCAGGTGGAGGCTATTCTAAAATTCAAATATTATTACCAGTGTGATCTCTTGAGGAAAAGAAAGAGATGGGTTATACATAAATTACATATCTGTCTCTTTTTTTGCTGAGGGATCACACATGTTAATTATTATCCCGGTTTTGGAATGTAGCCAATGACTGATTGACACAAGATCATTTGTGACACTTACCCCCTCTTCATCTGTGAGCACAGGTAACGATGGAGCATCTCCTGCGACCAACATGCCGGTGGTGCCGCCCGGAGACATCTCCACCTACATAAAAAAAAAATACAGAAAGAAGTAAAAGTTAAAAAATAAGTAATTTATGATACTTGGTTCCATGAGAAAAGTTGTTCAATTCCGTCAGTAGATCCTCATATTAACCCAAAGTACAACCTTCCAAGGTTTTCAACAAATTTCTTAAAATAATTTATATACATGCTTTTATGTATATAAATTATTTTAAGAAATTTGTTGTATCAAATGGCAATAATAACGGTTTAATATGTCCAGCCATTAAATTATGTTTTACTTGATGAAAAGTCTGTATTAAGAGCAAACTTATACAGATGCAAAAACAATCAAGAGTCATGTTGTCATGTTTAGGTTTTAGTCTGTGAGTTCACTGGTTTTTAGGAGACTATAGCAACAATTTCTTATTGAGGTGGTTCTCTTCTTTCAAGTTGCGATAAAGAAACTGGCGGTTGATTTGACGATAAAGCAGCGAGGATATATTTAGACTCGTAATGCAAGTTCGTCTTTGTCGCCGGCACATGGCCGTAACCATTTAGTCGGCATAGTGGGAGCGATCAATGTTGTTACAACAGTGTATTGATCAATCCCATTCATGGATTTTGTAGGACTTACAATCATGTAGATAGAAAGTCACATGCCATGCTCTAAGAAAAAAAAATGCCTTGCCTTGGGCCTTAATCGTGTTTCCAAATGTGAGAACAGAAGATGGCCGCGGCCATACAAACTCAAAACAAAAATTATTATAAACAATCACTGAGAGTCGATTGGTTGAAGTGAGAACACAATATGGCGGCAACGAATACGTTTGACATTTCGTATTATAGGCGATTATATTATTCTTAGTTTCATGATGTAAGTCAGATGATAATAATAAAGTAGAATCTTCCCAGTTTCACCATACCAACTTGTGAAACTGCTTATAGATGGGTCATTGAGTCTTTCCAACCATCGCGACGAGCTAGCCACTTGGTTGGTGAGACTCATACGATCGGCTACGACGAGGTGGGATTCGCTGGGTACCCTGAGACCGTCTATGCGGCGTAAGGCACCCGTATTGATATGTATAAGAACCTTCATCATGACGGGCGCGGGCGCGGGCGAGGGCGGCGTGGGGGGCGGCGAGGGCGTGGGCGGTGGCGTGGGCTCCCCCTCGGCGCGCGCCAGGCGGCGGCCGGTGAGCGGGCATAGCGTGAGGTCGCGCGACGGACTGTCCGGTGGGATCGGCTCCGACGACGACGGGAACGGGTCCGAGATCCCGTCCGATGAGTCAGATGATGCGCCGTCAGACTGATATAACAAATAATGACAAATTGAGTCAAGCTGGGAATACACAAAATCCGTCATCAGCCGAGGTATGCTCGGGCATCATCGGCCGAACTCGGCAGATCGAAACATATGTGCTGGCTACTTTTCCCTATAGTTGTATTTTGCTGTTAATAATGGTGTTGCGAATTAAATAGTGTTACGAATTTTTTAATATATATTTCTTTGCAGTAGTTCTATTGTTCCGACTTGAATTCGGCGGTTTTGGTGTACGTTTATTGTAACTCAACACTTCCAGCGGCCACATTCTGTTTCTTATAAAGTGCCCGTTAGATTGTCAAAATATCAAATTCCGTTATTAGCGTTCTCTCCTCCAATCAGCAAAGATTAAAAAAATACTCTGATTGGAGTTATTTTGACAATCTAACGATCACGTACGTAATAAGAAACAGAATGTGGCCGCTAGTTACTTTTAGCTTATTCACTGAATACTTACTTCATAATAAGTTGTGTCAGCATTCTTCTCCCGGACCCTGATGATGTTCCCGCTGGCCGTGGTGATGGAGTAGCCGGACGGCGCCCCTCGCCCGCGGCCTCGCGCGCCGCCGCCGCGACGTAGTAAACTGTCATTAGACTAAGACAAACAATTCTATTATTAGTAAGAATTGTCATAGCTATTTGTACATTAATAATTTGTAATTTTAATAATAATAATATGTAGGACAATTTACACATATTGCACCAGAGTAATAACAAACTTAAACCAGTCACAAACTTGGCTCTAGGCTTGTACTATGTGAACCAGAAACAATGATATAACGCATACTATATTTTATAAACACCCAGACCATGGTAAACTGTACAGAAAACTTATCTTCTAATCTTTGGGATCGGATGGTTGGGTATCGAACCCACAACCCCAGAATACAACGCATATGTAATTGTATATAAGAATAAATATTTCAGGTCAAGTTCTAATTAGTTTTGTAATTTTTATTCAAGTTCAATCAAAGAAATAGTTGAGATATAATACATGTTAAAGTTTATATATATAAATAAAAACCTATGCAACATTTTTGTAATCGTAATAGGATTTTTTAAATATATTTAATGGGGAGCTTCTTACAGCGCTCACTATAGGTGGTATCAAGCGGTTCTCTGGAATGAATGCCTCATTTTTCTTTCATTCCATTTTCTCACAATACAGACAACATAACATAGAAATGCTAGTTTAACTGTTTTTTGTCACAAAAATGTCGTCCGACATTTTCGACAGCACTGCGTAACAACAGCATGTATTACAAAATGGGTGAACTTGAGTGTTCAGACATTTAATTTTTTGGTCGATAGGCGCGAGTTAAAAAATCCAACATTGTTACATGGGTTCACTAATGAATTCATTTTTCACTTTTGATTCATTTTGTGTTCAGACGTTTCACTTTGAATGAAGGACAGAATGAACAACACATGTATATTTGAAACAGAGGGTTCAGATATACATGTGTTTGTGTTTTAAGAGTTAAATTATAGTATCCCCTATAATACTCTTATCTCCCCAACCCCAGAAAATCGATGCCCAATCTACATGAGTAAATGAGCATGATTATTTATCTATTTATATATGCGGGAAGTATTTATAGAATCCTCCGTTGCAGATTACCTAGTTGAATTAGTTTTTTGTATGAAGTTATTTATGTAACCTATAATATTGCAACCCCTTTCCTAATTTTATGTATGCCTATGCCAACTGACAACGCTCGAACCAATGTTGAGACTAATGGTATTTCCGATCCACACGTGGGACGAAAGAATGGTATTGTTACCAACAATGGTATCAATGTGTGGGCCTAAAACATGGCAATCAACTCAGTAGGCTTTGATATCTTCCTAGTCTGGTAAAAATAAGAACAAATAAAGCTAGTTAGATACATACTATGCCAAGTTTCTTGTTTAGTAAGGTTGACACAGGTGATTTAGTGTTGGGAGAGGTATTTGTCTTTTGTATAGTCCGTTGTATTATTCTCTGACCAGAGGGTGTAATAATGGTCTTCTCCGTTACTTGCTGACCCAACAGTCCTGATTTCTTCTGTAAAATAAAAAATAAGGTGGTGTATATTTAAACTTAAAATTATGTATGTGTAATTATATTATTTGATGGGTATAAAACAGGGACTGAAAAACCCACTCCCCGGCTGAAGTCTTTAAACAGTGTACCTCTTACAACGAATTACCCCGTGAACTTGCTTACCCATTACAACTGCTATCCTATATATTTAGGTAACCCTTTTGAAAGGCAAACCCCTATGTTTAACAGGTTAGCTTGTAAGACTTACTCTTAAACAGCCAGCAAACTATAGTGCAATTCTTTTTGAACTTTGGAAGAGGGAGGGAGAAAAAAAATAAGTTGATGGTTATTGCAGTTGATTAACATTGAATCTTTTGCGGACAAAATATTCTATTTAAAAAATATATATCTAAAATGACTCTTTTTATATTATATAGTAATATCAAAATCATTTAAAACCCTTAAAAGAATGAAGCGATTTGATTACCACATTTGTTAAAGTTTGATTGGGGTAATGCTTATTTTGATTTCAGTAGGTTAGCGCTTTAAAATAGCGCTCTGGGTACCCTGGGGCCGTCTAGGCGGTCTCGGGCACCGTAAGGCACCCGTGATGATATGATATGTGTATAATTGACTTTCGAGGTGCGTCACGTTACGCCCGCTCCATGTTATATTTATGTATTTTATTTTATTTGTCTTTATATCATCTCATACATTTTTTTTATAATGACCAACAAATTTATCACCATACTGTTTTCTGGCAAAATTCCAGGTAGTAAAAAAATGATTAAATTGGTTAAAAGTTATATATATAATACGCCAGAATTTTGACAGCTAGAAATTTCCCTTCTGTGAACGTTCCAAATTTACATTTCATTTTCACGAAATGTTACGCTTTGGTTTACAAATAAGATTCCAAACATTTTAAATATAAAATATATAAACTATGTATTAGGTAATATTATAAATTAGAACATATTCTTTAGGTATTTTCACATTTTTAGACACCTAAAACACTAAATCTTAGCGTCTCCGCTAGGTAGCTTCAAACATTCCCATACAAATCCAAAAATCACTGGCAGTTTATAAATTAAAACTAAATATGAATTTTATTCGTAGAACTCTAAAACCGTCTATAAATATCTCGGACCAGTGATTTTTTGTGAGTCTCTAGGAAGCTTAAGAAAGAAGAAGTCTAGCTACAGTGGCAGTGATCGACTGGTTCTCATCCTTGAAACCTTGAACCTGCTACGTCCGGTCCCTGGTATAAAATATTACTTCATAATTTGACAACAATTGTTGATTTAGTGTGAGTTTTTTAACATTTACTTCCCAGTTAATTAAACTACTGCTTTAACTTCTTCATCAACCATATACAAGTTAATAATTGATGAGTTTTTTTTTTAATCAATACGGCCACTTATTAAGAGTGTCACATTGTATAAATGTATTGTGTAATAAATAAGAAAAATAGTTAAAAACTTACAGCGGGTGTTAAAGGTGTTTTGTTTGTAGGCTTGAGTTCATTCTCTGATTTTCTCTGAAATTAAGTAAATTTTTAGTTTCTTGTTTTCATATTATTGATTTATTTTATAGCTTACTTTAAATACCTGTTTAGCTGCCATTATCTGTTTTCTGATGGTATCTTGATCTATAGAAGTTCCAGGCTTACCAGGTGAATCTATCTTTATAATGCCTGAACTCTTTGACATTATGTACACACCTGATTAAAGAAATGTACTTTATTAGAAAATCACATACTTTTACAGAAATACAACAAACAAACAAAACGTGAATATATTTAAAAATAGATTAGATAATTTAAAAATGAATAATAAATTAGTTACACAGTGATGTAGGTAGTCGCATCAGTGAATACTGCTTGTCAATACTATAATAATAATATAATACCTTGACTTTTAATCTCAGTACAAAAAATATACTGCCATAAAAACTTTATTGAATGTTTAACTTAAAATTGTGTTTTGTCTCTCTGTCGGACAAAGTAAAGATTTTTTATTAGTTTGCTTGTTATTTACATTACTTATTTCATTACAATACCAAAACATTGAAATAATTAAAAACATAAAATGAACAATATTTTATCCAAGACTCCACATCTTGGGCAATGATAACGACCTAATTTCGACCTATTCAGGGGCCTTAGCACAACAGCATCAATGAAAAATGTTGAAAAAACCAAGGAAAAAATTGATTCCTTTTGAGAGCTTCCGTTGCATGCACTATGTAAACAGTTAAAGTTACGCAGACGAAGTTGCGCGGTTTAGCTAGTTAATGTATAAATGTGTTTTGATGTTAGTATAGACTTACCACTGGACAAGTTAGGTATCTGTTTGGGATCAACTTTAATTACTCCTTTAATATTGGGCATTCCCTTACCGCCCAATCCTAGTTTCTTTACTAGCTCGGGATCTACGTTGGACTTTGGTGAGCCATTAATAGGTTTCTTTTCTTGTTTTATAGATCGTACTGGCGAATCTTCTGTAAAATATAGACATGAGGTGTAAATAAAACATTTAACACAATTCTATGGATAATATTATTATCAATGGTAGAAATGATTAAAATAGACATTTTATGAGTATAATAAAAAATATTGCACAACTTCATCAATTGACATGATAATTTTAGATTGTAAGTACATTCAAAAGTTTTAATTTCTAAACCGCCTTTACACACAATTAGATTGTTAAAATATGTCCCACAAACATTGTTTTATTATCATTATATATTATTATCGCCTTTATGCCTAAAATCACATTTCCAAATATGAGAATAGAACATGGCTGACGTCATACAAACTCAAAGCAAAAAGTCAGAAGAAAAATTACTATAAACAAGCATTGAGTGCTGATTGGTTGATGTGAGAACACATTGGGGTGGTTCAATATCTTATTCTTAGTTTCATGATTTAAATATGTATTCAAACATGTTACTTTAGAATTGTGACATATACCTTTAGAACCTTCAGAGTCCGTGTAATCCTCATCATCACTGGTGATCTCCTTCTTAAACTTTTTGCTGGTGGTAGACTCATCATCAGTTGCCCCACACCAGGCCTTGACTTGGTCTAGAGCTCGGGCTTTACTTGACCGCTGAAGTCGTCTGTAAAGAAATATATTATCTGTATACAATGTGTTAAAATCTTTTTTTTGCTATATGTTGCAACGGCAGAACAAGTAATATGATTTCAGCTCATAAATTTCGCTAATAGCTTTGTCTTGGCTGACCACAAAAAAAAAGTGCAAAATTTTGCCACTGATGGCATTTTCTTGTATTTGCTTTCAGCTTTGAATTGTTAATTTGCAGTACATTTTGTTTAAAATGCATAAAGAATGATTTTTATTAGTCATATTTTCAAGAACAACAAAATATATAAAAATAATATTTTTTTTAATGTATATTTCATCAACAAACATACATTATTTATATATAATAACAAATGTTTTACCTCATTCATGACTTAGCTTGTAAAACGTGATTGAAAATAGTCCTTACCCTGTAGGTGTGTACGTTGGTGTTGGAACTTCTTTCTTTAGTTTGACAGCGGGATTGAGAGCTTGCTTCACCTGAATATCATTAAAAACAAATTAAAGCATCAACAATAGTACATTGTTCACCGAGGGGAGAAAGTCACCGATTACTAACGAGGGCGAAGTTTGAGGCCCGACGCGAAGCAGAGGGCCTTAATTCGCTCGAGTTAGGAATCGCACTTTCTCGCCGAGTGATACATAGTGTTTTATACTACACCTACGAGGAAAATAAAAAATAAAATCTCTATTAATTAAAGTTTATATTAAAATTATTACAGTTGTTAAAACTTAATAAATCAAAAATGCAAACAAAGTAAACAGCCAATAAACCAATACTTTTATTTTATTTTGATTAAAATTTCGAACTTGTAAAAAAAAACTAGGCTGTATGGCTTTGAACCCTTGCCTTTCCTAATTTGGAAGAATTGAAGAAAAAAAATTTAAAAAAAACTAGCACGTTAACAATGAATTTTCATATACTTTTTCCTCCCGCTTAAGCACGTTAACAATGGATTTTCATACACTTTTCCTCCCGCATATTTGTACGACTACAAAGACGTACTATCTGACCTATTCTTACACAAGTAAGAACCTACTTTCCGAGCAGGTGTAGTATAAAGACTAAACATTAATACCATTGTGCCTGTCTCCATTAAGCTAAACAATCTGTCACAAGTATATTAACTTACCCCAAGATTAAAACCCAAACATGATGGTTTTTGCATCGGGTCGGTCAGCCTAGTGAAGTTATAGATAACTCCCCTCCACTTTTAAACTGTTAAAAATAACAATAATAAGGGTACCTTAACAGGAGTCGGTCCACCTTGTGACTCCAGTTGTGCCCTGAGAGCCTTTAGTTCTTTCTGTCTTGCCAGTTGCTTCTCAAATGCTTGTAGGAGATTCTTGCATGTGTCCATGTTTTCTACTGGCTCCCAAGTGTTTTGTTCACTGTAAACATTATTAAGTTTTTTAGAATCATGAGGACCTGAGATACAAGCTTCCTGCCTAATTTAGCAGATTCCATTAAAATATCTAATAATATTGGTTATAATTGAGAAAATTAATTTGATTTATTTTGAGTAATAAATAATATCAATTTGCTATTTGCTAATATAGGATTGGTTATTTAAATATACGAATGATTTAGATATAGATAGCTTTTCATCTTCTTTTACATAAGTAGTGAAACAAGTACCAACAGCATAATATGCTTTTACTATAGTAGACAAAGAAAAATACAGATTTTTTTCATATTGAAAACTCATTTGTGTTTAAACCTTGAACTAAATACTTTTGTTATAATCAGCCACCACAAAAAATAGGTATACCTACTGTTTTTGTTTGTTGTTTACTGCATTTTTACTCCAGAAATGTTATATTTGGTTTTACTATAAATGTAAATGTCCACTTACTGTGGGTATCCCTCCCATTTGAGCAGATACTCATACTGCTTGGTGCGGGGGTTGAATCTCTTGGCAAGTATCTTCTCCACAATAAACTCTCCAGCATCAGCTAGATCTCCACGCTCAGTTCTTCTGGCGACGCGTTCTTCGGGCGGTACTCGCTCTTGTGCGTTACGAATTGAGTCATCATACTAAAATATTAAAATGATTACTTTTTCATTACAAGTGCTTTGGATTTTTTTTATTCAATCCTTCACCTATGGTATTAATAGTTCTTATTAGAAGAATCTGTTAAACCTTCACCTTTGGTATTAATAGTTCTTATTAGAAGAATCTGTTAATAATTTTTCAGTTTATTAGTATGCTGTGTTATTTTTTATTTAGGTATTTCGGTAATACAAGTTGAATGAACCGAAATGAAAAGAATGAGCACAGTAAGTAGAAGATGTGCGCTTCCCTAGTCAAGCATGATAATTTATATTTATATCTATCAATATAAACAGGAAATCATTCTTTTAGATGGTTTTTTTATAAAAATTGAATTAAAAATCAGAAAATTTTTCTTCTATGTGGAAATGTAGAAATAATATCTTCTATGTGCTTATCAGCTTTTTGATATCAAGCAAATATGTTAAATTCTGGTAACTCACCCTAAGTTTTTGTAGATTCGAAGCTACTAAAGATTTATTCATTATGTTAGGTTTCTTCATGGGACTGGAGATTACATCACTTTCCTCACCAGAACGATGTGCTGTATCCGAATCATCCTAAAATATCAAAATTATTGGTATGATAATTTATATTGGCATATTGGCATATAAAAATGACAGATTCAAATAGTGATTTAAACAAAAAAAAAAGCTATAAAAACACTCCATTTGTGATTAAGAAGTCTGCATTCTCTATACAAAATGACCACATTTTCAGTATATCAACTGTTTGTAGCCGAGTTAAAATAATATTTGTCGGTCATTGTAATTATTAACAAAAAAAAAAATTGACCTACAACTAACAGCCAAGTTGTATGTTTGTATGTACTATGCATCAACGTGACTGGTGAAACCTTAAATTGTAGTTTGGCTAATTTATAAATTTCCAATTTATGGTACCAAGCCTAACCATGATCTAAGTGCATATTATTCTAGTTATACAATAAAATATATTGACAATAAAATTGGTTGCAATGATCAATGTTATATTAGAGATGTTATATTTAAATAAAAGTAATTCTATGTATTGAGTTATCAACTGAACTTATTACAAACAATTATTTTATACCAATTTATGTTTTTTCGGTCTGCCCCTTTTCTTTTCTGCAGCTACTTGGATTGGAACTAGTTGGTCGTCAGGTACTGTTAATTCAGTCTGAAATTTAATTAAATTAATTTACATTTAGGATTATATTGCGTTCCTACTTTTCATAACAGGACAATAAAAATAGGATTCAACTTTATTAATTAGCCTGTTTTGGCATTCGCCAACGAGCCATGGAGCTCAGTATACTAGGCTTTAAACGTATAGACTTGTCTATACATATCTTATGGGACTGGCCTGGTCATGTGTGTCGAATGCCAGGCAAATTGTGGGCAAGGATGACCACAGAGTAGGTGCCACAGGCCCAGAAGTATATAGAGACAAGCTGGATATGTTCAAAGGATATGTCCAGAACAGCTAAAGACAGAAAGTGATGAAAGGAGGAATGGAAGACCTTTGCCCAGCAGTGGGGCACAACAAGTTAAATAAAATAAATTTAAAAAAAAAGTTGAAATCCATCCTGTTGCCAATTAATATTGTAATGACAGTCCCAATTCAAAAACCTTGTAGGTCTGTTTACCACCAAATTGATACAGTTACATGTTAGGAATCAAAACGTTTTATAGATAGACTTACCAATGTGGCGTGGGCATATTTGGATGTAGACAAGACATTAGTTCCTGCAGTAATCCAGGCATTGCGGTGAGTAACCGGCATTCTACACCACTGCTGGTACAACCTCCAGCTGTTATTGTGCCCAGTCTCCCCTGAAGAAGAACATTTCCATAGGAGAAATGCCCAGATCTGAGCTTCTCTCTCGTTCTGAAAAATTTGTTAGCAATACTTATATTATATGAATGCCTAAATCTGGAATTTGAACTGCCTAAATCTGGAATTAGTAGAGATTTCATATTATACAGTTTGCCTGGGATACCTTTAGAGATATTTTATTATTATTAAATAATAAGCAATCAGCATATTGCTGATATGCCTATATCAAGCACTGGTGTATAGTTCTTAATTTTATTATTTTTAAGGTCAGATTTTACATAAATTTTATATTTAGCTCATAGCATTACTTATTATTTTAGCATGATTTTATGTTGATTCTTTATTTTTATTACACATATAAACACTATATATAAGTTGTTGTATTTTCCTGTTTCGATTTTAGACTGAGTTTACTGGTTTTCAGGAGGTTACTGCATCACTTTCTTGTCAAGGCATGGTTACTCTTAATGCAAGTTCGTCTTTGTCGGTGCCCATTTAGTAACCAAAACATTTTACTGACAAAGTGGGAGCAATTAATATTGTTAAATGTCAATTTATTGATTGGCTGCTTGGCTTTGTAGGTCTGCTTACCATCAGGTAGATATCACATGCAATGCTACAATATATAAAAAATACACCAAGGTGGGAAACAGGTAAACTCACCCTGAGGGTCTAGAGGTATAAATAAAGAATAATGTTTTAATGATACTTATACACATTGCTAAAGGTATCCTGGACAAATTGCATAGGCTTTACAACACCATGTTTTAAACAAATATGCAAGTTAATAAAATTGGAAATTAAAATTGTTTGATTTTAATTTGAAACCTTTTGTTATCCTAAACAAAATTAGATATCTTACAATATCCTTAATAGGTGAATCTCCTGTGCATCCCTCCTGTTCCTTATGCTCCTCAAAATCCTTGATAAAATGAAACACATTATGGCAGCTTCCACACACCAATACGTCTATTATTGCCATTTCCTTGTATGCCTCTGAAACATAAATATAAGCCTATGAAAATAGTACTATCTATTTCAATGTATGAGATGAGAATTTACTTAGAAACACCATGGGGCATAGATTTAACGGGACTATAACAGGCAGGTCCCGTTATCATTATCTAATGATATAATCATAAAATTAAGTTACATATTATCTATTCATTAAGACTAAGGCACCATATACCATTAGGTCATGCTGTGTAAAATAAAATTGAATTGTATAAAGAACTACCAAATATATAGGACATATTGCACTAGGTGTGTACCAGGAAAAACTTTAGTGATTCATGAAAACACCCAGACCGAGGCAAACATTAGTCATGCAGCCGTCTAACAGAATAATGTCTGTTACAAAGAACTGCATACTTTTCAGGAAATCTTGTAAGTAAATGTCTGACTTACCTTTAAGTGCTGTAGGATTTTTTGCCACTTCATGTGGATTTCCAACAGGTAACTCGGAACTAACAGAAGCTTCAGCATCGTCTGTAGTGCTCATTTTAAATCTAAAATAATAAGATCATAGAATATTATAACCTCTTATACCGGCGATTCCCGCCAAATTAATATCTTACTGCTGCTCAAAGAGAATAAAGCCAATACGTTTATGCTACTCTTTGTCTTCTAACAGCACTTTTTTACACTACGCAGGTTACTATTAAAATACTTTCAGTGGGTGAAATTAGTAAACCCAACCTTTAGTAGAATTTGTAAATAAAACTAGAGTAGAATATTATAATTAAAAATTTTAATCACATAGTAGCTTTCTCACATGCCTTATAAATGCCGAATAATATGCTTCACCTCATTTTAATGTAACTCAAAATATTATTTATCTTGCAACTGCACTCACCAAATAAGTTTCACCAAAGTTATTTTTGTAAACCAAATTATTCGTTCCGCGGTCAAACGAAACAAATCACACGACAAAATACAAATGGGAAATGAATTAAAAAAACAGCGTCACCGACATTGGAACAATCATTACCGACAAAGCCTGTTTTCAATATCTAATATCGTACGACCAACCAATAAGAAAACAAGTGTATAAATTTTAAACCAATCACAGCTACTTAAATTATGATAATTAAAAATGACATGAAGTAACATACTACATAGTAAATTTGTACCGACACGAATGCCGACAAAACAATTATACCGACATCAATAACTAATTTTATATTTGTTTAAAATTACTGCATAAGTAGGTACAGAGATCACTTAATTAAATTTAATAAATCACTAAAGTATGGTAGGTGGAAAGGTTTATTATGCAACGAAAATGGCATAAATCTATTGACGCCACCTAAATAACGACTTTAGTTCTTTAAACAAAATCTCTTATGATAATAATAACAATAATAGTGAATAATAGTAATATGTAGAGCAATTTACACAATTTTCTCTGGTCACAAATTAACCTCTAGGCTTGTACTATGTGTACCAGTAACAACGATGTACATATTATATTTTATAAACACCATGACCATTAGGTACAAAATGTACAGAAAAACGTAACTAGGTACTAATATATTTTTACTTTTTTACCATGGGTGGGAATCGGGAATCGAACCCACGACCTTCGGATACAACGCCAAAGGCTACTAGTCTATCTACAGAGGAGTCGGTATTATGTGGATGCTAGTAAGGGGCGAGGTGTTTTTTCAAAGATTTATTTTTAAATGTGTTTATATACTAAGCTTATAGGAATGTTTTAATTTCACAATTAATCACTAATATAGACGAGTCCACTCTCGATCTAGCTAGGTATTTAGTAATTTTATTATACTGCTAACATAGGTACGCCTCAACTTGGTTGGGTTCGACCAAATACCTACTGTCGGGGGATGCAAAAATCGAATTTTCTGTTTGTCAGTTTCTCAAACCGGTACTTACTTGTTTTTCGTTTTTTTTTTCTCTTATTATAAATAACCCTGAAAAAATGAAATGTTTTCTTTTTGACGGTTCGAAAATATTCCATTACTAGCGGCCCGTCCCGGCTTCGCACAGGTTTGTATAACTTTAACTATATGCTCAGCGCACGCCACGGAAGGCCTCAGAAACGATACTTTTCCCCCGTTTTTAAAACATTTTTGGTTACTGCTCCACACCTATAGGACCTAGCGTGATATTATATAGCCTATGTTACTTCTGAATAATGCAGCTTTCTAATGGTGAAAAAATTATTGCAATCGGTCCAGTAGTTTTTGAGTTTATTCATTACAAACATACAAAAATACAAATCTTTCCTCTTTATTATATTAGTATAGATTAGTATAGATATGGCAGGAGAAGAGATCCACAAAAACTTTCAAAAAAGCACAGAGATAACTCTGTGTAAAAAGGCTGTTTCTATTTTTGAGTATCTATATTTACATTACATGTCTAGTTATACCCATTTTAGTATTGCAAAACGTGTTAAATTTATTAAACATATTTTGTCAGTTTTGGGCATATTTTCACTAAATTTTGGGTATATTTGACAACCTCAGTAGACTAGTGGTTGCGCCTTTGGCGTTGTATTTGTATCTGCAGGTCGTGGGTTCGATTCCCACCCATGACAAAAAAAATACTACGTTTTTTTCTGTACAGTTTGTCGTATGTAGTGTTTGACGTATTAATAGTCCGGTCAAGGAGAGCTAAAATTTGGTGAAGAGCTGGGGTTTAAACTTTATTTGTAATGGGGGCCATTACAAATAAAGTTTTAAAAATCCCCATCCATCCTATCTGTGCTACAAAGTTATTCGGGGTAAAACCTTAAACCAAAGTTAAAAATTCTCTACAAAAATGGTTTTCGTGACTTTTTCCTAAGAGACATTCCTGGCCCATGTTTGGAAACTAACACTTCACTGGGTAATGTCACAGAGTGCGATAAAAAATTGAAAAATGCTTAGAGAAAAAGAGATGCATATAGTGACACATATAGTTTTGTGTAGTTTACGAACGCGGATCTAAGGGCCCGTTCGTTTTGGGACTGAAATAAGTTCACAGTGATCATAATGACATTATGCGAACTTGCGTTTTTTTTGGTTAATTTCAATCACAATGCCACAATTACCACTATCCAAATCGAACGCAATTGTTATCACGAATCTGTCAACTGTCACTTGTCAAGTAAAATATAGGTTAAATCGTACAATCCATTAATTTTATATGCGAAATCTTTCTAAAATCATTTCGATTTAAAATACAATAAATTTGATCCTAAAAATATAAGACGGCTGCGACGTTTAAAACAACAACAACTGTCACAACCACAAACGTCAAAATATGTTCACAACGCCTCACCTATCGACTGGGGTCATTGTGATCAGGGGCTCTAGAGAAAAAGCAGGCGAGGCGACATGTCGCGTCGCCTTCAATCAAAACTGTATAGACTTTGGCAGGTGACAGCGTACCTCACGCCTACTGTCACTGTCAAAATACATACGTTTTTGACTGAGGCGACGCGACATGCATGTCGCCTCGCCTGCTTTTTCTCTAGAGCCCCAGTTCACGGTAGCATTATGGGCCAAAAAAACGACCATTGTGGCAGATCACATCGCCACTTTTGCCGCCGAAATCTCAAAATAAACGCATAAATATACATCGTGATCGTTGTGAACATGTTTCAGTCCCAAAACGAACGCATGCTAAGATGTCGCCATTGGGCCCGTTCCTCTTGGGAATGAGACTTGATCACAATGACCATGATGACATTATGCGAACTTGCGTTTTATTTGGTTAGTTTCACTCACAATGCCACAATTACCACTATCCAAATCGAACTCAATTGTTATCACCAATCTGTCAACTGTCACTTGTCAAGTAAAATATAGGTTAAATCGTACAATCCACTAATTTTATTTGCGAAATCTTTCTAAAATCATTCCGATTTAAAATAAAATAAATTTGATCCTAATAATATAAGACGGCTGCGACGTTTAAAACAACAACAACTGTTACAACCACAAATGTCAAAATATGTTCACAACGCCTCACCTATCGACTTGGGTCATTGTGATCAGTTCACGGTAGCATTCTGGGCCCAAAAAAACGGACAATGTGGCAGATCACAATGACACTTTTGCCGCCGAAATCTCAAAAAAACGCTTAAATATACATCGTGATCGTTGTGAACATGTTTCCGTCCCAAAACGAACGCGTCCATTCTAATGTTCGGATTAATAGTCGTTGCTTAGCCCAAGCCATTGCATGGAACTGTCAGAATTTAGTTTTTTCCACAGAGTTATAGAATCAGAGATAACATAATAACCTTATATGTTGGGCTTACTCACTCTCATGGCACAGATCATATAGGTTTTTCACTTCCTCAGTTCACATACACTCGTAAGAAATAAGTACCCGTGGCAAAAAACAACGACAATAGGTACCAATTTGTCTATATTTTTTTCCTTTTCTTCTGGCTTTTTCTATCGCTTATCTTGATGAGATAATTCAGCCAATAACAGCCCCCCTAGCCAAGAGCATGAGCGCTAAAAGCGCGCACGAAAGTTTTGTATGAAGGTGACATTTGGTGATGACGTCACGTTCGTTAAATGCGTTGACAGAACAAATTGCCAGCCAAGAGAACACGGACGGTGAGCGTTGGGCATTCGTTTTCGTTAAAGCGCTCGCGAGAGGCCAATTTCCCCATACATTTTGACAGAAACCGCTACATACTCGGAGGGAATTGCCAGCCAAGAACACATTTTTGTTCGTTTTTTGCGAATGCTAGACGCTAAATTCGACTGTATACGGGCGGGTGGTCGGGGTCTCCCTTTCGAGCTATATTCTATCAAAACGACGCCATTGTTTTGATTTAAATTAACTTAAAGTATTGTTTTTTGTTGTTTTAGAAGTTTTTTATTGCGTTGTGTAAATTAAAATGCATAAATGAAATTTATTAGTAACTGCAAATAACGAGTGGCGTCTTCATCGACGCCAAATATAAATTAGAGCAACGAAAAGTTCTCTCTATTTCATACTTACAAAACATCTCAAAACACAGAGTGTGATCAAACTAAATCAAGGAACTAAATATTCAAGAATCATAAGGACTAAGGAAGGAGTAATATAACAATTTTAAAACTATACCTACAGCAAAAGTACGACTAGGAAAAATTGGAGAAGAATTACGAATAAAAGGAGTCCGACAAGGAAACCTATTATCCCTCAAACTCTGCTCGGCTGTATTGGAGGAAATTTTTCGTCAATTACATTAATTGGAATTATTTGGAATAGCTATGAGCTTAACATAAATGGAAGTAAAATATCTCAACTGAGATTTGCTGATGACCTAGTTCCAGTTATTATGCAAACAACTAACAAGAGAAGTGGAAAAGCGGGGCTTAAAAGAACCATGTGTGAAAACCAAAGCTATGACAAACAGACATAAACAAACCCTGAAAGTAAATTATCAAGAAATTGAATAGGTACTTTTATTTAGGTCAAACAATTGCTCCAAAACTTTAAATGGAGAAAGAAATACATAGAATAGTATGTATGTTCTCAGGTCTCTGAAAGAAGTATAAAAAAATCAAGACATCCCAATGACGAGTAGTTGGAGACCGCTGCCAATGGTATTTGCTGGAGGAGGCCTATGTCCGAGGACAACCTGAACAAATATCTGATCTTGATTGATAATATTGGATAGAAGTGTTACAACATTAAATCAAACAAACCAATATTAGGCAATAAGTTAAGAAAACATGTATAAATTCTTGTAATATATCAACAAATAAAGTTTATTTTTATTTATTTCTTTATTTTTAATGAAAAGTTCACATTTTCAAAGAAATTGGGGATACCAGGGAGAGTTTAGGTAACATTTTAGGCTTAACAAAGGATTTTTCAGAGCCTTTGTGAAGACCTAGAATGTTTCACAAGCCGCACAAACTTATGGTTCAATATATATTGCTATATTCTTCTTTAATAATATAATTGTATATAGTGCCCTAAAAGAATATGATTTTCCTTGACCATTACTAATAAAGTTACAACTTTTAGTATTTCAGGGACTGATGATGGTCTTTGAAGTTGTACAGAATGACTTTTCACCTTGAGTTTCAAATTTAAAAGAATCCTTTTATACTGGTATATTATTATAAAAAAAAAAAATCCTAGCCTTAGTAATAATAATATATACAATTTATACTCATTACTCAGCCACATTAGATATTTACAATATTAGGTATTTTATTATATACACTATATGACCCATACATGCACACACATAAAAATATTCACTTAACGCTGTAATATATATGTATAATATTGTTAAGTAAAAACTACTTAGTATTATTATATAAATGGTACTAAGTAGGGTATATGTAGTATGTACTATTAGACCTATATTGTTTATACAAGCTCTTTTAATTAGAGAAATTTAAATTCCAACCATCCATGCAAGCACTATAGTTAGGATGGTACTTAGAGTAACGTTTCATTATTTTATATGAATACTATTAGGGAATTACATGTATCTAATGTAGGCATTTGTAGATATACTTATCATAATGGTAAGCATATCTACAAATCTTAATATTAAACACACTGGTATTCATAAAAAAAACTTTTTGAGTCCTTGAAGAACACTTATATATAGTAGGTTATGTCTCTTTTTTTACCAAACAAAAAAATAAGTAAAAAAGAAACAAAACTTATTTTAACTAAAGTGTTCTTCAAGGACTTTATTATATTTTTATCATTAAGACTGGTATTAATTAAAATTCATAATAAAAAATATTAATCTTCATAAATCTGACCCATTTAAATGATACAAGTATCAATAAGAAATGTTAATAATGATACCGGCATTTCTTATTCAATACGCTATATTTAAATGGGTCCATCCGACAGACCTAGACACCTTTAAACTTGTCCACCTATATGTCTGTGCCACCTATATTGATTCTGTTAATGTATATTTAATTAAATATTTCCCAGAATATTGATTTCTTAAAATTGGATAATATTCACAATAAAACATAAACAAATTAAAAGTAAATATTTATTTAATAATTTTGTTTGGCTTGGGCCACTCTAAAACTTTGAGCACCATAGTTTGTGACCTCTCTTGAAGGGGGTCCTTGAAACTCTGCAAAGTATAAATACCTGAAATAAAAAAAATACAAAAATAAAAAGACCAATTTTTTTTTAATAACAAAAATCACAATTGCAACATAACTGGGTTGGAGTCAGGTTTTACTATCTGTGTCAGTTGACTCCACGCTTCTAAATATAGTAGGAGAGTGAATTTGAGACAATGTTCTTAGCAAACCATGGATTCACCGTGCGGGTGCCAGGTCCATCGCGTGGTTGAAAGGCAGGGGAATGAACTGCAGCATTCCCGGACTTAAGACCGCGAAGTAGGTTTAAAGGCCTTTTAAACTCTCACCTGCACTGTGTTCACTACCCTCTCTACTCAACCAAATACTATTAATTTAATTTAAAAAAAAGTAAGCGGACAATTTGTAATTTATTTTTCTTAACTCACCTATAGTGTAACATCATATTGGTTATTACGCTGCACAAGCCATTACAATTTGGGAAGACTCTTCAGATTCATAGTGCAGAACTCTGTCTATTCCAAGGTATTTTAATGACCCCCTGAGATAACCATTTGCCTGCTTCACACATATCCTGACTTGGCAGTGTATTGGTCCGCTGAGCTATAAATTAGGTACGGCAGGGGTAACCAATCATGGTTCCAAGGCATATCCGAAATCACCTGAAATAACATTTATTTGTATGAGAAACAAAGGTAAATAAATGGGTGTTGTAAACACATAGGTCCGTTTTGTTTCGCCTATTCGGCATACAAATGTTTTAACAATGTGTCTAATCAATTATTAAATATATAACCTTAGAAGCACTTATTTATTTTGATTCTTACCTATTCAAAAAGTGAGTTTCCAATCCGAGAACGATATAACTGCAATATTTCTTCCTTGATCAGAGAATTGTTAAAAATAAATTGGTCGTGGGCCGCCCCGGATGCCTCGAATTTATATTTAGAATTCTTCAGTTTATATTTACAACTTAAAAGTGCCATATTAATAATGCCGAAGAGTTTTTCTGCAATGTTTCTATTTTCTATTAGGTTTGTTCGTAGAGAGTATTAAGTTCCTTGGTTTTGTTTGTAATCAAATGTAAAAAGCATTGGCCCGTAAAATAAAACGAGATATCACATAGTTACACCAATAGGATTTATTTATTATTATCTCTCTCTATTTATCACTAAAATAACGAATGTCGTTCCGATTTGGCATGTAAGTTAATTATAACATTAATATACAAATCTGTAAAAACTGTACAATAATTTTTACACCATTAATATGATCAAAAATGTATATTGCTTTAATTTATATTCTCAATTCATTCGTAATATAATTATTATGTGTTATAAAACATCATACTCAAAATCACTCGCGGGTTTTGAATATTTTATCGGAACGTCAATAATCGAGCCGAGCGGTCGCCCTCCTCGTTCGACAGAATGAAAGTTAACGTCAAAAATTGTTCATGGCTACCGATTTCTGTCGATCACTGACCGTTCTGCGACGCTTGGTCGCAAAAAGCGCCGATGCTCTTGGCTAGGGGGGCTGGTGTATTTATATTAATGTATCTCACAGATTCAGAGTACTAAAATTATCTTCTTGATTTCTTTTAGACGTTTTATTGTGGCTTGTTTGACAAATTGCATTGTCTATGCTTGTAAGTCAAGTTAAATGTCATAAGTCATAACATGTCATATTAACTGTATAGTTTTTCATCTCGACCTTTTTATTGCAAATACTTAATATTTAATTACAATTACATATTGTAAAGTGTAGAGTTTAATAAAGTAAAGTGTAGTGCTTATATGTAAGACAATGCAAACCATCAAAAAGTGCCTGGAATAACCACAAGTAAGTTTTAAATATTGACTATGTTTTAAATATATGCATTTAAACACTTATTTCAATATAAACAATAGTTAGTATTGTCCTTTCGAAATATGTGTCACACATATATTACATATATTTAATTATGTCTAACAAAATTTCAATATAAATCTTACAATTTTCGCTACAATTTAGAGAAAAACGTAGAAATTTTAGGACCATAACAACTTTTGACAATTCATAAACACAGGGTCGGATTTGTCAAATAATTTTAGATTTTTTTTTTGGTGTTTTATTGTGACTGATATTTATGTCTCATCTGTACAATTTGAATTGTTTAAATATAATATGTAGTAGTATCGTCGTTCCCGATACACATAGTACCGCATCAGTTTGTAGACTATATGTAGGTATATAATATACCTACATAATATTAATATTCTTTTAGATTTCCTAATATTCTATATATAATTTCTTTTAGATTGCCTTTGAGTAAAGCTTGGAATGCTCAAATGAAAATGTATTTTGAACCTAAATTTGAAAGTGTTTTGTGTTGAAAGCACTCTGAACAGCATCTAATAAAACAATGCTTTCCACAGCAGATTCGTTTCCGATGAAATTTTCCCACAATATTTGAGTCACCAACAGATTAAGTAACTATTTTTATTTATTAATTTAATTTTAATTTAATGAAGAGCAAAACATTTTTTTTTTATTAATAATTAATATGAGAATTTAATTAATATTGTGGTGTACGACAACACCACTATAGTGCCTCGGCTACGAAGAGGTGGGGTTAAAACCCCTCCGCTCGGTACCCTGGGGCCGACTACGAAATGGGTAGTTGAATTAACGATAAGGCAGCGAGTATATTAAAATATACTCGTAATGCAATTCGTCATTGTCGCCCCCCATTTCGTAATCGCATCATTTAAGAACAATTATTGATTGACCCTATTCATAGACTTTGTAGGTCTGCTCAGCACCAGGTAGATACAAAGTCACATGTCGTGCTCCAATAAAAAAAAGTGTAGATGTATAATAATACATAGTTATTATTGTTTCAGAATAAAATGAGAGCGACTCCTTTGAAAATAAAATAATAATAATACATATTTCAAGAAGTATAGAAAATATTGCTTAAACGTTATAAATCCAACTAATCAATACATACATACAGAAAAGGAGCATAACATTAACAAACTTTTATTAATTGGTAAATAAAAAGAAGAAAAAATGAAGGTAATAAATAGGTAAATTTATTTATTTATTTAAATAATAAATAAATTTACTGAATTTATATCAGAAGTAAAACGAGTATATAGATATTTTATCTTTAATTCCAGGAAGTAATAAATATTTTTTGATTAGATCTATTAAAAAGACAAACAAATCCTTTAAAAAGATTTATTCTCCGGAATTAAGAAAATTTTCAAATTTAAAGATAAATTATTTATAATCATTATTATAAAGCAATTTGTGTAAATTGCCCTACATATTATTATTATTATTATTATTATTAAAAACAATAATAATCTTTATTGTTTTTCTTTTACTGATTTTTTCGCGGAAAATGCATTTTCATTATTGTATAATTTAAATTCTTACAGGTATATAATACATGTAAAAAAATACCTATTTAAGTAAATTATTTATATTATGTTGTATTTTTTTTTATTAATTTTGTCATCTCTATAAATACCAATATCACTTACATTATTACGTACCTAATTTTGAAATAAAAATTGTAGTATCCTTAGAAGTCCATATAAAAAAAGCTTTGTACGGATTGTAATATAAATAAATGACTTAATTACATAATCTTACACCGCAACCAGCTCGTCACTCGCCACGTTGGTTGTTGCCTCCGAATACCATCGACAACATCCACCGTGGGGCCTTAAGCACGAATCGTCTTTAGCGACAGGACGTTCGTAAACTATGAATGTTGAAATATAAGTTCTATTCTCTTAATTAAAGAGTTGAAATTCCAATGTTCCAAACATGTTCAAACTTGCGAAGAATTCGTGTATTTCCCCATTACATACCATTGGAATAAATATTGTGTTTTCATATTTGTAGTTTGCGCAACGTTTTGTCGGTTGCAGTCTTGTAATGAGGCCCCTGGTTCTTGGGAGCCAAAAAGGCACACGTGATTACCATCACCAGTACCTTTTTTGGCTCCCGAGAACCAGAAGTTTTATTTATTTATTATTTTTCATCTCCTTATAAATCAATATCCATTACCTACAGTTACAAATAACTGATACGGAACGAAAATAATCTACAAATAACTGATATCGAACGGAATCGGACCGTGCGTGGGTTATTTTGACATTTCTCGCATATGAGTCCGACTCTGTCTTCTGCATTAGTGTGCGGATATGTATATATGTGTGAGACATGCCACGTTTTGATCCCTCTGCTTCTATAACTCTGTGGTTTTTTCATATGCAATTTGACAGTCCGAAGCATCGGCTAAGCATTAGCTTTTGCTTAGCAACGACTATTAATCCGACCATTAGAGTCACATTATACATGATATGCACACATTTCCACGCCACCTGTGAAGTAGTGTATTCGGCAAGTTTTTTTTACCGTGGTTTCCCCATAGGCTAGATATGTGACCAATCACAAATTTTTCAGGATATGATCCCAATTGTTTCATTCGCGGTGGCGATTGGATTCTCAGTATTCTATAAAAAAAGATACAAAAAATTTACGAGAACGTACAAAAAAAAAATTAAATAAAAAATGGGGGGGGGGGGTATGGTAATATATTTGTACTGACGGCATTGACAATATTAAGTCAATACTAACCATGAAAATACCCCATAATGACAAGCCACGAGAACGAGCAAAAAAAAAAGAATAAAAAATAAAAAAGGGGGGGGGGGGGGGGGGTTCGTAATATATTTCTACTAACTAACAGCTCTCATATTATTGAGTCAATACTGACCACAAAAATAACCCCTAATGACAAGCCACCTTCCTTCACGCACGCAAGTACAATACACAAAATGAACGGAATTTCTATCGGAAGATAATTATTATCAGGCAAAGCTTAGCATTATTATTATAATACTAATTGTCATCTATCAATGTCTAAAATATAATTACATAATTTAAAGTAAATATTATCTGTTAATTATTTTCATGGTGCCGAAACAAAAAAAAATAGAAAAATCACTATGTCAATTAATGAAGATGATTCTAATAATAAAGTTCTAAATCTTAGGGCGCCCATCCATTTCGGATTCAAGACAATCGCGACAATCTAACGGCGGCTTGGAAGTGATAGTTGCAAAGCTTTAATTGGTATGCTACAGCGATTGATTTAGATAAATATCAACCTGCAAAACAAGTTGCAACATTTATGACCGTAATAGGAGTGGAAGCAGCCCCGATTTATGATACGTTTAATCTTTTAGATAATCAATATAACGATTTGTCAGTTCTTAAAGACAAATTTTCAAATTATTTTATACCAAAAGTAAACAAGACATATGAACGTTTACTTTTCTATCGACTTCACCAAGTGGAAAATCAATCATTTCATGAATTTCTAACACAAATTATTAACCAAGCTAATCGATGTCAATTTAATTTGAAGAATTTTTAATGGACAAAATAGTTATTGGAATACGTAACGATTTTCTAAGAGAAAAACTTCTTATAGAAGAAGATTTAACTTATACTAAAGCAGTTAAAATATTCAAAGCTGCAGAGTTAGCAAAGTTTCATGCTTCAGAGTTAAACTGCATAAATGTCCAACAAAAAGATAACTTAGCAATTGACGTAGTAACAAATAATAACACATCAATAAATACTATATTTGATTGTGGTCGATGTGGTACTCATCATCATCATGCCAGCCTTTCGCGCGTCCACTGCTGGACATAGGCCTCCCCCAAGGATCGCCACAATGACCGGTTCTGCGCTGCTTGTATCCATCGGCTTCCCGCGACCTTTTTCAGGTCGTCGGTCCATCTTGTGGGGGGCCTGCCTCTCCTGCGTCCTCCGGCACGCGGTCGCCACTCGAGAACCTTAATGCCCCAACGGCCGTCCGTTCTGCGAGCTATGTGGCCTGCCCACTGCCACTTAAGTTTGGCGATTCTGGAGGCTATGTCGGTTACTTTGGTCCTTTTGCGGATCTCATCGTTTCGAACACGATCCCGCAAGGAAACGCCGAGCATAGCGCGCTCCATCGCCCTTTGTGTGACTGTGAGCTTTTTCATGAGACCCATAGTAAGCGACCACGTCTCTGATCCGTAAGTCATCACTGGCAACACACACTGCTCGAATACCTTGGTTTTTAAACACTGCGGTATTTGGGACGAGAAGATATTACGTAGCCTCCCGAATGCTGCCCAGCCGAGTTGGATTCGACGAGAGATCTCTTTCTCGAAGTTGGATTTACCTGTACGGATTGACTGTCCTAGGTATATATAATTGTCAACAACTTCAAGTGCGGAGCTCCCTATTTTTAGAGGAGTGGGTATAACATGGGCGTTCGACATGACTTTGATCTTATCCATGTTCATGTTTAGGCCCACTTTTTTAGAAGCCCCACTGAGATCATTGAGCATTATGCCAAGGTCCTCCAGGGTTTCAGCCATGACTACGATATCGTCGGCAAATCGAAGGTTAGTGATGTAATCGCCATTAATGTTGATGCCAAATCTTCTCCAGTCCAAGAGTTTAAAGACATCCTCCAATGCCGCAGTGAAAAGTTTCGGGGAGATTGCGTCTCCCTGTCTCACTCCTCGCTGTAGCTGGATGGGTCTTGAGGTCTGGTCTTGGAGGCGAACTGACATGGTAGAGTTTTTGTACAAACACTTTAGTACTTCGATATAGCGGTAGTCAATTTGGCACCGCTGGAGTGACTGAAGCATCGCCCATGTTTCTATCGAATCGAAGGCTTTCTCATAGTCCACGAAAGCTAGACACAGGGGCTGATTATATTCATCGGTTTTTTGTATAATCTGCCTCAATGTGTGGATGTGGTCTATGGTACTATAGCCTTTTCGGAATCCGGCTTGTTCGGGAGGCTGGAAGTCGTCAAGCCTACATGAGAGACGGTTTGTGATGACTCTCGAAAACAGTTTATAGACATGGCTCAGAAGCGAGATGGGTCTGTAGTTCTTCAAAAGGGTTTTGTCACCCTTTTTGAAGAAGAGTACCACCACGCTTCTGTTCCATGCCTTAGGTGTTTTGCTCTCGAGGATGACAGAATTAAACAGCTTCTGGAGAGCCATCAGCAAAGGTTATACACCAGCTTTCAGGAGCTCAGACGTGATTCCGTCATCACCCGGTGCCTTGTTGTTTTTCAACTGTTTGAGAGCCATCCTAATCTCGTACAGGCTGACCTCCGGGATATCTTCGGTATAGTGTCGGGTTAACCTGGCTCTTGGATCATTTTCCAGGTTTTTGACAGGAGGCCGTGTTGTTGTGTACAACTGTCCATAGAACCTTTCGATCTCCGCCATAATCTCTGGTTTGGAGGCGACAACTCTGCCGTACTCGGTCTTCAGCTTCGTTAATTGACTCTGGCCGAGAGACAGATCTCTTGCGAATACTTTAGAGCCTTTGTTTTGCTCAATGGCATCTTTAATACGATCTGTATTAAATTGCCGTATGTCGCGAGTCAAGGACTTTGAGATCTGTCTGTTGAGCAATCTTACTTTAGAAGCGTCAGACGAAGATTGCATGGTCATTCCGCGTCTCTCTTCCATGAGCTTTAAAGTATGGTCTAAGATCTTTCTAGCTCCTTTGTTAGATCGGATCTTAAAAAACTTCGATCCGACCTGGTGGACAGTTTCCACAACCCTGTCATTATATTCGTCCACATCTGTGTACTCGCATAGGCATTCGAAGCGGTTTTTTAATTCCAGCTGAAAGCGCTCGGGGTTTTGGGTGTTAATAGGTGCCGGCCGGAGCGTAGACTTCATTAATCGTGACCTTTCAAGCTTTGTATTGATATTCAATGTGCCTCTTACCAAACGGTGATCGCTCCCGGTTTTCACCTCATTGATCACTGAGACATCATTGAATATTTGCTTTCTGGTCGACAGGATGAAGTCTATCTCATTTTTGGTGGCACCGTTAGGGCTTATCCAAGTCCACTTGCGTTGTGGTTTTTTCTTGAAAAAGGAGTTCATCAAATACAGTCCCTCCTTTTCCATGAAGTTCGCAAGCATCTGACCTCGTGGATTTCTACTGCCTGTACCAAATTGCCCCACTCTCAGTTCGGTTTCGCTTCGTTTGACTATCTTCGCGTTAAAGTCTCCCATGACAACAGTGTAATGAGATTTGAAGCTACGCATGGCTCTACTGATGTCCTCATACATGACTTCTACCTAGTCGTCGGGGTGTGTCGATGTCGGGGCGTATACCTGTATGACCTTAAGCGAATATCGTTTGGTTATTCTGAGTATAAGGTAAGCCACCCTTGTCGACACACTCTCGATTTTGACAACGTTGTTCACGAGAGACCTGTGGACGATGAACCCGACACCACCTTGAGACGGTTGGTCGCCCTCCCGGAAATAGAGCAGGTTACCGGATTTCAGGACTATCGAGTCTTCACCTTCTCTTCGGACTTCAGATAATCCAATAATATCCCAGTGTAACCCGCTCAATACTTCCTCTAGTTCGACCACCCTCTCGTCAGTCCGCAGTGTCCGTGTGTTGTATGTTGCCAGGGCCAGTGTTCGTTTGTTGTGGTAGTTTGGGCTCCGCCGGAGATTCTTCGCACCCCTTGCCCCGCTGTAATCATGGCCGCTACCATAGTCAGGAGTAGCGGGGCCGCCGGGTACTAGGGGCCATTTTGTATTATTGTCGTTCATATTGGGGGGGGGGGGGGATGCCATAATCGCCACGCTTGGCAAGCGGGTTGGCGATCGCAGTGGGTCGAAAGTTTTACTACGGTGCGCTGCTGCCCGTACCGTATTATTATTTCTTCCGACCATGATTTGGATGGTTTGACCGCCATCGTTCGGTTGACTGACTGCGCAAAAGCGGGCGGTGGGGTCGTCCCGTCCCTATGAAAATACAGCTCCTTTACGTTTGTTATTACAAAAGAACATTGAATGGTATTGGGTTACTCAGCACAAAGAGGCATTTATTTAATTAAAGGAAAAGTTATAAAACAGTGCCATTCCTGCGTTATTATAATCCTAACGAGCCCGTAACATTGTCTGTAGATGCTAGCAAACATTCTGTGGGAGCAGTTTTACTTCAAAATGATCAACCTGTAGCTTACAGCTCAAAATCTTTAACTAAATCACAAATGAATTACAGCCAAATTGAAAAAGAAGCCCAAGCTATTTTAACAGCGTGTAAAAAAATTCATGCACATATTGTTGGTAATAAAAGTGATCATAAACCTTTAGAAGTTATTATGAAAAAATAATTATGGGATGCGCCGGCAAGATTACAGAGAATATTATTTCTTCTTTGATTTCTTTCATTTAAAGGTTCAAAATAGTTCTTCTGTAATTGATATGATGAAAAGATGTTTTTCTGTTCAAGAAATACCTAATGATCTAAGAACTGATGGCGGACCTCAATTTTCTAGTCAAGAATTCAAGTAATTCTTCGTAAGAACTTGGAATTTTAATCATCGCATTTCTATTCCTTATTTTCCTCGATCAAATGGCCTAGCTGAGCGTTATGTACAAGAAGAAAAAAAATTGTTAAAGAAATGTAAGCATGATAACTTGGATATCTTTCTTGCATTATTGTCTCACAGAAATACGCCTAGATTTAATATTGGTTCGCCAGTACAAAGGTTAATGGCTAGAAGAACTAAAACTTTAGTTCCAGTTTTAGATGCTATGTTAATGCCAAAAATAATCAATTCAGAATTGGTGGCTCAAACTTTAAAGAAATTTAAAGAAACTGAAAAATATCAAGCTGACAAAAATAAAAGAGATGCGAGAAATTTGGTTAATGATGAAACAGTTCTTTTTAGACTTTCTCATCGTAATTGGATTCCCGTCAAAGTTATAAATAGAATAAATGTTACAAAATCTTACATTATTGAAACTGAAGAAGGAGTAAGATATAGAAGGAATTCTTTGTTTCTCAAACCATTGCCAACTGGAGCACACATTAATGGAAATGTTTTTACTAATGGTGCTGACAATACTCCACCTGGGCCTTACCAAAGAGCCAATCGATAATCGAATCGAAATACCCATCGAAAGCCAAATGTATGGGATTTGAGGTTTCTCGGCGATCAGGCTCTACCCATAGAGTAAAATTCCAATACATTTTTAACGATCGATGCGGCGATTCGATTGGCGATTGTGTTCTTTGGTCAGGCCCCTGTATCCCTCGACGATGGTCGAGTTAAAAGGGTGCTTAAACCCCCAGAAAGACTTAATTTATAAAAGAAGAGAGATGTCAGGCAAAACTTAGCATTATTATTATAATACTAATTGTCATCTATCAATGTCTAAAATATAATTACATAATTTAAAGTAAATATTATTTGTTAATTATTTACAGTTATCGGTTGCGAATTCCGTTCGGTCTGCTATTGAAACATATTGTGTTTATATCAGTGTGTCTTTTGTTTCCTTTCGGTCCATATGTATCTTTATCCTTCTATTATATCTTTATCCTTCGATCATATCTGTATTAGATTGCTTTCGTTCGGTCGCGGAGTTCAATCGGTCCCATGTCAATCTTTATCAGTTTGCTTTCGTTCGGTCGGCATGTCTCAATCAAAAGTAACGAATGTTTGAAATCGAAATTGGTCGAACTTGGTGAATCTTTATCTTGGTCAGTTGACAACACCATATCTAAATGCACAGATAAAATAGTCTAAATGATTGAATCATTCGCGATTGTCACAGTTTCAATATTTGAGAGAACCGAATGAACAAAGTTTGGCTAGTATATATATTATTAATCTATGAGTTTGGCTCAAAAGGACATGTATCCAGAGCATGAAACTAGTAATAATAGGGAACTGTTACAAATTGTCTTATAAAGTAAAAAGTCACGTACATGTATCTGTCTCGCTCGCGCTCGTTTAAATCTACATATGGCATAGAGCATAAATAGCTATTTTTTGTTTCTTAAAATTATGATTGAAATGTCAAAACTGTTCGTTGGCGCCATATTCTGTTCTCACGTTTTTTTTTAAATGTCACTGTTCTCAGCTTGTATCATAAAATTGTGGTCTATGTTCTCAATTTAATAATTGGTTTAGTGATGTCCGAACTATTTTTTTTTTAACGAATACTTATTTACCTATATATTTTTTTTATATTACACATATACTTATTGGCGCGGGAATATATTTGTACTAAGTATTCTAAAATGTCAGACAAATAAATATATTTAAAATGATGACTGGCATTAGGGCGGTTTCATATATTATTCTTAGTTCCAATGGAAATTTGAATTCTCGTAGAGATCTATCCAAGAAATAGTTTTATAATTAGACCAATTGGTGGTACCTAATTGGCAAATAAAGATTTTATTATTATAATAAATATAAGTTATTATTGTGTTTGGTGGTAGTTACAAATTTGTAATAAAAAAGTAGAAGAATTTCATCTCATAGAGAATTTCATATTACAATTATATTTTAAAGTTTATATTCTCAAATTTCTAATATGCCAAAGAATACATGTAATAAAAACTTTGTAATTTTACAAATAGTCTGATGATCGCAATAGACATGATATTCCTAAGGCTGTGATGCATGGAGATATATATATAGAGAGAGAGCCGCCCTAATGACTAAATTGTCTTTCCAAATATGAGACTGAAGATATTATATATTTTTATTGTCACTTTTTGTTTTGAATGTTTAACCAATCATTGAGCGTTGATTTGTTGAAGTCAGCACACAATTGTTTTGTTTGACTTTCGTTGTAATATGTTTCATGCTATATAGTAAGAGCCCAATAATACAAACTGCCGCGCCGTCTCGCAATGAAGATAACAAAATTTCCGCTGAAAACTTACCAAATTAATTTTAAAAACCTACCAAGTATATTTATCTATATATTCTCATAACGACACGAATTTGCGTGGATCATCGTCACGAAAAATTTACATTGAAATAATAAATGAATTTATTAAAATATTATATATTTTTACAATGAAACCTAGGTATATATTAGGGAATGAAGAACCGGTGCCCTTCTTGCGTCCCGGGATTTTCGGGATTAGTTGTTCAAGGAACCGGGAGAACCGGGATTTTCGGGACTTTTGGGTATTTTTTTAATCCATGCAGTTATTTTAATTTTAATAGGTCTTTAGTATGTAGGTAATGGCCGGTCAACACTTTGATTAGTTAAGTGCCAAGTGTTTAGTATTTAGTGATTAGCAGGTGCTATCCTACACTGTTTAGTAGACGGTGTTTAGTTCATAATAAACCTCGGACAGTTTTTTTAAATTATTTTTTATGAAGCTCGGCAAGCGACTTTGTCGTGTGGCATGCGTTATCTATCTGGTGATAAACAGACCTACAGAGTCCATGAATGGGGTGGGGTGGGGTGAAATATATTGTTGTTTGACAATATTAATCGCCCCTACTATGCTAAATGTAGCGGTTACGAAATGAGCAATACGAAACTTAATAATTCCATTACTAGTATCTTCGCTGCTTTATCGCCAAATTAATCGCCGGATTCGTAACCGCACCATCAAATGACCACCTCGCCGATGCAAACGAATGCGATCAATCAATGCATTTAACAATATTGTTCGCTCATTGGTAGACACTATGCCGGCTAAATGATGCGGTTACGAAATGGGCGGCGACCAGGACAAAATTGCATTACGAGTATCCTCGCTTCTTTATCGTAAAATTAATTGTCCGTTTTATAACCGCACTTAAACAGGAGACCACTTTGACAAGAAGTCGACGCATTAGTCTTCGAAAGACAGGTGTAGACATTTATTTTATTCTTTTTATCACACAAAAACAACCAAAAAGAAACACGAGTTTTTTACTAAACACTTAACAGACGTGTTTAGTGCGTGTTTAGCTGCAAGTGAGGGGTGAAGAAGGGCGCGCGGGGAAGCTACTTAGCAGCAAAAATAGAATGCTTCCAGAACACTGTACTTCGCTAAACACTAAACATACACTGTACGAACGTGTTTTTTACTAATCGCTACACACTAAACAAAGCACTTGCACTAAACACTAATCAAAGTGTATACGCGCCATAAAGAAAACTACATTGTTTTAATAAAAATATACCTGATTTGGTTGATTTTATTAAATATTAATAAAATCAACCCAATTTACTATTCTTAAAAAAACGAATTAACAAAAGAAAACAAATTGGCATTGGCATTCTGCACTCCTATCACTATTTTATAAGTAGCTAGTTACTTATTTAAAATGATAAAAATAAGAAATATAAAAAAATATCACGAATGGCGGCGGCTCGCGCGGCCCGGCGACACGGCTGTACAGTGAGCTGCGGGTGGGGTGAACGCTTCTCGGTCGTCATTCGGCACCGGTAGGGAGAGAAATCAAATGGGCTAGCCGTAATCACTCGAGCGCGACGTAAACTCCCTACGAACAGTACCCTTGAGTTTTTTCAAAAGGCGGCGAGTAGTAAGACTTTGTTCAACGAGTGAGAGTGGGATGTAAGATGTAATGGTGTGATGTTTAGCCGAGCGGTGCCCGATCTCGTACGGAAAAGACCGAAGACCCCGACGCAAACGCGACGAGCAGTGAGACTAGTTATTTTTTTCATTAAGTGAAACTGAGATGCAAGATGTAATGTTTGGTGTGAGTTCCATTGTAATATAATGTAATATTACCCACATTATAGTGCAGCGTGAAGCATTATTGTAAAATCACGCGCATTACACCTACACATGTCTATTCGCGAGCGGGCTGGAGTTGGAATAACAATACGCGCGCGTAATTTGATTTTATAACTTTAGACTTTAATGGTTTATCTACACTATTATTATAAAGAGGAAAGATTGTTTGTCTGTATGCAATCGATAAACTCCGAAACTAGTGAATCGATTTAAAAAAAATATCATCATTCATTAGAAAGCTCCATTAACTCTGAGTATGAGTGACCAAGGCTGTTTGTACCGCGGGAAAATGCCTTGTTCTGACGGAAAACGTGTAGCTGTAGCAGCAGGTAAACCGCTGAGCGAACCACTATCTACACAAAAAAGGAAAGATTTGTTTTTTTATTTGTACGTATCCTAGGTATGTAATCGATAAACTACTGAACCTTAAATAGGTTCAGTAGTTTATCGAGTTTATAAAAAGTCTTCATGGAGAGCTACAAATTGAGTAACAAAGGTGTGGCGACAAAACCTACATTTGAAACTACTACTGGTAGGTTCCCACAAACATATAGTTGCGGGTGAAACCGCGCTTGGCGCACCTCTCGTTTTAAATAAAATCTTCATAAGAAACCTTTTATATCTAAGTGGAAAAATGTAAATTCTTAATTTAAGTATATACTTTTCAACTAAGTCCCGAAATTCCCGGGACGAGGTTTGTTCGTCCCGGTTCTTTAGTCTACTCAAAATCCCGGGATTTCCGGGATTTTCGGGACCGGGATTTCCCGGGACCATTCCCTAGTATATATGTAACAACTTATAAAGGTTTACTTCGTTTAGACCAGAGATTTTAGGTTACTAATACGGATCAACCTACAATACATGAAGTGTAGGTTGACCCGTAATAGTTTCCCTCCGAACAATAATTACTAAATGCTAATAAACTTTTTTAACTAACGACAATGATCGCTTACATTTTGTAATGACGCTTTATTTTAATTTTCTTGAGACTTAACGTTGAAAACGATCTCATAATAAGATGAAGTTCAAAAGTGAATTTTTACTTTAGAAATTAAACTGTTAATATTGTTTTATTTTAATAAAATAGTAATAAAATTAAAACTATACCTTAATTAAAACATAATAATAATAATTAAAAAAAAAAACAATATAACAAAGATCCTATAAAAAAATATAAAAAATCTGTCAATATAATATTATTTTAAAGCTGTAATTTCCATACATTGAACAAGTTCACACAAAGATGAAGAATTCCTGTTTTCAAGTTGACGGCATTTTTATAGTATGAGAATTTCAATTAAAAAGTATAAATCTTTCTATAAGTAATGCTTCTAAAATATAATTTTATATTAATATTAGCAAAAGAAAAAATCCAAAAAATAATCGATTATTGAAAGTTCAATTAGGTAAAAATATTATCAACAAGTGTCCCACCTCTAGTTGTGTGGCCGCCATCTTCTGTTCTCACAGCTGGAGGCGATTTATGGCCAAAGGGCGCCTCCCTATTTTATATATTATATACCTCCATGATCCAGAGCCGTAAAATAAATTAATAAAAAAAAATGAGCACAGTTCAACCTCCTAACCTCTATATCGTCTGTGGCACAGTTGTGTATTCTGTTTTTCTGTATTAAAAATATTAAAATAAAAGATACGATTAAAAAGCAATAGCAGAGCAGCGATGGCTGACGATGAACAGGAAGTAAAAGAATACCGCTGGGAAACCGGTTACGAAAAGACTTGGTATGTATAATTTTTAAAAATCTAGTTTAAGGCTTCCTATCCCTTATTTATATTTTTATTTGTTTTATCTTTAGGGAAGCTATAAAAGAAGATGAGGATGGTTTGGTGGCTGGGTTGGTTGCTGAGTTTGCTCAGAAAGCAGCAAAGAAAGCTATTGCAACTCGCAAAGGGCCAGTGCGATTGGGGATGATGAGGCATCTACTGGTTGCTATTGATTGTTCAGAAGCCATGACATCACAAGATCTCAAGCCCACTAGGTTTATGTGTACGTTAAAGGTATATATTTATTTTCGTGCTGCCTTATCTCTATCTGCCTACATTTGGGTATTGAGCCTATTAATCCTGCTGTCCCCTTAAAACTGTGTAGGAGTCAGCACCCTGTGCTGTTCCAAGCCAATACTTAAGTTTTCTTATGACATCTGTAACACAAGTATTTAAGTGTTTATTGGCCCTGTTAATTTTATTAATAAAGCATTCTACAATACATCTAAGCATAGTGTTCTTCCTTTGAAATCTATCATTCTATAGGGATTTATAAGCAGACACCTTCTACTGGAGCTATTTTCCTATTTGCCTGTTATGAATACTCCTGGATTGTATGACATAAACTTAGTATATTGTCTACCTAGACATCTGTCTGTGTCTGTACTTTTTAATGGCTTTGTTCTCATAGAGCCAGTTTTTAACATTGTTTTGAATTGCTAGATAGTCCACAAATGCTAAGGTGTGCTCCAAATTTGCATTAAATTCCTCCTCTGATTAAATTTTGACATTGATAATGTTGAAAGCTACAGGTTAAAGGCAGCAGCATTGAAATAGCCCAATAGTAACTAACATTATGGATCTATGAACTTTATTTGTAATAACAAATCTTAAGTGTTTATAATAAGTAATTACATCCGTGTACACTGTTGAAAAGTTTACCATTTTAGGCCTAGTTGCAGAAATTTGTGCTGGACTGATTTAAAGGCATTTTCCAGAATTCTCTTTTGAGTTCTCTGGCATCCTTTGATTTTTGTTCAATGATTAAATAGGGGTTGGTGAGATGCCTCTTGAGGTTGATTGACTCCTAGTTTTTTTTTATTATTTTTTATGAGAGCTCAACATGTGACCTTGCATCCACCTGATGTTAAGCAGTATGAAATATCCATGAATGATAGCAACAAGCGGATGCATACAGGTGCACCGCTGGTTGCCATCATTATGCCGGCTTAAGATGCCTGTTCATGCTTCGTTTAAAGGACTCTAGGTTATAAGAGGAAGGAAACACGCAAGCTGGTAGAGGATTCCACATTTTAATAGTACGGCAGATGTATGAATCGCCAAAACTTTTAGTACGAGTTGGTACATCCGCCACGTACATTGAGCACTTGGTGTACCTGGGACATATCCGAGTCGGTTTTATATCTACAGTATCCATAGAACTTATCAATGACAGTTGTGCCTCACTCCCTTCATGTGATTTTAAATGTTTCTTTAACCAGACATGTTTGCTTTCAACGCTACCAAATTCATTAAGGTCATTCCTTTTGCATTTTTTTACAGTTATAATTCACTCACTTCTTTGTTTTAATTATCAGAGTGAACTGTAATATATCAAAAGATGAGATTTATTAAAGATTTTTTTTATGTATATACTATAGATAATTATACAGGTTGGAAAGTTAGATGGGCACATATGGGTTGAACTGAGGTTAAGGTAATTAAAATGTTGAGTCTAAGGTTCTGTATCATTAAGAGGATCAAACAGTTATTTTTTGATAAAAACTAATAATATTGCTTGACTGCATTTTTAATAGAATATGTTAATGCATATCAACGCTTGAAAGGAGAAAGGGCATAAACGACATATAGTAAATTTTACAAGAGAGCCAAAAAACTGTTATTTTTTTTAGAAAAAAAAATCATAACATATTTCCAATTAGTTATATTTTCGAATTTAACATACCAAAATGGTGCTAAAATTATACTCTAAATTATGACATTGATACATTCTATGAATATTACTTAGTATAGGAAATAGTGTCGCTAACGCATTTAAGTCACGAAAATTTCACGAGGAAAAAGGGTCCAAGTAAAAATTATATACTAGTTTATTTCAGGTTAAATAGGTGAACAGTATTTTGGCACAAACACATAACCATGAAAAAAGGCTTAAGTTAAGATTGTCTTATTTAACTATTGAAGTAAAAAGGGACAACTAAGCTTTGACAAAAAAATTGTATCAGGAAGAATACAATACCTAAAATGAATACCTTAATAGGAAAACAGGTATAAAGACATACGCGCCATTGTTTATTGCTCATTTATGTGCATAAATGGTTTAACTTTCTCAGCTAATATAAAAACTTAGTCAAAAAGGAAGTTTCCAGGTTATTTTTTCTTAATAGCAATTAAATCTATTGTTTATATGAAATTATAATATTTATTAGCCTTAATAACAAAATATATTCTTAATTGGCATCAGCTGCACTCCTATGAGATAAAGTAAAAACAATATTTTATATTTAAGATCAAATTAACTTAAACATTGACCAAAAAACAAATATTAAATCAATTGCCATCAGCTGCCATCTTTTATGGCATTAAAACGTTTTTGTTACATTTTCTATTTGAGATCAAATTATCTTAAACAATACCCAAACACAAATATAAAATCTATGGCGTATAAAATGATTATTGCTATAATCTAAAGTGAAATATTCATTTAGGAACATAAAGTTTATAAACATAAAATAAAAAGCTTTAAGGCGTTACAGAAATACAACAATAAAATAAAACTGCGCATCTATCTGTATACATAACATAAAATATTAGATAATAATAAAAATATTGTGTTAAACACACTACATGGTAATAGCATTTATTCAGCATCAATATCTTCTATGTCAGTATCTGGCAAAATAACTTTTATTGTGTTTTTGTATGGTATATCCAAATACTCACCATGGAAAAGGAATAACTTTATATTTACAAGCGTCGATATGTAAAACACTCTAAAACTTAGGGCTTGTTACTTCTTCAGTATATTTTCTTGTATATTAAAGTCCTGCTATAATATTCCCATCATGACTTTTAACTAACTTTTTTTTTCTTTTCCTATATAAATTAATGTAGTATGCATTGTGATCATGTGCATCCCTAAGGAGATTGAAACAAGTTAATATATAAATATATTTAGTAAAAATGGCAGATAGACATAATTTAAACTTGAGAAACATAGATAAAATTGATATACCAAAGTTTAGACTGCAAAAAACTAATAAATGTTTCACCATTAATAGTATAAGGTTATTTAATAAATTACCTATAAGCATTATAGATCTGAGTGAAATAAAGTTTAAAAATTGTATAAAACACATATTAATCAACTAGCTTACCCGCGCAACTTTGTCTGCGCGTTTAAATTTAACCGTTTACGCAGCGTACGCTCTTAAAAGGAATAATTTTTCCCCGTTTTTGCAACATTTTTCTTTGTTACTCCGCTCCTATTAGTCGTAGCGTGATGTTATATAGCCTATAGCCTTTCTCGATAAATGGATTATCCAACACGAAAATATTTTTTCAATTCGAATCAGTAGTTCCTGAGATTAGCGCGTTCAAACAAACAAACAAACAAACAAACTCTTCAGCTTTATAATATTATAGTATAGATAAGGCTTACTATAGTGTAAAAGACAACTGGAACAGTCCTGATATGCAATTGAGGTCTTGCAACTAGTAAACAAATTGCTTATGTAGAATCTAGTCTAGTTTAGTAGGTATATAATGTCCGATGTTGTAATAATTTTTATTACATAATTTATTTTCATTACATTATGTAAATTTTGTCTTTGGATAAGGTAATCATTGATGATTACCTACTTATTTATACTTAATTTATACTAATAGTATACTGTGTAGTTATGTACATTGGTACAGTAACAAATAATCTGCCATAGGGTGTTCTACGCATGCTGATCAGTGGGGTGCATTTTGAGTATGCTACTATATATATATTATATATATGCTATATAGCAACAGTCAATCAATAGCTGTGCTCCTCTTTTAGTTTGTGTGAAGCACTAGAGTTTTTTACTTGCTGGTTTCTTTTTCTCCGGGGTGTCTCTGAGGGGATCGACATATCAAAATATGTTCACAACGCCTCACCTATCGACTGGGGTCATTGTGATCAGTTCACGGTAGCATTCTGGGCCAAAAAAAACGGCCATTGTGGCAGATCACATCGCCACTTTTGCCGCCGAAATCTCAAAAAAAACGCATAAATATACATCGTGATCGTTGTGAACATGTTTATGTCCCAAAACGAACGCAAGCTTACACTAGTTGGTTGGTTTTTGACAATTCATAAACATCTAAAGATTTACATGAAAAAAATGATTTTGACTTTGAGTTTAAGGCACGATCGGCGAGATCAACAGAACTTAAAGATGTCATTGCCTACCGTTAGTCTTACATTTGATTTATTTAATTTCATATATACATATATATATCATCACGGGTGCCTTACGGCGCCCGAGACCGCACAGACGGCCCCCGAGACCGCCTATACGGCCCCCGAGACCGCCTAGACGGCCCCAGGGTACCCAGTGGAGGGGTTTTAATCCCACCTCATCGTAGCCGATATTATGAGTCTACACCGAACAAGTGGCTAGCTCGTCGCGATGTTTTGTATAGACTAAATAACCCATCTATAAACAGTTTCACAAGTTGGTATAGTGAAACTGGGACCGACAGCTTAACGTGCTCTCCGAGGCACTATAGTGGTGTTGTCAAACAAATGTACATAATTTTTTTAATTAAAAATCATTGGTACACACCAGTTATTATTTAATTTCAGTTACTAGAGAAATTTATAGAGGAGTTCTTTGATCAGAATCCATTAAGTCAATTGGGGCTTGTTGTGATGAATAACAAACGGGCTGAAAAAATTACAGAACTTTCAGGAAATGTCAGAAAACACATTAAAGCTGTACAAGGGTGAGATTACAGAATTTATTTTGCTTGAATAGAGTAAAATCATTATAACTCAAAATAAAATATTAATAATCCTAGATAGTTTAATTTCAATTAATATTTTTAGTTTCTTTAGATATTAAGTTAAAAATAATAACCCTTATAAATTGAAATATATGGGTACAGGTAATATCACACAAATTAATTGTAGAACTTTTAAATTGCTAATTTACTAAAGCAAACTTTACTCTCTACCACAACTGACATTATTTAAAATTTAATTATTTCTGGAGATATTTTGAAGGCATGCATTATCCCTGCCAATTTTATAACCAAATAAATCATTATGGATAAAAAATTACTATGGAAACATTTAAATGCATAATTGGATGTTTAGTGATAATAGTTCCTTGTTTTAGCCTAATGAATATAGTACTAACTGGGGAACCATCACTTCAAAACACCCTGGAGTTAGCCGGCAGAGTGCTCCGCCCTTTGCCTGCTCATGCTTCAAGAGAACTCCTGGTGCTATTTGGTTCCCTTACTACCTGTGATCCCAGTGATATTACAACCACTATCCAGTCATTGAAAACGGAAGGTATAAGATGCTCTGTGATAGGCTTAGCTGCCGAAGTTAGAATTTGTAAGAAACTGTGTCAAGAGACTGGGGGAGAATATGGGGTAATTATTATTTTATACTTTAGTTTTTATTAAAAAATATGTTTGTAGGTACTGTTGGTTTTTATTTTAATTTCTTTAAAAATAATAATCCAGGTGTTTTAAATTCAACAGTCAAAAGCCTATGATTGCCTGGACATTTTTAACAAGGCAGGAGTACATACATTTCTAAAGTGTAATAAACACTTGACAGTTATAAAAAAGAGAAAAACAAAACCTAACCAACCATCATCTATTACCAGATTCCACATTTTGTAACATATTTCCTCAATTATTATTTGTTTTTTATTTTTTTATAATAACAATAATATGTAGGACACTATAAACATATTGCCTGTGTCACAAACTATGCTCTAGGCTTGTATTATGTGTACCAGAAACAACAATATTAATAAATATTATATTTTATAAACACCCAAACACCATAACAAACTGTACAGAAAAATTGCCATATATGTCTAATATCTTTTCATAGGTAGTATTAGATGATGTGCACTATAAGTCGTTACTCTCCGAGTGCACCCTGCCGCCAGCGCGCGCGCGGACCATGGAGGCCGGTCTTGTGAAGATGGGATTCCCTCATGGGCTCTTGGATGAGGAAGATCCTACAGGGGATCCCCCTGTTACTGTTTGCATGTGGTCAGTTCCTTTGATACTTTTTTTAATGAGACAATGTACATATAATGTTATTATATGTAGGATCAAGCAAACAACTTTTCAACAACATGTACCCATATTCTGGCAAATAAATGATTTATTATTATTATTATTATTATCAATCTATACATTCAATGTGAACTCCGTTGTGTGGAGGCTGAAGAAATATAGTGCTGTGAAGTTGTGATCAAAATCTGAGCACAACTTAGAGTTTTGTATATCAAAAAAACTATTTAGCTAAGTACATTTGTTTGATAACACCATTATAGTGCTTTAAGCTCTAAGTCCCAGTTTCACCATATCAATATTTTAAAAGTTAGGATTGATAAATCCGTTGAGTTTTTAAAAATAGTGTTTTAAATATAATCATTTTGGCAGTATCAGGCGACATAAGGCACTTGTGATAGTACCTATTTTTTTTTACCCCAAGTACTGATGGCATCAACCAAGACTCCTACAAAAAGATGGCCAGTGGATGGTTTACCTAATGTTTTTTGTTATTATTTTTAATGGAGTTATTAGTTACGTAATGTGACTTTGTATCTACCTGATGGAGAGCAGACTTACAAATCCATGAATGGCGTCGATAAATACATTGTTGTTTAACAACATCGATTGCTCCCATACGGTTAATGGATGCGATTACGAAATGAGCAGCAGCAAAAACGAAATTGTATTACAAGTCTCTTTAATATCCTTGCTGCTTTATTGTCAACTCCAACACCCGTTTCGTAACCGCACACTAAAAAGGAGACTACCACATTTACGCAAAATATATGCAATGAGCTCTGGTGATAAACTGGTGAACCCACAGCAGACTAATACCGAAACATGACAGTTTTTGCATCTATATGGGCGGTAGTAACCAAACTAACCATATAGCCAATGCACCAATTTACAGTCATATGCATTGCGCCTAATTTACTGTTCTTTCTTGGATAATTTACCCGTATTTCCTTGTTTCCAGTCACCTAGAAGACGGGGAGACAGAAGGCATTGGTAGCACCAGCGAAGGCCACCTGTGTCCACAGTGCCGCAGCAAGTACTGTGAACTCCCGGCGCAGTGCCGCACCTGTGGACTTACGCTGGCATCTGCTCCACATCTTGCCAGGTATGCATTTTAATCCAACTTTTTAATTAAATAATAAATCAAATTATATAAATAAAAAAGTTTAAACTAAGTTATAGCTTTCTATAATCTATTTTACGTGATTTTGTAGGCCTAATGTGGGGTTTCTAACTATATTACTTTGCGATTTAATTATATTATGATTTAGATAACTAAAACGCTAAACGCTATCGCTTAATTTCGCTGTGAATAAAGTTCATTTGTATCGCCATTTCCATTGAAGCAAAAAGGACAGACCGCGTAAACATTTGAATCGTAATGGCTTTCAAAAATTTATATCATTCAATTGCGTTTTGTTTCATCAAGTACATGACAAATATCGAAAAGAAATTAAATATATAAAATATATGATTTCCTTTAAATTTATTAAAATGTTCATCACAGTGTTCAATTCTTCTATAATATTATACATAAAAATATTTGTAATTTGAATAAGAGCCCATAGAAGCATAGTAATAGGGAAACTCAAACAAAACGTAACTTGTGATGAATCTGAAAGCACTCGGTTGCTTGGCTAGGAGTTTTCATAAAAAGTTATGTCAGATTATTATTATTATTAATTAATGTTACAAATAAAATACAAAATAGTTGGTCTTTTAAACTAATCTATTATTCTTAAATTTTTTATTAACTTCAATGTACATATATGACATTCACTGCATTATACTTTTGTTTTACCGATAAAAATACAAAGTTTCCATTTGTAAAAAAAATATTACATTGATGCCGACTGGACAAGAGTAACCAGCTTAATTTGACGTTTTAAAATGGTAATGAATATCATCCTTAACTGTCAATAAGGTTACGCGAGCGCTCTAATCTGTATGAACTATTTTCGTCCGTTCAATGGGATTCATTTACAATGATAATGGGTTTCAATTAAAGTTAACTCGCACGCCGCGCTTCCGTCGTGGGTGTCTATACTGGGTGTTTTTTTACAACGGCCTTTTTTTATTATGCTTTAAGTATTACTTATAGAATCATTTTTTTTAATAAAAAAGGTTTAGACAAGTGGTGGGGCCCCAATTGTGAATTTCATACAAAAGTTGAAGAGATTTGTTGACCTTTTTTGAACTTAAAGTCATTTAATCTTATTGTTTTTGTATGGGCGATAATAGCAGGAAAAAATACGTATGATTTTGTGACAAAAAACACCCAGTATATGACAGTATAGTTGTCAAAGTATAATGATCCCAAATTTTAAGTTAAACGGACCTACATACATAGATTGCGCGCACAAAAGTTTTCTCGCACACCCATTAAATATGACAGTAGTTGTCGAGATGTATGACAGACATGCAGACAGTACACCTGAGTATTACTACCTAGGGTTCCCTTTTTGGAGATTAAATTTTTTCAGCATCTAACTAAGCCTTTTAGGATATAAAGTGATCAATATTTGCATGTTTACAGGTCGTATCACCACTTGTTTCCCGTGGAGCCGTACGAGGAGTTACCAAATGAAGGACAGGCCCAGTACTGTTATGCGTGCATTCGCCAATTCACCGATACTGATAAACATGTATGTAACTCTTATTCTTTATTGTATTTATTATTATTTTTTTTATATATTTATTCATTCATTTAAATGTTATTATTTATTTAGTGAAAAAGCTTTTTACGGCAGTTGTTTTTTTTTTTTTTTTTTGTTGTAGTGCAAACAAACACACAAAAACATTTTTTTTACCTTTTTTCCTATTTTTACCATTTTTTTGCGTATTCCAGTTTTTTGCATAATTCATTAAAATATACAGACACGGACAGTCCACCATAGGTCATAAAGTGTATATGTAAAGGCATCTATCCTAAGGCTAAAATCGCCTTACCAAACGAGAGAACAGAAATTGGCTGCCCACACTAAAAAAATAACTAAGAACAATAAATATATATAACCAATTGTTGATTAGTTGAAGTTAGAACAGAATATGTAAGCAATGAGCATGTTTGACATTTTGTTTTATGGCGGTTTTAGGACGGTTCCATATATCAGTGGAGTGCAAAGCTTTAGATCAGGTAGGCAGAATAAAAGGTAACTTATCAAAAATATAATAATATTTAAAATTTGTTTTAATGTTTAAAATTTGTTACCTCAAATATCTACAAAATAACTTCGATGTATTTCGCGATATAATCAATTTGCGGACAAGGCTCGTAATTGTTTAGTATTAACAGGGGCCTTACCAAAGAGCCAATCGATAATCGAATCGAAATACCCATCTAAAGCCAAATGTATGGGATTTGACGTTTCTCGTCGATCAGGCTCTATCCATAGAGTAAAATACCTATACATTTTTATCGATCGATGCGGCGATTCGATTAGCGATTGTGCTCTTTGGTTAGACCCCAGGTTTAGTTCTTTACAGTGATTAAAGTGATCTCTAAGGCGTAGCATTTTTGGCGCCAAAGTACCTAAACTAGGTGACGGTAAGACTTCGAGCCATGCCCCGGACTCTTTACATTTAGCAGCTAAGAATCTTGATTTTTCTGTGGTATTCAATGAGTTTATAAAATTATTAATTTTTAAATTTATTATTGGTAAATCCCAAAGTTTTTGTACTGATTTTTGTAAAGGGAGGTCTATTAAGTTAGTATTGCTTTTCCAAGCATTTATAGCTTCATCCATAAAGCTTACTCTATTGTCCAATATGGACGGATTTATTACTTTACCTATAAGAGTTAAGCTTTTATGTATTGAAGCTATGAACGCTGGGAGTGCAATGTCGGAAGTGCATCGTAGACCTATACCGCCTAAACGTATTGGTAATGTAGCTTGTTGCCACGATGTGTTAATTAGTGATATATTTAAAATTTCCTCTATACTGTTTTTAATATTTAAGTCTATATCTCGAAGAATATCTGTGTGTTTCCAAAATGTACATCTTAAAAAATATATTAACCTAGGCATGCTAAAGCAATTTCGAAGAAGTACTAGAGCTACATGCGGTGTTATATTCAATAACTGATCTTTAAAATAAAGTAAATTTTGTTGCTTTTTGAACATTAATGGCCTAAGAGCATTTTGTAAAATAGGAGCGCCTAATAAAAATAAATTGTCTGAGTTCATAGTTTTAAAATTTGGAAGAATCTTTTCGAATTTATTTGTCATATTTAGTATTTCATTTGATTTTTGGCGATTAAAATAAATTTCGGATTTGTTTGAATTTATGTCTAGGCCAATTGAATTTAATTCTGGTATTAATTTATTTAGGTCTGAAATAATATCAGTAATTTTTCCTGCTATTGTTCCATCGTCGAGGTACCATAAGTTTAATTGAGATGTAAGTGTATTAATTTTATTATGTATGGCTAGACTAAAGAGAGCGGGGCCAAGTGGATCACCCTGTTGACAGCCTGTTGAAGACATTATTATTTCATTATTATAAAAGAGAAATGCTTCCATAACTTTGAAATATATAGTTATATGCTATGGGGAAAGATTCGATAATGGAGTCCAAAATTGTTGTTCGATCCAAGGTGTTAAATGCATTTTTTATATCTAATTTGACTAGTGCATCGAAATTCGAGGAATTTTCTAAAAACGTACGAGTAGCATGTACTATTACTTCAGCCCCACATTTAATTGCGCAACCGAATTGTACTGGGATAAATTTTTCTTTGAGGATTTTCGAAATAGCAGTTGAAACAATTTTTGATATTAGTCTACGTAGTGTACATCCGATGGCAATTGGCCTAATTCCTCCGTCTTTTTTATTAAAAGCTATTAAATTTGCACCAAAAAAGAATGGTTTTATATCATTATTAATTTCTCCATTTAAAACAAATTTACAAAATTGGGTTATTGCTTTTAGAAGGTTTTTTCCTGATATATCGTTAGAATGGTTAATAAGGTCCTTTAAATGTTGAGGAGAAAGTCCGTCAAATCCGCTACTTGTACCTGGTTGAAAAGCCATAATTGCATTGTACACGTCATCTTCATTTATGTTAAAAATATTGTTATTGTTTTCAGGTGGAATGCATAATTTTTGTGATAAAGGACATGGGTGTTTTTCTCGAAGTATTTTTAATGTGTTTTCGTTGTTATTACAAAAAGTATCATTATTAGATAGAAGTCTTACCGCTCCTCGGATGTCACCGTCATAAACTTTGTCTTCTGCTTTTTTAAAGATGGATTTACGAATATTGTTATGTAATATAAAATTGTCTGAAATAGAATGATTGATGTTATTTATTACGTTATGTTTGATTTTTACCGAAAGATTTTTTCCTGAATTTAATTCATTTGATACATGTAAATAATTAAACGAAAATAGTAATAAATTTTCCCAATCTGAAAATTCATTGTCACTAATTTATTAATAATGTCTGTTAATTTTCTCGATATTGAGGTTCTAGCTGCTCGAGGAACATGTTTGATCACAGGAAATCTCTTTTTAAACTGAAAACATTTATTAATAAGTTCTTTAGTTGTAGATGTTGCTCTATAATTAGTATTATTAATATTTGCGTTAGTGTCAGGCGCTGGACAACTAGCAGATATATGATTTTTATGAATATGACCAATGTGTATATTAAGTCCACGCTCACCTCTGTATAATTTATTATTTTGACATAAGGAGCATTTTAATAAAGACATATAGTATTAAATTAAAACCTAGTAACAATAATAAAAATAAAGAAATAAATAATAAGTAATTAAAAAATAATAATAATAAGAATAAACTTCAAATAAATAGTGACCTTCTAAGACAAAATTAATGTAAGAACCTAATAAATAACTATTTAAAATATTGATAAACCCTAAAATACCTAGTATAAACAATATAAATTAATAACTCTTAAAAATTATGTAAATAATGTAGGTACATAACAAAAATAAGTCTTGTTTAAATCATTTCTTAAGTCTCAAATTCTCAATTATAAATTGTCATAAATTGATTTCTAGGACATCAAATTAAAATCCATCCAAAGTAGGTGTCTGTTATTATTATCTTCTATGAAATGTATGTAGAATTTACTAGTGTAATATATATCTATTTATATTTTATTTATTAGCTTTTAAATAAATAGGTACTTATATTCTTCCAATATCTTTTAAGAAATTCATTTCTAATCTTCTTATGCAAATATTTTTGACATATTATTTGATAACTTTGGAATAAGCACCTAAATAAATCGATACTGCTTAATAGTCAATGTCAGATATTATAAAAAATCTCCTGTAGATATTCCGATTGATCTAGGTAGGTATAATGGCCAAAATCTTCACAAATCAAGACTGAAGAAAGTATCCTCGGGCTTCCATAAATAGAAAAATTATATATTTGTATCTTCATGTAGTTAAATGTTATGCATTTGACAGTGGGTATCCTTTTATTGAATATGTTTAAGGAATCCTTTATAAATTCTTCCAAAAAACAACAAGCTATGAATTAAATGCGCAGCAATAATAGAATTTTAAAATTCGCAACTCGCAGTAAAGTTAATTTGCAAAAAAGATAGCTGAAAGAAATTCACCAAACGTCACTTGATAAAAGAGAATAGGGGTTTGGTTGTTAATATCCGTTTTCCGATTTAAACTTTCACAACCATTTCACTATTACTTTAAACATATTTTAACTATAAATTTTACTTTAAAAAACAGAATAAAAGTGAATATAAATTATTAATTTATTTGGAAAATATTGTAAACAATGCGACAGGTGTCAGGTTTTTTTTTTTTTTTTTTTTTTTTTTTTTTTAAATACAATTATCCTCTTCTTTTCACCCCCTTGGGATTCAAATTTTAAAAAATCGATTTTTAGTAAAGGTACGGCCAAACCAACGCGGTGGCGGTGGCGGTGGCGGTGGCGGCCGCAGTGGCGATCAGTTACTGCAGTAGTACTTGTATCGACGGGTTCAAACCAAACGCGTTCTGCGGCCGCCCGCGCGATCCGTGCAGAGTCTGCACGCGCGATCACTCTCGGCCGCCAATGTTGCCAACTTAGTGGATTTTCCACTAAAATAGGTTGTTTAGGCCAGTCTTTCAGCGGGGAAATTTTGTTTTAGTGGCTGGTGGTTTTTCTTAGTGGTTATGTATCCTAATAAGGAATTTATAAAATACTGAAAAAATAAAAAATAAAAACACTCCCATCTAGTATTAGAAACTAGGACTTCTAACTTCACTCGTATAGAGTGTGTAGTTCGTGGGTTCGAGTCCCACCCACCAGGATTTTTTTCTATGTTTTATTATCTTTAAAAATTTAATATAAAAAAAAGTAAGATTAAAATTGTTTTATTGAAATTTCAATGCGTACTAATTTTTTTTTGTAGATTTATACCCAAAATACGACTTTTTCTAGTGTTTGGTACGATCCCTTAAAAAATAATGTTGTTGGCAACACTGGTTCACTCCGCCCGAACGCAGATATCCTGAACGCGTTGGTGTGAACGGCTGAGATCGCCACCGCGGCCGCCACCGCCACCGCCACCGCGGCCGCAGATTGATCGCGTTGGTCTGTGCGTACCTTTAGTCTTAAATGACTCTGCTAGGCTGACCGACCGGACTCGTTATCAGCGCCCATACAACCTTTAGTCTTAAATGACTCTGCTAGGCTGACCGACCGGACTCGTTATCAGCGCCCATACATATGCAAAAACCGTCCAGAAAAACATTAAATTTTGTACCATTGGCAGTATAAAATTTACTGTTTAAGGAAATGCTAGCATGAAATGTTTTTTTTTGGTATGAGTCGTTCCATTACCAAAAAATTTTAAAATCCTGAAGTTATTTAACTTAACATTATAACAAACATGTATAATATGATTTTATTTTCCAATTTTCCTGGGTGTGCCTTTGTGCCTATATGGAAGTCGCAATTGCCATATACTCATATTATTATTTGTTTGATGGTGAAGTGTTACAGTGATTGTTATGTATGACAGATATACCGCTGCCGTCGGTGCTCGGAGTACTACTGCTGGGAGTGCGAGGTGTGCGTGGGCGGCGTGCTGCACGTGTGTCCCGCGTGCGCCTCCGTGCCGCAGCGGTGATTGCTGGCTACTGGCAGACGCCTCCGTGCCGCAGCCGTGACTGCTGGCTGCTGGCTACTGGCAAACGCCTCCATGCCGCAGCCATGACTGCTGGCTACTGGCAGACGCCTCCGTACCGCAGCGATGACTGCTGGCTTCTGGCACACCCCTCCGTGCCGCAGCGGTGACTGCTGGCTTCTAGCATACCCCCCCGTGCTGCAGCGGTGACTGCTGGCTGCTGGCTACTGGTTGCTGGCTACTGTAACACGCCTCCGTGCCGCAGCGCTGACTGCTGGCTGCTGGCTACTGGCTGCTGGCAAACGCCTCCGTGCCGCAGCCGTGACTGCTGGCTACTGGCAGACGCCTCCGTGCCTCAGCGGTAACTACTGGCTTCTGGCACACCCCTCCGTGCCGCAGCCGTGACTGCTGGATACTGGATACTGACACACGTCTCCTTGCCAGAACATTAAAAATATTAGCACATAAAAGTGAAAATATCAATTAATGCTACGTTTTTAAGAACAAAAATAGTTTACTATTTTTAATTATATTATTTTTTAATTATGTTTACTATTTCTTTTTCGTTATAATAAATAAAGTACAAAAAATCGAAATAGTCAGTAATTGTTTCTTGTAACAATATATCCAATTTGTAGCTTAATATTTACTACATTTATGGTCACCATATTTGGCCAAAATGTGGGGGACTGTATGATTATATATTTTTATAGATATCAACGTTAAAAATAAATAATGTAGAGCGCTTGCACACATAAAGACACTTGTTGGTCCACTATGTATTTCAAAGAATAGTTTAATATATTTTTATATTGACAGTGTTGCGTTTGGCCTCAATGTTGCGTGATGGAAAGCATCCATGAGGTCGAATGTAGAGCACGCTTATTACTCTGTGAATTAAAAATAATATTTAAAAAAATAAGTAAATAGATACTACTAAGTATAAGAAAGAAATCCTCCAAAAACTAAACGTTCGGGCATTCTAGTTATGTAAATCCCACGCCCATTTATATGTTTATTTATTTTAAAATGTAAATTATACACAATTATTTAATAAAAAAAATGTTAAATCAATTAAGTTTTTCATTTAGATCATTTTAACTAAAATATCAAAAATTTTCCATTTGTAATAGGAGCAAAATATGTTTTGTATTTGCACAGAAAGTTGTTATTTTTAATTCTAATGTTCTGCTCCTCAATCCTGATGTTCATATTACATATTATTATTATATATTACATATTACAATATATGTAGGACAATTTACACATATTGCTCTGGTCACAAACTACGCTCTAGGCTTGTTATTTTACTATGTGCGCTAGAAACAACCATATAATACATATATTTTATAAACATACATACCATTACAAACTACACAGAAAAACATACTTGCCATGGGTGGGAATCGAACCCACGACATCCGGATATAACGCCAATAGGGCAACCGATAGTCTACAAAGGCGGCAATATTTAACGTGACCATACGTCCCGTTTTACGAGTTATATAGTTAGCCGGTTTTCGAGAGAGTACCACTTCGACAAGAAATCAATTTATTGTCGAAGTTGTAGTCTCCTTTTTACAGAGTAAGTAAGCGTGCTATCTCTTCGACCTCATTGCTTTCCATCAGACAAGATTGAGGCCAAACGCAGACTCTGAGGCTCGACCATGGGTTTGCGCATTGTAGAAACATAACGTATTTCATTTACGTATACGTGAACAACAACCAATAGGATCGCTTTATTTTTGGTAACAGGATTGAATAAAGCGATCCCATTGGTAACGTATTCATTTACGTTTACGTGAGCAAGATCGGTTTATTTTTGGTAACAAGGGCTTTATTCCGAGTTTTGACACGTTCACCGTCACGGATTTTGCGTAAGGTACAGGTATCGAAGTGTAAGTTCTGTCCTGTTAATTATAAAGTTGAAATTCTAATGCTCCACACATGTTCAAACTTGCGAAGAATTCGTGTTTTCAAGATGGCGGCATTATTACAGCCAACCTAATACATACTATATAACCATTGGAATAGAGCTTTTATTTCCATATTTATAGTTTGCGCAACGTCTTGTCGTGATTAGCGGTTGCAACCTCGGAATAAGGCCACAGGATTGAATAAAGCGATCCTATTGTTTGTTGCTCACGTATATGCAAATGAATACGTTACGTTTCTACAATGCGCAAACCCGTGGTAGAGCCTTTGTTTATAATAATAATATTAAAAAAAAACAATGGTCACGTTTGGTATATTACTCAACATTGATCGGTTGTACGATCGTTGATCGTTTGTCGAAAGTACCTACTTACATCACAGGCATGATGGTTGTATGCATTAGTTTTGCCAGATTTTTCAGACTATATGGGATAAATGCTTAAATGATCAAAAAATACGGGATCAGATTTTTTATCCGAGATATTTTTTTAATGAGGCAACCAAACATTTTTTTTAATCGTTTAAATATTTTTTTTCCTAAATAATAAAAATATTAAGCAAGGGGTAGGAACATTTATTTCGTACGAAGTTTGCGTAAGAGTACTTGTCAGCCGTAACATTGACTTGGCAATAACAAATCGAGCAAAGTTAATCAGTCAGTCCCGGCGGGACATTAAAATTACGCCGGACATACGGGACGTCACGTGTGCATACATTTCAACGTGGGGGCGATTCAGAGGCTCTGCCATGGGTTTGCGCATTGTAGCAACGTAACGTATTTGTATACATATCCCCATGGTAGAGCCTCAGAGGATGGTAGACAAACATAAAACAAAAATTAAATGAAAACATTTATTAGATATATCACAATTCGGCACTTTCTTTTATTATTATTGATTTGTGTATTATCATCACAGATAACTATCTTTTAGCTATTGCGCATTTTGTACAGCATGTAACAGAAACCATCCGGCCATAATTCCGGATCACTACATTTAGGCTGAGTTGCACCAAAGTATCCGTTGCGAAGTAATTGCAACGATTAAAGTTAAAAATAGCGTCGTCAGCTGTCATTCGACTTTCGAAATAAAACTTGTACATTCGACGCAATTTTTAACAAATCACGGTTTTCGTAACCGTGATTTTTTTTTAGATTTATTTAGTTTTGCAATGTCCTTAACACCAAATATCAAATCAAGAAAGATATATTTATATATCTTTATGTCACTAGCCCTAGTGTGAGTTTTTTTTAACAATTTCTTTCGCGTTAACTTTACTACTGCGTTAACATTTTGACCTATCTCATGCTTGCATTTTTAGTTCTCAAAATTTCCGCTGAAGCGCTATTTCCCATAAAAATTTTAGTTAACTTAAACGCAAAGTAATAGTTAGAAAACTCACACTAGGGGCACAGGTCCTAGCACCTTACAGGGGCACTGGTCTCTACTACCATGCTCCAAATCTAGTAAAAAAAAATACCATCTTTAAAAACTTGTCAATTTAATAATATTGTGTCTGTAAACCAGACACTATTATGTTGACAAATTGACATAATTTTTTTTAATAAAAATATTTTTAAGTGCTCATATTCAGTTAAAATTATGTCAACATCAATACTTTAATCCTGCCGAGAGTATATAGGGTTCCTTTGTATGCTGTAAATTTAATAATAATGCTGCCAGTACATAAAAATCACAATATAATAAAATAAAAGTATTACAAAGTATTCTCCAATCTAATACACTAATAACAATACTGTAGAACTTTTAATAAAGTATTAGATTTTTGATAACTATTATTATCAGTGATCGAAATGGATAAAGCTACTTTTGGTACTTGTGATATTTGGTTATAATATAGATAGGTAGATACGCCTAAAATTCCGGGATAAAAAAAAACTTTATTTAGTACCTATACATGGTGAATTTGAAAGGATGTACTTTGGGCTAATATGAAGTTCTGCTGATCAAATCGAACAACTTTTCCCATGGCACCATGTGTCGCAAATGAAAAAAAAAATTTGGCTTCCCCATACAAATTGGTCATTTTAATATTACTAGTTTGTATGGAGAAGGGCATTTTTTTTTCATTTGCGACACATGGTTCCATGGGAAAAGTTGTTCGTATTGATCAGTAGAACATCATATTAACCCAAAGTACACCCATTCAAATTCACCCTGTATATAAATATTATATCATCACGGGTGCCTTACGGCGCCCGAGACCGCCTAGACGGCCCCAGGGTACCCAGCGGAGGGGTTTTAATCCCACCTCGTCGTAGCCGATGGTGTGAGTCTACACCGAACGAGTGGCTAGCTCGTCGCAATATTTTGAATAGACACAATAACCCATCAGATATAAACAAACACAAGTTGATATAGTGAAACCGGGACCGACAGCTTAACGTGCTCTCCGAGGCACTATAGTGGTGTTGTCCTATATAATTTTGAAAAAAAATAATAGGTATATATTTGTATCTGTATGTCTCAACTACTTTATTCATTTGATATGGGGAAACTTTGCTGATTTTAAGTAAAAGTCACTAATTAATAACTTTTCCCTTATGTTAATACTACATACTTGTGATAATTTAAGCCTGGGTATAAAACAAGCTCTATAAATTCAATGACTACAAAACATATTTTCAATATTTTTAAAATACCAATGGCAGGGACATATACGTATTAACACATCCATTTACAGAAACTCACCCCAAACAGCTCCACCTATTCCAATCACTGATTATTATACTTTATTTCATGGCACTTTGCACAGCGCCCCTGCGTGTTCCAAGGGAACTAAATAAATATACATAAATATCCTTCGAACTTTAGTGTGAAGTTACTAATATAGATAAATATTATAATATAAAAAAAAATACCATCACGGGTGCTTTGTAGCTCCCGAGAACCGTTTAAACGGCCTCAGGGTACCCAGCGGAGGGATTATTCCGTCCTCATTTCGCCGATGGCGGAGGCAACACCTAACAAGTAGCGAGCTTGTTGCAGTGTTTATGATGGTACAGCCTCGTTGTATAAAGCTGTCAGCCATCCCAGGTCCGGCCTTGTTGTCATCTGCTTAACCTTGTTATCAGTTGCGCAGTGACTTAACCACTAGGCTGGGGCCGCTTTATAAATATTATAATATATAAATAGGTAAAAAGTACGATTTAGTATTAGTCCTTCACTATACTGCGTCAATAATGTATAATTGCTTATATCTTCTTACAGACTAAATGCCATTCTTAATCTATCTTTTATTGTCGAATATAAACTAGACATATCCAAACTTTAGTACTTGGATACACATCATGTACTGGATGGTTTCCATGGTCACTAGATAGATTATATTTAAGAATGGCTATAACTTGAAATAGAATAGCTTCTTACTATGTATATAATGAAAAATGCATTTATCTGTAATGTATATAAAACTTGTATAATATTTTAAAATAAATAGCAAATTGTATATTTTTTATCTAGTGTATACTTATATAACTACATATAACATTATTATTGTCATTAAAATATAAAGAAATCAGAATAAATAATATTATCTGACGGTGTAGAGACCTAAAATAGCCTTTCGAACGCGATGTCAATGCCTCCATATTCTGTTCTTACTTCTTGAGCCAAAATAACCAATACATTATTTTGTTCTCACCTTTTGTTTATATGGCGGGCGGTCATTTTCTATTCTCATGTGCGGAAAGGCGATCTTGTGATACCGTCATGCATAGAGTGGACACTCCTCGCCCCCCTCTGATCTTGAACTTTATACCCCACCCGACACTTTGAGGGCCAGTTTTGTGACAACTTACGAGGGGTGTGCGACGAATATAGGTGCGAAACCAATGACTGTACCAGAGACGATCATTCGTCCCTGGTACAGTCATTGGTTTCGCACCGAAATATTTCTATCCTTCCCAAAGTTTCGCGCGCGATGTTAATGGTATAATCCGCGAAAATAAAGAAATATTTATAGATGGCGTCCACTCACGTACTATTTCGTTTATATTATATTTCCCACTATATTCACATACCACGGTAAGGTTCTCAAAAATAAAAAATAAATTCAGTCATGCTATGCTATGACTGAATTTATTAATATTTTAATAATTACCGTTGAGTTTTGTTAAGTTTAACTAAACTTAACAAAACTCGTTGAGTTTTATTAATTGTTTATTAATAATAATACAAAATATAAAAAAGTAGATGGGAGCCTTCTTCGCTAACCGTCCTACTAACCGCCATTTATAAATAATTTACGAATGTGTGTGTACAAATTGAAATAGTTCGGCTCATGTCCATGTGTAGGTAATTATTTTACGCTCGCTTATATATTTTGAGTCTAGTTTTCGAGGTGTGTATTGCTGACCTACGCAGCGTATAACCTAAACCTGACAAAATTTATTAAGTAATACCTTTTGGCCGCAGTCATGCCAAACGCTATACAAACCAGACTTCACACCCCGGACACTCGACTCAAAATGCATGATGTCTAATTATCTATGCTCAAATATGAGCGGAGGTGCATTTGAGAATTTTACACATTCATAAACTAGCTGGTGCCCGCAACTTGGTAAACGTGTTTATTTTAAAACAAAAAAATATTTTTATTTAATAGATACCTACCTATTATTACTAAGGTAAAGTAAATGTTGACCATGGCTACCATGCCTCCGCTTCAAAAAAATATATATAAAACATCGATTTATATCGATTTATAATTTTGTTTTTTAGTAAGTACTTATCTACCAATCACTGAGTAAAAAATAACACTAAAAACATAACATAAAATATCAACTTTATACAAAAAATAATCCCAAGAAGTAAACATAAGATCGAAAATATTTTAATGCAGTTTTATGTCATTATAATATTACTTCTTATAACACTTCTTTCTATCTTAAGTATTTAAAACCTTTTTGTAAGAGACTCTTAAAACAAACGTAACTGTATATTTGAACTCCCTGTATGTATATCGAATTATAATAGGTATACTTTTATTTTACTCGTATTCAACAATAAAAACCGTATATATAACGATCTAGTACCTATACGGGAAAAAAAATCTTGGATTAAACTATTCAATAATTTATTGGTTTATAAATATATGGCGGAAATAATAATGTTTTAAAATTTGATTTGGGTTAAGAACATTACTACTAGTTACTTTAGTCAAAAAAATAATACAAGACATTTCTTGATACATGAATTTCTTTTTTCCGTGAGTTTTTAAGTCATACCCTGACAAAAAAATAAACAGACAGTCAGACATGAATTCTAAAAATGATAGATTATTCTTTAGCCTATTTAGAGTATAGGTATATCTTGCTTTTTTTTTCTTTTATCACGTCATTGTACGTACTGTTTTTTTTCACAATTTAAATATTTATTACAATTTTATATGTAAATATAGAATGGCTAATATAACCTACCATAGACACCGCGCGCGATACTTCTAATTACACTTTGACATTTAATCTAAATATAATAGTCACTATTATATTTAAATTAAATAATTATAATAATTAATCTAAATATAATAGTCACTATCCCCCCCTTTGGCTACGCCCTAGGTATAATATAATATATCCTATAATGACCCTGGAATTCCCTACCAAATTTCTTCAAAATTTAAAACAAAGACTTTTAGAGTTTTTCATGAATGCATCCTTTCTATGGTAACATCCCAAGAAAAAAAAAAAAAATTGAAACTATAAAATTTTATTGCCAAATATTTCGCCTCTCTATGGATAATTTTATTATGATATTCTTGAGTATTTTTGTATTTTAATGACAATATTACAATAGAAATATTCGAATATTTTATTATTATTATTCTAGGTATCACTTACACTTTGTAACATAACATGATTTAAATAGATATTTAAATAGCATACAAATTTACCGTATATAATAAATGTATGTATGAGAAAAAAATAACTATAAAGTTAATTTAACTATTACAATATCTCTGTGGATTAACGTGTAGTATTTTTTCTTCTTCTCCAAAGCCTATCATAATTAAAAAAATCACTGTCAATACGTACAGTCGCCACAATAATTATAATTGTGTTGTTTGTAATAAGTAAACACCGTGCAAGCCACAAAAAATGCTCTTTGTAAAGTAACTAACTATAATATTAGGTATATTTTTACAATATCAAACGGTCTCTAAAATAAGACCATTTAAAAAAAAGTTTTTTTTTTACAAAATATTGTCTACTTTTTAGCAAAGTTTTTGTTTGACGTACTCCACTCCAACCGCCATACCTAAATGAGTTTCATAATTTTAATCAACGATTATTTAAACCTGTGTAATTATTACTAATCTTACTATGAGTTTATGTAATGGTACCTTACGTAACCACTAGAGCGCTTCACGGAATTAGCATAATAATATAACAGAAAATACTAGTAGTATAGCTTACTGTTAAATTTAATGACTTGCACTTTATGACACTTCTCCCATTATTTTTATTTTGAAAAAAAAAACTTTTAAGTAAGTACAACAAATAAGTTCTTTTAAGTTCACGCAGTAGGCGTGTTGGTTGTTTGCTTTTCTCTGGTCACCCACATGACATTGGGCTGTTGGTAGTACTGTTCTATTTGCAAGAGGGACTTGCCCTTTGTCTCTGGTAGCATGAGGAACAGCATCACAGTAGCTACGGCGGCGGCTCCTCCGAACAGGGCAAATACACCAGTCATCTTTAATGAACTCACCAAGTACTGAAAATAAATACAACTTGGTTATTATATAACACTATCACGGGTGCCTTTTTTGACTACCTGTACCCCTAGTGTGAGTTTTCTCACTACTACTATTACTTTGCGTTTGAGTTAACTAAAATTTGTATGGGAAATGGTTCAGCGCTCCAAGCGGAAATTTTGAGAACTAGAAATGCGGTCGTGTGATTGGTCAAAATCTTAACTATACTACGGCGTTAACATTTTGACAATCGCACGCTCGCATTTTTAGTTCTAAAAATTTCCGCTTGGAGCGCTGAACTATTTCCCATACAAATTTTACTTAACTCAAGTAATAGTTAGATAACTCACACTATGGGGGTACAGAGAATCGTTTAAATGGCCTCAGGGTACCCAGCGGAGGGATTAACCCGCCCTCATTTCGCCGATGGTATTTGGAGGCAACACCTAACAAGTGGTAATCTTGTTGCGGTGTTTATGATGTTTTAGCCTCGTTGGATAAAGCGGTCACCCATTCCGCGCTCGGTCTTGTTGTCATCAGCTTACCCTTGTTATCAGTTGCGCAGTGAGTATGCTGGGGCCTTTTTTTTATTAATTATTTTTTATGAACTTTACTTGGGAGTAAGCGGTAGATCGTTTGTATAAAAAATATTTAAAGAAGCTCGTATTGCATGTCAGTAGGTAACCTACCTACAAATCAGGATAAGATGTAATAATATTATTGTGTATGTATTTATACGAGTATGTAGTAGTTTAGTGTATGTATTGTTTATGAATTATAAGTAGCTGTTTAGTATATAAAGTATTATTTTATGTTTACTTTCATTATTACACTTACATTTTATTATACTTAAGTACATAACTATTATATTGTCCCAAAGGTTTGACTGGTAGAGAATGCCTAGCGGCAATTGTAGTTTGTGCAATAAAGTTTTTAAATAAATAAACAATAAATAGTGTAAAAATTACCGGATATAGTTTGGTGAATCCAAACAGTACAGCGTTGAACAAGCAGAAGATGTATCCCCCACACAGACCCCGCACTCTGGTGGGGAGCAGCTCGCCGATCATCAGCCCCGGGAGAAGGAAGAAACCTAATGCATATAGTTTTGTATTATTAAGAATTAGCTATTTCACTTAGCAGCTGTAAGCAGTAAGCCTCTGCCGTATTTAAGGATGCCACAGAGGGCGCGGTAAACTCAGCTGTGAGAATCCGCACTAGTCTGGACGAACCAAACAACAGGTATTTGTAGTTAATAAAACTTATAAATTCAATTCAATTTTTTTTTCGTATTGAAACCCAGTTATGACCTTGTCATGTGACCCGTGCGCCCTAGTCAGAAACATTCTGGGAATGTAGCATGGATATAAAATAGGGAGGTGTTAAATGGCCTTTCCAGTTTTGAGAACAGAAAATGGCCGCCGCACATTATAAAAAAAAAGTGAGAACAAAAGCAATCAATCACTGAGCGTTAATTGGTTGATTTGAGAAGAGAATATAACGAACTCGTTTGACATTTCCTTTTATAGTCCATTTAAGGCCATATAATTATTAGTTTCATAGAATGTAGGTATAGCACTCACCTAAAGTATTAAATGCAACATATAGAAGCAGCAAAATGGGGGGCGCGGCGTTATCATTAGCTCCAACCAACAGCATTACAGACAAAGCCAGCGCCGCCGCCGCTGACCCTGCGCCCGACGCCAGCACCAGCGAGCGTCGCGACAGCGTCAGCAGCAACACGCACGCCAGTACCGTGACGCCTAAACGGACCACGGCAGACGCGTTAGCTGCTACCTGTTGTATATAATTTCGTGTGATAACTAAGATAAACATAGTAGCAACACCAGCATGCGAGAGCGTCATTAATAACACAACATGCTAATGCCTAGTCGGACCATGATAGACGCTCTTGAAGAGCAACAGGTAATGCTGTCAGTCATCATTTTCAAAAATAATCAAATACCTACGCAATATATATTTATAAATTTGGTTTTTAACCGACTTTAGTAGGACGCAAGTCGACGCATATAGGTATTTTATGTGTTCAGGTATAACTTTTGCATATGTCCAATATACTTTTTTTGGTCTTTAAAAGAAGCTTTAGCGGTGGGACCGCAATAATTTAGCCATAGTTTGATGATGGAAAATATTTGTTTAGGGAAATTCTAAACATACCTACATTTTTTTGGTAGGTACTTTGTAATAAATTATATTTTTTAAGTGGAATAATGATATCCCAAATCCGATGATTGGTTCCCAAGGTAACAGGGAACTCTTTAACGGTTCACAGTACTCGTTATAAATAACGAGTACACAGTACTCGTTATAAATAACGAGTACTGTGTTATAAGTTATAAGGTTATAAATAATTGAGACTCTTACATGAGGATCAATAGTTCCTCCAGTCTCTTTGAGGATATCCACAGCATAGAAGATGACGACATAGCTCCCGGAGAGGATCTGCAGGATGTTGAAGGCGTTGATGAGCAGCAGCGGCTTCAGCACCGGGGCCTGTTTCACTGTCGTCAAGAACTTAACTTTCTCGTCTCCACGTGCCTTCTCCTTTTCTCTGGCTGAGATCAATTCATGAAGTTCTCTTTGGGCCTGGAATTTATAAAAAATATTGTGTAGATAAGTATTATGTTTACTCGAAAAATCTAACTAAACATAGAACTTCATTATAATTGGATAAAAAAGATTTTAATTAGGTACAGGGATAAAAACAAATTCTTGGATCAAAACTATTCATGAATACATAGTTTTATATATCGTGGGATTCCCACCCATGGCAAAAATATACGTTTTTCTATACAGTTTGTCATGGTCTGGGTGTTTATGAAATATAATGACGCAAATCAAAGGACTTGCAAATTATAGATAAGGTCTCACTGCAACTCGAATAAACCACATTCTTACACTAGTTGTAACAATTATATTTATATACCTAGTGCCCTAATTCTGGCGCTTTCGTCTTACGTGGTCGGTTCGATACTGTTAACGTCACTGTCAGTTCTGGTGGAATAGAGTAATATCTTTTACATAGGGTAATACATTTTACCCATTCTTTGTTACTTATTACTTATATGTATTGTAATAATATTTCTGAGAAAAATTATATTTGCTAAAGAATTCATTTCTGTGTAGGTAACAGAACAGGGGTATCTAAAAATCATAGTTCACATGTTTATTACTACTTAAGTATGTTTTCAAACGATTTGAACGACTATAAAAAAGTTAGTGTGATATTGTCTAAGCACGTTTTCCGTCATGTGAGCACCTTCACAATTGGTCATCATGTAACATTGCAAGTGCCACGAATTGATATAAATTTATCGCTTATTTACCCATCCGTGTAATTGACTATTATTAATCAACATCAACTGTAATTATACGAAAGTATAATTTATATGCTCCAAAACGGTTTCACACGCAAAGTTCTACTTAAATTGTCACTTTACCAAGTAGCTTGGGTGTCAGTGCTAGTTTATTTGTTTATTTGCAATAATGGCATACACAACGGATGACAACCAATACAAGACAACAGTATAATTAAGGATTAGTATGTAAGGACTAGGCTATTATCCTCAAGTATGAATGCCCTACTTGATAAGTTATATTAATATAAAAAGTAAGTAAAATAATAATAATGACAACATTAATTAAATAGATCTAGAATAACATTTTTTTTAATTAAAGAAATAATTAAAAAAATCAATATCAACAACACTCAGATTTATAATAATAAATTAATCTGAGTAACAACATAACAATTTAAATATTCATTAAATGCAAACCTACATAATATGTTAGCATTTTTTAATTGAACCCAAATATTGATTCAATTGAATTAATTATTAAACTATTGACAACAATTGATAATAAATTTAAAAATAAATAAATAAAAATACATATTATAATTCAGCATGCAAAAACACCTACATTACGTTAGTAATATAAATGCTAGATTATTAAGTATATATACATAAAAATATACATATACACACATTCATAAATATAAATAAATAAATATATATGTATAGTATGTAAATGTAAAAGATATTTTAAAAATATATACACTACGTAGGTACTTCTGTTATTTCATAAAAAAAACGTACATACCTTTTTATGGATAATAGTTATGCGCATGAATCTTTACCAGAAAGTGGTGTTCAATACTTATTGATGCTAACTTCCAAACTAGAATACAAATTTTATATATTTTTTGCATTACCGAAAAAAAAAACGTTATTTTATGTTGTTTATATACCTAGTTAGTTTTATTGATTTAGGTATATATATTTTCTATCTACTGTCTGAAATGTAGGTATGTACCCACCAACTTATCCTATCAACCTACCATACATTGCACTTTTGTAAACATTTAACTATAATTAGATACTTAATCCAATATAGTCAAGATTAAATGCATATTTAGGTATATATATTAAAAAAATACATATATTTGCAATAGAAACGATGGGCCCGTGGTCCGAGGACGCTCTGGCATTCTCCCGCGAGCTTAGTGATAAGCTCCGTTTAGTGACGGGTGAACCTTTGAGTAAGGAGTACTTTATTCAAAGGGTCAGCCTCGCTGTGCAACGGGGGAATGCAGCGAGTGCCCTCGGAGCACTGCGCTCATCCAATTAACTTTTTATTTTTTTTAGTTTTTAATTTTAAATATAATTGTTATTTTTTTTATCTAATAAATGATTTGAAAATTTGCATAATTAATTAAACCACAATCCATATCATAAGAACCGTACGCCAAATTTTTTTGTTACCTAATTGATGATTGGTACGGATATCGCGTTGCCTCAGCTTTGTAAATAAAAAAAGACCTTGTAAGTATAAAATGAAGAATTTTAATATGAAAAGAACCTATTTTACAAATCTAGGGTTCCATTATGTTTAGAAATACCTAACCATCTACGATTTGTTTTTGGTTTGAAAATGGCTATACATATATAAAAGCATATACCTATAGCTGGGCCTGTCGCCCTACTAACCCGGAGTCTTATGCTGATGATTAGACGCCTCTCTTAGAAGATTTCAATAATCTACCTTCTGGTGCTTTATCGATCATATATGGATCCAACTCTTCAGAATTAGATGCCTACTATTTTACAATGCCCGCATGCGTCATACATACTTAAGGTGGAGTATGTAAAATTAATGGTAAAACTACTAAGTCGGCCATCACTTAAAAAAAGCGTGCAGGTTGGATTATCTCTTCCCAGGTAGCGTGGAGAATAACACTAAGTTGCCGTCCCTATGACGTCAAAAGTGTCATTCTCGACGTAATTGACGTCAAAATGCTACCAAGGTTAGAACATTTCATGAAAACCTTCAGGAGGACTGTCATGAATAGTTCAATTCTACAGAATTTGTTACTAGTGAAATGAAAAAAAATACTTACAATATCAGGATGTCCCCTAAGCCTACCCATGGCTGCCGAGGCTTCGTGAAAGCGTCCTTGTCTGGCGAGCCACGTCGGACTCTCCGGTGATAAGCACAGCACCAAGAAGGCAAGCGCTGGTAATACTGTGCAGAGATGGGCTACTGATCGCCATGGGAGACTGCCACCTTAAATGTTAGAATTATGAATTTATTACGTTTTAAATTTAGCGTCATGAGATTTTCTATAACACTCTCTTATAAAGAAAGCATAGTTGCTTAGTATAAACATTTATTAAACATTTGATGGATTCATCCAATCAAAAAGTATCGCAATTGAGAAATCTTTATAGATTGATGAGGATTTTTTGTCTAAAATTTATAAAGATTTAAATTTAATTAATGCGGTGAGACACATACCGACCGGGGTCAATAGCGTTCTTTGGAAATGGTCATTATTTTTAATCATATAGATAGGGAACCGTAGTCATGTTTCAGTTTTAATCTATGGTTTATCGGTTTTTTAGGAGTCTACTGCATCGATTTCAAGGTGGAGTTTTACAGTACGGACAGTAGATTTAGCAGCGAGGTTTATAAAGCAGATTCGTCTTCGTCACAACCGCATCATTTATCCGGCATAGTAGGAGCAACTAAATTGATCGAATGCATTCATGGACTTTGTACGTCTGCTTACCATAAAGTAAATTTCTGCGTTCCAATAAAAAAAGCAATGATTAAATATTGAGTAAGCTTGAATGAGATATACAGATAATCCAGTGGATTGCAGATCTTAGTAATGATATCGTCGAGGTACCTATATATCTTAAAGGGCTTACCTAGAGCATAAACATACAGGACCCCAATGGAATACGCGACGAATGGTGTCCCTATGAGTAGTCCTCGTAGTCGAGGTTCTGAGATCTCTCCTAAGTACACCTGGAAATTAGAAATAAATTTGTTTAGGCTCAATCATTTATCTGCGACAACGAGATAGGAATAAACGCCTCCGCTGGGTACCCTGAGGCCGTCTAGCTGCTCTCGTATGCTGTAAAGTATCTGTCATGTTACAAGCATACATATACCGTGTTTTTTTTAAATAAAATGTGAGTTTGTATCGACCTGAGATAAGCAGACCTACAAAGTTATTCATGGACATGGCGTCGATCAATACATTATTGTTTAACAGCTTTGGTTGCCTTACTGCTTTATCGTCAGATTAACTGCCCATTTCGTAACCACATCTTGAAATGAACACACAGACTCAAACCGAAACGTGACTGACAATTTTTGCATCTTTATGGGCAAATCCGGTCAGTCGATCTAGCGAAGTTATAGAGTTTATACTAAGAAAATATCTACTATAACAGCGTAACATCCTCATGATAATAGCTAACAACAAAGTTTTAGAGTGCAAACAAAATCCATTTTAGCAACTTGGACTCTAGAATACCAAAATACTTATATTTAATTGGTTTGTAAAACCTTGACCCATATATTTTTCGATAACCTAAGAGTTGGTGGTCCAAAGTCCGGTCGTTAGGTATATATCTCCATCACACAATCTCCAATTAAACAAATGTATAAAGAAAAAAACTTTTAATTAACTAAAAACTAAACTTTATATTTTACGTAAAATTTCAATAACCGATCTATTTTTTTGACGGATGTAATCAAAATAACTACTTACTAAAACTTTACGAGTACTACATGGCACCAAGAATGAAAAAGGCCTATTAACCATGGTTATTATTCGTAAAAGAAAATCGATTATTAAAATCGGCTGTGAGAGAAGGTATAAGCTATCCCTATGTATGCAAAATCACAGCATGTTATATGAGCATATTTCCAACACTTTCTTATAACCATTTTTTTTTCGATTAGCGAAATAATTAGGTACTTCTAAGTATTTCAGTACAAATTTTATGGCTATCCGTTAAAAATGTATCGATTATTAAAACGGCTGTGATATTACCTATTACGTAGGTATGTAATATTGTATATTATTTTAATATACACGGTGACTTTGGAACGATAGTTTGGGCTAATATGAGGCTTTACCAAACAACTTTTCCCATGCTACCAAAAATGAAAAATAATTGTCTTCTCCATACAAATTGGTTATTTTAGCATTGCTAGTTTGTATGGAGAAGGCTTTTTTTTTCATTTGCGACATATGGTCTCTAAGTTTTTGAACCCCCAACACGCTCGTGGGTAGAATCATGGTAGAGCGGTAGAACCTTGGTAGAGCTAAGTACGGAAAGGAGCTTTCCCTCACTCTCACTCACTCTGGGACGTAATTCTAGCACTCTTCTTTTTCGCCTACTCAACCAAAGTATGTGTACATTATGGTTGTGAGACATGTGACAATCACTAATTTTTCAGGATATGATCTCAATTGTTTCATTCGCGGTGGCGATTGGATTCCCAGTATTCTATCAAAAAAGATACAAAAAATTTACAAGAACGAGCAAAATGAAAAAAAAAAAATAAGGGGGGGGGGGAGGTATGGTAATATATTGCATTAACAATATTAAGTCAATACTAAACACGAAAATACCCCATAATCACAAGCCACAAAAACGAGGAAAAAAGAAAAAACTAAAAAAAAAAGGGGGGGGGGGCGGGTATTGAGACAATACTAACCACGAAATTACCCCATAATGACAGGCCACAAGAACGAGAAATAATATATATATATATAGATAATAGAGTCAACTTACAAAGAAAACTGCGTTTAAATCCTAGTGATGAAATATTAAAAATTACTTACCGTAGGTACAGGAATTTCTGCAACAATTTAATAAAAAAACTGAAGCGACAATATGATAATGACCAATTAGCTAAAGCCACGAAAAACTCTAAAACCCTATGGAATTCTATTAATAAAATTACTAACTTTAAACCAACTAACTTGCCAAATAAGAATTTACTTAACATAAAATCATCTACACAAGACTCCTTAAACCATATTAATACATACTTTGCTAATATTGGAAAATCGCTAGCGGAGGATATAAGTTTGACATGTCAAAATAAAATAGCTCCTGGGTGGGACAATATTTTAAACATGTACTTGAAAGCAACTAAGGAATTTGTTGTTCCAATAATAAGTCATTTGGCTAATCTCTGTTTTAAGATGGGTGTCTTTCCAACAATACTTAAAAAATCCAAATCACACCTGTGTACAAGGGAGGGGATTGCGAAGATATTAATAATTATCGGCCCATATCGCTTCTTCCATCTATCTATAAAATCTTGGAAAAATTAATAAATACACGCCTTATCAACTACCTTAATAAACACCAACTACTGTCACAACATCAATATGGTTTTAGAAAAGGTTTATCAACGGAGGATGCAATTGTGGCTTTAACAACGCAACTTGTCAATAAAGTAGATGCAAACAAAAAGTGTCTAACAGTCTTTTTGGACCTCAGAAAGGCATTTGATACGGTTTCAGTTCCCACCCTTGTACACAAGCTTGAATCATTTGGAATAAGGGGTATTCAACTTGAATTATTTTATGATTACCTTAAAAACAGAAAACAAAGCGTTAAAATAGGAAAATACATTAGTGATGAAGAAAACATATCTTATGGGGTTCCCCAAGGAAGCGTTCTGGGCCCTACTTTATTTCTAATGTATATCAATGACCTTTGCAATCTTAAAATTAACAATGGTCAGATCTTCTCCTACGCTGACGATACTGCTATTGTCTTCTCAGGGAACTCTTGGGACTTAGCTAAAATATATGCAGAAACAGGATTAGCTAAAGTTGCAAACTGGCTTAATACTAACCTTTTAACACTGAACCATACTAAGACAAACTACATATGTTTCACTAGATACAATAGGACACAGCCCAATATAGATTTTGAAATCAAGATTCACAGATGTCATACAAACTACATTGACTCTGTATGCGATTGTCCAACTATTATAAAAAAATCAACAGCTAAATATCTAGGTGTTATGCTTGATCAGAGGTTATCCTGGTATCCACATATTGATCTTATTTCGGCTAGGATTAGAAAACTTGTATGGATTATGAAAACTCTAAGACATGTCTCCAACCATAAATTACTAAATCAAATCTACCTAGCTCTGGTACAGTCAATTCTAACTTATTGTATACCTGTATGGGGTGGTGCAACGAAAACCAAATTCCTTGAGATTGAGAGAGCTCAGCGATTGTTAATAAAGGTAATGTACTTTAAACCTTACAGGTTTCCTACTGGAAATCTGTATTCCATCAGTGAGCTTCTATCAGTAAGAAAATTATATGTATTGCATAGTATTTTAAAAATTCACAAATCTATAACTTTTAACCCAAACCTCTTAAAGAGTAGACGGAGGGATGTTCTTCCCTATTTTCACCCTGTTTTCACTGAGTTTGCTAGACGGCAATTTTTGAGGCAATCTGTGTATATGTATAATGAAATAAATAGAAAAATTAACTTCTATCAAATGACATTTTATGAAAGTAAAAAAGAAATAATAAAATGGCTTAAAACCCTAAGCTATGCTCAATTTGAATCGTTACTAGAAATGAAATATTGATTGTTCTGTCTGGATAATTTTGATACACACACACACACTACTTTACCTACACCTACATTTCTGTTCACACACACACACACATAAAACCATCTTCCTGAAACATAACTATTTAAATAACACAAAAATGTTATCATAAATCTGTTAAAATTATAAAATCTAAATTAACTTCATCAAATAGTAGTCTGTAAAAGTGAACAAAACAGTTCCAGTTTTGTTTACTTTTGCATACTGCTACCTTTTGATATTTGTTATTATTGTTTAAAATTAATAAAAAATGGCATAATAGACCATTACTCTTACTCACTTAAAAAACATTGTGTTTTAGGGTTTATTTAGATATAATTGTCTTTCTTTATTTACTGTATAAGTGAAAACCTAATATTTATAAAGAGCGGGCCACCTAACACAGGTGCTTATGTACCTAAAAGGTGTACCCCACCCTAAGAAATGTTTTAATTTTAAGTTAAAGGAAATAAATCATTTTTATTTATTTATTTATTTTTATAGGTAGTAACTACAAAAAAAAAAAAAAAAAATGGCGGGGTATGGTAATATACAGGGTGACTTTGAATGGATGTACTTTAGGCCAATATGAGATTCTGCTGATCAAATCGAACAACTTTTCCCATGGAACTATGTGTCGCAAATTACAAAAAAATGCCACCCCCCATACAAACTAGTAATGATCAATTTGTATGGAGAAGTCAAATTTATTTTTCATTTGCGACACATGGTTCCATGGGAAATGTTGTTCGATTTGATCAGCAGAACCTCATATTAGCCTAAAGTACATCCATTCAAAGTCACCATGTATTACCTACAAATAAATAAATAAACAGAGTAAAAATAATAAAAAGGGGGGGGGGGGGGTATGGTAATATATTTGTACTAACGGCTCTCATCTTATTGAGTCATTACTGACCACAAAAATATTGCGTTTATATCAGAGTGTCTTTTGTTTCCTTTCGGTCCCATGTATATCATTATCCTTCAATTATATATTTATCCTTCGATCATATCTGTATCAGTTTGCTTTCGTTCGGTCGCGGTGTTCAATCGGTCCCATGTCAATCTTTATCAGTTTGCTTTCGTTCGGTTGGCATATTGTGTCTCAAACAAAAGTACCGAATATTTTTTTATCTTGGTGAATCTTTATCTTGGTCAGTTGACAATACTATATCTAAATGTTTGAATCATTCGCGATTGTCACATGTCTAGTTGGAAGAATGGTATTACATTGGTAGGCGGTAGAACCATGGTAGAGCTGTGGAACCATGTGAGCTGAGTACCGAAAGGAGCCTTTCCTCATTCTGTGACGTGATTCTTCTTTATCGCCTACCCCTACTACACCTAAGTAGGTGTAGTAGGTAAGAGCGGTAGAACATTGGGAGAGCTAATTACCCAGAGGAGATCAGAGACCAGGAAAAATTTTTTTTCCGAATAAATAAATTAAGTGGAGACCAATTTAGTTTTCATAGATTAAAAAAAGTCATAATGGTATTAATATCTGTCAATCGTAAGCTTAGATTTAATGTTAATTTAATTATTAAAGCGAATGGTAAGAGTTAGTACCTGTGAAGGAGCTGCCATAAGTCCAACGGCAAATCCACAGACTATCCTGCCGAGCAACAACAAAGCATGCTGTGCGGCAGTACCGATGATTATCCAGCCCACGATCAGAGGCAGCGTGGACACCTGCAGGGTTCTCCGTCGACCGATAGCTTCCATCACAGGCCCTGATAACATGGAGCCGAGGGGTGTGGCCGCTGAATGTATGCTGGCTGCAATACAAATTTTATTATTAGATTTTAGCGGAATATTTATATTAAAACACTTCCTCTCCACGTTCCCGTAAATTGCATACATTATTTTATTAAGTCATATCTTTATTTTATTGTAATAAGTGTTATCAGGCTTATCCATGAACCTGATAAAGCTTATTGCAATAATAATAATATTATAATAATGTGAATAGATGGGTTATTTAGTGTAACCAAATATCGCGACGAGCTGTCCACGGTATAGGTAGACTCATAGCATCGGCTAAGACGAGGTGAGATTAAAACCGCTGAAGCAGTCTCAGGTCCCGTAAACTCAAACCGTTTATTTTTGATAGACATTAGATATCAAGCAAATTAAAGATATATAGGTAGGTACAACATTTTATCTGTGTATATATGTGGGAGAAATGGCGATCTAGCCAGGTGCACACTTGAACCTTATATATGTATAATTATTCATAAAACAAAAACTTGCAAAACATGAAATAAAAACTAAAATAAAAATCTACTACTAATTATAATAAAAAATAAAAATCCTTAAATGGGATACCTTCCACTTGACAGAGAACCTATAACACTGGCAGCATTGGCATGTTGAATGACAATGCTGACTTTTAGTTTGCAGTAGTTGTCGCATTTGGAGTCGCCACATTCAGAAAATACACGTTTCCCGATATCATGGAGAAAGTCCTTAGCCTCGGCACCGAGCGTTCCTGAAGTTTCGACACCAAATACCACAAACTAATAATTTTGGGTCAAGTCGCTGTACTTCAACTGCTTACGAGCTTCGGCAGCACCGGCGGCTTAGCCAGGGACTGACGAGGAGGCGAAATATTTGACTATGCATAGGTATCTACGCAAGTGGCATCCCAAATCAGGGATTTTCCATTGGCCCAGGAAACCTGTGTAAGACCATCGGGACGCCTGCCGTCGGATCTGCTGACACCAGGAGGCTCAAGAATACATGGAATTTTAGAAATTTGAAGGGTACGCCGAATACACCTTATATATATATATATATATATATATTTGACTGTTCATAAATGCCTGTAATGGTTTACTTGATATAAATATTTTTGACTTTGACTTAAGAGCACAGAAAATGTATTAGCGAATTCGAGCATCAAAAAACATCTCAACGTTGTTTCAGTGATATTAAAGCTTTTTTTGGCCATGAAATGAACGTGGAGATGTAAATTTTACTTAACCGATTCTAATTACATCTCTTTATAAAAAATCTATAAACTTTTGAAATGACAAATAAAGTAAGATTTTTAAAATCCAAAATTGTACTTCAGTTGTCTCTATCTATCTGTACTATGGATCGAGTAAGTAAAATATTCACATAAACGTTTATTTAACGTTCGAGTTCTCAAATACATTTCCTGGACACTCGTGATGATAATTATTTTATAGTACAATAGAGCTTAGTTGGTGATCAAAGGCTTCAGTACAATTGTGTGAAATGTCCTAGACATAACAGGAATACTTCAAAAGAAGTTTGTAAATTCTTGTTACCTACATTAACTAGGAAATATGTAAAACTTAACACTAATATTATTAATTTTATTACCGGATTTACCAGTACCAGTTTAGCGTTAATATATAATTATGTATTTCTACAGAATAGTAGCTGTAGATATTTGTGCGAATACTTATATCATCCTTGGCCGCTTTATTTTAATATTCCATATAGTTGATGTCAATCATAGTCAAGTAAAATAATTAATTTCATGTCGTGTGTTTCGAAGCTGTTGATTACATTTTTAATTGATGGCTATATTTTTTACAGCAACTTTATTTAACTCGGTGACTCAAGTCTATATTTATGTTGTTAAAAGTTCTCTATAATAGTATAAGTACTCTAAAGCTTTGGTCATATCTCTATGTATGTTCAAACTATTTATATGGTCACCCATATGATACATGAGCGAAATTACCCTACCTATTCTTTTCAATAATATCTTTTTATGCGATTTTTGTTTACTACAACTTTTTTTTAAAAGTGGATCTTGTACCTACGAGTATACTCGTAGAGTACAAATTTATGCAGTGGAAGTCGGTGTAAGAGGAATTCCTTAGACTTTGTATCGTCTTTTCAAGGATCTTGGTCTTCCAAGATCGGTGTCGTGACTTTTATTACGATTTTATAGTTAAAGAGGGCACTGAGCACAGTAAGGAGAGTTTGGAAAGGCCTTCAACCCTGTTTCGCGGTCTCAAGTCCGGAAACTTTGCGGTTTACTCCGAACCATGCGAAAGACACGCATGGAGAATCGACCATGGATAGCTAAGAACATTGTCTCTTAAATAAAAAATAGTGATTGATTCCGGTGAACCGAAAGTCTTAACCGAGTTTAAAAAACAAACCTTTATCCGCCGAAAGATTGAATCGTAGGATTAAGTAGAATCCCATGATAACACGTTTGTCAAAATCGGTTCACGGGTTAAGGCTATGGGACTCGTAACGAGGTAAGACATGTATGTCAATACATTATTTTTTTGAGTAGGGAAACAATAAATTATTATTTTTAATTAAACGAAAACTAAAATAATGAGTCCAAGGTTATGCAAGTGTTGGATGTCAAAATTACTCTATATTGCAGCATATTTCATCACTCGGCAGTAGGTACTCGACAGTCGAGTTAGATATAGTTGGTATAGTAATAGTAGTAAGTAGCTTTATATCATTTTAAAGATAAGTTTATTTATCTCGTCACGCATCTGAATAAAATTTAGATTTATATAAATGCTTCCTTCTTCCTAGGTTATGTTTTTATCTAGACTTTTTATACGATTCTCACGATTCGAGGTTAGGTAGGTATATTCGCAATTTCCTTCTATCACATGGTAACCTTATATGGTTTTAAGTTTTAATAATACCTATCTACGACGTATCGTATCCAAGCGTGTAAGTTGTTCTATTCTACAGGTACCTTCGTCTCTATAATCTATTGTATATCTGGTGAAATAACCAAATTCAAATAAAAAAATCAGGTCTATAGAGGTTTTGTGTTTGTAGATAAAAAAGGCCAGGGTTTATGTCAGTCTTATTGCCAGGCCATGGTAACCATATGTGGTTTAAATTTTAATATTATAATTCCTACCTACGTATCGCATCCAAGCGTGTAATTTGTTCTATTCTTTACCTCGTTTCTAAAATCTATTGTATATAATAATAATATGTAGGACAATTGCCACATATTGCTCTGGTCACAAAGAGCTCTAGGCTTGTATGATAATTAATATTATTATATTTATTCGCATATATTTACAAAAAAAAAACTATTGTTTGATTTGGCGTTTACGTCCTTTCTGTTTATAAAAGAGGTTAGAGAGGGTCATTAACATTTTGTTCCATTCTTACCGGCGCAGAAGTGAAAAGACTTGTCTTATTATATTGTTCGCAAGTCCCTCCCATTTCACTTTTTTATTATGCCTCCTCTTAAGTCATAGTAAGTTATAATACCTATCCATGACCCCATTTCTTCGTCTATCCGCATAGTGGTGTTTTCATCTCTCAGCTGAGGCAGCGCCACCGCGGAGAACCCTATGGGGTGTCCAGCACCCGCTGCCAGTACCAGCACGGCACATGTTGTTAGGCACTGCAACAAGCATTAATAATTATATTTTTAGAACTGATATATAAAAACTCTCCGCTGGGTACCCTGAGGTGTTTAGGGGATCCTGGGCATCGTAAGGCACCCATTATGGACGTTAATACTGGGACCTGATTCTACTAAATTAATTGAGTTCAACTGCATATAAAAGGCAACATTAGACATATTTCAAATACAACTTTGTATAGTGCCTCGGAAAGCACGTTAATTTGTCGGTTGCGTGGTTGCGGGTTCGCTAAACCAACTTTGAAACTGTTTAAGTATATATGGGTTATTGAGTTTATACAAACACCGAGACGACCAGAATCTACCATGGGTTTGCGCATTGTAGAAACGTAACTTATTCATTTACGTATACGTGATCCACAACCAATAGGTACACTTTATTCAAACCTGCTACCAAAAATAGAACGATCCTATTGGTTGTTTCTCACATATACGTAAATGAATACGTTACGTTTCTACAATGCGCAAACCCATGGTAGACCTCAGGTCCCTTTCCTGGTGTAGACTCAGAATACCATCGGCTACGACGAGGTGGGAATAATAACTTTGAAATACCAGAAATACGTTTTCCGAAGCTTGGAAAAGGATTAGCCATCCCGAACCTCCAAAACGTGTAAATGTTGTTTTCAGTGATATCAAAGTTTTTTAATAAAAATATTACTTACACGGTCCTAATTAGATAGTATTTTTATAAAAAAATCTTCTATCTTACTTTTGAAAAGACACCCAAAGTTTGATTTATGATTATAAAAATATTACTTTAGTTGTCATTTCAAAACTTAACAGATTTTTTATAAAGAAATTATGTAATTCGGATCGAGCAAATAAAACCTACGCCTTTGTGTCCTTTGTTTTATGTCCTTTTTTTTTTTTTCAAAAAAACTTTATTATCACTGAAAACAACATTTAAGTAGATGTTTTTGACGTTCGCGAATCCTTTTCCAGAGGCTCTACCATGGGATTTTCTCGTTTGTATCAACGTATCGTTAAAACGTGAGGAACCACCAATAGGATCGCTTTATTCGATCGCGTTACCTAAAATAAAGCGGGCCTATTGGTTGCTCACGTATTAACGTTACGTTGCTACAAAGTAAAAACCTATGGTAGAGTCTCTGTGCACATTACAAACTAAAATTTCTCAAAAAAAAAAAGTGTCAACACCGGGGCAAAAGCTAGTTAGGTACTTAGTCACAGAGTAAAGTTATATCGATCCAACAATATTGTAGTTTCATGACCGTGAGTTTGTATAAAATTAATTAAATTAACATATGAATTAGTTTCATTGATGTGACTCAGCATAACTTAAACCAGCTGTACGAGACAGGAACTTATAAAGTAGTTTTTTGTATGAGAGCGACACGTGATCCTGTAAATATGAAGACGACTTGGAAAGGCAATTTTAGCTCTTCGGCCCTTTCCTAGAATAATATATTTCCAAACTTAAACCTTACCACATTTTATTTTTACATATACCTATTTTCCTAGTTTTTTGTCTTTAATGAACTTTATTTAGTCTCATAAAAAACATAAAAGTAACATAATTTATACAATTTAATCTCTCCATCTTTTTACCTATTTCCCGTTGGTAACTAAATTTATACAAAGATATACATATAACAACTAGGTCATAAATTTGCTATAGGATAGAAACAACGTACATTAGGAAATTACAAAATATTTATTAAAAGAAACATACATATATACAACCTATAAACTTACATAAATTTATTTTATTTTTATTTTATTTTCCACACCCATGCACCATTTCCGAGAACTTTAAAATACTTAGAAGAAGTTCAATGAAAGTTTTTTTATTAACAATTTCAATCTCAGAATATTCTGATAAGGAATTTATTAAAATGTTATATTATAATATGTTTTTGGTAGACTTTTCTGCCTTCAATCGTTGATGACAATAACTAATCGGTTTACACAAATTGAATGCTTGAAATAATATTAGTCTTGTTTAAAATTCTGACTATATTTAGTGAGACGACCGCATGACGGCCGTGACTTGCAAATCACTTGGTTATAGTTTTTGTTTTCCTCTTATGGAAGTCCTTTGAAGTCTAGCGGATAAACAGTCACGGTCAAAGTCATTTCTACATTTGCCATTGTATATTTCAAAAATAGATATAAATTATGACTGTCAAATAATAAATTATTAAGGCAAATCAAAGATTTTAACATCTATCAAGTCTTACATGGATTTGAAAACCATAAAAAAAATAGTTATATATAAAACAACTAAAATATAACACTACCATTTCCCATGTTGATCACCCAAACAAATAAATATAATGTCCGTGCAAGTGCAGAGAAAATTAGTGCGCGGCGTCAGTTATAATGTATAGTCGGCTCAATTAAACTTTTACATTTATATCATTACTAGCTGTGCTCGCGACTTCGTCCGCGTGGAATAGTTATTTTTTTATCATACAAACTTTCATCCCCTATGGGGTAGAATTTATCAAAATCCTTTCTTAGCGGATGCCTACGTCATAACATCTACCTGCATGCCAAATTTCAGCCCGATCCGTACAGTGGTTTGGGCTGTGCGTTGATAGATCACTATGTCAGACAGTCAGTCAGTCAGTCACTTTTGAGTTATATATATTTAAATTAAAAAGAAAAAAAATCGGTACTTACATACATACATATCATCACGGGTGCCTTACGGCGCCCGAGACCGCCTAGACGGCCCCAGGGTACCCAGTGGAGGAGTTTTAATCCCACCTCGTCGTAGCCGATGGTATGAGTCTACACCGAACAAGTGGCTAGCTCGTCGCGATGTTTTGAATAGACTCAATAACCGATCTATAAACAGGTTTACAAGTTGGTATAGTGAAACCGGGACCGACAGCTTAACGTTCTCTCCGAGGCACTATAGTGGTGTTGTCAAACAAATGTACATATTTTTTTAAATTAAAAACTCATTGGTACACACCGGGATTCAAACCGGGGACCTAAGTGTTTTTAAGTCCAAGGTCTAACCAACTCGGCCACCACGTATATCGGTACTTATATTAATTTAATTTTGTCTGTTCGTTATCCAACTAGAGAGTAAAAAAAATATGTTTTGAATATAATAGAAAGAAAGATTCACTAAAAATAACAAAAACATTACAACAACAGCCGAAGATTTGTGTTTCAATAGGAAAAAGGTATCATAACAACGATATTAACTGATAGTTAATAAAAAAAATAGTGTCTCTATAATGTTTGCTAAACAAACGTTTGAGACATACCTATCCATTAGGTTGATTGGATAGGACGTATGGACTGTACCTTGGTCTCCCTTAGTATACCTACCTATAGTTAGTATTAATTGTACCAATTAAAATAGATTGTTTGCTTGGACTCGTGCAGAGGTATTAGAATAATTTGTAACAGTCATTAAATTTTTTTTTTTTTTTATTTACTCCACACATCATTTCAGAATTATTATAATATTTATTTATAATACATTTATTATATAATTAATTGATTGATACTTTTCGATAGTGGTTATATATCCTGATTATCTGCCCTAAAATCATTAAATCAACTTTTTGCACAGATAGTAAAGTAACGCGACTAATATATGTTTCTTTTCAGTTTATATATAGATCACGAATGTAAACGTGTATGGCATAAAAAAAAAATTTTCATTCTTATAGGTAGTTAAAGAAAATCCTTATAGGTAGTTATAACGAATAGGTAGAAACGGTTATAGGTAGTTTTTTGATTTCTCGACATATTTTGTTTCTCGATCTGTTTCTCAAGATGCCAGAAATAAGTAATAGAAGCTAAAATACTCCAGTATTTTAGCTTCTATTACTAGCTAGTAATAGAAGCTAAAATACTGGAGTATTTTAGCTTCTATTACTTATTTCTGGCATATTGAGAAACAGATCGAGAAACAAAATATGTCGAGATTATTGATTACTTCATCCGTCAATCTGCTGGCGTATTTTATTACTTATTCTATACCTAGTTATATTTTGTGGATTCACCGCTTTTCAGGAGCCTACTGCACTACGCTATTATTTTTAAGGTAGTAGACTTTTTTGGTAAGATTGCGAAAAGGGCAGTAGATTTGACGATAAGACAGCGAGAATAATAACGAATTTTAGCCGGCATAGTAGAAACAGGGTATCCAATCCAACTCCGTTTCTACACTGCGCAAAAACTGAAGAAAACTGAGCGTGTCTGAGGCTCTACCATGGGTTTGCGCATTGTAGCAACGAAACGTATTTGTATACGTATACGTGAGCAACAACTAATAGGACCGTTTCATTTTTGGTAACAGGATTGAATAAAGCGATCCTATTGGTTGTTGCTCACGTATACGTATACAAATACGTTTCGTTGCTACAATGCGCAAACCCATAGTAGAGCCTTTGGTTCTATTTGCGGGCTTTAGTATAGTTGCTCCAGTTCTCGAACTTCTACAGCAACATTTCTCTTCTCGACATCGAAAACCCTAGTCGTAGTATCTTTTTACTGAAATTAAAAATTACTATATCGTAGATATTTATTTATTTATTCTTTACTGCCGCTGGCGTTCTCGAAACTCTACCACTCTCTGCCGGAGGAGTTCTATCGCCTATAGGACGAATACCTCCAAAACTTACCCTAATTTTAATTAAACTGGCCCCTATAATAATTGTATATAGTTTATTCTTTTACAACACATTACATTGTGAAATCTTTATCTATTTCAAGATTTTTATTCAAACTAATCCGAATTTTGTGTTATGTATTGTGTGTAAGTGTATGTATATGCTGTTTTTTTTTGTTGTAAAATGTTGTTACTAAAGTAATCGCAGTCGGCAGCTTCGTTAGGGTTTCAACTATTTGTTCTCAGGTTTCACCTGGGCTGCGGTTTTCCTTTCTCATCCACAATGATTCTCAAGAGTTTAACCAAAAACGGATCTCTACAACCACATAGAATATCAGGCTATCATTTAAGCCAGCTCTATTCAGAAACGTAAGACTTAGCTTAAACCTGGTAATAAATGTGTTTTGTCGTTTTTTTTTTAATATCAATGTGACAGAGAGAAAACAGAGGTTCCAAGTATTAGTTTAATAGTAGGATAGTGTCGTAGGTACGTGATTATTTAGTACCTATTACCTATGTTCTAATAATTTGTTAAACGGTAATACGCGAATAACATTTGTACAGTGAAATGCTAGTTTGTTTATATTCAAAATTATTTATAAATGTCTGTAAAAAATACTATGAAAATATATATTTCATATAAATCTATATAGACATTTATGAAGAGTATATATACGTGGTTAGACCTTAGACTTAAAAACACTTAGGTCCCTGTTTCAAACCCCGTTGTTTACCAATGAGTCTTTAATCTAAAATATTATGTACATACTATAGTCCCTCGGAGAGCACGTTAAGCTGTCGGTCCAGTTTCACTATACCAACTTGTTAAACTCTTTATAGATGGATGATTGAGTCTATCCAAGCATCGCCACTTGTTCGGTGTAGACTTATACCATCGGCTACGACGAGGTGGGATTAAAACCCCTCCGCTGGGTCCTGAGGACGTCTAGGTGGTCTCGGGTGCCGCGATGGCATAAATAATAAAAATAAAGTCTGGTTAGAGCGCTATTAACCTGTTTAAGGCTGCATGGTCGAAAGATCATTGCCTTCCACACTGTGGAAAAAAAATAAAAAAATAAAGCTATTAACCTGCACATATGCCACCAAACATACAGTACATAGATGGTTTTTCATTAGATTGATATTTGAAATAGAAATAAAACGCGCAGTGTTTAACCAAATTGAACCGTTAAAACAATAATTAAAATAAATATTGCTTTCCTACGTAGGTATATACGAGTACTTACGTATTGATAGTTTATTCAAGTGTACAGGTAGAGTACACAAATACTTATTGAACGTATATACATGTCTCATAAAAATATGTGGCTAATCGTCCAATAAAGAGTTTTATTTTAGTTAGTTTATGGTTTTATTTTAGTTAATAATTAATTAATTTAATCGCAACTATTCGCAACATAAGTATAACGGTAGTTACTACCCGTACAGAGTATAAAAAAAGTAGAGCGGTATTTTTTTTTATTACTCTGTACGAATTGAAAAACTTTTTAATAACTTCAAACAGGAGATTGTTTGAATTCAAGTAAGTGACATGTGAGCAGTTGTTCTTTGAGTATTTTCCGCAATTCAAAATGACTACTATGATCACTTGAAAAACTATACACACTGTATAATTTTAATAAGTAATATTAGTGAATATAAAGGTAAAGGCTACTAGGTATTAGTTTAAAGCCAATTCATAAATACCATCACGGGTGCCTTTTTTTGCTCACGAGAACCGTTTAAACGGCCTCATGGTACACATCCATGATAAACACATCCTCATTTCGCCGATGGTATTAACACCTAACAAACTTATTGCGGTGTTTATGATGGTATAGCCTCGTTGTATAAAGCGGTCACCCATCCCAGGTCCGACCTTTTTATCATCTGCGCAGTGACTTATCCACTAGGCTGGGGCCATTTTTTAAAGCCAATTCATATATAGGAATATCGACAGGAAGTCTAATATTTCCAAATTTTATCTTCTTATATTCCATTTTCTACCCTTTAATTATATCAACACATTATACCTCCGGAAAACAAGTTTATCTTCTACCAAATTAAATTTAATAAAAATAGACAGAATCACTTTCGTATTTATAGTATTAAAATGAATGTACTTTAAATTGAAATTTTTGAACAAATAGGAAATATTATCAGTATATTCTGAGAAACAAAATATTTTCCTGTAAAATACAGAAACAATAACATGGGTAGACCTAATTAATTAAGGATTACATACTTATTCCTTGAATTTTATTATTTTATAATACAACCTAAACGAGTCAGCCACTCTATCTAGAGTACTAGACCATTAAATTGCAAGTAGGTAATATTTTACTGGACTTTATTTCCTCATTACAGCAGCTACAGTAGACAGCCTATCAAGGCATTCAGTCGTTATATGTTTTTTTATGTTCAGAAAACCATATAGGTGTTTGATATCCTAATAAAAAGTCGCTTACCTGATTGAAGACTCCCCTCATGGATGAATATTTTTCCCCTTTGACGTAAGGTGGTAGTGTGGCTGTGGAACTGATGCTACGGAGAAAGCTCTGAAGGGCCTCATAGTCTCGCTCCTTCTTCTGGTCTTTGGTAGCGACTTGGATTTGGTTTTGGGTGCTGTCGAGCATTGCTTCATTGGCGCCATCTCTGTCAAAATATATTGCTTTGTAAGTCATATCATATAGACAAATATCCAAGGGGCTTTCGTATATACAAAGTATAGCTTTGGTACCTAAATAACTTTATGATTATTAAAATTCTTTATTACATATAAAATAATAATAATAATTCATTCATTTATCACAAAAGCTAATTAATAATTCACAACATCAATTGATGCAAAATTTGTAAGAATGGAGTCCGAATTAGGTACAAAGCCCTGTATCAGGTCTCCAGAATCCCAACTTTATACTGATTTTCAGGAAAAAAAAAAACCTATTGCAAATGATTATATGAGTACATTACAGATAAACATAATAAGTGTACTAACAACTTTCAAATTAATAAAATGAAGGACACGAAAAACAATTATTGCCATAGTTGTGAGTGCGTGTGTGTTTAAATGTGTGTGGATTCACATAAATACACAACATGCTATGTAGCAGTGTTAGAATATGAGAGTAATGTATGAAATTCGTGTCTATGTGTTTATGTTTAGATGTATGTTTTTCATTATGAAAGGGAGAAAAATTTAGTTTTATTAAAGTATATTAAAAGTGCTTTAGTATCACTCATAGTTTAGCTCACACAGCCATTCAGAAATATACATAAGTAGTTCAGCTGACCTTTGAGAGAATATATAAATACCATCACCATGACGGGTGCCTTTATGACTCCCAAGAACCATTTTAATTAAACGGCCTCAGGGTAACCAGCGGAGGGATTAAACCGTCCTCATTTCGCCCATGGTATTTGGAGGCATAACCTAAAGTCAAAGTCAAAATCGTTTATTTGAGAACAAAAGGTCTTAAAAAGATTGTTACATTAATAATGTTCGCTTTTGCTCCACCTCACTAATAAGTGGCGAGCTTGTTATGGTGTTTATGATAGTATAGCCTCGTTGCTTAAAGCGGTCACCCATCTTCTTATAGCCTTGTTGTCATCTGCCTAATCTTGTTATCAGTTGCACAGTGACTTAACCACTAGGCTGGGGACTGCCATTGGGAGAATAAAAGTTAAATATTAAAATTCTTAGTAGTATTATCACTAGTAATCTGGACTCACAGAGCCTGGACTAATATTTTAAAGACGTATTACAGTTTGTATGTAAGACAGGAGGTAATCTTTAAAAACAATAGTTCAATTTAAAAAAAAATGTTTTACCAATATTTAGACAGATTTTCAGAGTTGACACAGGCCATATTTGTTTGATAATATAAATTTTCAGTTTTAAATCTCAATATTCGTAAATCAGTTCATGCAAATTTAAATTCGGTGTCCTCGGTTCAAACCCCGGTGTATAACAATCACATTATATTTTAAGGTGTATTTGTTTGAAACTGCCACTATAGTACGGAGAGCGTGTTAAGAGGAGCGTCTGATAAGGCTCTTCGATGCTCATGCTGATTTAACTGCAAAATATTACCCCTGCCCGTGTATAAAGTGAGTGCATATCTATGTAAACCTTCCCCCCGACCCTCAATAAGAGAAAGAACACGTATATCTATAATGAAAACGAGTTTCAGGCCATAAAGTGTCAGTCCCAGTTATAGTATTCAACTTGTGAAACAGTTTATGGGTTATTAAGCCGTGATTAAGTCTATCCTAAAATCGCGACGAGTTCGGTGTAGGTAGACTCATACCACCGGTTACGACGAGGTGGGATTAAAATCCCTTTGCTGGGTACCCTAACTGAGGCCTCGGGCCATAAGACACCCATAATGATAATTATTTATTTTTTAATTCGTACACAAAAAACTCCCTTTGACTGCTTTATTAACGTGCGCTGATTGATGTTGGTAAGTGGAAATAATGTATTACAAAACCAATTGTCACCAAAAATATAACAGATTAAAATAAAAGTCAGCGACACGATATATGTAGCTTTTATGTAAATTTAATTAGCCTAATAAAATAACTAAAACAAATTAAAATATGTAATAAAATCTTCACCATAAATCAAACCTAAAGTTCATTTTATCCCAAAAATATTATGAAATATTATATATTTCGCAATATTATGAAATAATGACAATATTATAAAACCCGTTTTTGTAAAAATATTTTTAGATTAATTTAATTCAGCGAAGAATTTAAGTTGAACGACCAGAGGCTCTACCATGTGTTTAATTGCGCATTGTATAAACGTAACGTATTTGTATACGTATACGTGAGCAACAACCAATAGGGCCGCTTTATTTTTGTTAACAGGATTTAGTAAAGCGATTCTATTGGTTGTTGCTCACGTATACACGCGTATACAAATACGTTACGTTGCTACAATACGCAAACCCATGGTAGAGCCTCAGAAAATTAGTTGAATGGCACCTCACGGCATGTGCGATGTACTTTTTTTTGTCTAATATTGGTTTTAGTAAAAACAGGCCACACCCCTTACTCCTTCAGATAAGATTTGTAATGGATTCGTTACATGATTATCTATAATCGCTTATAGGTATATCTACTAAGCCTAGTATCTACTGAGCTGATACATTCTCACACGAGATTATAGCAATAAAAAACAATAATAAATTTATTTTTTGTATTGGAAATTATATTTTTTTGAGAAGCGGCCTAATATAATGCTTTGTGGTAATCCAACATTGTATTAATAAAAATTTAGAAGAACACTTTACTCAATTTAATTTTGTCAATTTTTGAAAAATAAGCCTTCATTATAATAATATTATAAATTATTAAGTTACTACGCGATCATTATTTATTTATAAATATTTGTTGCTAAAAAAAGAGTCAAAATCTACTTTAATTAAACTCAATAAGTTTTTATGAACACCGATGTAAGTACATGTTGGATTACCACAAAGCAATATATTGGGACCACTTTTGTTCCTAATCTAACAAAGATAGATTCCTGTTAAAAAAAGATCGGAATAAAAACTCAATTATATTCAAATACAAAAGAAACATATAATAATGTTATTAACCTATATACTAGTACCTAATCGTGCAGCCCAAACTTAAAATATACCTATTTCATTGTTCGCTAATGAATGTGAACTACTTTATTTGTATAATTCCACCTTTTATTATTTAAAATGGTCCGACGGTCCTCCCAAGATTATTAGAGGATTTATTTACACTGGTTTAATAATATTTTTATAATAATAAAAATCGTTTAGGATTTCTTTTAGGCCAAAGAATATTGACCATGCAACGCGGAAATGTATAGTATCAGCACATTTTCTAATCCTTCTTTAGCCGCATGATGCCAATAAAATAACTATATAGTTATACTATATATAAACACTATAGTTACATACAAAAAAATGTTGTCGTTTGTCGTCGAAAACTTGAAAATTAATTAATCAAATATACCTATATATATTTTTTTGTTTTGTTTTAAACGTTAAAATTAGTTTTTGAAAAATCCTATTTTAAAAGAAAGGCCATATTTAAAGGTATGTATTACTTACTACGCACTAATTATTTATAAATACACATGATCTTTATTTTGATATATGTACTTATCTATATAAACGTGCAAGATATATGTACCTAACATATTTCGTTCACCATCTATATCAATAGAAGTGAAATTGAAATCAATAGTCATCATTATTTTACATAACTCCAAATGACGTCTTTTTCAGTGAATATTCAATAAATATATCTCACGTAGATATACTACGTAGTAAGTATATGAATAGCTTATCAAACCACTTGACCATGGCGTCAGCTTTGACATTTGGATAGAAATTCAAGTTATATACACTACCTAAAATAGTATGTAGAGATATGTCTTTGTTATGTCACGGAAGATAAAGTTGAGTGAAATTTATTATAATCATTATTATCATAAGCTAATGAGTAATTTGGCTACCTATCTGTCTATAGCATATCTCTACTTTAAAACAAAGTTTTTAAGGACACTGCTGCATTCTTAATCAAAGTCTGCGTTCTCCACAACATGACCTTTCGAACTTCTAGTAATACTACTTGTACTATTATTTCTTCTGTGGTAATACTCGATTACTGTTTGTCGAAGAAATTAAAAAATATTTTTGTCGGTCTTCGTATTTATTCATATTTCTGTGTTGATTTTTATTTTTAATTTTTTCGACAATAGTTTTTTTTTTTAATGTTATAATACAAAAATATTTAGGTACAATTACCTACCTACATAAAAATAATAATTGAACTTCGACTAATAGCCAAGTTGTAATATTAAAGAAAAAGAAGTACCTACCTAGGTTTGTATGGGCGTCAAGTCGACTAAAGAACCCTGGGCTTAATTCTGGGCCTCGATTCTTTTAACTTAATTTTAGTTCAATCGGGTCATGACATGATAGCATAGTAATAGAATCAGTTCAACTTCGTTTGAGCGCTTATTATTTTTTATCTACGCAATTGATTTTTATGCGGCTTTTACCATCATTTAGAGTTTTTTTTTTCTGAAAGGTTGTGTACAATGTATAGGGCCCTAAAATAAACTTCTAGAGACATTGGTCATTGGTTTTATACACGGACAGTGTAAAAATCAGAGGTTATCAGAAGCTCTCACCATGGGTTTTTGCTTCGTAGTAACTTAACTTTAAAACGTGAGGAATCACCAATAGGATCGCTTTATTTAATCCTGTTACCAAAAATAAAGCGACCATATTGGTTGTTCCTCACGTATTAACGTTACGTTGCTACGAAGCAAAAACCCATGGTAGAGCCCAGTGCCGGATTTAAGCATAGGCAACTTAGGCAGTTGCCTATGGGCCGCAGCTACAAGGGGGCCGCCACCACACCACAAAAAAAAAATCGATAAAGGCTCACTAGATCCAAAATAATACTTAGTTTTGTTAAAATGTTGAGCGTTTTCTTATGTTTATGACTAACCAGGATCATAAGGGTATGAGCAAAACGAGCTGGACCTGAAGAACATTCGTGGACAGTTATACTACAATGCGTTTGCAATGAGTGGCAGATATAACGGCCTACAAGCATTAATACAAGAAAAACATTGCTAGTTTGGGTGCTGTGTGTTGGGCTTTCGCTTAATCTTGTCATACAATCGGCGCGGGCGGCTAGTTGTTGTCTCTAAGCAATAAGTTTCTTTTATTTTTTAGAAGAGCTGTACGTATATTTTACTGCTTCAACTAACAAGTACAATACGGTTAGTCGCTGTTTAAGGGAATCGAAAACTGACCAACCTAGAATAGGTTGGGCAGTTGTGCCGAAAAGAACGACAACAACTCGCTGGTCATGTCGAGTTGAAGCCACTAAAGCATTCTTGCATTATAAAGGTTTTATAAATGCCCTCGAAGAAATTATTGAGGACGAAGAAGACACAGCTCAATCAAGAGAAACAGCTGTCGGTCCGCATGATAGGATGGCAAAGTTAGAAACAGCCATATATACAGTTTTTTGGGTTGACATATAAACAAAGTCCGCGAATGCTTACAAAATCCTAGGTTGGACTTGAATACTGCTGCAGCACTGCTTATTATAATTCATTAAAATCAACCATTGAAAATAAAAGAGACAGTTGTAATGAATACGATGTAAAAGCTTTCAAGCTAGTTAATTGCCGTAACCACGAAGAAGAAAAAAAGAGAACAAACAAAAAGAAACGTCCGGTTCTCCACTTTAGATTGCCCGCAAGCTCCGGAAGTTCAGTTGTTACTCTCTGACAAATGTAGGACTTAAAGCTACATCCTAGTTGTCGACCAGCTCATGACCGCTCTGCAGAAAAGAATGGACGCGTACTCACTTTTAAATGCACGATTTTGATTTCACAACTATTTCTGATCAAGAAATTTTATCTGCCAGCCAAAACTTGGTGAAAACCTACTGCGACGACGGCGACGTAGATGATACTCTTGGCAACGAAGAATTTGAACAGAAGAGAAAAGATTAGCTATGAGAGATGGATGTATGAATTGTTGTGTAAAAACAATGTTAAAGAGTGCTTTCCCAACGTTGAGGTACACAAAAAAAAATATCTTTTTCAAAACTGAAGCTTATAAAAAATAAACTCCGAAGTTCTATGACCGAGAACAGGTTAAATAGTTTGGCTCTCCTTAGTTTAGAGAGTGATGTTTTGAGGGAAACAGATTTCGACGATATTATCGATACGTTTATTAATATGAAAGTCAGACGAAAAATAATTTAGCTTGTAGAAGATATCTATAAGTTTATTTTTGAATAAATGTTATGTTAGCCAACTTATTCAGTTGCTCTCTTCTTTACCTTGACCGTAATATAAACTTTCAACAGTTAACCACAAACGATTTGGGGGCTCTGCTCATGGGCCGCCGAAGTCTAAATCCGGCGTTGGTAGAGCCTCTGGTATTAATTACTAAATAGAAACAGTAGACGAGCCGTGAACTTATTTGCAATTATACTATATAGATATCTAAGGATGCTTTAAGTCTAAACTAACGAACCGATTTTGATATAGACGTTTAATACGTTTTTTGGAGTTTTGGTTTTAGCTGTTTACGATAATTATATATTTAGAAACCATTTAACTAATTATCTTATTTGTAAACTGAGTAAACCTTTTGATGGGTATAAAAACACGGGTTGTAATAACACTACTAAAATAATAATAATAATATTATTAAGTTAAAAATAATAATAATAACATGTAGGAAAATTTCCACATATTTCTCTGGTCACAAACTAAGCTCTAGGCTTGTACTATGTGTACCAGAAGCAACGATATAATACATATATATTTTATAAACACCCAGACCATGACAAACTACAGAAAAAACGTACTAATCTTTTTTTTTTGCCGTGGGTGGGAATCAAACCTACGACCACTGGATACAACGCCCAAGGTGCAACCACTAGTCTACGGCTATCAAAAAATGTCACGTAGGTAGGTACATCCACTTTAAATTGTGCCATTTCTTTATAATCTCCTACATAAAGACATCGAAACACTTGATACTTTAAAAATATACTATAATCTTAAGTGTAACATATATTTATTATCTTTCACGGAACACACACGATAGATACAAACATTTGTAACACAGTTATTGATTGACACAAAATCCTATCGTGCTAAGTTCAATCAACACTCACCTTATAATTTGATAACCCAATCGACGTTTGTATGAAGAGAGCGAAAAACCAAAAAATAACAGCACCATTATAAAACTTTTACAAAATAGTAGAGAATGAAAATCAAAACCACAAAACTATTTATAGGTAAGTAATTTATATTAGTAGCACTAAAAACGTTCGGCTAGCAAGCAAGTGCAGCAAATAAGACTGCATAAGGAACCTTATCAGATTGAACTTTGACTGCAGCACACCAACCTTGCATTATTTACATAACATTATGCTGTTAATTAATAAAAATCAATTAATAGGAATAAATTTCATAGTAGATAAGAATGCTCAGAAAACGGTTATTCTATAATTAGATTTTTTTTAAAGCGGTCAATTGATACCGCAAAAATAGATATCTACAGGCGTGTTAACGAAATCCTAAGTAAACGGATTGAAGTCAGTGTCTTCGGCGCTACCATGATTTTTGCTATCTGTGATTACTATAGTCGCTAGTAACTATAGTTAGGGATCAACCAATACGATCGCTTTATTTTTTTAATAAAACTGTATAATTGGTTGACCAACTATAATAGTTAGTATTTTAGCAAAAACCTAAGGTAGAGCTACTGATATAGAAATTATTTAAGACTTATGCGGTTGTTGATGGAGAATCTCTAAGGCTTGCTTTTCTCGGCGAAAATATTGACCTCTTCGACCTCCTTTTACGATTATATTTCTTGGTGATTCTCCTGGACATTTTTGTTTACCGTGGCAAATTTATTTTAGATATTAAGCTTCACTTTCAGAATCCCTTAGATAAAAAAAAAAATTAATTAATTATCGAATGGCGAAACCAGTACCATGGGTTTTTTTGGTTTGTACCACCGTAACGGTAAAATGTGAGGAATCACCAATAGAATAAAGTAAAAAAAAAGTCCAGATATTTATGAATAGTCAAAAAAAAAAAAAAATTAACAATGAGGTCTTAGAGTGCGTTTGGTTAGGCAGCTATTCATTAACAAAAGAACGACAAATATTAATTGAACTTAGACACGGTGGAATGGAAATCTTAATATGAAAATTACTACCGAACCGAACACACACTACATAACCAACTAGTGTAAGACTAGGGGCCCGTTCGTCTTGGGAATGAGACATGATCACAATGATCATGATGACATTATGCGAATTTGCGCTTTTTTGGTTAGTTTCACTCACAATGCCACAATTACCACTATCCAAATCGAACGCATTGTTATCACCAATCTGTCAACTGTCACTTGTCTAGTAAAATATAGGTTAAATCGTACAATCCACTAATTTTATTATCGAAATCTTTCTAAAAATCATTCCGATTTAAAAAATAATAAATTTGATCCTAAAAATATAAGACGGCTGCGACGTTTAAAACAACAACAACTGTCACAACCACAAATGTCAAAATATGTTCACAACGCCTCACCTATCGACTGGGGTCATTGTGATCAGTTCACGATAGCATTCTGGGCCAAAAAAAACGGGCATTGCGGCAGATCACATCGCCACTTTTGCTGCCGAAATCTCAAAAAAAAACGTATAAATATCGTGATCGTTGTGAACATGTTTCTGTCCCAAAACGAACGCAAGCTAGGTGGTTAGCTGATTCCATTGACCTGTCAATCATTATCTGCCATACAAAAGAGCCACCAAGGCGACCAACTTCACCGATCATATCCATGCCTTAAATATTTATTGTAAATAAAAGGTAATTGCTTTATTCAATCGCGTTACCTAAAATAAAGCAGCCCTATTGGTTATTGCTCACGTATTAACGTTACGTTGTTACAAAGTAACCCATGGTAGAACCTCAGGTCTATGAACGTCAGTAGCGATACTCAAATTGCGCCGAGACTTTGCAGTCAAGTCGTCAACCACTTTTCGCGCGGATTCAGAAAAAATGTGGGTGCGGTTTATAAAACTACATGTTTTTGCTTATTTTAATATTTGCGAATAAAATATATATTCAGTAAATGCAAACAATATATTCAGAAACAAACTTCGGAATGCCATGTGGATAATATAAAAGGATAACCATGCAGCAGCAAGACAAAACTTGATAAAGTACCTATTAAAAAATGTTCACAATTTCATAAATCTCAATAAAAAGTGAAGTTATGAATTGTGAAATTTTTCTAAGTCTATTTTTATATTTTGTGATGATTGCATGTGGCTGTATGATAACATTAAATTATAATAAGATCATATAGCCATATTACCTATTTATTTAAAAAAAATAAATAAAAAATAAACAATTATGTTTAAATTACGTTTTAATTATATAAGTGAAGAAATGGTTGTAATAACTCCAATAATGCAAGTAGTTATAATAACGTGAAAATACTTTCAGTATAGGGATAATATAAAAGTTGAGAGGATTATATTATCATTAAAACATTTTTTTTTTGTATGGGTGTCACTAAAAGGAACAAGACCAGTATCCTCTACCGAAATACAGAGTTTGTAGATAGAAAAAATAGTGGATTTTGAGTTATTCACGACAAAAACTTTTCTAATCACTCACGGGTATTACCCGTATATACATCCCGTATAGGGAGTACAAAAAACCGAAATGAATTCAGGCAAGCAAAAATATCGTACCTAATCCTACAAAAAAAATAAGCCTTTTATTTAACATCCGCTCCGTAGATGCGCTTCTGACGTTGATCGTGGGTTACATTTCTAGATTTCAACTTCTTTTTTTAAAGAACAAAAGGTAACAATAGACCTTTTGAAAACAAAAGGTCATCTTTTGTTCTCAAATAAACTATTTTGAATTTGACTTTGCCAACCCATTTCAAAAAAATATATAAGTACCCACATTTTCTTGTACAGTTTGTCATGGTCTGAGTGTTAATAAAATATAATATGTATTAGTAGATATAGTTCGTTCTGGTATACATAGGCTAGAGCTTAGTTTGTGAATAATTGTGTACCTAATTGGGAAAATATACACAATAATGACTTCACTGACCAGTTCACGTTTGGCATTCGTGGTAGAGATTTCTCTTTCTTTCTCTAATAATCTCCACCACGGATGCCAAAAGTAAAGTGGTCAGTAAAGTCATGTATAAAATATTTCGCTTTTTTTGGTATTCTCGGTACTGATGGCCGCAGCACCGGTTCCTACAGAAGTAGAGCAAATATGCATCTTGTGGCAAAGGTGTCAGAACATGTTGCGTTCCAGTCGAGGGTCTGACCCCGATACCAGGGTAATAGTAATAATAGTTTCATGCCATCAGGTCCCAGTAGCTCCAGGTCTTGTAGTCGCTAGTAACTATAGATAGGGATTAACCAATAATAGTTTATTTGAAAAATAACACGATCCTATTGGTTGATTCCTATATTAGCAAAACTCATGGTAGAGTTACATTAGCCGGAATACTAACTAATTATTCCAAGCATATTAGAGATACTTGGAATACTTAGTTATTATTATTTTAGTAATCTATACTACCTATAAAGATAAAATATTAGATTATTTGACCCAGATAAACTCAAAAACAAATTTAACTAAAATTAAAATTGTGCTAAGCCGCGGGCAAATGCTAGTATACCTGATTCGATTTAGTCGTTTTGAAGTTTAACATATTTGCTTATTTCATAATATTAAAATATAAGTATAGATTACTTCTCTACGTACTTGTGTAATCTGAAAAAAAAACCCGATGGACCTGTTCCAGCTAGTTTGTGGCATGTATAGCCGCTTCATATTTTTTGTCATACCAAGTTGCATACATAATGTTGAAAAGGTAGCCAATATTTTGTAGTTCTTTGTTATATTAAAATTCCAGACCCTTAATTTTTATTGACTTTTATGAAGTTATTGATAAAATAACAGCCTCCGTAGATAGATAGAATAGGTTGCGCCTTTGGCGTTGTATCTGGAGGTCGTGGGTTCGATTCCCACCCATGGCAAAAATTATTAGTAGGTTTTTTTTCTGTACAGTTTGTCATGGTCTGGGTGTTTATAAAATATAATATGTATTATATTGTTGCTTCTGATACACATAGTACAAGCCTAGAGCTTAGTTTGTGACCAGAGCAATATGTGTAATTTGTCCTACATATTAAAAACAAAATAAAAATAATAATACAGTTTATAATTTAATCTGACAGTTATTTTAGGAATATATTATAAATAAATACGTCGCCTTTTTTACACATCCAGCAGCCAAATAAATTGTTTGCTCACATCACCTCTCAACCCTATCATTTATTTAATCTCCTAAATTTGTTCTAGGTATAGATACCTATTATTTCTTTTGATGTACTAATTCAGTAAATATTTATAAACATAATAAATAACCTAACTAAACAGTGGTTAATAAAATATGCAAAAATTATAATATAAGGCAATTATTAACCACATTACAAATTTGTTTGTGTCTAAGTTATTTATAAGTAGGTATATATAATTTAACTTCTGTCTGTACTTATTCCTTTGTGTGAGCTCGAAAACTAATCTAGGGAAGCTAAATTATGCTAAAATTAATTACCTAATAGCCTCGTGGCCTAATATCTGGTTTACATTGGGACGGTGTTTAGTAGCGAGTACGAGAGCAACGGTTAGGTACAATTTGCACGCTCTGGGCCCTAATTCTGTTCTGGGGCTTTCGACATTCATGTCCAGTCGATATATTCGAATGAAACTGAAATTTTCTATGGAGATCTATTAATTTTTATTGGAATACATAGGACTAATGCACAAGTCGAAGTATTTTTCTATTTGACCTGATGGTAAGCAGGCCTACAAAGTCCATGAATGGCGATTCTAAGTCGTCTCTATTCCCACTAACGGGAGACGAGAAATTGTTACAAGGTTTCTTTTTTACATCCTGCAATACCTTCTAGCTATTCGCTACCCGTCACAGCCCAATTATGCCCACGTTTATTAGATCTAATTTAGAACTTATAAAGTTAAACTTGATATTTTGCGATCACGTTTGACGGCCCAAAAAAATCAAGTAAAAGTTTAGCTTTGCTTTTTGTATGAGTATTGAAATTATGACGGTTTTAGTTGAATGGGTATTTGTCAAATAAAACTAGACATATTAGACGAATTAAAGTTACTCTTGTACTAACTTTTACAAGTAAAATTCTTCTTTAAAATTGATTTTGAAAAATTTTCTAAGTTTAATTATTACAATTATATTAAAACTGTCAAGTGACCCAATCATGTTTCGGTTTTAGATTGTGGGTTCTACGCTTTTTCAGATACTACTGCATTGATATTCTCGTCGAGGTAGTAGTCTCCTTTCATGGTGCGGTTACGAAAAGGGTGATTGATTTGACGATAATACAGCGAGGATATTAAGACTCGTAATGCAAATAAGTACGTCTTTGTCGCCGCCCATTTCGTATTTGCATAATTTAGCCGGCATAGTGAGAGCGATCAATATTGTTAAACAACAACGGATTGATCGGCCCTATTGGACTATATGGACTTTGTAGGTCTGCTTACCACCAGGTACATACAAAGTCACATGCCGAGCTCCGATAAAAAAAACTAATATTTTATTATAAGTTTAATTTTATTGGAGCACAGCATGTGACCTGATGATAAGTAGTCCTAATGTGAAATAGCCTTTATTTCATTTTTGTTACATCATTTTTGTAACGTAACAAAAAAGCGTAACGATTTGCTACAAAAAGGAAAACAAATCACATGTTTAAAATATTTCCCTTAGCCATAAAGATACAAATAAACTTAAAAACTCTGAACGTAAAAAAATAGTTTTAATTTTTACAAGATTATGTAATAAAAGTAAAGATACATTAAACTGTAATGATATATGGTAACTTTGCATTATTCTTTTGAATTTGTTCGCTCTTTTAGAAAAGATGATTAGTTTTGCTATTTGTACACTTTCTGAGTAATAAATATTAAATAATGTTAAATGTTTTTTTATTTAATTACCATAGTGTGAAGAAGCCCTTACAATTCCTTTTTGTTACTTTTTTGTAACATTATTCATATTTGTAACGTTATTCATTTTTGTTTCTTTTTTGTTACTGTACAATAATTTTGATTTTGACCCCACTACTACAATATAACACTTAGTACCTACTCTATCTTTCAGAAGTTTAGGCATCAAGCGTTTTCAAACAGACAAAACTCTTTTGCTTTATAATAATTTCTATACGCGGTAAGCGAGAGGTGAGGTAGCCGAGTTGGTCAAACCGTAAGACTAAAAAATATAAGACCACATGCTTCAAAAATATTTGATGATTGATGAAGGTCATATTGACAAAATGTACTTGTGTTTTTAAGAAGCTTAAAAACAATATTTGTAATATAATAAAAATAAAATAAAATATGCAAATCAAAATATTCGCCATACTGTCGACCACGTTGTAATAATGCATTCTCAGTTTGGAAACACAACAGTAAAATGTCTATCCCTTAAGGTTAGTTTCCACGGTGCGTGATTCTGCGATCATCACGCACAGCCGACTACCACGGACGGCAACGCACACAGACAGGGCTCTTTCAACGGTGCGTGACGGTCTGTATAGATCTTTTAATAGCTTCATTTCAAAATGCAAAGTGAAAGAGAATATACGAATATACGTTAATTAACAATTCCCAAATTATGCGATCTAGTAAAAGTCAAAAGAAACCACGTCGCTGGTGGATATTAGCATACAATAAAAGTCGTTTAAGATAAGTGTAGGTACCTAAATAATTTTATTTTCTGTTTTGATCACGGTAGAAAATTAACGAATGACATAAAATATTTCCTGTCCTGTGATCCTACCGGTGGGATCATTAGGGAATGATTCGGAAATACGGATCGCGTCGCACCGCACCTTTGAAGTTACCGCCTCGCGACAGATACCAGCGCACCGCCACAGACGTATTGTGCTACCACGGACGAGACCCTTCCCACGGTGTGTCGTGCGAGCTGGTCCGCGTCAGTCCGCGATATCACGGACCGTGGGAAGCTTTACACATTATATTATAGAACCGCCACACAGATGCGAAAACCGTAAAGTGACCTAGTCATGTTTCGGTTTTATTTTGTTGGCTTACCGTTTTTTAGGGTGCAATTACGAAACGCACAGTCGATTTGACGACAAAGCAGCGAGGATTATAAACTAGACTTGTAATGCCAATTATTTTTTGGTTGCCCATTTCGTAACCGTATCATTTAACAGGAATAGTGGAAATGATTAATGTTTTAAAAAAAACAACGGTCGCTTATTGATCGACCTCATTCATAGGCTTTGTAGGTCTGTTTACCAGGTCACATTCCGTGCTCTAATAAAAAAAAAAACAACTTATGTTTAGAATTCTGCTCTAGGTGTCTATACCGTTTCCCTTCCTTGATTGAACCTACATATTTTATTGACATTGGCCGAATACCTTTGGAGAAATACTTTACTAAATACTTCCCTGTACTCTTAGGAATTTCCTACTACCTACCTACCTTACACTTAAATGGAGATTGCCATGGTCTGAGTTGGTAAAATAGAATATGTATTAGTAATTTAGTATCCTTTTTGTACACATGGTATAAACCTAGAGCTTAGATTGTGACCTGGCAATATGTGTGAAATGTTATTTAAAAAAAAGTATGAAAAATATGATATACAAAAAGTTATAAAGTTAAAGAAAGTAAGTTTAAGTAACTTTTTTTAGGGTTTCTGTTTTATTTGTATATATAAATTTATTTAACACAAATAAATATTATAACACATTTAAAATACCTATATTATATATATACTAAAATTAAATATATATATACTAATGACTACAAATAAAAAATATTATCTAAATTTAAAGTATTCCTGTCAGGAACAGGTGGGCAATTCTCGCGCTTTCGACATTCATCTCGATTCGAGATTTTTAAACGAAAAATGATTAAATAAGCCATTTTTCGTACGTACATAAAATATCGAACATTAAACGAAATATTTAATAAATAATAAATATACAAATATTGAACGAAAAATGACATATTTAGTCATTTTTCGTTTAAAAATCTCGAATCGAGATGAATGTCGTAATCGCGAGAATTGCCCACCAGTGCCAAGAAGGCTGGCGACGTTACCACGCTGAATAGCGAGACTTATTTGTTAGCAAAAATAGTTGCCAGCCTTCTTGTCGCCTGAAGTTTGTACTAGACGCCTGGACAACTCCTTGGCCATGCTTTTGGCTGAAGGCCGCCAAGGTCCCATCGTCTCGACCCCAAACGGTGCAAATAGGTAACTTTCGCTTATGTTAGCATATTTAGACGGCTTGAGATTCTCAGCAGAGACCGCTGCTCCCCCCGCACTTGATGAGGTCGACTGGATATGACATGAAGCAAGAGTATCCACATGTTACATCCCATACCAGTGACCTGCCAAGTTTATGTATTTTTAAGTATTACAAAGTTATATTGACCGCTTCCGTAGACTAGTTGTTGAGCCTTTGGCGTGGTATTTGGAGATCGTGGGTTCCCACCGATGCAAAACAAAAAATAAGTTTTTCTGTACAGTTTGACATAGTCAAGGTGTTTGTAAAATATGTATTAATATTGTTGTTTCTGGTATACATAGTACAAGCATAGAGCATAGTTTGGACCAGGGCAACATGTATTTAATGTCTTTTATATTATTTATAAAGGAGACTGACCCACAAGCCTTGGACCCCTCATTATAAATAATTTACACACGAATAAAAATCATGAATATTTGTGATCTAAATAAAATAAATTTATATAGCAATGAATCTTTCGAAGAATATAAAACTTTCCCTGGGACGGAAAGATCGTTACGACTTGGGTCACGAAGGAGGTAATTATAGTTAGGGTCTTCGACCATTTATAGATTGAGGATATGTTCCCTTACTAGGAGACTATTGAACAAATAAGTACTTCACTCTTTAAAGACATTTGGCCAAATAATCACCAAGAAACCCGACGTATTGACTTACTCGCGCAAGAAATGTATACTATAAGCGGGGTGATTACGCGCCCAACGCTAAGCTAAACTTTAATCGATATGACGCAATTCTGACGTAATGCAAACCTGGTGACATTAAAAATTGACAGACAACTACGTCATTTTGATTAAAGTTTAGCGGCGTAATTGACCTTAAGAACTCTGTAGGCTCTACATAATGTGGGTCCATATTATAACTTGTGGTTTTAAGTTACACGGCATACAACATATGACATGACTATGTTATTTATTTTAAATTCTTTATTGCACTAAATTGTACATAGGCGAGCTTAATGCCTTAGGCATTTTCTACCAGCTAACCTTTGAGAGAGTGAAATATGCTTAGGGTGCATATTTTATTTTATTTTATTTAGGTACAATACAGTCACAAACAAACATAGATAAATGGAAAGAGAGTAACAAACAGACATTGGTGTACCCTTAAACAAAGACAATATACTTAAGAAAGAAGACAGTTTGGAATAAAGATCTAGGTAATATATAAAGTAAATTAGGAACAAAAATTATAATTTATATAATAGAAACAATAGATACATTAACAAATTAATTTATTTTAATATATGTATATGTTTTGTTATTTTATTTATGTAAAGTGTCTCATTTGTTATTATTTTACACTAGTTACTTATTACGTATTGTAGTTGAATCATCCCTATTAAGTACACGAGGTCGCGTGCCAGTGATCTATTTGGTGTTTTTTATACATTCATAAGTATTATAGTAAAATGTATGATGTTTAACAGTGCTTGTGTAAGGCTACAAGATCCCTAATATTGAGTCTTAGGAGAGATCCTATGATGTTACGTATTTAGTATACCATAGACAGTAAGTTGGTAGGTATTTTCTAAGTTATTTCAGGTTAGGTATAGTAGTAAGATAAAGTGGTTCATTGTAAGTATCCTAGTATTTTATATTTAATTGTCTCTTTGACTATCACTAAGTTTATTACAAACGTGATGATTAACGGAATATCGAACAAATATATTGTTTGTCGGTCCATACAAACCTGCCAACATACACAATACAATAGCATACTCCACCAAAACAGGAAAACAATTTAACAACATTTACTCTTACCTGAAGTTTTTATCTTTCATAACTGTACTTATTTATGCAATTCGCAACTTTTGTGTGACTCTACACTCTAACTAGTATTTGCACTTTCTCTTTCAAATATCACAATATTTTTGCTTTCCTTTGCTAAAATATTTATTAAAATAATAAAAAAAAACTACAATTAAGTAACTACAAGTTTAGTTTCAAAAAAGTTATTAGTATTTCCGCGCGCGATACCAAAGTACAAGGCGACTGCGATAGCCGCCGTGTATTCGAAACAGCTGACGGACGCCGTTTGGCTAAGCTAGAGCCAGTCAGTTGGTATCACGCAATCTATCGACGTCATCGATCAATGAATACTACGACCTTGAACCGTCACAGATAAAAGAGATGTCCGTGATCATAATGCAATTTTGGCATTCAATGTGCGAAACTCGGTCATTAGCGATTGTGCTAGTATTTAATTAGCTTATTTGTGTTGTATCTCTACATTTGTTTGTAATTATTATGTTATATCAACTCGTTTTTTGTAGATCTGTAGAATCATCATTAGCCTATCGCAGTACACTGCTGGACATAGGCCTCTCCCAAACATGCCACTGATCCCTATCCTACGCTCTTCGCGCCCAATCTCTGCCAGCCACTTTCCGAAGGTTATCACTCAATCTAGCTGCTGGGCGTTCTACGTTATACGTGCGCCAAGACGTGGTTTCCACTCTAATATTCGCCTACTCCAACGGCAAAAGTGACCGGTCCACTGCCACTTCTCCCTAACTTTCAGAGCTATGCTGGTGACTTTAGTTCTCTTATGAATTCTCCTTTTTTTTGCTTTTTTCATCATTATCATTTTCATTTCATTTTTTTTTATGAGAGCTCAACATGTGACCTTGCATACACCTGATGTTAAGCAGTATGCAATATCCATGAACGATAGCAACAGGCGGATGCATACAGATGCACCGCTGGTTGCCATCATTATGCCGGCTTAAGATGCCTATTATAATATAGTTATAAGAGAAAGGAAACACGCAAGCTGGTAGAGCATTCCACATTTTAATAGTACGGCAGATGTATGAATCGCCAAAACGTTTAGTACGAGTTGATACATCCGCCACGGTATACATATGCATTTTGCAAGCAGTGCGTGTTGTCCTGTAACGGAAAGGGGGAATAATGTTAAAAAGCTCTTCAGAACACTGTCCATAGTATAGGCGGTAAAATACGCTTAACGATGCCACATCCCTGCGAAGCTGCAACGGCTTCAAGGTTTTATTGAGCTTTTCGTCTCCAATAATTATAGTCGCTCGCTTCTGCAGGGTATCGAGAGCAGATAACAGATACTTGGCAGATCCGTCGCAAAGATGCGAACAGTATTCCACACACGGTCGAATTTGAGCCTTATATAGCATTATTCTTAACCTGGGTGTGAAAAACCGACGCACCTTATTTATGATGCCAAGTTTTTTTGAAGCTGTTTTTGCAATGCTCTCGATATAATTACGGTGGTTAAGATCGGAACGTATATCTAAACCAAGGACATTGAGGGATGGTAAAAGCGATAGCTGGGTGCCCTGAAGAGAAGGTGCTCTCATCTGCATAACAATGAGTGTTGCCACATGACAATAGGTCATTGATATGCAGAAGAAAAAGACAAGGAGACAACACTGATCCTTGGGGTACGCCAGCATCAATAGACTCCCAGTCGGAGGCCACGCCATCTACTAGGACCCTAATGCCACGATCAGAGAGGAAACTGGATATCCAGTTGCATAGCCGCGTCGAAAATCCATAAGAAGACAGCTTGGAGAGCAAAGCCTTGTGCCAAACGCGGTCAAAGGCCTTAGAAATATCTAAACCAACTGCCAAGGCCTCTCCACATTTGTCCACTGCCTCACCCCAAATATGCGTAATGAACGCGAGAAGGTCACCCGTTGATCTTGCTTGGCGAAAACCATATTGACGATCATTCAGGATAGAGTGACCTTCAAGGTATCGCATGACCTGTGTATTAATGATGGTTTCTAAAACCTTGCACAGGACTGAGGTGATGGCAATGGGGCGGTAGTTATTGGGGTCGGATCGATTTCCCTTTTTGAGAATTGGTTGCACGTTGGCTACTTTCCAAGCTGCAGGGACAATTCCAGAGGAATATGAAAAGCGGTAAAGTCGAGTGGGGGCGGGAGACAACTCAAGATAACAGTTCCTTAATACAACTGCAGGAATACCATCAGGACCACTGGACTTCCGAATGTCAAGTGAACGGAGGGCCTCGCGCACATCGCATTGTCTAATGCGAACATTAGGCATTGTGAAGCCACAGTCGGCTATAGTAGGTGGAAGAGCGCCTCCATCATTGATTCGGGAATTCGATGCAAAGAGTTTAGCTAGAAGTTGTGCTTTCTCTTTTGCAATGTAAACCAGTGATCCATCATGATTCCGCAGCGGTGGTAACGAGGAGCGACAGAAATTTGATTCCACGGATTTGGCAAGTTGCCAAAAGCTATGACTACCAGCAGGTCGAATGAGCAGTTTTTGCCCTATCCGTGAAATGTGTTCCTTTTCTGCCCGTTTAAACACTTTTTTGCAGACTTTGGAGGCCAAGTTATAGGCTGCTTTTAGGGAAGTGATGTTGGGGTCTTCACTAGAACGACCTTGGATCCATTGTCGATACGCTAGATTTTTAGCTGCAACAGTTTTTGTGCAATCACCTTTGTACCACGGTCTACTCCTCCCCCTGCTGATAACAAATGAGTGGGGAATATAATATTCCATACCCAATAGTATCTCATCAGCAATTGAAGAAGCACACCTAGATGGATCCTTATCCTTAAAGCAGCGAGGCCCCCACGGAAGTACTTGGAAGTATTCCCGAAGTCCTTCCCAATCCGCTGACGAATAGTGCCAGACTTTTCGCGATATGCTACGTCGAGGTGGCGGAGAAGCATTTGGCATAGTCGTGGCAACTAAGCAATGATCTGATCCACCCAGCAGGCTTAATACAGAAACATTGTAGTTTGTGGGCTGATTCGTCAGGAAAAGGTCTAACTTTGAAGGTGCATGGTTGACCACTTCAGGTATCCGGGTGGTTTGGTCTACGAGTTGGGTCAATCCATGGGAAAGGGCAAAATTATGAGCAGATTTCCCCGCATGATCTGTTTTCAGAGAGCCGAGCCATTGTTCGTGATGGGCGTTAAAGTCTCCGAAGAAAATGATCTCTGCAGAAGGAAATCTCTCTTGAACTTTATCTGTCGCTCTACTCAGATAATCAAATAGTTGGGTTGTCTCCAGATCTCCCTTATGGGATCTATATACGCACACGTAGATTCGGGTCTGTGTACCCTCTTCCACGTGCACCCACATAGCGGATATGGATGGGTCCTCCATATGGCGAAGACGGTAACAAGAAATATCCGAGCGAACATATAGGCATACCCCGGCCTTTGGTACAAACATTTCTTCCAATGTGTACCCAGGATAGTGCAGATATGAGGTATCAGCAGGTCGGATAATCTGTAGCTGCTATGTATATAGGTAGCTGATTTAAAACCTTTTAAAAACATAGCTACTAGTAGAAGTAAAGTCATAATGGTGCATCTAGAATTAAGCTAGTGTATAGTCGCTATTCATCACAATAAATCTCAACATTAATATGAATTTTCAAGCCGGGGTTAACTACATTCAATTTTAACGCTTTCGACTCAGTGTCGGTCGATTTGCTACATGCGAGTGAAAAGTGACAAATCCCTATAGAAAACTGTCAGTTTCATATAGATATTTCGAACCCACACCGAAAAACAGGAGATTTTTTAAATTTGGAATCATTATTGCAGAAATATAGTACAAAGGACTTAATGCCACTAGGCTTTCTCTACCAGTCAAAGCTTTGGGATTAATTAACGCGTGTTTAAGCGCTGTTTTGGTTTTTGCTTATTCAAAACTACAATTTGAGAAAAGTTTATGACTGTGTTGCTCTAAACTTATAAATTAATTACAATTTTGCATGAATACTATCGACAAGTTCACTTACCAATTATTTTAATGAATCCAACAAATTTAATAATTAATGGCTTCTTTATGATGTGTTTAATTTATGAAATAATAAAAAAAAAAATGAAAAGTACACAGCGACCAAGTATTTGAACCCATTTTTTTTATTCAAATTTTATTTATACGAAGGTCCTGAAAGTACGAAAACAGAATTGCTGTGATTTTAATAAACATCTCCCTGTGAGTCACTGTATACTGTTAGAGCTACTGTAGACCATAGGGTCTCTTATTACTAATTTTAAAACGTGGTTATTGTTTTCGGTTAATTTATTATATATTTTGTAAAGTTTTGTAAATAAATGATTTAAATTAAAGTGGTTTATTTTGATGTTGAATAACTATAAGAAGAAGCTGTTTTTGCAAAATTATTATCTATTAACATAGCTTTTGATCATTCACTTATTTCCAATAATTCGGGAAATATACGCATTAAAAAAAATGAGCCACTGTTCCCGCCTTGACCCTACCTATACAAATATTATTCATACATATTAATATTTTCCTCAAATACATACCAATACTTACGTTAATATTATACATACATAATAATAACATTTAAAATATGACTGCAACAGCACACCTATAATATAATACCTACAGCACAATAATTAGTAAAACACGGAATAAGAGAAAGAGAGACAAAAAAATAAAAAGAAGAAGTCACATTCACACCTTAAGAAAATGTTTATACAATCACTCGTCTATACCTAATCATTTTCCTGATCTGTGATTGTCTAATGCCCACCGGTAAATCATTCCAGAGTCTTGAGATTTTCCTCCAGGATTTAAAATTAATCATTACCTATGTGTAGTATTTATTCATACAAAATCAACGTTCGCAAAATTCGTACATTAGACATAGTCAATTTGTCTTTACCTTAGAATATTTAAGAGAGTCTTTACATTCCCGCATACTTCAAGTCACATCTATCACGGAAACGTCGCTATTATATAGATCATAGCTTATAAGGAATGTTGCATTGTGTCCATTTAACATTGTTATGGAATAGACGTTTCCTCTTTATAAGGACATTCCCTTTTTAGTTGATTAACTATCAATATCCTTTGATCGGGACTATTGTACGAGTACATGTAGGTGTATTGTGTAGGAATTTTATTGTACTTATATCTATCATCTTACTAGTAAGCATGAATGTTTTTCAAAAATTTTTAGTCTGTAAATAGAATTAACATGGCTGTTTTTGTTTTTTTTTCATGGAAAACAGTCAGGAGAAACGATTGAATCTTAATACTTCCTATAGGTAAGTATTTTACCGCTCGTAAAGCGATCCTATTGGTGGTTAATACTTTACCTTTACTCGTTACTTTAATACAAAACAATAAATAATGGTAGGACATGATGCCTTCCTTCTCAAGTTGCGACATTCTTTTAGTTTAAATATCCGGTTTTTTGAAAATAATTTGTGTTGTAGTGACTATTAAGAAGTAGATATACAGAGTGAATTTGAAAGGTCGAACTTTCGAATAATATGAGACTCTACTGTTTGAATCGAACAACTTTTCCCATGGAATCGCAAATGAAAAAAAAAATCTTTCACATAAATATTGGACATTTTAGCATTATTGGTTAGTATGGAGAAGGTATTTTTTTTCATTTGCGACACATGGTCCCATGAGAAAAGTTAATCTATTTAAACAGTAGAACCTCATATTAGCCCAAAGTACAACCTTTCAAAGTCACCCTGTATAAACTAGTCATATAATAAAAATAAATACCATCACGGGTACCTATTTGGCTCCCGAGAACCGTTTAAACGGCCTCAGGGTCCCAGCGGAGGGATTAACCCATCCTCATTTCGCCGATGGTATTCGGAGGCAACACCTAACAAGTGGCGAGCTTGTTGCGGTGTTTATGATGAAATAGCCTCGTTGTATAAAGCGGTCACCCATCCCAGGCCGGTCTTGTTGTCATTTGCTTAACCTTGTTATCAGTTGCGCAGTGACTTAACCACTAGGCTGGGGCCGCTTTTTTACTTGTCATGAGTTTGCAAAAATCAGCTTGTTTAATTAATTACAAGACACGGTTAACTAATAGTTGTGACCGTGACCAAATTTTGGTTTGCATGTGTGAGTGTGTGGACGAAAGATTGCTAGGTATTATTATAACAGACAAAACATATAAAACGCATTGCTCCTCTTTTGAATTTCTAGCGTTTTCGGTGGAAACTCTAGGCCCATGGTCTCCAGATGCATCAACAACTTGGTTAATTATTAATTGATGCATCTGGAGACCATCGCGCTAGGTCCTATTTCTTCCAACGAATATCACTGGAAATTCAGAGGAGCAATGCATTAAGTATTTTGAATACGTGCAGCATCGAAAAAACTTCAAGATTTTTTTATTTATACTATAGTTATTAGTTAGTTTTATATTATTATTTTTGTATATTATATTGAATAAAATTTTAACATCAGACTGTTGGATTGTATGTACATATACATTTAATTATTATGTTTTAGCCATAGTATACTAAATCAAAACTCTGTCCCGGCCCCAAAGGTCCCAGATCGTTGGTTCCATGACACTGGCAGCATTGTCCCGTTCTAACAGCAAAACTCTTAAAAAAAAAAATCTGATGCTCTCGCAGACGGGTACAAAATGCTTTAAATATAATGGAACGTAAAACTCAAATATATTAAACAAATGCTTCGAAATGCATGTCGCTTCGATTTATTCAAATGAAACTGGCATTTTCCTATGGAGATCTGTCACTTTCCACAATATATAGAACCGATGCAACGCGCAAGTCGAAAGCGCCTGAGGCTCTACCATGAGTTTGCGCCATGAAGGTAAAAACCGTGCCCGTCCGCGCGGCGCGTTTTTTAAGCTTCATGGTTTGCGTTTTGTAACGTATACGTGAGCAATAACCAATAGAGCCGCTTTATTTTTGGTAACAGGATTGAATAAATCGATCCTATTGGTTGTTGCTCACGTATACGTTACGTTGCTACAATGCGCAAACCCATGGTAGAGCCTCTGAATTAGGGCACCGACGAGCCTTCGAAATGCTAGACTCCGTTATTTAATTGTCTAGCAGTAGACTGCTTGCTATAGAATGTAAGTGATAATCAGTATTGGATTATCAGCAGTATAATTACTTCTACCTTTGATTTAAACAATGTTTAATAAAAAAAGGTTCAAGACAAAGGGGTTCTTGGCTGTTGTTAATTCCCATTTAATAATAGAGTTCGAGCTGCATGTCTTGATACTCTACCTGCTAATCCTGCACAACTTAAACAATGATGACCATTACATTGAACAAAACTACCATAGTTACAGATGTGCGGGTGACAAATATTGGTACTACGTCTGAGGCCGATTCGGAGGGAATTATTAACTAGGAAAGAACCGAATGACGGAGAAGGGACTGTGTGTAGTCAAATACCGGCTTCTGGGTGAGCGATGAAACCTTGCTTGGTCAGTATCTGAACTTGAGCGTAAAAGATTACTAAACAAATGTTTCATGTAAATGTTATCCCAATTATGTTAAGATCTGATGGATTGAGATGGATCTTGTGGAAGAGAGGAGCTTGGACACTGTAAAACCCAGGCTGAATTAGCCTCGTCTAAGAATCTCCAAGGTAGTATCCAGAGGCAATGTGAGAACTGAAGAAACTAAATTGGAGATAACCTAGGATGACGAAATAAATGCTGGATGAGATAAGTCGCGAGCCCACCTAAATGAATTAGTAACGATGATTGTCGTCATTGAGAATAATTCTTATATATTGAAAATTTACTGTATAAATTTCATTAGGCTCACACAAAAAATATAATTGCGGGAGTAACTTGGCCGTTCGCTTTCGATAGGGGTGGCAAAATTAGAATAGTCTACTGGCGGCAAAATTCGAATAGTCTACTGGCGGCAAAATTCAAATAGTTTACTGGCGGCAAAATTCGAATAGTCTACTGGCGGCAAACTTCGAATAGTCTACTGGCAGTAAAACTCGAATAGTCTACTAGCGACAAAATTCGAATAGCCTACTATAGGAAAATTTTGAAATCCGTCACTGGTGGTAACGTATATTTGTATAAGTTATAATTATATATTCATACAGCCACACTTCTGTATCTACCTACAAATCATTTCGCACAATATAATAAAATTTTGCAAGATTAATTGCCGACACACACACCAGTTTACAGTTGCGTAACAGCACCCACATCTTTAACAAATGTCAATGCTCGCATCTTATTATTCGCGTACGATCAGCAGTAAGGTAAAATATACATTGATATTTGCACTCTATGTCTTTAAGTTATAGTTCAATTCAAGTTGATCCTCCAATAACATGCTGTTCACCGTAGGGTCGACCGGGTACAATTGTAGCAGGGTACGGTAGTACTAGTACCATCGCGAATATCTCTAAAACTAAGAGCTGTACATTTTTGACTTTGAGTCGGGGGCCTGCTAGGAGGCGTCCCGTCTAACTGCCTGTCTCACATGAACGCGTGTGACGAAATAGATATTTTTTTTCGCATCCAAAATAAGTCTTTTCTATCTAATATTTTTAGTCAACAGAAAATTAAAGCATTATTATCTACTCAGTGTCAGTTTAAACATTTTGTAAAATTGTTGGCATTATATTGTAATCGTATTTGTGTAGAGTTGAGCCCAAATTCACGAGAATTTTAGCCTTTTCGACAAAATGATCTAGAGGGGACAATTGTATATTTTTTTAGGGATGGTTGTAACGGCACAAACTGTACCCGTGGTACAATTAACATCGCTATGTTGGTTTATTTATTTACATTCAGGGTGGATCATACTATATGGCCAAGGGCTAAGGGTGTAAAATGACTTACTTAAAAAATACTCATTCTTGAAACATACAGAATGTTCAGCTATATAAAAATATTGATACTTTGTAAGTGATAATTGTACCAGAGGATAGTTGTACCACAGGGACAATTGTACCACGTGATTTTCCATATAATATGTTAATTAATAATTTACGTTATTTTTAACTGATTATTAGATATGTTGACGGTTTATTTATTTACATTCAGGGTGGATCATACTATATGGCCAGGGCTAAGGGTGTAAAATGACAGACTTACTTAAAAAATACTCATTCTTGAAACATAAAGAATGTTCAGCTATATACAAATATTGATACTTTGTAAAAGATAATTGTATCAGGGGATAGTTGTACCACAGGGACAATTGTACCACGTAATTTGCCATATAATATGTTAATTAATAATTTACGTTATTTTTAACTGATTATTAGAATAATAATTATAAGTGTAAAAATGTAGCTCATAAGGCTTAAAGTTTTATAGTCTTTAATTTAGATTTTGTTGTTTAAAGAAGGAAATCCGGTTTTATGTTATTAGATTTTATCTTCATTAAACTTGCAAAGTTTAATTGTGTTAAGTTTTTAGTTAAATTAGCAAATGTTTTGTTGAGATATAACCATTTAAAAAATCTCATATTTCTATTTAAAACATTGTATTTCGTTTCTACAAATCTGTAGTACGACATTTGTAAATTCCAATTCTCCCGTTCTGTTCAAACGGGATTCAAAAATAATAAATATTTGTTATTATTTTATTGTTTCTTTAGATACGTAGATAATGCTAACTTGTAGCCAAATAAGCTCATATCATAAATAATCATTAGGTACACTATTGCCTAAATATTAATTACTGGTAACTACCTCACAATTGAACCTTAAAGATAAAATGGTACAACTGTACCCGGTCTACCCTACATATGCCTAATACCGGAAGAAATCTTGTCGTGCTAGATGCGAAAGCTGTTTGAAATCGTTTAGATGTTTTATGATTTCAATTGGCACTGTTTTACCAACTGACAGCTGATAATTACCTTTAGAATAAAGTAGAAAACCAACTTCAGAATTGTCAACGGAAATAACGAAGCTACGAAATCTGTCTTCTGATAATTAAGACCGTCTCATGACAATTCCACTTAGCCCAAACACGGTTAGCTTACATTATATTACTGCGAAGTTACGGTGTCTGTCTACATTCCAGTTTCATCATCATATGATGATAAAGTCAGAAGGTAGGCAGCTCATTGGGACTATTACAGTGACTATAAACACCACTGAATGAAACATTTTTTCCAGATATTTTGATTAACAAACCAAACTATTAAACCGATTTAGATTAATTTTATATGAGACCAGTCTGAAAGTATATCCTTTCAAATAAAAAAAATAAATCTTAATCGGTTTATAATTGACTTATATTGAATACAACCGAATAGATATCCTCCTCTTTTGAGGTCGATTAAAAATTACTAAAAACTTAAATACACTATATCGAAAATAAATAAATGGTGAAACACCTACATTTTATTTGATTTTAAAAAAGAGTGTTCACAAATTTTTCAATGTTGTTGCTACAACTTTGAAAAAATTGTGAACACTCTTTTGATACATTACAACTGAAAATTTGAAAAAATATGCTACCATTCCATATTTCTATCTTTAGTAATTAGGTATTTTCGCCAACCGTGTAGTTTCGTTTTGACCGCCTGCGTAGACTATGTTCGTCTAGGTACACGAACAAACTTGCATATAACCTTTTGTATATAAATGCACCTTACCGATAAGTTGCTTCCAATAAAGTCAAACCAAGCAAAGTGACAAGTCTATTTTAATACTATGAATCGAATCGTCGGGCTACATAGTGGTGGTTTGTTGTGTGTAACATATAAATAATATATTACATAAAAATATGATTTATTCAGTCGAGACTAGCTGTTATCTATTTTTTTAAAGGAGCAGTATGTGACTTTGTATGCTCGTCATAGTAAGCAAATCTACAAATTGGGACGATCAATACATTGCTGCTTAGCGGCATTGATCACTCCCATTATACTGGCTAAAGGTTACGTAATGCGCGGCGTCAAAGAAATTTGCATTACTAGCATATGTTCGCTGCTTTATCGTCAAATCAACTGTTTCGTAACCGCACCCTAAAATAAGACAACCATCCCTAAAATCGATACAGTAGTCTCCTAAACTGGTGAACCCGCGGAAAACCTAAACATGAAGCAAATTCGTGTGCGTATAATTTTAAAACAAAAACTATTTGAACAATTATTTTAATTAATATAAGATTGGGTGCGATTTTTTATATATCTTATCCTCAAGTAAAGTTATTCAATAGATAAAAGTATCTAAATCACAAAAAAATATTAATATTAAAACAATTAAAGTTTTGTTTATGTCATTTTAATATACCCAACTTTGCTTCTTAACACTATTTCTAATAGGGAATATGCATGTAACGCCAATTATTATTATTTTAATATATAATGTTCCTTTTATGTCTTTGAACATATTTACAGTACCTAATCTATTTTATTTTGATTAGCAAATTTTTTTATAAATACAATTTAAAAAATCCTTTTTTTTTGGGAAACGGAACGCATTTCAAAACGCTCCGACATTAGCAAACACTACATGTGACGTCATTCCCAAGTAACACAGAAGCGCTGTATATTAGCTGAATTACTGTCCACAATAGAATCCTAGGCTGTACAACCTTGCTGAATAAGAGCGTTGGATGCGCTGTCTCAGCTGATATAACTCTAATTTGGGCACAAATTAAGCAGCTATTAGCTGAATAACAGTAACGAATTGCGTTATATCAGCATTATTTGAGCATTATTAAAAGTAACAGTCACCCCAAGAGCTGGATATTGACTGATAATTAGAGTATGTGTTACCTATATACTGCACAATGGCCTGATTAATAGAGTCCGTGTTAACTATTTTTCAGCATAAAGTACACATCAGGATCTTTTCACCGCTTCTATGGAGTTGGAGGTGGCAAAATTGTGAATAATTTTTACTCTTACTCGCTTTATTATTTTTATATGTTGTTTGCGTGAACCACTTTGTGAGTGTAAAATTGGTGTAAAAGTAAATATTGTTTTCGGTAAGTAAAAACATTGATTTTTTCCTCCATGTGTGTGAAATTCGAATGGGAAAGAAAGTTTATTGTCAAATACTATATGAATATAGACGAAAATTTTCATGCGCTCTCAAGATATCACTGTTTACTTGAAAATTATAGCTTAAAAGAGGTTGTTGATATATATTAAAAAAAATATTTTTGCAAAATAGTACTTATAATTTGACAATAAGCTGCACTTATAAAATAATTAGATTGTCTATTCAAATCCAATTGTAATTTTCGTTGACTAAATAAAGATAAATTGATAATACTTATATTATATTACATAGGTAAAAACGTAAAAAATGGCAGACAAGCATTGTGCACTGTATTAATCACAATTAAATGCTAAGGAATGTTTAAGTATCCTCTCGTGGTACATAAATCAGCAACGAGCTGACACGAATAATTCATGTGTGTAACAAGTCAGTCACAGATTCATGTGAAGCTTAATAGTGTGTAACATGTAGGCAAATATTGTATTATAATAATAGACTTTCTGTAGGAATTTTAGGGATCCTTGGATTATTTTTTACTAAGTTCAGCGTCTAGTATTTGTCTCTCCTTTATGTTATTTGGTTATATCATCCCGAGAACCACTCATCCAATTTTCGTAATATTTTTTTAACAGATTAAAATAAAATAAATAACATCACGGGTGCCTTACGGCACCCGAGGACCGTTTTAACTCCGTCAGGGTTTCCAGCAGAAGACCTTAGATCATCCTCGTTTAGCCGATGTTATTTATTGTTCGGAGGCGCACTTAACGAGTGACAAGCTCGATGCGGTGTTAAGATAATACTGCCCCATAGAACCAAACGGTCACCCATTCATAAATTGTCTGCGCTTGACGTTGCTTAACTTTGTTATCATCTGCAAGATGATAACCGAGCTGCCGAATTGGCTACGACCGCTATATTAATTTATTTAGATTAATTTGTCATAAATTCATTTAGTTATATAAAGTTGTACTTTCTCAATTATTAATTTATTAATTCTTTTCCTTTTCAGAGAAATACTCGTAGCATTTAATATAGTTCAAACTATAGAGAATAATGTACCAAAGCTGACCATCGTTCCAATGCTGTGGGATACGAAAGGGTTTATCCGCTGGCCAAAAAACGTCAAATATAAATATAAAGGACAGAAACTCAAGACCAGACCAGAGTGGAACTCATTTGAATGTGTGCTCAAAAGAAATTATATAGGTACCGACTTACGAAGAAGCGAACAAAGAATTAAGTCAAATGGCGCAAAATACGGATACTGACTTCAAGATGTAACAGAATTAAATGTTTGATTATTACATTTACCTTTATTTTTGACCGTTTATTTTGTTTGAGATGTGATTTTTCTTTCCTAATTATGCACATATTATGTGGAATGGACATCAATAATAAATAAAATAATTAGTAACTCAAGTATTTTATTTTCTGACATAATAATAATAATATATGGGACAATTTACACATATTGTTTTGGTCACAAACTAAGCTCTAGGCTTGTACTATGTGTACCAGAAGCAACAATATAGTACATATTATATTTTATAAACACCTAGACCATGACAAACTGTACAGAAAAAGCGCACTAATATTTTGTTGCCATGGGTGGGAATCAAACCCACGACCTCCGGATACAACGCCAAACACACAAGACCACTAGTCTACGGAGGCTGTCAAATTACATAGTATATATTAATGGAATAAAGTAGTTATACTCTCTATGAGGAATACAAACTAATTTGCATTTACTTCTTTGGGATCTAAATCAACCGGAGTAGTATCGCCAATTCGTAAGCATTTGTATATACCAAGACGAGAAGATTTGATATCGAACTTATTTCGAAAATGTCATTATGTACTGAGAATAAATATCTGTCTTGTCTATCTCTACACCAACATTTTCGGACACGGAACCCTCCCATTCTAAAATTACATCCCCACTTGAACCATTCTTCATAAAGCGTGTAGCTTGTTTAGTGTTCCTTGTGTCTCTGTTTAGAATTCTCAAGTATTCTGCTTCAATTTTTCGGCATATTCCGCCAGCACTTCGTTTATATTTCCACATATCACAATATCGCAATACTTGCGACAATTAACTGATAATTTACCTATGGTGCGCTGAAAAAATAAATCTTCAAGATCTTATTTAACTGCATTAGTAGACTAATTGCCGACGCTAGTACAAGTATTCAGCTCTAACCGGGATCATGGGTTACATGTGATCTAATTTATATCAGTTTACTGTGATTCAGCATCATATAAATTCACCCATAGTGATCATGTGGGCTATAAAAGTGCTATTATATGATTGCGTGTAACAAGCTGATTAATACTATTAAAGTTCAACTATGTGCAGCAAGATGCATTATATTATTGTTAATTAAAGTCACAGAATAACTGATTGCATTATATTAGTTCACATGTTCTTTCATAAAATGCAAGCGATTTAAGGGTACGCTTGTGGCCTTCAATTCAGAATATAGCTTATGTTAAGTCCATAGAAATGCCTAATTGCAGCTTATAGTACTATTGATTGCTATAAGCTGTATAATACGGAACTGTACACCTATAATAACGCTTGCAACATTACAGTATTGTCTCTGTTACACATAATAGCGTTATTATTCAGGCGAAAGCGTAATTTTCAGCTATTGCAGTTAGGTGTACTCTAATAAGTCTTCATAAATGCTAAAACTACCGATGTGGACCTTTTGTGACATCCTATAATGCAGTTTTGTGCTTATTGGGTTCGCGCATAAACAAATGTCAACGTGTGTTCTGTAGTTTACAGTTTGTTGTTTTCTCGTGTATTATTGTCTTTTATTACGATAATTTGTTAGAAACAAACCTTTTGACTAACTTTGAAGGTGCAATAACATTAAACTATTTTTGAGCACGATGACGACACAGAATGGCGGCTAGTGTTGTACCGTTTTTTACTGCGGTAGTAGGAGATAAAGTTTAAACCCTTTTATGTTGGTGTTATTAACCTTTAAAAAAAAAAAAAAAATGTTTTTAGGGTCTAATGTAGTTACTCTATCTAGTAATGAAATAAAAAAAAAAGCATATTCCCTATTGGTGTATTTTAAAACTTTTCCTATGAGATTTTTAAAATCCAACACCCTATATCTGAGCCCGTATGTAGAGCCGATTAGTATAAAAATTTCAGGAATAATGATTCTTTCCTGTGTTTATATCAAAATATTATAATATACCTACTTATCCTATTTTTATGTCAATTGGTTCAGTAGCTTTTAAGTGATATATGTACAAACAAACACACCAATTCTAAAAACGTTGATTATAATCAACGAAATCATTGTTGTAATCAAAAATTCTTGTTTTTTCGGTCTGGCCAATAAAAAAAACTGTTTATATATTTGTATATAACATGTATTTTTTATTACACGATATGTAAAAATTTTACAGGTTTTAAGGGTTTTTTTAAAGGTTTAAATGTGTAAATTGAAATGATTTAAATAAGCATGACGATTCTGATGATTCAATTGTGTAAGGAAATGTTGTTGGATTTATTATAAACAATGATCTTTAAGATCTCTTTGTTTAGGTTCAAAAGTTTATCAGAAACGTTTATTTATTGACATTAGGAGTGACTCAGACGATGCCTTGGCCGTGATTGTAAAAATGTGTTAAATACTATAAGACCTACATTCATAGTAGCCACCTGAAACCTGTGTAAAGCAGTTTTGATTTACTTAGCAAATAAGTAAGATTTGCAAATGTATATTGATTTTTGTTATCTAGTCCATTGAGCTTTCTTTGTTGTCTTCCTTTTACTTTCTATAATATTTGTGCTACTTATCTAAATAGACAATTTGTACAGTTTTTATTTATATAGTTAGCATTCTGAAACTCTAGCTGATAGTATTGAATAAATTATAAGTAGAACCTTAATTTTTACTTTAACCTTGATTCTTGGTTTTGAGGCTGGGTTGATTATCGAAAAAAGTACAGTCAGCAATAATAATTGCATCGTTATTATAGAGTTCGAAATTTTAACGTAACTTCCTGTCATAGAGGAGTAGGTAGGTACTAATTTTCTTGACGGCATTCATGCGGCTCTACTCAACTTCTGCTATGTCACATGACAAAAAAAAACAGTTCCACTTAACACGTGGGAACTGAAAAGTGTCACTAGAGCACAGTAGAGACTGCTGCCGAGATTTTTCTTTAAAAGACATATTTCACCTTCATTTTTTATAGCATTCGGCATATTTAGCACTGACAATTCAACATGGCGACCTATTTATTTTCACCACTTCACAGTTAACTTCGGTCGGCCGTACGAACTAGGCGATAATGACCCAGACATCTCTACTCCAAATACGATTTATGGCGTTACAAATAAATCAATATGAGATAATCATCCACCGAAGCGCGAATGCTCATCGCACTTTTATGTTTCCGTAAAAAAATAAAACATTAACGAAATAACTCAAAAACTAATAACAAGAAATTACGAGAAAAAAAAAGTATAGGAACCTATGTACATTTGTACGAAACTTTTTTTTTGACAGCCTCCGTAGACTAGTGTCTTTGGCGTTGTATCCGGAGGTCGTGGGTTCGATTCCCACCCATGGCAACAAAATATTAGTGCGCTTTTTCTGTACAGTTTGTCATGGTCTGGGTGTTTATAAAATATAATATGTATTATATCGTTGCTTCTGGTACACATAGTACAAGCCTAGAGCTTAGTTTGTGACCAAAGCAATATGTGTAAATTGTCCTACATATTATTATTTTATCTAATGTTTTGTGAATATTATTTAGTAACCACAAAACATTTTTAAATTGGTAATGCCAAAAGGATTTTTTGGGGAAATAGGTAGATGAGAGATTTTTTTTTCTTTAAATATGCCACGAGAAGACGAAAGTTTTCGAGATATACCTACCTACCTGTAAAAAAAAACTTCCTGATTTTATCATACATAATTAATCGTAATTTTTAAAATGAGCTCGAGACGTATATCAACCTCTAGAAGTAATATTAAAAGAAAATATTAGAAACGCTATAGGAAATTCAAACTGTAGACTATAAATACGGTCAAAGCATGTGATAATTGATCTGACCGTTATGTCTTTTAAAGCACATTTCTCATATAAACAAATGCACCCAATGTGTGTCACCCGATCATACAAACATATAAAACGGGACACCGATGCCCCACCATACCATAACTGAACGTAATCATCCGCGTAAAACATATACTTAGTACTAATATTATTTATATCAAAATGTTTACTAAATTAATATACGTTTTCCTTGTTGGATTATTACTGGCTTCAGCGTTTGCTAAACCATTAGAAGAAGATATCAAAGAAAATTCGAACAAAGTATCCGGAGGTGACGCTCAAGATTCTATGGAAATTATGCTGAAACGGCTGCTGGTACACCTCCATTTTTGCCTAAATTTGTTATGACCAGAATTAAGCAAAGAAGGCAGCAAAATGCTCAAAGAAGATGGGAAAGAAGACAGGACAGACCACAAGCAGTTAAATGCCAGCATTCAGCTTATTACAGGCATTATTAAAGAGCTGCTAACTGAACATATTTTAAACCCTTTTAAATTTATTCATTGCGAGTTCCAGGTAAAATACTTAAGTAAATAATAATGACATTTCTTTGACCCAGAAAAAATAATATATAAAAAGTTTAAAACCTTTCAGAAAGTTAGTACGCATTAAATATTCATTCCAGACTGTCGCTGAAATTGAACCACAAAAAGCGGCAGACATGAAGAATATTGTTTTAATTATTTTCACAATTATTTTTTCTAACGCATGGACAATGCCATATGCAGGATCTGAAGGAAAATTAAAAGCAATATTAATAAATAATATTTTAGCTAGATTAAAGAGAGATATACCAGCGAATAAAAGCATAAAAGATTTAGCAAAGGATTCTAGTACAAACGAAATGCCTGTGGCTGTTATTGGAGTAACTAAAAACGGTCAAATAATTGAGGTTTTAGACAATAAGGAAGAAGCTGAACATAATAAGGAAATTAAAGGAGAAGACGAGATGATGGAAACTGCCCCAAATGGAAGTATTGGTGCCGCATTTAATGTTCGCAGCAGAAGAAAGCATTTGCATGGCTACAACAGGTCAGCCCAGAGAAGATATTATGGAAATCCTCACAGACGCCTGCAAACTTATTACCCGCAAGTTTATAATACATATTACCCCGCTCTCTATGGGTTTAGACATTCTTGCCATTGAGTTTATTTATTAATTAATGTGTGTTTTTTACTACTTATTAATTTTTATTAATAAATTCATTTAATTATGTTATTGTGACTTTTATTGGTTTGCCGTACCTATCTATATCTGAATAACATGTTTTGACCAATTGTTATGGTGCAGTCGTGAGTTAGAACTTAAGATCTACTGTGTTTACTTATTTATGTTATCTTCTAAATTCACTATTAAGAGTATTTATTTTATATGTATTATTAATATTTAAGTAGGTGTGAAAATAGATAGGTATCTACCTAAATCAAATTACAGGTAAAATGTGCTAAATATTACTTGTTAGGTATAATCATATTTATTGTGTTGTCTAAAAATATATGTTATAGACCATAATATTTATGTTCAATATCTAGAAGTGAGTCAACATAAATAATTGACTTTAGTTTATTGCTAGAAATATGATTCAGGTCAAAAAACAACAAATTTACACAGGATCTCTAAACGAAGGACAAATATTCGGCCGACTGAGTTTCCTTCAAACTTAGTATTTAAATATAAATGCACACAACAAAAAGCATCAGATAAGTTTGAAATTTTAAAGTGACTAGAATTGTTTGGAAAAATGTTTAGGAAACAAATTTTATTAACCATTTTGGTAATTTTTGTAACCTATACTATACAAGCACCAAATGTAAAACACAATGAAGAAAAACTAGTTATTAATTCTGAAGAAAGAAAATCAGGAAGACAAAGTGACTCTGAAAGTGAAGTGTTAAAATTAATAGAAAATGATAATATAAATTTAGACCTTATATACGAAGACCAACCAGATACAGAAGAATTGGATGGAGCTTCTACTCTGTATGATGATTATGCAAATGATATGATGAAAGCAGCAGAAGCCAGCATAGTATTTCCGATCCGACGAAGACATAAACTCAGGCGCAGAAATTATGTGAGACGAGCGATCAGACATTATAATCCATACAGGTTCGCGCCATACTATGCCTTTTATCGACCGAGATATTGGTATTACTGATTTTATTTGCTTATAAAAAGTTACAAGACTGGCTATATCTGCAACATGAAAAAATAAGGGCTGTCTAATATTTATTTTTAGTGTAGGTATTTAAAGGTATAAAAGTAATTATTATAAGTTTGCATTTGAGTGAATATACGCAGATCGACCAAGCTGTGAATTGACGAAATAGGATGTTGAATTATTATAAAGTTCAAATATTTTTTTAATGAAGCCCGACAGCAGGCTCCAATCATTACATTTAAACAATGCATTGACACCTTTTCAGTTTACAGTGAGTTTTTAACGTTTACTTTCGAGTTTACTATACTACAGCAATAACATGGTAGCATTTTTAGTTCTCAAAATTTCCACTTTAAGTGCTGAACTATTTCTTATACAAGTTTTAGTTAACTCAAACGCAAAGTAATAGTTAGAAAACTCACACTAGGGCTATAGATAAGTCGGTGGGACTGTAGCTGCATTGATTGTGATTAACTCATTATGATATACCGTGAGATCTCGTTCGAGTTGAGATCAAGAACGACAAGACTTTGCTACTTATCACGAAAAGTGAAACAGTTTTTTGAATTGACCATTGCATAGTTAGTTCAAGTATATGAAAAAAAAAAGAATTTTGAAAATCATTTGAAATACGTCATTTTCGAACGAGATCTCAAGGTGTCGAAGTCGTTACGCATTGACCAAGCGTAGATGAAGAAGCACGTTAGATTTTAAGATATGTAAAAAAATAATAAGAAGGCTGCTTTTCTATCAGAGATGTGCTATGCAGCTACGAAACTGTATGGCCGTTTCCACTGGTGCTAGCTACGAATATGTAGCGGAGCGAGTAAACTGTGCTGTGCAGATGCGCCGCCGCAAGGTAGCTTTGCGAGGAAGATGGGCAGCTCGAGTTATGGGATGTACCTACACTAATGAAGGCACGGGGAGCATGATCCATAGCACGCATCTATACATTTTTTTTTTAGTATGTAGGACAATTTACACATATCGGTCTGGTTACAAACTAAGCTCTAGGCTTGTGTACCAGAAGGAACGATATAATACATACCATACTTTATAAACACCCATACCATGACACACTGTACAGAAAAAACGCACTAATATTTTTTTTGCCATCGGTGGGAATCGAACCTACGACCACCGGGTACAACGCCAAAGACCCAACTACTAGTCTACGGAGGCTGTCAATATAGCTTAGTTGAACCCTTTTTCACCAGTGCCATGTCAATAATAATATTAAAATAAAATAAATAAGGTTAAGAAGTATTTATTTGTACAAAACAATATATTTACAGGGTACCTACTTAAAATATACATTTTTGATGAACATTTTACCATACAATGTACATTTATGATTATTACATCATAACTTTTTACTATACAATTTATAATGGTCGTTATTTGTAATTTCATGTTAAATATATTTATGTATTATAATAATATGACATGTTTCTATTATGTTGTCTTTTATTTTCAATCACCCATTCGATTCCTAATATGTTACAGTTCTTATAAATAATATAAATTAATTACAGTCGAAGTAGACAAACCAATCGAAGAAAGAAAGGCATTCAATTGATATAAGATTCCCGAAAATATAATTACACGGTGAACTGAACATTTATTTTACACGAGTCAAAAAATATATACAGGTCGTCTTGACTCTAAAAATATTGTTACAGTAATAACTTGTAAAAGAAATTGTGCATTTTGGATTAACAAAGTCCGCCAAAAACCACTCACAGACGTACCGCCGAATGAGGCTAATTTTTATTGGTATTGGGGAGGATTTCTATGAGAATTCATAATATTCATTTTGGATATTAACTGGAGAATATCGGTTAAGGAACGCTATATGCGTTATCTTCCCACGTTTAATTGCTGTATAATGTTTGCGACTACTATATTTTGTTCGTACTGTTTTTCACTAAAACCATAAATCTTGTGCAAATGTTATGACACGAGAATGTTGAAAGGCTCCAATAAAGTTAGTTGCCGGGCCCGACTAGCGCCTCGTCCATGAGCTCGTCGTCCGTGATGTTGGTGTCCGCACGCGCCGGCGCTCCCTCCAGCACCGGCCGCACCGCCAGCACCCCAGACACCTTGCTCCCGGGAGACGAGAAATCCAGCAATACCTCCGCCGCCTCCCGAGCAGAAGTGCCCACCTTCGTCATAACCTCCCCCACCTTCCTTTCCTCCTTCCCCGTCTTGAAATCCAAAGCCATCGGGTAAGCACCAAACCCCGACTCCTTAGACTCGTCCTTTCTCTGAGGACTCTTCGATATACTCTCAGCGAGCCCCTTCGTAAACTGATCAGGAGCCTCTATCTTAGTTTTCGGACTCATAGATCCCATATTCAGGTGGGGCTTGGGAACATTCAGTGGATACGCGTTTTTCTGAATCGACTCCGGACTCGTTTTCGCGTTGGGATTGGGAAAACCGTACTTGCTCTGTTCTAAAGTTCGCGAGAAATCATTTACTAGGCGACCGTCGTACTGTGACACAGAGCTGTTCTTATCGGGTGTGGTTTGATTTTTAATCTTTGGAATTTGAAATTTACTAGTATCTAACGGTTTTATCAAACTTTCTACGATAAAATTGGCATCTTTGTTTTTGTAGCTTCTGTCCCCGTCGACTTCGTCCCGACTTCCGCTCGGACTCGAGTGTCTCTCGGATTTTGAGAAAATAGACTTTTCGGAATTGCCCCCCATCATTTTGGTTCGCGCTTTTTCCCTTTCGCGCATTATTTTGGTAATATCGGTGCTACTGTTTTTTGGAGAACCGGATCCTGGTTTAGATGCCGATTTGGACAAATTCATTCCAGTCAAGGAAGAGCTGGTACTCTTAGAATAAGGCACTTTAGACGGATTACTGGAATCTGTCGGACTCGAGCTGGATTTAGGCGGATTTCCGCTCGAAGACATTCCACTTGATTTGGACGACTGTAATGCCTGGGTTTTTTTAGAAGCTGGACCGCTGATGACTCCCGGTTTTAAACCCGTGTGAGTTTTTGGCGAACTTTGACCTGGAGGAGTCATTTGTGGCGAAGATTGCTTGGAACTCGAACTGCTACCGCTATATCCCATTTTACTTGATTCCTTTGTTCTTGTTTTATTTATAGTTATTTTCATACCATCAGAGCTGGGTTTCACCATATATTCTTGGTTTTTATTTTCTATCAGTTTGTTGCTACTCGAGCTTGAATTTTTTGGATCCGAAAATTTATTTACATTACCAGACGAGCTACTCTTGGCTACGCCCAGATCTGGGTCGGAGCAATGTTGCGCAGATTTGAGTTTGTCTATGACGGCACTGAGTGATCCTTTCCTGTTTCTGGCTTGACTCGGAGCGTTGGATTTATTAACCTCCAAGTTTGGCGGCGAAATTAAAGGTTCCGCAACTGGAGAATCGGAAGGGATTGGCATTATTTCCAATTGTTTGAGTTTCATAGGGTTCTTTAACTTTGGGCTACTTCTGTCGGAGCTTGAAAAAGATAAACTGGAATGTTTTTTCTCTTTGTCTCGGGACGAGGAGGACGAAGACGTGTAAGAATCCTTAGATGACTTTGAGGTTTTAGAGAGATCGTAACCCGTCGAACTAGATTTACCAGAAGGCGAGCCGCTGGTGGCCGACTTCAGGGTGGACATGCTAGGTTTTCCGGAACCCGACGAGCTATGCTTCGGGGATGATATGCTGTGGTTTTTTGGACTTGAGTAGCCGGATAGATGTTTTGGGCTGTTTTGTACGGGCGAGTGTCGCGGACTGCTGTGGTGACTGGAGCCGCCCGAGGATTTGCTCGTCCCCTTCACGGTGTTGGGGCTCAGGGACTTGGTTATGGACATGGACCGACCGTGAGTCGGACTGGGACTAAATTTTCTCAAGAGGGAGTTTGGGGAAGTCGACCTCATGGGCGCGTCCGTGGGTTTGATGCTCACCGACACCGGCTTGGTCAAAGGGTCTTGTCTCTGCGGAACCTTTTCGGGAGGCCCCATGGAGTCGTCTCGTCTTCTCTTTTTCTTCTTGTCCTTGCTTCTTTCGCCGGATTTGCTGGATCTTCTTTCGGATCTGTTTCGTTCGTCTAGGGATTTGGCTTGGGATGAAGTGATGGGAGTTATGGTTATAGAGCTCGGAAGCGCAGCGGGAGGGGCGGTGGTGATGGGTATGATCTCTATGCCGGGGCGGCGGTCCAGACACAGCATGGAGGAGAGGTTCCCTCCCGGGGCGGCGCCGGACGCGATGGGGGTGATGCTCACGGAGGAGGGCATGTAAGTCTTTCCCTCGGTCAGGTCGAGAAGCAACGACTGGGTGCTCTTACTGGATTCTTTGTTTTTTAACTTTTGCCGTTTGTGATCAGACTTCTGAAAAGAATTCCTGTAACAAAAATATGTTTACAGCGATAGGATTGGTAAATGTTGTTTTTGGAAATTCGTTGGTATAGGTACCTCATCATTTCTTCTATTTCTCCGTCGTTGGAGTTGTCTACGTCAGATGATACCCTGTGCTCGCTCATGGCGTCTCCCGTCTCCATCACTGATAGCTCCATGTCTGAAGTGAGTTCGTTTTGAGAGAGGTTGGACGCTTGCTCTATATCATCATTTGAGGAATTACTATTCATAGCATTTTCGTCTTCGTTGGCAAAACCCTCGGAGTGATCAGTTTCGCTATCGGAATCCAGTAATTCGTGTTTTGACTTCTTGTGGGCCCATGGGTCATTGTCAGATTTTCTTTTCCGAAATTTTGTTTCTTGTTTTATGTCAACTGAGGTGGAGTCTTGGCACATCATGTTTAGGTGATGTTGATTTTCCATATACGAACCTGAAAATTTAAAACGTTATATAGCGTTGACATGTAATAGTAATCTATTATAATTTTATACAATATCAAATAAACATAAAAATATACAGACAATGAACATACAGATGCGAAAACCGTCAATTGTAGTCATGTTTCGGTTTTAGTCTGTGGGTTAATTGGTTTTCCGGAGACTGCTGCATCGATTTCTTGTCGAGGGAGTAGTCTCCTTTCATGGTACGGTTTCAAAACGGACGATTGATTTGATGATGAAGCAGTTAGGATATTAAAATAGACTCGTATAGCAAATACGTCCATGTTCGCCCATTTCGTAACCACATCATAGCCGGAATAGTGGGAGCGATTATAGCGATCAACCTGATTGATGGACTTTGTAGGTCTGCTTAACATCAAGTAGATACAAAGTCACATGCCGTGCTCCATTAAAAAAAAATATATAAAAACACGTGTAGGTATATGGTGGCTCAGGCCGTATGCCAGTTTTATTATTGTAGGCCACGGGTGTGTTTTGTAATCTATGTTAAATAACGGTGGCATCGCAAATGAACAAATTAATAGGGCATTTATAAACAATTAATAGAGCATTTATAAACAATTAATAGAGCATTTAATCAGAATACGATAAAATGCAAGTTACACGTTTTCACAAATGGAAATATAAATAGTAGCAGGGGATATAACAACACCTGTCTAGAATAATGATGAAATTTATCTATAATTAAAATTAGCTAACAAAGTGGACAGGTTTGGTGAGAAAATCACATGGCGTGATTTTTTAATTTTTTTTATCTTATTTAAAAATTAACAAAAGAAATACAAATAAACAAAGATGGGTGAGTCCCTGATTCCATGTGCATCTGGATTGAGAGATCTTATCAAAACCAAACAAAATGACTATGTTGGCATTTCGTAGCATAATGTAGAAACTTATATATGAAATATTTTAATTTGTAAAGGCGGGGAAAAAAAGTTAGCGTCCAAAAATAGGAGCTCTCAATCCTGACGTTTTTGAAAAAATATAAAAAAATATTTTTAGAAGTATTTACTCTATGTTATATTTTTTTTTACTAACATTCAGTACACACATCGTAAGAAATAATTATAAGAATTCAAAATATTTGGAGGTAAAATGAAGAAGATATAAGGCAAAACATGGATCTCTCAATCCAGATGTTTTAGATTGAGTGATCCTTTGAAACACCATATTAGGCTGAGTAGAAGCAAAAGTTGATTATCCCAGCATTTAATAGTACTTCTCGACATCATCGCAAAAAATAAATAAATATCCAAATGATAACCGTTAAAAAGTTATAGCAACTTCGTCATTTTTAAAACATCAGGACTGAGTGATCTATATTTTCACATATATCTACTTTTACTTTCATCGCACGGAAAATCTAAAATTCTACGAATTATTAAAAAAACATCTTCTAAATCCTGGCATTTAAACAATTTGTGTAAAGGTTGCACTTTATTAGATTTATAGATTCCAAATTTACCCATACAGCAGTCGTGTAGGGTGACCATGTTTTGTTTTTAATTTTTATGAAGCATGGCATATTATTCTGTAAATATGTATTGTTTAACTTTCATTTTAATGCAGTAAAATTACAAGTTGTGTGTAAATCAATGCTAAAAAAATACATAATAAACCATTTGATTTGCCTATTGATTTAAGTGTATGGATTTCATCACTACAAATTACTGTCACTGATGACGCCGCTCCCCTGAGAGGCGAAGTAACTTAGATATTAATATATTTCGTTTTGACGTTTATTTAAGCACAGAATCGTGGAATACTATATTGTGTGAAGGTACTATGGAAGTATAAATATCAAGGAAATGCTGTAATAATTTTCACAAAGTACAAATTACTTGTTAAACGTTTCTCTCTGTCCAGTAATCCATTTTGGATTATCACTTTTTGAGCATTGAATGGTTATAATCACTTGTGTTCTCATTAGGGTTCCGAATTTATTTATTTTTTCAAAAAAAGAACTCTTCTTAGGTGTCTGTTTGTTTGTCGGCATGAATATCTCGAGAACCGCTGCTGGTCGGATATACTTGAAATTTGTGGTACTTATATATATATATATATATATATATAGTAAAATATCTCCTAATAGGTGTAGGTGTAAAAGGGTCCAAGTCAAAGATAAGCGCACGTTAGGCTGTCGGTCCTAGTTTCACTATATAAACTTGTGAAACTGTTTACCGATGGGTGATTAAGTCTAAACAAATACCGCTATGAGTTTACCACTTGTTCAGTGTAGTGTAGACTCACAATTTGCTACGAGGTGGAAATAAAACCCCTCCGCTCCAAAACCTCCGAACACTCCGCGGGCGAGTTTTCGCACTTGTCATTTTTTTGTATTGACTTTGTGTCGCGGGTGGCTATATTGTGTTCTCATTTTTAGACAGGCTATTTAGGGGCTTAGGGTACTTCCTGGTATTTATAATATCTTTTTTTTTAAACATTACTGTTTAAAAAAAAAATTAAATGACTAGGTTTTAAATGTATGTGGTTTAAAAAAAGTTTTTTTTAAACATTATTAGTGTTTACGGGTTTTCAGGAGTTTCGACAGTTATGTTACGGGATTAGTCTGAGTTTAGGTACCGCTTTTCAGGTAGCTCGAAAATTTGAGATCAGTCGTAATTATAACGTTTTTCAACATTAGTCTATGGATTTACTGGTATTAGTAAAAACTAAAATTTGTTTCGGAATCAATCTGAATTTGTATGGTTCGGCATGTGTTCATACTAGGGCTTCCAATACCGGGATCCCGGTATCCGGCAATACCGGGATCCCGGACTTTTTTCACACTATTTCAATACCGGTATTGAAATGTCCAATACCGGGATCCCGGTATTGGTGATTTTATTTCACATTTAGTACAAAATAAATCGTAACAAACTATCACTGTGATACACAAATATTTTTACCCATTTATTTCATTTTGGAATGTTACAAACCGGTATTTCAATGATTTAACGACTTTACAGTACTATTAATAAACTAAGTAAAATACATCATGTAATACTAATTAAGTGTTACGTGATATATATTTTTTTAATTTACCTGAATTTGATTACTCATTGATAAATACGCAAAACAATAGTTTTGTTAATTTTTTTAGCTACTGAATAAAATGCGAAGAAACTTTTTTCCTAACATAATATGTATGGTGAACGACGACTTGTAAATAATTTGAGTCATCTGTTTTCATTTTTCTTATTACAGTTTAACATACGAAAAGACTCAGTATAAAGAGTTTTTTTTTTAAATGACCTAACACTGCTGTTTGGGATAACTTCTGAAGATAGACAAACGGCAAAATCCAAACTTTGGATTATTAAAACTCATGGTGGATCAACAAGCGGACTTCATATGCGAACTGTGTGCCTTTTTAGTTTCAATAAAATTTTGGTCATAATTTCTATAACACGAATTATCGTAAAAAATACTTACTTGACTGACACATAAAATTATTTTAAAATAAATAAATAATGATTTTAAATAAACAACTTGTTTGTTTTTTTCTTTGTAGCATATTTATTTACACAAAGAAACTTACAAAACATAGATAAATAATAAAAAATAAAAAAAAAATTAAAACTATCTAAATTAAATAAAAAATCTCCTTAAATGGGATACCACTTGGCAGAGTACCTATAACACTGGCAGCATTGCTACGTTGAATGGCAATGCTGACTTTTTGTTTGAAGTAATTGTGGCATTTGGGGTCTCCACATTCGAAAAAAACACGTTTCCCGAGGTCATGGAGAAATTCTTTAGCCTCGGGGCCGAGTGCTCCCGAAGTTTCGACACCAAAAGCCACAAACTTATAATTTTGAGTCAAGTCCCTATACTTCAACCGCTTACGCGCTTCCGCAGCGCCAGCGGCCGAACCAGGGACCGACGAGGAGGCCGAGACATTGGACTGTGCATAGGTATCCACGCAAGTGGCATCCCAGATTAGGGATTTTCCATTGGCCCACGGCACCAGTGTAAGACCGTCAGGGCGCCTGCCGTCGGATCTGCTGACTCCAGGAGGCTCAAGAATACAGGGAATTTTAGCCGTTTGTAGAGTACGCCGAATTATGTCATTGAGGGCATTATGACGAGAAATGCGACCAGCGCTTCTATTGCAACTGAGACCATGATAGCCGAATTTATCTACAGTGGCTCCGCAAGAGCAGCTATGTGGCATGCAGACTTCAATGCCGCACCGAAGGGCGACCGAAATTCGCAAAGTTTCCTTATCTAATAAAGTACCGAGGGAAGCAATTGGAATTGCATTAAGCCACGCACCAGAATTTTTATTACATTTGTTACTTTTTTGTTACATTTAGTCGAGATAATTCCTTCTACAGAAAGAAGAACGGTCATAGCCCATGTATTTTAAGACCCAGGCTTAGAAGCCGCGTTCAACAATAAAATCTATCCAGTTCGATAGAGGAAAATACATATAATAAAATTGTTAATTACGTCGAAGTTCGAGTAGTTGGGAGAAAAGGGTTATTATCATTTGAATTTCAATTTGAGGTTATGTTATGACTAGTTATTAGGTTAGTATAGCGAACAATTCCGGTCAGCGAATTATTAATCCGCAAAATTATTAGTAGTGTTTCCTTGTGCACTGACAGAATAATATTATATAATCTGTGGATGATATATCTATCTTTTTTTTATTATTATTTATGTTAACATAGAACTGGATCAAGTCCATCGGCCTATCGTCGCTATATTGTTATTTTAGTTTTATTCTGTTCATACGATAAATGGACAAAGGGCATTCAATACCATACGGCCTTTTCTTTTTCTTTCAAAATAATGTGAAATTTCTCTTTATTTTGTTAAATCTCAATCCAGAGAAGCAAAAATAATATTTTTTAATATATAAAGCATTTTTTTTCTGCATAATATGTACAAATATACAGAAAAGGCAGAAGAATCAGCACGTAACAAAAGTTGCCAGAACTTTTTTTTCCCAACTTCTAAAATTATTTTCAATACTGGAAAATAATGCTTAAATTATCTATTATTAAGTAAGCATGTAGTTGTTTGTGAAGGCTAAGCTTTTACGGTTGGGTCCAGAATGACCGTACTCCTTTCTACTTACAAAAAGAAAGACAAATCTCAAAAAAAAAACGTTATTTTAAGTTTTTCTCAATACCGGTATCCCGGGATCCCGGTATTGAGAAAAACTTTTTCGGTGTTAATACCGGTATTGAAAAAATCCGGTATTCGAAAGCCCTAGTTCATACCGAGTGCCAACAAAAAAAAACATGGTCACCCTACACGACTTGCTGTATGGGTAAAATTTAAATCTAAAAATATAATAAAGTGCAATCTTTACACAAATAGTTTAAATGCCAGGATTTAAACGATGATTTTTTAATTATTCGTAGAATTTTAGATTTTCTGTGCGATGAAAGTAAAAGTAGATATATGTAAAAATATAGATCACTCAGTCCTGATGTTTTAAAAATGACGAAGTTGCTATAACTTTTTAACGGTTATCATTTGGATATTTATTTATTTTTTGCGAATATGCCGAGAAGTACTATTAAATGCTCGCATAGTCAACTTTTGCTTCTACTCAGCCTAACATGGTGTTTCAAAGGATCACTCAATCTAAAACGTCTGAATTGAGAGATCCATGTTTTGCCTTATATCTTCTTCATTTTACCTCCAAATATTTTGATTTCTTCTAATTATTTCTTACGATGTGTGTACTGAATGTTAGTACAAAAAAATATAACATAGAGTAAATACTTCTAAAAATATTTTTTTATATTTTTTCAAAAACGTCAGGACTGAGAGCTCCTATTTTTGGACGCTAACTTTTTTTCCTCGCCTTTACAAATTAAAATATTTCATATATAAGTTTCTACATTATGCTACGAAATGCCAACATAGTCATTTTGTTTGGTTTTGATAAGATCTCTCAATCCAGATGCACATCCTGATTCCCACACTAGGTTTTCCTGTCACGTGAGAATCAGTTGCTACCACTGTAGGAATATAAAAAATAATTGCGGGTTTGTGTTTTTATAATTAAGTTGTGAGCCATCTAAATGCGAGCGTGTGTATTACTATAGTGTGTGTGCGTGTGATAATATAATAAAAATATAACAAAAATAAGTGTGTTTGATTATGCATTATTATTATGTGTGTAAGTACCAATTTAAGTGTGATGATGTGAATGCTACCCATGGTACGGCTGTTTGTTTATTTATTATAATAAACCAATCATATGACTTGGTAACTAATTTTGATGATATATAATTTTTATCAACATTCTAAAAACAGAGCGTTAGTATCATAAAAAAAATAAGTTTTTTTTTAAATTTGTGATATGAAAGATTGTACTTTGGGCTAATATGAGGCTCTACTGATCAAATCAAACTTCTCCTATGGAATCATGTGTCGCAAATGTAAAAGAAGGGTTTTCCTTACAAATTGGTTATACTTTCCCATGAAACCATATGTCGCAAACATATGGTTTCATGGGAAAGTTGTTAGATTTCATCAGTAGAACCTCACATTAACTTAAAGTAGAACCTTTCAAGGTCACCATGTATATGTATGGTCAGTGTTACCTTGATGATTATGGTTCACGTTGTTGGGGTAGCCAGTGCGATGTCCCCCGGAAAGGTCAGGCTTTATGTCAGGACCTCCCGGGTCGATGCCCCCCATGCCTAAGCTAAAATTTGACCCGTCAGTGGCTGAATATCCTCCATTCATTTGCTTGGAGGCCGCTTCACGCTCCCATACTTTTATTAGTGATCTGAAAATATATGTCTTATTAAACCGCGTCCGTAGACTAGTGGCTGCGCCTTTGGCGTTGTAACCTGAGGGCGTGGGTTCGATTAATTAGATTCAAGTAATTATAATAAAAAAATACCATCACGGGTGCCTTTTTAGCTCCCGAACCTTTTAGAAACCGTTTAAACGGCCTCAGGGTACCATGCGGAGGGATTAAACCGTCCTCATTTCGCTGATGGTATTCAGAGGCAATACCTAACAAGTGATAATTATAATAAGTATGTAATTATTATATAAATTAATCTTTGCAAAATAAATAGAGAAGAATGTTACTTGTAAAAGTTAGTACAAGAGTAACTATAATTCGTCTGTCATTTTGGCAGTTGTTTTCAGATAACTATCCGAACTAAAACGTCGTAATATCGGGCTTCATACAAAAAGCAAAGCTAACCTTTGACTTGTAACAAAATATTAGATTAGTAAATTAATTATTCAAAGAAATTGGCGGTATATTTTTTGTAGGTCGTCAAACAGAAGGTCATGATCGCAAAATATCAAGTTTAACTTTATAAGTTTTAAGAAACGTGGGCATAATTCAATACATTTAAAATTTTAGATTGTGCTGAAATAAATAAACCATTTCTATATTATTGACCTTTCTTTACTGTATATTTTTTTCGAACCATTTTCGACATATTTTAAAAATACTGAAATAATTGTCATTTTGAGATTTTGGAGCAGAATACTACATACGCTGCCTATATTATTGACGGTTTAGCAAAAACTGTCAAAGATTAAAAGTTATACTTTATACCGGTATGAATAATATAGATGTGCCCTGAGTACTAAATTCGCCAAAAATTTTAATGGTTCGGGTTTATGATCGATCATATTCCCAAATCATTTAGTTAATAGTTACTATTACTATTAGTATTGTATAAAAATCTTAAAAGAAAAATGCTTTATAAATTATTTTTATTATTTATCAGGCAGGCAGTTAAAACAACTGATAGAAGCCAGTATCTTGTTATTCTTAAGTGTTAAGTATTCTTAGCTGGTGTGGTTTAAAGTTGTCCAAACGATTTTTAAATTGATTGATAGTCTCAGCTGAGACAACTTCTTTTGGTAGTGCATTCCAAGCATCCACAACTCTATTTGAGATTAAAATTATACTAGATTTAAATAAATATTTTTTAAGATGAGGACTATTTATAATATGGACCTTGCTGCATCTGTGAGAGATGTCCTTAAAGTGTAAGTTTTATATTATATCAAATTTACAAGTTTTCTAAAAAAAATATTTTGGTCGCCACCTTGTAGTGGAATATATAGGATTATAAAACTTTAAATAAATGAAAAAACAAAAAATATGGTTATTCAATTTTTTTTATTTTCATTGATAATCATAAATAAAAATAGGGGGTAAATAATTTAAATAGTTGTGGATTGGGCTGCTGGCATTTTATAAATAGAGTTATAACAGATGTATTAAAGAATAAAAAATCATAATACCTTAAAGTAACAGGAATAGAATGTGTAGCCAACAACACCCGAGTAACATATTCATCCAACATATCCACCGCCGCTCTATGGAGAGTGTGGAGAGTGGCTCTCGGGGCCGCCGGCTCGGCCAGAGAGATCTCGAGAGTGGCCACGCTCTCGGCCAGAGGATGCTCTAAGGATATGCTTAATTGTTGCCATGATAGAGCGCTTAGCTCAAACATTAACGTTGGTTCCGAGTCTGAAACTGATAGATAAAAGTAATTGGAAAGTTTTCTATTTTTAGAGCTCCCTTTGTTTATAAAGAAAAACGGGACTTTATGGGATTACTCAGTCTGTCTGTTTAGACAAATATGTCAAAACCAGTCGAATTTCAAACATATCATTAACATATTATCTCTGTAATATAAACGGAAATTTATAATTTTAGGTTTAGTAGTATTTCAAAAAAAAAAAAACATAAATATTCCAAATTTCAATCCTCTGTCTTAAATGGTTACAGAGTTTTTTTTTTCTGAAATAAATAATATATTACCCCACCGCTGGGCACCACCCTGAGGTGCCTAGCACTTTATTGTTTTTAACAATATACTAATTTGCATATAAATTTTAAAAGTATTTTTTTATAAAAATTTTTTGTTGCAAGTAAAATGTTATCCACCCATCTTTCCTTAGGTCTACAGGGTCTCTACTCCTTTTTTCTTTCAGCCTTCAACTATACGTACCTAATTTAATATTTTCCTATGCACAGTCGAACAAAAATGTCGTCTACGACCCTATAATTGAAATTCATTTGCATGTCATAAATCAATACGGTTGATTTTCCCTTGCAGTAATGCTTTATCGATTTATAATATTTATGATTACACTTTACTCAACATTAGCAATATTTTTATGACACGGTAAATTTTATCAATCTTGATAGACCACTTTTATGGTTGACTGTACATTGAGGAAATAAAAAAAAAACAAATCTTACCACTAGCGTTGTTGGTCCGTACACAGCTAGCTACAAGTGTGTTGAACAGAGCCTGCTGCCTGAGACACGCTAACAATTGTGGGACGTGCGACGGATGTGTGAACGGGACACTGCTCACTACGCACCCTTCTAGACCACCAGACTCGCATAGGAAGTAACATTGCATTTGGTCTGGTAACCTCTGTTGGACAAGAAATTATAGTGGCAATAAATTTAGGAACAATTAGCTACAAGCGTGTTGAACAAAACCGGCTGCCTGCTGTCTGAGACACGCTCACAATTGTGGGACGTGCGACGGATGTGTGAACGGGACACTGCTCACTACGCACCCTTCTAGACCACCAGACTCGCATAGGAAGTAACATTGCATTTGGTCTGGTAACCTCTGTTGGACAAGAAATTATAGTGGCAATAAATCTAGGAACAATTAGCTACAAGCGTGTTGAACAAAACCGGCTGCCTGCTGTCTGAGACACGCTCACAATTGTGGGACGTGCGACGGATGTGTGAACGGAATCATCTGTCTGTCTGTTATACATTATATACGTGGTGGCCGAGTTGGTTAGACCTTGGACTTAGGACTTAAAAACACTAGGGTCCCTGGTTCGAATCCCGGTGTGCACCAATGAGTTTTTAATTAAAAAAAATATGTACATTTGTTTGACAACACCACTATAGTGCCTCGGAGACCACGTTAAGCTGTCGGTCCCGGTTTCACTATACCAACTTGTGAAACTGTTTATAGATGGGTTACTGAGTATATCCAAAAACATCGCGACGAGCTAGCCACTTGTTCGGTGTAGACTCATACCATCGGCTACGACGAGGTGGGATTAAAACCCCTCCGCTGGGTACCCTGGGGCCGTCTAGGCGGTCTCGGGAGTCGTAAGGCACCCGTGAAGATATATATATATATATATAAGCACAAAATCTTTGGGGAAAAATATATAACTTTTGAGGGTGCACACAATTTATAACTTGATGTCAAACTATGATGATAGATTGGTATATTTCAATGCTATCTCCCTTCGGAACGGAAGACGATTCAGTACGATTTGTTTAATCTCCACAAAATAATCAATTGTCATATCGATTCTCCCTATCTACTGTCTTTACTGAACTTTAACACAAGTACCAGGGTCCGCTCCCCTAAGCCCTTCCATTTGTTAACATATTATTGAATTTTTTCATTGCATTTTTATCTTTAAAAATTTAATATAAGATTATCCTATAAAAAGGAATTTATAAAAATGCATATATATATAAATATGTGCAAATAGCGTAATTCATGGTGTATACGGGCTTCTGGGTATCAGCCTAGTACAGTATCTATGTAAAATATATATATATATATATATATATATATATATATATATATATATATATATATATATATATATTGCATTATATAGCTTTTGTTGATACCCGTTTGTATACTTATTGTAAATAAATACAGAAACAACACATCCTTCTATAACCCCGTAGTGAGGATGTGACGCGCATTTAATCAGTTGGCATGACGGTCATGACATTGATATCTACGGGCAAAGGTTCAATGTATTTAAGAAGAATGTGAGAAATATTGTTAGGTGATTTTACTCCTTTACTTATTATAAACTTATATGTAAAGAAAAAATGTAGGAAAGCTTTAATTTTGCATATCCCAAATTGTTCATGCTGTAATCTCACACCTTGGGGAAACTGTTAGTGATATGTATAACCAGGAATTCAATCTTGCCATGGCTTACAGTTTTTCCGCTGTGGGATACTGTTGATTAAAATAAAAATAAATACTGCTAAATCATAATATATACGATTTTCAAAAGGCTGATTTAATCTGGGTTGCATATTGTTTTGGTGTATTTAATTGTGTTTTTAATTTGATTTAATTTACTATAGGTTTTATTCTCTATTTATTTTTAGTGCTTGTGTAATAATTAATGGGCGTCTGACGAAAATTTTTTTTTCGAAAATATAGGCTAAAATAAGAAATTAATTTCGTTCATTTTTAAAATAATTAACTAAATATAAAAAGTCTGCGTGACTTCCCAAGGCTCCCTAATACGAGGGCTGTATGATAAGTACCCGTGTTAGGCAAGAAAACGCATTTTTTCTTGAATATTTTTTCTGAGAATAGTCTCCTTTTAGCTCGATACATTGAGTCCAGCGATATGCTAACTTTTTCAATCCATCCAAAAAATATGATTTTTAAAACTCCGCAAAATAGGCCTCAGTTTTGGCGATGATTCCTTGTTCGACGAGAATCGCTTCCCGCCAAGCCATTTTTTCATATTTGGAAACAAAAATAAATCGCATGGGGTCAAATCTGGAGAATAGGGTGGGTGAGGCAGCAATTCGTAGCGTAATTCGACAAGTTTTGCTGTGACGATTGCGGACGAGTGAACAGGTGCGTTGTCATGGTGAAAAGGGTTATTTTTTCCGCTAAGTGTTTTTTTTATCAATTCATCATTGAATCGGTCCAATTAATCAGCATAATACTGCCCCGTGATTGTCCTTCCTTTCTCCATATTGTCGGTGAAGATAATGCCTTGCGAATCCCAAAAAACGGTGGCCATGACTTTTCCGGCCGATGGAACTGTTTTCGCCTTCGTTGGAACAGTGTGACTGTTCTTTCATTTCTGGCGTGTAGTGATGGATTTGTTTCGTCAACAGCCGTAGAAGCAACAAGAAACGCCGTAGAAACTCTTTCGAATTGCGCTCAAACATGTCCAAATAGTGCTACGAAGTTCTTATGCGATTCCGTTTTTGCTCCACTTAGCAAACGCGGCACCCATCTCGCCGATAGCTTTCTCATGCCTAATTTATATATATATAGTAGTATATTTTGTATGCGTTCAATTGAGATGTGTACAATGTGAGCAATCTCCCTGACTTTCACCCGACGATCTGATAACACGATATCATGGATTTTATTAACCATATCCTCCGTAGTCACCTCAATCGGTCGGCCTTTTCATCAAAAATGAATATTTCGCCACGTTTGAATTCATTAAACCAATATCTGATGGTAGTCATCTAAGGTACATGGTCCTTATAAACGGCATGCAACTTCACTTTGATTTCCTCACATGTCCTCCCACCCAAAAAAATCAAATCTAATCACTGATCCTATTGCTCTTTCCCTATGATTGCAAATAAACACTTGATGACAAACAAAACTACTCAATAAATCTATATGAAAATTTTACAGTTATCGTTGTAAAGATGGCGCTACATAATAGCATACACATTTTGCGTCAGTAGTGACATCTGGTGGTAAACACGCCCTCGTAGGCTAAAAGACGTTGCAAACTGTACTATGAGATAAATGTGGTGCGATATGCACCTTTAATAAATGAATGCGTATTTTTTTTTTTAATGTAATTTACAGCATGGTAATAAGAATCAAGTTTTTTTTTGCTATTCTTATAAGTAATGACAATAATAAAGCCTCACACGATTTTTTGTATAGTAGATGAGTTTCTAGAAACACGTATAACGCTTAACAAACTAAAGTATTATCGGACCCAAATTTTCATTTCCCTTCGCGGTAACCAACATAAACGCTTGCTGTAACATTGATATGTCAACTTCCAATCATATAATATATTTTATTAAAAGCAGCCTGTTTTATCTTCTATCGTGAGATGATGATGTATCACAAAAATAAAAGATTAAAATTTTCAAACATGAATATCTTAAAAACCAATTTCCTTAAATTGATAAAAACAAATTTAGTTTCTTATTTTAGCCTATATTTTCGAAATCAAAAATAAAAATAACTTTTTTTATTTTTTCTCGGAAGCCCATTTAATACTGCATTTTCTTGGGAGGGTTATTGCAGGATGTACACGAGGTTTGTTTCATTGAATGAAAAATCAGTTGTCCATTATTTAAAACTGGATATTCCCAAAACATGTTTAAACCATAAATAATTCAGAAAGTAAAGTATTTGTCACATAAATTCCATAATGACCCTCTTGTTTATTTTTGAGATATTTAACGGAGGTTAAGATTGGCTTATACGCATAGGACAGATAACATTTAACTTAAAAACTTATAAGTGCGTGCGAAGCCGCGGGCAATTGTTTATTTTAAAGCTATAATATAATGCACTCTTACCACATAGAGACCCTTGTTGAGGTTGAGATCAACATTCTTCCCCGGAGCCAGTTTATTATAGGCCTGATGTGCTACCAAACCTAGCATCGGTTTTGAATTTGCCCAATCGCCAGCACATTCCACCTGAAAATACCAAATTATTTAAAACATTAGGGAGTGTGTCGGAACAATGAACACAGTGCCAAAAATTATCTGTCATTATACCTAATAAAGTAATAATATGTAGAAATTTTCATACATATTTTCCTGGTCAGAAATAAGGTCTAGGCTTGTACTATGTGTGCCAGAAACAACTATACCTACTTATATTATTTTATATAGAAAAGTTTCGATAAGTCAAGGTCTTATTTATTAGTCTTCTCTTTACTGTATAGCAAAACACATTAATTATTAGGTTTAAGCAAAATCTAGTTTAACAAATCTTTTCTGAATAAATCCGTTTATATTGTTTTGTTTTAGGGAACTTTTCATTCATTTAAGATATATTTTACATTATATTTTTAGGTGGGAGGAAGATCTCTACAACTTCACTAGGCCAACCGACCAGTCTTGTTACCACCGCCCATAGAAATGCAAAACCGTGATCTGGGGCCCTACCGGGAAGCCACATGAAATACCGATCGACACGTCGATCGATCGAAAGCGAAAATGAAATGTATGTGGTTTGACGTTTCTCGGCGTTCAAGTTCTACCCTTAGACAATATTTCCTATACATTTTCTCCATCGACGCGTTGATCCGTTTGTTGCTGTGGCTTCCCGGTAAGGTAATGTGTCGGTTTTAGTCTGGGGGTTTACCAGTTACTACTGCATCAATTTCTTGTCAAGGTGTTAGCCCCCTTCAGGGTGCAGTTACGAAACGGCGGTTGGATAAGCCAATTCGACTTTGTCACCGCCCGTAACTGCATAATTTAGCCGGCATAGTGGGAATGATTAATACAAAAAACAAAAATGTTTATTTTCATGCACAATCGCCAAACTGCCCATTTCGTAATCGCATCATTTAGTCGGCATAGTGAGAGCGATCAATGATGTTTAAGAACAATAAAATTATGCCGTCCAATAAAAAAAGTTTAAAAAAAATATAATAATTACGACGTGGAGTCTCCTTTTAAGTAACCCCGCTCTTATATAACTCAGGTAGGTGACAATTTGCAATTAATATTAATGATAAACAACAATGTAGTGATAGACACCTTTCGTGGAATTTGTAGGACTGCTTATCATCAGGTAAATACAAAGTCACATGCCATGCTACAATAAAATAAAAAATGTTCTAAATACTACTTATTATATATTCACTTTAATGTCCATATTAAATTTAGGTACTAATTACAAAACCTAAAATATTATTGTTTCAAAGGGGCACATCTGGTTCTAAATTAATGTAAGTAGTAAGTACATAATAGACTTACTTCTGTAGTAGAGTAGATAAGCTTAGCCAATCCAGCACACAGCGGCATTGGCTGAGACAGCTTGAGAGTGAAACAGGCTGGCAGCATCATACTGTTCTGTAGTCCTAATGGGGCATACACTGGTCCGTTAGACCTAAAATCATATATTGAATTAATAAAAATTATTACACTTACTTACTGCTCTTGCATAAATTAAGCATTTACCTATCCCATAACCAACCATACCTACATATAAATAAGTTTTGTAATTAAGTATAGTATAGTGTAATATGTTTTAATTCTTAAGGGCTCCTAGTCTTGCCGCCATACAAATTTACTTCCAATATTTATAAACAACTTGGCTGTTAGCCGAAGTTCAATTATTATTTATATGTTGGTCATGGTACATAAAAATCTTTCTATTGTGTTTTAAGAGTATTTGCTTTAATAAAACATTCTTCATAATAATTAAGAAGATCTTAATAGATCTTCAAGATATAATCTAAGATATTTTCATAAATAATCCTAGTGCGGAAAAATTGGTATCTGAATCTGAAAATTCTTAGTCAACAATAATAATAATAAATTACCCTTTAGGTGTTCTTTGCCCCACACTAATAATAGGTGACACTTGAAGTTTATTAGCCGTAGAACCTTCTATAAGCACAGTAGCAGAATGGCCCAGCGGTATGTGTGAAGGGGCCACCAAAGAAGCTAGGCCGCTTGATGCAGCGGGCTTGCCTAGAGTCAGCAGCTCATTGGACAGAGGCTGTAAACCTTTTTCTCTATCTAGGAGTTCATATGGAGATACAAAATAAGTTAGCCTCATAGCATGACCTGAAATGATTATAAGTATTTTTAGATCATAACTTTTAGATTACATACTGGGTGGCCGAGTTGGTTAGACCTTGGACTTAAAAACACTTAGGTCCCTGGTTCGAAACCCGGTGTGTACCAATGAGTTTTTAATTAAAAAAGGTGTAGACTCATACCATTGGCTATGACGAGGTGGGATTAAAACCCCTCTGCTGGGTACCCTGGGGCCGTCTAGGCGGTCTCGAGCGCCGTAAGGTACCCGTGATGATATATATGTATGTATGTAGATCATAACATATTTTAGGTTTGAATGGTTAACTTATCAATAAATTGTAAAAAGACAAATATAAATATATACCTATAATATAAAACAAATGATGTTAGATAATACATACCGCCCCTCCGTTTCAGTAAAAATCCAATAGGACTCTTATGAACTTGTGCCCATGGTTCCTTAATATAGCTTTGCAATTGTCCTAAAGTACATAGATCTGCTTCTAAACTTTGAAGAGCACTAAATGCTTTGCATTTTACCTGAAAATTTTATAAATATAAATTCTGTGTCTTACAAAAAAATTAACATGGAGTGTAGAGTATATATTATTATATTGAATTTATATGACCACCTTTGTAAACTAGTGGTTGCGCTTTTGGCGTTGTAACCAGAGGTTGTGGGATCGATTTCAATCAATGGAAAAAAATACCATATTATATGTTTAGTACAGACACTACAATAAGGCTATTTGAAGTATACAATAGCACAGAACAGTAAATATATTGATCACTGTCCATATCTTTAGTACCTTTTTTTCAGCATTCAGTTGATATACAGCAGTGAGACCTTCAAGTTGTGATGTAAAATCGGCAAAATCCCCCCGAGATATGCAGGAAACTAGTTCTTCACAACTTTGTTGCTCAATCTGTAAAGGTCAAATTATATGGGGACACCAGTAATTATTATTGGCAACTTATAAAATAATAAATAGCAACATTTATATATAGCCTCAAATATTATAGCATAGGTATAATTATTATATAATCATTTACCTTTCCCTCATGATGAATTTTGACATCTTTAACAGTTCCACTAGCCTCTACAAGTATTTCTAAGTAAAACATATCAGAAGATATAAATAAATTGACACCTGATGTACTAACTTTAGTCTGAACAAATTTTAGTCTGAAAAATAAAATTACAATAATATTTAGAATATTAAAAAAATTAAATGTTAGATTTGAATGCTAGACGCATAAAAACTACTTAGACAGACCAATGTTGGAACATAGCCTTTATAAATCTGTCTCTATTATAGGAAAAATGATCTACTAACCCTTGGAAATATCTTCACACCTTGAAAGAATGTCTAAAAGTCTAAAAGAGTTCTTCTTGGATACATTTTAAACTAGTTATTATAAGTGGATAATAGATTTTTTTGTTCTTGTGTCATGTTGTCTTATTATGGATCTTAAAGTTTGGGATTTAAGAAATATATTGGGCCTTAGCACAACAGCATTATATAGCCTCAATAAATCCACAAAATAAATACATTTTGATTTTATGAATGAATGTTCATTAATAAACTTAATGTTATTCATCAAGTTATATTTATGTTGTTTGGCTAAAACCCTAAGTCTAGTTTGAAATGATTATATTAATATATAAATTTGGGATCATTTGCCCTAGCAATTACTCTAGCAACACTAATATTAACATAATAATCTAAAATGTTAAAATCTCCTTACCCAAGTTGTCTGGACAAGCACTCCAGCCTTTCAATAAGACTCTGCAAAGAGCTCACTTTAATACAGTGTTGCAAACTATCTAAACATTTTTGTAGGATCATTTTATCTGCACTATCAACTGCCCACCGTTTATCCTGAAAAAGCAGATATTATTTGATTTAAATATTTAAAAAATATATTTCACAGGTTTCAAGTTTTATGATGCACATGTGCACATGTGACTCAGAAGCTTTATTTTTATAATATTGCATTGGGACGTAAAATCAAAATATTTACCATGTCCTTAAACTTATTTGAATTTAAAAATAATTTTAGACTTGATTTATAGGTCAAATTGCTTATTGGTACTCTGAGATTAGAACAAGACTTAAGCAAATTATAATAAAATAATATAAATATAGCTTGGTCTTAGTAGTTCATAATTATTGTGTTTACTACACATTGTGTATAGGACACTTGGTATAGTGTTCAGATATAGGATGTTTTCCATATAGGCTTACTGCACAAATAAATACTAATCTTTACATAAGGAAAGATTAACAGCCCTTTGTTTGGTATTTTTTATTATATGTTTACATGGGTCATTTAAATGAACCTTAGTTCAACAGTACCTACCTACTTCTATAACTCTATTTAGTATTTTTTCTTCAATAAACAAAGACTAGCTAAACAACTATATTCTTCTTGTTATATTAATATGAAACAAAATTAACAAAAGACTATGTAAATGGGTTTAAGATAGACCTGGGTATGTTTCTAATTAGCGCAGCAACTATATTATGTTTATAATAAATTAAAATTATACATTACCAGCATGGTCATTCGTACTGCCTTTGAAGTTTCAGAAAGATTTTTATACTGGGAGGTTTTAGATCTCAATTTTTCCATAAGAATTTCTTTTTGTAATTCCTTGGACTTGTCTACAAGTCCATTAACTGGCACTGCCATTGTTTTTACTTCCGACATTTTAAAGCAATTAGATTGGAGATTATTAGGTAATAAATATAGCAGGCAGACTTATACTAAACAATTAAAATAAACTATATACTACACAATCCTCAAACACATCTTTAATGTCATGTTATAAATAATTTTGAACCAATTTTTGATAAAAACACCGCACTTTATTTATATTTCGAAACATAATGCTATATTTATCTTAAATTCCTAATTATCTGATTTATTGTAATAATTTACTGCAAATTCAAGCAATTGCATCAAGCAACCTGTCAAATTCACGCGATGCCATTTGTTTAGTTAATGGTTATGATTGTAAATGATAGTTAACAAACATTTCTCTCCACATTTATGTACTTCTCTTATTAAGAAGAAAAGAGACAGAAATATTTGTTTTTGTACTCCGTAACTTGGTAGTATTATCATGCCAGCATATATTCTGCGTTCATTTAATTTACTAAACTAAGACAGCGTTCAAAAATTAAAATATTTTTATTAAAATATTTATGTTGGCAATGTGACTGTGTATCCACCTTATGGTAAACAGCAAGACAGTGAATCTCATACAATAAATTATATTTAATTATTAATTTAGGTATAACTGATCCTCCTTTGAAGAATAATATGTTGACATTTTATGACACAAGAAGGACAAAAGGTTCATGAATGTATGTCGATGGGTAGGTTACTTTTATTATAATACTTAATATTTTATGTGCGGATAAGTAATTAATACTTTATGTGATCTAAGAGTTTGCATAATTTAAATTTAATTTGCAAGTGAATGGCTGTTTTAGTGCTCGTTGCGTCCGGGTTTGCGGTCTAACGATGTGAATCAATCGACCTTACCATAATAATATTAATTAATACAATTGTGGTTTAGTGGTAAGTAATTTCACTTGAACTTGCTTGTAGAGTAGAGGTTTGGTTCCCGGTGCCGTCCTAAGTTGGCGCTGTATCCGGAGGTCGTGGGTTCGATTCCCACTCATGGTAAAACTATATTAGTTCTTTATTCTGTACAGTTCACTTTTCATTTTTCTGTACAGCTTGTCACGGTCTGATGTTTACAGTATATAAGTACATGGCGAAGGTTGTACTTTGGGTTAAGAAGTCCATATCCGACTGACCGGTCAGTTTATATATTAAATTCTAACAAAAAATGTACTTCAAGAAGCTGCACCCTAGAGCCGAGTATCGAAGCGCATAACAGCTGAGCTGACTGATACCGACACTGTCGCACGAAAGTTCAGCAAAATTATATTAAACACGATGAAAACCTATAAAAAACAATTTAACAACGAAATGATTCGTTTTTTAATTCTTTGTATCGGTGTAAGTTTTGCATTGATGAATAGTTTTTTAGTATAAAAGAAGATGCAGCATCCTAATATTTTTGTTATTTTTAACAAATGTTACAGGTGTTGGTAACAGTAGCTATCGAGAAAATGTGGGCGCGTCAAAGGCTATGCGACTGCCTGAAATTTGTCTTGGCCATAGTCACCAAGGCGTCACTGATACCAGTCACTTAAAGCGGCGTCAGTAACGCTATAAACGCCGCGCCGTGTCATTGTCGCTTGCTTCGAAAGTCTAACTTAGGCCTTGTACTATTATTTCTTTTGTGCTTTAGGCCTCTTCTTCGCGCGCCCCGTCGCGATACCAATTGTTAATATTTATATATTTTTTTTATAAATAAAAAACATTGTTTTTTATTTTATTGTTTTTTTAAAGGGAGTCCGCGGCAAAGACTTATTTTCACCTTTTTTTTATGTTTTTGTCCTGGATCTCCAATAGCCGTTAGCGTTGTATCCGGAGATAGTGGGTCCGATTTCCACTAATGGCAAACTATAGTATACTGGATGTTTTTTGTCACGGTGTTGATATTTTTATATTGTGTTCTATGATGAAAATAATTAAACACGTATTTTTTCCTTTTAGTGTCGCCCAAACAAAAACAAGATAAATAACAATAAATCTATAAATCCACGTTAACTTTCATACTAAACTCACGAATTAAAGCCTATCACTTGTCTAATTGTGTTTTACTTGTTAGATACGAAGACTTATTATGTATTTGTAGGAGTAATTTTAAGCATATAGACGTCTGTTCATATAATAATTTATTTTTGTTTTGATAAAAAAAAATACTCTTACCTTTTTTATTTTAAAAATGGGTTCTAAAAGTGATACTGGAGGCATCAAAAAAATATTATCATTAAAATAACATACACCGTATATACTAGAAGGTACATTTTTACAGCACGCTTTTATAAAATATGCATTAGAGAGAAACAACGACATATGAGGTACACGGAACAAAAATATTCTTGTATTAATAATATATAGTTTCTTAAATGGCCGAAACAATATAAGCTTGAATAAAAAAAAAATGTCTTGTATTAAGTAAATATTATTTTTGACTAAAGTAAATGTTCTTAACCCAAGGCGAATTCTACTTAATTTAAGAATATTATTGTTTCCGCCATACAATATATTCTTGAATCATTTAATCCAAAAATTCCTTTTTTTCCGTATATGTGTGTACCGTGAGGGTTTGAACCGGAAACTTAAAAACTGCACATGCTTTTAAGTTTAAGATCTCACTCAGCCACCACGTTTTTTCATAAAATACTTCTTCAATATATCTGATATTTTCTCAAATTAAATTATATATTTTGTTGTAGGTAAGTGGCAAGCAAAGTTTTTCCAGTTATGGTAATTATTTAAATTTACTTAATCCTTCTATACAATTTCCTTAAAAAGTTCTATTTTCTATCAAGTTTAATTATGATGATCGGAAAAGCTAAACTGTTCTTTAATTATATTTCTAATGAGATCTTATCTATTTCCGTATTTTATTCCTATAAGTAACCTTACCTGACTACTACTGATTATTTTTTTTATTTTAAACTGAAACATTAGCCTAGTAATTAAAATTAATGTTGGTCTGTTAATTATTTATTTAAAATTTATCTTGTCTGTCTTCTCTCAATTAGTTTATTGCACAAAATTATACATAGAAGAGCTTAATGCCTTAGGCATTTTCTACCAGTTACCTTTGAGAGAGTAAAATATGCTTAGGGTTCAGAACTGTTTCGTAAAAAGAAATATATATATAATGTTAGCAATGATGCATAACAATACATGTTAAGATTTTTTTTTCAAGCTTAGTTTTAGCATTGGTACCACCTCTAAACATTCTCTATATTATTATGCATATTATAGAACTCGCATAAAAAATGCGTAAGTAAATTATTAATTATTTGAGCGAGCTCCTGAAATTAATAGAATGAGAAAATAAACAAATTCTGGTTAGGTTTCAATTCGGTCGGCAGTAATATAGATATTTATCTTGTCTTATTAGTTTTTGGGGCTGACATCAGTCAGAACACTTCAACCCAGTGGGATCTTTTGTGTATTCCCCAGTCCTTTACACCTCACTCATTCTTCTTCATTCTTCTTCCCATCCTCAAATATGCTGCTGACATTTTTGAGGACGTCCTCCAGTTTGAGGAGCCGGTAGCTTTCCGGTTCCGGGTAAGCCTGTTGCAGGTATTTCATTCTGTGTATGGCTCTTACATCGCACTGGCATAGTAGGTGCTGCATTGATTCTAGCTCATTAGAGCAAAATCTGCATCTGGGATCGTCTCTTACTCCCATTGTATGTAGATGTTTATATGTCGTGTAATGTCCCGAGAAGATTCCCACCAGTAGCCTTATTTGTGTTTTGTTAAACCTCCAGATCTTATCCAGACCTATTGCCTTTGTACTAATTAATTTCTTGGAGTGTGTTAGGCCTTGTTGAGTTGACCACCAAGTTGTATGTTTCTCATTGGCAAACTCCTTTAGTGCATTGTTTATTGTTTTACTAGGTATGCCTATAAATGGTTCGGGTCCCATAAAATGGGTTTCTGATCCCTTTCTAGCCAGTTCGTCTGCCCTTTCATTTTCTTCGATTTCCGTATGCTATAAATACTACTCTATTAAGTCAGGAGTCAGGACCAAGATCCCAATATAGGTATGAAGTTTGTTTCGACGCGGCTTTCGAAAAAAAAAAACAGTCCACACGTGTATGGTGCCTCCGACGTATATCCTTCCACTTTTCATCAATTAATTGCTTGTGATACTAAATAACCTTTATTGTTATTCTATCGACAGTTAAATATATCATATTATCAATTTAAAAACATTTAAATAGCGAACGTGCAAAAAAAATTAAAGAGGGTGAAAAAATAGGGTAGGTTAGTTGTAGGTTGCATTAAGCCTGTATTTCAGGCAAATTGCGTCAGTCCCAGAGACGCGTCTCCAGCTGCGAAGCGCGTCGGCCGTACGCTGCATCCGCAGATGTTTTACGTCACGTGAATTATGCAGAAAAAAACTTTAAGTTTTGGTACGGTGGACAGCAAGTCTTTGTGTCCTGTCAATTGAACTGAATACAAACGTAAATAAGTATTCTTTACTTAAGTAGAGTCAAGAGACCGGGCAGCTACCTTCTCCTAAATTGTTCTTAGGTATTTTTATGGCCACAGACTCACGCCGAGATGTACTACCAAGAAACGCCGAGATGTACTACCAAGAAACCCCGAAAAGCAAGAATGTGACGTGTTTCTTAACTTCTCGTTCTTGCGCTCGACCGTTCGGTGTTTGTTTTTCTACCCGCTTCAGAGTTCCGAAAAAAAAAAATGTGGATCGTCCGTGCGCATGTCTGTCTGTCCAATTAAAGTATCTTAAGAACTACTGTCCGGCTTACTTAAAATTTGGAATAGTAATAATATAGTTACACTCATATTCATATATATTATTTATTAGGTACTTTAAATAAAAACTAGGGTACAGCCGTTAAATCGGATATCAGCCTATTGGAGCTTTTGCCGATATATCGAATCGGTATAATATGAGCCGACATCGAGGCCGATACCTACATCAAAAGCCGGTCACATGCAAACAGAACTAAGAAATTGTTTGACTCTACTCCAGAGAATTTAAATATGCTTTGTTTTGAATTAAAAATTGTAAATGTTGACGGCGATTGTTACTTGTTTAATTTTGTAATTAATTCATTTTGTGTATGTACTGATTAACGTTAGATTAAAATTGGAAGATATTGATAGGATTTTTTTTTGTTGGATCAGATTGAATCCAACCTAAATAGATTATTTTTTTCCTAGTAACCAATTTATACACCTGTACTTCGTTCTGTTATTGTTGTTTTGTGTTTATTGAAAAAAATATATATATATATATATATCATCACGGGTGCCTTACGGCGCCCGAGACCGCCTAGACGGCCCCAGGGTACCCAGCGGAGGGGTTTTTAATCCCACCTCGTCGTAGCCGATGGTATGAGTCTACACCGAACAAGTGGCTAGCTCGTCGCGATGTTTTGAATAGACTCAATAACCCATCTATAAACAGTTTCACAAGTTGGTATAGTGAAACCGGGACCGACAGCTTAACGTGCTCTCCGAGACACTATAGTGGTGTTGTAAAACAAATGTACATACATTTTTTGATTAAAAACTCATTGGTACACACCGGGATTCGAACCAGGGACCTAAGTGTTTTTAAGTCCAAGGTCTAACCAACTCGGCCACCACGTATATAAATATATTTTATGAAAAAAAAAAATATAAAAAATGTACCTACCAAAAAATGTAACGAGAGCAATCTACCGATAAACTATTTATATAGTTAGGCAGAGAAATACTTGTGAAATTCTGTATTTTTTTTTGTTATATAAAGAAAAAAACGTTTTTTTTCAGGATTTATTGAGTAAGCTTCAACTTATGTACTTATGATGATAAGTCATGTTGATATAACAACGAGATAAATACATAATGGAAGCGCAAAACACTTCAGGTTCTGTAATCGTAGATAAGCTCGATTATTTAAATGAGCTAAATAAAGTCGGATTTATGTTTCTATTGCTGTATAAGTATATTACCTACTTGATGTCATACTGTTCTATAGATATAAGAACAGTATGACATCAAGTAGGTAATATCGTATTTATATTTTGTCTGTCTTCTCTCAATTAGTTTGTCTTCTTATTATTATTCTGTTTAACGTTTGGCAACAATACAAAGTCACCCATGATTTTCTCTAAAGGACTTGTTTCCAGACTAATCCGGAGTCAAAATAAATTACTCAGTATTTACTCAGGTGACACACCCCCTTCTGGGTGAACAATTATGTCAATTAGTAAGCGAATTAGTCAGTGGTAAGCATGTTTATATTTTTATATAGGCTATTTAGAGTACATTTCGCCAACTTTAAAAAAAATCAGATCAATGTACAGATTACATTAATTTACACTTTTATTATAAACTAGCTGGTGCAACTTCGTATGCCTGAAATATTTGCTAGAGCTTTTCGGCCATAGTTGCCTATCGTAGCCACAAGAAAATGTTGTCTGCGTTTTACCAATCACTGCGGTTGCCAAAAACATGGCATAAAATGTTAACTTTAAACGAAAATGAAATATTTATCAAAAAAGTTAATACCTATAAATTCGAAAATATTTATACTACTGTGAACACTTTATTCTATTAAATTAAAAAAATTCAAATTAAAATTATTTATTTTTTCATTTACAAGGTATGTTAACATGGTTTGGGACTCTCCTGTTAAGTGTAAAATACCTGTATTAGGAGAGCCCCGCTCTTCCTATAGATATTACACTTGTAAAATATATAATAAAATATTTATGTAAATTAATATTATTAGAATATTATTATATTTGTGTATATTCATGAATAAATAAAAGTTTATATAATAATAATAATGTGTGTGTGTATGTGTGTAGACTTTCTTATATAAGTATTTATTTATATAAATAATAATAGTATAGAATAAATAATAATAATAATGTGTGTGTGTGTGTGTGTGTGTGGTTTGTGGAGAGTTTGTCTTATGAGTATTTATTTAATTAAAAAGTTTTTATTAACAATAAAATTAGGGTGAGCTAATTCCATAACTATTTATGACAGTAGTTATTGCAAAATGTGTTTGCTTAATAGATTTTCTGTTTGTTCATAATTTAGAGTTTTTAGCCATGATGTTACAGTTTTTTTACAATTATTTAAGGTCATAGTGTAGATTTTTAGTGTTCTGTTTATTTTGTTATATAATATGATCGACTGTGAATGAAATTGTTTCGAAGCAAATACAGTTCTCACTTTACTGTTTTTAATTACTAAGCAGGGATTCCTTTTACTTAGAGTGTTTAGGTCCAGTTGGGTATTTTTATGTGTTTTAAGAGTACATTGCAATATATAAAGTTGTCTAACAGTTAGCACGTTTGCATCACTGTACAATTTAGATGTACTGTACATTTTTTTCTTATGTAACATTACTTTTAGAATGGTTTTTTGTGCACGTTCAATGCTAATAAATTTTGTTTTAAAAGCACCTCCCCAGATGGTTATGCAATACAATAGGATAGACTGAACAAGGGTAGTGTAAATATACGTAATGAGTTGTGTGTCAGTTACATTACGAAGATGTTTAAAAAGCCAGATAAGTTTTCTAGTACGGTTCACAGCTGTTTCAAGTTGAGGGTACCAGGTAAGATTCTTGTCTATAACTATGCCTAGATATTTAGTGGAGTTTACTCTTTTAATTTTAAGACAGGAGCACTTATCAGAGGGATAGCTCGTACAAGTATGGGCAATTAAACTCAAGTCTATGTCAGGTTGTAAGGATTCATTAATTGAGAAAGGGATAAAATTTGTTTTATTAGTATTTAAGGTAAGTAGATTAAGTCGCAACCAGGTGATAACTTTATGCAATCCAGCTTCGGCTTTGATAAATACTTCAGACCAGTTATCATCTTGAAAGAGTAATGAAGTGTCATGTGCGTAGGAAAACACAAGTCTATTAGTTAATGTCAAGTTAGTTAAATCATTGATATAGATAAGGAACAGGGTGGGTCCGAGAACACTACCTTGCGGTACACCGTAAATGGATGTCGAGATGTCAGTACTAGTAGTGTTTTGGTCAAGTCTAGTTCGCTGAGTTCTGTCCCTTAAATAGTCAGTAAGTAAGGGTTCCTCTAATACCCAACCTCTCTAATTTGCGAAGGAGAATGGGAACAGAGACGGTATCAAAAGCTTTTTTTAGATCTATAAATATGCATAAGGTTTTTCTTTTATTATCAAGATTTTTAGTAATGTTTTTTGTCAGATCCAAGATAGCGTCTTCAGTACTGATTCCTTCTCGAAATCCGTACTGAGACTTAGACAGTATGCCGTATTTGTTTAGGTATGCGATTAGACGCTTATTTTTTTTGTTTTTTTTTCAAAATTTTAGATATTACTGGTAATATTGAGATTGGTCTATAATTATTGATATCGTCTCTGTCCCCGCTCTTAAAAATAGGGTGTATTATAGATTGTTTTAGAAGGCGAGGAAATGTGCCTTGTTTGAAAACTAAAACAGAGAGTTGAGTAATTAGAGGAAGCAAATCTTTCATGGCTATTTTCAAAAATTTTGTGGGTATGTTGTCGCAGCCGGCTGCAGATTCAGATTTTAAATTTGCAATTATTGATTCAATTTCGAAGGCTTCGGCTTCAGTTATCCCAATTGAGTTAGGTTGGGATGGAAGGGATGCAATGTAGTCGTTTAGGAGTTTAGGGTCTGTATTGATTTGTTCAGCTAGTAATCTTCCTACACTTTTAAAATAGTTATTTATTTGTTCTGCCGATTCCGAAGGACTGCCTTGTAACTTTATTAGTTCAGAATTAAGAGATTTCTGCTTATTTAGATTAGTGATTCCCTTTATACATTTCCATAAGGTTTTATTATTTAATTTGGCTTTGTCAAGAAGATCCTTTTCATATTTATATTTTAGTTTTTTAATTAGGTTATTGCAAAAGTTTCTGTATCTACGATAGGTTATTTTAAGAATTTCGTTTGTTTCGTCTAGTCGTAGTTTCTTTTGTAAATTGTTTCTGTTGTTAGTACACTTTAAAATACCAGGAGTTATCCACGGCTTAATAATTCTTTTATTATTAGAAATGTTGACAGTTTTAGTATTTGAACTTAAAGAATCTGTAATTAGAGTAATTATTTTAGATGTTAAGGTATTAGGATCTTGTATGTTTATAAAGTCAGTTGTAATATTAGTTTGTAGGGTTGTTAAGGCGTCTGAATAATTTATAATAGTTTTAGTTCTCGGGGCTTTGTAGGATTATTTATTTTTATAAATAAACATACCAGTCATTTTATGGTCTGTCACTGTCGTGTCAAATACGGCGATTGTAGCCGAGTAGTTGTTGGGGTCTAAATTAGTGGACCGGAGTAGTTATGTGGTCTAGGCAGCTGTTGATTCTAGTGTCAAATCTATGTCCAGGTAACATGTCATACGACGCTAGCATGTCGAGGTAGGTTTCTGAAAATTGTTCATAGATTTCCTCTATTATATTGATATTTATTTCTCCTGTTATAACAACATTTTTGTTTTTTAGATGTGGTGAGTTTAAGTGTTGCTTAAGTGAATTAATAAAATTTTCGGGGTTTCTTTCAGACGGGGAACGGTAAATGCATATAGTTATACAATTTGGATTTGAAATCTCCAGACAGAAAGCTCCTATGAGAGAAATCTCAGAAACAGAGTGTTCAATGGTGTTTTTAATAAAAACCACAACACCATCGTTTTGGTTCGTTTTTTTGGTAGAATTGTATGTGTGATAACCTGGTTTATGTGGAAGTGGTTTGTTAGAGTTTATTCGGCATTCTGTCAAAATAATAAAATCAATATTATGTTGTAAAATACTAAGGTTAATGTCCAAGTCATTAATATTTGAATTTTTATGAATACTTCTTATATTTTGAGTAATAATTGTTAGGTTAGGATTTCCTAGAGGTAAATATTTGTATAAATCACAAATTTGACATTTAATGGCATTTATTGCATTGTATTTATAGAATCTAATTCTTGTATTAAATAATTTTGTCTTTTTTCCATTTAGTTTTTGAAAGAATACAGGGGTTACTTGTGCATAGTGAAATATAGATGATTTGGCTAGACTTGCAAGTGAGTGTGTTATTATGTAATAATCGATATGTACATTGTGTGAATGAATGCTGATTGTTGACGTGCTTATTTATTGGAATTATATTGCTTACCATCGATAAAACTTTATTTAAAACAACTGAATTTAAGGTAGTTCTGTCTGATTTACCAATAAATATATAATTATGTATAATTAGTTGTATATATTGATACAATAAAATATGTAGAAGGATGTATGTGTGTTTATTTTTTTTTGTATATAATGTATATTTAATGTAAATTGTATGGATGGATATGGATATATATTGTTAATATTGTATATAATTACTTTTATGTTGTTTACTAACATTAAACGTATAAGCGATAGAATATATAAAAGACGATTAGCATAATTGTACCACTTTCACATGAACATATTATAAGTATATATAATCGGAACAGAAATAACAAGTTCATATAAACTATCATACCATTAAAAAGTCACTTATTTCTCAATTGTTGAATTTGAGCTTCACTTGTAATGGATATTATCGGTGAATTGTCGTCCATGCGCAAGTATATCTTCCAGTAATTGTTCCAGCAATATTTATAGTTTTTCATAGTCTTTAGGTCGCGGGCGAGAAAATAAAGTCTTGCCGATTTTGGTATGAGATTTTCCGATATATATATAGGGATATCAGGATTTGATTTTATGCCTAAATGTTTAGCACTTAATTTATATGTTTTGTTTTTATTGTTAAATGTTTTTGTTGCCTTCAAAAAAATCGGTTTTTGTAAAGATATTTGTGAACTCCACTATTATTGTACTTTTTTCTTTTTTATTCTTGTTAATTTTTATTATATCTTTAACTTCTGTCCTCTCTAAATTTAAGTCGAGCGTTTTGGATAATGTAATCATCATGTCGTACAGATCTTTTTTTGATTCGTCTCCTTTTAGAGGTATATTTTTTATCTCATTGTTACTCTTCCTGTCAGTCCTTTGGTTATCTTCTATTTTGTTCTCCAATATGATTATTTGTTCTTCATCTTTTTTTACTTTAAGTTCTAATATTTCAATCTTTTGTCTCAGTTCCGTATTTTCCTCACATAAAACTCTCATGGTATTTTGTACGTTAATATTACTTTCTTGGATGTCTTTAAGGGAAGACAATATAATATTTATTTGATCACTTTGCGTCTGTGTAAATTTGTCCAATAATTCTTTCACTTGATTTTTAAGTTCATTGGTAAAATCACCCAGCTGTACAAACCACAAGTCGGATGACTTCTTTCTTTTATTTCGTGCCGTTATATAGCTTGGCGGGGAAATTTTATCCAGGTCCGACATGTCGGGGACAGAGCTTGATTTCTCTGGTGTACACATTATATTTATGATAGAATATAGAAATTTACGTGCACTGATAGAGTAAAGTAGTAGTAGTAGTAAGTATCTATACAGGCAGGAGTTTGAAATTAGGGCAAGAAAATATATATATTCTTACGTCTTTACGGACTAGCTATAGCGTCGGTAATGCTCGTAGTTCGTAGGCTCTTCACGAGGTATGTCTCGAGCAAACAGCTGACCGGCGCGCGGCGGCGCACGCGTTGCCGAGCGAGGGTCGATGCACGAAGTTGTCGATGCGTGCGAAAAAGGGACGGCAATTATGAACAGTATCTCTCTTGCACTTGAGGTACGCGAGGGGGGGCTCCGTGCGTGTCGCGCTCTGCAGACTCGGTTCACAACAATGAAGTTTCACTCTTTATAATTAATCAATACGGTTGAATTTTAAATCACTAAGAATAATAATTTATAATTAAAATTGACACACGTCCGTTCTCTTTAGCGGTCAGCGGAAGAGGATGAAGCAAATGTGGGTATAAAATATAATTTATGGTGTATAAAAAACTATTCCTAAGAGATGGGTTGTTTATCTGTGCTCCCTGTAGGTATATCTGAATATAATATACCCTATTTTACACTCAGATCACAGAAGAAATAATTGTACAAGTACTCAGATATATTAAAAAAAAACGCATGTAAATCGGTCCTATAGTTTTTAAGTGTTGCGCGTAAAAACAAACAAACAGACAGACACGAATTCTCAAAATTATAGATTCTTGTTCTATCTAAAGTAAATCTCCGAATTTTTTAAAAATCAAATCAATGTAAATACAGATTTTTTCTTTTACAATTTTATTATATGTTTAGTAATAGATTGTGTAAATATGTTTAAAAAACATTAACAAACCACTAAAGAGTAAAAATAATTAAAACAATTCAAGTGTTATTTTTGTAGGTCTCATTGTATTACATTTTATGAAGTCGACACAAAGTAACTAATACAAAACAACAAATATTATCACGAATGCCTTTCGGCGCCCGAGACAGCCCAGACGGCCTCAAGGTAGATGGGTTATTGAGTCTATCCAAACTTCGCGATGAGGTGAGATTAAAAACCCCTCCGCTGGGACCGGTGTGAAGTTAGCGGCCAATTTTCTAGCAGCCATTTCTTTTTGGCTTGTGTGAACAAACCCTTATGCTATCAGATATGTGTGAAGTTAGCAGCCAATTATATAGCAGCCGATTTCTATTTTATTTTATCCATTTATATAAAATAATTATAATAATAGGTGCCTTGCTGAAATTTATTATTGCAGAGGCTGCACCAATCTACAACACAATAGTAGAAATTGTTTTACTATAAAAGTTCAAGTAAAAATATATATATAATGGAAAACTACTTATCATACCCATTGGAAATGATTTCCGATATTTTTGTATTATAGGGGGTTTTTTTCTACCCCCTATATACCTTTTCAACCTGACCTCGGGAGTCGATCTTACAGAATTCTTCAATTAAAAATAACAATTTCAGGAAAAACTACCTTTCATCCCCACTGGAAATGATTTCCGATATTATCATATTATAGGGGAGGTTTTCCTTTACATACTACATACCTTTTTAACGTGACCTCGAAGGTATTTCTATTAAAATTCTTCAAATACAACTCACCATATTCATATTTTCAGGGAAAACTACTTTTCATCCCCACTGGAAATTATTTTTGATATTTTTATATTATAGGGGAGGTTTTTCTCTACTCCCTACATACCTTTTCAACCTGACCTCAGGAGTCGATCTTATAGAATTCTTCTATTATATAACAATTTCAGGAAAAACTACCTTTCATCCAGACTGGAAAAGATTTCTGATATTTTCATATTATAGGGGAGGTTTTCCTCTACCTACTACATACCTTTTTAACGTGACCTCGCAGGTATTTCTATTAAAATTCTTCAAATACAACTCAGCAGCCAAATACCATATTCATATTTTCAGGGAAAACTACTTTTCATCCCCACTGGAAATGATTTTTGATATTTTCATATTATTAGGGGAGGTTTTTATCTACCCCCTACATACCTTTTTAACCTGACCTCGGGGGTCGATCTTACAGAATTCTTTTATTATATAACAATTTCAGGAAAAACTACCTTTCATCCCCACTGGAAATGATTTCCGATACTTTTATATTATAGGGGAGGCTTTTCTCTACATACTATATACCTTTTTAACGTGACCTCGAAGGTATTTCTATTAAAATTCTTCAAATACAACTCAGCAGCTAAAATACCAAATTAATATTTTTAGGAAAAACTACCTTTCATCCCCACTGAAAATTATTTTTGATATTTTATATTATAGGGGAGGTTTTTCTTTACCCTAGACATATATTTTTACCCTGACCTCGGGAGTCGATCTTACAGAATTCTTTAATTATATAACAATTTCAGGAGAAACTACCTCTCATCCCCACTGGAAATGATTTTCTATATTTTCATATTATAGGGGATGTTTTTATCTACCCCCTACATACCTTTTTAACCTGACCTCGGGGGTCGATCTTACAGAATTCTTTAATCATATAACAATTTCAGGAAAAACTACCTTTCATCCCCACTGGAAATGATTTCCGATACTTTCATATTATAGGGGAGGCTTTTCTCTACATACTTCATACCTTTTTAACGTGACCTCGCAGGTATTTCTATTAAAATTCTTCAAATACAACTCAGCAGCCAAATACCATATTCTTATTTTCAGGGAAAACTACTTTTCATCCCCACTGGAAATGATTTTTGATATTTTCATATTAAAGAAGAGGTTTTTCTCTACCCCCTACATACCTTTTTAACCTGACCTCGGGGGTCGATCTTACAGAATTCTTTAATTATATAACAATTTCAGGAAAAACTACCTTTCATCCCCACTGGAAATGATTTCCGATACTTCTATATTATAGGGGAGGCTTTTCTCTACATACTACATACCTTTTTAACGTGACCTCGAAGGTATTTCTATTAAAATTCTTCAAATACAACTCAGCAGCTAAAATACCAAATTAATATTTTCAGGAAAAACTACCTTTCATCCCCACTGAAAATTATTTTTGATATTTTTATATTATAGGGGAGGTTTTCCTTTACATACTATATACCTTTTTAACGTGACCTCGAAGGTATTTCTATTAAAATTCTTCAAATACAACACAGCAGCTAAAATACCAAATTAATATTTTCAGGGAAAACTACTTTTCATCCCCACTGGAAATTATTTTTGATATGTTTATATTATAGGGGAGGTTTTTCTCTACCCCCTACATACCTTATCAACCTGACCTCAGGAGTCGATCTTATAGAATTCTTCTATTATATAACAAATTCAGGAAAAACTACCTTTCATCCCCACTGGAAATGATTTCTGATATTTTCATATTATAGGGGAGGTTATCCTCTACATACTACATACCTTTTTAACATGACCTCGCAGGTATATCTATTAAAATTCTTCAAATACAACTCAGCAGCCAAATACCACATTCATATTTTCAGGGAAAACTACTTTTCATTCCCACTGGAAATGATTTTTAATATTTTCATTTTATAGGGGAGGTTTTTCTCTACCCCCTACATACCTTTTTAACCTGACCTCGGGGGTCGATCTTACAGAATTCTTTAATTATATAACAATTTTAGGAAAAAATAGCTTTCATCCCCACTGGAAATGATTTCCGATACTTTCATATTATAGGGGAGGCTTTTCTCTACATACTACATACCTTTTTAACGTGACCTCGAAGGTATTTCTATTAAAATTCTTCAAATACAACTCAGCAGCCAAATACCATATTCATATTTTCGGGTAATACTACTTTTCATCCCCACTGGAAATGATTTTTGATATTTTCATATTATAGGGGAGGTTTTTATCTACCCTCTACATACCTTTTTAACCTGACCTCGGGAGTCCATCTTACAGAAATCTTTAATTATATAACAATTTCAGGAAAAACTACCTTTCATCCCCACTGGAAATGATTTCCGATATTTTCATATTATAGGGGAGGTTTTTCTCTACATACTACATACCTTTTTAACGTGACCTCCAAGATATTTCTATTAAAATTCTTCAAATACAACACAGCAGCTAAAATACCAAATTAATATTTTCAGGGAAAACTACTTTTCATCCCCACTGGAAATTATTTTTGATATTTTATATTATAGGGGAGGTTTTTCTCTACCCCCTACATACCTTATCAACCTGACCTCAGGAGTCGATCTTATAGACTTCTTCTATTATATAACAAATTCAGGGAAAACTACTTTTCATCCCCACTGGAAATGATTTCCGATATTTTCATATTATAGGGGAGGTTTTCCTTTACATACTACATACCTTTTTAACGTGACCCCGCAGGTATTTTTATTAAAATTCTTCAAATACAACTCAGCAGCCAAATACCATATTTATATTTTCAGGGAAAACTACTTTTCATCCCCACTGGAAATGATTTTTAATATTTTTATATTATAGGGGAGGTTTTTCTCTACCCCCTACATACCTTTTCAACCTGACCTCGGGAGTCGATCGTACAGAATTCTTCTATTATATAACAATTTCAGGAAAAACTACCTTTCATCCCCACTGGAAATGATTTCCTATATTTTCATATTATAGGCGAGGTTTTTCTCTACATACTAAATACCTTTTTAACGTGACCTCGCAGGTATTTCTATTAAAATTCTTCAAATACCACTCAGCAGCTAAAATACCAAATTAATATTTTCAGGAAAAACTACCTTTCATCCCCACTGGAAATGATTTTTGATATTTGTATATTATAGGGGAGGTTTTTCTCTACCCCCTACATACCTTTTCAACCTGACCTCGGGAGTCGATCTTACAGAATTCTTCTATTATATAACAAATTCAGGAAAAACTACCTTTCATCCCCACTGGAAATGATTTCTGATATTTTCATATTATAGGGGAGGTTATCCTCTACATACTACATACCTTTTTAACGTGACCTCGCAGGTATTTCTATTAAAATTCTTCAAATACAACTCAGCAACCAAATACCATATTCATATTTTCAGGGAAAACTACTTTTCATCCCCACTGGAAATGAATTTTGATATTTTCATAGTATAGGGGAGGTTTTTATCTACCCCCTACATACCTTGTTAACCTGACCTCGGGGGTCGATCTTACAGAATTCTTTAATTATATAACAATTTTAGGAAAAACTACCTTTCATCCCCACTGGAAATAATTTCCGATACTTTCATATTATAGGGGAGGCTTTTCTCTACATACTACATACGTTTTTAACGTGACCTCGAAGGTATTTCTATTAAAATTCTTCAAATACAACTCAGCAGCCAAATACCATATTCGTATTTTCAGGTAAAACTACTTTTCATCCCTACTGGAAATGATTTTTGATATTTTTATATTATAGGGGAAGTTTTTCTCTACCCCTTACATACCTTTTCAACCTTGTTATATAATAGAAGAATTCTGTAAGATCGACCCCGAGGTCAGGTTGAAAAGGTATGTAGGGGGTAGAGAAAAACCTCCCCTATAATATAAAAATATCAAAAATCATTTCCAGTGGGGCTGAAAGGTAGTTTTTCCTTAAAATATTAATTTGGTATTTTAGCTGCTGAGTTGTATTTGAAGAATTTTAATAGAAATACCTTCGAGGTCACGTTAAAAAGGTATGTAGTATGTAGAGAAAAACCTCTCCTATAATATGAAAATATAGGAAATCATTTCCATCGACTCCCGAGGTCAGGTTGAAAAGGTATGTAGGGGGTAGAGAAAAACCTCCCCTATAATATAAAAATATCAAAAATCATTTCCAGTGGGAATGAAAAGTAGTTTTCCCTGAAAATATGAATATGGTATTTGGCTGCTGAGTTGTATTTGAAGAATTTTAATAGATATACCTGCGAGGTCATGTTAAAAAGGTATGTAGTATGTAGAGGATAACCTCCCCTATAATATGAAAATATCAGAAATCATTTCCAGTGGGGATGAAAGGTAGTTTTTCCTAAATTTGTTATATAATAGAAGAATTCTATAAGATCGACTCCTGAGGTCAGGTTGATAAGGTATGTAGGGGGTAGAGAAAAACCTCCCCTATAATATAAAAATATCAAAAATAATTTCCAGTGGGGATGAAAAGTAGTTTTCCCTGAAAATATTAATTTGATATTTTAGATGCTGAGTTGTATTTGAAGAATTTTAATAGAAATACCTTCGAGGTCACGTTAAAAAGGTATGTAGTATGTAGAGAAAAACCTCCCCTATAATATCAAAATATAGGAAATCATTTCCATTGGGGATAAAAGGTAGTTTTTCTGAAATTGTTATATAATAGAAGAATTCTGTAAGATCGACCCCGAGGTCAGGTTGAAAAGGTATGTAGGGGGTAGAGAAAAACCTCCCCTATAATATAAAAATATTAAAAATCATTTCCAGTAGGGATGAAAGGTAGTTTTTCCTAAAAATATTAATTTGGTATTTTAGCTGCTGAGTTGTATTTGAAGAATTTTAATAGAAATACCTTCGAGGTCACGTTAAAAAGGTATGTAGTATGTAGAGAAAAACCTCCCCTATAATATGAAAATATAGGAAATCATTTCCATCGACTCCCGAGGTCAGGTTGAAAAGGTATGTAGGGGGTAGAGAAAAACCTCCCCTATAATATAAAAATATCAAAAATAATTTCCAGTGGGGATGAAAAGTAGTTTTCCCTGAAAATATTAATTTGGTATTTTAGATGATGAGTTGTATTTGAAGAATTTTAATAGAAATATCTTCGAGGTCACGTTAAAAAGGTATGTAGTATGTACAGAAAATCCTCCCCTATAATATGAAAATATAGGAAATCATTTCCAGTGGGGATGAAAGGTAGTTTTTCCTGAAATTGTTATTATATAATTAAAGAATTCTGTAAGATCGACTCCCGAGGCCAGGGTAAAAATATATGTTTAGGGTAGAGAAAAACCTCCTCTATAATATAAAAATATTAAAAATTATTTCCAATGAGGATGTAAGGTAGTTTTTCCTGAAAATATTAATTTGGTATTTTAGCTGCTGAGTTGTATTTGAAGAATTTTAATAGAAACACCTTCGAGGTCACGTTAAAAAGGTATGTAGTATGTAGAGGAAAACTTCCCCTATAATATGAAAATATCGGAAATCATTTCCAGTGGGGATGAAAGGTAGTTTTTCCTGAAATGGTTATATAATTAAAGAATTCTGTAAGATCAACTCCTGAGGTCAGGTTAAAAAGGTATGTATGGGGTAGAGAAAAACCTCCCCTATAATATAAAAATATCAAAAATTATTTCCAGTGGGGATGAAAAGTAGTTTTTCCTAAAAAATATTAATTTGGTATTTTAGCTGCTGTGTTGTATTTGAAAAATTTTAATAGAAATACCTGCGAGGTCACGTTAAAAAGGTATGTAGTATGTAAAGGAAAACCTCCCCTATAATATGAAAATATCAGAAATCATTTCCAGTGGGGATGAAAGGTAGTTTTTCCTGAAATTTTTATATAATAGAAGAATTCTGTAAGATAGACTCCCGAGGTCACGTTAAAAAGGTATGTAGTATGTAGAGAAAAACCTCCCCTATAATATGAAAATATCGGAAATCATTTCCAGTGGGGACGAAAGGTTGTTTTTCCTGAAATTGTTATACAATTAAAGAATTCTGTAAGATCGACTCCCGAGGTCAGGTTAAAAAGGTATGTAGGGGGTAGAGAAAAACCTCCCCTATAATATGAAAATATCAAAAATCATTTCCAGTGGGGATGAAAAGTAGTTTTAACTGAAAATATGAATATGGTATTTAAGCTGCTGAGTTGTATTTGAAGAATTTTAATAGAAACACCTTCGAGGTCACGTTAAAAAGGTATATAGTATGTAGAGAAAAACTTCCCCTATAATATGAAAATATCGGAAATCATTTCCAGTGGGGATGAAAGGTAGTTTTTCCTGAAATTGTTATATAATTAAAGAATTCTGTAAGATTGACTCCCGAGGTCACGTTAAAAAGGTATGTATGGGGTAGAGAAAAACCTACCCTATAATATGAAAATATCAAAAATCATTTCCAGTGGGGATGAAAAGTAATTTTACCTGAAAATATGAATATGGTGTTTGGCTGCTAAGTTGTATTTGAAGAATTTTAATAGAAATACCTTCGAGGTCACGTTAAAAAGGTATGTAGTATGTAAAGGAAAACCTCCCCTATAATATGAAAATATCGGAAATCATTTCCAGTGGGGATGAAAGGTAGTTTTTCCTGAAATTGTTATTTAATTGAAGAATTCTGTAAGATCGACTCCCGAGGTCAGGTTGAAAAGGTATGTAGGGGGTAGATAAAAACCCCCCTTTAATATAAAAATATCGGAAATCATTTCCAGTGGGTATGATAAGTAGTTTTCCATTATATATATATTTTTACTTGAACTTTTATAGTAAAACAATCTCTACCATTGTGTTGTAGATTGGTGCAGCCTCTGCAGTAATAAATTTCAGCAAGGCACCTATTATTATAATTATTTTATATAAATGGATAAAATAAAATAGAAATCGGCCGCAATATAATTGGCTGCTAACTTCACACATATCTGGCAGCATAAGGGGTTGTTCACACAAGCCAAAAAGAAATGGCTGCTAGAAAATTGGCCGCTAACTTCACACCGGTTCCGCTGGGTACCTAGGTACCACCTCGTCGTAGCCGATGGTATGAGTCTACACCAAACGAGGTCCATATTTGCACGGGAAACCGGTGTGTGAAGAAACCGGGTAATGTCTGGCAATAGACTCCTCACAAAATTGAGATAACTACAGTTTGTGTAGTACTACTCGCAGAAACGGGCACGTCCCAATTGATATACTAAACAAGTGGCTAACTCGTCGGGATGTTTGGATATACCCAATAACCCATCTATAAACAGTTTCACAAGTTGGTATAGTGAAACTGGGACCGACAGCTTAACGTACTTTCCGAGCTACTATAGCGTAGGTACATACATTTTTAGATTAAAAACTCATTGGTTTTCGAACACACCGGGTTTCGAACAAGGGACGGAAAGTGTTTATAAGTCTAATGTCTAACCAACTCGGCCACCACGTACTGTTAGTTACTAATAATAGATACAATTTCAGATCTTTACCTTTCCAGTTGTTCTGTTATTTTTTAAGTTGGTATAGTGAAACTGGGACTGACAACTTAATGACACTGCATTCGTAATCGCAAAGTCCGGGTTCTTCATACAAAATGAGCTTTCGCTCTTATATATTACCGGAAATGAAATCAGACTAGGCGGTATGGTTGAAAAATCTTATCCTTTCCACTTGTGGAAAAAGCAAAAAATAATAAAAAATGGCTTTGCCACAAGGATAAATAAAACATCATCATAAAATAAAAAAAATAAGTAACCACTTTTTCTTCTACAACTTTTTCTTTCTTTTAATTTTCGAATAAAATATCACATATGTTTGTTGCCGTTGGTTGCCGTCATGTTCACTTTTTGAGTATTGATTTATTATAATAATTAATGTTCTCACTTTTTGTTTTGGTATCGGCATCTCCATGTTTTAATGTTTGGAAAGAGGACACTTCCCTAGTACAATATATTTCAATGTTTATATAATATGTTCCTCTTGTTCCGACAGAGCAGGGTCAACAATTTTCCAAACTAAAATAGTGGATTTCGCGGCCAAGCTAATTTAACTGTGGAATTGAAGATTGATAGCCCACAGTTCTGTTTAAGGTGTTACACGTGGTGGCCAAGCTGGTTAGACCTATTCTATACTATGGGTTATATTATCTACTATTAAAAAGTTTTTAATTAAAAAAATAATATTTATTGATCACTTTTAAATAAGCTTTCGCAGAATTAAAATATTAATTTTGTCGATCATTGATACCTATATATTTAAGTATTATTTATTCTTTCTGTGTTGTTTTTTTTTCTTCTTTCCGTTTAAACTTTCCGTGCTCGATTAAAAAACAAGTGGCGAATCGATTTTTATAAAACATATCTAAGAACGCTCCACGGAAAACCAGCTACAAGGAAAACTGCATTAAAATCGGTTTGTCTGTGTAGAAGTTTTTACCACAGACAGACAGCCAGACAAGGGCAATCTTATAACACTCCTCTCTTTCCTATTTTTAGCTGCGAAGTGTAGAACATTTGCTAATATACCTATTATAAACAGGACACATAAAGAAACACCATTTTATCAGTGGATGATCTTTAGGATGAACGGATTATTCTAGAAACACGAAAGACAAGATTTACCTTACTACCGTAAATTTTGAATAGTAAACTTTTTCAGAATTATATCGTTTCTAGGTCGTTGGCGACTATTAGTGCCTTAATATCTTTGCATAAACTGTTAGCAGATGACGCATATTAAGTGGTAGGTAGTTGGAGACTTCATTTTGTGTTTTGAATTTCCGAACTGAAATCGAGTTGGTATAATATTAGGTAGGTATTTACATGTAAATGTGTTAAAACATTGGTGGACCGAAATAGACATTTAGATACCGATGGTATGACTCAACAACAACCGAACAAGTAGCTAGCTCGTCGCGATGCTTGAATAGACTCAATAACCCATAAATAGTTTCACAAGTTGGTATAGTGAAACTGGGACGGACAACTTAACGTGTTGTGCGAGGCACTATAGTGGTGTTGTTAAATACTCGTAAATGTACATAACTTTCTAGATTAAAAACTCATGGGTCACAACGGGGTTTGAACGGACCCAAGTGGTTTTTTAAGTCTAGGTTCTACTGCCTTCTCTATTAACTTTTCATATACAGAAGTTGTTATAGTGACTTAACTACATCTTAACTATAATAGTTGACATACGCAAACTTTTTTGTAAATATAAATGTGTTGTCTAAATCTGTATTATACGGTCATACGAAAAACAAAATGGTATACGAGTATGTAACATTATTTTTATCGTTCTCTATTTCATTAATATACAACGAAGGATAAAAAATAATATAATAAAATAATAAAGTTGACATATTCGTATAGTTAGGGTTGTCAGACTTCCTTTAATTTAAAGGAATTTCCTAATTTTGAAATAAAGACTAGAGGACAATACTCAGTACTTTATTTTAGATAAAAATCAACTCATCCATGGTAAGTACTATGGTCGCGTGAGTATACCCGCGGATCGGACCGCAACCGGCGGGTGGAGCGGGGGAAGAGGAATTCAGTCGCATATTTTCGCTCGTATTCGACTTTCTCTGGCTTATTTGATTTGATGAAAGGGCGTATATACCGAAATTTCTTATTTCTTTATTAATATAAATAGTCTGGCCATAAATACTGTTATAATAAAAAATATATTTCATTTGAATTTGGAATCTGTCATTTTTAAACGATTGTTCATTGTGTTTTCTCATTCTGGCGCCAATACATTGTACAATATTTTGCGATATTAAAATGGAGTGGGATAAAGAGAACCGAATCGCTATGATTGCAGTACACAAAGTAGGTATGGAGCCAAATACAATTTTTAATACTCTCCATACACTTGTATTAGTCAAATGTTTGTGTACCGGGCTATTAATAGGTACAATGAGACCTCCTCTGTTTGTGACAGAAAAATACCGGGGTGAGAAGGAGCGTAGTTTAGACAAATTCGTCCTTCAAGGTTAATCGTCGACCTTTGTCGACGATCAATATGTCAAAACCTAGGAGGACAAAAGTCAAAACGTGCAATCGTTTGCGTTGCCGATCGCCGCAGGTGCTCAGGCTTACTGAGGTAAAGGAGGTAAGGTACGTAAGTAATAATAACTCAATGATATGAAAATTCATTTGTGATGAGCTTTCTGGTTTAATACATATAATTATTATTTTATTAATTTAGGTATTTATTTAAGTGTTTATTTTATACGAATATATATATTATTTATTTCACAGTCCGCTTTTCATTTACGTCACGAATCTCAAGTACATTCATTTCCTGAGGTCTGTGTTCTCTAGGAATATAAAACCGACTTCAAAACTACTAAAAAGTATAAAATAACGAATTAATTCAGAGTCTGTATTATTCTATCGAGCCACTATTTTAACTTAATTTAATAATAAAATGAGTAATAAAAAAATCGAAAAAGAATATAATTTAGTAGGTAAAACCTACAGTTTAATGCCCTTATTTAATAATTCTACGTACAATAAGAAAAAAAAAGTAAAATATGTTCATTGTTCATATAAAATACAGTTATTTTACGCGGCGACCCTAGTTCCCACACTAGGATTCCCTGTGTTGTGGGAGCTAGTTTGATTCGTCCTGTTGTTTTATACATGTTTAAGCTGGTAGCACATAATTAACATAAAATACAATTTAAGATAAAGACAAAATTAACAAAATAAAAAATTAACAAAACAAATGAGAGAAAAAATAAATAAATATATATATTTATTATTTTCATGTAGTGTGTTATTTAGGTAGGTGTGTGTATATTTTTTTTAGTAATTGTGTGTGTGTTTTGTGTGAAGGGTTATGAGTTGGTGTATGTGCAGAAGTGATTATTGTTAAATTTATTGTATTATTTGCAAGAAATTTTCAGTATCTATATAATTTGCATTGTTAAACCATTCTCGAATTTATATTTTACATTTGTGTCTGGTGAGATATAGTATAATATTTGTGTAGTTAATTTTTGTATACATCTATGGGCCGAAAAATTCAAAAGATTTTTGTCCAAAATTTGTACGGGTTTTGCAAGACTTCCAGTGGTAACGCCTTCGAGGTTAATTTTTATGTATTTGAGTTAATGCTATTTTGTAATACCGTAAGATGGTGTTTTCTATGAAGAGTTGCCGAACACTAGGAACTTTACATTCAAGATAAAGCTCATCTGTTGGAAAGCGCATTGGTTTTTGATAATCCACTTTTAGAATAGCTCTCTGTGCACGTTCTAGTGTTATTTAAAAAGACTTGTGGGCAACTCCCCATGATACAGACAGACAACACTGATTCGCATAATCAATGATAAACCAATTTTCGTATTTTATCATTGGCTACTTGTCCCAGCTTTTTAAATACATATAATAATTGTCTAATACGAACAGTTGTGAGTGGACTTTGTTTTTTCCATGAAAGTTCTTTGTCAATATGGACTCCGAGATACTTTATATTGATCCAGCTCTGGACATCTGTCACATATTGGGTAAGAGTTACTTGAACGGAGAATTAGTTTTATTTTTGTTGTTGGTGCTGAGCGTGATGTTATTGAAAATACTATATATTTAGTTTTATCTGTGTTTACTTGTAACCACTTAGAGATGGAATAAAGGCCAGTTTCCGCAATTAAAATGAGTGACTGCCAAGTTTTCCCATGAAATACTATAGCTGTATCATCTGCAAAGGCGAAAATGGATGCCAGATTGATATTGAGAGCAGAGTTCGTTGACGTAAACAAGAAAAAGTGTCGGGCCCAAGACACTGCTCTGCGGTATCCCGTATTCAACATTTTTAAGTTCGCTTCGGTGTCCATTCAACTTTACAAGCTGCTGCCTACTTGTGAGATATGACCTAAACCAGCTATATGCGTTTCCTCGAACACCAAATAGTTTCACCTTTTTAGGAGAACCGAGTCAAACGTTTTGGCTAGGTCATGGAAAACCGCTAAGCATTTACGTTTTTCGTCCAGGTGGTTTCGGATTGTGTCAGTAAAACTTTAATAACCTTTTATTTACAACTTTTTCAAGACTTTTAGAAACTGAATTTAAAAGCGAAATGGGCCTATAATTGTATGCCTTAGTAGGATCACCAGATTAAAAAATGGGGCAGATTTCAGCTAATTTCAAAATTTCCGGAACAATTCCAGCAGACATCATCTCCTCATCTTCATGGCGGGTCCACTTTTCCGCAATTGGCCAGCAGGTTAGGCCTTTTTGCGTGATGTAAACGGCCGGCTACTCCAGCCAGCCCAGCTCCTTCCAGAAGGCAGCAAGAAGTCCTGGACTCCTACAGGCCTCGAGGAGCGACCTCGGTGTTCCGAGGATTTCCGCCCGTTGCGATGTCACCCCGGTGCAATGAAGCAGCACGTGGGTGGGTAATTCTTCTGTTTCCATGCATCCTCTACATAGAGGACTGTTGGTGATACCTAGAAGGGTAAGGTGTTTGTATATAGGAAAATGTCCGGTTAGAGTACCCACCACCATCCGCAGGTTACCTCTGTTGAGATTGAGCAGGTTTCGAGCTAGACGCGGGCCTGGTTTGTCTACCGCCTCTCTCGCCTGTCTGCAGTTTTGTAAATTGGCCCAATACTTACAATGATGGTTGTGGATGTTATCCCGCAGCCAACTTCCTAGCTGATTAAAAGAGATAGGTACATACGGTTCGGGCCCCACCGGAATTGTAGCCGAACCTCTTTTCGCCAGTTCGTCCGCTGCGTCGTTTCCAAGCGAGTTACTGTGTACTTTTATCCACTGGAGAGTGACCCTGTTTTTGCTTGCTATGGTCTCCAGTGCGTAGTGACATTGTTTTATTAGACTTGAGTTCACCTGTCGGTTTTTCAATGCGAGTAGTACAGCCGCGCTATCTGACAGTATACGAATTCCATGTTGTTCTATCATTCTAGCGCTCACTGCCGCGGTTGCCTCTATTATGGCTATGCACTCTGCTTGAAAGATGGAGGCATGTGTGCCTAGTGCCATTGAGATGTTGATGTTCAGGTCAAAGGAGAAAACCCCTGCTCCTGTCCCGTTTTTGGTTTTTGACCCATTTGTGTAAATCCTGACCTCATGTAGACCGGATTTGTCAGCTGGCTCTTCCTGTGTGTTTATTAGGTATTGTTTCTCAAATATATGTACGCGTGGACATCTGTCATTCACAGCGTTTATTAGTGGTTGCTTTTCAATGTGTTCATTAAGTGACTGAGTTTGCCTTGCTCGTAGATCTGGTTTCCATTGACCCGAGGCCTTCAGTCTTATGGTGGCGACAGCAGCCTCATATTGGACATGTAGGTGTAATGGCGTTAAGTTTAATAAGGTTTCGATGGCTGCTGTCGGTGTAGTTTTCATACATCCCGTTGTTGCCAAACAGGCGAGTCTTTGGAGACTTTGTAAGTTAGCTGTCACTGTGCTTAGGATGGTTCTGGGCCACCACACTATAGCTCCGTAAGTGATCGTAGGTCTTATTACTGTGGTATATAGCCACAAGGTAATCTTGGGTTTAAGCCCCCATGTTTTTCCTAGAAGTCTTCTGCATTGCCACATTGTGGTACAGGCAGTCTTCAGTTTGTTTTGAAGGTTGTTTAATTTGCTGTCTAGCGTTACTCCCAGGTACTTGACATCTGTGGCTAGAGTAAGTTCGGTATTAAATAGTTTAGGCAGCTTCATGCTTCTCAGTTTCCTTTTGTTGGTAAAAAGAATGAGTTCTGTTTTGTTTGGATTTACATTTAGTCCATTTGTTTCGCACCAGTTTTCTATGATTCCTAAAGCGTTCTGCATTGTTTCACATAATATGTTCTCAAATGCTCCGCTTACTAGAATCACTAAGTCATCAGCGTAGCCCACCGTATAGTACCCTTGGTTATTCAGATTCCTGATTAAACCGTCCACCACGAGGTTCCACAGAAGGGGGGACAGGACCCCTCCCTGCGGACAGCCTTTTGCCGCTATTCCTCTGGTCGTACTGTCAACGGTGAGCTGTACCGCTCGTTGTTTCAGCATATTCTCTATCCATCCTATGATAGTGGGTTCTACTTTGTAGTTAGTTAGAGCTGATGCTATGCTGAAAAAGGAAGTTTTGTCGAAGGCTCCTTCAATGTCTATAAAGGTTCCTAACGTCGATTCCTTGTTTGTTAGAGTTGTTTCAATCTTACCTACTACATGGTGTAGTGCTGATTCTGTTGATTTTCCTGTTGTATATGCATGCTGGAAGGGGTGCAGCGGCATTTTAGTCAGGATCGTCTCTCTGAGGTGTTTATCGCAAAGCCTTTCCATAGTTTTCAGTAGGAAGGAGGTCAGGCTTATGGGTCTGAAGGATTTCGCTTGTGTGTAGTCGCTCTTCCCGGGTTTTGGTAAGAAGACTACTTTCACCTCTCTCCATTGTTCTGGTACGTATCTATGGGCTAGACATGCAGTAAATATGTCTGTGAGTGCAGACAGTACGGTAGGGAGGCCCCACTGAAGGAGTGCTGGGAATACACCATCAATTCCTGCCGATTTATAAGGGGAGAAGCTTTCTATTGCACATTCTACCCTTGCCTTCGTGATAACTGATCTCGCAACCTTTCAGTCCTCTTCAGTTGGTGGGAGTTCGGTACTTATTTCCCAATCTTTGTTGTCAGTAAGGTGACAGTCGGGGAAGTGTGTCTGTAAAAGTACCTCACTGGTTTCTTTGTCAGTGTTTGTAAAAGTGTTGTCGGATTTTTTTAGCGATCCTATACAATTTTGATTAGTAGTCATTATTTTCCTGACTCTGTTTGCTTCATGACTTGTTTCTATGTTTTCGCAGAAACGTCTCCATGATTCGGTTTTTCGATGTTTAACGCGTTTTTTGAAGTGGGATTGGGATGTTTTATACCTTTCCCAGTCCTGTTCCTTCCTTGTATTCATCGCGCGGTTAAAAAGCTTTCTCGTTTTGTGTTTGAGTCGGTCTAGTTCTGGTCGCCACCAGAGGTTACCTCTCTTGTTAGGTGAAAGTGGTTGCATCAGGGGACACGACTCATGATAGCTTTTTGTTATGTTCTCCACTAGTGTATTCACATTGTGTTCGATGTTATCAGTCATGTTTGTCATATCCTCTAGATTTTTACTACTTATTTTAGTAACCAAGGAGTTCCTGTACATATCCTTATTCGTTTTCCTTGGGTTTCTTTTGGATACTTGTTCTGGCAGTGTCATGTTGAGTGTGAAGCATATTCGCCTGTGATCTGCTAGCGACGCTTCCTTCGAAACATGCCACTTAGATATTAGGTCACATACCTCTGGTGTAGTTAAGGTGACGTCTATTATTGTTTGACATCTGCTCGTAACGAATGTCGGCTCTGAGCCCCTGTTGAGAATAGTGAGGTTAGTTGTAAAGAGATATTCAACAAGATCCTCACCTCTTTTGTTGGATATCGTGCTCCCCAGAGTGGATGGTGCGCGTTGGTATCCGTTGAGATTATTATTTGCCATGCCTGAGTTGCACAGTACGCCATCTCCTTTGGTGGTGCGTCTCGGTCTCCCGGCATGTACACCAATCAAATCAAATCAAATTCTTTATTTGTGAACAGAGGTTATTACATAGATGTTTTTACATTTGGAGTTCTCTTTGTCCCACCTTGCGGTATACAAATGTTAGGTACAATCATGTTTTTAATTATTAAATTTATGCATTACATTAATAAAATTACAAACCATAATGTCAACTTATATTAATACCTACCCTAATAACAAAATTCAGCCAAAATAGTTTTATAATTTTACCTATTCTTAAAAATATCAAATTAATTTAATATGTCAATAAATTATATTTTATGTCTATCATTTATCTAAATTATATAAATTAATAATATAATATGTCAAAAAAATGTTTACGAAATTATCGTAAACATTTTTTAATAATAAAATAACAAACACTAAAAACAAAATAAAATAATAAGCTATATTTTGTCATTCAAGAAATCCGAAATAGAATAGTAAGACTTTAGTAATAATAATGAAAATAGTTTCTTTTTAAATAACTTAATTTTTAATAATTTTATGTCATCTGGAATTTTATTATAGATAGTAGGGGCCATATTAAGCACGCTTTTTTGTAGCAGTGCTGTTTGACATTTTTGCACACAGAGTTTATGTTTATACTGTTGTCTTATTGGTTGCCTTAGTGTTGTAGAGAGTTTAACAAATAGATTTGGATTGTTTTTCACAAATATACAAATTTCATATATATATATACAAGGTAATGTCAATATTTTAAGGGATTTGAAAATTGGAAGACAACTATCACTTGGTTTTAGACCATACATTGAGCGGATACATCGTTTTTGGGCTTTGAATGCTTTGTCTCTGTCAGTGGAGTTTCCCCAAAATATTACTCCATAGCGCAGGCATGACATTACATATCCATGATAGGCAGTTAGAACAGTTTGTTCACTTGATATTTTGGATAGTTTAAATAAAGCGTATGAAAACCTTGATAATTTTTTGCATATTTCATCAATTTGTGGTTTCCACGTTAATGTTTTATCTATTATTAATCCTAAAAATTTAGTTATGTCAGTCTCATTTATATTTTGTCCATTGTAATTCACTTGTATGTCTGGTGATTTTATTCTTTGTTGGAAGTGCATAATTTTAGTTTTTTCTAGGTTTATCATTAAATTATTATTATCAAGCCATTCAATTACTTCTTTAATTGCAATATTAATGTCAGATTCATAGTTATTAGGTACATTACATTTAATTATTGCTGTGCTATCGTCTGCAAATAGAGCCATCGGACAAGGAACTTGAACCAATGCAAATATTACGGTTTGGTTGGTCCAATTTTTGTCCGTGGCCCTTACCGCAGTTAGGTCTCTAGAACAGAATTGTGTTAGTAGAGTTGCATGCATACTCTGTGGTATGTGTATGCAAGTTCTTGGTTTTAAGACGGTGTTATCATATAAGAGTTTACCTCTAGTGCTTTTCAGCCCGCATATAGTATCACCTCTGATCCATGGTTCTTGGATTAGAGCGATTATGCTGTTGTCTTCATCCAGGACATGCCTCAGCGCAGCTGTGGCCAGTTGTTTATGCTGTAGGTTTGTCTGTATGATGTTAATGTGTGTCGGCATGTTTGGGCCAGCGGCCCCTATTGAAGTGATTTGACTTGTTGGCGCTGGCCCTGCCGTATGTTGGTGGTTGTTATGGGTGGGGGGAGGAGGATTAGGGTGAGCATAGTAATCCATCCTCATCTATCCCCCCTTCCGAAGTGGTCGGATCCTATGCCTTGTGTGTTGATGTGGCTGTCTCCAGCCTTGGCGTCGGTTCCACCCTCTTCCTTTCAGTGGCTCCCTGTGTGGAGGTGTACGCAGCAGGAGACGGCTCCTTTGGTGGTTCAGCAGACTGTGGTGTGTCGCTGAGACCTTGTGGGGTGAAGAATCTGACGTATATACACCCCACCCCAAAAGAGATTCTCCTGCCCCGGGCCATTATTTGCCCCAGCTCCTCTTCCGGTATGCCCATTGTCAGGAAGAGTGCGTTGTCCTTAAGTGGATCGGCTTTCAGCAGCTTCCAGGTGTCCATCCTGTACCAGGGATTCTGTGACAGAAGAACCTCCTGTAGCCGCTTCATATCGCCCTTGAAGCGTGGAATATGTAGGCCAGCTCGGACCTTTTTATAGAGGTCCGATTGCCTCACCACTACCAGCTTCGTTCCACTGTTCGGCGATGCTATCGTGCTGACTGCTGTTTTCAGCCACTCCACAGACTTCTGGTCCTCCGCCCAAAGTTTCAGCACACCATCGCTTTCGAAGCCTCGGCCTCTGAACGACGGTGCGTAGGGGATGGACGTTGACCCGGGCACTCTTATTGATGCATCGAAGATCGCGTCCTCTATGGTGTCCCTTAGAGTCACGACCTGTTCCGGGCTGAAGTCTGATGGTGGTGTTGTTGTGACCGCGATGTGCATTTGTGAGTTGGCCACGTCTGCATAGCTCACCGTGTCGGTCCGGTGTCTCTTACTGTCGCCTCTGGGAGAGATGGTGTCGTTGGGCCGGGGTCGCTTGTTCAGCTGACCCTCAGGCTTTCCTTCACCGGGCTTGTTTTGCCCTTTCCCACGGCGACCCCTTACTTTGTTGTTGGGAGCCTTCCCCCCTGCCTCAACCTTAGACCCCATTGCTGAGGTCTGAGGTCTAGGCAGCGGTTCAGTCTTACCAGTAGGTACTGATCCCGCGCTACCTCCAGCTACGGTCTTCCCTGCCCGGGCACTAGTGCTGGCCGTTGCGCCCTTTACGGTGCTGCAACTGCCTGCACCCGTGCTGGGTCCTCCGTGCTTCCGGTTGCTGCGTTCATCTGTGTTAGTTTTTGTTGACGACTGGCCTTCCGCTCTCTCAGCGATGCTGCGCTGTTTGGCTGCCTGTCTCCTCTTAGTGCGCCTGTTGGTCTTGGCCGTCTTCTGGCTGGACCCTGGCACTGTTGTCCCCCAATCGCACCTACCCTGGCCCGACGATGGCATTGCCTCCGCCAGCCCGCTTAGGTTGATCTCCGTGTTTGTGATGTTGTTGTTCGACATGGCTGAAAAGATATCCATATGTTATCGAAATATTAATTCATCTCCGAGGCGTCCCACCCTCCAGGGAGCCCGCAACTGGGGACACGCATACATGCGCATCAGGACCTACTCCGGAGATATAGAGCACTGAAGAGACGCCGCATGACGAGCCGGGTTCCCGCGAAGGGTGCAAGGTTGCCAAAACCTTGCACTCCTTGCCCGCTACATAGCTCAGTACTCTCGCCCGTGGCCTCCCTTTCACTTCGTGCCACTGCCGACTTCCCTGCACGCGGCTACCGCGCAGGTTTAACCGTTTTGCTGAATTCCAGACCGAAAGGGGCGTGTTGTGTCCCACTCAGCCCCTCAGGACTCCTTCATCCGGCTCACGGCTAGACCGTCTGCGGCATCGACGGGTGGTGCCCCCCCCCCAGGATATTAGGAATTCTGGGATTGGTGCGGACTTTTTGGTATTTCGCCTTAACACATTTAGTTGTGTCTGTTTCTGATGGAATCAGACCAAGAACGGGCAGCACCACGTGAAGGTAGTGTATAAGACTTGCATTAAGATGTAGCTTTTATTGAATGTAAGCAATAAGTGGAGTTTATTGCTAGAGAGAGAGAGCCGTATCTTAATGCCTTTTGCCAGATTCCATCCTTAGGTGGTTGGATGAAAACTAGGCGCAGACCCACTTCATTCTGTTGTGTTGATGTGGCCCTGCACCCGCCCTTCCAGCAGACATGCTAAGGTTGCATAAAAAAGCCAATGGTTCAGATATTTGAAAACATTTTAAGAATTTTGTTTGTTAGCCCATCGTGACCTGGCGCTGATTCAGATTTTAAATCTGTTATAATTTTATTAATTTCAATATAATCAGTTGGAGTTATAAAGAAGGATTCAGCCGGTGTATTGTGTAATGTGGTTGGAATATTTTTAACTAGATCTAATTCTGTTGTGTTTATCTTATTAAGAATATCTTTTGCTAGAAGTTTTCCTACATTTGCAAAATATGTATTGACATAATTGAGTGATTCTGCCTTCGATATATTTTGTATTTAGTTGTGTAGATTTTATTTTATTCGAGTTTATGTAACATATATTTTTGATATTCCTCCAAAGTATTTTATAATATGATGGGATATCATATTTAAATTATTTATGTCTTTGGCTAGAGAAATAAAGTTGGTCTTAATGCCTGGTTTAAAAGTATGTGGTTGTATTAGGTGTTCTTTGTTTAGCCCGAGAATGAAAATGTCTGTGATATCTGATGTACAGACTATTATTTTTGCAGGGGTTTTTGATTTAATTATCATGTGGTCCAAGCAATTTGTTCCGCGGGTTGACAAGTAATGACCAGGTATGTGGCCATAGTGACCTACCAACTCTAGGTATTGGTCTGCACGTGGGTCACTTGAATTTAATTTAATATCAATGTTCAAGTCTTCTACGAGAAAGCTATTTGCATGCTTGGTTTTCTAAGAGGAGCTTCCAATGAATCACAGGAGACATCTATTCTTTTAAATGATGGGGATCTGTAAATAGCCACAATAGAAAAATATCCATCAATTGTAGTAAAAGGCAAGTGCCCTCCGCGAAAGTTGGTTCTTCTATAACCACTTTATAGTTAGACTTTATCAGAACAATAATACCATTATTTTGATTCTTGTGACATTTACTGCACAAAGTCTTGGAGCATAAAGTTGAAATTGTTATTTTTTAACCAGCATTCAGTAAGAACTATTACATCGCGCTCAAAGCCTAGTAGATTTAAAAATACCAGCAAGCTGTCACAGTTCCTTTGAATGCTTCTGATATTTGTAGATAATACGATTAGTTGGTTTTTTCATCTCCCAAGTATTGGATACATGCATCGGAACTGTCTATTTTAGTACTAAGATGAAAGTCTGCATTATCGATGTCGTCAATTAATTCAGGATTAGCTATGCTTGTAACGTAATTTATTAAATTTAAAAGTTAAATGGAATATGACATTCGATAATACAAAACTTAGCATTTCAGACAAATAAAAACCAGTTAGGAGTAGAGTATAGTAAAATATATATTTTAAGACGTGTGTCATATGTTTTATAGAGTTGCAGATTTATTTTTAAAGAAAAAGGCTTATAGTTATTGATTATATATGTGTAAATTGTTGGATAATCTAAGTAAGTGTAAAAAATAACTACAGTAGATATGTTTGTACGTTTGTTCTGTAGCCCTAGTGTGAGTTTTTTAAACATTTACTTTCGCGTTAACTATACTACTGCTTTAACATTTTGACCAATCACACGCACGCATTTTTAGTTCTGAAAATTTCCGCTTGGAGCGCTGAACTATTTTCCATACAAATTTTAGTTAACTCAAACGCAAAGTAATAGTTAGAAAACTCACACTAGGGGTACAGTATGTTTAGTGTAAGTGAGAGTAAGTATGGAATATGTTTTGTTATGTGTATTGTCTTCTGTATGAATAGTGTTTTGTATTTCTGCAGTGTATTTTTTTTTGTGTAGGATTAGTTTAGATATAATAATATAATTATGACTAAAAGAGATCAACAAATTCATAATAACAAAAAAAAAAAAAAATAAGGAAAAATAAAATACAGAAATCGAGAAACGTACTAAAACTAAAGAAGGCTGAAGCTAAAAAAACGCGAGCTGCGCGGACGGGCACGGTTTTTACCTTCATGAAAAAAGCAGAGGAAATGGCCCTACTTTTGATAGTCATATGGACTCTTTAATTTGCAAGGAGTTAAGTAGGTCCTCGTTTTTCAACCATATTTGCGGGCTTCCCGTTTCCTTTCGTAGGAAAATTCTTCCATTGGAGTGCCAACAAAAAGCATATTTGTTCTTCTTAGAAAACAATCGCGCTTCATAGAAGAGTTTTCTTGTTGATGCTGTAAAATTTTCCGATATATACATGATAGGTGTTTTGAGGCAATCTAGGCCCATGTGTTGGGAGTTCAGAGGGTTATTTGGGTGAAGTTGGTTAAATTCCTTGGCAGCATTCAAAACGCTTGACTTAACGAAAGTACTGTTAAACTCTACAATAATTAAAGAATTTTTGCCGTTTTTTTTATTAGGTATTCGGTATTCCTAATTTCGTTGCTATTTTTATTGGGAATTTCAAGTGATTTAAACGTATTATTTAGTAAAGCCATCAACTCTTGTTTTGTTTCGCTTCTTCCTTCCCTTCTCGGCACATCAAAAGTCAAAATCATTTATTTCATGTAAATCTTTACAGATATTTATGAATAGTCAAAAAAAAAAAAAGAAAAAGTTTAACAATGAGGTCTTAGAGTGCGTTTGGTTAGGCAGCTATTCATTAACAAAATAACGACAAATATTAATTGAACTTAGACACGATGAAATGGAAATCTTAATATGAAAATTACTACCGAACCGAACACACACTACATAACCAACTAGTGTAAGACTAGGTGGTTAGCTGATTCCATTGACCTGTCAATCATTATCTGCCATACAAGCAAGAGAGCCACCAAGGCGACCAACTTCACTGATCATATCCATGCCTTTAATATTTATTGTAAATAAAAGCTAAGTAACCAATCACATATAAGTAAAGGTATAAGGATCGGTATTTTTAAGGGCATAAACACTAACTGTAAAGTCGATCCCCTCAGAGACACCCCGGAGAAAAAGAAACCAGCAAGTAAAAAACTCTAGTGCTTCACACAAACTAAAAGAGGGGTACAGCTATTGATTGACTTATGCTATATAGCATATATATATAATATATATATATATAGTAACATACTCAAAATGCACCCCACTGATCAGCATGCGTAGAACACCCTATGGCAGAATATTTGTTACGGTACCAATGTACATAACTACACAGTATACTATTAGTCTAAATTAAGTATAAATAAGTAGGTAATCATCAATGATTACCTTATCCAAAGACAAAATTTACATAATGTAATGAAAATAAATTATGTAATATAAAATTATTACAATATCGGACATTATATACCTACTAAACTAGGGTAGATTCTACATAAGCAATTTGTTTACTAGTTGCGAGACCTCAATTGCATATCAGGACGGTTCCAGACGTCTTTATCGTTAAGATAGTCTTTTACACTATAGTAAGCCTTATTGATTAATATGTGTTTTATACAATTTTTAAACTTTATTTCACTCAGATCTATAATGCTTTTAGGTAATTTATTAAATAACCTTATACTGTTAATGACGAAACATTTATTAGTTTTTTGCAGTCTAAACTTTGATATATCGATTTTATCTATGTTTTTTAAGTTTAAATTATGTCTATCGCCATTTTTACTAAACATATTTAAGTTTTTCCTAACGTACAATAAATTTTCATAAATATATTGAGATGGTAGTGTCAGTACATCAATCATAGGAAAGATTTCTCGAAGAGAATCACGAGCTTTCATGTTATATATTGCCCGAATGGCCCTCTTCTGTAGAATAAATATAGTATCAATTTTAATTTATTAATTCTATATTTGTTTTCCGTATGTGGCAGTCGATCATTTCTACTTTATCATTTAGTATGAACAAATCCCCCTTATAAATTTATAAATATATAATATTTCTAAATTCGCTCTCTAGCCTTGTGATTAGGCGAGAAACTGATTCCACTTTCTTATCGATATCCTTACTACTTTTCTGAATTGATGACGTCTGTCCCTTAATATCAGTTATATGATTTTCAAGTATATATAATCTATTATTCTGCTTTCTCGTCTCGTCCTTAAAGGATGAGAAGAAATCTTCGCCAAATTCAGGACGCATCCGTTTCTTGCTTCTGAAGCTTATATCAAATTCATTGTCCTTGTTTACAGTTGACGGTATATCAGACTCTGAGACCGATAGTGTAGCATCTTTAGTAGGTGTGTGTTGGACACTCATTAATCACTATAATAACTTAATATAAAACTTTATTAAGTGTCGTAAGTCCACAAACACAAGCTGTCCTCAACGGAATGGTTCGATCAAGGCGTAGCAAATGTAGTCACTCGTGACGCGCGCGAAACAGATAATGCCAATCAGGCTCCCTGTATTAGTCAGTTAAAAAAAAAAAAAAAATGTGATAGGGTTCTTTTTTATATAATAAAAGTTAAGAAGATTTTTAATGCACCTGCGACACGTCTACCTTAATTAAAGTTTACTGGACGAAAATGAGCGCGTGTTACACGTTGTAATTGAAATACTATTTTGTAATTTAACCGGTACGACCGGGACATAAATTCCAAATCAGTGACATGTTCCGGTGCATTGGGACGGTTGACAACCCTAGTCTACGGTCAAACAAACTCGGTATATTATATATAGATACCTAAGTATGCGTATAATAAAACTCATCTTATAAAAGTTATTTGAAGGAAACGAGGTATGCTGAGTAGATAGCTTATATGAATATGAATGTATGATCCTGGGGAATTTAATGAAAAGGCAAATGCATCTCGTCTGTGGAGTTTTATACTTGTGGACATGCATTAATCTAGTACTCGTACCTACGTACCCTGTATACCTACAGGGTATACAGGGTGATTTTTTCAAGTGTGCCTTCTAGGCCAAATCCTAAACTACAAGGAATAGCGAAAAATGCTCAAAGGAGTCTCGGGACCTGGGGTGCGAATTTTGAATATCACCGATGAGTTTAATATCACCAGTGAGAAAAATATCATCGGTGACTAAGAAATCACGATTTCTCAAAAGTCCTATTTTTGAAAGTCATATGTGCGGTACCAACTTACAAATAATTTCTCATAGACAAAAGCATCATACATTTCGTTATACGAAGAAAATAAATTTGTCATTCAATATGCCGTTCTTGTTTCTCATAACAAATACATTTTTATGCTTAAACATAAAAACTCAATGGTGGAACGGAACTTACTTACATTATCTGTGAAGACTGTGATGATTATCTACTATCTGAATATTATTATATTAATCTATAGTAGGTACATAGTAATATTATTTTTTTATTTTTAGATACAAAATCAAATCGTTTATAGAAAAATAAAGGTAAGTATCTAAGTAGGCTTAATTTAAAAGTTATGAATTATTATTAAAAGATATTTTATTCGGTAATAAAACCTTGTTTATGATTTTTCCTGTGGACCTTTTTAGATGTCTTCTGAAAATATTAATAGGAAGGTATTCATGAGAATATATTCCTCTAGGCTTGCCCTATCTTTAAAATATCGTTCACAAAAAGAAAACAATAAACAAATTAGAAAAACTGCGCGCCAATAACAAACTGTCACCGGTGACTTTATTTACGAGTGGTAGGGAGCACTCGTATTGAAATCATAGGTATGACATTTTACTCACCCGGTGAGATTCAAAAATACGATCTTTGGAAATCAATGACTGTTTTGTCATTTCAGTGATATTTAGTCATCCGCTGACATTCAAAAATCGCAGCCCTGTGTTTAAGTTCAAATCTGATATCGAGGTATAATAAATATTTGTCGTTCTTTTGTTAATGAATAGTTGCCTAACCAAACGCACTCTAAGACCTCATTGTTAAACTTTTTTTTTTTGACTATTTATAAATATCTGTAAAGACATGAAATAAATGATTTTGACCTTGACTTTGACCGATTTTGATAAAAACTAAAACTGCATCATTAGATTTTTGAAAAAAATATTCTCCTAGCCGGCAATCAAACTGGTTGATTTTGAGAAAAAATAAACTTACCTGTATTAATGCACTTAGGGAATCGGAACCGGTTTTTCCCGGTACCAAAAAAACGAGATTTCCCGGTTCTGAGGGTTGCGCAAAAAACTGGTTCCAAAATATCAAAACCCGGGTTTTTTATTCATTTTCAACACATTACGTTACTTACTATACAACTTTACAAGCACTAATAAATCATGACGTCTAGAATATTTGTTCTGATAGTAAAAAACCTAATACTTATAGCCTACTTACTATTATACAGCTAAAGAACCGAAAGAATCGATAAAGCCGGGTGGGGTGGTTCTGGGTCGAGTTCGGGATTGAAAAAAAACGTTTTTTTTGTAATACATGGAATGTGAACATGACACATTTTTTTTTATAAGAGCTCAACATTGTACCTTGCATCCACCTGATCTTAAGCAGTATGCAATGTCCAGGAATGATAGCAACAATCGGATGCATACAGGTGCATTGCTGGTTGCCATCACTATGCTGGCTTAAGATGCCTATTCACGCTTCGTTTAAGGGTCTCCAGGTTATAGGAAAGAAACACGCAAGCTGGTTGAGCATTCCACATTTTAATAATACGGCAGATGTATGAATCGCCAAAACGTTTAGTACGAGTTGGTACATCCGCCACGGTATGCATATGCATTTTGCAATCAGTGCGTGTTGTCCTGTAACGGAAAGGGGAAGGGGGAATAATGTTGAAAAGCTCTTTAGAGCACTGTCCATGGTATATGCGGTAAAATACGCTCAACGATGCCACATCCCTGCGAAGCTGCAACGGCTCCAAGGTTTTATTGAGCTTTTCGTCTCCAATAATTCTAGTCGCTCGCTTCTGCAGGGTATCGAGAGCAGATAACAGATACTTGGCAGATCCGTCCCAAAGATGCGAACAGTATTCCACACACGGTCAAATTTGAGCCTTATATAGCATTATTCTTAACCTGGGTGTAAAAAACCGACGCACCTTATTTATGATGCCAAGTTTTTTTTAAGCTGTTTTTGCAGTGCTCTCGATATAATTGCGGTGGTTAAGATAGGAACGTATATCTAAACCAAGGACATTAAGGGATGGTAAAAGCGATAGCTGGGTGCTCTGAAGAGAAGGAAAATGAGTAAAAGGGGATTTATTCGCCGTCATTACATAGCATTGTATTTTGCTCGGATTAAATTGGTTATGTTTCTCGAACACCAAGTTAAAACCTTTAGCAGGGTTTGATCCAACTCATTTATCAAAACGTGGACGGTGCTATCATCTGGTGATGCTGTCCCCACAGCATCACCAATGACCTATTGTCATGTGGCAACATTCATTGTTATGCAGATGATAGCACTGTCCACGTTTTGATAAGTGCCTTGGATCTCCGCTGGACACGCATAGTTTAATTATTATGTTAAAAGCGGAGGTCTCGCAAAAATTTCAGATAGATTGGCGTGGGCATCGGGGGGCTATAGTGTTTTGTGATGCTGTACTACTTCTATATTGTAAAATGGTTTATCTGCTATGGGGTGTTCTACTCGTGCTCTTCAGCAGGATCCTTATCCTATGATATATAGCATATGATAATTTACCCTCGTAAATTGTCATATGCTATGATTATAAGCTAATAAATAAGCATATCTCCTGTTGGTCAGGTACATGTGTGGAACGCCAGAGTTTTTTACTTGCTGGTGCCTTTTTCTCCGGGGTGTCTCTGGGGTACCAACATGCGGTCAGTGTTTGCGCTCTGATTGATACATTTTTGTACTTTTATATTAATTGTTACTTATAGTGGATATTTGGGGCGTAGATATAGTCTGTAAGTTTGGTCGGCTCGTTGGCACCTTTGCATGGCAGATAACGATGGGCAGGTCAATGGAACCAGCTAACCACCTAGTCTTACACTGGTTGGTTATGTGGTGTGTGTTCGGTTTGGTTTCTAATTATTTTATGTATGCAAGAGCCTAACCAAGCGCACACTTAGACCTTATACTAAATATAGTTTTTGACTATGCATAAATACATGTAAAGGTTTACATGAAATAAATATTTTTGACTTTTGATAACACTGATCCTTGGGGTACACCAGCATCAATAGACTCCCAGTCGGAGGCAACGCCATCTACTAGGACCCTAATGCCACGATCAGAAAGGAAACTGGATATCCAGTTGCATAGCCGCGCCGAAAATCCATAAGAAGGTAGCTTAGAGAGCAAAGCCTTGTGCCAAACGCCGTCAAAGGCCTTAGAAATATCTAAACCAACTGCCAAGGCCTCCCACATTTGCCCACTGCCTCACCCCAAACATGCGATGCGATCTTGCTTGGCGAAAACCATATTGACGATCATTCAGGATAGAGTGACCTTCAAGGTATCGCATGACCTGTGTATTAATAATGGTTTCTAAAACCTTGCACAGGACTGAGGTGATGGCAATGGGGCGGTAATTATTGGGGTCGGATCGATTTCCCTTTTTGGGAATTGATTGCACATTGGCTACTTTCCAAGCTGCAGGGATAATTTCAGAGGAATATGAAAGGGAACATACAGGACATGTATGTTCTACATCCACCTGATGAGAAGTGGTAATGTAACGTCCAAGAATGTTCTCAACCAATAGTAGCAACGATGCTTGCTTCAATTGGTTGATTCCACTATGTCTGCTTGAGAAATTTATTCTCGCCTCGCTTAAAGAAAGAAGGGAAAACGCACGCAGGCAAGGCATTCGACTTTTTTGTCGTGCGACATATATAAGAATCACTATACCTTTTTGTTCTGGTGGGCCTGTCATCCACTGTATGTGTAATGTGTGTATATGCATTTTATTACCAGTGCGTGTAGTACGGGAATGAAATGGGGAAGGAGGGATGAGTTCAAACAGTTCTTCAGAGCACTGTCCGTGATATAGGCGGTAGAATACGCTCAACAATGCAACCTCTCTATGCAGGTACAAAGGCTCCAGTGTATTAGAGAGCTGAGCTGATGATACAAACTGCACGCTTCTGCAGTGTATTGAGTACACTGCAGAAACGTTCCACACATGGCCGTACCTAAGCTTTATATAGCATCAGTAGGTGTTTGGGTGAGAAAAACCACCGCACCTTAGTTAAGACTTCCAACTTTTTATATGCTGATTTTGCAATACTCTCGATATAGAGTGGTTAAGATCACAGCGCAAAAATAAAAAAACAAACAACCAAAATAAACATGTGCATCTGGATTGAGAGATCTAATCAAAACCAAGCAAAATGGCTATTTTGGCATTTCGTAGCATAATGTAGAAACTTATATATGAAATATTTTAATTTGTAAAGGCGAGGAAAAAAAGTTAGCGTCCAAAAATAGGAGCTCTCAATCCTGACGTTTTTGAAAAAATATAAAAAAATATTTTTAGAAGTATTTAATCTATGTTATATTTTTTTGTACTAACATTCAGTACACACATCGTAAGAAATAATTATAAGAATTCGAAATATTTGGAGCTAAAATGAAGAAGATATAAGGCAAAACATGGATCTCTCAATCCAGACGTTTTAGATTGAGTGATCCTTTGAAACACCATGTTAGGCTGAGTAGAAGCAAAAGTTGATTATCCCAGCATTTAATAGTACTTCTCGACATTATTGCAAAAAATAAATAAATATCCAAATGATAACCGTTAAAAAGTTATAGCAACTTCGTCATTTTTAAAACATCAGGACTGAGTGATCTATATTTTCACATATATCTACTTTTACTTTCATCGCACGGAAAATCTAAAATTCTACGAATAATTAAAAAATCATCTTCTAAATCCTGGCATTTAAACTATTTGTGTAAAGATTGCACTTGATTATATTTTTAGATTTCAATTTTACCCATACAGCAAGTCGTGTAGGGTGACCAAGTTTTTTTTTGTTGGCACTCGGTATGAACACATGCCAAACCATACAAATTCAGATTGATTCCGAAACAAATTTTAGTGTTTACTAATACCAGTAAATCCATAGACTAATGTTGAAAAATGGTAAACTCACAGATTGATGCCTTAAAAATAAATCTGGATACCGTTATAATTACAACTGATCTCAAATTTTCGAGCTACCTGAAAAGCGGTACCTAAACTCAGACTAATCCCGTAACATAACCGTCGAATCTCCTGAAAACCCGTAAACACTATTAATGTGTTTAAAAAAAACTTTTTTAAAACCACATACATTTAAAACCTAGTCATTTTAAATTTCTTTAAAACGGTAATGTTTTAAAAATAATAGATATTATAAATACCAGGAAGCACCTTAAGCCCCAAAATAGCCTGTTTAAAAATGAGAACACAATATAGCCACCCGCGACACAAAGTCAATACAAAAAAATGACAAATGCGAAAACTCGCCCGCGGAGTGTTCCGATGGTAGCGGAGGGGTTTTATTTCCACCTCGTAGCAAATTGTGAGTCTACACTACACTGAACAAGTGGTAAACTCATAGCGGTATTTGTTTAGACTTAATCACCCATCGGTAAACAGTTTCACAAGTTTATATAGTGAAACTAGGACCGACAGCCTAACGTACGCTTATCTTTGACTTGGACCCTTTTATACCTACACCTATATATATATTTTACTGTACCTACACCTATAATAGATATTTTACTAAATATATATATATATATAATATATATAAGTACCACAAATTTCAAGTATATCCGACCAACGGTTCTCGAGATATTCATGCCGACAAACAAACGTCTGACACCTAAGAAGAATTCTTTTTTTGAAAAAATAAATAAATTCAGAACCCTAATGAGAACAAGTGATTATAACCATTCAATGCTCAAAAAGTGATAATCCAAAATGGATTACTGGACACAGAGAAACGTTTAACAAGTAATTTGTACTTTGTGAAAGTTATTACAGCATTTCCTTGATATTTATACTTCCATAGTACCTTCACACAATATAGTATTCTAGTATTCTGTGCTTAAATAAACTTCAAAACGAAATATATTAATATCTAAGTTACTTCGCCTCTCAGGGGAGCGGCGTCATCAGTGACAGTAATTTGTAGTGATGAAATCCATACACTTAAATCAATAGGCAAATCAAATGGTTTATTATGTATTTTTTTAGCATTGATTTACACACAACTTGTAATTTTACTGCATTAAAATAAAAGTTAAACTATACATATTTACAGAATAATATGCCATGCTGCCCATGCTTCATAAAAATTAAAAACAAAACATGGTCACCCTACACGACTGCTGTATGGGTAAATTTGGAATCTATAAATCTAATAAAGTGCAACCTTTACACAAATAGTTTAAATGCCAGGATTTAGAAGATGTTTTTTTAATAATTCGTAGAATTTTAGATTTTCCGTGCGATGAAAGTAAAAGTAGATATATGTGAAAATATAGATCACTCAGTCCTGATGTTTTAAAAATGACGAAGTTGCTATAACATTTAACGGTTATCATTTGGACATTTATTTATTTTTTGCGATAATGTCGAGAAGTACTATTAAATGCTGGGATAATCAACTTTTGCTTCTACTCAGCCTAACATGGTGTTTCAAAGGATCACTCAATCTAAAACGTCTGGATTGAGAGATCCATGTTTTGCCTTATATCTTCTTCATTTTACCTCCAAATATTTTGAATTCTTATAATTATTTCTTACGATGTGTGTACTGAATGTTAGTACAAAAAAATATAACATAGATTAAATACTTCTAAAAATATTTTTTTATATTATTTCAAAAACGTCAGGATTGAGAGCTCCTATTTTTGGACGCTAACTTTTTTTCCTCGCCTTTACAAATTAAAATATTTCATATATAAGTTTCTACATTATGCTACGAAATGCCAACATAGTCATTTTGCTTGGTTTTGATTAGATCTCTCAATCCAGATGCACATAAAATAAACATAACCAAGATATTAAAAACGGACGTTAGTTTAAGAGCGGAGCTCTGAAGAGTACTAGGGAAAAGGAGACTTCTTTGCCGTCATTACGCACGCTTGCGCTTTACCGGCATTGAGCTGAACCAGAGGCCTTATTTCGTATAATTATGTTATTACTAAATGTACTTAGTTTTAATAAGTTTTATTTTGTAGCTTATTATGTCGTTTAATGCACAATCAATTAAATACTTGTTTTTATTATATTCTTTGTTTAATTTTGTATTAGTTGTATATACTTATCACTGTATCCATTGTATCTTTTGAGTTGTATACTCCGCTTATCTATTTATGGGATGTAGCTCCGTCGAAGCTGTTATGCCTAGGGCATCGAGAATCGGCCATATTTTAGAAAGTGTTGGACAAAACTCTGCATGGAGGTGAGATAATCTGGGGCCTTATTCCGAGTTTGCAACCGCTAAACACAACAAGACTTTGCGTAAACTATAAATATTAAAATATAAGTTCTATCCTGGAATTTCAACTCTATAATTAATTATAGAGTTGAAATTCCAATGCTCCACACATGTTCAAACTTGCAAAGCATTCGTGTATTTCAAGATATCAGCATTATTATAGCCAGACTATATAACCATTGGTATAGAACATATTAATATATTACTACTTGGTCATTTGCTTAGTGCTTTGCGTAGTGGGTTACTAAGTGGTTTACTAGGTTGTTTACTTAAGTTGTTTACTATGTTAAGGCGCCATCTCTGGTCTATGAGGGTCAAATGTATCGAACAAGTAAAGAGTATTGTTGTTGTAGTAGAAGTAGTGCAAAGTAACTATCAAGTCCAGTCAGCGCCCGTCAATCCTGATGTCTGTCATAATCCCCGGCAATGACTATTATAGGGCTAAAGAACCGAAAGAACCGAAAACAACCGGTACCCGGTTCTGACTAGAGTTCGGAATCGAAAAAACCGGGTCCTAAAATATAGACGATTCTCGATACACTAAATTTCACTAGCTGATAGTGTCATGATGCTCTACTGATCAAATCTAACAACTTTTTCCATGGAATTATAAGTCACAAATAAAAAACAAATTAAGGCTTCTCCATACAAATTGGTTATTTTAATATTTTACTAGTTTGTACGGAGAAGCCATTTTTTTTTCATTTTCCCATGGAACCATTCCAGATGTTCGATTGGATCAGCAGAGTCTCATATTAGCCCAAAGTAGGTAGAACCTTTCAATGTCACCATTATATTCAAAATATGATGATAAGTATCAAAAAGGGTCTTGAAATCACTTACTTTAATACTAAACTCATAGACAAAAATAAAATAAGATGTGCATTTTAATAATACATTAACCTATTAAAAATATATTGGTCGTATCTATATAAAAGATAGCCGAAAACTTTACATGAAAAAAGTGTCTTCTCGGTTCCGGTTAAAGGCAAATCACTTCAAAAGACAACTACGGGAGCCAGATCTGGACGAAGGTAAGATATTGGCAGATCCGGGAGGATAGTGGGATGAGCTGTGTCGCTGTCCATAAAGCTTTCGTATGAAAAGCTTCTCAAAGATTTTAAGTCTCTTAAACAAGAGTTTCCATGCGAACCCGATGGCATTTAATCATCAATTAATGCAAATTTAAATGTTATATTGAGAGTTGGCGTATATCCATCAGACTGGAAAATTTCATTGGATGTTATAATAAAAATATGGAGTAAGATATGATAGGTAGATTACTAACAGAAATTGAGGCAGTATTTTTTTTACAATTGTCGCAATTTAATTTAATCGCACAATAGCAGCGAATTGGTGTCTTTGCAATATTCTGAATTATTTTAAAATGTACTAAGATCTTTGTAAGTAGTTTGTGTTTATCATATTGCATTGTAATGGCAGCGGAATAATATAAACGTGCCGCAGTATGAATGTAGGTATTCTTTATTTTAATATAATTTTCCATTCCATTTTAAGTTTTTTTTTCCTTTGACAATAGATTTATCTGCCCAACCACAATTTCAGCACTCTACCTAAGTAATTAATTTAAAATCCATTTTATTTTTTTGTGCGATTATTTTAAATTTAGTAATATAATAATAATTATATAAGTAACCATTTTGTAAAATAACTTACTGGTACCATTACGTTAATTAAGTGAAGTGTCAAATGGTTTACCCCTTAATGCGTTACAAATTTAAGTGAAGTAACTTTTTCATTAAATTTGATGAATAACATAAACCTAAATTGCTCATTGCGTAACCGCACCCTAAAAGGGACTACCACCTCAACAATAATTTGATGCAGTAGTCTCCTACCGGTGAACTTACAGATTGAAACCGAAACATCATAGGCCACTAGCGGTTTTTGCATCTGTGGTAACCTAGCGAAGTTAAGGTGCAACGCTACATAGGTGCCATTGAACTTTAAATAATAATAAGTTTATTCACACTTCACAATTGTTACTAGGAAAAACAAAGGCGGACTAGTAGTTTCGGCTGCCCTAGGCCGTTTAAGTGGCCACCCCATTTTGATAAAACAACATTAAGTTCGGTTATTTTGTTTAGATTTTTCACCTGCCATAGTCTCACCAAAATGTGTGAATAAACTGATTATTATTAAATGAAAGTCAGCCAGTGAGTAAAAATTATGTTTATACAGTGAAAATAAAATTGTGCATTGGATACTGTTTCCAGGTTTCCCTGTGTAGTATACAGCATCTTCCCACGCACACTGCTAGTGCAAATATGCGACCCCATAGTTTTGAAGTCATATAATAAAATCTAACAAATATATAAATCTATTTTGAGATATTTAAGATAAGTGTAAGATCGCGGTCTGTACGGAAATTCAATTTGAACACGAAATTGAATTTGCATGATAATTATTGTCATGTTAATAAGGGCGGATTCTACTCGCATACCGGGCCAATTACCTACTAAAGGTTGCGGTGAATTTGTTTGTAGTTATGTAGGCCGACCGGATCCTATGGAGATGCAAATGCCGTCAAGTGCAGGGGCCTATTTCATAAACGTGACAATTGTAATTTACCATGACAATTTATAATACATTGCTTGGTTTAGTTAGTTTTAAGTAAAGAATCTCAACTAAACCAAGCAATGTATTATGAATTGTCATAGTAATTTACAATTGTCACCTTTATGAAATAGGGCCCAGGTTAGGCATCTGTTTCGGTTTTAGTCTGTGGTTTCACAGGTTTTCAGAAAACTACTGCATCGATTCCTTGTCGAGGTGGTAGTCTCCTTTCAGTATGCGGTTAAGAAACGGGTAGTTAAATTGAAGATAAAGCAGCGAGGGTACGAAATGCAAATTCTTTGTCACAACCCGTTCCGTAACCGAATCATATAACCGGAATGGGAGCGTTCAATCTTGTTAAACAAAAATGTATTGATTCACATCATTCATGGACATTGTATGTTTGCTTATCATTAGGTAGATACAAAGTCACATGCCCTCCTCCAATAACATTTATTTATTTTTTATTTATTGGAGCACGGCATATGACTTTGTATGTACTTGGTGGTGAGCAGAACTACAAAGTCCATGAATGGGGTCAATCAATAATTGTTCTTAAACAAGATTGATCGCTCCCACAATATGCCGGCGTGACGAAAACGAATTGCATTACTAGTATTTTAATATACTCGCTGCCTTATCGTCAATTCGACCACCCATTTCGTAACCGCACCCTAAAGGAGACTACTACCACGACAAGAAATCGATGCACTAATCTCCTGAAAACCGATTTTTTATTTATTGGTATTAATTGGTACTAATTTCATAGGTGTACCTATTTAATTATCAGTTGGTGGGTTAAAATTATAAATATAAGGTAAGTCAGTAACAGTTATCTTTCAGTTAGCTAACTGCACATGGTTAATATTAATTATAATAAAGAAAAATGAGGTAGACTGACTACCCATAGCACAGGCTTTGCCTAGTTTGGGAGTCAGACAGTCCCCTGAAAATCACATTATTTATAATATGAATAAAGAATTTATTTATTTATCTACCATGCATACATACATACATATCCTCACGGGTGCCTTACGGCGCCCGAGACCGTCTAGACGGCCCCAGGGTACCCAGCGGAGGGGTTTTAATCCCACCTCGTCGTAGCCGATGGTATGAGTCTACACCGAACAAGTGGCTAGCTCGTCGCGATGTTTTTAAATAGACTCAATAACCCATCTATAAACAGTTTCACAAGTTGGTATAGCGAAACAGGGACCGACAGCTTAACGTGCTCTCCGAGGCACTATAGTGGTGTTGTCAAACAAATGTACATAAATTTTTATTAATTAAAAACTCATTGGTACACACCGGGATTTGAACCAGGGGCCTAAGTGTTTTTAAGTCCAAGGTCTAACCAACTCGGCCACCACGTATATATTATCTACCAGTTAACATTTATAAGAAATATCGATAAAAAATATAGGTAAGTTTGCAATATTTTTTTCTATCAAAGTAATTATGCTACGAGTATTACGATTTTGAAAAACGACAAAAAAAATGTTTCGGTATACATAATCGCTTTGCTTTATGAACGATTGGATATAAGGTTTAAAGTAGTGTATTACTTAAGGAGTAAGTATATACTCTTCTCACATACCTAATACAACCGAGTCTTACTACGTTATTCTAGTCACAACGAATTGAATTGGTTCTGGTGCCGTCCTAAATTGGAGAGTACAGAATTCAATAAAATGCTTCAGAGTGTGTTAGTGCTTGGCAGACGACTTGGATACGAAGACTTGTTAATTTGTAAGAAATTGCGTTAGACGTACTACTACTTACTTTAGCAAATAGAGTTGGTATAGGATATCTTGATTTACGACGTTTTTTTTTCTCCTCAAAATCTTTTAGTTTTCAGTAATTAATAATTTTTGGTAAGTTTATAGGTATTTCCTTTCTTTTTAAATGGACCGTAAAATTTTGAGTTAAAGCAACGTTATACAGGGTGATTGTGACTTTGAACTAATGTGAGGTTCTATACTGATCAAAGCGAACAATTTTCCCATAGAACCGTGTAGCAAATACTTACCAGAATCCTACAAGGAATAGCGGAACATGCTCAAAGGAGTCTCGGGGTCGATTTGAAAAAAAAAACTAAAATTGCATCATTAGATTTTTGAAAAAAATGTTTTTCTAGTCGGGAATCGAACCGATATGATATAAAAAAAACTCACCTGTATTATTGAACCAGCTAATGGTGTCGCTTATAAAGATCAAATTCTGGAAAGTAATAAGTATCTAGCGGCAAACTAAAGGAATGTACTCTTTTTTAATAAATACATTACACAGATGCCTTTTTTGGCAGAACCGTTTAAACGGCCTACATCCGCTGGGTACAAATTATGTTCTTCAAAACCCATCCACATTGAAAACATACAGATACAACAACTTCGAGTGACCTAGTCATGTTTCGTTTTAATCTGTGGGTTTACCGGTTTTCAGGAGAGTCTCCTTTTAGGGTGTAGTTGCGAAACGGGCATTAATTTGACTATAAAGAGGCGAGGCTACTAAAGAAAACTCGTAATAATGCAAATCGTCTTTATCGCTGCCCATTTCGTAATCATATATTTTGCCGGCATAGTAGAAGCGACTTGCGAATGCTGTTAAACAACAATGTTTTTGATCGACCCCATTCATGGATTTTGTAGGTCTGAATACCATCAGGTAAGACAAAGTCGTACTCCAGTAAAAAAAAAACATCATATTAAAAAAAAAAGTAAGAAAAAACTAATTTATTTAAAATAATGGACTATTTTCGCACAATTTATTAGGGTTAAAAACATTAAATATACATTATTAAAATTTTGCACTTTCCTTTAGTTTGCTGTTTAAAGTTACTTTCCATCGTTTGATCCATATAACGGACACTATCAGCTGGTGCAATAATACTGAATGAGTTTTTTTTCATGAGTTTGGGATTAGGCCTTAAAGGCACAATTGGAAAATTCACCCTTATACGATATACTCGTATATAATACTCGTATACTAAAACAAAAACAAAAAGTTAATAACAAAGTTTTTTATTTGCCTGAAAACATAATAAAATATTTAATAGTTACCTACGAATACTTAGGTACACAACAAATATAATAATAACTTTACAATACATCAAATATAATAATAAAAAAGTTATATGCGAATGTTAAACCGTGTAAATATCTGCACGAAAGATTTACAAGAAATCGTTTTAAATTTTATTTTTCATCACATGTCGACTTCAATAAAAATACGAGAATATATTAAAATGTTAAGAATTTATCACTCGTTCATATAAGCAACTATTTACAAATATCTTTATAAAAGAAGATCTGATTTCCACGAATATATTTTGCTACGAAAAATGCTACGCCAACTTACGTTTATAATGCACTAATTGTGCCCCGCGGTTTCACTCGCCTTAAATTTCAGCCGCGCGCCCAGTCTCGTTGTCGCTTTTTTCTTTAAGTACCTACCTAACTTATTATTATTTTGTAATTTATGTACATTTGTTTGACAACACCACTATAGTGCCTCGGAGAGCACATTAAGCTGTCAGTCCCGGTTTCGCTATACCAACTTCTGAAACTGTTTATAGATGGGTTATTGAGTCTATTCAAAACATCGCGACGAGCTAGCCACTTGTTCGGTATAGACTTATACCATCGGCTACGACGAGGTGGGATTAAAACCCCTCCGATGGGTACCCTGGGGCCGTCTAGACGGTCTCGGGCGCCGTAAGGCACCCGTGATGATACATAACTAAAACATTTAGGAAGAGTTGCACCAAAGTATATATTAAAGTAATTGTAACGATTAAAGTTAAAAATGGCGTCGAATGTACCTGCTGTTATTCGACTTTTAAAATAAAACAACAATTTATGATTATAAATCATTTTTATCAAAAAGTTATGGTTTTTGAGTAAAAAGAACAAATCGAAACACTTTTTTATAAGGATAAGGATAAATAAAATGGTGCTAATAACGTGGTTTAGTTTCTACTGGCATTTTTATTACATTTTCATACATAGAAAAGTTATTATTGTGACATAACTATAATAGTCGGACATATGGTATTGTGGTGATCTTTTTTTTGTGGATGTGTCATGTTCTCTAACAGCCTTACTTATAAAAACCCTTTGACTAAGTACCTACTTCTACATCTAAAAAATATGTTTGTAGAAACTCCTAAGACAACTAGTTTAATTTTCAAACACGACAAACATAAAAATATCACAACAACATGTCAACAAGCTGATGCAAAAAGACGCCATCTTTGCGCTTAGTAAGCGTTTAAACAAGGGTCCGAGGGCAGTGGCGTAGCTAGATAACCAAGGGCCCTGGGGCAAAATAGGGCCCGACGGTTATCTAAACTGGTTAGGTTTTACCAAATTGATAACACTGCCAACCCACAGAAATAATTTAGGGGAATTCCCTAGGTATAACTTTCGAATTTCTCTCAACTGAGTTGCCATGATTAAAGTCGGGTTGCAACCTCATATTGTCATATTTATTTTGAAAATGGGAAAAATTTTCAAAAGTTCAGTTCGTTCGGATTCGAGAGGGCCCCCTGAGCTTCAGGGCCCCGGGGCACTGCCCCGCCTAGCCCCTAGGTAGCTACGCCTCTGTCCGAGGGTAATTAATTTGATAACTACTTAAATAGACATATCAGTGACTCATTAAAGTTAAGAAACGTTTATAAGTAAGAATAATTTTTAATCAATGTCTGATTACCTATTTTAAGTTTATAAGTAAGGCTGATATTATATTTTTAACATATTATGTTGTTCTATCACCAACAGTTTTCGCAGTGCACGCGTTGTAAGTAATTTTATAGGTTTTTTTTTTCTTTTGGGTTACATTTTCGAATTTGTAATACCGAGTCCTATTAAAAACTATATTACTCAGTGATAATGTATCATTTTATTAGTGAAATATTTTTTAAAATCGGTCCATTAGAATTTGAGTTTATTCATTACAAAAAAACAAAAAAAAAAATACAAATCTTTCCTTTTTATAATATTAAAGATCTAAATCTGTAGTTAATTATTTGATCTATCATCAACAATTGTTGCAGCGCGATGTTCGGAATTTTATAGGTTTTTTTTACACCTTGGGTTATATTTTCGAAGTTTTAATACCAATCCCTATTTAAAACAAAAAAAAATATAGCCTATGTTACTAAGGACCGATTCGACCAAACGTGGGTATAACTTATACCGAGATTAGTAATGTCAAATCACATACAAATAATTATACTGAGTATTAATAATGTAATCTACGAATAAATATTTGTATGCAATTTGACATTACTATCCCCAGTATAAAGTTATGCCCTCTTTTGGTCGAATCGGCCCTAAGTGTGTTAATGTAAAATTATATTAGTGAAAGTATTTTTAAAATCAGTCCAGTAGTTTTTGAGTTTATTACAAATAAAAATACAAATCTTTCCTCTATATAATATTAGTGTAGATTATCTAAATCATAGTAATGTAGTAGATTATTTTATTCTATCATCAACAGTTTCGCAGCGCACGCGATTTAAAGAAATTGTTTTACACCTTGGGTACTTGTACTATTATTTCTTCTGTGCCTTGGGTTACATTTTCAAAGTTTTCGTACGGATGCCTATTTTTTTTTCAAATAAAACTTTGCATATACTACTCAGTGATAATGTAGCATTCTATTAGATATATTTTTTAATCGGTCCAGTAGTTTTTGAACCTATTTGTTACAAACAAAAATACAAACATACAATCTTACTACTCTTTATAATATTGCTATAGATATATATTATTGTAGATAGTGTAGTTAGATTAGTGAAAATAATAATAATAATAATAATTAGCGGCATTGCCAATAAACGTGGCAATGCCGCTACTGCCGGTGCCCATGTGAGGGAGAAATGACATTTATAAGTTTTATAATAGTATAAACATTATATGTACATAGTACTTTTTATCATTTACATTATTTCCATCGGCTACGACGAGGTGGGATTGAAACCCCTCCGCTGGGTACGTAGGGGCCGTCTAGGCGGTCTCGAGTGCGTTAAGGCACCCGTGATGATATGTATGTATGTATGTACTCTTTATAATTTGATTATTATTGGAGCACGACATGTGATTTTGTCTACCTAGAGCAGTATTTCCCAATTAGATTTTTCTGCGTACCACTCCGAGAAAGATCTAAAACTCGCGTACCCCTTATTGCAGGAAAGATATACATAAAATGAAATCAGATGTATTTTACATTTATTATCATCAAATTACTTTATTCTAATGAATGACGGAGAACACCAGTTAACTTAATATGATAAATGTGCACGTTTTTCCTAGCACAACTCTGAAAAATCTGGTTGCATTTTGGTAAGCTTAAGTCGCAAGTACCCCTTGATGCAACCTCGCGTACCCCTGGAGGTACGCGTACTACTAATTGGGAAACACTGACCACCGCATTATCATGAGTTCTACAACTTTCGCCGTCACTTAATTTGCGTGCGTTATTTATGGGATATTTAGGGGACAATTTCGTTATGGAGGATTTACAACTATTGCAACAGCTTTTGTAATGATTTTGTCATTAATTATTTATCATTATTTCATTACATATTTTGCTTCCCCGATGGGTCCGCCTCTGTTTCCGGCTAAATGATACGAAATGAGAGTTTTTTTTGTTGTGCCACTGGGAGCCGTATCGAGTTTATTATACATCGACCTCCTTTCCACTTCTATGTTCTGGACATCCTTTTTTTATTTTATTGGAGCGCGGCATGTGATGTATCTACCTGGGGTGGTGAGCAGACCTACAAAGTCCATGAATGGGGTCAATAAATAATTGTTGTTAAACCACATTGATCGCTCCCACTATGCCGGCTAAATGATGCGATTACGAAATGAGCGGCGACAAAGACGAATTGGATTACGAGTATATTTTATTATATTCCCTGCCTTATTGTCAATTTAACAACCCATTTCGTAACAGCACCCTAAAAGGAAACTACCACCTCGATAAGAAATTGATGCAATAATCTCCTGAAAACCGGTGAACTCACCAGACTAAAACTGAAACATGACTAGGTCACTTGACGGCTTATGTATCTGTAGGAGCGGTGGTAATGAGCCGGTCGGTTGGCCTAACGAAGTTATAGAGACCTGCCTCCCATCTAAACAACTACTGGTGCCCCCAGACGGTAGGTCTACCAAAAAGTCGACACCGGACTTTGTACAAAAAGTAAATAAACCAGTAGGTTCTAGTATAGCTGTAATATACCTAGATAAAGGCCCTTTTTATTGATTTTGTTCTTGACGAAACCGGCATGAGTAGTAGGAGTAATAAAACAGTTGCAGTAGAGTTTTAAAATTTTAATAAAACTATTAATAATTTTAATGAAAATATTATAAGTAGATAATAATGCTATGCATATTTTATGAATTTGGAGAAAATACTTTACAGGTTAAGTACCTACCTATACCTATAAAGATTACTTTTTTTAAACATTTATAATTCAAATTAGATTTATATCTTTTTTCCTACACATAAATAAATTTCTATAACTACATCGATAAGAATAAACCTCTCTCTTAACTACATTTTTTAGGAGTATTATTTCAAAACTACACAAATATAGAGATTATTTTTTTGCTTCATTTATAGATAGGTGAAATTTATATAAAATAGGTATATCTTTGAAAACTTGTTAGGTTGAACACATGAATATTTTAAATTAAATATAAAAATAATTTTAATGATTTTTTACTAAATGGTTAGGATCAACTTTATATACCAGAATGGTATCGTATTTTCAATGTAAAATAGAAGAACTTACCTCTAATATATTAAATAATTACGAGTATATAACAAATAATTAAAATACTTTAGTGATTTAAATAAATAAATAGTTCACTTGAGGAAACTAACACCTACTATCTTTACAATGAGATTTTGTAAAATTGATTCGAGTCAGCGGGTAGTTATATTAATACAAAAGTCGTTGAGCGAGAGGGTAGTCGTCGGAAGATCTCTTGGAGCCGATGGGGAAGTGAGATAGATCTATCTCGTCCATGGGGAAGTCTGCGCGATACCTCTTCTTGTCGAAGCTTGATCTGATGGAAACAAAAAACAATAAGGTGTCGTTCACAACATATGTGTTGTACGCCTCTGAGCATGAGCATGACTCAAGTCTAGATCTGTGACGCGTATAATGCAAATGAACATTTTATTAAGTAGGTATGGAAAATATATTTTAGTATAATAAATTTACTTTTTTAAAATTAAAACAAAATAGTTACAAATAAAATCTAAGTCTTAAAATTTAGATTAATGAATCTTTATTCAGTACTTAAGTAAGTAAATATATGCTGTAGATATTTTTTTAAATAACATTCATAAACAAAATCTCGCCAAACTGCCGAATTAGATTGTGACAATTTAGACATATTCTCAATTTTATCCGTTCGAACGGTATTTTTTTTTTAAATTTTGTTTAGATTAATGTTTATTTTATCTTCTCTTTGTACGAACAGTGATTAACGAGTGAGAGAAAGAGGGGAAAACGACTTACTCTCCATGGCCGTAGTAATTGGGTCTGAACATTTTCACAAATCTCTTGATGGCGTACGGGAAGGGCATGGACGTCTGATCAATCTCATCAAAGTTTCGCTTCTTCACAAAGTTGTCTAAGCCAGAACTGCAAAAGAAAAATCATTGTATAGTATTCGCGCATATTTTACTTTAGCGTTTAGTTGTAAGGAAGGTCTCTATAACTTCGCTAGTCCGATCGACCGGTTTCGTTACCAACTCCCATACAGATGCAAAAACCGTCAAGTGATATAGTCATGTTTTGGTTTAAGTTTGTGGGTCGAGCATAGCAGTTAATTTGTTGATAAAGCAGCGACGTAATACAAATTCAACTTTGTTGTCGCCCATTTCGTAAGCGCATTATTTAGCCGGCATAGTGCGATTATGCTATTAAACAACAATGTATTGATCGGCCGCATTGATTTACATTATAGGTCTGCTTAAATTATTAATAAATTCAACTTTTTTGTCGCCTATTTCGTAACCGCATTATTTACCCGGCATAGTGCGAGTATGCTGTTAACCAACAATTTTTTGATCGCCCCCTTGATGTACTTTGTAGGTATGCTTAAATTATTTGCAATAGGTTTTTTTTTTATTGGAGCACGGCATGTGAACTTATATCCGTAAGCGGTAAGCAGCTACTTTTTAGGGCGTCTTCAGGCAACAATAACCATTGTACTTGCAAAACTTGAAATGAAATACCCAATATATTATGTTTATAGACAAAGTGCCTCCAACATATACTACTGTATATTACTAGTTAAAACATTAAGACAAAAAAAAATTAACCTAAAGAACAATTAAAATTAATATAAAATATATACAAAAGAACTATAAAAGATAAAATATAGCCTCCATCCCCGACAAAACACCAACCGTGCCGAGTACAGATGCGGCATTCCCTCTTTGTATTGCCAGACTGACATTCTGTGACAGGAATGACCGAGCACGGACATCTCCTGTAGTTTGGATCAGCTGACGACCAATTTGATCCACCAACTGACTTGCATCCTTACCCCAAGGTCCCAGCGTCTCTACAGCAAAAGCCGAGAATATATAATTTTCTTGTAAATGGGAATATTTAAGTTTTTTTATATTCTCGGCTTTTGCTGCAGCGGTGCCAGCACACTGTGACGTAGTACGTAAGTAGCTAGGAGCGAGAGTGTCACTACATGTAGCATCCCACAGTAGACATTTGCCTTGGCTCCACGGTATTAGCGTCATGCCATCAGGCCTCTTCCCATCGTCATGTGAAACACCTGATGGTTCGAGCGTGCTAGGAACGTTAATAGAAGCCAAAGCTCTTTTTATGATACTGTTAAGCGCCGCATGCCGTGACACTCTGCCCGCGCTACGGACACAAGACAGTCCGTGATGACCAAAAGGATCGACAAGCGAACCGCAAACACAGGGATGAGATTTACAAAGCTCAGCCCCCACACGCAGACCGACAGAAATACGAAGGGTGTTCTTGTCTAAAAGTGTACCGAGTGATGGAGATGGGTACGCAATTAGCCAACCACCCGACTCCTTCTGACAGCCTGCGCGTAAGCGAGCTAAGTCAAGAGATGAACTTGTTGAAAATAAAGTATTGTTATGTTTTTTAATGATTGCTATATCCCAACTTTTTTGAATTTTTGGTAGACTAGGTAATTCGTCGATTGAACTGACCCCTTTCCACCGGCTAATACCTTCATTCATTCCGCTGATCTCAAAATTACCAAGTAATGGGTTAAGGATTGATCCAATAAGATCAGCGGAAAGATGAATGGAAGATAAAAAAGCCGGAAGAGCAAGGTCGCCCAAACGACGAATACCTATTCATCCAAAAACTATTGGTTGAGTGGCCTGAAGCCAAGAATTTGAATGAAATTTTAAATTTAAGATATGTTCAATTGAAAATTTTACAGTGTCATCAAATTTATTTATAAGATCATTAAAAAGCCAAAATGGAGATGAACGTATGAAATATATCAATCTGGGAATACAAAGAGAATGCCGCAAAAGATACAAAGCAATGTGGGGATGAATAGATTTAAGTCGGTCTATAAAAAAAGTCAAATTTTCTATTTTACTTTGTATTATAGATGGCAAACCAACAGTAAAAATTGGACTTCCCAATAAAAATAAATTATTAGTATCTATTATTTTAATTCCCGGTAAAATATTATTTATCAAAGTAAAAATATCGATTTTAGCATCCACAGAAATTTTAGGTAAAAAAAATAATTCGCATTTATTAGTATTAATTTCCAACCCAATTGAGCTAAATTTTTCAATTAAAATTTTCAAGTCTTCTACAATAGTTGAAGATTTACCGATTAAAATTCCGTCATCTAAATACCATAAATTTATAGAACTTTTAAGTGATTGAATGATATCTTGTATACCTAAACTGAAAATTGCGGGACCAAGAGGGTCACCTTGTTGGCAACCTGTACTTGATTTTATAATGTTATTGCCGAAAAAGAGATTTGTATTACTACTATAACATTGCCATAAATACGGAAATAAATTTGGAATATTTTCTTTAACACAATTTAAAATACAGTCGCGACGGATAGAATTAAAAGCGTTACATACATCAATTTTCACCAAAATTTCAGCATCACTGTTGGATTCCAAAAACGTTCGTACTGTATGTACCGCTACTTCACAACCTGAAGATGTTCCAAAACCCAACTGTGTAGGTCGAAAATGATTACCAAGTGGTTCCATAAGGCTTCGGCAAGCGACTTTTGAGGCCAAACGTCTAAATGTACACCCTATTGCAATTGGCCTGATACCTCCGTCTTTCTTTTTTAATGCACAAAGGGAAGCTCCATACAAATATTTAACAAAATCGTCGCATACTTTTCCAGACAACATAAAATTTATTAAGTTTGTAATCCTTATAAGTAATTTCTGACCAATATCTCCCGATTGTGTATATAACAAATCTTTGAGATGTTGAGGTCGAAGACCATCAAAGCCGGCGGAGGAACCTGTAGGAAATGAATTAATACTTTTCATAACATCATCAGGAGTAGCTATTAAAAAAGGAGCTTCGGCTGCTGGGGCATCTGGAAAATTTAAATTATTAGGTGCAGAAGGATGTTTCAATTTTAAAGCTTCTAAAGTTTCAGAACTATCTTGGGCAAACGTATCCTTAGAAGATAGAATTCTGACCGCTCCACGGATGTCACCATCGGCTACTTTAGATTCAACTATTTTTGTAAAAGATTTTGTACGCTTTGGTAAATTAAAATTAGAATTGGGAAATATGTCCTGTTTTAAATTGTTCCTAATTTTTTTTGTAAGGGAAGTGGTTTTGTCGTATGATTCAATTTTTAAATATTTGTAGGAAAAAAGAAATAATGTTTCCCAAGCTAATAAATCATTTTGATTAAGACAGCAATCTAAGACTTCAATTAATTTGTGAGCAATTTCAATACGAGCACCTCTTGGAATTCTTCGAACAACTGGACACGATAATTTCAGTTTATAAATAATTTCATCAAAAATTACCTGTACTGGCGAATCAACTGATGTATGTACAGGCAAAGGTAATGATAAATTAACATTAAGAAGTGGGGCTTTATGCAATTTAGATTTGTGTATGTTTAAACCTCGCTTTGATAAAAAGGATTTTTGGCATAAACTACAAGTGAAAGTTCCAATTGAAAAATTTTGATTGTTTGATACTGAGTTATTTGCCATCTATAAATTAAATAAATATTGAATTAATAAAACTCTACGATCAATAAAATACAAAAAGTACTAGGTACCTATTATATAAATAAATTAGAGACTACAAAAAATATATAAGTTAATAGAATAATAATTATATACACGTATTTAAAATACCTAAATAAAAACAAAGTAAAATTAAAGATTTACCTAAATGATTAAAAACTTTACAAAATGATTAATTTTACATAAAACAAAATATGTAAGTACCAAAATGTTTTAAAATGTCTTAACAAAAAAAAAAATCACTTCGTTCTATTCACACCATCACCATAATATCACTGGCAATTAAAGGATCCATTTAGGTTACACATAGGTTCAGAGGGTTGATGTAAACCAATGAGATGAGATACATCTATACTATAGAGATGAGTGGTGTAGCATTCCAATACATCGTTCTTCTAATGAAGTAATTGTTTAAAGATTGATTGGTTTGACTTTTGGAAATATTGGTGAGAAATCTTGATTTGAAGAACATTACTTTTATATAATAAATATTAAGAAAAAAACTGAAGTAAATCGTTTTCTTTTCTTCTATTCTAATTTATATATCCTTGGGTTTTCAAAAAAAATACCAGTAATACATATAAGTAGGTATAATAAATTCTTTTAAAATCTTGAATCTATGATCTTGCTCATATTTTCTGTTGACATTTCTTACCAAAATCGTATCCAACAATTATTTATAAAATATGTGAATTTTAGAGTCAAGTTTATATTTTCCTGTAAAGTATAATTAATCTGGAATATTTTGAATTAGTTTCAACAAAAGAAATGTGTTTTAAAATGATTAAATAGCAATTTTTATATACTACTGTATATTATTTTATTTCATATATTTTATAGTACCTTTAAAAAATTTACTGTTTATTTTTTATTAAAGTTAAAATTGTACTGAAAAATATAACAATACCCAAGTTTTTTCCAACGAGAAATCTGAAGGGTGCATACACTGGCAATAAACAAAAGGTTTTGTGTTGCTTTTTATTAATGAAAACCTTCCACAGAATAAGTTCAGGTAATTTTAGAGATTTTTACATGTGAATTTCTTATTCATAATAAAAACTTTAATGAAAATACCTGTGCATTTTTTAATAAAAAACTCGATCTTTTAAGTATACTGGCCTCTATTATAAGAATCTATTGAAAAGCTCCTCTGACTAGCTTGTTGCCCGCAACTCTCTGCTTATTATTTTTGCGCGGGACAGCACGTGGTGCAATCAAATCAAATTATTTATTTCATGTAAATCTTTACAGATATTTATGAATAGTCAATAAAAAAAAGTTTAACAATGAGGCCTTAGAGTGCGTTTGGTTAAATAAAATCGTAAAATACTACCAAACATAACACACACTAAATAAACAACTAGTGTAAGACTAGGTGGTTAGCTGATTCCATTGACCTGTCAATCATTATCTGGCATACAAGGAAGTCACCAAGGCTACCAACTTCTCCGACCATATCCAGCCTTAAATATTTATTCTAAATAAAAGGTTATTAACCAATCACATATAAGTAAAGGTATAAGGATCGGTTTTAAGGGCGGGTATACTAACTGTAAAGTCGATCCCCTCAGAGACACCCCGGAGAAAAAGAAACCAGCAATTAAACAACTCTAGTGCTTCACACAAACTAAAAGAGGAGCACAGCCATTGATTAGCTTATGCTATATAGCATATATATATATAGTAGCATACTCAAAATGCACCCCACCGAACAGCATGCGTAAAACACCCTATGGCAGATTATTTGTTACTGTACCAATGTACAGAACTACACAGTATACTGTAGTATAAAATTAAGTAAGTGCTTCTATTTTTGTTGAAAATTTTTATTCTTTTTAGTCTATTTTGATGAAATAAACGCTTAACATTATTTACAATAAAGCTTATCAAAATAAAATTACCAAAAGAAAAATTATTTAGAAACCAAGAGTGGATTTTATGTGAAACGCGCAGGAACGAACAAAGAATCAGACAAAAAAAAATTAAAAAAATGTTTTGTCAGATTTATTACTTAATTCTCGCGTCTTTCAGTACTTTTGTATAGATATATCATATATAATATTATATTAAATAGTATAGATTAAAAATATAGTATTTTGAATTCTTTGGGGAAATGTTATGAAAGTATAAGGAGTGTGCGAACCCCGCAGTGATTGTTGTAAGTCAATAAGACCAACAATGGTATTCCCGTGCTATCCGAGGCACTATAGTGGTGTTGTCAAACAAATGTACGTAAATTTTTAAATTAAAAACTCATTGGTACACACCGGGATTCGAACCAGGGACCTAAGTGTTTTTAAGTCCAAGGTCTAACCAACTCGGCCACCACGTATATATATTACATATAATATTATATTAAATAGTATAGATTAAAAATATAGTATTTTGAATTCTTTGGGGAAATGTTATGAAAGTATAAGGAGTGTGCGAACCCCGCAGTGATTGTTGTAAGTCAATAAGACCAACAATGGTATTCCATTTGTCCGTTACAAACAGTGAACGATAATTTATTACCTTCAACGCAAATTGAACCTTATTACATAGATATAGAATGGCCGAAATGTTAACTTTACCTTAGAAATGTTTTAGCGAGGAAAATTTTAGTCTGTTTATTCTAAGAAATGCATTCTATCGGAAAATTGTGGGAATGGAGTTTTCAAAATAATATTTCTATTGTTATTTATATTTTATAAAGTGTTTGTTGTCTAGCAAAGGAGTTGATCTACCAAAATCCCTTGCCAAAATATTTGTCGCTTTTATATTGGAGCACGGCTTATGACCAGAGGCTCTACCATAAATTTTTGCTTTGTAATGTTAATACTTTATTTAAAAAATAATGCAACCTATTGGTTGTTGTTGATGGTAAGCAGATACAAAGTCAATAAACTGGGGTTGACCAATAAATTGTTGTCTTAATGTTCTTGCTTGAGATATACTAGTAAGTGGTTTTTTCGAAATTGTAATTCAAATAAAGAAGATATCATAAAATCTCAATAAAAGATGACAAATCTCTCATTTGATATGTTACTGAGGGGAGAAAGTGACCTTACTTTACTTACTTCCGAGTTGGGGATCAACTAAAGTGTTATCCAACGAGGCAGGTTTATTTGTATATTAATGATATGAGATCCTAAAATTCTACAAGCGTATATATACAGACTCTACGCAGAGTAAAGTCTACAGTAACTCCTCTAAATCGACTGACATATAGGTCTTTAGGTTCCCGTCCTTGAATAAATATTGATTGTGATATCGATATTTACATAAATACGGACCTAAGGAAAACCTAGATTTAAGAACAACCTAGCCAAATTTACTTACCGATCAATCTCGTCGAAATTTCTTTTAGGCAGTCCATCGCCGTAGTATCCACCAAACTGTATAGGGGACATGATTCGCCATAATTCTCTCTTCAAACCTATTGGACTGCAACAAACATTAAATTAGTTGTAAAGTATTAGCTCAGAATATCTAACAATATCTAACGTTATAGATTAGACTATCCTCGCACTTCTGACATACATTTTGTACATATTATGTTTTATAAACACCCAGACCATGACAAACTGTACAGAAAAACATACGATTTTTTTTTGCCACGGGTGGGAATCGAACCTACGACCTCCAGATTTAACGCCAAAGGCGCAACCACTAGTCCACGGAGGCGGAGTGTGTATTAATATGTATATTCTTACTACTATGCTTTGTGTACACAAATAATAAGAACGTTAAATCTATTAAACACAAATCTATAAATAATATTCTCAATGATATTCTAGTTTCGTTTCTATATAATATTTCATTTCGGTATTTCGTGAATTATCACATTTCATATCCTCTTTTACTTATTTTTTTTTTTTACCAAATGTAACTATCATTAGGTTTATTTTTCAGTGAGTGTGTAGTATGCTGTATGCATCACACCAGGGGTCCTAAGTCCATTTCTATAAATAATGTGTTCTACGCCAAAGGAAATTTCACGCTCATAAACTCATAATGACCTAGCTGCGAAAGTAATATAAACGATACAGAGGTTTTTTTTCTTATAATTGTTATTTTCATCTATGAATCATCATCATTATTTTTAGAATGCGGTTACGAAACGCGCAGTTGATTTGACGACAAAGCGTGAGGATATTAAAATATATAGATTCATAATATAATGTAAATTCGCTTCCGCCCATTTCGCGGCATTGTGGAAGCGATCAGTGTTATTCAACAGCAATATATTGTTCGACATGCCCACGAATAGAGACTTTGTGGGTCTGCTTACCATCAGGTAGATGCAATCGCTCAAGCTGTGCTCCAATAAAAAATAATATCTTAGTGGTTAAATATTATCTAGGAAAATAGTTAATATAATCAATTTCATGAATAATTTGCACATTCAATATAAGCTTGTAACTTTTGAATTTTAAAATAATTATTATATTTAAGAAATTGTAATTAATTTCTTGGCTTCAATATTGGTTGGTAATTTGTTGAACCCCTGTCTTCCTAAATTTAATCTGTACATTGTTGTTATGACATATTAAATTAGCGCCTGGTTTTCAGGATATATATGGTCAGCATTTAGGAATATTGGTAATAGTACCTGGAATACTCATATGGCATAGGATCTCTAGAGCGATGGGATTCCCGCACCTGCCGAATCAAGTTTCCTCCGCCTAGAGTGTCTAAATTTCTGGTTTTGGAACCTAAAAAGTTCAAAACAACATTAGAATTAAAACTAAGGGCTGGTAAATCAATCCTTCATTAATATTTAATGCGGGCTTGTATCAAAATTATTAATTTACGAGGGTCTAGTCAATGATCTTAAATTATTTATACTACTTAAGATGGTCCTTTCTTCTCAAGTCACAATTTGTTCTTTTAAGTTGTATTACCGGAGTTTTAAGGCTAGCTTTAATTTAAGGAAGAATTGATTTAAGGGTTTTAAGTCATAAAATCAATTTAAGTATGAGTATTAAATACTTACCGTTCTAAGAGTACATTAAGATGGAATAAATCTAAGAAAAATAACACATATTAGATGTTCATGTTGATTTTATTGGAGAATAAATAATTATAAGTATTTGGTATAAATTATCACAATTATAAAATTAACAAATTTATTATTACGTAACTGCAAGTACTGATTACACGAAGTTACCTCCCCCTAGGGAATCTACTTCCCGTACAAAGTTTCCACCTCCTATGGAATCCAAGTTGCGTACAAAATTTGCTCCCCCAATAGAATCTAAGGTTCGTTTAATTAGGTTGGGTCCTCCGAGTTGGTCCAAGTTTTTCTTAACAAAATTGCCTCCTATTGAATCTCAATTTCTTACGTATTGCCTCCGTCTAAGGCATCAATAAACCTTTTTCCGAGAATATTTCCGCCGATGCCATCTAAGTTTCTTCCAATGAGTGATCCACCTCCAATGCCATCTAGATTTCTGCCTGTCATTGATCCTCCGATGCCGTGAAGATTTCTGCCTACCATTAATCCACCGATGCCGTCTAGATTTCTCCCTATAAGAGAACCTCCTCCGATGCTGTCCAAACCTCTACCGGTCATTTGCCCGCCCATTCCGTGTAAGTTTCTTTCCATGAGAGATCCACCTCTGCTGTCCACTCTACCGTTAGAATTATAGTTATATCTTTCGTATAGATCTTCATATAGTGAAAGATATCTTAGATAATCTAATAAATCTTGTGAATTTAAATCTGTAACAAATTTATTTTGTTTATTGTTATAGAATTATATATATTTAGTATTTAGATAATTTGAAATATTTTACTTACCACCATTTTAATGGTGCAGACTGTGATTAGTGAAAAGTGCACTTTGTGGGTTTGATTTTGTAATGCATAGTACCGCCACCAAATAAGTTATAAATAAATAAGAACGTGTGCAAGAACAAATTTAAATAAATATATACATAATCGTGAATATAAAAATACATTTTAGAATTTGAGCGTGTGCAAGGAAAACATGTTTTGAGTATAATTGGGTCTTACACAAAAATATATCTTAAACTTTATAAAATAAAACAAAACTAACTTTAAGTATTTAAAGTTTCTGTAACATCATATTTTTGTGCTTGACCCTTAATACTATGATACGATTACAAAAACTTGTTACCAACATTATAAAAATCAATACTTGTCATTAAATGGTGTGTCTGGGATTGCTAGGTAGTGGTTATTTGTGTAAACATATAGACAGTGCCTTTTTTAACGCTTCATTAAGTGTGCAATACCCTTGTATACAAAATAAGAATTAAGTATTTAACTTACCACCTGGACCAAACTGATCTGCTGAATTCCTTTCACCACCAGGTACATCTTGCGACTGAAAAAAAATCTCAATTTATTTTGAAAATTAATGAAACAAAACATAGTAATTTTTTCGCCAAGAAAAAATAACAGGAAAATCTGCTGTTTATTTAAAGTCAAAGTAAATTTGTGTTAGTTCCTACAATTATTTTTTTGATCAATTACAAGGTTTTGACAAAATGCAACCTTTAACAAAGTGTTTGGGCAAACACTCTGATTATGTTCCTGATTGGATGGTTTCACTTATTTTTATTGAGGCTCTATCGATTATTTTTAATAACAATGATTCTCCTACAATTATAAAAAAAGCGTTTTAAATATTTGTATATGTATTTAATAAATTCTAGTTATATTTATAAATAGGTTGCTTCTCATCAAAATCATAAATGTGAAAAAAGGACCAATAAATAATCTACTACCTTTTGATCTATTTAAAACATCTAAAGATATTGGCTTCGTCAAAAGAAAAGTAAATATATCACTTAGACCTAGTGATATGGAAATAATAATAATAATATGTAGGACATTTAAAATACATTTTATTATATTTCATAAACACCCCGATCTGGGTGTTTATGAAGCAAGCTGTACGTACTGATATTATTTGACATGAATGGAAAATGAACGGCCTAGGGTACAACAGCAGTAGCACTGTTCACTAGACTACGAAGGCTTCGATCTTAAATCTAAGTTATTTACTGCAGACAAAACACATGCGAGCATAATATAGATTACGACTATAATTTTATGGTACAGACAGATAGAAGTTAAAATCAGGTCTTACAAATGTATATTAAGTTTTGAAGTTAATAAAAGAAGTCCTATATATTATGTAGAGATATACTCGAAGAGAGACAAACGGTCTGTCTACCCCGAAATGAACTTGGCGTAAAGATGAATAATAAAATAGGACTCACCTGATGGGAATCAGCTCTGCAGGTCACCACCACCGCTGTTATAGCGACAAGCATCGCACCGCTTATTACGCGTACCATTTTGCCTGCGACAATATAAAATACTTATAAAGCAAGTATAAATAAATAAAAAATGTACTCTATTTCTCCGTCTATATCTAAATGAGTTCAACCGTAACGTTTACCATGTCACTTGACCAAACTAAGAAATGACTTTCGACAAGAAACAATACAAAATATAGAAATAATAAGTATGTCGAAACGATTTCACGTGTTATGCTAAAGGCGCTTGTACACTTAAATACGTGTGTTTGCGGCAGACATGGCAGGTCTTTAGTTTCAGTTCTTTGCTTGAGAAAAACGCGCAATTTTATAGATTTTTTATTAGTTTCGAAGTATTTTTAAGTATGTATATAACTACGAAACTGTACGGATTTTCTTAAATCAAAGAACCGAAACTGAAAGAACATTGGAGCCACTTAAGCAGTCTATCTACGTCAAAACTTGTGGCGTGTGCTCACTTTTTTTGTCTGTTGAAGACTTTTCTGATTTTCTTATCGTGTACAAGAGCACAACCCATTTATGTATTTTGATATGTTTAATTTTTCTTATTAGAATTCTTCACGTTGGTTAGTCGCCTACTTGGCTGATTAATTATAATACATAAGTATTTATGGCTATTAGATACGGTGTACGTTGAAAATGAGCGCGTGTAAAGTGGTCACGTATAAGCTGAAGGGTAAAAATGTAATTATGAGTTTCTGAAATTTACCCTTTTCGACTATTTTGTTTAACTATTTATTTATATATATCTTATTGATTATTTATAAAATATATAATTACCGTCCATTATACTCTCCACCTTTTTTCGACAACTTAAAATCGTACCTAAGTGTAAAAACTAGTGGTCGGAAATTCGAGAACAATTATACCTTTTAACTTCATTTATTCCGAAAAAAAATGCCTTTTTAAATAATATTTCAAAATTTTCATATATAGAAAACCAGATTCCCGATATTCTTTATATAAAAAATATATAAAACGTAAATTAAGAAAGGCATTTTTTTTTTGGAAAAATGTAGTTTATTTGCACCCGAATTTCTGATCTAGTATTGGTTTTGGGGTTGATATTAGCCAAAACACTTCGACCCTATGGAATCTTTTGTGTATATAACATGTAATCACTAGTAATGACATGGCATAAGATACATGTATTTAAATTTTATATAGGTATAGTATTATTTATATAGGTAGCTATCTAGTATTATTAATATTTTATAAACTTGAACCATTAAGAAAAATGAGTTACTACAATTTTATTTCCTACGAGATTTTAATCTAGTAAATACTAAATTATTTTATATTATATAACGTAGCATGTGCTCTTCATCTACCTGGTGGTAAACATAAGAACATAGTCCATGAATTAATGAACTTTTATAATTTACAAAGTAACTTTAAGTTTTAATAGACTGTATTCGAAAACTTCCCTTAACTTTGTAATGTGTTTACATCGTTATCTTATGGAAGTAACCAATTTGTCAGGAGAGACGTTATTAATTGGGATCCGCCTTGATGGGACTAAGGCAAATACATTAATTGTTGTAAGGACGGTAACGGTATCTTATAATAATTGAATATTATATAATAATATTAAATGTTTACAATATTAAGACAAGAAATACCCAAAGTTATATTGTATACTAAGTTAGATATGTAAGATAGTTGTATATTAAGTAAGAGCTTAGTTTGTGACCAGAGTAATATGTGTAAATTGTCCTACATATATAAAAAAAAGTTTAAACTCGACCAAATTAAGTATAGGTTAATTCCAAGAATTTAACTTCACACACTATTTTATCTTATACAAATATTTAATCTTTGAATATAATTATTGTTTGGTACACACTAGGTTCTAGTAAAAAACTAAATGTAATACTATACTGAAAAATGCAAATTTAGACATGTCCAGTATTTCAATCTAGCGCTGCTTAGCCGCTCAGCATATTTCTATCCAGTCTAGCATTTAGTGTAATATATTCACATTTGTCAAGTAACGTCCCAACGTCACTGGATCGCAGCACTGGATTGAAATACTGGACCCGTCTAAATTGGCCTTTATATTACTCGAAACATTATTGACATAAGGCCCTTGGCTCCAGGATTGGTCGTCCGTCAGCGGACTCGTTTATTCTATATAAACATAGCCACGTCTGCAGGGACCCTTAGATATTAAAATTAAAACAAACAGTTTTATTCCGTTCCTACATTTTTTATTTTTTTATTTACTTTGGTACTTGTAGAAGGTTTTGCACTTAATATATATTAAACATCAGTTATTTGAATAAGAAATACTAACGTAAAGCGAATTACATTTTTCTATTACTTCATCAAAAAAATAGAGAACTGGGAACGAACTAAAATATTTAAAAGATTTTGGGTCTAGGTAGGTCTTGTGTTATTAAACGTTGACGGTTTATTACTTACTACATGCTATATCATTTTAGTATGGTTGATTTAATATGAACTCTACTAAAATGGTATAGCATGTAAGCTGTAAGCCTTGAAAATGATTAAAATGATGCTTGTTAGCCTTAACTGGAAAATATTGATAATGTTAGGTACATAAGAAAAAACCTATCGTATAAAAAAAGTTTATTTTATTTATTTATTTAATCAACTGCATCCTATTACATTACCTATTTATCACAAGATTTATTATTTATGTCACTGCGCAACTGATTAAGCAGATGACAACAAGGTCGGACCTAGGATGGGGGAACGTTTTATACAACAAGGCCATCATAAACACCGCAACAAGCTCGCCACTTGTTAGGTGTTGCCTCCGAATACCATCAGCGAAATGAGGATGGGTTAATCTCTTCGCTGGGTACCCTAAGACCGTTTAAAAAACAGTTCTCGTGAGCCAAAAAGGCCTTTGATGGTATTTATTTATTATTACAATTTTTTTTTTTTTCTTTCTTTGATTTTTTTAAGGTGTATTTTTACTTTTTGATCACAGACTAAGCTTTACGCTTGTACGATGCGTACAAACAAAAATACAAACTATAGTTTATAAACACCTAGACCATTCCAAGCTGTACAGAAAAAATAATAAAATTTAATATTATTTGCGAAGAGTGGAATCGACTCCACGCAGGCGGTATTTGTAATATAATTCATAATAAAAACAAAAGGTTCTCAATATTTTTGTTTACCTACACAGTAAATAAGCAAAAGATGGAGGTCACAAGAAAATAAACTTATCAAGTATAATAAAAGAGGGCAATGCAGAATATTGTATATCAACTGTAGAGAAGTGAAATGGTTTCCCAGAGCAGTTTACTGGCAAGACAGTTAAACAAAGAGGTCTACTTTGTATAGAACCTAATAAATTGTCGTCGGTATACAATATTCTAAAGAAATATTGCTTCATATTTATATTTATTTGTTATGTTATGGTCCGACACAAACTATGGTATCATAAAATAGTTTAAGATAAGCATTGTATTTTATTTTGTTGAACTTTAGAGATGAACTAGTATTGTTCACGTCTTCATCTGCCTCGAAATTTGAATTTGATGCACAGTAATTCTACACGGACTGATTTGTCGGTGATTATGGTTGTTTCTGGTACACATAGTACCAGCCTAGATATTAGTTTGTGACCAGAGCAATATGTGCAAATTGTCCTACATATTATTAATATTTGAAAAAATTACAATAATGTTTGACCAGAGGGGAAATCAATCTAGCCCACGTTTGAATAAAACATATAGGGCTTTATTTAACTAAGTATTTACATTTATTGCCCTGGCTACAAACTAGCAACCCCTGGATTAAAATCAGTAATCTTGACCACTCAGCTACCAATGTTTTAAATTATATTCATAATAGATGATTAGTCTCTAGGTTTCCCGGTGTTCAAGAGATCCTGCATCAATTATTTGGTGGTAGGTAGGGTGGTAGTCTCGTTTCAGTTTGCGACTACGAAACGGGCGGTTGATTTAACGATAAAACAGCGAGAACATTAAAGTAGATGTAAAGCAAATTCGCCTTTGTCGCTGCCCATTTCGTAACCGCATCATTTAGCGACCTATGCTGTATTGATCGTCCAATTACAATAAATCTACAAGAATATCATTTTACTTATTGTCTTAGGTTATATATCCCAGTATGTCTCACGTTTTGTCCTGAAGGGTATGTCAAATTGTAATATAAATTCCTTTCATGTTTGGTTTCATATTATACAAAGTTAGTGACCCAGTAAAATATTGTTTGAAGTCCCTCTCTGTTTCAATGACCAGAAAAAAATCGTGAGAAATCTATACTAATATTATAAAGCTGAACAGTTTGTTTGGTTGGACTCGCTAATCTCCGGAACTACGGGTTCTAATTAAAAAGATATTTTACTATTGAATAGCCTATTTATCGAGGAAGGCTATAGGCACATAAAATCATACTACATGAGTGGAGTAACAATGTAAATGTTGTAAAATCGAGGATAAAGTATTCCTTTTGAGAGGGTAAACGGATAAAGTTACGCAGACGTTGTGCGGATCCAAAATTATTTCTGATCCTATTGACTAATTAATCCTTTATTACTATTATTATTATATAGGGTTAAAAGATTCTACGTTAAGTAGAGTCAGTTCTAGTAATTTATTTGGCAATAATGCGTCATAATTTTAGTCTAAAACATAATAAAATTTATATAATGCTGTTCGTTAACAACTTTGTAATAGTCTCGTTCACATTCATAGACTTTGTATGTTAGTTTACCATCAGGAAGATACAGGGATACATGCCGTGACATAACTACAAGAAGATAATTAAGGGTAGGCTACTATAAAAGGACATTATAAAAATTAAAATTTCACATAATTATATTTTTCAACATTTATTTTTTTAAACAAATATAATAAGGACTTAGGTATATTTATTAAAAATTTCAACGTAGATTTAACCTGATTTAGATTATTTACTCTAATATCTAATATATGTGCGTAAATCGTGAGGTCGTGAAATTATAAAATATTATACGAATTATAGCTTAGAGACATAAGTTACAATATAATAAGCCTATACATATAGTTTAGTAAGTAGAGCGACTTAAAATAAACACAATACCTCTCTAGACAAGTCAAATGGGTACTTATCCCTTTTTATAAAGTATTTTATTTATATTAGGCAATCTTTTATAACTAACTCTCTTTTATTATAATTTGTGCCCACATGAAGGCAAAACTTATGAAGGATTTTCTTTGCTACTTTATATGTAGATTTTTTGTATTTAAAATATTATTTATGGGAAAATTATTAAAAATATATCAGAGGATATGGAGCCCTAAAGCTTACTTTAGGTATATATTATTTAGTCATTATGTTATTTAAATCGGGTCCCAAATATGCCCGTCCTCAGATTTATTTATTTTTCTTACTAAATAATAACAAAAAATGCTACCAAAATAAGAGTAAGATTTGTCTAAAAAATATAAAACCAGAATGTTATTTCATCGTTGTTTGTTATTTTTGTAGCAGTCAGTACAGTTTCGTATAAACTGAATAATATTAATACCTATAACTATTATAAAATATATTATATGTGATTCAATTGTACAATAATAATTTTGATAAATAAAAAAATATAAAATGTTTACTTAGTATTTTAATTTTTTAAATCTGCTACGAAAGTGCTACGTAAAGTCGTAGCAAAATATAACTTCGTTTTTTTCCACGCACACTTATAAATAGCGAAGGGTTCCATGTATACCATCTATATTTCTTATATATCATTTATCTGAATCTATTTTTACACTAAACAATTTTACTCACAAAAACTTAAGTTTTTAGATTCAACATTTAGATTATTTTATAGTGATATTGATAAGTTTTGGGTTTTGGTTCTGTACAAATATAAATTGCTTTATTGAATTAAGTACACAATATAATAATCGATTTTGCGAATAGTAATTTTTTATTTATTATTAAACTATTATGGGTACTATCTACATATAATAAAATAAATCCAAGTTAGAAAAAAATAATTTAAAACTATTATCTGTAGAATAATTTTCAAAATACTTACGCTTATCTCTTTTGGAGTATTCAAGAGAAAATTGTAAAGGAATCTATGTGTATCATACAATTTCAACCGACACTAACAACACCGACTTAAAAAATCTAAGAAGTTTATTATTCGTAGCAAAGAAAAAAAGTTCTACCAACAAAAGTTTTAGAAAATTCTTGAATTTGATTGAAACCGACGAAAATTTTGTTGAAATATTAATTACCTAAGTTAAAATTAAGAAGAATTGCTAAATAGTTTTTACAAGTTTCTTTATGTTTTAATTATTAAATGATCATTATTCTGCATTATGCCTATAGATAGAAATATCTTAAAACACAAGTTATTCATGCAAATAGCAGACACCAGGAGAAACATCAGTAACATCGCGCCTCGAGACTGCGTAGACGGTCTTGGGTTGTTTTATACCCACCTCGTCGTAAGCGATGGTATTCTGGGTCTACAACGAACAAGTGGTCAGCTCACCGCAGTGTTTTATACACTTTGTAACCCATCTATAAACAGTTTCACAAGTTGGTATAGAGAAACTGGGACTCATAGATTAACGTCGTCTCCAAAGTTGTCTAACAACTTTGGATATTACATTAATTTTTATACTAAAAACTTTTTGTGACCTAAAAACTAAGTGTTTTTAACAAGTCGGCCACCACGTATATTATGGGATTAGGAAAATCATCTGTCAGAGAGAATATATGACTCTTAAGCAGAAAACGTATTACTTTTATAACATATCAACAAAAGTTATTGAATATATAATGCTTGTCTAACCATTTTTTTTAAAAGATATATTTTGCTTATATTGGATATATATTATAACTTGTATTTTTTTTGTATATTTTTAAACACAGTGTTAGTATAAGGTATTCTCTGAGTCTATAAGAACTAGTGGCAAGATTGCCGCGTTGTTTGTATACACTTCTGAACTTCACAATTTTTTATAGTAATACTGGGACCGATAGCTTAACGTTATCTCCGAGGCACTATAGTTGTTGTGGCTTGGTTTCCTTGCCTATTCCTAGAACTCAATATCTGTCCTATTCACTTTTGAATTTACGCGGCATCGTCACGTGACCTATGCGGCGATGCGCAAGCGCAACCAATCGGCGATCGAGCCTTTGTACAAACAAAAAAAGTAACCTAAAAATAGTGTGCCCCTGCTAGCACCTTTAATAATAGAAATATATAAAAAGAACAATTAAAATAAGTGAAAAGTGTAGTGCTTGGCCGGCCTGGCTATTATTCGTCGTTGAACCGTGAGTACCTAGTCTTAATCCTCCAAGTTACCTATTTTCTTAACACTTAGATCAGCAGGTTTCATTATCCCCTAGCTTGGATGTGAACCAGGGAAGTCCCTTTAAAGTAAGCAGCCCAAAATATAGATGCAATATTGACCACAGAGCTATTCCGCAAACAAACTTAATTATATACCTACAGTCCACTGCCTAAAGCACATCCATCGTTTTTTGGTACCTTTCGAGCGCGAATATTCCTATAGATTACTTAAAATATCAATAACATTAATTTAGAGTTCAATTTCATAAGAAAACTTCTAAAATTAATCATAGTTCAAATCACAAAATTATAAGATTTCATTCACATCATATCTACCTACAGCGGTCATTCTAGAATGAAAGCTTGTAAAGCTTATTTTGTGAAAATATTGTAATCTGTTTTTGAGTTGCTCATTATGTTGTGTTCGAATAGTATATCATAATTATTTAGTCAATTTGGTAGGTACTTTATATAAAAGTAAGTTGACCACGCATTCAACTTTGCTACTTAGGTGCAAAAATATTTTACTTTTATTTTTGTCTTGATTAATTTATATACTTAACTTTATATAAACTAATACTTATTACCTAATTTTATATTTACCTACTAATACATACAATCAGTATATCTTTACGACCTTGCTGCGCAGAGGTAGTTAACCCTATGTTAGACTACTAACCTAACATAAATTAATTTACTTTTATATTTGTTTTATATATAATATTTATTTTAGTAAGTACATATATAATATTTTAACGTATTTTTCAACATGGAAAAACAGCTTAAAATTTTCCTCTCCCGTCGGGAATACATCTTTCAGTCAATGCAAATTTTATACGATTTATCCAAGGATATACATACTGATCAGGATAAATTAAGGTCATTTAGATCGCGTTACAAACGCATCGAAGAGACTCGTACTGAATTTGTTGATGTGATTGAAAAAATCGATGAAATTCAGATAACTTTAAAACCTGAAACAGTAATAGATATGAAGCAGGTTTTGGCGTTCGATGAACTATATTATAAGGTAGTCGCTGCGGCCGACAGCATAGCGCCGTCTCTCACCAGCGCCTCCTTGCCTAGCGCTGCTGGTGAAGTCACCATCGATTCCAAACCGCCGTTGTCGGCGTCGCGCGCTCGACTGCCTAAGATCGATTTGCCAAAGTTCGATAGCAACATCGAGAATTGGCAAACTTTCTATGATACATTTGTCACATTGGTTCATGATAATAATACTATCAGCCCTGTCGAGAAATTCCATTATTTAATTTCTTGCCTAGCGGGCCCTGCGCTTACTATAGTTAAAGGAGTACCGGTTACTAACGAAAATTATATAATCGCATTCAATGCACTAATGGATCGTTATGAAAATAAACGAATCATTGCTGCTAACTATTTAGAAAAAATATTAAATTTTACGCCTTTAAAATCACCCGTTTTAAATGATTTATTAAAATTAACCAACACTCTTTACGAGTCAGTTAACGCGTTACAAAATATGAAAATTCAAAATTTGGGCGAATATATTTTGTTTCATCTCGCTTCTCGAGTCCTCGATTCCGATACGCGTAAGCGGTTTGAAATTCAGAATGTTTTTGAAATACCTACTTTTTCTAATTTATTAAAGTTTTTACAAGACTATGTGAAGATACTAGAAACTAGTGAACATCAATCTTGCACAAAACCTCACGCCAAGCCGTTCGAGTCTCGTCCGAAGTCTAGTAAAAATTATAACACCACTATGCTTGCCTCACAAAATGTACAATTTAATTCATTTAAATGTATATGTTGTAATTTTAAACATAGCATTTACAAATGCCCAAAATTCCTAGGCTTCAATACAGCAGCTAGACTTAACTTCATAAAACAACGAGGCATTTGCACTAACTGCTTGAAGTCAGGTCATGGTCACCAAAATTGCCCGTCAAAAACATATTGTTTGAATTGTGGACAAGGTCACCACACCCTTCTTCACCCTTCAGCGATCGTAACGCCAAGCTGTTCCGACACGGTGGCTGAAAATAACACGAGTTCCAGCGTTCACCATGGTACAAGCAGAGCTCTCGTGCTGCTGGGTACCTGTACGCTACTGGCGCGAGCCGCGTCCGGCCCGCCGCAACTCGTACGCGCTCTCATTGACAGCGGGGCGCAGGACTGCTTCATCACTGCCACCTGCGCGCGTCGCCTTGGTCTACCTATACGCCGCACCAACCTTACTGTTTCTGGACTCGGTCATAACACTGTCCATCAAATCAATGGTATCACCGATTGTGTCATCCAACCGCGTGACGCTGACGAGCCCAGCTTTAACATACGACCTATTGTAATGACAAAATTAACTTCAAAACTACCTACAGTGAAGTTACCAAGTACAATCCGTCATCATTACAAGGATCTTACTTTAGCCGATAAAGACTTTGACAAGCCTGCTGAAGTCGATCTTCTTCTGGGCGCTGAACTATTCAGCGATATTTATGATGGACAACGTATCGCGCCCGGCCCAGGTTTACCTGTCGCCATGCACAGTATTTTCGGATGGATCCTCACAGGGAAGCTCGACGCAGGATGTCGATCACCACCCTCAGTGACCTCCCTGGTGGCGTCCACGCTCGCTATCGACGAAGTGGTCCAGCGTTTTTAAGAAGTCGAGGAGCCTCCACAATACCGAATCGTTGCGCCAGAAGATGAAGAATGCGAAAGTTTATATTCTAAATTGGTTCATCAAAATTCAGATGGCAAATATGTAGTGCCTATTTTATTTAAAGAATCTTACCCCGTGCTTGGTGATTCTTATAATAATTCCTTACGGCGATTTATTAATTTAGAAAAACGTTTAACTAAACATAATCAGCTTAAAGGCGATTATGTAACTTTTATGCGAGATTACGCCAATCTCGACCATATGGAACTTGTGAACTCTCAGCCACCTGTTGGTAAATATATAATACCTCACCACTGCGTGATTCGTCCTGACAGCACAACAACCAAGCTACGTGTTGTGTTTGATGCGAGTTCCAAATCCTCAAACGGATTATCACTAAATGACTTAGTGTATACCGGCCCTAAGCTGCAAGCGAATATTATCGATATTCTTACAAAGTTCCGTCTTCATACTTTTGTATTTACGAGTGACATCTCTAAGATGTATCGAGCTATTTTAATAAGACCTGAGGATCGTCCTTGGCAGCATATCCTATGGCGAGACTCACCATCGGAGACCATGACTGAATACGAGCTCCGCACCGTTACCTACGGCGTGAGCAGCTCACCTTATTTAGCTATTCGGACTTTGCAACAACTTGCAGCTGATCACGGAGCTTCGTACCCATGGGCCGCTAACGTCATACGTCATGACGTCTATATGGATGACATAATCACTGGTACGTCATCGGTAGAAGAAGCGCTTCAGCTTAAACTCGAGCTGACCCAACTGCTACATTGTGCAAGATTTGAACTTCACAAATGGAGCATGTTGCTCGTATTTTTGACCCTCTAGGCTGGTTAACTCCGGTCACGCTTATCGCGAAACTGCTCCTTCAGGATCTTTGGCGTCTGAAGTTATCATGGGACGAACCCATTCCCTATGACTTAACGAAAGTCTGGAATGAATTTGTTTCCGAGCTAAACAATTTAAAATTCATTCAACTACCTCGTTTGGTCGTACCGCGACACGCAGAAGATTTCCAACTCGTCGGTTTTTGTGACGGATCCACAAAGGCGTACGGTTGTTGCGTCTATCTTCGCGCTGTTAAAAATAATTATGTGCATATTAATTTGTTGATCGCGAAGTCCAAAGTGGCTCCTTTAAAACCTCTTACGGTGAACCGATTGGAGCTATGTGGCGCGGCCTTGCTTTCGCGCTGTCTTAAACATATGTTTACTTTGCTTAGCGATAAAATTAATATAACAGATCAAATCGCTTTTACCGATAGTAGTACAGTGTTGTCATGGCTTAACACTGAACCGCATAAGCTAAAGACATTCGTGGCTCACCGCGTTGTCCAAGCTATAGATTCAGTGCCCGCCAAACAGTGGAGACATGTTTCGACACATGAAAACCCAGCAGATCTATGCAGCCGCGGCTTGAGTTGTTCTCAACTTGCGGACTGCAGCCGCTGGTGGTCTGGTCCAGAATGGCTGTCCTGCGAGTTGGCACGTTGGCCAACTTGCAGAGAACCTAAGCTTCTGAACTCGTGCGAGGAAATGAAATCGTCATCCTTGGTCTTTTATATTAGTGATAAGGGACCGGGAGACAATCTATTTATTGAACTCATCGACCGGTTTTCATCATTTACGAGGCTTATTCGTGTAGTTGCTACATGTCTCAGATTTACTAAAAACGTCAGAACGACTCTAAACCATAGACTCAAAGATTCATTACGATCTGTAGAATCAAATGCTGCTATCGATAAACTAGTCGAAATTATACAATGTAATTATTTTGCTAGTGAAATAATCAGCATTAAGGAGAATCGACCTTGCACTCGATCTCTTCAAAACCACCTTTCATCGATTGCTCTGGTCTCTTGCGAGTGGGGGGACGATTAAAGAACTCTGATCTCCCAGATCAAACTAAGCATCCGTACTTGTTACCGAAGCTAACTAGACTATCTTCTTTGATAGTCGATCATTTTCACGTGAAGTACCTTCACTGTGGCCCTCGCACATTGCAGTCATTGATACAACGACGATTTTGGATACTAGGTATTCGAAATTTAATCCGGTCTAGACTGTCCAAATGTGTGATATGTTTTAGACATAAACCTTTGTCCTGTCAGCCCGTCATGGGTGATCTACCGGCATCCCGAATCGAACAAGGGTCTTGTTTTGAAAATATAGGGATTGATTTTGGCGGTCCATTTGTAGTCAAGGAGAGTAGACGACGAAACGCGCGTTCCTACAAGGCGTGGGTTTGTCTTATAGTATGTTTGGCGACAAAGGCCGTTCATTTAGAGTTGGTCACGGAACTGTCCACCGAAGCTTTTATAGCGGCGCTAGACAGATTCGTTGCACGACGTGGTATCTGTAGATCGATCCTTACCGACTGCGGCACCAACTTTATTGGAGCAAAGCGTTATTTGAACGAAATGTTTGTACTATTGGAAAACGAAAAATGCGCTATCACCAATGAGTTGACAAACCGGTCAATAACATGGAATCTAAATCCACCAGGAGCGCCTAACTTTGGTGGTATATTTGAAAGTGGAATCAAGTCCACCAAATATCATCTCAAACGTGTGGTAGGAAATCCGCTGACGTTTGAAGAGTTTGTGACCGTGCTCACAAAAATCGAAGCGATGTTAAACTCGCGACCACTTTGCGTACTTTCCTCTGACCCTCATGAAGTGAATGTGCTAACCCCTGGACACTTCCTGATTGGTCGGCCATTGGCCTCACTGCCCGAGCAGCAGTTTGAGGATTCCAACGTTTCTTTGAGGTCTCGCTGGCAGATGATCCAAAGACTTTCACAGTCCTTTTGGCGCATCTGGCAGAGAGACTATCTGCATACATTGCAGCAGAAATCTAAATGGTTTACTAACCAAAGACGCGATCCAGAAGTAGGAGACGTAGTGATACTTCTAGAACCGAACTTAGCCGCTACGGAATGGAGGTTAGGTCGTATCTTAAACGTGTTTCCTGGCAAAGACACTAAGGTTCGAGTAGTCTCTGTACGCACAGCGAAGGGCGTTTACACTAGACCTGCTCGAAAGGTATGTCCCCTTCCTATCTCTGATTCCTAATTATTAATGTATTTATTACTTATATATTTTTTGTATTTTCAATTTGTTATGTTATATGTGTTTTATATTTAGTTAAGTTTTGTTTTAAGTTAAGAACTAGACATCCTTGCCTATATCTATTCGAATACAACGTTTGGAGCTTTCTTGACCTTGCATTCAAGAAAGGATTTAATGTGTGAAATCCCTAGATGATTTCAAGTGGGGAGAGATGTTGTGGCTTGGTTTCCTTGCCTATTCCTAGAACTCAATATCTGTCCTATTCACTTTTGAATTTACGCGGCATCGTCACGTGACCTATGCGGCGATGCGCAAGCGCAACCAATCGGCGATCGAGCCTTTGTACAAACAAAAAAAGTAACCTAAAAATAGTGTGCCCCTGCTAGCACCTTTAATAATAGAAATATATAAAAAGAACAATTAAAATAAGTGAAAAGTGTAGTGCTTGGCCGGCCTGGCTATTATTCGTCGTTGAACCGTGAGTACCTAGTCTTAATCCTCCAAGTTACCTATTTTCTTAACACTTAGATCAGCAGGTTTCATTATCCCCTAGCTTGGATGTGAACCAGGGAAGTCCCTTTAAAGTAAGCAGCCCAAAATATAGATGCAATATTGACCACAGAGCTATTCCGCAAACAAACTTAATTATATACCTACAGTCCACTGCCTAAAGCACATCCAATAGTTATGTTGTCAAACAAATATGCATAATTGTTGGAATTAAAAACTCATTGGTACACACCCGGGCTTAAACCTGTGACCTTAGTATTTTTAAGTCTATGGTCTGTCTAACCATAACACGTGTGCGAAATATAATGGATGTATTTCTTTATTAGAGACTTAATTATATTATGAATAAAACTCTTGTCCTTTTCAGTGATTTTTGGGTCCTTCATATTCATGAAATATGTAAATTAAAAAGCATAATATACGGGTGTAGTTAATTAAGGGTATACAAATTTAAATAACACGATTTTTGTTTTACAAAAAATATACTCTTTATTTATTTTACGTTTATTAAATGAGATATGCTGGCCTTAGGTTTATTATTGTAAAACTAAGTAGGTTTTAAAAAACCTACATTTAACTCGTCATAAATATTTTAATTTAATAATGGCTTTTTGATATAAAAAGGGTTAAAGGGGCAATATACCATACAATGAGGCATTTTTTTATATACTTTTTTAATGGAGCACGATGTGACTATTTATCTGCATGATTATAAGCAAAGCATTGATCCCTTCCACTACCGGCCAAAATCGGCCAAATGATGCGGTTACGAAAGACGAAATTAGCTTTACGACTTTTATTTTTATATTATTGGAACACGGGATGTGACTTTGTATCTACCAGGTGGTGAGCAAACCTATAAAGTCCATAAATGGGGTTAATCAATAATTGTTCTTAAACAATATTCATCGCTCCTACAATTGCCGGATAAATGATGCGCTTACGAAATGGTGGCGATAATGACGAATTGCATTACGAGTATATTTTAATATACTCCCTGCCTCATCGTCAATTCAACTACCCATTTCGTAACCGCACCCTGAAAGGAGACTACCACCCTGACAACAAATCGATGCAAGTAGTTTCATAAAAACCGGTGAACCCACAAAAAAAAATTTACAAGACAAATACACGAAGGTGGAATTATAGGTCTTATACCTAGGTAACTGGTACCTTATGGTGTTGACGACCTTCGGGGAGCCAGTGGTGGGGTTTATACCCCTCATCATAATTATACTACCTCATCGTAGCCGATGGTATTTTAAGTTGTAGGAACATCGTTACAACAGAATTAAACAAAAAAGTAATTTAAAAAATACTGGCACAAAATAATGCTTATAAAAAAACAAATATGATTACGAAATGTTTTCAATGAGTGTTTGCATGCAGTATATAAAAATAGATTGTTTAAGTTTTAAAATGTGTAAAAATAATAATTATATATATAAAGTACTTTACAAGATATTTAATTTAAATAATTAAGTTCCACAATAGTTCCTCCACAATTCAGTGTAAACCCAACAAAAAACACTTTATATATAAAAATAAACTTAGAACGCACCTACCTGTTGGTACAGCCTGTGGTTGATGTTTGGAGGGCGGCTCGGATGTTGCTTGCGGTATGAGGACGATGGTTACCCGCCGGGGTTTATATACTCCGCTCTGAAGGACCGAGCGCCGCCCCGCATGTAGGGCGGGCGGGTTTCAGCGACCTATTATCACCCACACCTTACTGAAAGTTGAAATCGTTAGCAACAAGTTGCAGCTGTTTTATTATTTTAAATATACTATAACGGCTTATATTTGTAAGCTACGAATAAAATAGTAAATTCTTAAAAAAAAAAAATTGAGTACGAGTTGGTTAGATTTTAGACTAAAAAACAATATTCACCTGAGTAATTAATAAAAAAATAAAATATGTATAAGGCTTTTTTTTTACACATAATGGTCACAAACTAAGCTCAATTAAGCTAAATTTCAGTTGTTATGTTTTAGCTATCCAACTAATTTAGTTACTTAGCTTTCGCTGTTTATTAAGAGACTGCAGATCGCAGATCGAGATTAGGCACCTAATCTCGATCTGCGATCGTCTTCGACGAGACGGGACGTTGTGTAAACAAGAATGTGAAAATATAACTTTTATACTGTTAATTATAGAGTTGAAATTCCAATGCTCCAAACATGTTCAAAGTGGCGAAGAATTCGCCATTCGAATAGGATCGCTAAAAAAATCCGACAACACTTTTACAAACACAGATAAAGAAAGCAGTGAGGTACTCTTACAAACTCACTTCCCAGACTGTCAACTAACGATATGGACTGGGAAGTAAGTACCGCACTGCCACCAACGGATGAGGACTGGAGAATCGCGAAATCAGACATTACGAAAATAAAGGTTGGATGGGCTATAGAAAGTTTTTCCTCCTTTAAGTCAGCAGGTATAGATGGAATTTTCCCAGCATTTCTTCAGTGGGCCTCGCCAACCTACTGCTCTTACTAACAGAAACATTCACCGCGTGCCTAGCTCATGACTACGTTCCAAAACAATGGAAAGAAGTAAAAGTAGTTTTTCTACCAAAACCGGGAAAAAGTGACTACACACAAGCTAAATCCTTCAGCCCAATCTGTTTTACCTCATTTCGAATAATGGAAAGGCAATGTGACAAACACCTAAAAGACATAATCATAGTTAAAGAACCATTGCGCATTGCATCCTTATCAACATGCATATACATCAGGAAAATCAACGGAGTCAGCACTACACCATGAAGTATGTAAGATTGAATCGACTGTAACCAATAAATATCGCGTTCCGACCTCAGCATCGCTGCCACGGATCGAAGTCGTTCCAGCGCCTGGAAATGTTAGCAATTCAAGTTACCACCAATCGTTCCGCGAACAGAAATTTTAACACGAAAAGTTAGCCTGGCTACTTTTTGACAGATATTGGTTTACATGTGAATATCTATCTACAAATTGGAATTTAATTAATTATTTTATATATTCATATCTGCTTTAGTTTTAAAAGTTCGATTAAACCTAAAAAATAAGTTTGGTGTTTTTAAATTCAGCTTTGGTATGTTTACGTTGTTAATTAAATTAATATTATTTTTCATAGGTCATTCAATAAGATACATAAATAAAACACAATATAATAAAAATACTTTTGCTATATTTCGCCTTATTAGGGCGTCTTCAGGCAACAATATTTTAAATTAATATTGTAATATTATAAAATTATTGTATTTAAATAATAATTAATTAAAAAATATTGATTTATTATATGATTATAAGGTAGTAATATTTGTAATTTAAATTATTTAATTCAAAATAGTGCTTCTTGTTAAAAAGTGGCATCAAAAATCAACACTTATTGTTTCAGATCTGCATTTTAGCATCGCTAAAAAAAATGACATGGCTGTGTTGAAACGGGCGGTCGCGCTGGTTTTTGATGGCACCACGAAAAACTGCCCGCGCTACCGGTTCGAATGCAGGGAAATAATCGACTTTTAGGACCCTTCATTGACATCGAAGGGGCCTTTGATAAAACGTCTTTTGTCAGCATATCATCGGCACTAACCAAATATAAAGTGGAGCGGACCAATATAGGATGGATAGAGAATATGCTGAAATAACGCGCGGGTCAGCTCACCGTGGAAAGAGGCATAGCAGCAAAGGGCTGTCCGCAGGGAGGGGTCTTGTCCCCCCTTCTGTGGATCCTAGTTGTAGATGGACTCATAAGAGTATTGAACGACCAACGGCACTTCACGGTGGACTACGCGGATGGCCTAGTGATCCTCATAAGCAGAGCATTCGAGAACATACTGTGTGACTCAATGCAGTGCGTATTAAGAATCATTAAAAATACTGGTGCACAGCAAATGGCCTTAATGTAAATCCTGATAAAACTAAACTGGTCCTCTTCACTAATAAAAGAAAACTGAGGAACATGAAACCATCAACATTATAATATTTAACAAAGAACTTCAGATGTCAAGGCATAATGCTAGATAGTAAATTGAACAGGAGTAAGCACCTTGAGAACAAACTGAAGACAGTCACAATGTGGGAATGCAGAAGACTTCTAAGAAAAACATGGGGACTCAAACGACTCAAAGATTACCATGTGGCTATATACTACAGTCATCAGACCCACTATCACCTATAGAGCTTTGGTGTCGTGGCCTAGAACCACTCAAACCACGGTTACTGGCTTGCTTAGCCAGAACAGGATGTTTCAAGGATATACAATACGAAGCTGCTAGCGCTACCATAAGACTCAGAGCCTCTGGATAATGGAAAAAAGACAATCGATCAAAGTACACTCAGTCATTAAACGACTACCTTGAGATAAAACCACTTATTAATGCAGTGGACGACAGGTGTCCTCGCGTTCACATATTTGTCAGAAACTATTCAATCAACACAAGAAGACGCGATCAATCAATGTGGTCTACAAGAGGCCAGGATTTATTTACACAGACGGTTTAAAAATAGAACACGGAACAGAACCATAATAGAAGTAACAGAGGAAATACGCGCAAGAAAGAAGAATATGGTATACGCATACTATCAGACAGCGCAGCCGTACTAGCATTGAAGAAGAAACACATAAACTCGAATCTGGTAAAATAATGCCTCTACGCACTGGAGACCATATTAGCTGGTAACAGGGTCACTCTCCAGTGGATAAAGGGACACAGCGACTTCCTCGGTAACGACATGGCACGAACTGGAGAAAAAAGGTTCAGTTACAACACCGGTAGGAACCAAACCGTATGTACCGTTTTATTTTAATACGTTCAAAAGTTGGCTAAGGGACAACACCTTTAATCATCACTGTAAGTATTGGGCCACTTCTTAACTTACAAAACTGCAGGTAGGCCAGAGAGGCGGTCACCAAACCTAGCCCACGTCTAGCTCGAAACCTGTACTAACACAATGTGTTAACAGTAACTGTGTTAACAGAGGTAACCTGCATATGGTGCTGGATATACTTACCCGACACTTTCCATTAAATAGGCACCTTACAATTTTAGGTATCGCCAACAGCCCTCTATGTAGAGGTTGCATGGAAACTGATGAATCACCCAACCTGCTTCATTGCACTGAGGTGGCTTTATAACAGGCAAAAATCCTCACATACGATCGGAACACGGAGGTCGCTGGCGAGGAGGCCTGTGGAACACCCGGAATTCTTGCCGCCTTCTGCAAGAAGTTGGGCTGTCTAGAATAGTCAGCTGACTCACGCAAAAAGCCAAATTAATCTCTTGGCTTATTGCAGAAAACGAGCCCGCCATAAACATCCTCTACAAAGTTATTTCCTTCAGTATGTGCGTCTATAATAATATGAAGGACATTATACACATATTGCGCTGGTTTAAATAAAAGTAAGAAAAAACGAATTTAGGTAAATATTGGCCATAATTTCAAACAATTTGTTAGTTAGGGCTTAAAAACATTAATATGTTTTCTCGAAAATAAGCGCTTTCCTATAGTTTTCCGTTTGAAGTTACAATGCACCATGTGATCCTTATAAGCTATACTACCAGTTGGTGCAATAATACAGGATAAGTTTTTTTTTAAATAAACCGGTTCGATTCCCGGCTAGGAGAATAATTTTTCAAATTTGTGCATCTCTGAAGCCCTCCCACGATCGATTAACGATATTGTCAGAATGGCATCATCGCACTGTCTGTGTAATTTCTGTAAATTGTAACCGACTAGTCGGTCAAAATATTGAGGTGCAGTATTTTGTTAAATTAAACGGAAAATACTGTGTTGACTGTAATATGTGTTCAAACAATGATATTAAAATCTTAAAATTTTAAGATAGCTCATCAAGAACAACACAAGAAGAAGTAGAAAAAGCCCCGGATTTAGTGTGTTGAGTCTTTTGACTCAAGAAATATTTATTTTTATAGCTAGATAAAAGATTATTATTACAATGTAACATATTTTGCGCTAAATAATTCCATGCCATATGATAAATCATTGATAATTAGTGCTTTTAAGCCAATTTTTTAGTGATGTATACTTTCTTAAAATTTGGTTTATCGATAACTCGACTAGTTACATACACAATTTTAAAAGTTTATTACTATTTCAGATTTTTGAATGTCCTGAAATAAGGAATCAGTGGATCAAAGCTGTAGTACACCTAATTGAGTGGCAACAAAATAATCAAGGCTTTGTTAAAAAATGTCTAAACATCATGCTTTATTGCTGTAGGTATTATCAATAAGAAAATTCAAGAGCGATTCTGTTCCAACTATTTACGAATAATACCCAAAGTATATTATCCGGTAAGAATATTTTTTAGGATCAATATTATTATATTGTGATAATATAATATGTAATACTAGTCGTTGCGCCTTTGGCGTTGTATCCGAAGATCGTGGATTCAATTCCCGCCATGGCAAAAAAAAATAGTACGTATTTTCTGTACAGTTTTTCATGGTCTGGGTGTTTATAAAATATAATATGTATTAACATCGTTGCTTCTGGTACACATAGTACAAGCCTAGATAGGCTTAGTTTGTGACAGAGCAATATGTGTAATTTGTCCTACATATTATTATTATTCAGTGATGATCATACCTATATTTACAAAGGTGGCCTAATTTATCGCCAACCTTAGCAAAATCAATAAAGATGTGTAAAAATTGTTATTTAGGATGATTAGATGTTATACAGGTTGTATTTTTCAAGTGGGCCTCCAAGGCCAAGTCTTAATGTTTTATGGACTTATTTAAAAAAACTTATTGGATCCTTGAAGAACACTTTAGTTATAGAATGTTTTGTCTCTTTTACAAATATTCATTTTACATGCATACATACATACATATCTTCACGGGTGCCTTACGGCGCCCGAGACCGCCTGGACGGTCCCAGGCTACCCAGCGGAGGGGTTTTAATCCCACCTCGTCGTAGCCGATAGTATGAGTCTACACCGAACAAGTGGCTAGTTCGTCGCGATGTTTTAAATAGACTCAATAACCCATCTATAAACAGTTCCACAAGTTGGTATAGTGAAACCGGGACCGACAGCTTAACGTGCTCCCCGAGGCACTATAGTGGTGTTGTCAAACAAATGTACATATTTTTTTTAATTAACAACTCATTGGTACACACCGGGATTCGAACCAGGGACCTAAGTGTTTTTAAGTCCAAGGTCTAACCCACTCGGCCACCACGTATATTTATATTCATTTTAGTTGTTAAATAAAAGAAAAAAAACCTTCTATAACTAAAGTGTTCTTGAAGGACTCAATAAGTTTTTATGAGTAAGGCCACTAGTTTTTATCAAAATAGTCCCGAGACTCCTTTGAGCATTTTTCACAATTCCTTGTAGTTTAGGATTTGGCCTCCCACTATGCCGGCTTAATGATGCGGTTACGAAATGGGCGGCGACATGGACTTATTTGCATTATGCAGTTTATTTTAATATCCTCTCTCGTAATCACACAACGAAAGGATACTACTACCTCGAAAATAAATCGATGTAAGAAATGTTACGATTATTATAAAAACGAAAACATAAAAATGGCGTCAAATATTGTTTTACTTTGAAAGTTAAATGACAGCTAGTAGGTACATTCGGACACTTTGGTGCAACTCAGCCTAAGACTCTCTGATGTGTGACCAAAAAACCGACAAGCGGATGGAAACGAGTATTTGCTATTCGCGTTATTTGCTATTCGACAAATATGCTATAGTTGGCATATTTGTGCACACGAATAACCCCTCTACACATTGGCGTTGTCGGGCGAATAAGGCATTAACACAAATACGCCACACCAAGTGAAGTGCCACCATTAGGCAAGATTTTTATTTGATAGCTATCCATATGTTTTTGGCTAAGGGAGCTGTATGCTGTTTAATTAAGCGTTCTTTTAAACTTGTTAAAACTAACGTTCTGCTTGTGCGAAGTTAGCGGCCAATTTTCAAGCAGCCATTTTTTTATTGTTTATGTGAACGAACCCTTATGGTTATGCAGCCATTTATGTAGCGGCCATTTTTTATTTATTAATTTAGATAAAACATATATGTCACCAATTGCTGATAGTATTTTTTTAATGTTAGTAAAAAATATAAGAGAAAATTAAATTACAACCGCAATGGAGATGTTTTTTTATAGTTTTGTATTATAGATGAGCTATTACTCCACTTACTACATACTTATCAACCTGACCGTCTTTTGAACGTCATTTTTACAAATTTGTTTAAATATAACACAGCAGCCATATTAACATATTCAGTCAAAACAATTTTTCATACCCAATGTAAATAATTTCTTATAGTATATTTCATGCTGTCTTCAACCATTACCTCACGTTACATAACTCTTCAAATAAAACACAGCAGCCAAATACCATATTAACATTATCAAGCAAAACTCATTTTCATCCCCACTGTAAATGATTTCTGACTAATAGTTCATAAGATGGTTTATATTTATATTTATAATATCATCTAGTTTAATATTAATAAAAAATCCAACAGTATATTAATAAGTAATCCACGTTATTTATGAACAAATACATAACTCTAATACTAAAGCAAACTAATGTTAAATAACTTGACCGCTTCCGTAGACTAGGGGATGCATCTTTGGCGTTGTATCCGGACATAGTGGATTCGATTCCCACACATGGCAAAAAGCAATATTAGTACGTTTTTTTTGTACAGTGTGTGTTGGTCTAAGTGTTTATAAAATATAATATGTATTATATCGTTGTTACTGGTACATATAGTACAAGCCTAGAGCTTTGACCAGAGGCTCTACCATGGGTTTGCGTTGCGTTGTTTTGGTAACAAGATTGAATAAAACGATCCTATTGGTTCTTGCTCACGTATACGTAAATGAATACGTTACGTTTCTACAATGCGCAAACCCATGGCAATATTTATACATGATCGTATATATTATTATTATGTACTTAATACTTAGATTATAAACTAAGATTAAATACCATTTTGTTTTATTCAGCATTAAAAAAAACTTGTGCGTAGTGTTCTAGTCAAGCTTGTAGTTTCTAAAGATACTATGATGCATTAGTATATATTATGATGGTTTTTTATATTTGCATCGACATGCAACTATAAAAAATCCATAACAAGACAATAATTTATAGAAAATTGTACAAGTATCATTATACAATGCGGGAATATACAATAATATAATATAATATACCTGAAGAAAACTGCCCGCCAAAATTGGTACTTATAAAATAATAATTTTATAAGTACGAACTTTCGGGGCCAGTTGTCTTCAGATATATATTATTGTATATTGTGTAGTGGACCTAGTTTATCCACGTACTCGACTCGCTCGCTAGACTCAAGTACGGATTTTAGCTAGTACGTCGTCTCACCTCACCGATATAACGTTACGAGTTACGACTAGACATGCAACAAATATATCAAAACGATTTTAAAATCCGATTTCAAACACAAATCGGTTTTATCGATTTCTCAACTAGAAAATTCGATTTTCGACCTAGTAGCCGAACCAAACGCTAAAACGATCTATCTATAGATACCATCAAACGACGAATTGTAATGTGTATCCAAACGCAAACTGACTGATGTAAAGAAATTAGTTTTCTCTCTTTTTAACATAAAAATTATAAAAAGGATGGCGCGAATTTTGCTATTCAGTTTTGTGGTTAGTCGGTTACGGAAATCTATTGCTCATTGATCTATGCAATCAATATGATTCTTACTGCTAAGTACTTAAAGTCTATATTTGCAAAATTATGTGTTGGTTCGTGGTTTTGTTTTCTAGAAAGAATGGTTTTCGTAATAATAATAATAAAAAAAATACAAAACAAAAAAAACGTACAAAAAAATAATTTAACCTGGATCCAAAAAGATTTGTTAAATAATAATAAATAAAAAACAAACACAAAATAAAAAATCTGATTTTTAGCGGTACGGTACACATTTGGGTTTGTCGTTAGCTAATAAAATGAAATCTAAGTACGCAAGCGAATTGGCGAAGCTAAAGCGCTACTGAAATCGGATATCCAAAAACGGACATAAATCTGAAATCGGTTTGCGTTAAAAACCAAAAACGCACATGCCTAGTTACGACATATTAATAGAAAAAAAAAACATCGATATTTTTTTACATTAACATCGATCCCTAGACCTGAATATAATAATAATAAATCATTTATATTTATTTGGGGAATCTAATAAAAGAACACCCAAATTAAAAATCTAATCTTTTATATTATAGAGGGGCGTCTTCTCTACCCCCTCCATATCTATTCATCCTGACCTCAACCACTGATCTTACGAAATTCAGCAAATACAACACAGCAGCCAAACTCCATATTAACATTATATGTGCATCTGGATTGAGAGAACTAATCAAAACCAAGCAAAATGACTGTGTTGGCATTTAGTACCATATTGTAGAAACTTATATATGACTATTTTTAATTTGTAAAGGCGAGGAAAAATAGTTAGGGTCCAAAAATACGAATCTCCCAGGGGAGCGTCGTCATCAGTGACAGTAATTTGTAGCGATAAAATCCATACACTTGTACTAACATTTAGTACACACATCGTAAGAAATAGTCATAAGAAATTAAAATATTTGTAGGCTGAAATGAAGAAGATATAAGGCAAAACATGGATCTCTCAATCCAGACGTTTTAGATTGAGTGATCCTTTTAAATACCATGTTAGGCTGAGTAGAAGCAAAAGTTGATTATCCAGCATTTAATAGTACTTTTCGACATTATTCCAAAAAATAAATAAATATCCAAATGATAACCGTTAAAAAGTTATAGCAACTTCGTCATTTTTAAAACATCATGACTGAGTGATCTATATTTTCACATATATCTATTACTTTCATCGCACGGAAAATCTACTCTAATACTCTAATTCTAAAAAAACATCTTCTAAACCCTGCCATTTAAACAATTTGTGTAAAGATTGCACTTTATTAGATTTATAGATTCCAAATTTACCCATACAGCAGTCGTGTAGGGTGACCATATTTAGTTTTTAATTTTTATGAAGCATGGCATATTATTCTGTAAATATATATAGTTTAACTTTCATTTTAATGCAGTAAAATTACAAGTTGTGTGTAAATCAATGCTAAAAAAATACATAATAAACCATTTGATTTGCCTATTGATTTTATGACTGCATCAAATTGAAAGTTGAACTATAAATATTTACAGAATAATAAGCAATGCTTCATAAAAAAAAATAAAAAAACATGGTCACCCTACACGACTGCTGTATGGGTAAATTTGGAATCTATGCAACCTTCACACAAATAGTTTAAATGCCAGGATTTAGAAGATGTTTTTTTAATAATTCGTAGAATTTTAGATTTTCTGTGCGATGAAAGTAAAAGTAGATATATATGAAAATATAGAGCACTCAATCCTGATGTTTTAAAAATGACGAAGTTGTTATAACTATTTAACGATTATCATTTGGATATTTATTAATTTTTTTGCGATTATGTCGAGAAGTAGAAGCAAAAGTTGAAGCTGAGTAGAAGCAAAAGTTGATTATGCCAGCATTTAATAGTAGATTAAATGCTGGCATAATCAACTTTTGCTTCTACTCAGCTAACATGGTGTTTCAAAGGATCACTCAATGTAAAACGTCTGGATTGAGAGATCCATGTTTTGCCTTATATCTTCTTCATTTTAGCTCCAAATAGTTTCGAATTCTTACGATGTGTCTCCTGAAATATAGTATAAAAAAATATAACATAGAGTATTTTTTTTTTAAATATATTTTTTCAAAAACGAAAGGATGTTAGGTTAGGAAAAAATGTTAGGGTCCAAAAATAGGAACTCTCACTATTTTTGGACCCCAACATTTTTTCCTCGCCTTTACAAATTAAAAAAAAAACATATAAGTTTCTACATTATGGTACTAAATGCCAACACAGTCATTTTGCTTGGTTTTGATTAGATCTCTCAATCCAGATGCACATTAACATTTTCAGGCAAAACTACTTTTCATTCCCTCTGTAAATTATTTATGATAGATTTTTATTAAAGAGAAGCGTCTTCTCTACTATACTATTCATTGTAGTTAAGCTTGACAATAAAACGCCCAGAGAAGGCCGCGATCCTGCCGCCCCGGGTCATGGCTCCCTTGGCCCTATGGTAAATACGCCCCTGGATTGTTGTTTAAATGCATTGATCGCTTTCACTATTCCAGCTAAATGATACGAAATGGGCGGCCTTTGCATTGCATTGGTTTATTAACAAATCCACTTCGAATGGATACTTGACAAGAAATTGATGCAGTTGCCTCCTAAACGATAAACCCACTGACTAAAAAACTTGCCGGTTTTTCATCTGTATGGGTATATAGATGTTACCTGTGTGAATCTAATTTTATGAATAATAAATGAGATTTTCTGTGAGTTTCTTGTCACTGGAGGAGACGACTTTGTGCTTGGACCCAGTGGTCATCTTCTATTACAAACCCATTTCCGCCGCTTGCCAGCAAGTCAACTCTATTACTAAGCCTTCACTGTCCATCATATACCTTATGCGAATACTGTACGCAAACGTCCAAGCGCCTGTCAGATTCGCACTTGGCCACAGAAGAAATAATAGTACAAGTACAGAAGCTCTACTCCAAATGATCAATTAAATAAATAGCGACTCTTGCACCGACACAATAAAGATTAGTTCAGATCGCACAGCGCTAATGACCTACATTTATATTCACCTAAAGTTGCCTCTCTTTCTATCGCGTCATTCTTTACTTTTCTGACGACGTTAGGGTTTAAACAAAACCTAGGTTAGGTACTTAGTAGTAAGTACATAGATCATAAAACAATTTTATTTTAGGATGTCTGCTGCATAGGTATTTCAACCTAAGGAGATACGGAAGCCATACGGCACACTACATTGTCTATGAAACTAATTATTGCCTTTCGGTGTATAAGCACAAAAGAAATAATAATAAGTACAAGTAATAGGTAGATTATGTGGAATGATATAAGTGCGAATAATACCTTTAAAGGAAACAGATTGTACCTACCTACTAAGTTGAAAGAAAAACTTACAAAAACATTGCCTCAGTATATTTGCTTAGTCTATCTTATTTATTACTAAGCAACCTACGTAGGTACCTAATTGGGAAAATAAATAAGTATGTACGAGCAAGTATGTATGTTGTCTTCTTAATCAAAACTGCATAATATTTCTAGTATTAGTTAGTTCATAGTAGTGCACTAACTATTACTACCTATACTTATAAAACAAAACTATATAAGTAATTAAATATCTATGAAAGTACGTAAATACGAGAGACTTAGATAACTATAACAAATGACAACATTTGGTACATAGAAAAGGTGGCGAGTAATGAAAATTCGCATTCTTATAAACAGACTACTAGACACGTTTTGATATTTTTTTGTACCTGCCTAATAACCGTGGTAGGCGTAGATTTATTTACCTTTTGAGGTCCTTTGGAAGTATGAAAAACGTAAGGTCCGGATCCTTGTTACTATTATTTAAGCAACAGAATGTGGCACAATAAGCTTTAGACCTCATTTTAGTTAATATAAAATATCGCGACGAGGCGCGTGAGTATCATACACACGTGCGACTCGGCGGTTCGCGGCAGTCCACTGAGGGCTGCCCTCAAAAATAAAACCCATCCGTGGGTACGGCCGGGTACTTGTAGCTTCGTACCTAAATCGCGGAGTGGAACACCCCTGACTTTGCTATGTTTTTAGCCAAGTGCAAACCAATAGGATCGCTTTATTTCTCTAATAAACCTCTCTTATTGGTTGATTCCTATCTATAGTTACTAGCGACTATAGTAAAAATGGTTTACAAAATCTAGTGGTAGAATTACTGACGTGCTGGTACAACCAAAGGTTGAAAACGCTTGCTCTACTATCTCCGCAGCGGCCTCCGTGGCTATTCACCCTTTCGTGAGACCTAGTGTGTCGACACAGCTGGACTGCCACACGAGAGCTCGGCCCGTTCTTGTTGGATCAATGTCATAAAGGGACCTTATTCTACTAAATGAATTGGATATTAACTGCATATAAAAGTACCTAGTACCTAAACATTTGAAATATTTTCTTGATAAGCAGTTGATACCCAATTAATTTAGTAAAATCAGGTCTTTTATCCAACACGGTTAATATCAACCTTGTTGAGGCGCTTTGCGGTAATGCTGGTAAATTGAGTCGTATACATTTATGTACTGATATTTATAATATGTAATTTGCCCGTGTTATACCTGACCCCAGCTATCCCTTTCTTTCTTGACCACTGGCCCATATACCTTACCTTTTCCTATAACTATCATTGGTCATTTTCGCTCGGTACCGATGAGTGTATGGGAGAAAAGAACGAGTCGTTTATGAGTTCGTGACGCAAGCAGTAGTGTATGCCTAACAAATCTCGAAATTCGATATAAAAACCGCCGCTCTCGTTTTACACTACCGCTCCGGACTCCCACTATACCCGCTCGCGAGAATAATCGGAGAAGTCGACCAAACCCACAATCTTAAGTGCTATCACTCGTGCCTGGAACCCACGGATACGACTTACAAGGATTTGAACCCTGGACGTGCCTGGAGTGTTGAATACCGAGGTAGGTCCTTTCTTTCATCTCCTTAACCTTATTATATATTGTTTGTATCAGTGCATCTTTAGGTACGACCTATATATCTACCACAGCACCCGCATCTCGATTATACAGTCCACTTACGCGCAACCATCAATTTGGTCAATTCGAGCCAGGATTCTGGTTATCGTGAATCAGGATTAGGTTTTTATTCGTTAGTGTGTATTCAGTAGGTATATTTTAGTAAAATGGCACCCGTAGAAAGAACTGGGTTAGCATTAAAAAAGGTTAACGCGAAAATGGCGTCTCATTTTATTCAGTTACAATCGTGTTTCGATTGTATTACCAAAGATATCTTTAGTAATAAATTGCATTCAGATAACTTTTTGGCTAAAGCATCAGGTTTGGAGATAATCCGTGGTGAGTTCATCGCTATGTTAGATGAAAAGATCGACTTAGAATTCGCCGCGAACCCTGACTTTGAGCCAAATTATAATACCCTGAATTCTTTTCAGGACTTATATTCGCGGATTAAATATACAGAGAATTCTATTTTGGCACAAAACAGCACAGAACCCCCAAGGCACTCGATCGTAGGTACTAGTCGTGCTCACCATCTAAAACTACCTCGGTTGGAGTTATGTTCTTTCGGCGGAGATATTGAATCCTGGCCAATGTTTTATGAAAACTTTAGGACAGTTATTCACGAAAATGCTGACCTTTCTGATGGCGAGAGGGTTCAGTATTTAGTGGGTAAACTGACCGGAAAAGCGCAAAATATTTGCCACGGTTTCCTACCTACCGCCGAAAACTACACTGTTTTGTGGAACGCACTAGTTAATAAGTATAACGATAAACGCTTGTTGGCCTCGTCGTATTTTGAGAAGTTGTTAAACTTGCCAAATATTAATAACGCGAACGCACTCGAACTGGAAAATTACATCGACAGATTTTCATGTTTAATATCGGCGATCAAACAACTTAAATTTGATAACTTGCTAGACTTCTTATTTATTTATATAGGCTCTAAAAATCTAGACATCGAAACTGTAAAAGGGTTTGAATCTTCGATTCGCGAGTATACCAAACTACCCACCGTAGACGATTTTGTGGAGTTTGTGCGTGAGCAATCGCGTATATTGCAGCGCGCTGGTAATATAATAAAACCAGTTTCGAAAGCGCCCCCTAGCGGTAGGAATTTCAGTCAGCCTAAACCGTCTACTTCTAAAAGTTTTGTGAATTTAGACAATAGTAGCTTTATTTGTACCTTTTGCAATAATAGTGACCATTCGCACCTATATAAATGTGATAAATTTAATAGCTTGACGCCTCGTAGTCGGTATGATTTTGTAAAATCAAAAAATCTTTGTTTGAATTGTTTTAGTTCGTTACACCGATTAAATAAATGCAAATCTGAAAATAAATGTCGTACTTGTTTAGGTAACCATCATACCTCGCTTCATTTCGGTGGGAACGTCTCCGATGCGCGCGCCACTACGGACATATCGACTTCGCTTGCGCAGGAGGTTAATACTATCGCGCCGGCTTCCAGTACGGCTTCAACTGATAATAAATAACGTGAGCGCTGTCTCATTGTGCGCCGTCAATGAACAGTGCGCCGCAGCGATGCCCGACTCGATTGGGGCGAACAATGGAACTGTGTTACTGGGCACCGCGTTATGTAATGTTATTGACAGGCGTGGGAATATTATTCAATTGCGTGTTTTGGTAGATAGTGCATCGCAACGAGACCTTATTACTACTGCTTGTTGCGACTTACTTGATCTGCAAATATTTCCCCCGGCTGTTAAGCATGTCGCGGGTGTTGGTGACATCGCCCACCCCATTGAGGGCACCACCTGTGTGACCCTCCGCTCTCGACTTGACGACACAGTTCGTTTTACTGTTCAGCCATTCGTAGTAACGCGTATTACGAATGAGCTGCCCACTACTTGTGTAGATATAGCGCGATTGGATTACCTAAAGGACCTGCCGCTAGCTGACCAGGAATTTCATAAGCCTTCAGCTGTCGACATGATTTTAGGCGCCGAAATTTTTGCTCGTATTTTACGCAGTAATTCTATCACTCGCGGACCCGGCGAGCCTGTAGCTATCGAGACTTTGTTAGGTTACATCGTCGTAGGCGAGGCGCCGGTCATACGGTCGAATATTGCCTTGGTTAGAACCTTTTGTACTACCGAAAACACATTTGAAACAAATATTAGTAAGTTTTTTGAATTGGAAGACGTCCCTGACGTCACCCCGCTCACGGTCGAGGAACAGGAGTGCGAGGCTATTTATTGTAGAACCACTACGCGGGACTCGGACGGTAGGTATACACTCACACTTCCGTTCAGACGCGATACCTCTTTATTGGGAGATAGTTTTAAATTCGCCGCGCGCAGATATTATTCTTTGGAACGCAAGTTGTTGTTAAACGCGTCTCTTAAAATGGAATATGACAACATTTTTAGAGATTATTTAGAGAAGGGATATTTATCGCCGGTCGCGTTCGCCTCGGAGTTGGAGAACGATTATCATTACATCATACCCCATCACGCAGTAGTACGGTCGGATAAGACTACGACGAAGGTGCGAGTAGTATTGGACGCGAGTATGAAAACGTCCTCCGGGGTTTCGATTAATGACTTGTTGTTTACCGGCCCTAATTTACAAAATGACCTTTTTCGAATTTTATTAAATTTTCGTACGTTCGCTGTCGCTTTAAGCGCGGATATACGTCAAATGTACTTGCGCATAATTATTCAAGAGAGTTGTAGGCGCTTTCAAAGAATATTATACCGCTTTGATAAGAATGAACCTTTGCAGATTTTCGAAATGAACCGCGTACCATTTCGGTTATGTTGCAGCCCATATCTCGCTATTAGGACCGTTCGTCAACTCGCATCGGATGAAAAATCCCGATTTCCTGATGCTGCTTTAGTAGCCGAGAGAGACATATTTATGGATGATCTTGCCACAAGTTGTACCAGTATCGCCGAGGCTACCGACCTCGCCAAACAATTGATTGGAATGTTTTTGGCCGGAGGATTTGAGTTAGTCAAGTTCTCGAGTAACTCACCTGAGGTTATGGCTTCGATTCCGGTCTCTCATCGCGTGTCCGACGCTATCGAGTTTAGCCTGGATAGTCATTTAAAAATTCTAGGTATTCAATGGTTACCTGCCGAGGATTTGTTTACGTTTACTGTCAACTTAGAACCTCGTTCGTGTACCAAACGTAATATTCTGTCGGTAGTAGCCCGTTTATGGGATATTATAGGATTCGTAGCGCCAGTTACTTTATTAGCCAAGTTGATTATTAAAAATCTTTGGCAAAATAACATTGATTGGGATGAAACGCCGCCCCAAAATATAATCGCACTCTGGCAGAAAATTGAAATGGAGCTTCCACTTCTTCAGCGCATTAGACTTCCGCGACACGTAGGTATTTCGAAAGACTGCGTGGTTACTGTTTTAGGCTTCGCTGATGCGTCGGAGAGTGCGTACGGTGGCGTAGTTTATTTACACATTTTCGACCCTGCTTCTAATAACTACGTCATAAACTTGGTCTGTGCTAAGTCCAGAGTCGCGCCGCTTCGTACCGTTTCGCTCGCTAGACTAGAGCTGTGTGGTAACTTAGTTTTAGCTAAATTAATGCGCATTGTTATCGACACCTACTCCAAACGCTGTAACATTAATAATATTTTTGCTTTCACCGATAGCACGGTGGCGTTGGCTTGGATACATTCCGCGCCATCACGTTGGCAAACATTTGTGGCAAATAGGGTTGCAAAAATACAAGGATACCTTGACCCTTGTAATTTTTTTCACATTGCGGGAAAGGAGAATCCAGCCAATTGCCTTTCTCGTGGCTTGACCCCCGCACAGCTTATTGAGCATCCACTATGGTTTAGTGGACCCCATTTCGCTCACGCGTCTGTCCACTCATGGCCAGTGGATGAATTTGATGCCAATATCGTTAGTGAGGTTCCCGAAGCAAAATCCACCGTGCTGGTGAATATCGCCGCTCATGAACCATCGTTGCTATATACGCTTGCCTCCAGAATATCCTCTTGGAGTAAACTACTAAACATTGTTATTTACGTATTTCGTTTCATTAAGAAAATACCGCGTAAGTTTGAGGTATCTCAATTAACTTTGGCGGAAATAGCAATAGTTAAGGAATTACAACTTGTGCATTTCTCACAAGAGTTTAAAAATGTCCAAACAGGGCGTTTATTATCTCCCGCTTTTCAAAAATTAAATGCGTTTATTGATAAAAATAATATATTTCGCGTCGGAGGACGTCTTTCTAATGCAGACTTGGATTACGAAAGTCGACACCCGATCTTACTACCGGGTCGCGATCATATTGTCAACTTGATAATAGACCATTTTCATAGAAAATATTTACATACTGGACCTCAACTATTAATGTCATTAATTAGACAACAATTTTGGATTTTGGCTGCTCGCAATATTGTTCGCAAAAGGGTCCAGTTATGTAACATATGTTTTCGTAACAAGCCTAAGTCAACTTTTCCATTGATGGCGGACTTGCCTGCTTGTCGCGTGCAGGAAGCCAAGGCTTTCTGTCATACCGGCGTTGACTACGCAGGGCCTTTACAAATCGTGCCTTATCGTCGTCGTGGCATACGCAGTATAAAGGCCTACATTTGCTTGTTTGTATGTTTGGTTACAAAGGCCGTACATTTGGAACTGGCTTCGGACTTGAGTACTGAATGTTTTCTTAACGCTTTTAAGCGTTTTTTATCGCGTCGCGGTCCAATTTCGGTAATGTACTCGGACTGTGGTACGAACTTCGTTGGTGCAAAAACTTGTCTTGATGATATGCACTACCTAACCACGTCCTCAGAGTATAAGGACCAGATTAACACCGAACTTCGTAACAACCGCATCGAATGGAAGCTCAACCCCCCCTCATCACCTCATTTTGGGGGTATTTGGGAGAGTAACATCCGTAGTGCTAAGACACACCTCGCTAAAATCGTCGGCAATCAGCTTCTCACGTATGAAGAGATGATCACGATTCTGACTCAAATAGAAGCTATTTTGAACTCGCGCCCGCTTTCAACTTTAAGTTCAGACCCCGCGGAACCTCTTGCATTAACACCCGCGCACTTTCTTACCCTAACACCGTTACAGTCGCTTCCCACTCAAGGTCCGCTTTCGGAAAATATTAATCTTCTTAATAGAAAACGCCTGGTAGACAATCTTGTTCATTCGTTCTGGAAAAGGTGGAAACTTGAGTACCTAAATACTTTGCAATCTCGGAACAAATGGACAAAATCTAGTCCTCAAATCGAAAAGGGTACTGTTGTGCTGCTAAAATCAGACAACACCGCACCGCTTAACTGGCCTCTCGGTATCGTAGAAGATACATTTCCCGGGACGGACGGCGTAGTACGCGTGGTAAGTGTTAGAACCAATTCTGGTCTTTATCGTAGACCGGTAGTTAAGATTTGCCCTTTACCATCGCAATAGTTGGTGGATTCTTTATTTTAGTAGTTTAATTTTATAATGTTGTATACACCGCTATTATTTCATATTTCGTTTTTCATTTCGTCTATAATTTTATTACTATTCTATATTGTAATTGTTGCAATACATTACAATCGCTATAATATCACCAACGTTTCGTATAAATTTTCCAGTTCGGGTAAAATTTCGCTACTTTTTTGTTCGCTATTGTATAAGGTATATAATTTCGTATAATATTAGGTAATTTCGTGTATAATTTCGCTTTTACTTTCGTATACATTTAATATTTCGTGTAATTTCGCTATTATTTTCGTATTTTTTTTTTATTTCGTGTATGATTTAGCTATTGTTTTCGTGTATGATTTAGCTATTGTTTTCGTGTATAATTTCGTTATTATTTTCGCATAAATTTGATATTTCGTATATAATTTAGCTGTTATTTTCGTGTATAATTTCGCTATTATTGTCGTGTATAATTTCTCTATTATTTTATATTTGTGTATTATTACGCTGCTATCTTTATTGATATTTCGCTTTTGAACTGAGTCAGTTCAAGCGGGGGGGCATGTTGAGGCGCTTTGCGGTAATGCTGGTAAATTGAGTCGTATACATTTATGTACTGATATTTATAATATGTAATTTGCCCGTGTTATACCTGACCCCAGCTATCCCTTTCTTTCTTGACCACTGGCCCATATACCTTACCTTTTCCTATAACTATCATTGGTCATTTTCGCTCGGTACCGATGAGTGTATGGGAGAAAAGAACGAGTCGTTTATGAGTTCGTGACGCAAGCAGTAGTGTATGCCTAACAAATCTCGAAATTCGATATAAAAACCGCCGCTCTCGTTTTACACTACCGCTCCGGACTCCCACTATACCCGCTCGCGAGAATAATCGAAGAAGTCGACCAAACCCACAATCTTAAGTGCTATCACTCGTGCCTGGAACCCACGGATACGACTTACAAGGATTTGAACCCTGGACGTGCCTGGAGTGTTGAATACCGAGGTAGGTCCTTTCTTTCATCTCCTTAACCTTATTATATATTGTTTGTATCAGTGCATCTTTAGGTACGACCTATATATCTACCACAGCACCCGCATCTCGATTATACAGTCCACTTACGCGCAACCAAACCTAATACCTATTGCATAATTTGTTCCACAGCAGAAAATGTCTAGCGGCTGCGTTAAGGACACTGTATTCGTAATCGCGACATAAGTCATAAGCATAAGTCTCCAGTGCGTTCTCCATACAAAATGAGCTTTCGCACTTCCAGTAATACTCAATTACTGTTTGTCGCAGAATTAAAATAATATTTTTGTCGGTCATTGTATTTACTAATCTTTGTGTGTTTTTATTTTATTTTTTTTCAAATTCAGATATAAAAAAACACTTTAATTAGGTATTATATTATAATATAAAAAAAATAACCCACAACAGAAAGATTTTCGGGTACAATCATCAACATAAACATATTAATTTAACTGAGACTAACTGCCAAGTTGTAATATTGGAAGTACGTTTGTATGGACGCCAAATCGTATTTGTACTTGACCAATGTATACCGGAATCGGATATCATGAGTAGTTGTAAATAAAAGTTGTAGTAGAGTTTTAATATTTTAATAAAACTATCAATAATTTTAATAAAAATATTATTACAATTTAATCAAGTAGATAATAATGCTATGCATATTTTAGTAATTTGGAGAAAATACTTTAGAGGTAGGGACTTGACCTATAAAGATTAAATTTTTTTTAACATTTAAAATTCAAATTAGATTTATGTCTTTTTTCCTACACATAAATAAATATCTATAACTACACCGATAAGAATAAACCTCTCTCTTAACTACATTTTTTTAAGAGTATTATTTCAAAACTACACAAATATAGAGAGTTTTTTGTTGCTTAATTTATAGATAATAATACTAATAGGTAAAATATATATTAAATAGGTATATTACTGAAAACTTGTTTAAATACATAAATATTTTAAATTAAATATAGAAATAATTTTAATGTTTTTTTTACTAAATGGTTAGAATCAACTTTATATACCAGAATGGTATCGTATTTTTAATGTAAAATAGAAGAACATACATATAATATATTCAATAAATAATTAATAAGTATACGAGTATATAACAAATGATTAAAATACATAAATAGTTCACTTGAGCAAACTAACACCTAAATTTTTTTACAATGAGATTTTGTAAAATTGATTCGAGTCAGCGGGTAGTTATTAATACAAAAGTCGTTGAGCGAGAGGGTAGTCGTCGGAAGATCTCTTGGAGCCGATGGGGAAGTGAGATAGATCTATCTCGTCCATGGGGAAGTCTGCGCGATACCTCTTCTTGTCGAAGCTTGATCTGATGGAAACAAAAAACAATAAGGTGTCGTTCACAACACATGTGTTGTACGCCTCTGAGCATGAGCATGACTCAAGTCTAGATCTGTGACGCGTATAGTGCAAATGAACATTTTATTAAGTAGGTATGGAAAATATATTTTAGCATATTTAATTTACTTTTTTTATAAAACAAAAATAGTTACAAATGAAATCTAAGTCTTAAAGATTTCAATAATATACATGAACAAAATCTCGCCAATGTGCCGAATTAGACTGTGACAATTTAGACTTATTCTCAATTTTATCCGTTCGAAAGTAATTAAAATAAAATCAGTTGTTTTTTATTATTATTGTTATTTTATTTAGATTAATGTATCTTTCGTCTTCTCTTTGTACTTTGTATTAACGGGTGAAATAAAGTGAGAAAAACAACTTACTCTCCATGACCGTAGTAATTGGGTCTGAACATTTTCACAAATCTCTTGATGGCGTACGGGAAGGGCATGGACGTCTGATCAATCTCATCAAAGTTTCGCTTCTTCACAAAGTTGTCTAAGCCAGAACTGCAAAAACAAAAAAAACAAAATATTAATGGTGCATATTTTACTTTAGCGTTTAGTTGGGAGAAAGGTCTCTATAGCTTTACTAGACCTACTACCACCCATACAGATGCAAAACCCGTCAAAAACCTAGTACTGTTTATTTTTTATTAAAGTTAATTTTTACTGAAAAATTTAACAATACGGGCACGGTTTTTACCTTCATGCTGGCAATAAACAAAAGGTTTTGTGTTGCTTTTTATAAATGAAAACCTTCCACAGAATAAGTTCAGGTAATTTTAGAGCTTTTTACATGTGGAATTCTTATTCATAATAAAAACTTTAGTAAGTAAGTAAAGTAAGGTCACTTTCTCCCCTCAGTAACATATTCAAATACGAGATTTGTCATCTTTTATTGAGATTTTATTATTTAAAAAATCATTATGCGATCCTATTGGTAAGCAGATACAAAGTCTATGAATGGGGTCGAACAATAAATTGATGTCTAATTGTTCTTGCTTGAGATATACTCGTAAGTTTAAGGCTTTTTTGAAATTTTAATTCAAATAAAGAAGATATCATAAAATCTTAACAAAAAATGACAAATCTCTTATTTGAATATGTTACTGAGGGGAGAAAGTGACCTTACTTTACTTACTTACTTCCGAGTTGGGAATCAACTAAAGTGTTATCCAACGGGACAGGTTTATTTGTATATTAATTATATGAGGTCCTAAAATTCTACCAGCGTATAGATACAGACTCCAGGTAGAGTAAAGTCTACAGTAACTCCTCTAAATCGAATCCTGGTATTTAGGTCTTTAGGTTCAATTCACGTCCTTGAGTAAATATTGATTGTGATGTTGATGATATTTACATAACTACGGACCTAGGTCTAAAAACCTAGATTTAAGAACAACCTACCCAAATTTACTTACCGATCAATCTCGTCGAAATTTCTTTTAGGCAGTCCATCGCCGTAGTATCCACCAAACTCTATAGGGGACATGATTCGCCATAACTCTCTCTTCAAACCTATTGGACTGCAACAAACATTAAATTAGATGTAAAGTAATAGTGTGTTTCCTTCCTGTTATAATCTAGAATCCTTGAAACGAAACGTGAATAGGCATCTTAAGCCGGCATAATTATGGCAACCAGCGGTGAACCTGCATGCGTCCGCTTGTTGCTATCATTCCTGGACATTGCATACTGCTAAACATCAGGCGAATGTCACATAAGAGCTCAACTCTTATAAAAAAAAAAAAATTTCGGTATTTCGTGAATTATCAAATTTTATATCCTCTTTAACTTATTATATTTTTTTTTACCAAATGTAACTATCATTAGGTTTATTTTGCAGTGTGTGTGTAGTATGCTGTATGCATCACACCAGGGGTCCTTCGTCCATTTCTATAAATAATGTGTTCTACGCCAAAGGAAATTTCATGCTCATAAACTCATAATGATCTAGCTGCGAAAGTAATATAAACGATACAGAGGTTTATTTTTCTTATGATTTGTATTTTCATCTATGATTCATTATCATAATTTTTAGAATGCGGTTACGAAACGCGCAGTTGATTTGACGTCAAAGCGCGAGTATATTAAATTCATAATATAATGTAAATTTGCCTCCGCCCATTTCGCGGCATTGAGGAAGCGATCAGTGCTATATTGTTCGACATGCCCATGAATAGAGAATTTATGGGTCTGCTTACCATCGGGTAGATGCAAAGGCCTATGCTGGGCTCCAATAAAATAAAATTTAAAAATAATCTCTTAGTAGTTAAAGATTATGTAGGAAAATAGTTAATATAATCAATTTCTTAAAAATTGCACAGTGGGCATCAATATAAGCTTGCAACTTTTGAATTTTAAAATTAATTATAGTTCAAAAATTAGAATTAATTTCTTAGCTCCAACATTAGTTGGTAATTTGTTGAACCCCTGTCTTTCTAAATTAAATCTGTACATTGTTCATATGACATATTAAATTAGCGCTATCGCCTTGTTTCCAGGATATTTATGGTCAGCATTTAGGAATATTGGTAATAGTACCTGGAATACTCATATGGCATAGGATCTCTAGAGCGATGAGATTCCCGCACCTGCCGAATCAAGTTTCCCCCACCTAGAGTGTCTAAATTTCTGGTTTTGGAACCTAAAAAGTTTAAAACAACATTAGAATTAAAACTAAGGGCGATAATTCAATTCTTCATTAATATAATCAATGATCTTACAATATTTATACTACTTAAGGTGGTCCTTTCTTCTCAAGACATAATTTGTTCTTTAACGTTGTATTACCGGAGTTTTAAGGTTAACTTTAATTTAAGGAAGAATTGAATTAAGGTTTTTAAGTCATAAAATTAATTTAAGTATGAGTATTAAAAACTTACCGTTCTAATAGTAAATTAAGATGGAATAAATCTAAGAAAAATAACACATATTTGATGTTCATATTGATTTTATTGGAGAATAAATAATTATAAGTATTTGGTATAAATTATCACAATTATAAAATTAACAAATTTATTATTACGTAGCTGCAAGTACTGATTACACGAGGTTACCTCCCCTTAGGGAATCTACTTCCCGTACAAAGTTTCCACCTCCTATGGAATCCAAGTTGCGTACAAAATTTCCTCCCCCAATAGAATCTAAGGTTCGTTTAATTAGGTTGGGTCCTCCGAGTTGGTCCAAGTTTTTCTTAACAAAATTGCCTCCTCCGATTGAATCTAAATTTCTTACGAAATTGCCTCCACCTAAGGAATCAATAAACCTTTTTCCGAGAATATTTCCTCCGATGCCATCTAAGTTTCTTCCAATGAGTGATCCACCTCCAATGCCATCTAGATTTCTGCCTATCATTGATCCACCAATGCCGTCTAGATTTCTGCCTGTCATTGATCCTCCGATGCCGTGAAGATTTCTGCCTACCATTGATCCACCGATTCCGTCTAGATTTCTGCCTGTCATTGATCCTCCGATGCCGTGAAGATTTCTGCCTACCATTGATCCACCGATGCCGTCTAGATTTCTGCCTGTCATTGATCCTCCGATGCCGTGAAGATTTCTGCCTATCATTGATCCTCCGATGCCGTCTAGATTTCTGCCTGTCATTGATCCTCCGATGCCGTGAAGATTTCTGCCTATCATTGATCCACCGATGCCGTCTAGATTTCTCCCTATAAGAGAACCGCCTCCGATGCTGTCCAAACCTCTACCGGTTATTTGCCCGCCGATTCCGTGTAAGTTTCTTCCCATGAGAGATCCACCTCTACTGTCCACTCTACCGTTAGAATTATATCTTTCGTATAGATCTTCATATAGTGAAAGATATCTTAGATAATCTAATAAATCTTGTGAATTTAAATCTGTAACAAATTTATTTTGTTTATTGTTATAGAATTATATTTTTTTTATTAAGTATTTAGATAATTAGAAATATTTTACTTACCACCATTTTAATGGTGCAGACTGAAGTGAAGTGATTAGTGAAAAGTGCACTTTGTGGGTTTGAGTTTGTAATGCATGGTACCGCCACCAAATAAGTTATAAATAACTATGGACGTGTGCAAGAACAAATCTAAATAAATATATACATAATCGTGAATATAAAAATACATTTTAGAATATGAGCATGTGCAAGTGAAAACATGTTTTGAGTATAATTGGGTCATCCACAAAAATATATCCTATGTTCAAACGTTATAAAGGAAAACAACTAACTTTAAGTATTTAAAATTTCATTAAGATCATATTTTTGTGCTTGACCCTTAACATTATGATACGATTACAAAAACTTGTTACCAACATTATAAAAATCAATACTTGTCATTAAATGGTGTGTCTGGGATTGCTAGGTAGTGGTTGTTTATGTAAACATATAGATAGTGCCTTTTTTAACGCTTCATTAAGTGTGCAATACCCTTGTATACAAAATAAGTATTAAGTATTTAACTTACCACCTGGACCAAACTGATCTGCTGAATTCCTTTCACCACCAGGTACATCTTGCGACTGAAAAGAAATCTCAATTTATTTTGGAAATTAATAAAACTAAACATAGTCATTTTTTCCCCAAGAAAAAATAACAGGAAAATCTGCTGTTTATTTAAAGTCAAAGTAAATTTGTGTTAGTTCCTATAATTTTTTTTGGGTCAATTACAAGGCTCTGACAAAATGCAAACTTTAACAAAGTGTTTGGGCAAACACTCTGATTATGTTCCTGATTGGATAGCTTCACTTATTTTTATTGAGGCTCTATCGATTATTTTTAATAACAATGATTGTCCTACAATTATTAAAAAAAACGTTTTAAATATTTGTATATATATTCAATAAATTCTAGTTAATTTTAAAAATAGGTTGCTTCTCATCAAAATCATAAATGTGAAAAAAGGACCAATAAATAACTACCTTTTGATCTATTTAAAACATCTAAAGATATTGGATTCGTCAAAAGAAAAGTAAATATATCACTTAGACCTAGTGATATGGAAATAATAATAATAATATGTAGGACATTTAAAATACATTTTATTATATTTCATAAACACCCAGACCAGGGCAAGCTGTACGTACTGATATTATTTGACATGAATGGAAATCGAACGGCCTAGGGTGCAACAGCAGTAGCACTGTTCACTAGACTACGAAGGCTTCGAAGTTAAATCTAAGTTATTTACTGCAGACAAAACACATGCGAGCATAATATAGACTATAATTTTATGGTACAGACAGAAAAAAGTTAAAATTTGTAAAGTCTTACAAATGTATATTGAGTTTTGAAGTTAGTTAAAGAAGACCTATATATTATGTAGAGAACTACTCGAAGAGAGACAAACGGTCTGTCTACCCCGAAACGAACTTGGCTTAAAGATGAATAATAAAATAGGACTCACCTGATGGGAATCAGCTCTGCAGGTCACCACCACCGCTGTTATAGCGACAAGCATCGCACCGCTTATTACGCGCACCATTTTGCCTGCGACAATATAAAATACCTATAAAGCAAGTATAAATAAATAAAAAATGTACTCTATTTCTCCGTCTATATCTAAATGAGTTCAACCGTAACGTCACTTGACCAAACTAAGAAATGACTTTCGACAAGAAACAATACAAAATATAGAAATAATAAGTATGTCGAAACGATTTCACGTGTTATGCTAAGGGCGCTTGTACACTTAAATACGTGTGTTTGCGGCAGACAAGGCAGGTCTTTAGTTTCAGTTCTTTGCTTGAGAAAAACGCGCAATTTTATAGATTTTTTATTAGTTTCGAAGTATTTTTAAGTATGTATATAACTACGAAACTGTACGGATTTTCTTAAATCAAAGAACCGAAACTGAAAGAACATTGGAGCCACTTAAGCAGTCTATCTACGTCAAAACTTGTGGCGTGTGCTCACTTTTTTTTGTCTGTTGAAGACTTTTCTGATTTTCTTATCGTGTACAAGAGCACAACCCATTTATGTATTTTGATATGTTTAATTTTTCTTATTAAAATTCTTCACGTTGGTTAGTCGCCTACTTGGCTGATTAATTATAATACATAAGTATTTATAGCTATTAGATATGGTGTACGTTGAAGATGAGCGCGTGTAAAGTGGTCACGTATAAGCTGAAGGGTAAAAATGTAATTATGAGTTTCTGAAATTTACCCTTTTCGACTATTTTGTTTAACTATTTATTTATATATATCTTATTGATTATTTATAAAATATATAATTACCGTCCATTATACTCTCCACCTTTTTTCGACAACTTAAAATCGTACCTAAGTGTAAAAACTAGTGGTCGGAAATTCGAGAACAATTATACCTTTTAACTTCATTTATTCCGAAAAAAAATGCCTTTTTAAATAATATTTCAAAATTTTCATATATAGAAAACCAGATTCCCGATATTCTTTATATAAAAAATATATAAAACGTAAATTAAGAAAGGCATTTTTTTTTTGGAAAAATGTCCTTTATTTGCAACCGAATTTCTGATCTAGTATTGGTTTTGGGGTTGATATTAGCCAAAACACTTCGACCCTATGGAATCTTTTGTGTATATAACATGTAATCACTAGTAATGACATGGCATAAGATACATGTATTTAAATTTTATATAGGTAGCTATCTAGTATTATTTATATAGGTAGCTATCTAGTATTATTAATATTTTATAAACTTGAACCATTAAGAAAAATGAGTTACTACAATTTTATTTCCAACGAGATTTTAGTCTAGTAAATACTTACTTATTTTATATTATATAACGTAGCATGTGCTCTTCATCTACCTGGTGGTAAACATAAGAACATAGTTCATGAATTAATGAACTTTTATAATTTACAAAGTAACTTTAAGTTTTAATAGACTGTATTCGAAAACTTCCCTTAACTCTGTAATGTGTTTACATCGTTATCTTATGGAAGTAACCAATGTGTCAGGAGAGACGTTATTAATTGGGATCCGCCTTGATGGGACTAAGGCAAATACATTAATTGTTGTAAGGACGGTAACGGTATCTTATAATAATTGAATATTATATAATAATATTAAATGTTTACAATATTAAGACAAGAAATACCCAAAGTAATATTGTATACTAAGTAAGATATGTAAGATAGTTGTATATTACCAAATTAAGTATAGGTCAATTCCAAGAATTTAACTTCTCACACTATTTTATCTTATCCAAATATTTAATCTTTGAATATAATTATTGTTTGGTACACACTAGGTTCTAGTGAAAAACTAAATGTAATACTATACTGAAAAATGCAAATTTAGACATGTCCAGTATTTCAATCTAGCGCTGCTTAGCCACTCAGCATATTTCTATCCAGTTTATCATTTAGTGAAATATATTCACATTTGTCAAGTAACGTCCCAACGTCACTGGATCGCAGCACTGGATTAAAATACTGGACCCGTCTAAATTGGCCTTTATATTACTCTAAACATTATTGACATAAGGCCCTAAGGTTTCAGGATTGGTCGTCCGTCAGCGGACTCGTTTATTCTACATAAACATAGTCACAGTCTGCAGGGACCCTTAGATATTAAAATTAAAACAAACAGTTGTATTCCGTTCCTACATTTTTTATTTACTTTGGTACTTGTAGAAGGTTTGCACTTAATATATATTAAACATCAGTTATTTGAATAAGAAATAGGTACTAACGTAACACAAAGCGAATTTCATTTTTTTATTACTTCATCAAAAAAATAGAGAACTACAACAAGGCCATCATAAACACCGCAACAAGCTCGCCACTTGTTAGGTGTTGCCTCCGAATACCATCAGCGAAATGAGGATGGGTTAATCCCTTCGCTGGGTATCCTAAGACCGTTTAAAAAACAGTTCTCGTGAGCCAAAAAGACCTTTGATGGTATTTATTTATTATTACAAATGTTTTTATTTTCTTTCTTTGATTTTTTTAAGGTGTATTTTTACAGATATCGCTATGATCACAGACTAAGCTTTACGCTTGTACGATGCGTACAAACAAACATACAAACTATAGTTAAACACATAAACACCTAGACCATTCCAAGCTGTACAGAAAAAATAATAAAAATTAATATTATTTGCGAAGAGTGGAATCGACTCCACGCAGGCGGGATTTGTAATATAATTCATAATAAAAACAAAAGGTTCTCAATATTTTTGTTTACACAGTAAATAAGCAAAAGATGGAGGTCACAAGAAAATAAACTTATCATGTATAATAAAAGAGGGCAATGCAGAATATTGTATTTTAACTGTAGAGAACTGAAATGGTTTCTCAGAGCAGTTTGCTGGCAAGACAGTTAAACAAAGAGGCCTACTTTGTATAGAACCTAATAAATTGTCGTCGGTATAAAATATTCTAAAGAAATATTGCTTCATATTTATATTTATTTGTTATGTTATGGTCAGACACAAACTATGGTATCATACAATCGTTTAAGATAGGATGCATTGTATTTTATTTTATTGAACTTTAGAGATGAACTAGTATTGTTTACGTCTTCATCTGCCTCGAAATTTGAATTTGATCCACAGTAATTCTAGATGCACTGATTTGTCTGTGATTATGGTTGTTTCTGGTACACATAGTACAAGCCTGGATATTAGTTTGTGACCAGAGCAATATGTGCATATTGTCCTACATATTATTAATATTTGAAAGAAATACAATAATGTTTGACCAGAGTGGAAATCAATCTAGCCCACATTTGAATAAAACATCTAGTGTTTTATTTAACTAAGTATTTACATTTATTGCCCTGGCTACAAACTAGCAACCCCTGGATCAAAATCAGTAATCTTGACCACTCAGCTACCAATGTTTTAAATTATATTCATAATAGATGATTAGTCTCTAGGTTTCCCGGTGTTTAAGAGATCCTGCATCAATTATTTGGTGGTAGGTAGGGTGGCAGTCTCGTTTCAGTTTGCGACTACGAAACGGGCGGTTGATTTAACGATAAAACAGCGAGAACATTAAAGTAGATGTAAAGCAAATTCGCCTTTGTCGCTGCCCATTTCGTAACCGCATCATTTAGCGACCTATGCTGTATTGATCGTCCAATTACAATAAATCTACAAGAATATCATTTTACTTATTGTCTTAGGTTATATATCCCAGTATGTCTCACTTTACGGTCCTGAAGGGTATGTCAAATTGTAATATAAATTCCTTTCATGTTTGGTTTCATATTATACAAAGTTAATGACCCAGTAAAATATTGTTTGAAGTCCCTCTCTGTTTCAATGACCAGAAAAAAATCGTGAGAAATCTATACTAATATTATAAAGCTGAACAGTTTGTTTGGTTGGACTCGCTAATCTCCGGAACTACGGGTTCGAATTAAAAAGATATTTTACTATTGAATAGCCTATTTATCGAGGAAGGCTATAGGCACATAAAATCATACTATATCAGTGGAGTAACAATGTAAATGTTGTAAAATCGAGGATAAAGTATTCCTTTTGAGAGGGTAAACGGATAAAGTTACGCAGACGTTGCGCGGATCCAAAATTATTTCTGATCCTATTGACTAATTAATCCTTTATTACTATTATTATTATATAGGGTTAGAAGATTCTACGTTAAGTAGAGTCAGTTCTAGTAATTTATTTGGCAATAATGCGTCATAATTTTAGTCTAAAACATAATAAAATTTATATAATGCTGTTCGTTAACAACTTTGTAATAGTCTCGTTCACATTCATAGACTTTGTATGTTAGTTTACCATCAGGAAGATACAGGGATACATGCCGTGACACACTACAAGAAGATCATTAAGGGTAGGCTACTATAAAAGAACATTATAAAAATTAAAATTTCACATAATAATATTTTTCAACATTTATTTTTTTAAACAAATATAATAAGGACTTAGGTATATTTATTAAAAATTTCAACGTAGATTTAACCTGATTTAGATTGTTTACTCTAATATCTAATATATGTGCGTAAATCGTGAGGTATTATATACGTGGTGGCCTAGTTGGTTAGACCTTGGACTTAAAAGCGCTTAGGTCCCTGGTTCGAATCCCGGTATGTACCAATGAGTTTTTAATTTAAAAATTTATGTACATTTGTTTGACAACACCACTATAGTGCCTCGGAGAGCACGTTAAGCTGTCGGTCCCGGTTTCACTATACCAACTTGTGAAACTGTTTATAGATGGGTTATTGAGTCTATCCAAAACATCGCGACGAGCTAGCCACTTGTTCGGTGTAGACTCATACCATCGGCTACAACGAGGTGGGATTAAAACCCCTCCGCTGGGTACCCTGGGGCCGTCTAGGCGGTCTCGGGCGCCGTAAGGCACCCGTGATGATATATATATATATATAAATCGTGAGGTCGTGAAATTATGAAATATTATACGAATTATAGCTTAGACACATAAGTTACAATATAATAAGCCTATACATATAGTTTAGTAAGTAGAGCGACTTAAAATAAACACAATACCTCTCTAGACAAGTCAAATGGGTACTTATCCCTTTTTATAAAGTATTTTATTTATATTAGGCAATCTTTTATAACTAACTCTCTTTTATTATAATTTGTGCCCACATGAAGGCAAAACTTATGTAGGATTTTCTTTGCTACTTTATATGTAGATTTTTTGTATTTAAAATATTATTTATGAGAAAATTATTAAAAATATATCAGAGGATATGGGGCCCTAAAGCTTACTTTAGGTATATATTATTTAGTCATTACGTTATTTAAATCGGGTTCCAAATATGCCCGTCCTCAGATTTATTTATTTTTCTTACTAAATAATAACAAAAAATGCTACCAAAATAAGAGTAAGATTTGTCTAAAAAATATAAAACCAGAATGTTATTTCATCGTTGTTTGTTATTTTTGTAGCAGTCAGTACAGTTTCGTATAAACTGAATAATATTAATACCTATAACTATTAATAAATATATTATATGTGATTCAATTGTACAATAATAATTTTGATAAATAAAAAAATATAAAATGTTTACTTAGTGCTACGTAAAGTCGTAGCAAAATATAACTTCGTTTTTTTCCACGCACACTTATAAATAGCGAAGGGTTCCATGTATACCATCTATATTTCTTATATATCATTTATCTGAATCTATTTTTACACTAAACAATTTTACTCACAATAACTTAAGTTTTTGGATTCAACGTTTAGTGATATTGATAAGTTTTGGGTTTTGGTTCTGTACAAATATAAATTGCTTTATTGAATTAAGTACACAAGATAATAATCGATTTTGCGAATAGTATTTTTTTATTTATTATTAAACTATTATGGGTACTATCTACATATAATAAAATAAATCCAAGTTAAATCTATAGAAAAAAATAATTTAAAACTATTATCTGTAGAATAATTTTCAAAATACTTACGCAAGTCTCTTATCTCTTTTGGAGTATTCAAGAGAAAATTGTAAAGGAATCTATGTGTATTATACAATTTCAACCGACACTAACAACACCGACTTAAAAAATCTAAGAAGTTTATTATTCGTTGTAAAGAAAAAAAGTTCTACCAAAAAAAGTTTTAGAAAATTCTTGAATTTGATTGAAACCGACGAAAATTTTGTTGAAATATTAATTACCTAAGTTAAAATTAAAAAAAAATACTAAATAGTTTTTACAAGTTTCTTTATGTTTTAATTATTAAATGATCATTATTCTGCATTATGCCTATAGATAGAAATATCCTAAAACACAAGTTATTCATGCAAATAGCAGACACCAGGAGAAACATCAGTAACATCGCGCCTCGAGACTGCGTAGACGGTCTTGGGTTGTTTTATACCCACCTCGTCGTAAGCGATGGTATTCTGGGTCTACAACGAACAAGTGGTCAGCTCACCGCAGTGTTTTATACACTTTGTAACCCATCTATAAACAGTTTTACAAGTTGGTATAGAGAAACTGGGACTGATCGATTAACGTCGTCTCCAAAGTTGTCTAACAACTTTGGATATTACATTAATTTTTATACTAAAAACTTCTTGTGACCTAAAAACTGTAAGTGTTTTTAACAAGTCGGCTACCACGTATATTATGGGATTAGGAAAATCATCTGTCAGAGAGAATATGATGTTATAACTCTTAAGCAGAAAACGTATTACCTTTATAACATATCAACAAAAGTTATTAAATATGTAATGCTTGTTTAACCATTTTTTTAAAATATATATTTCGATATATTGGATCTTTATTATAAGTTGTATTTTTTTTTGTTTATTTTTAAAGACAGTGTTATTATAAGGTATTCCCTGACTTATAAGAACAAGCTTGCCGCGTTGTTTGTATATATTTCTGCACTTCATAAATTTGTATAGTAAAACTGGGACCGATAGCTTAACGTGTTCTCCGAGGCACTATATACTATATGTTGTCAAACAAATATGCATAATTGTTGGAATTAAAAACTTATTGGTACACACCCGGGCTTAAACCTGTGACCTTAGTATTTTTAAGTCTATGGTCTGTCTAACCATAACATGTGTGCGAAATATAATGGATGTATTTCTTTATTAGAGACTTAATTATGTTATGAATAAAACTATTGTCCTTTTCAGTGATTTTTAATATGTAAATTAAAAAGCTTAATATACGGGTGTAGTTAATTAAGGGTATACAAATTTAAATAACACGATTTTTTTTTTTAAATATACTCTATATTTATTTTACGCTTATTAAAAGAGATAAATGCTGGCCTTAGGTTTATTAATGTAAAACTAAGTAGGTTTTAACCTACTTAGTTTTACATTAATAAACCTACATTAAACTCGTCATAAATATTTTAATTTAATATTGGCTTTTTGATATAAAAAGGGTTAAAGGGGCAATATACCATACTTGAGGCATTTTTTATATACTTTTTTAATGGAGCACGATGTGACTTTTTATCTCCATGATTATAAGCAAAGCATTGATCCCTTCCACTACCGGTCAAAATCGGCCAAATGATGCGGTTACGAAATAGGCGCGACAAAGACGAAATTTGCTTTACGACTTTTATTTTTATATTATTGGAGCACGGCAGGTGACTTTGTATCTACCTGGTGGTGAGCTACAACAGAATTTAAAAAAAAGTACCTTTAAAAATACTGGCACAAAATAATGCTTATAAAAAAATATTAAAAAAACAAATAAATTTTGATTACGAAATGTTTTCAATGAATTTGCAGTATATAAAAATAGATTGTTTAAGATTTAAAATATGTAAAAATAATAATAATTTGTATAAAGTACTTTACAAGGTATTTAATTTAAATAATTAAGTTCCACAATAGTTCCTCCACAATTCAGTGACCCGAATATTTACAAAAACACTCAAAATGAGTCAAGATTCGAGTACTACAAAACTCGACACCGCCAACCAAGTAAGTTTTGGATCAATACATAGAACAAGGGGCAAGCTCGTCGCGGTATTAGTTAGTTATGTGGTGTGTGTTCGTTATGGTTGCTATTCGTATTTATTTTTGTGTTTGTGTGGGAAGAATGGGCACCTAACCAAACGCACACTTTTTTTAAAACTTTTAATAAATGCCTGTAAAGGTTAACATGACATATTTTTTACCTACTTATATATAATTATGGTTTTAAAACAATGGTTTATTTATTTTTATTTATGGTTCATTCGTCTCTCTAAAATATTTTTTTTTTTTTTAAATTAATAACTATTATATTTCATTGTACCTATACTTGAATCTTGAATACATACAATCTTGAAAGCAATTTTAACACTTTGTTCGGTAGTTATTCCGAATTATTTAAGCTACGACCATCTAGTCGAGTGTAGCGACTTACTATGTTTCACTACAATACAATATAAATGGTATTATTCTGTAACAATAACTCAAACAGCTCCTTTATCACACTGCTGCATTGCGAGCATTTTCTATAGAAATATATTTAAATTATACAATTTTTAACTGAATTATTTTATTTTATTTTACCTTATTGGCATTCTTAACTTATATTTTTTATTTTCCTTTAAGCAATTTATATCTATAATAGTGATTGTTAAAATGATTTATTATACTAATATTTTAAAAAGGAAATATTTGATTGTTTGTTCCCGATAAATACACAAACAAATGATGCAATTTTCAAAAAATATTTCACCAATAGAAAGTTCTATGACCAGTGAGTAACACGCATGAAGGTAAAAATCGTGCTCGTCCGCGCGCGGGGCGCGTTTTTTAAGCTTCTTGGTAACACGGGATATATATTTTTTTCGATTCGATTTATTTTAAATTAAGCGGCGAGAAAACTGCGGCACAGTTATTATTAATATTTTTGGTTTTTAAAATAAATTTGGCTCCCGAACACCGTTTAAACGGCCTCAGGTTTTAAATATTTTGAAGTTACAAAAGTTTTTTTTATCTCGGCACTCACATAATATTCTCATATAATGTGGTAAGCAATATGTCTAGTCAAAGTCTAAGAAAGAAAACAAGAAAAGTAACGAAAATTCGTTATAGTTGTTACGAAATTCACAAAAATAAATTACACTTTTAATTGATTTTAAATTATTAAAGATGAAATAAATTTAATATTTAACTCATGTCTAACAAAAACTATGCACTTACTTATTGTTTATTAAAAATGTAATAAATTCTAAATGATAAAAAAAAATATGTAAAAACAAATATTTTTTGTTATAACAAACTTTGTAAATTGAATTTAATAAATTTAAATAAAAAAAAATACCACTACACTAAATTATGCACTTTAAACACGTATAAACCCAACAAAAAACACTTTATAAAAAAAAAGAAACTTAGAACGCACCTACCTGTTGGTACAGCCTGTGGTTGATGTTTGGAGGGCGGCTCGGATGTTGCTTGCGGTATGAGGACGATGGTTACCCGCCGAGGTTTATATACCCCGCGCTGAAGGACCGAGCGCCGCCCCGCATGTAGGGCGGGCGGGTTTCAGAGACCTATTATCACCCACACCTTACTGAAAGTTAAAATCGTTAGCACAAGTTGCAGCTGTTTTATTATTTTAAATATACTATAACGGCTTATATTTGTAAGCTATGAATAAAATAGTTTGTAAATTCTTAAAAAAAAAAAAAAAAATTTTAGGACGAGTTGGTTAGATTTTAGACTTAAAAATAATAGCTATTCACCTGAGTAATTAATACAAAAATAAAATATGTATAGGGCTTTTACACATAATGGAACAATGAAAACAAACTAAGCTCAATTAAGCTAAATTTCAGTTGTTATGTTTTAGCTATCCAACTAATTTAGTTACTTAGCTTTCGCTTTTTATTACGAGACTGCAGGTGCCTAATCACGATCTGCGATCGTCTTCGACGAGACGGGACGTTGTGTAAACAAGAATGTGAAAATATAACTTTTATACTGTTAATTATAGAGTTGAAATTCCAATGCTCCAAACATGTTCAAAGTGGCGAAGAATTCGCCATTCGATCGCTAAAAAAATCCGACAACACTTTTACAAACACAGATAAAGAAACCATTGAGGTACTCTTACAAACTCAACAATACAATTTGTACTAGTACAATTTATACCTGGTCACAAACTAAAATTTGTACTATGTGTACAAATCTAGAGCTAGGACAAAAAACGTCACAAACTGTACAGAAAAACGTACTGATAATATATTTTTGCCATGGGTGAGAATCGAACCCACGACCTCATATAACGTTAAATACGCAACCACTAGTCTACGGAGGCAGTCAAAAACTGTTTTTCAACATATATATTTTTAAAAACTTCAAAGAATATTTAATCTGATTTAGATTGTTTATGATACGTGCGTAAGTCGTGAGGTTGGGAAATTATGAAAGCTTATACCGATTAAAGCTTAGACATATAAGTTACAATATAATAAGCCTATACTTATATGTATATACAGTTTAGCAAGTAAAGGGACTTAAAATAAACACAATACCTCTCTAGACAAGTAAAACGGGTATTCCTTTTTATAAAGTATTTTATTTATATTAGGCAGTCTTTTATAACTCTATTTTATTATAATTTGTGCCAACATAAAGGCAAAACTTATGTAGGATTTTCTTTGCTACTTTAAATGTAGATTTTTGCTATTAAAATTTATTAGAAAATTATTAAAAATATATCAGAGGATATAGGATCCTAAGGTTTTCGTTAGGTATACATTATTTTGTCTTATGTTACTTAAATCGGGTCCCTAAATAATAACAAAAATGCTACCAAAATAAGAGTAAGATTTGTCTAAAAATATAAAACCAGAATGTTATTTCATAGTTTCAGTATAGTTTCGTATAACTGAATAATTTTAATACCTGTAACTATTATTAAATAAAATATTAAAAAAAGTTTAAAAAATTCAGTATTTTTATTATTTAAATCTGCTACGCACTTTCGAAAAAAAAGTCGTAGCAAAATATAACTTAGTTTAGTTTTTTTCCAAGCACACTAATAAATAGCGAAGGGTTTCTTATATACCTTCTATATCATTTATCTGAATATATTTTTACACTAAACAAATTTACTCACAAAATAGTTTTTCGATTCAACGTTTAGATTATTTTTTAGTGATATTGGTAAGTTATGGTTTTCGGTTTTGTAGAAATATAAATTGCTTTATTGAATTTAGTACACAAGACAATAATCGATCTTGCGAATAGTAAATTTCTACACATTAATAAACTATTACTACTAACTAAAACTAGTACTCTCTACATATAATAAAATAAATAAAAGTTATATATATATCTTCAGGGATGCCTTACGGCGCCCGAGAACGCCTAGACGGCCCCAGGGTACCCAGCGGAGGGGAGGGGTTTTAATCCCACCTCGTCGTAGCCGATGTTATGGTATGAGTCTACACCGAACAAGTGGCTAGCTCGTCCCGATGTTTTGAATAGACACAATAACCCATCTATAAACAGTTTCACAAGTTGGTATAGTGAAACCGGGACCGACAGCTTAACGTGCTCTCCGAGGCACTATAGTGGTGTTGTCAAACAAATGTACATATTTTTTTTAATTAAAAATTCATTAGTACACACCGGGATTCGAACCAGGGACCTTAGTGTTTTAAATTCCAAGGTCTAACCAACTCGGCCACCACGTATATATAATCTACAGAAAATCAATTTTAAAACTATTATCTGTAGCATAATTTTCAAACCACTTTCGCAAGTCGGAATCTGTAAATATAATAAAATTTAAACATCGAAGAATAAAACTGATTTGAAAATGTAAGAAGTTTATTCGTAGTAAAGAAAAAAAAGTACTACCAAAAAAACTTTAGAAGATTCTTAAATTTTATTGTAAATTGACAAAAATTTTGTTGAAATATTAATTAAGTTAAATAGAATTTCTAAATAGTTTATACGAGTTTCTTTATATTTTAATTACTAGCTGACCCGCGCAACTTTGTCTGCGCGTTTAAATTTAACCGTTTACGCAGCGTACGCTCTTAAAAGGAATAATTTTTCCCCGTTTTTGCAACATTTTTCTTTGTTACTCCGCTCCTATTAGTCGTAGCGTGATGTTATATAGCCTATAGCCTTTCTCGATAAATGGATTATCCAAGACGAAAATATTTTTTCAATTCGAATTAGTAGTTCCTGAGATTAGCGCGTTCAAACAAACAAACAAACAAACAAACTCTTCAGCTTTATAATATTAGTATAGATTAAATTATCGTTATTCTGCATTATGCCTATAGATAGAAATATCCTAAAACACAAGTTTTTCATGCAAATAGCAGACACCAGGAGAATCATCAGTAACTTTGCGCCCCGAGACTGCGTAGACGGTCTTAGGCTGTTTTATTCCCACCTCGTCGTAGGCGATGGTATACTGGGTCTACACCGAAAAAGTTGTCAGCTCACCCCAGTATTTTATACACTTTATAACCCATCTATAAACAGTTTCACAAGTTGGTATAGAGAAACTGGAATCAATAGAATAACGTCGTCTCCAAAGATGTCTAACAAAATAATTTTTTATACTAAAAACTCCTTGTGACCTAAAAACTGAAAGTGTTTTTAACAAGTCGGCCACCACGTATATTATGGGATTAGGAAAATCATCTGTCAGAGAGAATATGATGTTATGACTCTTAAGCAAAAAACGTATTACTTTTGTAACATATCAACAAAAGTTATTGAATATATAATGCTTGTCTAACAATTAAAAATAATATATATATTTCGCTTATATTGGTTCTATATTAATTTTTGTATTTATTTTTGTATGTTTTTAAACACAGTGTTCTTATAAGGTATTCTTTGAGTTTATAAGAACTAGTGGCAAGCTAGTTGCAGTGTTTGTATATACTTTTAAACTTACTTCACAAATTTGTATAGTAAAACTAGGACCGAGAACTTAACGTGCTCTCCTAGGCACTATAGTTGTGTTGTCAAACATAATTGTTAGAGTTAAAACTTCACTAGTACACACCCGGGCTTAAACCTGTGACCTTAGTGTTTATAAGTATATGCCTGTCTAACCATATTGTATGAGAAAAATACACGAGCGAAATATAATGGAGTAATTCTTTATTACTTATGACTTAATTATGTTCTGAATAAAACTCTTGTGCTTTTCAGTAATTTTTGGGTCCTTCGTATTCATGAAATATGTAAATTAAAAAGCATAATATACGGGTGTAGTTAATTAACGGTATACAAATTCTAATAACACGATTTTTATTTTACAAAAAATATACTCTATATTAATTTTACGCAAGTTAAATGAGATATGCTGGCCTTAGGTTTATTAATGTAAAACTAAGTAGGTTCTTCTTAACTACCTAGGTTTTAAAAAGCCTACATTTAACACGTGATAAATATTTTATTTATAGTTGGCTATTTGATGTAAAAAGGTTTAAAGGTTTATATACCATACTAGGAGGCATTTTTTATATATTTTTTAATGGAGCACGATGTGACTATTTATCTGCATGATTATAAGCAGAGCATTAATGGCTTCCACTTCCGGCAAAAATCGGTCAAATGATGGTGTTACGCAATAGGCGGCGACAAAGACGAAATTTGCTTTACGACTTTTATTTTATTGGAGCACGACATGTGACTTTGTATTTACCAGGTGCTAACAAAGTCCATGAGTCAATCAATAATTGTTCCTAAACAATATTGATCGCTCCTACTATGCCGGCTAAATGATGCGATTGCAAAATGGGGGGCGACAATTACGAATTGCATTACGAGTATATCTTAATATACTCAGTCGTATACAACATACAGTCAATTCAACTACCCATTTCGTAACCGCACCCTCGACAAGAAATCGATGCAGTATTCACCTGAAAACCGGTGAACTCAAAAAAAAATACTTTACAAGAAAAATACACGAAGGAATTTAATGACAAGATTCAATAATTATTTATTCATAAGATTTCGGTTTATTTTTATGCCTTTTTCAACGAAAATATCATTGTTTACTTTAAAATGTTGAAAGTAATTTTAATACTTAGTTCGGTGGTTATTCAGAATTGTTTTAGCTATGACCGTCTAGTCGAGTGTAGCGACTTACTATGTTTCACTATAATACAATAGAAAGTTTATTATCCTGTAACAATAACTCAAATAGCTTCTTTATCGTGCACTGCTGCATTGTCAGCATTTTCTATAGAAATACGAGTATATTTAAATGAAAAAAAAATTAACTGAATTATTTTATTTTATTTTTCCTTATTGGCATTATTAACTTATTTTTTGTTTTACTTTAAGCAATTTATTTATCTATTTAATAAAAATAATGATTGATAAAATGATTTATTCTATATTAATATTTTAAAGAGAAAATATTTAATTTTGTTTGTTCCGGATAAATACTAATGATGAAATTTTCAAAAAAAAAATCACCAAGAGAAAGCCTTATGACCAGTGAGTTACATGGGATATATATTTTTTCCCATTTGATTTATTTTAAATTAAGCGGCGACCCAGTTGTTATTAATATTTTTGGTTTTTATACCTTCCTAATGTATAAACAGAAGGTGTTATTAAGTTCCATTTGCAGCATTAGCAAGACTAACTTTAAGAATGTGATTCGATAAATATTTTGAAGTTATAAAATATTTTTTTGAATACTCGGCACTCACCTAATACTAAGCAATATGCAAAGTCTAAGAGAGAAAACAACAAAATGTAACGAAAATTCGTTATAGTCGTTACGAAATTCACAAAAATAAATTACACTTATAAATTTTAAATTAATAAATAGGAAAGGAATTTAACTCATGTCTCACAAAAACTATGCACTTACTTATTTAATATCAAAAATGTAACAAAACCTGAATGATAAAATTCTTTATAAAAATAATATTCTTTAAGATTTTTTGTTATAATAAGTTTGTAAATTGGATTTTTAATTTATATATAAAAAATAAACCACTACACTAAATTATGCACTTTAAACTTAAACACGAATAAACCTAATAAAAAACACTTTATGAAAAAAAAAACTTAGAACGCACCTACCTGTTGATACAGCCTGTGGTTGATGTTTGGAGGGCGGCTCGGATGTTGCTTGCGGTATGAGGACGATGGTTACCCGCCGGGGTTTATATACCCCGCGCTGAAGGACCGAGCGCCGCCCCGCATGTAGGGCGGGCGGGTTTCAGAGACCTATTATCACCCACACCTTACTGAAAGTTGAAATCGTTAGCAACAAGTTGCAGCTGTATTGTTATTTTGAATATATTATAATTTTTTTGGCGTTTAGAAGTTTGTAAAATCATTAAAAATATTATAATAATCCAGATATAAAAAAAATATTTTAGGACGAGTTAGTTAGATTTTAGACTTAAAAATACTACAGTTATTAGGTCACATGAGTTGTAAATTAAAAAAATAAAAATACACCCTGGTCACAAAAGCTAAGGTTGTAAACTGTACAGAAAAATATATCTACAACAACATATCATCACGGATGCCTTACGGCGCCCGAGACCGCCTAGACGGCCCCAGGGTACCCAGCGGAGGGGTTTTAATCCCACCTCGTCGTAGCCGATGGTATGAGTTTACACCGAACAAGTGGCTAGCTCGTCGCGATGTTTTTGAATAGACTCAATAACCCATCTATAAACAGTTTCACAAGTTGGTATAGCGAAACCGGGACCGACAGCTTAACGTGCTCTCCGAGGACCTATAGTGGTGTTGTCAAACAAATGTACATAAATTTTTATTAATTAAAAACTCATTGGTACACACCGGGATTCGAACCAGAGACCTAAGTGTTTTTAAGTCCAAGGTCTAACCAACTCGGCCACCACGTATATATCTACTTTTATATATATATATATAGTAAATTAGAGTTACGGTTTTATGAACGTATTATGTTATATGTTAGGTTGTTCGTATTATGAATTTATCCATATCATTTATTTTTTGTAATTTTAGTTTTAGTATTTTTTAAGTGCATTAGCAATTGCTATGTCTGCATTCTCCATAAAAAATGAGATTTCGCACTTCCAGTAATACATTACTATTTGTCGCAGAATTAAAATAATATTTTTGTCGGGTATTGTATTATTATTATTTTTTATTACTTGTTTATGTTTAAATGCGTGATGGTGGTTTGTTTAATTGTTTTTTTTTTCGGTTTGGTTTTCCCAAAGTAGAGAAGGAAAGGTCTGTATAAACTTCTTTGATTTTGATTGTGAATATAAGAGTTTATTATAAAATACCTATAGTTTATATTGTATACTCACAATAGTAAGATATAGTCCAGATACTCATTTTGTGGACCTATTAAAATCATGGCTACAGTCGTCATGATTATAATACTTAAATAAGTAAATAAATGGTTACTACATATATTATCCTTCATTATCATCAAACTTTCCCCCATATTATTCATTGGGAGCATTTTTTTAGTATCATATTTCGAGCACCGATATAACACTACTTAGTATGTCAAGCGGCTTTGACATAGTTTGATACATGATATCATCACGGGTGCCTTACGGCGCCTATACGGCCCCAGGGTACCCAGCAGAGGGGTTTTTAATCACACCTCGTCGTAGCCGATGGTATGAGTCTACACCGAACAAGGCTAGCTCATCGCGATGTTTTGAATAGACTAAATAACCCATCTATAAACAATTTTACAAGTTGTTATAGTGAAACCGGGACCGACAGCTTAACGTGCTCTCCGAGGCACTATAGTGGTGTTGTCAAACAAATGTACATATATTTTTAATTGAAAACTCATTGGTACACACCGGGATTCGAACCAGGGACCTTAGTGTTTTTAAGTCCAAGGTCTAACCAACTCGGCCACCACGTAACATAGTTGGATGACGTGACGACCTGAGTGATCTTGTACAGAACCCTCAAAACAACCAAGTTATGTTATCATAACTTTCATAACTTGTATTGTGCTTCATATATTTTGTTCATATTGTAATGTGTACTATCAGTTACAATATTGTGTTTTTATAAATAAATAAATGCGTTTTTTTATAATACTTTTGAAGCCCCATCAAATCTTTTACAAGGTATTGAGAAAATAGCGCTTATTGAGAATTGAACCCAAAACCTCTAGCTTCAACGTCAACTAAGGATTTTTAATAGGTACTCTTTTTAAATAACTTCTACAGACGAATAGTTAAATAAGCCACATTGAAACATTATGGTTTCTCCAGTGGACATGCTGCCATGAAAACGTACTTTACATATTTTATTAACCCAATCATTGTCAAAATAATTACCCTTTTTTAACAGTATTGTTATAATAATATAAGTATTGTTATAATAATAATTATTAATATTAAAAGTCAAAAGACAAAAATGTTTATTTTATGTAAGCCTATACATGCATTTATTTATGAAAAGTTAAAAAAAAAAGTATATATTAGGTCCATGTGTGCACTTGGTCAGGTCGCCATTCCTCCCACAGACACATGTTGAGAATATAATACAAAATAAACAAATCGTACACTATTAAACTATTGTCTTTGCGGGAGAAAAAAAACAACCCAACCGAACACACACTACATAACCAACCAGTTTAAGACTAGGTGGTTAGCTGGTTCCATTGACCTGTCAATCATATTATATTATACAAATTATTACGACCGCCTCCGTTGACTAGTGGTTGCGCCTTTGACGTTGTATCCGAAGGTCGTGGGTTCGATACTATGTTAAAAAAAAATTTTTACAAATCAAGCTTTTTCCCTATTTTCCTTTTATATCTTTATACGGAACTCTAATTGCGCGAATAGCATTCGACTGGACCGCTATTTAATTACTGGATATACCATTTGAATAATTCAGAGCTCTCCATTTTAATTATTGTTTGTTCTACTAACTCTATTTAAATGTCATTTCTAGCTAGTTCTCTTTTGTTGTGTATAAGAGAGAAAGGAGCCGAGAGAGAGTTCTCGGAAGCCAATTATACTGACATGGAAATTGTGTTTATTACTGACTATACTTTGATGTTCCAGTCGCTTCTTTTATATGCGATATACTTTTTAAAGTAATGTTATATTCAGAAAAGTCCGTCACCGTTATCAATGTTTTCTGATGCATTAAAATGAATTAAGGTCTTTTTTTTTTGATATTTCAGCTCGACTTGACTTGATTATAAAACTTAAACTTCACATCTATGCTTCATATAATATGAAAGAGGTATAGTTTGTTGATTTTGTGAGGTTGTACCTTTGTGAGGTGTAATCTCTGGACCTACTAAAACGATTTAGAAAATTATTTTGGTGTTGGATAGCTTATTTCTCGAGGATATTTCATCACGCTACGACCAATAGGAGCGGAGCATCAATGAAAAATGTTGCAAAAACAAGGGATTTATTTTTATTTTAGAAAGCTTTGCGTGCGGTGCATAAACGGTTGAAGTTACGTAGACTAAATTGCGCGTGTCAGCGAGTTATTTATAAAGGGTTAAAATTATTATAAATTAAAAATTTCTTGCAATCCTCCGAAACTGTGTGCCCAAAATACATAGAGCATTGCTCCTCTGAATTTCCAGCGATATTCATTGGAAAAATAGGATCTTGCTCGATGGTCCCCAGTTGCATCAATTAAAAGTTTTCTCCTTTCATAGTGCGGTTACGAAACGAGCGATTGACGCTAAAGCAGCGAGGATATTAAAATAAAATCGTAATGCAAATACGTCTTTATCGCCGCCCATTTCGTAAGCGCTTCTTAAACATGTATTGATTGACTCTATTCATGATCTTTGAACAAATACTACCTAAAATTACATAATACCTAATATAGTAATAAGAAATCAAAATAAAAAGTAATAAAACTTAATTATAAATAAATATTTCAACCCCAACATATCACTGGTGCTTAAAACGCATACTGCATTGCCACGTTGTATCGCCAGACTCTCTGAGCCAAATGGGTTCTTGCTCAGATGTCACCCGTGGCATCGATCAGCCACCGCCCGGTTTGGTCCATCACCGCGCCACTACTCCACGAACCAAGAGTCTTCAAAGCTAAAGCCGAAAAAGCATAGTTTAAAATTATCAATTACTAGCTGATACGTGCAACTTCGTCTGCGTAACTTTAACCTTTTACGCAGCGCACGGAACGGAAGTTCTCAAAAGGAATACATTTTCCCCATTTTTCAATGCAATCTAACACTAAAATAATTTTCAAAATCGGTTCAGTATATCCAAAGACCCCTTCAACCTCACAAACATACAAACTATACCTCTTTATAATATTAGTATAGATAATAAAAATATTGTCTAGGTACCATCACGGGTGCCTTATGGCGCTAGAGACCCCCTAACGTAGCTTCACAGTACAGCGATGCGATATTATTCTTCGTAGCCGATGGTATTCTAAGTACGCTGAGCCAGTGACCAGCTCGCGGTTCATTGGATACGTCACTAGTTGGTATAGTGAAACTGGAAGTGACAGCATCTTTCCGAGGCAATATAGAGGCGTTGTCAAACAAATATACCCTTCTCGCAACCTGCGTTTATTTGGATAGACTCAAAAACCTCTATACAGTTTCACTAGTTGGTATAGTGAAACTGGGAACGACAGCGTAACTTTTCTCCGAGGCAGTATAGCGGCGTTGTCAAACAAATATACTCTTCTCCCGGCCTGCGGTTGTTTGGATAAACTCAATTATCCCTATACAGTTTCACTAGTTGGTATAGTGATACTGGAACCGACAGCTTAACTTTATTTCCGAGGCAGTATAGTGGTGTTATCAAACAAATTTATCCTTCTGGCGGTTGTTTGGATAGACTCAATTATCCCTATATAATTTCACTAGTTTGTATAGTGAAACTGGAACGGACAGTTTAACTTTCTCTCCGAAACAATCATTTAAGTATATATTTTTTTAGGTCATGTCATTGATCATCCCTTAGTACATAATAATTTTGTGCGTAAATAACGTTGCAGATTAATGCGTATATCTCTAATAAACTTTTCCCTAGAAAATTGTAATACGTATACGGAAAACATCGTCACCCGTAATAAATAATAATAATGCTGTTATTGTTGTCAGGCAATTAAATTAACCTTTTCTTTTTTATGGACTTGTTGTTTGAGTGCATCATTCGATACAAATTTATAAACACATTTTTCCTACATATCCTTACTTAACTCTGTGTTATTTTCTGTAATATATAGGTGTGCCTATTAGTCACTTGTACTATTGGGAGTTAACTAAGTATTTTTTATCAAATTTTATCGTGTTTATTGTTTTTACTAGTATTAATAATATTAACAAAATGACGGCTGGTTATGTTCTTAAATTGTTTGCTTTTTATTTGTGTCTGACCTTAATCTTGGTCTAATGGTTACACCATCGGCGTTGTATTCGGAGGTTGTAGATTCGATGCCCACTCGGGCTATATTACCAATAAACGTTTCCCAAACAGACAGACAGACACAAATTTCAAAAATAATTTGTCAGTGCCCATGTCGATTTCTTCTGTAATTAAATCAATTTAGTTTTTTATATGTGTTTGCCAGTTTGTTTATAAGTTTGTAAAAGAGACTCAAAATCGAATTACTGAAAGATAAGAAACTTTATTTGGAGTATCATTTAGCGTTTATTTAATCAAAATCTAAAGAGTCAAAGGTAATTTTTTTTTTTAATTTTTAGTTATAAACTTCATAACGCCACGTTGAGTGTACCCGGTGACAGCTAAGGCACGGTTTTTTATAATAATAAATAACATGCATACGAAGCTGCGGGCAACGTCTAGCAGAAAATAGTCACGTTTTGAAAAAAAAGGTTAAATATCGAATTCGTTTCGAAGACAGATTGTTAACAGAAATAACGAGGTTATTAAATCTGTCTTCCAACAATGCAAGACTATCTTATGTCAAATCCTCTAAGCAAACACGGCTAGCTTACATTATTTTATTACGGAGCTCCGGTACCTACCCTTCGGTTTCATCATTATCATTCATTGTCTAATGATAAAGCCAAAAAGACTATTCGATTGAATAAAAAATAAAAAATAAAAATTTTAGCAGATATTTTGATTTAAAACCCAAATTTTCTTAACCGATTTTGATTATATTTATATGGGGCCAACCTATAGCCTTTCAAATAAAAATAAATAAATCCAAATCGGTTTTTAAATGACGTGATCCCTTATGAGAAACTTATATTTTATTATTATTAAGTAGAGACGAATAAACTACAGGAGGAAAACCGGGAAAAATACAAACTAGACAGACAACTGTAGTTTATATATATTCCTGTATTTTCACATATATATGTAAGAAGTAACATTTTGCAGATAGTAGTGCCAGAGCTTGTTAGCAGGTTCTGCGAACGGGTCATATCTCTGTCGACAGCAATCTTGACCTTCATACCTGCAAAGTGTACCTGGATCACATGCATGTAACCGGATAAAAGCGGCGTTTTTTTATTTATTATATATTATATATAGGAGCACGGTACGACCTACAAAATCTATAAACGGGCCGATCTATACCACACAATGGCGGCTTAATAATGAATATAAGTTATGAACTGGGCGGCGACAAAAATAATTTTGCATTACGAGTCTTCATCTACGTTATTATGCTCGATGCTTAATCGTCATATATATTGACGTATCATAGACTACTCAAAGGGTTTTGCATTTTGGATGTAACGGAACCGGTCGGCGTATAGAAGTTAGAGATCTAATCCTACTACTTGTACTATTATTTCTTCTGTGCTCCTACTTAAAAGGATTATATTTCATTTGTGGAATACTTACCTAATATTGGTCTTTCTATATATTGCACAGGTTTATAGGTACCTACTTCTATGTAGTTATTTATTTACATATTTTAGAGCATTAGAGCATGTATTTGTAATTAAAAGTACATATTTAGTTGTTTTATGATGGGGTTGTTTAATAATAATTACTTTTTTATTGTAACAAATGCCTAATACAAAAATTAGGATAGGTTCTAATTTTTACTTCGTACTGATCGTGCCCCTACAATGCCAGCTAAACGATGCGGGTACGAAATGGGTCGAGTGAAAGGATTTGCATTACTAGTTATACGTTAACCCTCGCTGCGTTAGCGTCAAATTTACCGCCGGTTTGGTAACCGGGCCTTGAAAGGAGACTACTACCTCAACAATAAATCATTGCAGTAGGGTCCTGAAAACCTGTGAACCCTCAGAATAAAACCGAGACATGAAAATGAAATGAAATGTTGGCCTAGCAAAGTTATGGAAACCTTCCTCCCGCCTTAGTATAAATAACACTCAACTTTGTAAATTTTCCCTTCTATACTTTTATGAATTCTGTGATATTTCATGAAGGTGACTCCTGCAAACAAGATTCCTGACAATTGCATTGAAACTTTATTGAATTTATTTTGTTTGCGTAAAATTGAAAAGTAAAATTTGTTTATTTTCCATTTCAACATTTTTATATTTATTGCAGTTTGGTATAAATCATAACGTTTTATACTAATTAAAGTATTAATAAAAGCTTTGTAATGCGAAAATTCACCTTATATATATTAAACTAATTAAAATAATGTAAAAAAAATAGTGCAGTAAAAAACAATAGGTTATAGTTAGTTTTATTTTATTTCCTGTAGTTTTATAACTATTATCTACTTTGCGTTTGAATAAATTTGTATGGGAAATAGTTCAGCGCTCCAAGCGGAAATATCGAGAACTGAAAATGCGAGCGTGTGTTTGGTAGGTAAATAAAAAGTCACATGCCGTGCCTCAATAAAAAAAAAGGGTTGGCGAATAACGATTAAACGTTAAAATGCTCACTGGACTATAGAAGAATAAAAAATAATTATTTTCTAAAATTTTATTTACTTATTTTTAATTTGGGCCCAATAAGCATTGTAACAAAATTAATTAAAAAGCAAAGTCATGTATTGACTTTCAGTGAGCCTGTTTAATAAAATTGGATGGACCCAATATTGCCGTCTTCTGTTACGTCGCTGTCTCCGTTTACAATATAAAATCCACAAACACATTGCTGTTTCCATGTTCATCTCCGAAAAATGCGCAACTCGAAATTAACAGTGTCAGTGCGCGCTTTACTCGTGTTAAGCGTACGCCTGTCATCTGAACGTGCCCTAAGAGTCAAATATAGGTTAATTTAAACCACTCATTTCTCTTATAAAATCGTGGGTTCAATTCCTAATTTGTATGTAACAGTTTGTTAGCACGTACTAAGTGTCGCTATTAAAATTAAAATTATTTATTTCACTGTAACTCTTTACATATAATTATGACGAGTCAAAAAATAAAAACTTAACAATGAGGCCTTAGAGTGCGTTTGGTTAAGCTGCGATTCATCGCCACAAATGTAACGTGGGTGTTTATTAGTTTATTAATTAAAACACTGATTACTACAACGTTTATATTTATTAGCAATTTAACTTTATAAAGCACACGAGCGGATAAGTGTTACTGTAGTGATGTGACACAATCCATCAAGATAAAACAAGAACATCTTTTATGTTTCATTAGCTTGATAATTAATATAAAAATTAAATGCGTAGTGAAAAAGTAACTTATTAAAAATACTATGAACGCACACTACATAACCAACTAATATAAGACTAGGTGGTTAGCTGATTCCATTGACCTGGCTAAATTATTATCTGCCATACAAGAACGCCACCGAGGCGACCAATCTCACCGATTATATCTGATTCTACATCCAATCGCATTAATAAAGATAAATTTATGGCGTAAACACTGAAGAACACATATGAAGTCGATCCCCTCAGTGTCACACCGGAGAAAAAGGTATCAGCCAGTAAACATGGATTTAATTTTAATTTGTATATATATGTGTGTAATATCGATGATTGGTGCAATATTTTAGGCACACTCATTATCTTTCATTCCCCAGAGGTTATCTGGTAGTAAAGAATATTACTATACTATTTTATACTCAAAGTAATATATGTGTATATTAATATATGGAAATTGAATAAAAAATAAGGGTGGAAAGACATGTACCTTTCTCTCCACAATATCTACTATAGTACATATAGTAATCAGTTATCGGTATTTACAGGTGTACGGCAAAACAACTTGCCCACCCTACCTGAATGCATCCTTGCCTTGTAATTTGGTTAACCAGTATAATAAGAGACTTCTCTGAATTTACCCGAAGCTAAATCGGATACAGCTACTGTACAATGTCTGATTTAGAATTCAACATGTATTTGTTATACCTACAGTTTACGGTTACTTAAGTATATATTTTTACCACGTCAGTCCTGAGAAGTATATCAGGTAGGTATACATATATACATATCATCATGGGTGCCATACGGCGCCCGAGACCGCCTAGACGGCCCCAGGGTACGCAGCGGACGGGTTTTAATCCCACGTCGTCGTAGCCGATGGTATGTATCTACACCGAACCAGTGGCTAGCTCGTCGTGATGTTTTGAATAGACTCAATAACCTATCTATAAACAGTTTCACAACTTGGTATAGTGAAACCGGGACCGACAGCTTAATATTACCTACTAGTTAACATATTGCTAGTAACTACTTATTTATTTAAGGATAACCCAGTGGTAGAAATTATTCATTCCATCTATTCGAAAAGGATAACTTGGTTCGCCTGTTGTGCACTTAACACCCAAAGGTGGTGTTTTCTATAAGAAACTTTTAGCGGGCAGTAATAAGTTTTTAATCCTCTTTATAAGTGCGCCGCAATTATCTTTACGGCGCACTTTTTGAATTTGGAACATCTTAGTGTTCAGAGCCAAAGAAATCGAATACAAATATTGTTTGAACAAAGACTGGCTGAAAAAAAAAAAGAAATAATTTTAAAAACGCGCGAACTACAGTCCGCGTTTTCGTCAATTTTCACAGATTGATCGAAATTCATGGTTTTGTTTTGAAAAATGAGATCTTCAAGTGACAGTAAATAAAATATGAGGCGCCTTTTATTTTCTCATAGAAGGTGATGATAAGTAGAGTGTACTCGGGCGCAAAATATATTTTTGGCTCGGGCGACGTACTTTGAATTCCTCGCTACGTTCAGGATTCTACTAAACAATCCCTCACTTCGCTCTGGATTCAAAAAAGCGCCCTGGCCGAAAATATAATTTTGCTCCCTTAATATACAATCTACTATTATGTTCTTAAAATTACCTATCAGATATAAGTTACCAACATATCACCTTTAGGAGTCACAAAAAGCAAAATTAATGTAGATTATAAAATATAACCAAAAATAATAATATATAAACATATAAATTACTACACATATGTACTACTGTCAAAGTAAAAACTTTGTACATTGGCTTCTAGTGTACTACGCCACTTTCATTCGTGGATCGTCTGTCTCTTTCCACCAAATATTAAAACAAGAAAGATAGAATGTAGCAGCATTTCCTTGAAGGAAAACTGCAGTTGAGGATACAACAAGATATGTGTGGAAAGGCGTGGATGGATGCAGTGACCTTTAGTCACAAGTGAAATATGATCAAGAAGTTTGATCGGAATAAATTAAACAAACGTACCTACTATCGTTAACTGCCACTGTATACTCCGTTTCACGCAACAATTTCCGCGGAAAAAGGTGGAACTAATAAAATTTAGAGTACTAAATATAATGTGCTAAATAACAAACCTACAATGTCGATATAATTTTCTTAGTAATAATTTTGTTATTTCTTTGGTAGAGGAGTGACCGGGGTTCCAAAATCAGGATTTATTTCAGGACAAAGTAACCATAGCTATCCAACGCGGAAACGCAGCTAGTCCTATGGGTACTTTTTCAACAATTGATTATTTTTGTTCACTCCTTTAATAAATTTTGCCAATAGTTTAATAATATATATTTTTTTAACTATTTTCTTAGTTTATAAATTTTATATAATAAAATAAATTTTGTTTACCTAAAAATTATTTAGCACCCCGTCAAAAGGAAATCTTTCGTGAAACGAACTTTATCCTCCCACTCCTTCGTCACAAAACTATTACACTGTACAGTTTTATGCCATAATCACCACTAAATTGGGAAGCTTAGTGTTGTGATTAGGGTAAGTACAACTTTTTGTGACATTTATTTTTTGCGTCTTTTTTAAATTAGTCAGTGAAGTTGGGGTCGCCTCGGTGGCATTTTTGCTAGACTTAATGATTGACAGGTTAATGGAACCAGCTAATCACCTAAATTTATACTGTTGGTTATATGGCGTACGTTCGGTAAGGTTGGATATTTCTTTCATACAAAGACATAGAAAATAAATGTACAAATTCTCTCGGTGTATGTATATAGGAGGATCGCTGATAATGTAGCTATAGTAGTATATATGTGAAATAATTATTAAAATCGGTTCAGTAGTTTATGTGTTTATCCAAACAAACAAACAACCAAAACTTTTTTTTTTTTTTAAGTTTTGGTTGTTTTGGTCAACATATTGCTCTGGCCACAAACTAAGCTCTAGGCTTGTACTATGTGTACCAGAAACAACGATGTTAATACATATATGTTATAAACATCCAGCCTATGACAAACTGTACAGAACTCTTTATACTTAATATAGTAGATTATTATTTATTCTAAATTATCTCTTCTAATCGCTTTATTTGAAACAACTAGGTTATTGTGGTCGCAAATTAAAATGGACACTGGTTAAAACGCGCGTTGGTAAAAACCTATAAAAGAAATCATAAAAATATCAAGATGAAAATAAATATTATTTTCCGGATATTAAAAATGCTATTTTATATTAAGAGTATGCAATCGTGTTGTCTTTATAAATTCTCTAGAAAATCCTTTTCCTATCTTTATTAATATTTGCCAGTGCAAATAATATCATATTTTATTTCTCGTGTGCACCTAAACCCCGGAGAATTAAATAGCAGTCTTTTTATACCAAAATGTTTACTCTTTTTATTATTTTATTTATATCTAAAATTAATAGTGCTACTACCTAGGACATAATGTTTCTATCTATTATATATACAATACAAAATGGAAATGGTGCCAGTATTCTGAGAAACCATACTGCATGATATGAATTTAGGTAAGTATTATTTTGGGTAACTACATATTTATTTTATTTTTAATATATGTTTACTTTTAATATCCTATTATATATATTTATGAAATTTTATTGCATAATTCAAAGGCGGACTTAATGCCGTTGGACATTATCTGACAGACAAACCTTACCGGGTCATAAGTTTAGGTAGGGGTGCAATAAAAAATATAATTACCTAGTTTTTATTTATATTATTGTTATTTAATAAATATAATATACGTGGTGGCGAGTTGGTTAGACCTTGGACTTAAAAACACTTAGGTCCCTGGTTCGAATCCCGGTGAGTACCAATGAGTTTTTAATTTTAAAAAATATGTACGTTTGTTTGACAACACCACTATAGTGCCTCGGAGAGCACGTTAAGCTGTCGGTCCCGTTTTCACTATACCAACTTGTGAAATTGTTTATAGATGGGTTATTGAGTCTATTCAAAACATCGCGACGAGCTAGCCACTTGTTCGGTGTAGACTCATACCATCAGCTACGATGAGGTGGGATCAAACATCCCTCCGCTGGGTACCCTGGGGCCGTCTAGGCGGTTTTGGGCGCCGTAAGGCACCCGTGATGATATGTATGTATGTAACAAATATAACATATTATTTATTTCATAATATACATGGAATACTTTTTATTTATTTCATAACTTTGCAAGGTTGTACTTTGGCCTAATATGAGGCTCCACTATTAAAAGCTCTTTTCCCATGGAACTGTGTTACAAATGAAAAAAAAATGATTTTTTTTAATTTGCGAAGAGCATAATATTAGCCCAAAGTACAATCTTCTAAAGTCATGTGTATATAGGTAACAGAGATCAAATTCAACTACAACTATAGTCAATGCTTTTATTGGTCTTGCAGGTCCCTAAGGAAACCTCTTTCAGCCCTAGCCATTTCTATTCTTAGTTGAAGTAGCTTTCTTAATCTTTAAAAATTTTGTACTTATGTACAAAGTTTACCATTGTACGAAGTAGTACTTCTATGACATTGTAGAAACTAGGAATTGTACAGACTAATATTTGCTACCAATAATACCTATTGGTAGCAAATATTCCACCGTATTTTTTGTTTTTTTAAATATTACCGCGGCCACATACTATTTATTTCTAAGGTAATTGTCAAAATAACGTAATTCTTTATGTACAATGGCTACGTCACGGAATGCTAAAAGCCAAAAGCACCTGTAATACAAGACAATACAGTGCATGATTTTTTAGTGTTCGTTGTTGCTGATTGCTTAAAGTATTTTTTATTGGATTTAGTTATTTTGACTATCATTTCCATAATATGGCCACTGGTGAATTAGTTTGAGCCACCCATAGCACTCTTACTTTGGGATCAATTATTATATTATATGCCTGCTGTGATCAACTTTTCTATATATATTATCCATAGTAGTAAATGGATAGCATGTTTATTTATATCTCTAAATATATATAACTCAAAGGTGACTGACTCACTGACTGACTGACATAGTGATCTATCAACGCACAGCCCAAACCACTGGACAGATCGGCTGAAATTTGGCATGCAGGTAGATGTTATGACATAGGCATCCACTAAGAAAGGATTTTGATCAATTCTACCCCCAAGGGGATGAAAGTTTGTATGATAAAAAAGTCGCGAGCACAGCTAGTTATTATATAAAACCGAAATAGCAGGGTGGTAAATAGGTAGACTTTTTTATTCAGATTTATAACCAAACATTCTCACGTTTGCCCGGTATCCGGGAAAAACGGACGTCTACTTTGTTACCTTAGTAACGTTGGTGCACTCCAGGTTTTTTCTTAATCATAACTTCGGAAATAATTTTTGTTCGGCTACCTTCAAGTAGACTTTTTTCAGACTCCCTTTATTACGCCGGAAATTGCAAACTTCTAATGATAAGCCTTAACTTATTTTTTAAATAGCTATTTCCTTTTAGTAATCATTTATTTATAGATAATTATTAATTTAAACTTACTTTTAAAAAAATAAGTTAAAATTTACCTCTGCCAAATTAAAACTAGCTGATCCGCGTAACTCTACGCATCGTACGCTCTCAAAAGGAATAATTTTTGCCTGTTTTTGCAACATTTTTCATTGTTACTCCGCTTCTATTGGGCTATCTAACACTAAAATATTTTTTCAATTCGAACCAAACTCTTCAGCTTTATAATATTAGTATAGATTTGTCAACAGAACACTTTCATAATTTTGTGTTTTTCGTGTGATTATATAATAATAATATGTATTATATATTTTTTTATGTGACAATTATTATTTACACGATCCATATTAATAATAATAATATGTAGGACAATATACACATAATGCTCTGGTCACAAACTAAGCTCCAGTACCAGAAACAATTATATAGGTAAAACAAATCGCTTCCCGGCAAAAAGAGTGTCATAAGACAAAAATAGCTTTTGAAAATACGACTTTTATGATTTTTATTATTTTCTATATCGATTATTTAAAAACTAAAAGAGTTGTACTTTTTTGAAATTTTATTTACAAATACATTATTTATGTGTTTTTCATATGGCTTGATATTTTCAGGTAGTAGGTACTTTTTTTCAAAAAGTAAATTTTAAGAAACTCTAAATTATCAGACAATTTTTTTTTTTAAATTGTCATATATTATGACAATTAAAAAAAAAATTGTCTGTAGTTTGGAGAATGATACACTTTTTAATACAATCATCATCATTACTTTTATTTAAAAAATGTCCATAAACTTACTTTTACAATAAGCAAAAATAACAAGTTTATTGGTACAGTAAAATATACGTTTTTAAAGTAAATTGATACTTTTTACCTTAATACAAAGGCGTGCATGGGGGTATACATTACCTTGCCGTTGACTGTACACATCTCTTTGAACTTGCTTTTATTTAAGAAAAAATAACATAATCGTAACCTATCTAAACAAAAATTTAATCTTAGAGCTAAAACAGGAACTTCTTACTTAAACATTAACTGGTTTATTCAGAAACATTTTGTTAAACCTGGTTTAGCCTAAACTTGGTAACAATTGTGTTTTGTTACTTTTGTCCCTTATGCCACAGAGAAAAAATAGAGGTTTAGCTAACTTTCTTTATCGAAACGTTCCTGAATAGAGTTGTAACAGCTCTATTTAGAAACATTTTGTTAAAACTGGTTTAACCTAAACCTGGTAACAATTGTGTTTTGTCCCATATGTCACAGAAAAAAATAGAGGTTTAGCTAATCTTCTTTATCAAGACGTTCTGAATTGAGTTGTAATAGCTCTATTAAGAAACATTTTGTTAAAACTGGTTTAGTCTGTATCTACGTGGTGGCTGAGTTGGTTAGACCTTGGACTTATAAACACTTAAATCCCTGGTTCGAATCCCGATGTGAACCAATGAGTGTTTAATAAAAAAAAAATGTACATTTGTTTGACAACACCACTATAGTGTTTCGGAGAGCACGTTAAGCTGTCGGTCCAGGTTTCACTATACCAACTTGTGAAACTGTTTATAGATGGGTATATTTAAAATACCGCGACGAGCTAGCCACTTGGTCTCTTTTTGTTGGTCTCGGGCGCCGTAAGGCACCCGCGATGATATGTATATGTATGTATGGTTTAGCCTAAACCTGGTAACAATTGTGTTTTGTCACTTTTGTCCCATATGTCACAGACAAAAAATAAAGGTTTAGCTAACCTTCTTTATTAAAACGTATCTGAATAGGGTTGTAACAACTCTACTTATAAACATTTTATTAAAACTGGTTTAGCCTAAACCTGGTAATAATTGTGTTTTGTCACTTGTCCCCATATCACAGAGAAATAGAGGTTTATAATTAAATCGGGTATAATTAATGCATACCCAGGAAAAATATCTTAATGTAATCTATATGTACATATAAGGGTTTTATTCATATACATATCGTTATTATAAATTCCCTCTAGTACGAAGGCAGCGCACAATTTTCCTGTTTGCAGGGTTCTGGAGTGGAAGCTCATGAGATGGATAATGTTTACTCTGGTTTTGAATTAACTTTTCTATAAGAAACATTCAATATTATCTTTTTACCTGTTCGGTCCTGAATAGAAGACGACCGTGTATTTCTTGTAGATTTTTTAAATATTATAAACTAGCTTTTACTCGCTGCTTTAATAAATATTTCAAAATTAATTAATTAATTTCCATTTATTTCTCCAGTTGTAAATTGGTAGGTTTATTTTAATTTTATCTTTTTAATAACCTATAAATGCTATGAAATAACATTTACTTATTATATTTGCAGGTTATTATTTTATTTAAAAACATAGCTTTTAATATTTCAAAATAGTTAAATTATCGACCGGTCCTGTTACCTATACAGATGCAAACACCATCAAGTGCAACTAGCCATGTTTCGGTTTAGTCTTTGGGTTCACCATTTTCAGGAGACTACTGCATAGTTTTATTGTGGTAATCTCCTTTCCAGGGTGCTGTTACGAAACGGGCGGATGATTTAACGTATGTTATTAGAATAGACTCGTAATGCAAATTCGTCCTTGTTGCCGCCCACAATTTATTGATCGACCTCATTCATGTACTTTCAAGGTCTACTTAACATCAGGTACATACAAGGTCACATAGTGTGCTACTATAAAAAAATACTCAAAATACTTTATTTTAACCTTTTTATTACTTATTATATGTACGTATAGATAATACTTATTAAGTATAGACAGAGAAACTTGAAGAGTATATAAATGACAGTGGTACATACCGTAATATTAAATAATTGTAATAATTTTAACTTAAACTGCCTCAGTAGATTAGTGGTTGCCTTTGGCGTTGTATCCGGAGGTCGTGGGTTCGATTCTCACCCATAGACAAAAAATATACGTTTTTCTGTACAATTGTAATGGTCTGGGTGTTTATAAAATATAATATGTATTATATAGAAAGAAGTATTTTATATACTTTATTCAAGAAAAAATAAATTAAATTTAACAATAATAAAATAAAATTAACCTAAATAATAATAATGAAATAGCAATCTAGTATAAACCTAAAAATAAAAATTAAACTAAACTAAATAAAAAAAAATCTTTATAAGGAGCGCCACTTGGTAGGGTACCTAACACACTTACTGCATTGCCACGTTGAATGGCAATACTAATTTTTTGATACAGATAGCTTTGGCACTTGGGATCTCCGCATTCCGAGAGTATTCGTTTACCGAGTATTTTATTGTGTTAAGATCTTTTATAATATTTTATTATAAAAGTACCTACCTTTAAAAATAATCCATTACAATATAAAAAAAAATGAAATGAGACAATGGGCGTAGTGTACCAAGGACACTAGCGGCTTTACACCGTAGAATAGCAATGCTGATCCTCTGAACGAGGTACTCCTTGCTCAGAGGATCACCAGTTACTATTTTTTTCCAGGTCACAGATAAATTCGCTAGCATCCTCGAACCAAGGACCCATTGGCTCATTATATAGTTGTTGCTAGACAAGCCTAGAGCTTAGTTTGTGACGAGCAATATGTGTACGTTACATATTGCTTGTCACAAACTAAGCTCTAGGCTTGTCTAGCAACAACTATTATTTGTATTATACTATTTGTACCCATATTATTATTATAACATACATTTACGTGGTGGCCTAGTTGGTTAGACCTTGTACTTAAAAACACTTAGGTCCCTGGTTCGAATCCCGGTGTGTAACAATGAGTTTTTAATTTGAAAATTTATGTACATTTGTTTGACAACACCACTATAGTGCCTGGGAGAACACGTTAAGCTGTCGGTCCCGGTTTCACTATACCAACTTGTGGAACTGTTTATAGATGGGTTATTGAGTCTATTCAAAACATCGTAACGAGCTAGCCACTTGTTCGATGTAGACTCATACCATCGGCTACGACGAGGTGGGATTAAAAAACCCCTCCGCTGGGTACCCTGGGGCCGTCTAGGCGGTCTCGGGCGCTGTAAGGCACCCGTGATGATACATATATTATTATACTATTTGTAATTTGTAAATTGTCCTACATAAAAAATATTAAAAACATATTTTTCGTTCATACAATTATCGTAACTGTTTTCAGTTCAACAGAACTAAAAAACGATTTAGGCAGAGGATCAAGCAAGAATATAAGGAGGGCCTGTAATAAATAATATGCCATAATTTCCCACTTAAGTATGAAAGACGGTAGAAAAGTCTTTGAACTTCCTATTGTACTGAGCTTTATTTTCCAAGTCTAACAAGAAACTTTGTAAGCACATAATCTGTCACGTATCTAATTTGCTTTTACATTTTTCCTAATCTTCTTTGGCGGTCAGTAGCGGTTATTTTGAACATATTTTCTATTCCCCGACCCGCTTTGTATGCAAACCATGTCACTGCTATCTTCATGAGAATAATGTCGTCTATTTTTCTTTAATATTTTCATCTTGTCTGTAAATGTTGGCCTTAATTGTTACTGCGTCAGAGCTTAATGAGTGGCGGATATAGACACTAATTAATACTTACATTAAGGTTTTAATTAACTTTTTTATAAAGCCTTAAGGTTGTTATTTATAGAGTTGCATAGGCGTTTATAGATTTTACGTAGGTACCTACTCTCTCTTTTTTTTTATAGGGGCACATATTATTTTGTAATCAGACCTATAAAGTAGCTGAATGAATTCGATCAATACATCGTTGTTTATTATCCTGCCCGTTTCGTAACTGCAGCCTGAAAGAAGACTGCCACCTTGACTAGAAATCGATACAGTAGTCTCAAGGATATGGTTTTATTCCTAACGGCTATTTATAATTATCGAAAGCCATTAGTTTTTTTTGGGAACACGGCATGCTACTTTCTATCTACCTGATGGTAAGCAGACGTACAAAGTCCATGAATGGGGTCAATCAATGAATTGTTATTTAACATTATTGGTCGCTACCACTAAGCCGGTTAAATAATGCGGTTACGAAACGGGTAGCGTTAACGACGAATTTGTTCTACAAATCTACTTTAATTACCCGCTGCGTTATCACCTGTAATGTGTAGGCTCTAAAACCCAGTAGGCTTCTTAAATCTAAAACGTGAACCTAAACTAAAACCATTTTCTTGCGACTACTATATTTATTTCTAGTCGAGGTGGTTGTCGTCTTTCAGGCTGCAGTTACAAAACGGGCAGGATAATAAAAACCAATGGATTGATCGACCCCATTCAGTCATTTGTATGTCTGCTTAAAATCAGGTATATACAAAGTCATATGCGGTGCCCTTATAATAATATATAAAAGCAATTTGCTCAGCCTCTTTACAATACTGAGTGTTTTTTTAACAATGATTTTTTTATAATATTTCTATATGTATACAGGGCTTTACTTGTGTTTCCTTGACAACGAAAATTGTTAGAAAAAATAATTCTCATAAATAAATACTGTGTCTGCTTAATTAAAGTTTATTATTTAATACTGTATAATTTTTTTCTTTTTTTGGAGCATAGTATGTGCCTTTATATTATCTACCTAGTGCTGAGCAGACCTACAAAGTCTATGAATAAGGTTAATCAATAATTGTTCTTAAACAACATTGATAGCTCCCACTATGCCGGCTAAACTATGCGATTATGAAATGGGAGACGACAAAGACAAATTGCATTAAGTGTATATTTTAATATACTGGCTGCATTATCATAAATTTAACCATTCCTTTTGTAACTGCACCCTGAAAAGAGGCTATAAACTGAAGAAATTAATGCAGTAATATCCTGAAAACCAGTGGAACCACAGATTGAAACCGAAACATGACTAGATACACTTGATGGTTTTTGCATCTGTATGGGAGATGGTAATATATCCCCCTCTTTTTAAAATAACATAAATATCATCACTGGTGCCTAACGGCTCTCGAGCAGCCTAGACGGCCTCAGCCGATGGTATGAGTCTACTCCAAACAAGTGCCAGCTCTTTACAATGTTTGTATAGACTCAATAGCCCATCTATATACAGTTTCACAAGTTGGTATAGTGAAACTGGGACCGACATCACAACATGGTCTCCGAGGCACTATAGTGGTTTTGTTCAACAAATGTACATGAATTTTAAATTAAAAACTCATTCACTCATGAGGTATCACTTTTAGAACCCATTTTTTTTATAAAAAAAGTAGGTAAGTATTTTTTCTTCAAAAAAAAGTCCGACAAATAAATTATTCTATGAACAAATGTCTATATGCTTAAAATTACTCCTACAAATACATAATAAGTCTTCGTATCTAACAAGCAAAACACAATTAGACAAGTGATAGGCTTTAATTCGTGAGTTTAGTATGAAAGTTAATGTGATTTGTAGATCTTTTTTGTTATTTATCTTTGGTTTTGTATAGGCGACACTAAAAGGAAAAAGTACGTGTTCATTATTTTAATCATAGAACACAATATAAAAAAATTATCACCATGACAAAAAAAAATCAAATATTTACAAAAAATCTACGGTTATTAAAAACCATCAAAATACAATAAATTGTTTAATTTTGGTGATATATGTCACTCGCAACGCAGACGTATCTATTTTAACACGTCTTTAAACTGTGTTTAAACAGGTTCAAACAGATTGCTTATATTTTTATTGTGATTATTATTGCCCGTAGACAAAATTATATTATATAGGTATATAATTATATTATTTGCCCTAACACGGCGAAATACAGCAAATTATTATTGTAATATTGTTTTTTTAATTTTTGTAAGTAATTGTTCATAGGGTATCCTATACATACATATCATCACGGGTGCCTTACGGCCCGAGACCGTCTAGACGGCCCCAGGGTACCCAGCGGAGGGGTTTTTAATTCCACCTCGTCGTAGCCGATGGTATGAGTCTACACCGAACAAGTGGCTAGCTCGTCGCGATGTTTTGAATAGACTCAATAACCCATCTATAAACAGTTTCCCAAGTTGGTAAAATGAAACCGGGACCGACAGCTTAACGTGCTCTCCGAGGCACTATAGTGGTGTTGTCAAACAAATTTACATATTTTTTTTAATTAAAAACTCATTGGTACACACCGGGATTCAAACCAGGGACCTAAGTGTTTTTAAGTCCAAGGTCTAAACAACTCGGCCACCACGTATTAATTAGGGTATCCTATGAAAAATATTAAAGCAGTTACTATAATAAAAAGTATATAATTTAAATATCATATTGTAAGTAAAATAAATCAACAATTAATTCTGATATTGGCGTTTAACTTGTTAATTAAAAAAGTTAACTGCGGGGCATAAAACAAGACACCAATTAACCACACAAAAAATACATGAAGTCATACTGCAAATTATGTAATAAATTTGATTTAATTTCTATGTGAAGTAACCTATTTATTTTTATGTACTCCCACACAAGTGTCGATCGGTTTTTAATACATAGGTAACACATTACATTTCATCATAAGTTCATTCCAGTTCATCTAATGTGGCCAACTGACGCATAATCCACCACTTTATAGACTTTTTTTATTCTTACACATACATATCATCCCGGGTGCCTTACGGCGCCCGAGACCGCCTAGACGGGCTCAGGGTACCCAGCGAAGGGGTTTTTAATCCCACCTCCTAGCCGATGGTATGAGTCTACACCGAACAAGTGGCTAGCTCGTCGCGATGTTTTGAATAGACCCATTTATAAACTGTTTCCCAAGTTGGTATAGTGAAACCGGGACCGACAGCTTAACGTGCTCTCCGAGGCAATTTAGTCGTGTTGTCAAACAAATGTACATATTTTTTTAATTAAAAACTCACTGGTACACACCGATTCGAACTAGGGACCCAAGTGTTTTTAAATCCAAGGTCTAACTAACTCGGCCACCACGTATTTTTTATTCTTCAAAATATTAAATTAGCTATAATTTAATAAATTCCCTATGGGGTGGATTATTTTTTCTACTTCCATTGGGACGCTACAGCGCGCTGGACAACCCACCTACAAAACCCGCTGACGTTCACGAGGTTTCTTGATACAATTCTCTTAAACTTTTTACGAGTTATCTTTCGGTAGAAAATGATTGGCAAAATTTATACCTGGCTCTTAGACTATCGTGAGCTCTTATAAATTCATGACAATATAATAAAATGTGTAAAATTTAGATTTTTTTTTTATTATTGGAGCAAGGCATGTGACTTTGTATCTACCTGATGGTAAACAGACCAAACCATAAAATTAAGTACATGAATGGGTTCGATCAACACTCTGTTGTCTAATAATATTGATATCGTTTCAACTAGACCGACTAAGAGATACAGTTTGGAAATGGGCGTAAAGAGGTATTTGCTTACTGTATATTTATTGTTTAATTTAATATCCTCGCTGCTTTATCGTTAAATCAAAAGCTCGTTTCGCAACCGCACCATAAAAGGAGACTACCATCTCGACAATAAATCGATGCAGAAGGCTCCGGAAAACCCATGACTAAATCCAAAACATGACTAGCTCACTTGGTGGTTTTTGCATCTATGGTATATTATGGTGCTGACTTAAAAAAAAATGTGCATCTGGATTGAGAGATCTAATCAAAACCAAGCAAAATGGCTATGTTGGCATTTCATAGCATAATGTAGAAACTTATATATGAAATATTTTAATTTGTAAAATCGAGGAAAAAAAGTTAGCGTCCAAAAATAGGAGCTCTCAATCCTGACGTTTTTGAAAAAATATTTTTAGAAGTATTTACTCTATGTTATATTTTTTTGTACTAAAACACAACAAAACATTCAGTACACACATCGTAAGAACTAATCAGAAGAATTCAAAATATTTGGAGGTAAAATGAAAAAGATATAAGGCAAAACATGGATCTCTTAATCCAGACGTTTTAGATTGAGTGATCCTTTGAAACACCATTATATGTCATTTTTTTGTATTGACTTTGTGTCGCGGGTGGCTATTTTGTTTTCATTTATAGACAGGCTATTTTGGGGCTTAGGGTACTTCCTGGTATTTATAATATCTTTTTTTTTAAACATTACCGTTTTAAAGAAATTAAAAATGACTAGGTTTTAAATGTATGTGGTTTAAAAAAAGTTTTTTTTAAACACATTATTAGTGTTTACGGGTTTTCAGGAGATTCGACGGTTATGTTACGGGATTAGTCTGAGTTTAGGTACCGCTTTTCAGGTAGCTCGAAAACTTGAGATCAGTCGTAATTATAACGGTATCCAGGTTTATTTTTAAGGCATCAATCTGTGGGTTAAACGTTTTTCAACATTAGTCTATGGATTTACTGGTATTAGTAAACACTAAAATTTGTTTCGGAATCAATCTGAATTTGTATGGTTTGGCATGTGTTCATACCGAGTGCCAACGAAAAAGAACATGGTCACCCTACACGACTGCTGTATGGGTAAATTTGGAATCTATAAATCTAATAAAGTGCAACCTTTACACAAATTGTTTAAATGCCAGGATTTAGAAGATGTTTTTTTAATAATTCGTAGAATTTTAGATTTTCTGTGCGCGTAAAGTAAAAGTAGATATATGTAAAAATATAGATCACTCAGTCCTGATGTTTTAAAAATGACGAAGTTGCTATAACTTTAACGGTTATCATTTGGATATTTATTTATTTTTTGCGAATATGTCGAGAAGTACTATTAAATGCTTGCATAGTCAACTTTTGCTTCTACTCAGCCTAACATGGTGTTTCAAAGGATCACTCAATCTAAAACGTCTGGATTAAGAGATCCATGTTTTGCCTTATATCTTTTTCATTTTACCTCCAAATATTTTGAATTCTTCTGATTAGTTCTTACGATGTGTGTACTGAATGTTAGTACAAAAAAATATAACATAGAGTAAATACTTCTAAAAATATTTTTTTATATTTTTTCAAAAACGTCAGGATTGAGAGCTCCTATTTTTGGACGCTAACTTTTTTTCCTCGACTTTACAAATTAAAATATTTCATATATAAGTTTCTACATTATGCTACGAAATGCCAACATAGCCATTTTGCTTGGTTTTGATTAGATCTCTCAATCCAGATGCACATTAAAAAAAATAGTATCTATTTAACGAAGCGGATGCTCTTAACCTTTATAAAAAATCAATAAAGTATATTTGAGAACTGATGCATGGCCTCAGTGGTCATGACTGTAGTCACGGCATTGACATTGTATCCGGATATTTATTAAAATACGCAAATAAAAGATAAAACGTTATAAAATACGAATACGTCATTCTCCGTTACAAACAAACAACCCAGACAATCAAAGCACTTTCATTCAAAAACATCATAAGTAGGTACAGGAAATTTAAAATGGTGTAATCTACCTTATAATGCTATTTATTTCAGAAAGCGCACAATAACTTTGTATTAAAAAGTTTTAAATAAGAATAAAATACGCTTAGCAAGTTTTTAATAATATTAAACACAAAGAACCTATAGGTGAGATGGTGTAGAGCAGCGGTCGTCACACTTTTCCGGCCAAGGGCCACATAGGACAATGTGGGTAACACTGTCGGGCCTCACACTAAGGGTGTTGTCCACTTATATACCACATTATGTTCGTTTTTTTTGTAGCACAGCATATTACTTTGTATCCACCCGATGGTAAGCAAATCTACAAAATCTATGAATGGGGTCGATCAATACATGGTTGTTTAACAGCATTGTGTCGCTCCCACTATGATTAATATATTTATATTTGCCAGTTAATGATGCGGTTACGAAACAGGCAATGATAGACAAATTTGCATTACGAGTCTATTTAATAGCCTCGCTGCTTTTTCGTAAAAACTAAACTAACTGCCCGCTACGTAACCGCATCCTAAAATCGATGCAATACCCTCCAAAAAACCTATCAACCCACAGACTAAACCCGAATTATGACTAGATCACTTGTCGGTTTGTGGTAATGAAATCAGTCGGTCGGTCTAACAAAGTAATAGAGACTTTCCTCCCACCTAAAAAAATAAGTATCAATCTAAAACGTCTGGATTAAGAGATCCATGTTTTGCCTTATATCTTTTTCATTTTACCTCCAAATATTTTGAATTCTTCTGATTAGTTCTTACGATGTGTGTACTGAATGTTAGTACAAAAAAATATAACATAGAGTAAATACTTCTAAAAATATTTTTTTATATTTTTTCAAAAACGTCAGGATTGAGAGCTCCTATTTTTGGACGCTAACTTTTTTTCCTCGACTTTACAAATTAAAATATTTCATATATAAGTTTCTACATTATGCTACGAAATGCCAACATAGCCATTTTGCTTGGTTTTGATTAGATCTCTCAATCCAGATGCACATTAAAAAAAATAGTATCTATTTAACGAAGCGGATGCTCTTAACCTTTATAAAAAATCAATAAAGTATATTTGAGAACTGATGCATGGCCTCAGTGGTCATGACTGTAGTCACGGCATTGACATTGTATCCGGATATTTATTAAAATACGCAAATAAAAGATAAAACGTTATAAAATACGAATACGTCATTCTCCGTTACAAACAAACAACCCAGACAATCAAAGCACTTTCATTCAAAAACATCATAAGTAGGTACAGGAAATTTAAAATGGTGTAATCTACCTTATAATGCTATTTATTTCAGAAAGCGCACAATAACTTTGTATTAAAAAGTTTTAAATAAGAATAAAATACGCTTAGCAAGTTTTTAATAATATTAAACACAAAGAACCTATAGGTGAGATGGTGTAGAGCAGCGGTCGTCACACTTTTCCGGCCAAGGGCCACATAGGACAATGTGGGTAACACTGTCGGGCCTCACACTAAGGGTGTTGTCCACTTATATACCACATTATGTTCGTTTTTTTTGTAGCACAGCATATTACTTTGTATCCACCCGATGGTAAGCAAATCTACAAAATCTATGAATGGGGTCGATCAATACATGGTTGTTTAACAGCATTGTGTCGCTCCCACTATGATTAATATATTTATATTTGCCAGTTAATGATGCGGTTACGAAACAGGCAATGATAGACAAATTTGCATTACGAGTCTATTTAATAGCCTCGCTGCTTTTTCGTAAAAACTAAACTAACTGCCCGCTACGTAACCGCATCCTAAAATCGATGCAATACCCTCCAAAAAACCTATCAACCCACAGACTAAACCCGAATTATGACTAGATCACTTGTCGGTTTGTGGTAATGAAATCAGTCGGTCGGTCTAACAAAGTAATAGAGACTTTCCTCCCACCTAAAAAAATAAGTAGTCGGCTGGAGCCATATCAGGTGAATACGGCTGTTCGTTAAGATTTGTTGAGGTTTGGCCAGAAATTCGTTCACAACGATAGCCTTGTGAAATGGCGCGTTATCGTGGTGGAAAATCCATGACTTTTCTTTCTACAAATCGGCCTTTTCGACAAATTTTCAAACGCACGTGGCTTTTGTGCTACGCTTTGAACATGTCTACACTTTTAATTGACTTTGACAATGCATTTTTCGGTTTCGGCATAGTCAGACATCCTTGTTTCGAGTTGACTGGTTTACATGTAAAACTCGTAAACCTATGTATTTTCACCAGTTATATGTTTTATGAATGTGAGCTTGGAATTAATTTGTCCTATCAAATCTTTATAGCCCTTTCGCGATTATTTTTTTTGCAGAAAATTCAGGTATTTCGGTACTCCTTTCATGCCTAAAATTGTTTAAAATGGGACAAATTGATTCGTGAGACTCAGAAATTTTAAAGGCTATCTCTTTCAGACTTAAACAACCATTTTCAGTCACCATTACTTTTACTTCAGTTTTACAATTTCTTTTATTTTAACGATGTTAAGTTCAGATTAATAAGGCTTGCTTCAATATTGAAGCAAACCTTCCACCACATCTCGACCGTTTTTCAAGAAATTCGATTGACTATAAGACTTACGAGTATGTAACAATTTCAGCGCTTCAGCACAAGAAATTCTATTTGTACAGATTCTTCAAATTTTTTATCCATTGTAAAAATCGCAATGTGCCTACAAAAAAGTATTTGTCGTGCCGACTAAAATAATTTCGACATGAACGCTTTTTAAATTATACAATTACAGTACCTTCTTCACAGTATGTATAGGTACCTATTTCTATTGCACGTTTTTCAATATAAATTATATTATATTGGTAGTAAAACCATCAATGTTTAGTGGCAAATGTAACAAAAATATTAGCCAAACCGACGGCGGTCTCTGTTTATTCCATTATAGAACTTTTTCATCTCATTCCTCCTTCTCCTTTCCGGTATAGGACTTCACGAGCGGGTAACAAAATGCATGCATATACTGTGGCAGATATACCAACCCGCACTAAAAAATTTGGTGATTCGTATATCTGTCGCACTATTAAAATGTGGAATGCACTACCTGCTCGCGTGTTTCCTTCTTCCTATAATCTCGAGTCCTTTAAACGAAGCGTGAATAGGCATCTTAAGCCGGCATAATAGGTGCAATCAACGGTTACGTAGATCGTAATTGTTGGTTGCATTTGTTCTTGGACCTTCATACTGCTTTCCATCAGGTAGATGTGAGGTCACATGCCGAGCTCTCATAAAAAAAAAAAAAAAAAAAAAAAAAAAATCTCGCATCGGTGCCTATTTAGTTAACTTTGTACGCAAAATCCGTTTTAGTAGATGGTTGACTATTGAAATTATTTGCTTTGTCGCGGGCCGCACAAATATCGACAGCGGGCCGCATGCGGCCCGCGGGCCGCAGTTTGACGACCACGGGGGTAGAGGGTGATCTACTCTAAATGCTACGGAACTACGATAAGCGTAGCAAGTTTTCAATAACAAGATTTACGTATGCCCCAGATATATAGGTATAGCGGGCGTTCACTTCCTGCATCTGTTTTATATAAATGCTATAGGACTACGGTGTAAAAGCTACTCGTAGCAAGTTTTAAATAACAAGGTATACGTAACCTTGACTCAGATAACTTACTATGCGTGGCTTCTACGCCGTAGTCCCGTAGCATTTACATAAAGCACATGCAGAAACCGCTCGCCCGCCATATTATATGAGTCATACGTAAACCTTGTTATTGAAAACTTGCTACGCGTGGCTTCTACGCCGTAGTCCCGTAGCATGTATATAAAGCAGATGCAGGAAGGGATCGCCCGCCATATTATATGAGTCATATAAACCTGGTTATTAAAAACTTGCTACGCGTGGCTTCTACGCCGTAGTCCCGTAGCATTTACATAAAGCAGATGCAGGAAAAGATCGCCTATCATATTATTTGAATCACACGTAAACCTTGTTATTGAAAACTTGCTACTTGTGTGTGTATGTTATAGCGGTATCTTTCGTTATCTGCTATATAAATTCTGCTTTATATAGTTTCACCCTAAACAAGTGCGTTTACCAACTGTCACGCAAACAATCCTGCTAAGATTTTGAGAGAAAGAAGGTCTTCACTCGAATGCCTCGAAATTAAAGAATTAGCTCCCACACTAAAATAATTTATAGTAAAAAAAAGTAATTTGCGCTCTCGTAAAATTTCTGTTGCCTCCACATCACATTAATATTGTGGCAATCCAGATTTGTGGCCACTGTATTATCTAGAGTGCACTTCAAAATTAATAACCATTCGCGCGACACGCAATCACGCTGTGTTTGATTATAGTCAAGTTTCGACCTTATTCTATAATGCATAAGGATTTATATTAAACTTGATGGTTTGAGAGTTCATAATAAATTGAGTGCTTAGAATGTAGTAGATAGGATGTTTGAGGTAAGCCGATAATAATGTTTAGTCAATTTTGCTACTGAACCGCTGATTACGTAATACGTCAATTTATACGCCAAGGTATTATTATTATTTTTAATTGAAATTCGGCATGTGATTTCGTATCGTTAACCATCAGGTGGTTAACATGAATGGGATCGATCAATACATCGCCCCACTATGCCGGATAATTAATGCGGTTACGAAATGGGCGGCTACATAGACGAATTTGCCTGACGAGTCTACTTTAATATCCTCAGATATTTCAGTTTTATTACAAACAAGATTTTAGTGCGAGGTCGATAAGTCAGAAAAAAATGGTACTTAAGTAGTTTTATAAGAAAACCTTCAAAATCATTTAAGTAGCTAAAAAAATATATTTCTCAAAAAGTTAATATAAATTTAAAAAAAAATGTTAATGCAGTTTTATGTTATTTTAATATATGTAATATTTGTTTTTATCTGGTGTATTTAAGAGACTTAAAACACAAACATTCTGTATATCTGAACTCCCTGTATCTATATCGAAATATAATTTAACCTATTTTAGAGTTATAATTTAAAATGCATATAAATCGGTCCAGCAGTTTTTAAGTGATGCCCCGACAAACAAACAAACAGACACGAATTCTAAAAATGCAGGCACGAATTCTAAAAATGATAGATTATTGTTCTATGCCCTATTCAGAGTACATCTTGCTTCTTTTTTAATAATATTATGATGTTTAAATATATTTTACAATTTTAACATATGTATAGATAGATTAAGTAAAAATCTCTACTGACTATTTCGGTATGTACATCGGGTCAAGTCAGTTTATAAAATAAAATACTTTAATTGCTGGTTAACATTAAGCTATCTAACCTATTTTTCGTCTCTATTCTGCATTTTTTTTACCATAAATAAAATAGAAATAAAAAATACATAGGGTAACGTATTTCAACCACGATGTACAATTTCATCTGTCGAAAGTCATCTAAAACCACGACACAGACAATTGACAATTCATAGAAGAAAAAAAGGAAACTAAAATTCAAATTCAGAAATTGATAATCTGTTATAGCCTGAAGGGAAGACAGGATGTTGTTCCTAATTTATTTGAAAAAAGAATCAAAGAGTTTTGTCTATGATAGACAGCTATTAAATTACTTGTCTGCTTCAGATCTGAAAGTAATCGACTGAAACTGTAGGTAGAAAGAAGCTTCCAAAAATTGCAAAGCAGAAGTGCCTACTTAGTTTTTTTTTGAGTATTGTTTTTTTTTATAATATCACATGTGACTGCGTAACTCTGAGATGGTAAGAAGATTATGCAGTCCATGAATAGGCGCCACCAACGCTTGAATTGGTAGATACGTCGCTGGCGGAGTCTACTATGCCGGCTTTGTGAGTTGCAAATTCACGCTTCATTTGAAGAACCCGGGATTATAAATAAGAGGAAAGACGCACATCATTCCACTTTGCAAACACTTATTTTACGACATATAAACATATTGAGAATTGTTTTAGTCCTGGAATGGATATATCCAACGGTATGTGGATGTTTGTACCTTGTATCTATGTAAAAAATGTAAGTTTGTAAAAGTAATTAACAAAAGCAAACAGATAAATACAAAGGGCCGGCGTGAAATTACATTACATGTGTAGACACGTTAGATAGAAAGTTTAAGTATGTAAGTATTATAGATCTCCAGAAATTTAAGTTGAAAGAGCATGCTAAATAAAATTTTAAAGACCTTCTTTTGTTTTTCCATTTTTTTTATTGCGTTTATTTTAACTAGATAACGCAGCTAAAACCTGGTATTCTTATGTTTTACGGAACTTTTTTGGAATAGCATTCGCACCATGAATGCGGTCAAAAAAGGCACATTTTCGTAATCATTAATGTTATTATATCGTAGTAGTAGTTCAATCCCATTATGCCGGCTAAATGATACGGTTACGAAAATGCGCCTACAAACAGCCAGTTACATAAAATTAAATATAGATCGATCGAGAAATACTTATTTTATTTTAATTATTTTTAGTTATGAGTGTATGAATGTTTTTTTTTATATGCTTAATATTATTAAATCCTATTAGCCCATATTGTGTGAGTAAACTTTGTACAGATTAAAAAAGTTGATTAAGTGTGAAATAAAATTTGGTGTCAAAAACACGATGGAGTCGTCGAGAGATTCGTCTACACTGCTAACTTTTTTAATAATTTAGGAGTTTTGAAGGTCGTTTGGAATGGTAGTGTTTATGCAAATGTGTAGAATATTTATACTGTAAAATATCAACATGTACCTACAAATAAATAAATCTCGCAAATAAACGTTTTATTTATATAAATGTTATTATATGTTGTAGATTATTTATTATATTATACTCTGGTGCCCGCAATTCGTAAGCGGGTTTATATTAAAACAAAAAAAAAACTAATTCCTATTGGTTTTTAATAGATAAGGTACTGTATATATATATATATATATATAAAATATATTTTATTTAGATTTAGATATTTGTTTATTCAACCCAAAAATATTTAATCTATTTCTTATGAATTTTATATTAAATTCAAAGTATTTTTGACAATTTGTTTTTTATACACTATGTATAACACTACTACTCCAGTAACTTTGTTACGAAACTAAACTTTGTTACTGAAAAGTAGTGTATAAGTTATTAATCATCCAATAAAAATAAGCTTATCCTATAATAAGCTTTAAATATTTACAAGAAAATTACGTTAATTAAATTATATTTATTCGAAAATCACGCACTAACTTATATAAAGTTATTACTAATTTAAATGTAAATCATAATTATGTATCATATGTATATATCATGACCATGGCTACCATGCCCGCGCTTCATAATGTGTATAAAACTACGGTTTATGTATAATTTTGGGGTTTAGTTAGTACTATCAAACACTGGAGTTGCTAAAACTAAGTAATAAAATGTCAACTTTATATGAAAAAAATAAATTTCTTTAAAAATTTAATATAAAATTATCCTAATTTACCCGGAATTTATAATAATCCATAAAAATTAAATAATAAACATAACATTTAAAATATTTTAATGCAGTTTTATGTCTTATAATATTAATATAATCCAAATTTTCTTCATAGATTTCAATTTTCTTTCTATCTGGTGTGTTTAATTTTTTTTCCAGAGAGATTCTAAAACACTAACAGACACACAGAAAATGAACATAGCGTACAATATACATGCATTTATGTACATGGAATTATTATATACCCTTTTTTACTCCCAAAGCTATAAAAAAAACAATAGCTATAATAAAAAACACATATAAATCGGTCCAGTAGTTTTTAAGTGATGCCCCGACAAACAAACAAACAAAACAGAGACTGGCACGAATTCCAAAAATGATAGATTTTCGTCTTCGAGCACTTAGAATCCATCCCACCATTTTTTTTAATCAAATCAATGTACAGATTATTTATTTATAATTTTATAGATATTATGACTACCGCCTAGGGTATGTATTAAATCAAATAAATAAAAAATACAAAAAAAATCTGCGTGCTTTTTTAACTTACACCAATTCACTTGCCTCCAGTAAAAAATTGCACGTAGAGATTTTTTTACTGAGGGCATGTGAATTGGTGTAAACCGACCTCGAATGACAAAATCCTTAAATGGGGTCGATTAATACATTGATCGCTGCCACTAAGCAGATGATAGCTACCCTTTTAGGGTGCGGTTATGAAACAGGCAGTTGGTTTGACGATAAAGCAGCGATGATATTAAAATAGACTATAGATGCAAATTCTTTTATGTCACCGCCCATTTTGTAACCGCATCATTTAGCCGGACCGATTAATGTTGTTAACAACAAGAATCGATCAACCCTATTTCATGGAATTTCTAAGTCTGATTGTAAACACTGACTACTTATCAGGTAGATACAAAGTAGAATGCCGTTCTCCAATATACATTTGCGATACATGGTTCCATGGGAAAGTTGTTCGATTTGATCAGCAGAACCTCATATTAGCCCAAAGTACATCCTTTCAAAGCACGGGCGTAGCCTAATCGGGGGGGGGGGGGTCTTGTATCGGGGAGCAAACATGGGGCGGCGTAGGTTGAAACCCCTCCCGAAATGTAATGAAGGGTACTCTTGCAAAACGATTGTGAAGATACATCTACCTCACAGTAATGTAAAAGAAAACATTAATAGGTGACGGTGTTGTTTTTTTTTTTGCTCATCAAAAATCCTGGAAGCTAAATCAATACATAAGTAATATCGTGCAGAGGCGTCGAATTGCGTTTTGTATACAAAACTTGAAGCAGACACCACATATTAAGTGATATTGACAATGGCGTTTTTTTTTGCTCATTAAAACCTAACCCCACCCCCGATGTGAAGTGCTGGCTACGCCCATCTTTCAAAGTCACCCTGTACCAATCTATACTTAAGTGCACAAATTCTTATTCTAATATGCTCGTAGTCTAACTATACTTTGCCACATTTTTTCAAAACTACCTACAACATTCTGAATGATTTTATTGTCTTCCAACGAACCGCAAAGAGCATAAGTACGTTATTAGTATTAGCATGTAGTGCATGTCCCGATGTAAAACGTACCGTAATGCTAATCTCCCAAGCGACGAGCCCGAGGTAACCAAATTACCTTTTTACATTGGAATCTATCCGGTCTCCTTTGATGTAAATTGTGATCTTGTTTTTGTTATTCACAATTTCTTTAGGCAGCCATGTAAGAATAATTTAAAGAAGGAACACAATTATATTTATGAAAATTCAATAAGCGTTAATTTTTTTTTTTTTTTGGAGCACGACAATTTTTTTTATCTACCTGGGGCCTATTTCATAAACGTGACAATTGTAATTTACCATGACAATTTATAATAGATTGCTTGGTTTAGATAGTTCTAAGTCAATAATTCCAACTAAACTGAGCAATGTATTATGAATTGTCATGGTAAATTACAATTGTCACGTTTATGAAATAGGCCCCTGGTGGTGAGCAGTCCTACAAAATCCAAGAATAGGGTCAATCAATAATTGTTCTTAAACAATATTGATCGCTCCCACTATACCGGCTAAATGATGCGATTACGAAATGGGGGCGACAATGATGAATTGCATTACGAGTTTTAATATACTCGCTGCCTTATCGTCAATTCAACTACCCATTTCGTAACGGCACCCGACAAGAACTCGATGCGGTAATCTCCTGAAAACCGGTGAACCCACAGACTAAAACCGAAACATGACTAGGTCAATTGACGGCTTTTATGTATGGGCGGTGGTAACAAGACCGGTCGGTCGCCCTAACGAAGTTATAGAGACCTTCTTTCCATCTAAAACAAATTAAATTAAAAGAAAGTAAAAGCGGCCCCAGCCTAATGGTTAAGTCACTAAGCAACTGATAACAAGATTAAGCAGATGACAACAAGGCCGGACCTGGGATGGGTGACCGCTTTATACAACAAAGCTTTTCATCATAAACACCGCAACTAGCTCGCCACTTGTTAGGTTGTATCATCACGGGTGCCTTACGGCGCCCAAAACCAGACGGCCCCAGGGTACCCAGCGGAGGGGTTTTAATCCCACCTCGTCGTAGCCGATGGTATGAGTCTACACCGAACAAGTGGCTAGCTCGTTGCGATGTTTTGAATAGACTCAATAACCCATCTATAAACAGTTTCACAAGTTGCTATAGTGAAACCGGGACCGACAGCTTAACGTGCTCTCCGAGGCACTATAGTGGTGTTGTCAAACAAATGTACGTACATTTTTAAATTAAAAACTCATTGGTACACACCGGGATTCGAACCAGGGACCTAAGTGTTTTTAAGTCCAAGGTCTAACCAACTAGGCCACCACGTATATGGTTGTTGTTACTTGTTAGGTGTTGCCTCCGAATACCTTGACAAAATGAGGACGGGTTAATCCCTCCGCTGGGTACCCTGAGGCCGTTTAAACGGTATTCGGGAATTAAATAGGCACCCGTGATGGTATTTATTTTTATTTAAAACAAAGTGTGAAACAAAATTAAAAAGAGATATGTTAGTGTTGAGTTTAGAATAAATAAATAAAATCTTTATTTGCCAAAATATGTTACAAATTTAGGTTTAATAACCTTATTATACCCTATAACTACCTTCAATCAACAAGTGTAGTCCATCGAAGCTAACTACTGACCAGACATTAGTATAACTTGAAAAGAACCAAGTAGGTACTTAAGTAAAATAAAAATATTTTATTTTTTTATTTATTAATTCTCAAAAGATTTACATTAAAAGCTTGAATGAGAATAAAAGTTATAAAAATTAAAGTTACGACTTCCGAACTCTTGACTAAACCGCAGACTCATCAATGATATGCCTTTTGAGATTATTTTAAAAAATGTTAAGTGTTTCCGATTGTTTTACGTTTATTGGTAACTGATTGAATATGATACATAGAAAATGTGTTTTTCTCATCATTATAAATTTATTTAATAATAAAGGAGTAATAAAAAATACAAAAAAGTAAATAATTTAGTAATTAAGTGTAACTTAGATTTTTTTGGGAAATTTAAACTTCATTAAACTTCGAAAGTATTTTCTAACTTTTTTGAAAATGAGGCAGAATGTACATCAAAAATTAAATGAAAGTCTACCTGTTAAATTGCTGAGCAGGCAAAAAAAACTTCATAAAAATATCCACTGTTAACGTGCTGTTTTTTATGTTAATTTTTATGAGCAAAATATATTATATTTAATTGAATCAGGCGTTATTTTGCGGAAGTCCATTTTATAATGATTACAATTGGATTTTTTTTAGCAATGTCTTCCGCTTATAATGTTGGTGTATTAAATCATATGTTACATGTAACAAAACAAATAAATACCACCAACAAACGAACACTGTAGTCTTCGACATGTGTTTCTCCCCACACCCATGAACCATACCAACCAGTCCTGAAAAAGCCTCGTTAAGAGGCATAAAAGCGGCCCCAGCCTAGTGGTTAAGTCACTGCGCAACTGATAACAAGGTTAAGCAGATGACAACAAGGCCGGCCTGGGATGGGTGACCGCTTTATACAACGAGGCTATTTCATCATAAACACCGCAACAAGCTCGCCACTTGTTAGGTGTTGCCTCCGAATACCATCGGCGAAATGAGGATGGATTAATCCCTCCGCTGGGACCCTGAGGCCGTTTAAACGGTTCTCGGGAGCCAAATAGGCACCCGTGATGGTATTTATTTTAAAAAGAGGCATATAAAAAACAACAATTGTAATCATTATACAATTTTGTCGTAGGTGTAGTTTATAGAATTGTTAAATGAAAGGTTTTTTTATGGAAACTATATACTTATATTTAGGATTACAATATTTTTTCGGTTATGAAGTTGTCGGATCTTTGGGCAAAGATATCTTGAACTGCAGCAAAACAATCAAATAAATGGCGATCATATTTATTGCCTGAAATATAAAATAGGTCATTATTTTACATAAGTTTTTTAATTTTTAATAACAGCAAATACATAAAGGGTGGCTTTGATATGAAGATACTTTAGGCTAATATGAGGTTTTACTCATCAAAACAAACAACTTTTCCTATGAAACCATGGGTCGCAAATGAAAACAATTTTTGGCTTCCCCATACAAATTGGTAATTTTAATATTACAATTTTTAGCTGCATTTTTTTTTATTTACGTCACATAGTTCCATGGGAAAAGTTAATATAAGAATATTTACCGAAAGAAAATAAAATGTTTATAATATACCATAAAATAAAACCTCAAATATCACGAAAAACAGCAAACTCTAAATATTTTGTGCGGTTCCTAATTTTTTTTATTTCAGAATTAATTAGCTATATTAACACTAAATTATTTACCAGATACATTTTTTATTAAACACGTATTTATAATAAAAAATATATAAAAACTTGTAAAAATGCTCCTTTCTTACAAGTTTTATTTTATTTTTTTACTTGATGATTTCACAAATACATTATTCCATTATTACAATATTCAACCTTATTTCTTACGGGTGTAGAGCTATACATAACAGTGCAATTCGTGATTTTATTTCAGATATGACACTGCCTTAAGTTAGTTTCAAAAAAATGCTCCTTTTTACAAGTTTTCCTTATTTTTTTACTTCATGATTTCACAAATACATTATTCCATTGTATACAATATTCAACCTTATATCTTATGGGTGTAGAGTTATACATAACGATGCAAATTGCATTTTTATTCCTGATATGACACTGCCATATTAGGTTAGTTATTTGTCTGTTGGTTAAAAGTACTTAAAGTTAATTTGTTTCAGGGCCGATTTTTCAATAGTCAGATAAATTTTATTAAAAAATATGTATCATCACGGGTGCCTTATAGCGCCCGAGACCGCCTAGACAGCCCCAGGGTACCCAGCCCCATGGAGGGGTTTTAATCCCACCTCGTCGTAGCCGATGGTATGAGTCTACACCGAACAAGTGGCTAGCTCGTTGCGATGTTTTGAATATACTCAATAACCCATCTATAAACAGTTCCACAAGTTGGTATAGTAAAACCGGAACCGACAGCTTAACGTACTCTCTGAGGCACTATAGTGGTGTTGTCAAACATATTTTTTTAAATTAAAAACTCATTGGTACACACCGGGATTCGAACCAGGGACCTAAGTGTTTTTAAGTCCAAGGTCTAACCAACTAGGCCACCACGTATATAAGTATATCAAAAAATAATGGAGACAAAATAAATTTAACAGTTTTTCATACAAGTTAACTGGCGAATAAATTTATCTGTCGATGGAAAATATGACCTTCGCGTAGTTTAATAGGTAGGTATTCCTTTTACAAGTGTGAAGCGAGTAGAAGGAAGACCTATGTGATCAGCTAGTTCATTATAAAATAAAATACTAACTGAGGTAAGTAATTCTCTGTTGACGTGGGCATATCCTTTGAGGTCTACTACGGCGGGATTCATTTCTATTGCCTGAATGAAATGGTCGACCTGGAAATATTGTTATCGTTTAAGCGTATTATCGTTAGTCTGTGCTTAGCTGCTTTATCGTGAGAACAGAAGATGGCCGCCGCCATACTAATAACTTAAATAAAATAAAAAGTGTGCACAAAAAATATTGAAAATCATTCATGAGCGTTGATTGGTTGACGTGGCTAATAATAATTAGCCTTGTAGACTATTGCTGGATAACACAATAATCAGGGAGTCAATTCCAATTAATTCTTGGTTTACATTAACTTTACAAAAGAGCCAAGACGCTTAACTTTTGGTATGTTTTTAAATTATGACGTTTAGGTCACAGTAATAGCCACATAGCCACAGAATAAAAGCAATGCAACCGCACTTAGTCCTCAAATAGCCTAAAAAACTAAATGTCAAATATGTTCGTTGCCGCCATATTATGTTTTCACGTCAACCAATCAACGCTCATGAATGATTTTAAATATTTTTTGTGCACACTTTTTATTTTATTTAAGTTTATTAGTTTGGCGGCGGCCATCTTCTGTTCTCTCGACTGGAAAGGCGAGTTTAGGCATCAGGGCAGCTATATAGATCTCCATGAATAAAATACAGTTGTTATAAACATAATTGTAATTTTTAAAAAGAAATTAACTGAATCTTCATAGATAAACCCACAGGATAAACCTTAGAAAACTTATCCTAAGGGATAAACTCATAGCGAAGTTTCGGTTTTAGCCTGTGGTGTCACCGGTTTTCAGGCGATTACTGCAACGATTTTTGAAAAGGTAGTAGTTTCCTTTCGGCGTGCGATCACGTAACGGGCAGTTGATAAAGCAGCGAGGATATTCGCGTCTTTATCCTATTTCGTAACCGCATCATTTAGCTTCAAAGTGGGAGCGATCAATGCTGTTAAACATCAATTAAACTCCATTCATGATCTTCGTATGTCTGCTTATTACAATGTAATCAAAAAAATAGTTAAAAGTTTTCGTGCTGGTATTAAAAGTCCTGAATAAATAACTAGTTTTAAGTTAGCTTTAGTCCTATAATACATTTTACATTTAGAATTATGCATTTAGGAAAGCACATCTGCTTTTCTGGCATGGGGTAACCGCTTGCTATAATATTGCTAACTATGTACTTCAATACCGCTCTTTAATTGAAGAAGACTTTTCGGGGTAACTTGAGGGACATGGAGTCGACTTGACGTCCATACAAACGTACTTCCAATATTACAACTTGGCTGTTAGTTGAAGTTCAATTATTTTTTTCATGTTCGTAACTTTAACAAAAATCTTTTTGTTGTGAGTAATAAATATTTTTGTATTGTAATATTAAAAAAGTGATTTTTTTAATTTCGAAAAAAACGAAAATAATAACCCTATAAAGAAAGATTAATAAATACAATGACCGACAAAAATATTGTTTTAATTCTGCGACAAACAGTAATCGAGTATTACTGGAAGTGCGAAAGCTCATTTTGTATGGAGAACGCGGAGTTCGCGATTACGATTACGTGTCCTTAAACTATAAAAGTAGTTTTCGGGCAGACATGGTAATAAAAATGACAATAGCCACTAAAAAAAAGTAGATATCCAGTAATGTTCATATCATGAACTTGACTAGTTCATATAAATCATTCTGTATATCCTTTAAAAAGTTTATTTTAAACTGAAACATAAATCATACCTCTTTTTGTGTCGGTCTGTCTACATTCAGGACATCGATCGAAAGTAACGTGTCTTGTACTCCAGCTGCTACCTAAAAATATAACTGAATTATTATATAGTAGCTACACAAAAATCTTTATACAGTATGTAATAGAAACTGTACCGCGTTTTATTTTACAAGGTGGTCTATACTTGAACACGAAAAACTTGTTTTACGAGTATATTAGAGAAATAAATATATATAATACTACAATGGATAGTATCTTATCGTTGTTTTTATCTCTGGCAAAGTTATTCCCATAGTAAAAGAGTTGTGATATTGATGGGCATATATATGGTTTAATTAAACATTCGGTACGTTTGAGTACTGCTTAAAAGGCTTACAAAGCTAGCTTATTTTACTTGACAGGTGTTTTTTTAGTACTTCTCTTTGCTTTGGATTTTTGATGACGTCACAGAAAAAAAGCAAATTACGTCATCGAATTCGCTGCGAACGCTTTGAAAATACGAGTAGTGTAATCAAAGTAAATTGTCTGTGGTCACAATTATGTATCAAATACTTTTTTTTGTTTATTTATATTGTTCCCTCCCTTTCACTTAATCGTTTTTGAACTCTATTTTGTATTCTCTTATGAATTTCATATGATTTTTATCATGTGCATCTGGATTGAGAGATCTAATCAAAACCAAGCAAAATGGCTATGTTGGCATTTCGTAGCATAATGTAGAAATTTATATATGAAATATTTTAATTTGTAAAGGCGAGGAAAAAAAGTTAGCGTCCAAAAATAGGAGCTCTCAATCCTGACGTTTTTGAAAAAAATTAAAAAAATATTTTTAGAAGTATTTACTCTATGTTATATTTTTTTGTACTAACATTCAGTACACACATCGTAAGAAATAATTATAAGAATTCAAAATATTTGGAGGTAAAATGAAGAAGATATAAGGCAAAACATGGATCTCTCAATCCAGACGTTTTAGATTGAGTGATCCTTTGAAACACCATGTTAGGCTGAGTAGAAGCAAAAGTTGATTATCCCAGCATTTAATAGTACTTCTCGACATTATCGTAAAAAATAAATAAATATCCAAATGATAACCGTTAAAAAGTTATAGCAACTTCGTCATTTTTAAAGCATCAGGACTGAGTGATCTATATTTTCACATATATCTACTTTTACTTTCATCGCACGGAAAATCTAAAATTCTACGAATTATTAAAAAAACATCTTCTAAATCCTGGCATTTATACAATTTGTGTAATGGTTGCACTTTATTAGATTTATAGATTCCAAATTTACCCATACAGCAAGTCGTGTAGGGTGACCATGTTTTTTTTTTGTTGGCACTCGGTATGAACACATGCCAAACCATACAAATTCAGATTGATTCCGAAACAAATTTTAGTGTTTACTAATACCAGTAAATCCATAGACTAATGTTAAAAACGGTAAACCCACAGATTGATGCCTTAAAATAAATCTGGATACCGTTATAATTACGACTCAAATTTTCGAGCCACCTGAAAAGCGGTACCTAAACTCAGACTAATCCCGTAACATAACCGTCGAATCTCCTGAAAACCCGTAAACACTAATAATGTGTTTAAAAAAAACTTTTTTAAACCACATACATTTAAATTTCTTTAAAACGGTAATGTTTAAACGGTTTTGTCTATTTAAATTTCTTTAAAACGGTAATGTTTTAAAAAAAAAAGATATTATAAATACCAGGAAGTTCCCTAAGCCCCAAAATAGCCTGTCTAAAAATGAGAACACAATATAGCCACCCGCGACACAAAGTCAATACAAAAAAATTACAAGTGCGAAAACTCGCCCGCGGAGTGTTCCGAAGGTAGCGGAGGGGTTTTATTTCTACCTCGTAGCAAATTGTGAGTCTACACTACACTGAACAAGTGGTAAACTCATAGCGGTATTTGTTTAGACTTAATCACCCATTGGTAAACAGTTTCACAAGTTTATATAGTGAAACTAGGACCGACAGCCTAACGTGCGCTTATCTTTGACTTGGACCCTTTTACACCTACACCTATTAGGAGATATTTTACTACATATATATATATATATATAAGTACTACAAATTTCAAGTATATCCGACCAGCGGTTCTCGAGATATTCATGCCGACAAACAAACAGACACCTAAGAGTTCTTATTTTGAAAAAAGAAATAAATTTTTGTTATGTATGTGGACAAGAAAAACAAGCGTTCGTATCACATAGCTGTATTCGACTGACTTGTTCACGGGCGCAGCCGTGATTCTTATAACTACCCTTTAACATCCCTCCAACAATAGTTACATAACTGTATGATCACATAAAACATACGTAACTATCTTTACAATATTCAAAATTAAAAGTATTTTTTAATGTCTACGGGGTTACGAGAGCGAGTGGTGCGCGGCGACCGCGCGCGCTCCGACGCTTCCTCGGTGTCGCTAACCGGCGGCTCCGCTGCCACAGTCGGCGCCGGGGCCGCGCTCCCTCTGTCCCGGTGCTGCGCGGTCTCCTCCAGGCAATCTTGCCATAGATCAGCAGCTGGTTGTGTCACCTCATGCAGATCGTCTTCGGTGGTACCCGGCGCCTCCTGCTCATCGGAGTCGGCAAGCAACGTAGACGGCACCATAAAGCAACGGCTTATGGACTGGGATTCCTCATCTGCCTCCTGGGTCGGCGCCGGTGTTTGTGGCTTTGCCCTAGTTTCCGAATAATCGAGTTCACAATCGGTGGACCTATCACCACTCTCCCCGTAGTATTTTAAAATTTGATTTACATGTCTTTTAATATTTTTTTTATTACACAACAAAAATATTAGATATAAAGATTTTCCCACTTTTTTAGTTATTTAGATTTATTTGGTCCAGAATGATTTATTATTATGATACACTTTTAACATGACCGTTTCATTAATTTTAAAATCTACATTACGTTTCCCGCCATAGTATTTACCCTGTAAGCTCTGTCGTTCCGCCACATGAGCGGCGAGGCCCGCGTCCGGCGCATCCGGCGCGTCCGGCGGGGAGGACGGTCGCGGGTTCAGCAAATCAAGTCTGCAGGATAGCTGACGGCCGAAGAGAACCTGTGCAGGAGATCTATTCGTCGAGCTATGTACGGAATTCCTATATTGAAACAAGAACTCTTGCAATTTAATATTTATATTCTTTACGTTACCGCCTGACATTAAAATACTTTTTAAGCTATTTTTTATAATTTTTACATAACTCTCCGCTTGGCCGTTACTCGCCGGATTGTACGGCGGGGACGTCACATGACTTATACCGTTGATAGAACAAAACTGCTTAAACTCTGTCGACATAAAGGAAGTGCCATTATCGGAACATATATAATGAAACAATCCGAACCTAGCCATCACCTCGCAGAGCTTCTCAATAACTGTTTTTGAACCATAACCTGCACTGACGTCAGAAACCTCCACCCATTTGGAGTACGCGTCTACTATTATTAAATAAACTTTGCTATGAAAAGGTCCTAAGAAGTCGACGTGTACGCGCTGCCAGGGGCCCGCGGGGAACGGCCAGGGCGTGAGCGGGGCCCGCGGGGGCGCAGGCCGGAGCGCCGCACACGTGGGGCACCGCGCCGCGCACCGCTCGATGTCGGCGGGCAGGCCGGGCCACCACACACGGCTCCGAGCCTCCGCTTTCATCTTGGCTATTCCCATATGTCCTCTATGCAACTCCTCTAAAATTGTATCTCTAGGAGACGTAGGCACGATTAATTTATGACCACGCAATAAACAATTTCTCTCGACTGAAAGCTCAGATCGACAGCTGTGATAAGGTTTTAACTCGTCGTTGCATCGTTTAGGCCATCCCGATGAGACGAAGCCACACACTGTCGTCAACACTTGGTCATGTTGCGTCGCCTCAGCCACGTCCGTCACACGATTGGTATTCGGATTGGCTAGTGCTCCGGCTATTTTTCAAAGGATTATGGAGATCATCTTGTCCGGGTTACCTGTGTTATTATTTCAGGATGATATTTTAGTTACAGGAAAATCAATATCAGAACATATAACTAATTTAAGTTCAGTTTTCGAACGTTTAGAGCGGGCAGGCCTCGTATTACAAAAAAATAAGTGCAGTTTTTTTCAAAGGTCAGTATCTTATCTGGGATACGTCATTGATAGCATAGGTATACATAAATCGCCAGACAAAATTAAGGCAATCATCGAAGCTAAACCTCCAGGCAACGTATCGGAATTAAAATCTTTTCTAGGATTAGTAAATTATTATTTTAACACTTTTAGGCACTTTGTTTTAAACGCCTCTTCGATTCTCAATCCGTTGCATATTTTACTAAAAAAGACAGCGAGCCGATCCTTGGGTATTGCTAGATCCCGTATCAGCTTGTATGTGCACTCCGCGAGACTACTTAACAAAATCGCGCGCCGCTTGCTACTAGACTTGTCCACCTCATTAGTAATTTCATTGGCTAAAAACCATTGTTCCAATCGACCTTTATATAATTCCCACTCATGTGTTTCGTGGTTAAAAGTCGATATAGTACCAACAGAAATTTTTGACATATTTAATGATTTAATTAACTAGAAAAAAATATAATTCGCGTGGGTAGACTCGTCGCCACTGTTATGTATGTGGACAAGAAAAACAAGCGTTCATATCACATAGCTGTATTCGACTGACTTGTTCACGGGCGCAGCCGTGATTCTTATAACTACCCTTTAACAATTTGGAACCCTAATGAGAACACAAGTGATTATAACCATTCAATGCTCAAAAAGGTGATAATCCAAAATGGATTACTGGACACAAAGAAACGTTTAACAAGTAATTTGTACTTTGTGAAAATTATTACAGCATTTCCTTGATATTTATACTTCCATAGTACCTTCACACAATATAGTATTCCAGTATTCTGCGCTTAAATAAACGTCAAAACGAAATATATTAATATCTAAGTTACTTCGCCTCTCAGGGGAGCGGCGTCATCAGTAACAATAATTTTTAGTGATGAAATCCATACACTTAAATCAATAGGCAAATCAAATGGTTTATTATGTATTTTTTTAGCATTGATTTACACACAACTTGTAATTTTACTGCATTAAAATGAAAGTTAAACTATACATATTTACAGAATAATATGCCATGCTCCATAAAAATTAAAAACAAAACATGGTCACCCTACACGACTGCTGTATGGGTAAATTTGGAATCTATAAATCTAATAAAGTGCAACCTTTACACAAATTGTATAAATGCCAGGATTTAGAAGATGTTTTTTTAATAATTCGTAGAATTTTAGATATTCCGTGCGATGAAAGTAAAAGTAGATATAAGTGAAAATATAGATCACTCAGTCCTGATGCTTTAAAAATGACGAAGTTGCTATAACTTTTTAACGGTTATCATTTGGATATTTATTTATTTTTTACGATAATGTCGAGAAGTACTATTAAATGCTGGGATAATCAACTTTTGCTTCTACTCAGCCTAACATGGTGTTTCAAAGGATCACTCAATCTAAAACGTCTGGATTGAGAGATCCATGTTTTGCCTTATATCTTCTTCATTTTACCTCCAAATATTTTGAATTCTTATAATTATTTCTTACGATGTGTGTACTGAATGTTAGTACAAAAAAATATAACATAGAGTAAATACTTCTATAAATATTTTTTTATAAAATTTCAAAAACGTCAGGATTGAGAGCTCCTATTTTTGGACGCTAACTTTTTTTCCTCGCCTTTACAAATTAAAATATTTCATATATAAGTTTCTACATTATGCTACGAAATGCCAACATAGTCATTTTGTTTGGTTTTGATAAGATCTCTCAATCCAGATGCACATATTTTTATCTATGCACATAAAACTGTTCGAGTACTCCTGCAAACGCTGCGATAGCTTTACTTCGCTTTGTGTACTTTGACGGCTGTTTAGATTGGCTTAAAGCCTAAGCGCTTTAAGTGAAAAACAGTAGTAAACGAACACACTGTTTATATTAGGGTTTCAGTAACAGTAGCGCTTACCCTGTATAACACAAATAGTATGTGAATAAAAAAAATCATTTTGTCCTAACAACATTATTATGGGATTATTTTTTTTATGTGACCGTGTATCTACCTGATGGTAAGCAGATCTAAAAAGTCCATGAATGGGGTCGATCAATATAATGTTGTTTAACAATATTGATCGCTCCCACTATGCCGGTTAAATGATGCGGTTACGAAATGGGCGGTTTCAAAGAGGAATTTGCATTTTGAGTTTATTTTAATATCCTCCGCTGCCTTATCGTCAAATCAATCGCCCGTCACTTGCTATTAAAGCAAGTCTTATTTTATTCATTCGACGCGTTCATTTATTTTAACGCGGCAGTTTATTGTCTTTCTAAAGTTCTTTGGGGTAGAACCTAAAGAAAGACATTAAGCATGTTTTTTTTTTTATGAGAAAGTAATGAAAATGTAAAATCGTTTTTTTCAATAGGTTAGAATAGAGCAAGGAACAAATAAGATTTAAATATCACTTTGCTCGTTTCCTTAAAAAATACCCAATTGTGATGTGCGGTGCCATTCTGTCAAAGTTGCCAATATGTTTCTATCTATGTGATAAGAATAGTGTCACCTACTTTTTGAGTAGCATTATGAGAGCAATCCGCAAATATAAAGAGCAGAGTTGAGCAATAGAGAGTGTCCACAAAAAGGCCCATTTCCTTAAAACTGAAGCCGAACCCGTGGTCAATAATTTCTGACAGAGCACCATAAACAGCAATTGTTATGTTTGTGAACCTAAAAAAAATATATAAAATTAAAACAAAAACAAAATATGGCGCAGTGCTATATACTCCACCAGTCTTCGTTCAACAATACAACTATTGTTGATCGAAGCCACCAGTAGATGTCTCACTGTAAGAAATCATAACCTAAATAATAAGAAAGGACTACGAAAAATAATAAGAAGCACTTGAGTAGTAAGACTATACATAAGAAAACTTGATTTCTTAATTTGGTCATTTCACCTTTTACAGATTTTTTTATTTTAACAATAATGTCTAAATATGCGTTTGATTAGGCTGCCATTTTTTTTTACTGGAGCACGGCATGTGACTTTGTATCAATCTGGTTGTAAGCATACCTACAAAATCCATGAATGGGGTCGATCAATACATTGTTGTTTAACAGCATGGGTCTCTCCCACTATGCCGGCTTTATGACGCGGATTTTCCTAACATAAAAAGATGTCGTGTTTGGAAAATCCAAAGACATCTCCTATTTTTGATTACCTTGATATCGAAATGAACAGTGGAACGGCAACTGAAATGATCCAACCGAACGCATGCGACATATCCATGTAAGACTAGGTGGTAGGTTGGTTCCTGTCAATAGTTAGAATATTCAACTTACATGAACAAACAATAAGTAGAATAAGTTCTAGCATATGCATTCCCCAAGCTCTGTAATAATTCTGATAGATTTAGCCAAAGGAATCGGTAGCGGGCTATCAATTCTGCAGAACAACTTATTTGAACGTCCTGTAAATAGATAAATAAAATATATGTCACACGAACTCTGAATTCCTTACTGAAATAATTAGACTACTGTTACGCTGTTGTCTGATATATCAAATTTATACTGCTGAATCCATGTTTAGGTGTTTATTTAAGGAATCCCATGCCCTACATTTGAAATCTCATAAGAACATCTTCAAGCATCTATGGTAAAATAAAATAATTGATTCAAAACAAAAGATTATACATACCCGACAGAAACAGTCGGAAAGGCTCTGGGAAGCAATTTTTATAGCCTTACAATTGATATACCACAAGGCGCAGTTCATATTGATCATCACTATGATATGGTAATAGGCCACAGTGTGCCTGAACAGAAATCCTTCCAGAAGGATGCACAAGCTGATTAAGAAGATTAGAGCGACGAGCAAGCACCCTGCACTGATTATTACTATTATGGTCTTCAGATTCGGAAATTGAAGATCTTCGCCTGTTACTCTGTAGTAGCGGACCTGTTAAATAAACTATTTGATACACTTAAAAATCTTGTCAGAACAGGTACATGGTTGGTGACTTTAAAAAGTTGTACTTTTGGGTAATATGAGAGTCTACTGATCAAATCGAAAACTTTTCCAATGAAACCATGTGAATGATATCACAACGATATGTAGTTAATGCAAATCGTCTTTTAGTCACTGATAGCCTAGAAGTTATAAATTGTATTTATAAATACCTTTTTTACGTACCTATGTAATTTCTCATTAGATAATTTTATGTGTACAAAAAAAAAATCCTAAAAACCAGTGTTTATCTACGTACCTGAAATTTACCCCAGCTTGTTTTATAAATAGCTACTTGATGAGCGACTCCCCATCCAACAAAAGGAATCCAGAAGTGTGGGACGAGAAACACCACAAATAGGATGGCATAGATATAGTCATCAAATCTTTTGATGGAGCCGAGGATCATTAGTCGTTCATACCCGACCACCAGCACCACCATCGTGGTGGCAATGTAGAAGCAAATGGCATAGATTGTCGCGCTAGATTTCCAGCTGAATGTGATTGTTCCTATAATATTTTTTTTTTATTAGTTAAATATATTATTTGGTTAGGGGGTAATCTCCATCTACCATACAGACTCACCCCTGCTTTTATAAAAAATAATACTTTTTTTACCTGGACTCGATCTTGTAATGGGCATAACAGCTAGAACGCGGAATAATACGAGTAGTAGTTTGTGGTCCCTGTAGAACTGATCATGGACCTCGCAGGTATCCCCATCCTGAGATGATAACATATCCCGTGCTTCTTGCTCCTATATCATAATAAGCTTTAATCATCAAAGCTTTGACAAATCTACTGTGTAATTTGGAAATTGTTAGATTTGGTGCCGGCTATAATTTAGGACATGTATTTTTAAAATACGGGATCTTGTAAGGGGACCTAGGAGAGCACTGTGATAAGAAGATTTAATTACATATGAATGGGACAAAAGAAATATTTATAGATAGAGACAAGGGCTATTCTAGGTCTCAGACTACTCCAAAGAGACCTGCGGCCACATTCTGTTTCTTATAACGTGAGCGTTAGATTGTCAAAATAACGAATTCCGTTATTAGCGCGCTCTCCTCCAATCAGCGATGGCTGAAAAACTACTCTGATTGGAGGAGAGCGCGCTAATAGCGGAAATCGTTATTTTGACAATCTAACGATCACGTTATAAGAAACAGAATGTGGCCGCTGGCGTAATAAGTAAATAGTGGGACAGGTACTTACATAGTCCTTTTGACTTTTTTCATAAAGTCTATCATTAGGACGTTTAACATGTCTCATATCATTGTGAAGTAACGAACTGTTAAAAGCATCTTCAAACATGTAATCTGGAATCATCTTCGCAGTCTACTTCAATTAAACTACGAAACTAAATTAACTAACAATGACTTTCACGACTAACGACCTTTAAAATGGGTAAACAAAGAAAGTTGGGACACCGAAATTTATAGAAAACACAAACCTCCTACGTTTTCACTTTGAATGATAACAAATGTCATGGCAATTATTTTTGGAATATTGTTAATAATAATAGGCTTATGAGTATCTATTTTTTCTTCCAAAATAGTTTTAACCTAAGCCTAATTCACTCTTTCGAAGGTTAGCTGGTAGAAAATGTCTAAGCTCGCCTAGGAGCAATTTTGTGCAATAAAGAATTCTAATAAATAAATACCTAAGTATGTACTATCACGGGTGTAAGGCGACCGAACCCGCCTAGACGCGGAGGGAGGATGTGCTATCAGCGGAGGGGTCAATAATGCACCTCAAACCGACGCGATGGCAGAAATATTTATTTGAGCATCAGGATTGAGGGGCCACATTTTGATAATACGAATTTGCTAATAATTCTTATGCCAGTTGGTAAAAACCGAGATTAAATTTGTAGAAACAATTATATAGGAGTTTTCTTTTTCAAATATTTCCGTTAATACTAAACGGATTGAAGTGATGTTTGCGAGAGTTATTTTGTTTTAAACTATAATTAGTTTCTAAGTTTAACTAGTGTAGCTTTAAGATATCGTAATCCACATTAATAAAAACGTCAGCACGGAGGGGTCAACTATAACCCCATGTAACTTTTTTATTTTAACCTTTACAAATTTATGGATTTTTTTACAAACTTTTTTGCACTGTGGCAGCGATCAATATTTCAATAATGTTTTATCGACTCATGAACTTTATGGGTCTTTAATTTGTCTGTGGGAGGAATGGCGACCTGGCCAAGTACACACAGGACCTTATATATACTTTTTTTTTTTTTTTTTTTGACTTTTCATAAATGCCTGTAAAGGTTTACATGAAATAAATATTTTTGACTTTTTTTTTTTTTGACTTTTGGCCTTCCGATCTACCAACAAGTAGATAAATACAAAGTCAAAGCCGTGCTATAAAATGCAGAATAGGTACCATTGGTGACGATGATGTAACAAACTTCTCTTATGGGCATGAAACTAAGTGCCAGTTCGTTTTGGGAATGAAATATGTTCACAATGATCATAATGACATTATGCGAACTTGCGTTTTTTTTTGGTTTATTTCAATCACAATGAAAATTAACACTATCCAAGGGCCCGTTCGTCTTGGGAATGTTATATGTTCACAATGAACATAATGACATTATGCGAACTTGCGTTTTTTTTGGTTAATTTCAATCACAATGCTACAATTACCACTATCCAAATCGAACGCAATTGTTATCATGAATCTGTCAACTGTCACTTGTCAAGTAAAATATAGGTTAAATCGTACAATCCACTAATTTTATATGCGAAATCTTTCTAAAATCATTTCGATTTAAAATACAATAAATTTGTTCCTAAAAATATAAGACGGCTGCGACGTTTAAAACAACAACAACTGTCACAACCACAAATGTCAAAATATGTTCACAACGCCTCACCTATCGACTGGGGTCATTGTGATCTGTTCACGATAGCATTCTGGTCCAAAAAAAACGGGCATTGCGGCAGATCACATTGCCACTTTTGCCGCCGAAATCTCAAAAAAAACGCATAAATATACATCGTGATCGTTGTGAACATGTTTCTGTCCCAAAACGAACGCAAGCCAAATCGAATGCAATTGTTATCACGAATCTGTCAACTGTCACTTGTCAAGTAAAATATAGGTTAAATCGTACAATCCACTAATTTTATATGCGAAATCTTTCTAAAATCATTTCGATTTAAAATACAATAAATTTGATCCTAAAAATAAAAGACGGCTGCGACGTTTAAAACAACAACAACTGTCACAACCACAAATGTCAAAATATGTTCACAACGCCTCACCTATCGACTGGGGTCATTGTGATCAGTTCACGGTAGCATTATGGGCCAAAAAAAACGGCCATTGTGGCAGATCACATTGCCACTTTTGCCGCCGAAATCTCAAAAAAAAACGCATACATCGGGCCCGTTCGTTTTGGGACTGAAATAAGTTCACAATGATCATAATGACATTATGCGAACTTGCGTTTTTTTTGGTTAATTTCAATCACAATGCAACAATTACCACTATCCGAATCAACTGTCACTTGTCAAGTAAAATATAGGTTAAATCGTACAATCCATTAATTTTATATGTGAAATCTTTCTAAAATCATTTCGATTTAAAATACAATAATTTTGATCCTAAAAATATAAGACGGCTGCGAAGTTTAAATCAACAACAACTGTCACAACCACAAATGTCAAAATCTGTTCACAACGCCTCACCTATCGACTGGGGTCATTGTGATCAGTTCACGGTAGCATTATGGGCCAAAAAAAACGACCATTGTGGCAGATCACATCGCCACTTTTGCCGCCGAAATCTCAAGAAAAACGCATAAATATACATCGTGATCGTTGTGAACATGTATCTGTCCCAAAACGAACGCGCGCTAAGAATAATATTATATGGAACCGTGGATGTAACGAAATGTCAAATGTGGTTCGTTGCCGCCATATTATGTTCTCACTCCAAACAATAAACCCTCAGTGATTGCTTATAATCAATTTTGTTCTCACTTTTTGTTTTGAGATTATAATTGGCGGCAGCCATCTTGTGTTCTCACGTTTGGAAAAGCAATTTTAGGCATTAGGGTGGCTCACTATATTTTCCTGAGGTGGCATGTCCATGATGATGTATCTTGCATGTTTGTGAGGTTGTCTAACCCCCGTATTCTAAGTCGTATCCTCAACTCCACTTTTACTCAAGGAACGTCTCACTCTTTCGAACTTTCTTGATTTGACATTTGGTGGAAAGAGAAGTGTAATTGAGGGTACGACATACAAAATGGGGGTAAGTGATTTTGGGCGCTATAAGAAACATGATAAAAAGTATATAAACAAATCATCGGTAGGTACTTCTTGTCCAGATGGAGTTTGGACATATGCACGTTGCTACGATATACATAGATACCTACTTATATTAACTATCCGGTTCTTACCGTCTAGGATCTATCTGCGAAACAAAACATTTGGGTCATTGATTTCATTCAAAGTATAATACAATTCATTATTTAGTTTAAAGGCAATGCGACTGTACCTACTAGAAACGTTTACTTAATCATAAAATAGCTGAAAAAACACTAAATAGACATAGAAAATATTTATAAAATAATCTTAGTTTTATTAAGTTACAAGTTTTAATTAAATAATTATAAAGTAAAATCAAAGGATTAACTATGCGATGTTAAAAATTCAATTCATTGCTCTATCTATATCATACAACATCAAAATTGTTTGGTTATATTAACCCTATTAAAATTTAAAGCTAAATGGTGGTGTGGCTTGCATTTCAATGCCACGACCTTTCCTTCAAGAGTATTTTGATAAATGACCTCACTAACGAATAGGTCCCTAATACTTACGTATCGAAGGGGAGAAGAGGTAGAGTCCGTCATCAACTTGAGGACCTGTACAAAATTTTGAAAATATGGTACCTACTTAAGTATTCTTTCTCAAATTTTGGTAAGTATCTAAAATACCATATTTATTATATAAGTACCTAGTTATATACTTGTACTTGAATATATAAATATAACAAATTAATTTGATTTGTAGCCTAACCTCTAGCTCTTAAGTGGGGTAAGAGGAACTACTATGGCCGCGTCAAGAGAAACATATGTTTACCTTTCCCGACGTCAGGGGTTATAATAATAATATGTAGGACAATTTACACATATTGCTCTGGTCACAAACTAAGCTCTAGGCTTGTACTATATGTAGGTACCAGAAGCAACGATATAATACATATTATATTTTATAAACACCCAGACCATGACAAACTGTACAGAAAAACGTACTAATATTTTTTTCCATGGGTGGGAATCGAACCCACGACCTCCGGATACAACGCCAAAGGCGCACCTACTAGTCTACGGAGGCGTTTATAAACATATTGTGACAGACATCAGTCACTAAATTAAGTATAGGTACATAATATTTTTAACTTCTTCCAAGCTATAATAAAACTGTGCAACCTTTTACAAAAAACACTGTCGTTTACTATCAGCGACCGGAACCACAAATGTCTTAAATTAACTTTCTTCAATCGAATCGTACTCCCATCACAATAAAATCACACTAGCATCATTTTTTGACAGTTTTCTGTGAGGGATTCGTTAGCAGGATACGAAATATAACAAATTAAGCGATTATGGGTCTATTAATATGCGATTGAACTGAAGTTAATTTAAGATAATTGCTTTTTAAATAGGTATTTAAATATCATGATGATAAGTCGGGATCCTACTTCACTGACGTACGATAATAACCATTGATACTGATTTCAGTGAAAATTTCATATGTTTACAATGAATAAATATTATAATTCAAAAAACATGTATTTACGTTTTTGTTGGATCGTTTTTAGTTGACTACACCACCTGACTACAATGTTTACCCCAAATTCTGATTTACATAAATATTTTAAAAAGCGGCCCCAGCCTAGTGGTTAAGTTACTGCGCAACTGATAGCAAGGTTAAGCAGATGACAACAAGACCGGCCTGGGATGGGTGACCGCTTTATACAACGAGGCTATTTCATCATAAACACCGCAACAAGCTCGCCACTTGTTAGGTGTTGCCTCCGAATACCATCGGCGAAATGAGGATGGGTTAATCCCTCCGCTGGGACCCTGAGGCCGTATAAACGGTTTTCGGGAGCCAAATTGGCACCCGTGATGGTATTTTTTTTTTTTTTTTTATAAATATTTTCTATTTGAACCGTATTTTAATACTTAGTTTTAAAGTTTATATTTGAATAAACACATTTAAAAGATAAACTGCGCAGAAATAATCTACAAAAGTAATAATACTTTTAGAATTATTCAGACTGTTTCCCTTACCCCAAAAACAGGTAATGGGAAACAATAGTAATAGCCTAATGAATAATCATTTTCTGGCTATAGGTAGGTATGCAACATTTTCTGGCTATGGGTAGGTATGCAACATTTTCTGGCTATAGGTAGGTATGCAACATTTTCTGGCTATAGGTAGGTATGCAACATTTTCTGGCTATAGGTAGGTATGCAATATAACTAGCTTAAAAAGTCCTTTAATCCTGGAAAGCGATAAAGATACGTGGAAAAAGCGGGCCCAGCCTATTGGTTAAGTCACTGCTCAACTGATAACAAGGTTAAGAGCGGAGTCTGATCAAACATTTCCCATACATTCACGACCTTTTGGTCCTAACTGTTACCCTCCACTAAACATTCAAAGATTTTTATGAGTTTTGGAGGCGTTATAAATAAGACCTATATCTAAGCTCATACGTTTTCCTTTTTTTTATAGTTTGGTGTAGGAAAAATATTATCAATACCTGAAAATCGAAAAAAAACGCAAAAAAATCGCTCGTATTAAAATAATTCCTATAAAATATCAAGGCGAAAAATTAAAAAAAGGAAAACGTACAGTCATCGTTTATTTTCTCTCTAATAAATTGAGACCTTTTTTTTCAAATCCATTAAAGTTTAGGGGTAGAAAACAGTTATGGCCGCAACAAGCTCGCCACTTGTTAGGTGTTGCCAGCGAATACCATCGGCGAAATGGTTCTCGGAAGCCAAATAGGCTCCACTTATCATCATCATCATACCATCACGGTATGATGATAATGAACATAAGTGGATAAAAAATAAAAATAAATAAAAAAAATACCATCACGGGTGCCTATTTGGCTTCCGAGAACCGTTTAAACGGCCTCAGGGTCCCAGCGGAGGGATTAACCCATCCTCATTTCGCCGATGGTATTCGGAGGCAACACCTAACAAGTGGCGAGCTTGTTGCGGTGTTTATGATGAAATAGCCTCGTTGTATAAAGTGGTCACCCATCCCAGGCCGGCTTGCATTGCCTTAACCACAAGGCTGGGGCCGCTTTTTTTTTTTTTTTTTTTTAAACATAAGTGTATATTAACATAATACTTATAAAATATATATATTTATCCACTTATGTTCATTATCATCATACCGTGATGGTATGATGATGATGATAAGTGGAGCCTATTTGGCTTCCGAGAACCATTTCGCCGATGGTATTCGGAGGCAACACCTAACAAGTGGCGAGCTTGTTGCGGTGTTTATGATGAAATAGCCTGGTTGTATAAAGTGGTCACCCATCCCAGACCGGCTTGCATTGCCTTAACCACTAGGCTGGGGCCGCTTTTTTTTTTTTTTTAACCAAAAGTGGATATTAACGTAATACTTATAAAATATAGTAGTTAAAACTCAAAATGAGATGTAAAAAATAAAATATGTTCCCCTTACCCCCCCAGACCTTAATAAATATTTTTGTATTATAAATTATAATACAAAAATATTTAGGAAATATTTTAAATCATTACAATCATTAACCGGCACAATGGGAGCGACCAATGTTGTTAACAGTTTATCGATCGACCCCATTCATGGACTCTGTATCTCTACTTAGCATCGGGCATTGGGTAGTACAATAATAAAATTAACAAATTAAATCTTGATGGTACCTTATTGGAAAAAAAACTAATATTTTTCGAGTCGAACCTACCTATGTTTTTAGCAGAAATTCAGGCTTGGGTTTTTATATTGCTTTAAAATGAAACCCGACTGAAGAGTCATTACGAGAATTACAGGGTCGTCACATAATTTGCGTGACTACACTATAAACCAATTCCTAAACAGATTCATAATCGAAGTTATTCGAATTACAAGCAAGACAGTATAATGTATAGTACAGTTTAAGCTCCAGTTTCACCAAAGTGTCCGTTAAAGTAATTGCAACAATTAAAGTTAAAAATGGCGGCGTCAGATTTATTTTGAAAGTCGAATGACAGTTGGTACATTCGACGCCCTGTTTAACTTTAATCGTTACAATTACTTAACGAACACTTTGGTGCAACTCAGCATGAATGTCATCTGTGTATGAGTAGGTATCAGTAAAGTAAACTCATGGTAGAGCTCTACCATGAGTTTTTGTTAACAATCTTTCACTTAACTGTAGAGATCCACAAGCGCGGATCCACCGTTGTGGGCACGATGGGCATGCCCACAATCTAATAGACTCGTGACGTCACACATTCATGGTCTATTGAAGTTGATAGACTGAAGATATTATATCCAATGCCTTAATAAATTAAACCATTAGAGAGTTAAAAAAAACGTCTTCTGGGTATGAAATATCACCCTTTGGAGTCGTAATAATTTCTTAGAGTATAAATGTGACATTGTGATGTGCGAAAAACACACATTTACTTTAATAATTATCATAACAAACTAACATTTTACAGGTTTTTTAACGTGGGATTATTCACTGTACAAAGTCATAATATATTTTGTAAACAACATCTCCTGTGTAGGATACACTATATCGATATTGGGCCAGCTTATATACTCCGACTCGCACACACCCGAATCGGCCAGATTCGGGTGTCTGTGACCAGTACCACAAACAACCTTTTTGGAGGGCTGGATCCTCGCCTGGAGATCAACCAATAGGATCACTTTTTTCGACTTAATTCGACAGTGCAAATAATTGCTATTGGTGAAAGATTGTATAAGAAAAACTTATGGAAGAGCTTCATAAATATGATTATAGATTACCCCATAATGGATCCGTGATGCGTGAAGATTTAAGGAAACTAACAAGGAAAAACAATTAAACTATGAAAAAGCGTGTGATAATACATTTTATTATAAATAAGTAATGTATAATAGGTACAATATTATCACAGATCAGATATTCAACAATATTTAAATCTCTGTCTAGGTAATGATCAAAGGAAAAGTTAAAAAAAAAAAATACCTACATATTTTAATAGGGTATTTGACTCCTTTTTGAAACCCGTTTTATATGATTCTCCGTTACATAATAATCACACTACATTGATATTTCCGGGATGACTACTCTATTATTAATAAACATCAAAGTTAAAGTTTGAATTTCCACAATGGCGCTAAAAACGCTGTTTTGCAGTCTATGTCAAGTGTGACGTCACACGCAAGTAAACAAACAAGCACAGATTAAATAATCTCCTATATATTATACTCTATTCTATTTCATCCACATGCTTTATAATCTGTGTATTGTTTTGTTTTGTTTACTTGCGTGTGACGTCACCAGTCATCAACCATGCAAAAATGTTTTTGTTATAAATAAAATTGTAAAAAATATTCAATTTTATTTCGTGTAATGTACAAAAGATATACATAATTTAGTTTAAAATTAAGTGAAATATGTTTTTTTACGCCATTGTCTGATAGGATGACCATAATTTATAGTATATTTTTAATGTAGTCAAATAGCCTATTTAAGCAGGTACATTTATTTTATTTTATAGCTTTTCCACTAACAAAATCAGATAAGTACAATATAAAATATTTTAATACAACCATATTGTAATTTTTTGTACTTTTTGATAATTCATTGTGAACACTTCCTTATTAGGCTTTTTCTTAACAACTCTATATAGCTTTAACAATTCACATCCCTACTTAACTACAAAGATACATTAAACTAACACATATGTGTTGGTTGTGTCAAATATATAAAAAACACATACCTACATAAAGTTATGTGTGCATGAATTTAAACCAAACATCTAAGCTTTATGGTATAATATAGTATATGTATGTATTGCAAAAATAAACTATAAACATATAAAATTTTATAAACCTTAAGACTTGAAACATTATAAAAAATATTTATTTTTACTGATAATAACGGCATATTATCTTAAACAGAGACCTGTACAAAATCTTTGAAACAATAAGCCTATATCCAGTACCTTGTGTGTGGAACGCCGAGGCATAAATATAATAATTAAATAAAAAAATCCTTAATATGTATTCTATTAAATACCTACTAACTTATAATTATTATAAATAAAATACTTAGTAACAATAAAAACAAGACTTACATAAATTATTTTTTTAATACCAGTCACTAAAATTTATATTTAAGTGTCCCGTACCCCTAGTGTGAGTTTTCTAACTATTACTTTGCGTTTGAGTTAACTAAAAGTTGTATGGGAAATAGTTCAGCACTCCAAGCGGAAATTTTAAGAACTAAAAATGCGAGCGTGTGATTGGTCAAAATGTTAACGCAGTTTTAAAGTTAACGCGAAAATAAATGTTAAAAAACTTACACTAGGGCTACAGTAGTGTGAGTTTTTTTAACGTTTACTTTCGCGTTAACATTTTGACCAATCAAACGCTCGCATTTTCAGTTTTTAAAATTTCCGCTTCGAGCGCTGAACTATTTCCCATACAAATTTTAGTTAACTCAAATGGAAAGTAATAGAAAACTAACACTGTTTCTTTTCCACATATGACAAATCAAGAATGAATGAAAGAAACAAACATTGTTTAAGTAAATATCATGGAGATCAATTCTCAAATATGGATCTAAATAATCAAAGTTGGAAAGATGTTTTGTTATTGTGATAGAATATAGAAGCTGTCATATGAGAACATGTTACCCATTTGGAATGCAAACATTATTAGAGTAAGAAAATAAGTCCCTACAATTTCTTAGAGCGGAGTTTTCCAGTTTTACCAATTTTAAAATTTTAAGCGTGAAAATGATACCTTTAAGCCTTAAAGGCTACAATGAATCATTATACTTATATGACTACAACGGGTGTAAAAACACTATGTTTTATATATGTAGCATCACGGGTGCCTTACGGCGCCCAAGACCGCCTAGACGGCCCCAGGGTACCCAGCGGAGGGGTTTTAATCCCACCTCGTCGTAGCCGACTATGTTTTAAGTCGAAAATAATGACTTAATTAAAATGAACTTTGCCAAGTATGGGCTCAAAATGTTATTCTGACTAACGACTAACCCTACATAAAAGGCCATTTTATTGGTATTTGTGTGGGACTCAAACGTAATTAATATTACTTCGTTTGATCGAAAAAAAATCCAAAGACTGCTACCACTTGATTTATGATTTTTAAGCTTATTTCTTAGCATTAATTCGGCACGGAAAACTTGCCATTAAAGCATCAAAAAACATAATGGATTCCTTTATAGACATTTCTTTTTAGACCAGTATTAAAATAATAGAATTTAAAAAAATATAAGCTTATGATTTTAACTTGGCGAGTTGCGCCATTAAATCTTTGTCAGCATCAGTAGTGGAGGCACCAACCTTGTTGCGAGATACAGATGGAGCACCTGCCATCTGAAATATAAATTATGAACATATTAATTAATGAATATAATGTAGGACAATTTACACATATTGCTCTGTACCCCTAGTGTGAGTTTTCTAACTATTATTTTGCGTTTGGGTTAACTAAAATTTGTATGGGAAATAGTTCAGCGCTCCAAGCGGATATTTTGAGAACTAAAAAGCGAGCGCGTGATTGGTCAAAATGTTAATGCACTAGTAAAGTTAACGCGAAAGTAAATTAAAAAAAAACTCATACTAGGGCTACTGGTCACAAACTAAACTCTGGCTTGTACTATGTGTACCAATGATATAATACATACTATATTTTATAAACACCCAGACCATGACAAACTGTACAGAAAAATGTACTAATATTTTGTTGCCATGTATGGGATTCGAACACCAAAGGCGAAACCACTAGTCTAGGGAGGCGGAGTTTTAGCAATTTTTTTTTTATAAAATAAAAATTAACTCTATTCACTCCTAGGGACATACCACCACCTCTTATAGCATTATTATTTTATTACTACATAAATGATTTTTTTTTTAATTTTGCATAAAATACAATCTCATACTACGGAATTTCAATATAGTATTAAAATAATGCTATAATAGGTAGTGGTATGTCCTCAGGAGCAAATAGAGTTTATTTTATTTTATAAAAAATATGATGTATTAGTATTGTTGTTCCTGATACAGGCTATTGCTATATAGCCCATCTTGTGACTAGCAGAATTTACTTATTATTTTAGATTGTTTTTTAAATATATTATTAAAACTGACCTTTCCACTAATTTCAATGCCAATCTCATCCAGCACTTTGTTGACAATGCCCTCGGTCTCTTCTTCATCTCCTGATTCATCCATAATATCATCCAGTGTCTCAGAAACTGTAACATAAAACAGATAAAATATATTAAGGCATCCATGGATTCAAATTGTATGTACCAGGTCCACCTCATGCATGGTAGACAGGAGAGGAAACTGCAGTGTTTCCAGGCTGAAATAAGCTACATAATTTTATTTAAGCTACTCTTAACAAAAGTAATAAATGTACATTATTTACAAAATGGATTCATCAAATTATTGCTAAATAAACTTATTTTAATGGAAGTATAGCGTGTAATTTTACTTGTAGACCTAAAAAATTATGGATGATTATTATTTGTTAGCAATCTCACTACAAGATAAGAACCTTACAGGAAACAAATGCCCTATTTTACCAACTCTAAGGGAGGCTCCCTTAAAGTTGGTAAAATAACTACTAAGTTAAGGGAAAATTAATGACAGTTGTTTCATAGCAAATATGTCAAAATTCTTATTTAGGGGCTCTTTTAGAGTTAGGGATTGTTGGTGAAATCGGGCATAATAGTTTTTTTTAATCTAGTCAAAGTATTTTGTTTTAAAAATTATTTATTGCCTTTAAAGTAATTTTGTACTTACTCATTTCATCGGTCATGTCCATCTTAGCACTAGCATGTTTAAAAGCCTCCATATCTTTAGCCATTTGTTGTGGGTTCATAACATTGTTCATGGCCCCCATGGTCTTTGCTGTAGTCCCCATGGCACCTGCTATTGCTATGTTGGCCCCCATTGATTTATTTGCAACTTGCACACTTGATATCTAAAATAAAAAACAATCACACCTAACTAAATATGTATAAATTATACAATATGTTATTAAATGGATGATGTAGTATTTTATATGTAATGGTACTTTAAGGCATTGCATTTGCAATCATGCAAGTCTGAGTTCTTCATACAAAATGAGTATTGGGTATATTTTAATATGGCTCTGTAGTTGACTTGACACCCATACAAACATACTAATAAAATTATTTAGCTGTTAGTTGAATTTTTATTATTTTTATGTTGTTTGAATATTACACAAAAATATTTCTGTTATGGGTAATAAATATTTTTGCATTATAAAGTTTAATTTCTGATTTTGAAAAAAAAATACCCAACACATAAAGATAGATAATAAATACAATGACCCACAAAAATTTAATTAAATTTATTATTTTAATTCTGCGACAATCAGTAAATGAGTATTGCCTACTGGAAATGCAGACTTCGCAATTAAAAATGCAGTGTCCTAAAGCATTCACTTAAGTTACTATTAATGTTTGGCTAGACTTAATGTAAAATACCATCACAGGTGCCTTTTTGGCTCCTGAGATTAGGGGTACCCAGCAGAGGGATTAACCCATCCCCATTTCACCAATAATATTCAGAGGCAATACTTAAGAAGTAGGCTTAATGTGATAAATAATAATACACACCTTGCTATTAGCAGAGTATATTCTGTTCTTTTGTTTCCGCATCTGAACCAACTGTTTAGCCAATACCTTGCAGCCTTCACTATTGCCTTCATTGGCCAGTTTTTTTATTTCCATTTCCTTAAATTTAAAATGCTGATTAGTCAATTGAACAAGTATTAGCAGTTGTTAGTCACTTTACTAATGAGGTATAGAATATGGTATGGGCTATCACTGTTGCTTATATAAATTTAATGACTTTCATTGCAAAAATTAAATAATGTCTTTGCATTTTTTAACTGTTATTATCTGATTCTTCTTCAATATCAGTTAACCCACAGATGCCTACATTATAGCTGAATACACTTAAAAAAAATATGGTGGAAAAAATATGCTTTCCAAAATGATTTCACAAATAAAATGTTTTTTTTTTTTTTTTTTTTTTTTTTATGAGAGCTCGGCATGTGACCTCACATCTACCTGATGGAAAGCAGTATGAAGGTCCAAGAACAAATGCAACCAACAATTACGATCTACGTAACCGTTGATTGCACCTATTATGCCGGCTTAAGATGCCTATTCACGCTTCGTTTAAAGGACTCGAGATTATAGGAAGAAGGAAACACGCGAGCAGGTAGTGCATTCCACATTTTAATAGTGCGACAGATATACGAATCACCAAATTTTTTAGTGCGGGTTGGTATATCTGCCACAGTATATGCATGCATTTTGTTACCCGCTCGTGAAGTCCTATACCGGAAAGGAGAAGGAGGAATGAGATGAAAAAGTTCTTCAGAGCACTCTCCATGATAAAGGCGATAAAACACGCTCAACGACGCTACATCCCTGCGAAGCTGCAATGGCTCTAGAGTGTCCGTGAGCTCTTTGTTTTCGATAATTCTCGATGCACGCTTCTGCAGACTATCGAGAGCATGCAGCAAGTATTTGGCAGATCCACCCCAAAGATGCGAACAGTATTCTACACAAGGCCGTATCTGAGCTTTATAAATCAGATGCCTGAGTTGAGGAGTAAAATACCGTCGCACCTTATTAAGGACGCCGAGCTTCCTACTTGCTGTCTTCGCAATGCTCTCAATATAGTTGCGGTGATTTAGGTCGGAGCGTATTTCTAATCCCAGGATATCGACAACTGGAGACAATGGTAAACGTGTGCTCTGAAGGGAGGGAAAGTGAGAAAAGGGGGTCTTTTTTGCTGTCAATGCGCAAGCCTGGGTTTTTTGGGCATTAAACTGGACCAGATTAAGAGAACCCCAGTTTGAGATTTTTTCCAGGGTTTGGTCCAATTCATTTACCAAAGAACTCCTATACTCCTCTGTTTCGACGCGACTGGGGGGCTGACGCATCAAGTATTGACCGTGGACAGTGCTATCGTCTGCATAGCAATGTATGTTACCGAGTGATAACAAATCATTGATATGCAGCAAGAACAGAGTAGGGGATAGCACAGATCCTTGGGGTACGCCTGCGTTAATGGTTTCGCGACCCGAGGTCGTACCATCAACGAGGACTCGTATAGCCCGGTCTGATAAAAAACTTGAGATCCAGCCACAAAGTCGCGCCGAAAATCCATATGCTGGCAGCTTAGAGAGTAAAGCTTTGTGCCATACCCGGTCAAAGGCCTTAGAGATATCGAGGCCGACTGCCAAGGCCTCTCCATGCCTATCCATTGCCTCACCCCAGATATGCGTAATATATGCTAGAAGATCACCCGTAGACCTTTTTCTACGAAATCCGTATTGACGGATTTACAGATATTATGTTGTGCAGCATTCCATAGTTAACTAGTACCGAGGACATTTCACACATATTGTTTTAGCCTCGAACAGCATCATATAAATAGGCCTGTGTTTTAAAATGAGTACCTACCGAGTTTAGTGTTGGTCGGCAATGATACTAATAATTATAAGTACATGTGTTTACCCAGATTAAGGAAAATTATATATATATATTAATAAAAATATATTATATTATGTATATTAATAAAAATTCAATGTGTCCCAACTGGGATTCAAAATCATGACCTCTGCATAAAATATGTATAATGCCAATGGCAACCATAGATGACTTTGGCTAGCATTGGTTTTGTTTAATTTATAGCATAGGGAGACATCTGGTATTGCATTTTATTTTGTATAACATCATTATTTTGAATATTAGTAGTTATGACATAATTCTTTTTGGGTAGTATTTAATCTTACAACTGTAAATCTACGTCTTTCTATCAAAGTATTCGAAATTGCTAACAAAAATACTGAATTGCACACTAAATTTGCGCATCAAATAAATCAAATATACTATACTGTTTGATCTTTAAAGTTAAACTGTTTTACTGAATGACTATCTGTTAACTTATAGTAAATCTAATTATTCTTTTAGTGCAACGAAACATTTAATCAGTTTTTTTTGGAATCCATCACCTATTAAATTTTAAAGAACATGAGTTATACTAAATAAAACACCAGTTAATCAGTCATGTTTATTAAATTAAAGTTCTGAAAAAATCAAATGAGAGAGAAAGAAGAGGGGAGGGAGGGGAACCTACCCCTAAAATAAAAAAGTTAGGGGGGGGGGTATTTTAGGAGTTATTGTCATTTGAAAATTCACATTTTACCCAACTTTTATATGTGTAGGAAGCCTAGCTGGCGCTTCGCTCGGCTCGTGCGTATGGTCATGTACTAACACTAACCTAACCTATCCTTTACCTAGTCTGGGCATTTTTTTTTTTAATAAAGAGTCTTTTGAGTAATTATTCTCGTATGTGTAGAAAGCCTTTCTGGCACTCGCCGGCCGCTACCGCGGCACGCTTCGCTCGGCTCGTGCGTATGGTCATGTACTAACACTAACCTAACCTATCCTTTACCTAGTTTGGCCATTTTTTTTTAAATAAAGAGTCTTTTGAGTAATTATTCTCGTATGTGTAGAAAGCCTTTCTGGCACTCGCCGGCCGCTACCGCGGCACGCTTCGCTCGGCTCGTGCGTATGGTCATGTACTAACACTAACCTAACCTATCCTTTACCTAGTCTGGCCATTTTTTTTTTAAATAAAGAGTCTTTTGAGTAATTATTCTCGTATGTGTAGAAAGCCTTTCTGGCACATAATTTTAGATAATGACTTTAGTAATTCGGTTGTAATATTGGATAATTTAGTGTGCAAATCAGTATTTTTGTTATACGGTGAGTAATTTTGTTTTAGAATGCTTAAATCTGTGGTTTTAGCAAGATTTTCGTAGTGAAATTAGATTAAAAAAGTCGCTAACTTTGATTTATTTTAAACAATTTCTAATACTACACGTTTAGTTATACAATTATTTAAATTGATATACAATCATATATTTGATATGCAGGTAGATTATTAGTGGAGAAATGTTGTTTGCTTCAATTTTAAAAAAGAGGTGCAATTAATAATTCCCCATTCTTTTTTTTTAAATATATATTATTATAGGTATAGATTAACAAAATAGAACTATAAATGACAAAGCCCTTTTACAGCCGCTATTTTTTTAATTTTATTTTTCATCTAATATTGTTTATACCTTTTCAGAAATATGACAATGCCCATTTATAGCTACTAGGTATTAATATTTTTTTATTAATGTTTTATTTACTTGACAAAACCCCTTTACAGTTGCTATTAATTTAATTTGTTGTATTTTACTGTTATTTGTTAAATTTATTATGTAGTTACTTTTCTTCTTTATATCTATTCTGATATTTGTTAAATTATGACAATTACTAAGTGTTCCAAAAGTGTACCTATGGTTGCAAATAAATGAATATGAATATAATAGAATATGTAGGGAGGACACTGATTTATCTAATAGTATGAGATGCAAAAATAAATTTAATATTGAAATTACCAATTTTTTCTCTTCTCTTTCAAGAGCAGCTTTATCTCTGTCCAAGTTCCTTGCTGCTCGACGTAATTCACGATCATTTTCTCTTTGTTGTTCTGGAAATTTTTCAAAAGGCATTAAGAAATAATGTTTGTCCTGGCCTACTAGCTAGCCCCCAAACTAGGCCTAATACTACTATAGTTACTAGGAGTAACTATAGATATTAAATGTGCAGCAGGCATGGCATGGCAGGTTTACCCATGTAGGTATATTATGTAAACAGTATCAAAGGATACCCACTGACCAAATATAGGGTCAATTTGGGTTGAATTCTCCTGAGAAAACTGTGATGTATTATACCTACATTTATTCATTGGGTTTGATCTGTAATACATTTAAAGGCTTAAGTACCTACCCTTAACTGTTGGTGTCTTTTTGAAAAAGTTCATTTTATGGAATAACAATGTAATAATTTCAAATTTTCTTAATTCTGGAGAAGAGAATAAATAAAATAATATCAAAGCAAAGATGAGTCACAGATAACTTTTCTTACATGTGGCTTCTATGCAATGCGCGTACTATTGCTAATGTCAAGTGGTATTATATTTTATAAAAGCCATGATAATAAATTGGCGGTAAAATGGTGACAGTTTACCGCCAAGTTGTATTTACAAGCGCAGTGGTATTTACCTCACGGTCCGAATGACGATAACACCGCTGTCAGCGCTTACGTCCATAATCACCGGTCCGATTCAAAAAGCGCGATGTGATCACTCACGGTACTATTAGCGTGCTAATGAATCGGAGCAGTGGTTAAGCACGCTCACAAGAACACCGCTTGCTTGGATCTTCCTCTATCTCTCAACTAAAATATATGCTCCTCTTACTCTGTTTTAATGTCAAATAAAATGCCATAACAAATGAATAAATTTTAATGTATTTTGTATATTTATTTATGTAAATAAATACCAAAATAAATGAGAACGTATCTATTCGACAAGCTACACGGATCGCCGAATTAAAATTACACACTGTTTCTGATAAACCTTTATTTTAAGACAACTGATACATATTTCAAATTGCATATGAGGTACATTTTTGAACAAAGAATTGAACGAAATTTACGAGTGGCGACATCTATTGTAAGAATTTTGTAAACATAATATCTGAACAAATTGTTGTACCTAATAATATTTAAGTGGCGACATCTAGCGATACAATAATAAAACCAATTATAACCTAACATTCCGCCCACCAAGGACCTTGTTCTTCACATTGTCGCCCATCTTGCACTTCCTCGATTCTGGGTTGGGGGCAAATCCAACTCCTTTATGATAACAATTTCAACTATTTCAGGCGGTTTCACCAATTTCTTCCACTTCATTCGCTGCTGCATTGTATTAAGATATTCTGCTTGCCACCTTTTCCAAAAAAACTTAACAATTATATGCCATCTGTTAATTAAATGTGTGCACCCATTAGCCGCTTTAGAATTAGGTACAGTCACAACCGGGTCTCCAATTAAAAAATGTCCGGGTGTTAGAGGTGTATAATTTTCCGAATTTTCATCTATTCTACATATTGGCCTAAAATTTAAGCAAGCTTCAATTTGAATTAAAAGAGTCGATATCTCCTCATACGTAAACGTATTATTACCTAGCATTTTTGTTAAGTGAGCCTTTGTAGATTTTACACCGGCTTCCCAAAGACCTCCAAAGTTTGATACCTAGGAGGTATAAAATGCCATATTGTACCAACATTTGATAGATGATCCGCTATATCATTGTTTGCCTTATTTAACATTTCTTTTAATTCCTTTGCAGCACCAATATAATTTGTTCCATTATCGCTCCATAAATTAGCACATCTACCTCTGCGTCCTACGAAACGCCGCTATAAATCCCTGGCTAGTTAAACCTGTAACTGCCTCCAGATGAATAGCTCGTGTTACCATACAAACGAATAAACAAATATATCCCTTGGATGATTTGTGTCCTCTACCCTTATGAGTTCGGATTGTTATGGGTCCAGCCCCCGTAGCACGGCCACATCCAAGACAAGACATGAGAGCGTGTCCGTTGACAATCTTTCACATCAGTCTTATCCTACAGTCGCAGCACGGCCACTTCAAGACAAGACTAATGTCTTGTCATGAGTTTTATCTTGCTAGGTATTGGGTGTAATAAATCTTTAGCGCCGCCCGCGACAATGTTTAACTTTTTTTAATCCTTTAATATCTAGTAAAAAAAAGTGGGAATTACGGGAAAATAAGCATTATGATAATGAGGGAATTTCGGGAACATGGGAACAATATTTTAAAAAGTAGTGTAAAGGTGGGAAAATGCTTATAAGAGAAAGTATGCTATGACGTGGGAATTTTGAAAAAGTAGTCATGTAGAAATTGAAAATTCCAACTTTAAAAGTAGGAAAAAGTCCCACTCGACGAAGAAATGATTTTTAGTGGGCTTTTTCAGGTCACATTTTTTTAAAAAGTAGGAAAAAGTCCCACTTGACAAAAAAAATATTTTTAGTGGGACAAAAATCTCATTTTATGAAAAGTGGAAAAAGTCCCACACACTTTTTTTAAAAGTAATAAAAAGTCACACTTGACGAAAAAATGATTTTTAGTGAGAAAATAATCCCATTTTATGAAAAATGGAAAAAAATCTCACATAATGAATAAGCGGAAAAAAAAAAAAAAAATCCTTACTTTTTTATAAAAAAAAAGTGGCACTATAAAAAATTCCCACAAAAAAATCATGTTTTCGTCAAGTGGGACTTTTTCTACTTTTTTAAAAAGTGGACTTTAAAATAACCCACTAAAAAAACATTTTTTCGTCAAGTGGGACTTTTTCCTACTTTTTAAAAAAGTGGGACTTTAAAAAAAAATCCCCACTTTTTATTAATGAAATCTTTCCCCAATACCCATGTTCCTATAATTCCCACTTTCCCATAATACAATTATTCCCTAATTACTACTTTTCCAAAATAATCAAACAATTTCACGCAAGATTTCTATGTCACCACATAAAGCCGAACGTGATAAAAACCCGCCATAATAGTCTTTATCGATGTGACAAATCTTTAAGTCTTGGGCTCCCATGCTGAGAAGAGTGAATGAAAACAAGACATACTTCATAGCAAGATTTTGAAGTCTTGTCTTGGGAACCCGTGCTAGCATAAAGTCACGCCACACCGTTTTGACGTTTGCTCGCGACTTGTATCGCGTCTTGGGTTGGCCGTGCTAAGGCTGCAGCATAATCCACGCCTCTATTCAAAAAAGCTCTTGCTGGATTAACACGAACAGAAGGCAATTGGCCCATAAACTGTTGTTGAGTAGTGGCTCTATGTCGTATACAAACAACACATTCTCGTACACATCGTTTAACCATAGATTTTATGCCAATAATCCAGTAACTATTTCTCAAGAGTCATTTGATGGGAACCCCTTATTAATAATATTGCAATATGTGACTCGTTTGGTACAATCATGGGATGAATAAATCATTTGACAATCTTGATTGCTGTATACGGCTTCCAACTCAGTAACCCTTGAATTGATTTGAAGATAGTGGTCTTCAAATGGTGCGAGTGTTGTTATAATGCTTTACTAGTTCGTATAATGCTTTACTAACTATTTCTCCTTTCCTAATTATTTTTATTTCATCTTCACAATTAGCCTCTTAATAATATTTAATACATGTATTTACAGCGCTTCTAATTTTTTTGTAGTTAAATATTTACTATTTAAAGTTTTCTTATAAAATCTTCTACAATATGCTAGCACTCTTTTTAATCTAGTTAGTGTAGAAAATCTCTCCCATATGCTTGCATCCATTAAACTTGTACGGCCTGCTAGTACCACATACTTCTTTCTTTCTTCTAATTCTGTTAGCGGAATATTCTTTCGTTCTAATTTCAACTCTCTTTGTTTCAACCAAGGAGGTCCTCTCCACTATAACTCTAATCCTGCTAGTTCACTTTGCCTTAACTCCTCTCGAACCTAGATCTGCAGGGTTATCCTTTGAACTAACATGCCTCCATTTATCATTATCCAAAATATCTATAATCTCCGAAACTCTATTTCCAATAAATGTTTGCCACCTGTTGATGCGATTGTAACCAAGACAGCACAGCACGACCATGGAATCCGTCCATGCAAAAACATTCATTTTGGGAATATTTAAAATTTCGATAAAATCCTTCAAAAGTTTGGCTAGTAACACTGCTGCACAAAGTTCCAATCGAGGAATCGAAATCTGTTTCAGGAGCTACATTTGTTTTTACAGCCAACAAACTGATTTTAACCTCGTCACTTTCATCAATAACTCTTATATATACCATTGCGGCATACGTTAACATTAATGCGTCTGCAAATCCATGCAATTCTATTCGTTTATTTCTTTAGGAGTCGTATTTATCCATATATTTATTGTAATTGTATTTAATTTAAACAGTGTATTCGAGGAACAAATTGGAATTAAGCGAATTATTTTATTATAAGTAACTAATTTATTATATATTATTATTATTACATTACTATTATTTTTAATTTTAATTGGGTAATTATCTATGTATATTTATTTGTATGTATATTTTGTGTATATATGTATGTATATGCACTGCTACATTTTTATCTTTGGAGTTTTGTGTAAGTGATATCATAGAATGTCATTTGCGCGAAGTTCTGGGGGTGAGGATGTGGTATGTGTGTATATGTGTATGCATTCTTTATTATAAGTATATATTTTTTCAGATTGTAGTTTTATTAGGTTTATTCAATTATGGTTTAAGTTGTAGAAGTGATAGCTAGTTTTAAGGTATTATCTATGTTGCATGTTTTAGAAATTAATTGTTTTATATTATTAATTATTTTGCACGGGTAGTTAATTTTGTAAGCAAATTATTGTATATATACATTTAGGGCTACAGACTATGTAATGTTTGTAATCCGTTGTATGTCTCATAAAATAAATTAATTTAATTTAATTAAACTATTTCTAAATTCGATCCATTCTTCTATGATATAATTAGTTAAGGGTTCATCCCATTCTACTCCACAGAGCCATAATTTCTGTATAAATATTTTGGCAGTTATCACTACAGGTGGGCGATTCTCGCGCTTTCGAGATTCATCTCGATTTGAGATTTTTAAACGAAAAATGACTAAATATGTCATTTTTCGTTCAATATTTATATATTTATTAATTAATATTTATTATTTATTTCGTTTAATGTTCGATATTTTGAAAAAAAAATGGCATATTTAGTCATTTTTCGTTTAAAAATCTCGAATCGAGCTGAATCTCGAAAGCGCGAGAATCGCCCACCTGGAGCAAGCCATCCAAATGAATTGAACAGCCTTGCTACATTAGAGAGAATTCCTCTTTTTGTTATAGGTTGCTGGATTTCAGGTAAGTTAACACTAAAATTAAAACTATCATCATATCTATTCCAACTTATTCCCAGAATCTTTATTACCATATCTATTTTTATCATAACGATAACGAACCAAAACGAAAACGACCGATAACCCGTTAAAATTGCGAAATAAAAATCGGGGTAGGTACCTACGCATTATTTAGTGTCGTATTCTACTTGTCAAGTTAGCACCAACTTATAGATTAGTTATTAGTAAATTTAGAATACAAAGCTATATAATATAAAATACGTTTTTTTTGAGACTTTTTAGTAGTCTTGAAATCAGGTTTATTTTATTTGATTAAATGTTTTACTTTAGATGGAAAGGGTTCGATTAAAAACCATATCAATCGAACTTAAGAGCGTATAGGTACCGGCAATTAATCGGACTTTCAGGGGGTTTAGGGTATTTATTTATTATTTCATTAGGTATCATATTTTGAGAATTACTTGAGTTATCTAGCTGAGCTCTGCTATCGGTTAGACTCTACATGGGTTTCTGCTTCATAGCAACGCAACGTTAATACCTACGTGAGGTACAACCAATAGAGTCGCTTTATTTTTGGTGACAGGATTAAATAAATCGATCCTATCGATAGTTCCTCACGTTTTAACATTATGTTATTACGAAGCTAAAACCCATGAAGTTCTCGCACCGATTATTTTGGAAATTATAGAGAAAAAATGTTTTGCTACATTATTTTGGTAAATTAATTAAAGACATAAGAAAAATATTGCATAATTTATTTTCAAAAATATGTAAATCGACTCTTGTCACTTCATTATTAAGTAAGTAAAAATACTGCACAATTATTAATAAATAAATAAAACATTAAAAAAACATTACAAAATGTAAGACAAACTTGATCACAATGTAAAAAGAATAAACACATTTTTTTAATAAACTGAGACCAAAACAATGAAATCGGACACACAATTAAGTAATTTCGGTAGGTATAATTAAACAAATGAACGATGCGACTAAAACTAATGAAAAGACGATATTTTACGATAATCTACCTACCTATAGCTCAAAACACGAATTTATATTATGATGGAGTACCTACCTACTTAGGTGCATTTTAAACTATAGGTATCATCGGTATTCATAAAACTTATTGAGTCCTTGAAGAATACTTTAGGTTTAAAAATGAATATGCGTAAAAGAGAGATAACATATTTTAATTAAAGTGTTCTTTAAAGACTCAATAAGTTTTTATGAATTAGGCCATGTAACTTTCATCTACGAGTAATCGACCGCCAATTTAATAAATATATGTACCTATGTACAATACCTTGATAGAAATTTATACAGCAATTTCAGGCTAAACCAAAAACATGACTATGTATTTTAAAATTATTAGAGAAAAATATACAAATTGCCTACGAAAATTACAATTATCGTAAAATATCACCTTAAACTACTAATAAAAAATATTATGCTTCGAATAAGGAGATTCACCAAGACCATTTTGGTGTGAACGGTCCAAATGCCCACGTGTCTGGTAGACCTTCATAAGTTTTATTAAAATCTGTTTTAGACCATTGGAACGGTGGAACAATATCTTCTGACTTTTCCATATAAAGTTTGACTAAATCTCTAATCTCTAGACCATTAATAGTAGCTTCTTCATTAAATTTATCAGTATATATTGGTGCAACATTTCCTTTATTGATTAGCTGAGTTTTGTTTTTAGGCGGAGTATAGGGAGGTCCAGAAACTGCTGCAAAATTGACTGTACTGCCATTTGAATCACCTGAAATTAAACATTAATTTATTACTTATTCAATTATTATATATAGTCAATTATTGAATATTATGAAAATATTTTTAAATTAACAAACAGCTATTTAAAATATTATTACCTATAGCTATTTTGGTATCAATAACTCCATAAAGTAGTTTAGTTTCGATATCCCATCGCATTCCTATTGTGGACCAGTATTTTTCATCTACATAGTTAACTGTACTTTCCTTGTCTTTCTTAGTATTTGTAGAACTAACATTATTTTGTCTCATTAATTTTAATATAGTGGCTTGGTCCGTTGCGTTTAAATATCCTTCTCTAAAAACGTTGGCTCGAGGTGAATCTGAATAGGAATATATTTTGCCATACTGTTCCTCCATATTCTTGATATAAGTTAAATCAGCTATGTCCTGTAATGTAAAAATCATATTTTATAAAGCAATACAAGGCCTATAAAACTATTTTTCATATTTCTAGAAAATCGGTATTTTTATTTTATTTCTCTAATACACGATAATAAAGTTTCATTACTGTTATCATTTCTAAATTAAAAATATGTTGAAAATAAATTATGTTTGAGGAATTGAGGGTGCCCCTCAATTGTGCCAATAATGATATTATAATATAAAAAAGAGGGTAGATAATGATGAGAATGATGAGTTGTCGATAATCCTGGTTTAATATTTTTAAACAAGGAAATATACAGAATAAAGTTCCTGCATTTCTACAGTCCATTAAAACATCTCAAAGGCTGACTAATGCAATATGAATATTAAGTACAACTTTAACTGTGATACTCACTTTAAAGAAGGGCAATCCGTAAGTGGCCCAATATCCTTGCTCCATAAAGGCATCTGATAGGTCTGCAGAATGGGTTCTACTTGGAATCTGTTCTATTAGCCATAGTAGACCTCTCACGTGAGCACCAGAATTAACTCTATGAACTACTGTATGCTTTGTATCACTGAAAAAAAAAACATCGGTTATATGTTAATAAATTTGATAACTCTGTAACTAATTGATAACTCTAATTTTTGACAACTACCTGATTGTTCCAAATTACCTGGTGGTTGACTGATAGAGGAATTAAATCCGCCTTTTTGTAATAAATAAAGTGTTAAATAAATAAACAAATGTTAAGTACTTAAAAAGGTAATATGATTAATTTATTTTTTGTGAATGTGGGACATTATGCATACTTTAAAAGCTACCTGTAAGTAAAAAGGGCGCATCTTTTTAAAGGATAGATAGGTATACGAGTATTTTGTGATGTCCATACTTATTTGCTTTGGTGTTGCGTCTGGTGTAGTGATAATTCTAAATTTAAATTTTACTCACTTGTTTTTGCCTCCAATAGAAATTTCTGTAACAACATCGTCCTTGTCAGTTATCGGAGGTGCATCTTTAGATGTTGACTGATCGTTAAGTAGGGAAAAGTCTGCCACCATCCATTGTTTGCACGCTGTGCCAGAGTTACTGCTTGCCAGGACATGGCCCCAAGAACTGACATTTGTGGCGAGGTGGTTAGCAGCTGTTACACGTGGACCTACTGGCAACTGAAAATCAAATAAAACTATATAAATGGTATATCTCAAATATTAAAAAGTAATATACTGAACTTCTTAGATTATTCTGAAGATTAATTAGACGGGATTTTATAAACAAAACCTATGGTCGAAAAATCTACTACACTACCACACTAGGCGTAGAAACCGAACATGGGTTTGGTTTTTTACTAGGTAAGTATGCCTATTACGGGTATGTCAATTATTCGACGTATTACTATTTTATCTTAACTAATTTTTATTTAATTTTATTTTCTTGGGGTTTTTATATTTAGGTTTCTTTTGTAATATTTAAGTTAATTTATATTGTGATTTTTATGATCTAAACTAATAATATTTGTAACTGATGATGATGTTGAAGCTCAGTTACCGTGGCCCAGTGAGAATTTGCTAAATTATTTTACAATCCATCTATGAAATGAAATGATTTTATTTGCAAAAATTCTGAATAAATTGTTGTTAGGGGTTAGTACATGTACAGAATTTGCCTAATATATATATTTCTCCTTATTGCGTTTTTACTGTACTTCTAGTCGACCCAATTTTTCTTTAGAGCCCAAATAGTCTCTTTGTAATATTTTAATTAGCACGTAACATGTATACACCTATTACAATCAAATCAGTTAAGTCATATTATAAAATTAGTTTACCCGTTCAGTGATATTAACATCCTTCCAAAGTTCATCGTTGTAATTATTTAAAGGTGTTCCGGTTACAACAAGTTTGTGCTCAGCTCCTGTGATGGTGTAGAACTCGTCTTGACTGGTAATAGAACCGGGGTATCCAGAAAACTGCACTGAATTCCCAGGAATCGGTAAAGAACTTTCATCAGAAGTTTGGTGGTAATTTAGTTTATATCTTTTAAGGATGCGTGTCATGGAGGAGTAACTGAAAAATAATGTCAGCTTTTAGTAATTATCTAAATATTTTAATACCTACATAGTTTTTAGTAGCAATGCAGGTTTTTAATAATTATTGTTTTGTATTTGCAGATAAAGTAAAATATTCACACCAGCAGTGTATCTTTGTACCGCATAGTACGGCAGTGAGATCATAATGTTTCTTAAATGTAAACTTCATATCATATTTTAGGTTAAAAAATAGTTTTTGGCTAGGTAAATCTATTGGGAGATTTTTAATGTTGACCTAAATACGCGTCTCTAATCAAAACTAGCTCGAAGTTTAGTGTTATAATATTTATAACTTTAGCAACTATAGAGTCTATTTAGTTTATTGTAATTTAAGCAATAATTATATCCATACCTTCCAGCAGAATTATGCGATACGAAAAGTTTCTTTAATTTCTTTCCATCATCAGTTTGTTCGTTAATTATTCGCAAGAAGGCACTGGAGAGAGTTGGCAGATTGTTCAGTTCATTATCCTCTAGACTTATGTTGAGTTTCTTCTGGTATTCTTTTACGTCTTCCAGGGCGTTGAGCCAATACAGGTCGGAGATATCGGTTTCATATTCATTCATGTTACGTTCTGCACCATGTTTCCATCCTGTGTAAACTCCTCGCATTTGAGTGTAGTATAGATAAACCTGAAAATAAATGGAAAAAATGTTATTAACCAGGACTAAATTTTGCATTGGAAAGTGCTTTTCTAATTAAGATGTTCTTAAAATCTAATAACGTATAGGTCAATAATGGAGCGTGTTATAGGATGTCGACAAGGGTGACGTGATACAATGATGGGTTAGGTATTACAAGTCAGTTATATAATAAATTTTAACTTTTCCAGAATATATGAATAACGTTGAATTTATCACCTAATAATGCTATAAGTAGAGAAATTTCATTTAATTGTGACATTTGGAACTTTACGAAATTATTTATTTACAAATGAGAAACATTAAATATACACAGTATTATTTTATCTATTACTAGTACCTATTAACTATTGTATTGTTTGTTTCTACATAATTACTTCATACAAAATTAATTTAGTTAGGTATAGGTGTCAATCATTATCGGATTAAAAGGATTTATATATAAATTTAAAAAAAAACAATACTCTAAGCCAGTATTTTTCAAACGCGACCACTGGGAGGGGTCGCATAGTCATGCTCAGGGGGTCACAGGCAAAAGAAAAAAACAAAGTGTTTCTTTCTATGTTCTACACTACAAAAAAAAATACAATTTCAGTGAGAAGAACAAACTTGTTAATTTTTTCTTATTATTCTAAACGTGGTTATATATTTTTGAAGTTAAGTTAATAATCAAATCGTTTTCTAGTATTGATTTTTTATGTCCCTAGGGTGTCGCTAGAATCTTTTGACTTGTAAAGGGGTCATATTATCAACAAGATTGAAAAACACTGCTCTAAGCTAAAAAAAATATCATAATTTTTAATGTTATCACCATCAGTCTGTTACCGTTCACTACTAGACATAGCATTTCCCAAAGCTCCCATGCCCATCCGGCTGTAGGGAGTCATACACAATGTGCAACAAGAAGGTCTCCATTGTAGGGTTTCCTTGGTCCAATGGTTATCTGTTCTACGTATACGATGCCCGACCCACTGCTACTTGATCTTACTGACGCAGAGACATATCTCTGAATTACTGGGTTCGGTTACATTGGTTCTTCTACTGGTGTCTTCGTTTCAAATTTCTTTCCTAAGAGAAAATTCGATCTATCTTATTGCTCACTAAGAGATCTTGATGTTTTGGGCCACTATGTGTCCACATTTCGGCTGGTCTTACCTGGTGCCAAAAAGGATCAGAGTGTTGATGTTGAGCAGCATAAGCCTTCCAGGTGTTAACGGATTTTTCCAGAGCATCATGTATTTTGTCACACTGCTTCTCTTGCGGTTCACAAAGAGCTCTCAGGGTATTATCGAGATGAGCATGGATAGGGTACCAGGTGAGAGCACCCTCCACTATGCCGGCTGCGTAAGCTTGGACGTCATCAGGATATGAGCCAACGGTTTCTACTTCTAATAATGACCAACTGTGAACAATTAAAATATTTGTTTTTTATTTTTTATTTAGCAGTTCTTAGACTTGAGTTTTTCGGGCTTGAGCAATTACAATTAAATTAAATCGCTGCTGGTGCCAATGAGTGGTCGTCGAGGTTTATCATTTCACCTAGGTTACCAGTGAAAACCGGACGTTATTTATTTATTTAATTCGGTTACACTACGGCAAACAACCATTTGTAGTACAAAATAAAACGTTAATATTATTGATTAAGATTGTTTCCCACTAATGTGTATATATATATATATATCATCACGGGTGCCTTACGGCGCCCGAGACCGCCTAGACGGCCCCAGGGTACCCAGCGGAGGGGTTTTAATCCCACCTCGTCGTAGCCGATGGTATGAGTCTACACCGAACAAGTGGCTAGCTCGTCGCGATGTTTTAAATAGACTCAATAACCCATCTATAAACAGTTTCACAAGTTGGTATAGTGAAACCGGGACCGACAGCTTAACGTGCTCTCCGAGGCACTATAGTGGTGTTGTCAAACAAATGTACATAAATTTTTTAATTAAAAACTCATTGGCACACCGGGATTCGAACCAAAGACCTAAGTGTTTTTAAGTCCAAAGTCTAACCAACTCGGCCACCACGTATATAATAATAACTAATGTGTAAACACAGAAATATCAGATATGAAATAAAAGATCTATCAATTCGGCTACCTCCATTGTTATTAATTTAATTAGGTATAAGGAAAAAGTGAATATGTTAATTTAAAATGTTTTTTATCACTTGTTATTTAAATAAATAATCTGAAATAGGTACCTATAAAGTCACGAGTATTCTCATAATTTGTGGTCACGCGTCATAGCTTTGTATGTTTAAAATTAGTTTTATTATTATATAATAATTTATGAAATAACGTTAAATAATATTATCACTATTACCCATCAGCCTGTAATGTATTTATTTGTGTTCTAAATGCATGTAAAATTTAATTGTTTTTTTAAATATCATTACTATTATTAAGGATATAAAATTATAAATAGACGAAGAGAGAAGATAAAAAACAAGTTTTTTCTATTCCGTGGCTTGGTTGTCAAATACACTTCAAGGGCTGATTTTTCAATCTCCAGATACAATTATTCGACAGTTAGCTTATATAAAGAACTGTCAAATGTAATTATTTCCCATACATAAGTTATCTGTTAAGCAACTTTATCTGACGATTGAAAATCGACCTAAGTAAACGAAACTAAGCTCTCAGTATCTTAGTTACTGCCTTTCAGTAACAATAAAAACTAACCCAATGGTGTCAACATCCATCCTGAAGTATGCTCTGGCCACACCCTTGGAAATATCTGCAAGTTCGTTACTCTGTCCCCAATACTCTATTTTGTAACCAGTCTTCTGTGAATAAAATACTGTGGCGGTGTATGTTCCATCTTCTTGGATTCTGAAATTAAATGAAACAAGAATGCAATGCATTTACTGATGATATAAATTCAGCTGAGTTCTGGTTATTAATAGGCTCTCGTATATTGTTAATTCGTAGGCCGTTTACTTGAAACTAGACAGAGACTAGTCACCACAACACAGGGAATCCTAGTGTGGTGATTAGGGTTCTATATCAACAAAACTAATACTTATATAACTATGTATATTTTAACACGAAATTTTTGTCATGTTTTTCTGAAACTTCGAATAAATAAAATCTTTATCTCCCTAATTCTCAAAGGATTATCAAAAGTTGGATGTGAATCATGGTTGTGATTTTTTTCTCCTGGTCACAAACTAAGTTCCAAGCTTGTATATATATATCAGAATATGAATGGATATCACAAAATTAACCAATAGTGTCAGACTATTTTTTTTATTTCTTGGTAATTTATAGGATCTTTTATGTTTATTTGACTTTGTAAATGGGATTTACTAGTGTATTGAATAAGAAACAAGACAACAATATCTTCTGTGTAAACTATCTCTCACTGGTGATATCAAAGTCTTTCGTCAAAAAATTAAATTGATAATTTATATAGTTTTGGGTAAAGAATGTTTTACTCAGATCAGTATGAGAAAATATCTGGTAACAAGGAGGTTAAGCAGATGATAACAAGGCCGGCCTGGGATGGGTGACCACTTTATACAACGAGGTTATTTCATCATAAACACCGCAACTAGCTCGCCACTTGTTAGGTGTTGCCTCCGAATACCATCGGCGAAATGAGGACGGGTTAATCCCTCCGCTGGGTACCCTGAGGCCGTTTAAACGGTTCTCGGGAGCCGAATAGGCACCCGTGATGGTATTTATTTATTTATTTAAATCCTCGGAACAATGGGTTTATTGTCTCTAGGATTAGTAGGAGGAGATAGATACTTTTTCTTACTGTTTCAAACTCTTTTTAGAGTACGATTTTCTTGCTTAGACCTTTTTTATACACATACATCTATTTCTGATGTACCTACATTATGATTTATAGTGGCATAACACCAGAGTTATTGCCATTATGAATTGCACGGTTGCTTTCATGGAAAAACATCATAAAAGAAACCATCTTTAAACTTTGGGATAAATCTAAAAGCACGTGTTCGTTGAAACGCTAAACAACGTGGAGCGAGAGGATTTCTTTATTATTTAGGTACTTAGGTATTCAAGAATAAAAGAAATTCCAGATTTTTTAAAAATAAATGTACACTTTACAGTTACATTTTAGTTTATTGAACTACTAAAACTATATTTTTTTTTTTTTGTATTCGAGCATGACATGATCTCCTTTTATTAAGTGGGACAGTCTCTATAACTTCGCAAGGGTGAGCGACTGTTTTAATTTCCTTAAAAACCACCAAGTGATCTTTGTTTTTGAAGTCTTGTTTCTAGTCTGTGGGTTTATCAGTATTTAGGAGCCTATTACATCGATTTCCTTTCAGGTTGCGATTACGAAAAGGGCAGTTGATATTAAAAAGACGCGTAATGCAAATTCTTAGTCGCCACCCATTTTGTAACCGCATTATAACCGCAGTGTATTGAGCACCCATTCATTGTCTTGGTAGGTCTGCTTACCATCAGGTAGATACAAGATTGACATGCTGTGCTCTAATAATATAAAAAAAAATTAAACCTGGTGGTAAGCAAAGACAATGAATTGTGACGACCCATACGATGTTGTAGAAACAGTATTTCCACTATGCCGGCTAAACTATGTGTTTACGAAATAAGTATCGCCTTTTGACTATTTACTTGTATCTGCCTAACTACCAAATAAATATTTATATTACTCCTTATTTAGATTTGCTTAAAAATTCGTAAGCAAATGTTGTTTTATTTATAAAAATTACACACACGTACACAAGTATAAATATTCATTTTACGTATCATGATTTCTCGGATGTATCTTTGAATCATAGCCAATATCAATCATAATATAATGTATACATATAAATATAATAATGTATTTATATAAAATTGTATGATTATGTACTTTGTAAAAACAACAAACATCTCTTCATTGATGTGAAAATCTATTTCAAATTCATGTTTGTTATAATATCATCTTCATCGATATAAGTATATCGTAAGTACGTAATATACCCACTATCTATATACATATACATGCATTAATAATACCCATCTATCTAATTATGTTTCTACTCGAATTCATAATCATATTTGAATAACAGAATTTCCTTATGTATTTTTGTAATTACTATACTTATACTTTTGGGTAAATATGTTTTATATTTTTAATCTTTTCTGTACTGCGCTTGTAATTTTATTTGAATTATTTTCTTGTAAAATATAACATATATATGTATACGAAGGTCGTAGGTTCGATTCCCACTCATCACAAAACAAAATTAGTACGTTTTTCTGTACGTTAACTATGGTCTGGGTGTTGATAAAAAAATGATATAGTTTCTGGTAGACATAGTACAAGCCGAGGGCTTAGTTTATGACCAGAGCAGCATCTAAGAAATATCCTACATAAATAGGTATTATTATTATTTTATTTATAACTATAAACACATAACTCACCTTTCCATCTGTCCCACGAACAAAGCCAAAATTGCTAGTATGCCTAAAAATCCGAGTATATAAGAACTAATCTTGGTTTGGAGCCAAGAAGCTCCTACGACTTTCAACATTTTACTATAAGCAGAGGAAACGCAAATAAACAAGAAAAAATAACTAATAAGTATTATACTTAAATAAAAAGAAAGATAAAACACCAAAAGTGTTATGAAATATAAAACACCAAAAGTGTTATGAAATATAAAACACCAAAAGTGTTATGAAATATAAAAAATATTTAAGAATTTAATAACAATGAAGTGACAGAATGTGTAGATGATTTTCTCCAATGGCTGAGGGACCATCGAAAATGTGTGGGGGTAAAGCTAATGATATATAAGAGGGGATAAACCCCAGCTTTGGTGCCTAAGGGCTGGCAGTTGGCACTCCTAGATCCTCTGCTTTTGATGACGGCATTGGATTTGAAGCAGGCGGTAAAATGCCTTTTTGGAACTCTGTAGAGACTCCAAATGTATGATTTATTAACCCTGAAACAAAAAAAAAGCATTGTAAAAATAGTTATGGGAACCAAAACTACTGGCTGACTGAAATTTAATTAAATACCTATACGCAATGGAAAGTAAGTAAATAGAGAGAGGTCGTCCGACACAGTTTTTAATATAATATACGTACGTATATTATATTTTTTAAAGATAAAAATGCAATGAAAAAAATCCTGGTGGGCGGGTGTTACTCAAACCCACGAACCTCGCTTTCGCGGCAAGGCACTCAACCGCTGAGCCAATCAGGTTCCAGTCACTCCTCACGAATTTTGTCATTGCTTGTTATCTACTTATACATATAATATAATAGAATATACGATTATTTTAAATAATAGTCTCTACAACTTGGGCTCTTGAACTTTGCAATATGCGCTCGACGAAGTATAATAAATGATTCATAGTTCTTTAAATTTCTTTAGTTTACTTTTACGATTTCTTATAGTTGTACAATTCATGAAACAAATTAATTTTATATACTTTGTTTATATAATATAATCTAGAGTAAGAAACACTGAAATAAATAAAAAAATGGAAATCTATTATTTTCGACTTACATGTTAAATATACTTATTTGAATCCTCTGTGAAAGTATCTAAAACTTGTTTAATATATAGTTTAATTATAAGAAAAAACCCATAAAAATATTACGATTTTATATGAGATAATAAGTGTTCCGTAATACCTGGAGAGATATAAATATTTTTAAAAAAACTGAAGAGAAAAATTAATTTAGATAAACAAATTTTTTACGAATTTTGTCATTGCTTGTTATCTACTTATACATATTAATAAAATTTACGATTATTTTAAATAATCGTAAATTCTATTACCTGGAGAGATATAAATATTTTAAAAAAAACTGAAGAGAAAAAATAATTTATATAAAAATTTTTTTTACTAATTTAAGGTAAAACTAGAACATGTAAAAGAAATCATAAGTAATAAGTGGTAAGTTATGATAATATTATACTATTTCCGAATAGCTTAGAGAAAAGCAATATCATAATAAAACTGTAAACAAGATATTTAAATCTGCACTCAAATTATATTATATGTATCTATCTAACTTTATATAAAGCATAAGCAACTATATGTAAAAAAATGTATAAGATATTGTATATGTACCTTTTAAATATGATACCTATTGTTACTGAAAATTAGAAACTGGTGCAACACTATTATATTTAATTCACTAAATACAATAAACGCAAAAGTGTAATTATTGTAATAAAAGCTTTTCAGTATTCACAAGTTTTTTATTAGAAAATAAAACAAAACACTTTAATAACTTTTTACACTAACACTGCACTTTTGTAAATAGTCCTACCTATTCAAAGTTAGAACCGTTCAGTTAGCACTGACTACAACCAGGCGCAGGTAACGTCACAGTATAGACTGAAGAATATTCTTATCGTACAATAAATATTCAAGATATAATTTATTTGTTATGTATTTATTTCACGATTACACTGGAGTACATGATCCTTCTGTACGGTACAATTTTCAACTGTAAACTAAACTCACATTAATAATTCAGATGTCATAATAAATTTACCTGAAAGAACTGTTAAATCCTTTTTTTTTAATAAGCAAAACAATTTTTAAAAAAATATAGAGAAAATTCTTTCTAAGATACAAAGCCGGTAGAATTAGACTGACTAGATTACGTGTTCAGATATGAACATCTAGAAATAGTGTGCTTGCCATACCGAACGAACTTGAATCCACTCAGTGTTACGTAGCGAAACACGAGCCAGAGTTCCTACACAACGTTCCTATATATCCCCTACATCACTATTTTCTGACTGTAATGTGTTTTTCATAATAATATAAATGGAAATTTACATACGGTGTAGCAATGAAAACACCGAGGTATATATGGGAAGATAAATGTATTTGCAATAGCTAAAATAACATTACTTGCTGATATTAGGATATTTATACAATTATAAATAGTGGGTAATAAAATTTATATTTCATATTATAAAATGGCGTAGTTAGCTTAGAGTATGTATAACTATGTTATAGAGCGCGGTACATATTCTACTTTTATTAGTATTTGGCCCAAAGCTTTCTGTTCATGTTCACGGCGGGCTAGTCCTTCGCAATTAGCCAAGAGGTTAGGACTTTTTGCGTGAGTTGGTTATTCTAGCAAGCCCAGCTTCTTCCAGAAGGAGATAAGAAGTCCGGGCCAAAGATAAGATATCAATAAGATTATCCAACTTGTAATTATATTATGTATACTGTATAATGTAGCTTCTAACGAATGAAACGTGTCCTATTTTTTAATTCGTTTAGATAGATTCTTGGACATTAAAATGAATGATATGGTTAGATTTAGTACAAATTTCAGTTTTCAGCCGACTCATTTGAACGTTAATAAACTAGAATTAAAAATGTATAGTTTAGTGAGACATGCGTAGGATACCTTTAATACAATATACAATGACAAAAAGCAAATAATAAATAAACCTCTATGAGTTTTAATTATTATAATAATGTTAAGTTATAATGAAGATCTTCATGATGTTGACCGAAGCCTTTACATAAAGTCAGTCATGGAGGTTCTGTCAAGCTAGATGTCTGTCGGGTATTGTTTGTGTAAATGTTTTCTTAGTATATGCTTTTTCTTTTATGTCCTACATCTTATATAAATAACTGTGGATAATGAAGCAGTTTACACATAAGTAATTAAATTAGATTCCTATATTTAAATTGTAATAAATATTATGTAATTGTATGTATTCCTGAGTAAAAAAAAACAGTTTTTAGGTCCCCGGTTCAAACCCCGGTATATACCAATGAATTTTTAAACATAAAAAATGTATGTAAATTTGTTTGATAACACCACTATAGTGCCAATTTCACACACTGAAACTGTTTTTAGATGGACTATTAAGTCTATCCAAATATCGCGACGAGCTAGCCACTTGTTCGGTGCATACATATCATCACGGGCGCCCGAGACCGCCTAGACGGCCCCAGGGTACCCAGCGGAGGGTTTTTAATCCCACCTCGTCGTTGCCGATGGTATGAGTCTACACCGAACAAGTAGCTAGCTCGTCGTGATATAGCGAAACCGGGACCGACAGCTTAACGTGATCTCCGAGGCACTATAGTGGTGTTGTCAAACAAATGTACATACATTGTTATTAATTAAAAACTCATTGGTACACACCGGGATTCGAACCAGGGACCTAAGTGATTTTAAGTCCAAGGTCTAACCAACTTGGCCACCACGTACGTAAAGTACGCTGGGCACCGTAAGGCACCCGTGATAATATGTATGTAAATAAAATTATACTCATTGTATTTATTTTTTTGTAAACTAAATCTTATTACAAAGAAATGGTTTAATTTCTTAAATTGGGATTGACTATATTAGGTAATGAAACGTTACAAAACGATTAAAGTTAGATCTCGTAATCAAGCTCGAGTGTTCTTATATTTTCCTACCTATATGAAACTCACTCTGTAGCAATATTATTACTCTAAGGTACAATATTTATTATTCTTAGAATGGCTTTTCCCGTTTAATGAATGAACAATGAAGTTAAACAAGTATATTTTGCGGAAATAGTCTTATACAAGTACCTATAATATAGTCTTATATAAGTAGTACTTGTCTCTGGTAGACAACCCTCGGTGTCTGATCCTTGATGATTCCCTCACGGTCTTACCAATATCTTCTAAGACAGCTCAAGTAGATCCTGTAGATGTTGTCAAAGAGGTAATTGTCACTTATAGTAGATACAGCTTATTACTATTGCATAAGCTATACTATTTCAATACACCCCATTTAGGTGTTAATTTTCTAAAATATGTATTTAATTGTTTGTTTTAAAGAGAATTTATACCAAGTTTCAGGTTGATACATGCAGGGATGCGATTTTCCATCCAAACATTTCAATCATTTGGGTGTTTATTTTAGAAAACATATTTTTAAGCAACTCTATACTCATTAAGGAACATATATTCCAAATTTCGCGTCGAACACGATTTTTCATATAAACTTTTACACCCCTTTTGACTCCCTTATGGGTGAATATTTGAAAAACTTTTACCTACCTACAATTTGATAACTACAAATCAAAAAGAACACTCTCCAAATTTCATGTCTCTAGGACCAGCGGTTTTGACTGTGCGATGATATTTATATATCAACGCACAGTCAAAACCCTATATTATATATATATATATATACGAGTATATATATATATATATATAATATAGGTTATAGATTGAATTTTATATACTCGTATAGATACAGCTTATTACTATTGCCACAGAAGAAATAATAGTACAAGTACTATTGCATAAGCTATATTTTGTCTCTATACTCCTATACTAGGAAATATTTGACACCCTATGAAAAGAGAATAAAAAAATATGGTTTTAAGACAGGAGGAGACATTCAGTTCCTCTTGTTGTTCCATCTTCATACGATATTTTATTTTAGAGCCCATATTTTTATATAGATATGTCGAATAAAGTAACTTTTATATTTTCGTTATCTGTTATCCCCCGAAAAACGGTAGGTATTTTTTTTAATCTTACGTTATTTTATTAGCACATTTTACATTTATTTGCATTTATTGGAGATAAGGATAAATACTTATTTTTTTAAAGAATAGATAATAAAAAAAATAATAAAAAAAGATGCTGTTGTTTGTGTAACTAAATCCCTAAAAAACGTATAGTACCTATGTGACTATATAAATTTGTAGAAGCTACAAATTTATATAAATAGTATGTATTTTTTATTTCGTCTGCAGTCATAACTCTTCTTATACATGCCCTTGAAATTTTAATGTTTTTTTAAATTTAATATTTTTGTTTGGCCAGGCAGGGTTTAAGGAAAAAACCTATATGGTAGGTATACAAAACAACACTATATTATATATCTTATCTAATAAGCAAGGAAAATAATGTATTGTAATAGGAAAACGTGACTAAATAGTGAACATTTTCAGACCAAGTACGCGCTAATCTATGTTTCTAAGTAGCAACGACAATGTAACAAATATACTATGTTGCACAACTATATATTATGTTCATATCTTAGATATATAAGTCAGGTGCTAGCTCCCAATAGATATTAGATTAGATTTTTGTTAAGTGTATAGTTCCTATATTTAAATTTATTTATACATATAATGTAAGTTCAATCTTTAGATGAAAAGATATATAATAGTTGAGATCTTTGGAAATAATGAAATAAAAAACAAGGTAAGGTACTTAATATAATTCCTAATAATATTAATGTCACTTTTTAGACACGTAACTAATAAATGTAATAAGATGTCAACTGAAAGACAGAAAGAGAGTAACATTTGTAAAAATGTACCTACATTAGTTCCCAAAAAAAAAATCTGAATATTGGAACAGTGCTTAATTATATAAAAAGTCTGTTTATTCAATAAAATATATATATATATATATGTATATTTTCTATTATTTATTGAAAAATTTTACTAACCTTGATTTTTTTCTAAATAAATTGATATTAAAAAAATGTATACCTCCAACTTCTCTATAAATAAAAATCAATGTTTGTACTCTATGCGCTTTGAAACCAATAATGCAATGAATGAAACCCAAAAAGTCCACGTATGCAAAAGTTAAAAAATCTCCATATAAGAGAATGAGTGCAGAGTGAGACAGAACATTTTATTCGTTAGTGCAAAGCCGGTAAAATTATAAAATTTAATAGGCTTATTAGTAATTTGAATATACCTAGTCAGTAATTTAATTAGACGGCGCCGGCGCCCGTTAGGTACGTCCGAATAGGTGGCATGGCGCCCCGTAAACACATCATAAAACCTATTGTCTTCTTAGCAACAGCCTGGTGCTACTTGATATCACTTAATTTTTATAATTTCCTTTGTGATTTGTTAATTTAGCATAGCAACTATTATTGCTTTTGCATACGTTACTTTATTTGACACGTGTAATTAAGTAATTAAAAGCCTACTTCCTATTTAGAAAGGTACCTAAAATTAACTAACATAATTATAAGTATTTATTGCCATAACAATATATTTATTATTATTTACCATTTCGTAACCGCATTATTTAGCCGGCATAGTGGAAACGATCAATGTTGTTAAACAATGTATTGATCTACCCCATTCATGGACCTTGTGTGGACAACTTTATTTATACAAAATCGTTTCCACCAAGCTGGCGGTTACCAAATGGGCGGCGACAATAACTAAATTACAATTCAAAGCTTTTTTACTATCCTCGCTGTTTCTGCTCGCTTGTTTCGTAACCGCACCATGATATGGGAGACTTTCACCTCGACAAGAAACGATGCTGCAGTTTACCGTTCTATCAGTTGTCAAACAAATGTACTTACATATTTTTTTTATTAAATTATTGTTTACACAGGGATTAGAACCCGTTACTTAAGTGTAACAAACTAACTAAAAACAATATCTAATTAAATCAAACTTATGAAAATTTTGTAGGATTGTATATATAGGAACGAGCTGATGATGTTTGACCAAGGAGTTGGTAGAAAAGAAAGATCTTTATACAAACAATAGGTAGATTTCCGAAGGCTTTCTCTCTTTAGCGATTCAATGACAACCAAAACAATCAATCTGTGAATTAGAAAGCATTCGTAATGTTTTTTTTTTTTTAATACAAGTAGATAAGTAAAGGATCTGTTCACCGAATTCCCTTCTATATTAAGTCGGTTTATAACTGTATTAAAATAAATAATCTCCGAATTAAAAGAAAAGTTATTTTGAGCCAAATTTATTTTTCATAAACATTTCAAATCCGCAAAAAGATATTCGTGTGTATGATAGAATAAACATAACGGAGTACGTTGGGATGCGGATACATTTAGTTTTTATGATTATACGAGGCGATAAAGTATAAAACCTTTCGATTTGCCGAAAGGTCATAAAATGTATTAATTTAATAAAATTTAGAAGTTTTATGAGATTTATTTTATTTAAAAAAAAATGCGCAACTGATAACAAGGTTAAGCAGATGACAACAAGTACCTGGGATGGAGGACCGCTTTATACAACGAAGCTGTAATATCATAAACACCGCAACAAGCTCGTCACTTGTTAGGTGTTGCCTCCGAATACCGGAGATCATCGGCGAAATGAATCCTCATTTCGCCGATGTAACCCGGATGGGTTAATCCCTCCGCTGGGTACTCTGAGACCGTTTAAATGGTTGCAAAATTGCGTTGGAAACAACTATCTAATATTAGCAGTAACTGATTGATTTGATCTGCTAAAATAATAATAAATACCCGTGATGGTATTTATTATTATTTTATTTTATTTTGGGGCAGGCAGATCAAATCAATTAGTTACTGCTAATATTAGATCGTTGTTTCTAGCGGCATTACCTATTTTATATTTGATATCTAAATATAATTTAAAAAACTAAATGTGCACTAAAAACTAAGTGTAGTTGTTGTATCCGGTGGTCGTGGGTTTGATTCCCACCGATGGCAATGAAATATTAGTACGTTTTGTTGTACAGTGTGCCATATCGTTGTTTTTGGTACACATACGCTTAATTTGTGACCAGGTCAATATGTCTAAAAATATAATACCTACATTTAATATTATTATTATTAAAATTTGTACCCCGATCGCCAAAAGTGTTAGTTTTCATATTTGTACAATCATTCACTACTTATCTCTCGCGCAGCAAAATTAATAACAATACCTAACTTTTTTTTTATTGAATAGCCTATAATCATGTCAGAGAACATACATGTATTTAAAAAAAGAATCACAAAAATCGGATTAGTGGTTCTCGAGCACACAAACAGACAGACAGAGGGTCGTTGTAGATATTACATATTGATAGTTTTTTTAAGGTGTGTTTGAAGGTTACTTAACATGCCTGTTTGTTTGTTAACGACAGACAATATAAATACTACGTTGTGCACCTGTTTTGAGTACAAAGCTATAAAATTGTGGAGATTTTTTTAGTTAACTATACTGTTTAAAAAAAGTGTTCAGTGTCATCATTAGGTGTATCATTTCTTTTTGCGTGAGATCCGTGCGAGCTCTAAATCATTTCAATCCTCAGGATTTGTAGGGAACACCCTCTCTCAACAGCTTTTCAGTGGCTCAAGGTCATCTATTAGTGGCATATTTTTTATTTCTTAATAAAAAAAAATTTTTTAGTTGTTGTTTTTTTTTTAATTTTGTTTATATTTTCCCTATAATTTTATTTATGTGAATATCGTGATTTTGGAGGCAATAAACGTATATTTTATTTTCATGTTTAATATATAATTTCTTATTAATATATTATATTATTTACTAGGACAGTAACAGTAAAGCCATAGAGAGTAGGTGCAGATCCATAAACTCTTGAAATTTCGATTAATAATATTGATATAAGGAATCTGCGATGATTAGTAAGATATAAATGGTGACTTTGAAAGGATGTACTTTGGGCTAATATAAGGTTCTACTGATCAATACATAGGGAAGCCAAAAAAAATTTTGGCTTCCCCATACAAATTGGTCATTTTAACATTACTAGTTTGTATGGAGAAGGCAATATTTTTTTTCATTTGCGGCACATAGTTCCATGGGAAAAAATTTTCGATTTGATCAGCAGAACCTCATATTAGCCCAAATTACATCCTTTCAAATTCACCCTGTATAAAGCATTTTTATTCATCGTAAATCATTATTTATACACCGGGTGAATAAAATGTATAAAAATCTACTGCAACACTAACTAAAGTATTGTTATTTTGTATTAACACATGATTCAGGTCATGGAAGAGTCATTGAAATTTGTGAATATTCATTAGTTCACGATTAATGGAGCCCTTGACAAAGGCTTCAGTCAGTGCCATTATTATTATATCTTTTATTAATTTTATATATATTTTTTTTAAATGTAATAAAAAAAATACTCATGTACTGTGATACCTTGCCGCGAAAGCGAGGATCGTGGGTTCGAGTCCCGCCCACGCGGATTTTTTCATTGCATTTTATCTTTAAAAGTTTACATATGAAATCAATAAAAGAAATATTTACTCTATCTAGAGTAATGTCCTAGTCTCTAATATTAGATGGCAATGAAGTCTGTTCATTGTTTTACTATTTTCAGTATTCTTTTTTTTTAATATTATATAGTTAATTTTATAAATTTCTTATAAAAAAAAATTATAGCTCAAGGTACCTACTCAAGTACTTTGAGTACCATGCCGCGAAAGCAAGGATGGTGGGGTTGAGCCCACCAGGATTTTTTTATTTGCATTTTATCTTTAAAAATGTAAATATTTTATTAATTTCAATATATTGTACTCCAAATCAATTATAATATTTCTTTGCTATACATCTTCTATACTAGTAGACCACACACTAAAACTATCTCGCTGTTAACAATAGGTACGCAATGTTTTTATATCTTAGCGTACCTATGACCGCTGTTCTATTCGTAAGATTGCGGCATTTCAAACCTTTGGCAATTTAAAATATTTTATTGTGGGTTTGTTTAGTGACTTTTCAGTTTAAATGTTTTAAACACCTTCCTCGGCATTTCATATAAAGTACTTAATACCCTGGCTAAATCTGACGTAAATAAATTAACCTATTATAAAGCAGTGGGCCCTCGCTTTTGAAGCACAAAAAAGAAGTCTGACAGGAGCGAGCTCAGGTAGTTTATAATCGGCATTCTCGTAGGATGATCTTTTGGTATTTCTATAAAAAATGTTACTCAACTAGTGAAGCTTATGTTTTTTAAGCTTTATTATATGACCGTTGTGCTTCCACTTCTCTATATGTTCTTAAATCATCGGCAATGATAGGTTTTTAGGCTCGGTAATTAAATCATTTCAAGTCGCCTTAAACAAACTAAATTTTACCGTATTTTTTTTTTTTTCTATAAATGCTCAACAAGTGACTTTGCATCTACTTGATAGCAACAAGCGGATGCATAAAGGTGCACCGCTGGTGGCCATTACTATGCCGGCTTAAAATGTTTATTCACGCTACGTTTAAAGGATTCTAGGTTATAAGAGGAAGGAAACACGCAAGCTGGTAGAGCATTCCACACTTTAATAGTACGGCCGATGTATGAATTGCCAAAACCTTTAGTACGAGTTGGTACATCGGTCAAATATGGTTAGTCTCTCGAAAAAAAATCTGTTTAATTAATATCTGTCTACAAATCTAAGATTGCCTATAAGATTTACCGTTAACCACGCATGCTATATTTTTTTAATTAAAATGTTTTACGGCTCAAATATAAGTCCTTATGATCTTTGTACTATTGTAATTTCTTATTTTTTGAAAAAAAAAAGGGGATTGGAGATGTTGTTACAGTAATTTTTAATTTACCTACCTATTGTGGTCTATATAACTTTCTTTAACTCCGCGTTAATTTTATATCACAAATTTAAAAGATTAATAATTAAATCCATAGGAATTTAAAATGATATCCTGAAGAACGAATTAATTATAACGGGTTTAGATTTAAAAAGTAACTCGGTAAGTAAACTAGTTATTTACTAGAAAAGCATTGCTTCCAGATAATGAAAAGGGCTTTGAACTGCCTCAACCAATGTGACCGGGTTCGACCCCTGCCTGCGGGACCGGAAATACCTGTCTGCGATGGGAAGAAGCACGTCTGGTTATTTCCATACAAAATAGATTATAATATATATAAGTATTTAAATTTCTTTATTGTGTAGCTGGAAGAAAAACCCTAAGGCATTAAGCACGCCTATGTACAAAGAGTTTGTACAAAGGCGAGCTTAAAGCCTTAGGATTTTTCCATCAGCTAACGTTTAGAAGATCGAAAGATAATGAGGTGTTTAATAATACTAATATAAAATATAAGTTTAATATAAAAAATATATATAAAGTACACAACTTAGTGTACTTTATAGCTTATTTTAGTTTGTAACTAAGCTACAAACTAACTAAAATAAGTTTGTAGTGTTGTTCGTATCATTAAATTATATGAATTACGTTTTAATATAAGATTTGTCTGCCTATCAATTTAGGTGATATAGTGATCGGTCGGGTTATATATAAACAATTTCACAGAGGTATAGTGGAACTAGGACTGACAGATTTTAATGTGTTCTCCGAGGCATTATTATTAAAAAAAAAACATAATTTAACTCTTGCACCGGGATAGGATAAAAAATAAAAATAAACACTGTTTAGCTTTATCGTTAGTATTTTTGCTTATCGAATTTGTACAAATTATTATAAATACATATTCATAAAAAATGGTATACCTACTTAGTATTATGTTTTAGTAATAAAGCGGCGCGGGCGCTGCGTGCAATTGACTTTTATACTAATGCACGTTATGAATGCATTCCCATATTGAATGGGCATATGGTAGCGCAAGGGCAAGGACCTCCTCTCTACACTTTAAATGGGTTACAAAAACTTCATTGAAATCGTTTTAGAGCTATGATGCCACAGACAGACAAATGCACAAAGAGGTCCCTTAATAATTCCCTTTCTTTTGTTTGGGGTTAAAAAAATATTTATACAAACCCTATTATCCTATTCTATTCACTATAATTACAGCTTGAAAGTCAAAACGAATTATTTATCTAAAATTTACGAATTATTTTATAATGACGGTATTTTTAGGAGCACGGCATGTGACTTTGTAACCAATTGATGGTAAACAGATCTACAAACCCCCTGAATGGGTTGACTAATACATTGTTATTGGATTTACTTAATCATTATTATATTAATTTATAAAATAATTAATAGTTGTAAACTTTATAAAGAATAGCTTATTGAGCTTTCAAACGAACTGTCATTTTAGTGACCGCTTTATACAACGAGGCTATTTCATTATAAACACCGCAACAAGCTCGCCACTTGTTAGGTGTTGCCTCCGAATACCATCGGCGAAATGAGGATGGGTTAATCCCTCCGCTGGGGACTCTGAGGCCGTTTAATCGGTTCTCGGGAGCCAATTCGGCACCCGTGATGGTATTTTTTTTATTTTTTTTTTATTTATAAACTTAATTAATAGTTGTAAACTTTATAATGAATAGCTTATTAAGCTTTCAAACGAACTGTCATTTTAGTGAATGGAGTTATGGGTTTCAGTATAGTAGGTCGGAGTAATTGTTCAAATAATTTAATTCGACCGCCTCTGTGGTTGCGCCTTTGCGTTTTATCCGGAGGTCGTGAGTTCGATTCCCATCACTTATGGCAAACAATACTAGTACGTTTTTTTTTTCAGTTTTTCTGTACATTTGGGTGTTTATAAAACATGATATGTTTTGATATCGTTGTTTCTAGTACACATACTTAGAACAACCCTATCTGCCAAGCTGGTTATAATCTAATATATAAAATTCTCGTATCACGGTGTTTGTAACCAAACTCCTCCGAAACGGCTATCTTGGCAGATATAAGCTTGACCGCTTTTAATGTTTTTTTTGTGTATATTGGGTAGGTCTGAGAATAGGTCGTAAACTATTTTTTATACCTTTATACGCACATATTTTTTTATTTTTACAATTATAAAATTATAAATCGATAAGTTTTAAAAAATTACGTTAAAAAATCTCTAGATAAGAAAGGAATAAGTGTAGAATGAGACAGAAGATTTTATTCATTTCGTGCAAAGCCGGGACGGGCAGCTAGTAATATTGGAAAAAACGGTTGGCTAACTTAATAATATTTTAGTTATTATATCAAAAACATTAAAAATAATAAACTCTACTCATTTTAATGTCCCGACAAGCTGATTAATATCTGATCACAATGCGGGAGTTTTTTTCTCTTTTTATTTTTTTATTCGCACCCTTTTTAAGTTGTCTAACACGTTTTTGTGTGGATTTTTTTTAAACAACCTAATTAATTATTATTTACTATACTAATAATAATATGTACAACATTTCACACTTATTGCCCTGTGTTTTGTGTACTTTATTTTTTTATTCTATTTCATTTATTTTTATGTGTGTGCTTTGTTATTGTTATGTTGCTGTGTGGCAAATAAAGTATTTCTTTCTTTCTTTTCTTTCTTTCTTCTATCCAGTTTACTATACTATATTTTCTATAGTTAACTGGATAATTGAGATAATGGATAATGTTAATTTTCCACCAATTAGATTGATTTTGACAATCTGGGAAAATAAACCTTTTATATCGGGGAAGAGTTAACGAGATAGTAACGTTAAAATTCACACGACAGCCATTGATTGTTAAAAAATATTATAGTTTTAGGATAGTAAACGTTAAACAGGTTCAAACTAGGTTTACTTTGTCACAAACTAAGTTCTAGACTAGTACAAGAAACAACGATACTAATAAATATTATATTTTATAAACACCCAGACCATGACAAACTGTACAGAAAAACAAACATTTTCCGTGTGGAGGTATTTGTACTATTAATTCTTCTATGCCGTGAGTGGGGATCGAACCTCGATCTCAGAGGCGGACAATTACACATATAAAGCAATAAAATTAATATATTTAGGAATTATACCTATATACATTGAGAGAGACTCATAAAAAAGGTTACGATCTACGCATGTGGCTAAAATTAACATAATATTATTAATAAATATATATTTTTAAGGAAATGCGTAAATAGTTTATTGGCTAGTTTAATATAATCTACATAAAAATATATATATAATATTGTTGGAAGCATATAAAAATATTTGTGCGCAAGTGCTATGACCTTCTATAACAATCTACATGAAGGCAGATTATTTCGGCTGAATCCGTAACCAACATAATGTATTAGTCATAGATAAGACAACATGCATGTTAAAAAATATATACATATAAATACAAGCGACATTTCATAATAGTGACAATTGTTACAAAAGAAAAAATGTAATACAAAAAAGTATATTAGTTTGACCACACCACTATATTGCTTCGGAAAGCACGTTCAGCCGTCGGTACTAGTTTCACCATACCAACTTGTGAACTGTTTACGCGTCGTGCTGTTAAACAATGCGTCAATTGTTAAACAATCTGTCACCTACGGTACAGTTTAAACTACAGTAATAGAATCGCTTAATATTTTTCGACCATACAAATAAATACATACTTCCTATTGTTGGGCCCCTACAATTTAAACTATACGCGAAAGATTGTTTAACAAAACTCATGCATCTACTAAAGAATATTTTTTTTCAGTCCTGCAAAATGTAAAAATTCCGCTTTTATGATCCCAAATATCATGCGTCTGGGCATAAGACAATATTATATAGGCTACACAATTACACCCACCCATGTGCATTCTTCATTACACTTTGTTTCTACCCGGTGGTGAGTAGACCTACAAAGTCCATGAATCGCTTCCACTATGCCGGCTAATTGATGCGATTACGAAATTGGTGGCGACGACAGTCGAAGTGCATTACTCGTACGAGTAATGGTTACCACCTCGACAAGAAATCGATACAGTACTCTTCTAAAAACCGATGAACTTACAGACTAAAACAAGAACATGACTAGGTCACTTGACGGTTTTTGCATCTGTATGGGCGGTGGTAACGAGACTGGTCGGTCGGCCCAACGAAGTTATAGAGACCTTCCTTCCACTTAAAAATTGCGGAAAATGCACCATAACATGAAGTAGGCTAATTCTCCAGAATTCCTATTAATAAAACAAAGAATACTTACAGCGTCAGTGGTATCCCCACAAACACTTAGCAATAGCGTTCTCAACCCATCGGGAACGACGACTGCAACGACTGCTCGACGGTCAACTAACGTTTTAGACCTTCAACGATCTGTAACAAAAATAACCATTTATATTTCTAAAAACAAATAAATAATACCCATGTTACCAGAATAAAAAGCGGCCCCAGCCTAGTGGTTAAGTCACTACGCAACTGATAATAAGGTTAAGCTTTATACTACGAAGCTATACCATCATAAACACCGCAACAAGCTTGCCACTTGTTAGGTGTTGCCTCCATACTCATACTATCGGCTAAATAAGGACGGGTTAATACCTCCGCTCTGGGTACCTTGTGGCTGTTTAAACGGGTCTCAGGAGCCAAAAAGGCACCCGTGATGGTATTTTTATTTTTATCTTACCAGAATTCCATTTTACCACATGTACAGTCATGATCAGTCAATAAAAGGTCTTTTAAAGAAATATTCATAAATATTTGTCCGTAAAAACATGATTCACTATATCAATAAATAATATGAATTAATGGACGTGTCTAATATTACAATTTGTTTAAATATAAATTACAACACATATGATAAAGAAAGGTGACAAAGGTATGATATGAATGGACATAATATGGAAATAGTTTATAACTAAGTAAATCCTAAATATTGGGAAAAATAATACCAAATTCAGCCCTAGTGGAGTTTTGTTTTCTTTCTCGTAGATGAAATTTTAAAGCTTAGTTAAAAAAAATCAGAAACCCTTCCCTTTCGTCTACCACTATAGTTCCGGTACCAAAGCTGTAAGGGTACCTCATTTCCAGATTACGTAGTTTAACAGTTTTTTTTTAAATCCCCTAGGAGGGTCAGAATCTTCTTAACTATCACCAGACGGTGATAGCTAACCCCCTGTCCTACCACGCCGGCAAGATAACTGTGATAAAATACTTTTGACAATGAAAATTCATTTGTTATCAATACAAAATCATTGAACTTTCTACGAGGCTGGATTCATCAATGTAAAAAATATTTACGTTTCAGTCAACAAAAAAGAAATTGATTTAAAAATTATAACTGGTGAGTAAATTAGGGTTGCATTACATTATTTAAAGAGAAAATTAAGTTACCTATATGAAAAAAATAGAGTTGCATTAACTTGCGCTTTAATTATTTAAAATATAAACTCATACTAAATGTAATTGGTTAAAATGTAAACCCTGATAATTTATATAGTTCTTTGTGATAAGAAAGTTGGCATTGCATGTCAACCTCAATATCTTATATTGTAATGTCATTGCCATTGAAATGGAAACTAAGAAAAATGTCAAGAACATTACCATTTATGAACTGTAATAATGATAAACCTATTTACCCGTTTGAAATCTTCCGGTATGACACAAGTAAGATTGATTATTATAACTGGGCATAATTGAATAGCGTTAGCAATAGTATAGTAGCCTTTCGTTACCAACGCGTAGGGACCAAACGCTGTATCACTCAATTATCAAAAATGTACGGTTACAAAGTACATTTGTTATTGTGATTTTTTAAAACTTGTTATTAGGTTTTTTTTTATTGGAGCACGACATGTGCCATTATATCTACCTGGTGGTAAGCAGACCTACAAGGTCCATGAATGGGGTCGATTAATAATAGTTCTTAAACAATATTGATCGCTCCCACTATGCCGGCTAAATGATGCAAATACGAAATGGGTGGCAATGACGAATAGCATTACGAGTATATTTTAATATACTCGCTGCCTTATGGTCAATTTCATAACCGCACATAGAGAACTTTGTCTCTATAACTTCCTATAGAGAATTAACCATATAGAGAATTTTGCCGTATTATAGTCGGGGAGGTTTTTTTTTTACTTTTTATCAGTCCGGATTGAGACCCGACTATTAAAGTCTTTTACGAGACCACCCTTATTGTAACGTTACGGTCTCTCTAAATAACAGAGATATCGTAAGGTTACAATAAGGGTTGTAAACATACTATATGTATCTCATCTTAAATGGTCGAAATATTTAGAACTATAGATTTTTAGGAGATGCTTAAATATACCTTGTTTCCTACAGACTTGTCTCCGTAACTTTCTAGACATAGAATAGTCTCAATGTACTTTCTTTCAAGAGTATCCCATTTTATAAGTTACGAACAAAGGTCGAAATATCTCTGAAACTTTCTAGATTTTTAGGCGATGCTACTAAAATCACGATAGATAGATGATAGACTTTACTAAAATCTTGTACACAGTTTCTAAGACTTGTCTCCGAAACTTTCTAGATGTAGAAAGCTCTTTTCTATCTGAAGACAACATATATAATTCTTAACCTTTAAATAAATTGTTGTAAAGAAACATATGATTATTATTAGTTTTTTACACCAAATGCTAGCTCAAATTTCAAACAAATTTAAATGTCAGATCTTAAGACGCACGTCTGTGAAGAATGGTCACTTGTCTTGTGCGGTAACCATTAGAAATCGGAGATAATAGAGAACAGACGTCAAGATGAGGTTCTTTGTAGTGATATAACTTTAATATAGAGTGGTAACTGTAGCACTATTATTAATTTTTGCTAACTGTAAGTTGACGATAGCAAGTAAAGTCAACTCCTCCAATATGTCAGTTTTATTGGTAATATTTATAATAATAAAGCAACCCTATTCGTGAACCTAACTGTACTAGATACAGATATTTTTTTAGCGAAGGATTCACAAAAAAATCTCAGAATTTTATTTCAATACAAATTTAACCTAAAGTAAAAAAACAATATTTTACTTTATAAAAGTTTATTTTGTATTCAAGAATATAATTGTTTCCGCGATATATAAAACTAAATCTTCGGTGGTTTTTATTCAAGAATCTATTTTGGCCGTGTAGTGACTATAATAGTCAACTAAGTTTAGCAATAACTCATGGTAGAGCTGCTAAGAATTATAAAACATCCTTAGATAAGAAATCTTCTTGGTAAGTGTCGAAATCTCATCTTATTTGTTTTATTAAAAGTGACTTATTATTTGTATGTACTACTTCCCTAAGGAATAATTTTTGCTGCTCTTGCCAAGATTTATATTTTCACATCATTCTAAAACATTAAATGCATTCATTTCCGACCAATGTGTTTATATAAAACAAGACAACAAAAAAAATCCAAATTTAGTGTGGAAAACTAAAAGAATTAAGGGTCAAACAAATCGCGTTTGCGCCTCCATGCCATGGTCTATACAACCTCAATGTGCTTCGTAGTCGTTAAAGGTGATGTTGATGGGTGCCGACTGGGAGGTCGTCGGTCATCTGACTACATTATTATGCTACGGTTATAAAAGTCGTTACGAAACCGATCGCGACGGCTTAGTGACAGACAGCTATTAGAGCTATTATATTAGAAAACTGTACATTCAAAGTTTGTTTTGTCTACAGTTTAGAGACATTAACCGTAGATGCATTCCTATGGAACTTTCTCTATAGTAGTTTTTCTTTTATTTATAATACCAGAGGGTCTACCATGGGTTTGCGCATTGTAACAACGTAACGTATACGTGAGCAAGCAACAACCAATAGGGCCGATTTATTTTAATCTAAAATGATTAGAAACTAAATAATCTCCACCTGAGGTAAAGCGAAAGGAATGTGATAAAAAACTTATAATATAATCTCCATTAAATTAGATAGCGAAATTTTAAATTATATAAAATTTAAAACAATTGTAATATTTTATTTATTTCGAATTCCAAATTATATTTATAGAATAATACATCTGACATTTAAAAAAAAAAATGTTTTAGCGCTTTCGATTTTTCTTTAAAATATATGTTTATGTGACCATAGAAAAATATAAATTATGCTATTTTTGTAGGACGAACGATAACGATGAATTTAAATTTTCCACAGTAGGAGCAGATTCATCTCAAACTATATCTGAATTAGAAGCAGCCGCCTTGTTAGTTCATTTGGATAAGTTTTTTTAAAATATAAAATCCGATGAGACAGTAAAAACGCATTAAACTACTATTTCATTGATTGGATTTTTATAACAGAGAGATGTTAGGTACAGAGGCGTAGCTACCTAAGGGCTAGGCGGGGCAGTGCCCAGGGGCCCACACTCTCAGGGGACCCATCGAATCCTTACCAGAAAATCTCGATCGAACTGAACTTTTGAAAATTTCTTCTATTTTTAAAATAAAGGTTGTAACCGGACTTTAATCATGGCAACTCAGTTGAGAGAAATTCGAAAGTTATACCTAGGAAATTCCCCAAAATTATTTCTGTGGGTTGACAGTGTTATTAATTTGATAAAACCTAACCAGTTTAGATAGCCGTGGGGGCCCATTTTTCGATTTTCCCCAGGGCCCTTGGTTACCTACGCCACTGGTTAGGTACAGTAAATTAGGTATTAACAAATTATTAAAAATTAAGTAGTAACATGTCGTCATGGAATAATAACAGTATTACGAAATAGCTAGTCTTGATTGTAAGTAGTTTTTAACTGTCCTCATTCCAGTTGTGACAACATTTGTGTACGTATGTAGAACATGTGACCACCGATAACGGCTACGTCACCCTTACGTTTTAAATAACAAAGAATACAAGGCATTTTGTTTGCTTATAAATGGTCTGGAAGTTAAATAAATATATTAATAAATTATGGCAGAAAACCTTATCTGCATAGCTATGAATTCGCAAGAAACCTGCTTCTAAAGGCGGATTATTGCGTTTTTGTATAGTTATATTTAGTAATAATTTCTGTTATAGGTTCCTTAACTAGTTTTACTACTTTGCTCGAAGTTTTTATATATTATATTTTATAGTTATAGTAGCTATTTAAACTTAGTAAATGCATATAAAAAACATTTTTTTGGAGAGTCCGTACAAAAACATATATATATATATATATATATAAACCTATTAAGAGTTAATTAAAATCTTCCACTATGCTTTAAACAGTGCGACGCAAGGGCCATGCACATAATGAAATACCTGGGAAAGGCTTACCCGGAACCGAAAAGCTACAGGCTCCTCAAAATATATGTCAGCAACATATTTGGGACTAACAAGTAAGGTGAAAAGAAATGGGGAACACACAAAAGATCCCACAGGATCCAAGTGATGACAAGTTTTGACTGATGTCAACCCCAAAAGTAATAAAATAAGATACTTTAAACAAATACATGTACCTGTTTTTTTTTAATACTAGATACTTACACCCGTATTCACAAAAAAACTTATTGAAGCCTTAAAACACTTTAGTTATAATTATTATTTCATTTTTAGCATTAAAAATGAACAAAAATACAAAACCTATTTCACAAAAAGTTATTTTTTTTTATGAATAAGGTATACCTATATAAATTACTAATACCTAATATAAATTAAATTATATTTAAAACTATAAAATTACTTATATATTCAGGTAGTAGGTAAATAAATAACTCTATATTATATTTAAATATGTTGTCTTAAATAGGTATTATATCCTTATTTATGAAAATGCTAGAATAAGCAATGTCATAAATATGTATTAATGTTAACATCGCGCAAACGCGTGGCTCTATGCTTATCAACACATCGTGTACCATGTAAGACACGTGCTATGCAACTATGGCTGTAGTGTAATTTTTTTTTTACTTTTACTACCTCATTAATCATTACTTTTACTACATTGTTAATCGTATTACAGAATTGTCATTTTTCTATGTTTACTTCAAGAGGTCGTTTGTTATAGAAAAACTGCAATCTGCAATCAAAAATTATTTTTGTACGGTATTAACTTAATGTTAATACGTGAGTCACCATTAATAGGATCGCATTATTTAAAAAATAAAGCGATCCTATTGGCTGCGTGATAACATTACGTTAATACGAAGCAAAAACTCATGGTGGAGGCTCAGGATGTGGTTTAGAGATTTTTTTATTTTTAAGACTTAATTAAAAACTTGTTTAAAATGACAATTGAATCAGAAGCCGGTTTTTCCTTTCTACTTATATTCAGAGAATTCTGTGGAGTTTTTTTTACTATATTTACGAGTATATATCGCCATGGGCGCCGTAGCCCCAGACCGTCTAGGTATCCCGCGGAGGGGTTGTTAATCCCACCTCGTCGTAGCCGATAGTATGAGTCTACACCGAACAAGTGGCTAGCTATATAAACAGTTTCACAAGTAAGTATAGTGAAACTGGGACCGACAGATTAACGTGCTCTTCGAGGCACTATAGTGGTGTTGTTAAACCAATGTACATAATTTTTTACATTAGAAACTTATTGGTACACACCAGGGTTTCAACCAGAGACCTAAGTGTTTTTTTTAAATCTAAGGTCTAACCAATTCGGCCACCACGTATATAATATATTTATTATATATTTTTATATTTATACTTAGCTGTTGTATTTTTTTTTGCATTAAATTTTTAGGACATTTCACAAATTGCCAGCCTAGAACAAAGCAAAGTATACAAAAAAATTACTTAAATTGAGTGAAAATTGAACCCTTGTGGGTTCTTCGAGTAACAAACCACCGAGGCAGTCATATCTGAAAACTAATCGTGGGCCTGTCTGAATTTCGTGATAGATATAGCCCCTTTTTAGCCACGTGTCATAGATAGCAGGTTTTTACTTATCTTTTATAAGAAAATTTACATAAATTAGTTACTTAGCATATTAATCTGAAATCAAACAAAGCAGAGCATTAGATCATCATCAGACCCGCAGTCAGACGATAAACCGAGGTGACTGATAAAACTCAATGATAAGTGATTTCAGTACATCGTAATATCATTTTCCGTGGAAAATCATGCAACTTGGCGCCATTTATATTATCAGTAATTGCTATTTAATCAATCAGTAGCAAAGTAAATTGTTTATTTAGTTGCGTTCTTAGTAATTATAATTTTCAATAGGAGTAAAGGAAATATATGTGGTGAATATATACGTGGTGGCCGAGTTGGTTAGAACTTGGACTTAAAAACACTTAGGATTATAAAACCAGGATGGTTCGAATCCCGGTGTGTACCAATAAGTTTTTAATAAAATAAAAAAAATACATTTGTTTGACAACACCACTATAGTGCCTCGGAGAGCACGTTAAACTGTTGGTCCCGGTTTCACTATACAAACTTGTAAAACTGTTTATAGATGGGTTATTGAGTCTATTCAAAACTTAGATCAGTAATATACTTTACTGCTCTGAGATTCAAAACATCGCGACGAGCTAGCCACTTGTTCGGTGTAGACTCATACCATCGGCTACGACGAGGTGGGATTAAAACCCCTCCGCTGGGTACCCTGAGGCCGTCACTCGGTCTCGGGCGCCGTAAGGCACCCGTGATGATATGTGTGTATGTATGTATGTAGTAAAGGAAATCTTTTGCTTGTTATTAGTGACGTACATACTCGTGTGTGAATCATTGATTACATCTCGTAGCAAATTGAATAGGTAATTTTGTTAGACCTATCATCGATCTGAATATTCTAGACGTTTCTACTGTATATTTATTTATTCAAAATTCTTTATTGCACTAAATTGTACATAGGCGACCTTAATGCCTTAGGCATTTTCTACCAGCTAACCTTTGAGAGAGTGTGAGTGTGAGAGTGAATATGCTTAGGGTGCAGAACTGTTTTGAAAAAATAAATATAAATAATCTTATTAATGCTGCAATAATATATAACAATAATTAAACTAGTACGTAAATACAGTATATATATAATACTATACACGCAATACATAAACATATATACCTACTATACCAACAAAATTGCCACGAGGATCTAGTTTAAGGATCGAATTAATAGTCGTTGCTTAGCCTGAGTCATTGCTTGGAACTGTCAATATTTAGTTTTTTCATATGCAGTTTGACAGTCCGAAGCATCGGCTAAGCATTAACAATTGCTTAGCAGCGACTATTAATCCAACCATAAGTATTCAGATAATGAGTTGAGAGCAAGCGTTTAAACAGTTTGACAGTCCGAAGCATCGGCTAAGCATTAGCAACGTTTCTCGTATACCATCATCACGGGTGCACCGTGATGATGGTATACGAGAAACGTTTATTAGGTCTCAGGGTACCCAGCGGAGGGATTAACCCGTCCTCATTTCGCCGATGGTATTCGGAGGCAGCACCTTAACAAGTGGCGAGCTTGTTGCGGTGTTTATGATATAATCCTCGTTGTATAAAGCGGTCACCCATCTAAGGTCCAGCCTTGTTGTCATCTGCTTAACCTTGCTATCAGTGGCTGGGGCTGCTTTTTTAAATATAAGTTATACTGTACTGTAATTTATTTTATTCTTCAGATAATTATGTAGATAAAATGTAGTATCAGAAGGGAGATACTTTCATATTATCCACAATTTGATGGTAGTGAAATTATAAATAATATGGAAATACCTTTTAAAGTAGAAATTAAAAATAAACAGTTTAATATTAGTGACGCACGCACTCATTTAAATCTACGGTTTTATGGAAAATAGATAAATTACTACTTTTTGTTTCTTTAAATAATTGTATTTTAAATTTCTTTTGTTTAAATCATGTATTATTTTATTCATTTGTAAAACTTTATTGCATAATAAACATCAAATATGTACCTACGTTGACGCCATACTCTGTTCTCACTTCTTGATTGGTTATAATAATTTTAGTGGTGATTTTTGTTTTTTATCTTTAAATAAATTATTTTAGGCTTTAGGGCACTTCCATATCATACTTAAATAATCATTACTCGATGTCAAAATTAATTGTTAACAAATTAGTAAGTATTAAGTATTCTAAATTTAACCTAGGGGCCAACACGATACTGCAGTTCATAAAATTAGCATCAGTTCGTATGATTTAATAATTTTAATGTTTACTTACTGAGAGGTGTAAAAAAACAATTAAAATTACGTATTATAGTAGTATTCCTAATTCATACATTAATTAGAAATGACGTCAGGAAACTGTATTGTATCAAACCTAAGTGCATTAAAAAAAAAACTGGTTTATTAAATTTTATTTAACTAGCCACACTAGCACAGGCTTGCTAGGTATCTCTCTAAAGTTACAATATACTGGATGTTTCTTTTAGACAGTGGCATTTTTAGTGGGTTCAACCCGTGGCAAAAAATATTAGTACGTTTTTCTGTATAGTTTGTCATGATCTGAGGCTCTACCATGGGTTTGCGCATTTATGATAATAAGAGCAAGATCTCAAAAAGAGAGACTTTTTGAGATATATAAGAGGAGCGGCTGATGATTCAGATTTGCCATACAAAAGGTCGTGACTGTTGCCTACCAAAAACTTCCATTGATTTTTTCTGTTTGAATAAATACGATCGATAACTAGGCTTGTACTTTTTTTTAAAGTTTGGTATATGAAAGAAAACCAACCAAAATTAAAAAAAAACTCCCTCGTATAATTCCTTAAAAATATCAAGATTTTAAAAAGGAAAACGTATATAATGTTGGTATAATGTTATACGTGCTCTTCCTCATAGTCGTATGTATGGTAGCGTTACCGACTCATGGGGAGAGGTAATATTTTGCAGTTGAATTAGCATGAGCATCAAAGAGCCTCATCAGACACTCTTTCTAAGTTAATAATCAAATTATTTTTTTGTTTACTGCCCTAGGCTGTCGCTAAAATTATTTAACATGTAAAGGGATCGCGTTTTCGAAAAAATTGAAAAACACTGGTCTAAATAATTTGCCCACCATGTATGATAGAACACAATATTTAAATTACACTGTAAAGAAAACGCCCAGTACTTCACCATTAAATATACGTGGTGACCAATTTGGATAGACTTAAAAACATTTGGTTCCTGGTTCAAACCCCGGTGTGTACCAATGAGTTTTTTTTTATTTTAATTATGTACATTTGTTTAACAACACCACTATAGTGCCTCGGAGAGCACGTTAAGCTGTTGATCTCAGTGTCACTATACGAACTTGTGAAACTGTTTATAGATGGGTTATTGAGTCTATCCAAACATCGCGACGAGCTAAGTGGCTAGCTCGATGTAGACTCATACCATCGGCTACGATGAGGGTTGGATTAAAAACCATGGGTACCCCTGAGGCCGTATAGGCGGTCTTAGCCGCCGGTGCCGTAAGCCGCGCCGTGATGATATATTAACCATTTAACCGGTTTTATTAAACCTTCGCACAAACACAATTTACTATAGCATCATTTCATACGCCATAGTGTCGCAAGTAAAGGCGCCATTGACGGCGTCTAGTCGGAATTATCAATAGTTTAAGTCAATATTTACACTGGGTTTACAAGTACACTCAGTACAAATACTTATCATACATCAGAAAAAAAAGTATGAAAATTGCTTAAAATATACTTATTTTAGAATTTATTTGTATTATTATAAATAAAGCCCTTTTACAGCTGCATGGATTTATTATTATTATTTAGACATAAAATTGTTTTAATTATATTTTCTTAATGACTTATTAGCAAAGCCCATTTCAGCTGTAACTACGAGTATGTGTATTAACTTCTATACAATTTTATATAAGTATGACAAAGGTCGCTCTTTGCTCTTGTTTCGACTTCGTAATCTAACCCATTTTAATGTATTACATTAAAAGTAGTTAATAGGTTATATGTATATTATCTGTATTATATAGAATAAATATATAAATGTAAAATTTGACACGACTAAGGGCCGGTTTCTTGATTGATAGTTTACGTTACTATAGTTAAAAATGGCGGGTGTTCTATGAGATTTTTGTCAAAACATATTTCAAATTCATATAAAAGACGCCATAACTGTCATTATTTAACAATTAGTCGAGATGACTATCCATCAAGAAACCGGGCCTAATTGTTCCCGTGGATTCTATGGTCATGAATAAACACTTGAAAACATTAACAATTGAAAACATTGATTTATTAATCATGAAAAAGATGTTGATTAGTATTGAATCCTATTTAGATACTTATTAATATCTTGATCACAAGTCTTTAGGATTATTATGATTTATTTAACTTCTGGGACAATCCAAAATAGTCAATCAATTCACGGTAAGTATAGTATAATTGATTATTATTACCTATAGTGATGTCATAATTACTATGTGAAAATAGAAAAGTATGTAAGGCACAAAATTCCGAAAATGAGTTATTGATAAATTGACTTACTTTTTCAAAAAGTATTTTATATTTTGGTCGAACTAATAACAATAATTTATATTTAATATATAAATTATTAATGTATACGATTGGTGGGCATTAAACTACCCTGTATCAGTCTACTCTAGGCTGTCACGTGCCTTAAAAGCAAAGGGATCTCTGATGGTATGATTGTTCACAATATTACCTACCATTTTTTTTAGACTAGAACTAATATTCTGTGTCATAATATACTTAATATAAATAGGATTTAAGTAAAAAAATATGACAGGCGATTGTTTAATTTTGATTGTTTTAAAAATTATTTAAAATGTAATTATTTTCGAAAAACATTTTTAGTAAATAGACTTTTAAAGAAAGTTTATGAATGAGGATTAGTTAGGGTGCTCTTTACTTTTACCTGGCCCTTAGGTAAAAGTAAAGAGCACCTTCCACCAACAACAAATTACATTGTATTTATTATTGGTGTATTTATACAATACTGAATACTTTTCAATAAAGCTCAATTAATAAAAGTGTAATAGGTCTTTTAAATGTCCATCATTTTAAATGTCTTTTTTAGGGCACCGGCCGTCAAACTGCTAACTACCAGTGGTTACTGGTTATTTTTAACGCAAACTGCATAACCAGCTGTCTAGCTGTCTAATCAGATAATATTTATTAATTGAACGTACTATATAATAATACACATAATACATACTATATTTAGCTAAAATGCATTTTTTACTAATAAATCTATTAAGTATCTATTAAATCGATTATCTATAAGTTCCTTGAATTATCCAAATAAAATATGTAAACATTATTTGTATTTAATCTTTATAGTTGTTCACGGGTTAAACAAATACCGACAACATCAAATTTAAATAGTCTTATTTTAACTGTTACAGCTTATGAACAACAAGCATTAAGGAAACTTTTCATAAAGATAAAACAAAATACTATACCACAACTGACCACAAATAATTTCAAGGCAGGCTGCGGATGGTTGCAAGGTTTCGGTTTCCTGCCTGTATTTAAGTAGTGCTAATTACATCTTTTTAGAACAGTTTAAATAAATAGACCCTAACTTCATTTAAAACTAATAAGTTTAATATAAATATATCTACTTCGCAATATATATCTATATATAACTACCACGTGGATCGTGCCCGGATACCAAATGAGTTCACTTCTTAGTTCATCCACCCGAATAAAGACGACAAATTTAAAATGTCTAGACATATTGTTTTGAAAGAACCCTATTTGTATCCTGGTTATCTTTCCATTCACAAGAATGTGTGACCCTATTTTGGGTCCTGTTCGCTTTAATATATCTTTAATCAAATAGAGTTTGTTGTGTACTCACTTGGATGTTTAAAAGAGAAAGTGGTTAACGCTTGACTGCAGATTTATTCCAACATAGAGATTTAACATAAATACTACACCTAGAACTTAAATTCCATATAAAATAAGTAAAACTGTGATAAGGAAAATTGTGCAATATTTAGCCTAAAAATATTTTTTATCGGAGCTAGAAAATGTACGTAGGTAACTTACTTGAGCATCGGTTTTCTTCCCGAACTGAATAATGACTTTATATGTCGTCAAACCAAAGGGACTACATTTGAAAAAGCACTGAAATAAACTTCGCGTGAACTACAAATAGTCCGACAACGACACGACCGCACTTGCCTACTTCGATTTCACAAGTGAGTGACATAGTCGAGAGGCGAGTGAGGTCGAGGGCCCTGATAACTGCGCGAACGCACTGAAATTTTGTATTTTAATTTTTTATATTTAATGTTTACATTTTTTTTAACTATTATTATGTTCATGTATTATTATTACTTACTAAATATTAAATAACTGATAGGTAATACTAGAAAAAAATGAGGAAAAAAAAATTATAATAGTATTCCTAATCATATTACATACTAATATATTCTTACTAATTCTTAGAAATTAATCTTGGTGGAAGTGATAGTAAATTAGTTGCAATAATAACAAAACAATTATAATTTAATATAAACGCCATCTATGGGATTTTTCGCAAACTATTTACAGCTTGGTGTTTAGTAAATGCTTTGGCGTTTGCTTACTCATTATCTAGAAGTGCACGTTACAATGTGTTTCAAGTGTACTGACAAAGATGGCGGTAAAGGCAGCTATTTGAAACTTCTACTTTTAATTTGCTTGTTTTTTTCTTTAAATTATTTTAAGCCAGATGAATATAGAAGTATAGTTTAATTTTCTTGTTTTTTTACCTCTTTCAAAATTTTTCACTTTTCGGTAATCACATATCATTATTTTATCCTACATTTGAATAACCTTAAAAAAATCGATCCGACATTTGGGGAAAAATACAAGTGGCCGATTTCGATGTTTCGATTTTTTTTTTAATTAAAACTAATAAATCAAAGTAAAGTTGTTGCTCTCGTATACGTTAATGAATACGTTACGTTTCTACAATGCGAAAACCCACGGTAGATCTCCATGCTCTAGTTTACCCGTGTTGGTATTGCATCTGGAGGTATCATGGACTCGATTCCCGCTCGGGACTCATCAATATTACCACGTTTTCTTTCCATAGTGTCGATGTTTGTAATATGTATTAGTATCGTTGTTTCTACTATACATTATGTACTAACACATAGAACTAGCCTAGTGCCTAGTTGGCGGAATATTTAAAGTAGGTATTAATTAAGAAAAAACGAAACAGCATACCTACCAGATCATTTTTATTTTATATTTATTTTAGACCCTGTATAATTTTTCATCCTTTTGAATATTACGCCGGTCAACAAGTTCTTTTACCGTTTTAAAAATCAGGACCAGAGGAGTTGATGCAATCGTTTTAACGTAGTGCTAATACGTTAGAAACGATAGGTTCTACCAATAGGACAGACTTAATTATCCTGTTTTCAAAAATAAAGCGTTCTTATGCTAATGTAATAAAGTTAAGCCTACTACCTACCTAAAGAACAAAAAAAAAAAATTTCTTCCTCATATATTGTAAGGCTGTTTTTGTTGAACCTTAATAAATTATTTATTATTATTATTAATACTTGGCAAAAAGTTATAGAGCCTCAGTTGTCAGGATAATTCATGCGGATAGTCGGCCAAACCTGACAGATGGACGAACGTCGAACGAAGTCGCAACATAAAAGTTTCTTAAAAAAAAATGTCTAAAAATAAATAAAAAAACCTTATAACTTGCAGGTGCAGGGTACCACTAACTTTCATACCGTGGGAGATCTTGCTCAAGTTGAGATGAAAAACGATGTGTTTGGTATCACAAAAAGTGAAACAACGATTTTCTGGAGCCTACGGCATCGATTTCTTATCGAGGTGGTAGTCTCCTTTTTGGTGCGGTTACGAAACGGGCGATTGATTTGATGATAAAGCAGCGAGGAAATTAAAACATACTCATAATGCAAATTCGTCTCTGTTGCCTTTGATTTTGTAATCGCATCATTTAGCCGGCATTGTGGGAGTGGTCAATGTTGTCAAACAACAAGTAATGTTTTATGCACCCAAAATTGCGTTTTAATTGCCATTGCGTAGTTAGTTCGAGACATAAATATATATATATATATATATATATATATATATATATATATATATATATAATATTATGAATTAAAGCAAAAAACATGTTATAGGTAGGTACGTTAATATTCGATCTCACGGTATCGAAATTGGTGGTTGTCCCCTGGGTTTAGAGAGAGAAAATTTATTTAACGTATAGGTACCTATCAAAAATTGTTTGTAGGTAAAATGCCCGGCAAATAACTTGTGTATTGCACCTACCTGCGCAGAATCTTAATTTTTTTTCTAACAAATAGGTAGGTATTTTCCCAAAAATCTGCACAAACTACGTCTGTGTTAATAAATTATATGCCGTTATTTACCTATCCTAAATTTCCGAATAAGAATAAGTTTTAGGCAGATGAATTATCAAAAAACGAACTCGATATAAACTTGCGGCTTACTTGAATACCAAGAACGACATTGACAAAGGTCAGGAAAAGATGTAACTACCATTACACAACGTACTTCTACTACGCAAAAAAATTATTAAGCCAAATTCAACGTTATTTGCATGGCGACAATGTTCAGTTTTACAAACTTTCCTTCTACCATTAAGCACGATGACGCCACAAATACCATCGGCCTTGACGTTGACCGATTGTACTCCCTTCGTTTTTGTTGGTTTAAAATTTTATATTTGTTGGTATAGTTTAAAATCACAGAATGTTTTATCATCGTACCTAGTACCTACCTGTTCATTTTTCTGCTTTAAAATAAATTCTCGATGAAACTCTTATTGACTTATTTATCCATAATAATTTTAGTCATGGTTAAGAATTAGTCTATGGGTTCTGAGGTTTTTAGGAGGCACTGCATCTATTTTTTGTCAAGGTGGTCGTCTCCCTTTTATTGTCAGTTGATTTGACAATAAAGCTGCGAAGATAATAAAACAAACTCGTAATGCAAATTCGTCTTTATTGCCGCCCATTTCGAAACTACATCATTTAGCCGGCATAGTAATGATTAATGACGTTAAACAACAACATTTATTGATCGGCCCCATTCATTGTAGGCCTGCTTAATATCAGGTAGAAACAATTACACTTGCCGTGCAAAAAAAATCCTATAAAAAAATATATAATAGTTTAGAACCTATAACAAAAGTATTTATTCCTTTTTTCTACTATTCAAGTGAACACCAAGTATAAAACATATTTTAATCACTTAAAATAATATATTTAGTCATTAATAATATTTGTTATAGTTGGTGTTTAATTAAAAAGTATAATTTAAAAGAAATAAATACTTTTGTTTGGATGTAACTGATGATCATAACTTTTTAACACCCACGCTACGCGTGCGTTTTCTTTTAACCGTTCTTAGAAGTTTGTTATTTTAAACAAATCGGTAGCTCATGAAACGATACATGTCACAAGAACAAGCATTCATTTTTTCCATCGTTGCTGAGTGTAAACTCGTTACCATTAAGTCAAAAAGTCCGCCTTTGTATTATGCAATAAAGTTTCATAAATAAAATAAAGAAATAAATAATACTATAATGTTAACTCATAATAAAGATTTTTCTTGTTACCGTATTCGTTCACAAAGCCGTTGTTACGAGTAGTATTTATTATACTAACATTATAAAGTAAAAAAAAAAGATTATGTTTGTTCCGGATAAACTCAAAAACTACTAAAACTATTTTTAAAAATATTTCACCAATAGAAAGCTCTATCTATTATCTATCAGTGACATGGGTTTTTTTTTTTCAATCCGATTTCTGTCATACTAACGGCACGGCGCGGCGAGTAAAATCTGAGGGGCACGGCTAGTTCTTCTATAAAATAGATACTGATTAAACTGCTTTAGGTGTTTATGATTTTTTAAAATTATTTTAGTCTCTGTTAGCGAGAAAATGTGTTCATGAAAAATGTTTTCCAACCTTTATTTTCGGGATACATACCTTCTTTTCACTCGTCTACTTTCGCTTATTATAGCCACGCAGCTTTTGTAATCATTTTATTATAATATAAATTTGTACCCTATAATTAGATTTAATAAGTTTAACCTTGAAAATATAAATAACTTTTATAAAGGCATTGAGCTTACATTTACATTTAATTAAAATTTTGTTAATATTAGGACATTTTATACTTATTGCTACAAACTATGACCTAATCTATGTTTATAAGGGACAATGAATTAAAACATTTTATGAACACTTAGACCAAGGCAAACTAATCAGAAAAAAAAACTAATAAAGATAAAAAAAAAAAAAAAAAAAAAATTGGTGGGAATTGAACCCACTTCTGGATAAAACTCCAATAGCGTAACCACTATAAATCAGGCAATACTTACTACTACTAACGAACTACTTGTACTATTATTTCTTCTGTGCTAGAACTTTTCATTTAATTTCCTGGCAATTTTACCGCTTTTCGGTGTTTTAAGGGTTTTTTAACCTCTATCTTATCCTATTTCAATCATGGAGATTTTTTTTTTAAAATACTGTGATATGAAGTGGACTCTCCGTTACAAGTTGGTAGCTCAAAATTGTTATATTCCTATTATTATTAAAGTAAAAAAAATAACAAACAATGCATAAAAATAACAATAATATTAGGATGCTGCATCTTCTTTTACTAAATCAATACAAAACTTACAACGATAAAAAGAGAATTAATAACAAAAATATCAGTCGGGTACTTACCCCAAATTGGAAAAGTTTAGAATCTACAGAACGCTCATATAGGTATATAAATAATAGTACTATACTATTTGTTGTATCGTGGTGGCCTAGTTGGTTAGACCTTGGACTTATAAACACTTAGGTCCCTGGTTCGAATCCCGGTGTGTACCAATGAGTTTTTAATTTAAAAATGTATGTACATTTGTTTGACAACACCACTATAGTGCCTCGGAGAACACGTTAAGCTGTCCGTCCCGGTTTCACTACACCAACTTGTGAAACTGTTTATAGGTGGGTTATTGAGTCTATTCAAAACATCGCAACGAGCTAGCCACTTGTTCGGTGTAGACTCATACCATCGGCTACGACGAGGTGGGATTAAAACCCCTCCGCTGGGTACCCTGGGGCCGTTTAGGCGGTCTCGGGCGCCGTAAGGCACCCGTGATGATACATACTTGTACTATTATTTATTCTGTGTCTATACTAGGTATAGTTATTTTCTTCTCTGCTAATATGACAAAAAACTACCCACAGAGACCCAATTTTTGTATCCTATCTATATCCATAATTCATACTAATTAATGCAAAAGTAACTCTGTTTGTTTGTTTGTTGCGTTTTTACACCTAAATCCCTGAACCAATTTAGATTAAATTTGGTATTTAGATAGTTCGAAACTCTACGAGGTGAAGTCTTTTGAAGAACACTTTAGTTATAGTAGGTTTTGTCTCTTTTATTAACAAAAAAATATATATGCGTAAACGAGAAAAAAACTATTTTAACTAAAGGATTCTTCAAGGACTCGAAAAGTGTTTATAATCCACTAACTAATATTTTTATATACAGTTTCTATACAATTTTGCTATTAGTGAGTAGACACATTATATGATTATTATTTTAAGCAAATTCGCAGACAGTAATTACCAGTCAAATGGATATAACCTAGAAAATGAGCAGACGTCCTTGCGTCGTCTACCAAATTATATACACTCATAGCAACAACTTATAAATAGTTCGCAGCAAAAAGTAACTTATAAAAATAAAGAAATCAATAAATTTGAAGACTTTGTCGTGCGAACGACGTAATGTTTAATGTTTTCCTTAAAAGTACGGCTGAGGAGGAGGAGGTTTTATTTTATAAAATATCTTCCTCTATCAACTTATTTATGTGTTTTTTTTTATTTTGAATAGAATATTTTTTATAAAAGTAGGTTAAAGTAGGTAGGTTTTATTGGTGGGAGGAAGGTCTCTATAACTTCGTTAGGCCGACCGACAGGTCTCGTTACCACCGCCCAGCGCCCATACAGATGCAAAAACCGTCAAGTGACCTAGTCATGTTTTGGTTTAGTCTGTGGGTTCACCGGTTTTCAAGAGACTACTGCATCGTTTTCTTGTCGAGGTGGTTGTCTCCTTTCAGAGTGCGGTTACGAAATGGATAGTTGAATTGACGATAAGGCAGTCAGTATATTAAAATATACTCGTAATGCAATTCGGCATTGTCGCCCCCCATTTCGGAATCGCATCATTTAGCCGGCATAGTGCGAGCGATCAATATTTTTTAAGAACAATTATTGATTGACCCCATTCATGGACTTTGTACACCACGGTAGATACAAAGTGACATATCGTGCATCCATAAAAAAAAAGTTTTTCATATACATAGTGACTCTGGTTGGAAGGTTGTACTTTGGGCTAATAGAGGACTGAGGCTCCACTGATCATATAGAAAAACTTTCCCCATTGAATATTTTGTGCAAATGAAAATAAAGTGTGGCATTTATATTATGGATAATATAAAGTAGATTTTTTTTAATTTTTTATTTGTGACACAATAATCCAGGGACCTAAGTGTTTTAAGTCCAAGGTCTAACCAACTCGGCCACCACATATATAAACTGTTAAATTAATGTTACAATTTTTTTTTTTTAATATTCTTAATTTATATTGTTATGTTTTGTATAATCATTTTTTAAACATTTATGGAGGCAACCCCTCTAAAGCCTAATAATTAAATAACACACTAAAAGACAAATTAACTCCCAAAGTCTGTCACCACTAACATGAGAATTAATTATTAATTAATATACACAGCTATTATTATATTATAGTGTTAAGTCTTATCCTAAAGCACGCTCCACCAACAGGTACTTTTATGAAGAATTATGCTTTTTAAAATTTTTAAAAGCACATAAAAAGTTGAAACTCGAGAAACTTTTTTCTAAGTTAAGAAAGTCACATGCGGGACAAAAAGTGGGATTAAAGTGTCTCAGAACCCTGAAAAGCTATTTTCGTAACGCGTAGGCACGAGTGCTACAAGTATGTGTAAGTATGTGATCATAGTACCTACTTCATTTATAATATATTTATTTGTCGATATATATTTTATTTTATTTTATTGGAGCACAACATGTGACTTTGTTTCTACCTGGTGGTGAGCAGACCTGCAAAGTCCATAAATGGGGTCAATCAATAATTATTCTTAAACAATATTTATCGCTCTCACTATGCCGGCTAAATGATGCGATTACGAAATGGGGGCAATGACGAATTGCATTACGAGTATATTTTAATATACTCGCTGCCTTAACGTCAATCTAACTACCCATTTCGTTACCGCAACCTGAAAGGAGACTACCACCTCAACAAGAAATCGATACAGTAGTCTCCTGAAAACCGGTGAACCTACAGACTAAAACCGAAACATGACTAGGTCACTTGACGGTTTTTGCATCTGTATGGGCGGTGTATATTATAGATATTATTTAATTTTATACATATAAGTATACCTATGTAAAAATATAAAGAGGGGCGTCTGATGAACGATTTCCCATACAAAAGGTCGTAATTGTTACCCCCCCTAACAATAAAAATTCATGGATTTTTATGATTTTTGGATGTGTTATAAATATAACCGATATCTAAACTCGTACGTTTTCCTTTTTTTTAAGTTTGGTATAGGAAAGAAAAAATTAACCCCTAAAATCCAAAAAGTATTCACTAAAAATTCTCTCATATAAAATAATTCCTATATAAAAAAAAAAGTCATCGTTTATTCCGAGATTCCCTCCTAAATTTCCTCACTGGGGGTACCTAATTAGGAAGTTGCTGTAAATTGTATTGATCAACCCCATTCATGGACTTCCTAGGTTTTGCTTACATAGTCACACGTCATGCTCTAATAAAAAAGCATTTAGATAACACAAAAAAACGGCCCCAGCTGCAGTCACTGCGCAACTGATAACAAGGTTAAGCTGATGACAACAAAGCCGGCCTGGGATGGGTGACCGCTTTATACAACGAAGCTATTTCATCATAAACACCGCAACAAGCTCGCCACTTGTTAGGTGTTGCCTCCGAATACCATCGGCGAAATGAGTACGGGTTAATCTCTCCGCTGGGTACACATCGTGGTCTGGGTATTCTTTAATGTTCAGTGTTTTTTTCTTCAAATAACTCCTAAAAGCATTTTCTTAATTCTCATAATTAAATACGACTTTCCTATAACGACTACGTTTTATTATAACTACTTTTCCATAACTACGTAATAACATAATAACTACGATTCCATAATAAACACATTCCCAAAATGACCACAATCCGAAAGGCTAATTTTACCATAATAATACCATAAAAATTTTGCCACTTTGCCTAAATGATGATGTTATTTATTTATTTGGTACATGATAACAAAACATATAATTTTGGTATTTAAAGGCGATATAATACCTATTGGGTATATATATATATATACATATATTATATACCTATAATATAGTACCTACTGATGATTTGATTGATTTTTTCGATTGTGCCTTCAAGGCCAAATCCTAAACTGCAAGGATTATGAAAAATGCTCAAAGGAGTTTCGGGGCCGATTTTGATAAAAACTAAAACTGCATTTTTTTTTTCATGTAACGTATTAATTGGTACAAGAGGAATTCTAGGTACATAGTATAAGTCATTGTTATCAAACAGTATTTTATTATTAGATGCAACAAATAAAATAAAAAGCAAAATAAAACACTGACTTTTATTTAAAAACAAATGTTTATTTAAATCTTTATATATAAAAGAACGCCCCGCGTTATGTTATACAATGTAAAATATGTTTTTATCTACAATAACAAGTAGACTTATATAAAAAAAGTAAATAGTTTATCTTGTCCTATCTAGAATTACCTGTAAACAAAACAATATGTCGTTTAATAAAAATATTTTTTATCTATTCTCTGTGGTATAAGAGAATTAAAACCTACATGACGAATATTTGAAAATAAAAATACAATACTACTGATAATATTTGGTCTAATTAGCTCAAACAAAGTAATTTCAAGAAGAACTCGTCATTTTCCATATAATATAAGTTAGTTTTTTTTTAATACAGGAATTCGAGGTTTTAACATAACGTTTACATGGGCTCATTTGTGCACAAACTAAACTTAGGTACCTACGTGGTGGCCGAGTTGGTTAGACCTCAGTTAATTTTTTAAGGTCCCCAGTCCAACCCAAGAGTTTTGATTAAAAAAAAAAACATTTGTTTGACAACCCCACTATTGTGCCTTGGAGAGCATGTTAAGCTGTCCCAGTTTCCCTATACCAACTAGTGTAACTATTTATATATGGGTTATTGAATCTTTTCAAACATCGTAACGAGTTATCCACTTGGCCGGTGTAGACACATATAATCGGCTACGACATGGTGGAATCAAACCCCCTCTACCAACTGAGGTACCCTGGGTACCCTGACTGAGGCTGTATTGGCGGTCTCTGTTTCGGTGTTACACAACAAACTAGACTATCATGTTTAGGTGGGAGGAAGGTCTCTATAACTTCGTTAGGCTGACCGACCGGTCTCGTTACCACCACCGCCCATACAGATGCAAAAACCGTCAAGTGACCTAGTCATGTTTCGGTTTTAGTCTGTGGGTTCACCGGTTTTCAGGAGATTACTACATCGATTTCTTGTCGGGGTGGTAGTCTCCTATAAGGATGCGGTTACGAAATGGGTTGAATTGATGATAAGGCAGCGAGAATATTAAAATATACTCGTAATGCAATTTGTCGCCGCCCATTTCGTAATCGCATCATTTAGTCGACATAGTTGGAGCGATCAATGTTGTTTAAGAACAATTATTGATCGACCCCATTCATCGATACAAAATCACATGCCGTGCTCTATAAAAAAAATAAAAATGTACAAAAAATATTTAATTTATTAATAATAATAATCACACGTGGTGCGTACGTACGAAACGTAAAACACACTAACTAATAAGTATCAATCAATCGTTATTCAGTAGTTTGAGTTGAAACAAGTTTTGCAAGGTTATGGCGACTCGTGACATGGCCAAATTTATTATCTGAAAACCAAGGCTCTGTGTTATAAGCAAATAGTTTTACGTCGCATGAAATTACACAAAAGTGACATTATCTATTTTAAACCTATATCTATATAAAGCTGTATATGCGAAACTGACGGCATTACAGCATCACTCATTTTTTAAAAGAAAAACAAGATTGCTTTATTTAACTAAATATTTTACTACAAGACTGATTTTTCTAAACCTTACTTTACCTATCAATTGTAAGGATAATAGGAATCTTTTTATAACCAATGATCTGTAATGATTTTAAATTGTATTTAATTATATGATTGATATTGTAGGTAATGTGCTGTTGATTTTTGTTGTTAATGCGAGTATATACTCGTAATGCAATTCTTCATTGTCGCCCCCCATTTCGTAATCGCATCATTTAGCCGGCATAGTGGGAGCGATCAATATTGTTTAAGAACAATTATTGATTGACCCCATTCATGGACTTTGTAGGTCTGCTCATCACCAGGTAGATACAAAGTCACATGTCGAGCTCCAATAAAAAAAAAAAAAAAAAAAGAAATGAATAAAATATATCCAAACAAGAGAATTAAAATTTGTAAATTACGACCATTTATTTGCAGTATTAAATTTCCCTGGTTAATTAATATACATAGTCTGGCCATATGCTGTTACAATTAAAAATAAAATACATTTGAATTTGGAATCTGTCATTTTTATACGATTGTTCATTGTGTTTTCTCATTTTGGCGCAAATGCATTGTACAATATTTTGCGATATTAGGATGGAGTGGGGTGATAAAGAGAACCGAATCGCTTTGATTGCATTAGACAAAGTAGGTATGGAGGCAAATGCAATTTATAAAACTCTCCATACACTACGGTATTAGTCAAATGATTGTGTACCGGGCTATTAGTAAGGGAAAAAATTCGAAGAAATCCTGTCCAAAAGCAAAATATTTTATCTCGGGAGATGAAGACACCTAGAACCATGTCGCGTATTTTAAAAAATGACTTAGGACTTGCAGCCTATAAGAGACGCACTGGCCATTTCTTAACTGATAATTTAAAAAAGAATAGGGTGGTAAAATCGAAACAACTACTGAAGCGGTACGCAAAGGGAGGTCAGAGAAAAATTTTGGATGAGATTTTTTTTACAATAGGGTATTTGACTCCTTTTTGAAACCCGTTTTATATGATCCTTCATTACATAATAAGCACACTACATTTATATTTCCGAAATATCTTCTCTAATTAATAAAAATCAATGTTAAAGTTTGAATTTCCACAATGACGCTAAAAACGCTGTTTCGCAGCCTATGTCAAGTGTGACGTCACACGCAAGTAAACAAACAAGCACAGATTAAATCATCTTCTATACATTGTACTCTATTCTATTTCATCCACATGATTTATAATCTGCGTATTGTTTTGTATACCTACTTGCGTGTGACGTCATCAGTCATTAACCAATCAAAGATGTTTTTGCTATAAATAAAATTGTAAAAAATATTCAAACTTATTTCGTGTAATCTACAAAAGATATACCTACATAATTTAGTTTAAATTAAAGTGAAATGTGTTTTTTTTACGCCATTGTCTGATAGGATGACCACAATTTATAGTAAATTTTTAATGTAGTCAAATAGCCTATTGAAAAACATATTACCAAACAAAATGACCGTATTTATGCTCAAAGCTCTAAGGAACCTTCCCAATTAGTCGACAGAGTGCAACGTGGGCTACATCCGACTTCAGGGATGGTTTGGTGGGGTCCCGTGGGGTGTTAGCTATGAAGGAGTGACTGAGCCATAATTTTGTGAAAAAGGTATCAAAACATCGGCACAGGTGAATCAAGATACCGTTCTTGAGAGGGTAGTTAAGCCCCTTAACAACACTATGTTCAATAACCAAGTATGGTCCTTCCAGCTAGACCGGGTCATACAGCTCGATCCACGCAGTCTTGGTTGGAAGCGAACGTTTCGGACTTCATCAGAGCTGAAGACTGGCCGTCGTCTAGTCCCGATCTTAAACCGCTGGATTATGATTTATGGTCAGTTTTAGATAGTACGACTTGCCCTAAACGCCATGATAATTTGGAGTTCCTAAAACAATCCATACGATTGGCAGTGAAGAAGTTTCCCATGGAAAGAGTGCGTACTTCTATTGATAACTAGCCTCAACGTTTAAAGGATTGTATTGCAGCTTTGCAGCCAATGGAGCCCACTTCGAATAAGCTTTTTATATTTTTAATTGTTTTATATTTATTTATTATACTAACACAAAGTAATAAATTTTACTTGCAATCTTGATATTTATATCTATGCTTGCAATAGAAAAATTTTTTTTTTCTTTGTTACAATATTTATGGCAAGACTAGGTATAATAAATAAGTTACTATAATATAATATTGTAAAAGTATGATCACAGTCATGTTGTGATTTTAATTTAGAGTCAACCAGCCCCCCTAGCCAAGAGCATCGGCGCTTTATGCGCCCAAGCGTCGCAGAACGGACAGTGATCGAAATAAATCGGTAGCCATGAACAATTTTTGACGTTAACTTTCATTCTGTCGAACGAGGGAGGGCGACCGCTCGGCTCGATTATTTACGTTCCGATATTATATTCAAAACCCGCGAGTAATCTTGAGTATGATGTTTTATAACACATAATAATTATATTACGAATGAATTGAGAATATAAATTAAAAGCAATATACATTTTTTATCACATTAATGGTGTAAAAATTATTGTACATTTTTTACAGATTTGTATATTAATGTTATAATTAACTTACATGCCTAATCGGAACGATATTCGTTATTTTAGTGACAAAGAGAGAGAGATAATAATAAATAAATCCTATTGGTGTAACTATGTGATATCTCGTTTTATTTTACGGGCCAATGCTCTTTACATTTGATTACAAACAAACCCAAGGAACTTCTACAAAGCCTTGGTTTTCAAAATTTCATTATAGTAGACATCAGTCATCAATCATATCTCGTTTAAAATTTGGTCATAATAGTTTACCAGTTCATTTAAAAAAGATTCATGTACTTAACTCAGACTTATGTGAATGTGGGTTACAAATAGCAGATGCAAATCATATTATATTTGCCTGCAATCTATTTGATCATTCATTAATTTATAATTCTCTCATCTTGTATAAAATTCCTTTACCTACATCTATAGAAGTTTTACTTTATACTTGGTTTCCTCCTATAATTAGTGTCATTCTTACTTATATCATAAACAACAATATTAAGATTTAGTTACCTATATATCTTGTTAATTTTGAATAATAAATAATTTAATTTTGTTTTTTAGTTTATCATTATTTTTTTCTTTGCGATGTTGATGTTCCAGCGTTTGGAAGTTTTATTGCCCTAGTTGGGCTTAATATCTGTCTTTGGCAAATGACCTTTGCGTCGACGCCATAAAAAAAAAAAAAAAAAAAAAAAAAAAACTTAATACTCTCTACCACGGAATAGAAAAAACAAGTGGAAATGCTATAAAGCACCAAATGTATTAGAACCAGTGTCGCCAAAATCATATATCTATAAGTATTGAATCTATAACCACTTCGTCCTGATTGGTTGCAAATATACACAGCAATTTTAAACACTATTCTCCAAATAATTAGATTTAAATTCATATAAAAAAATAATCATGCCATCTATCATAAAGTAGTAAGAACCACTGAACAAATAAGTAAGAACCCCTATAAAAGGTTCTGCTATTCCTACACAGATGGCGTGATCACTACAACATTCGATTAAATGTTTTGTTCAGTCGACATAAGGCATATTATCTTTTATATAAAAAAAGTATTTTAGTTTATTCTAGAACATTCCTTGCATAAAAATATAATAATTCAAAGGCGGCGACATAATAAAATATTTAAAGTATCGATATCGATGCTTTTTTTAAATATTAATGTGCTCTATATATTTAAATGCAGATGGAAGGGAAAACTTTTTAGAAAACATAGCTATAAAACTTTTAGAAAATATAAAGGCTTAAAAAACTGATTTATGAGATAAGTATATTTTTTTTAAGTTGAGTTGGGTGACGTTGTCGTGACGTGAGCACGAAACAAAACTTTGGGACGCAATCTTAATATAACTAGTATTTTTGTAATAAAAATAAAGAAATTAGGCAAAATGAAGAAATTATTTATGCCTGGAATATTCATTATTTTATAAAAATATTTTTTATCGTTATTTAAAAAAAAAAGAGTTTTTAGTCGCAATGGCACAGATCCCAATTTTGTTTGTGCGTATGACGTGACGAGTCTTAATTAAATATATATCTCAGAAACCATTTTTTTATTTTAAAAAAGATAATTTAGGTATATTCACAAGAAAGGAAATCTTTTCGGAAGCCCTTTGAAGCCGATGTTATCGGCAGGATGCATGAAAATTTAACAATGTGCAACTTTTTTGCTCTACATTGTGTTAGAGCAAAAAGTTATTTATAAAAAGTATTTTGCATTAGGCGGCCGGTTCAATTTACAATAAAACAAATATAGTATATTTCACACAATATCTCACTATTACAACGTTCCAAATTTTATATATAACCATATAAAGTAGGACCTTGCAGTATTATTATTATTTATAGCTCGCGATCTGCACTACTCGTTAGCTGATAACCAATAACTGTCGATATGCCAAAAGTGAGAAAAAAAATGGAAACACCAAGTAAAACCTTAGCAGATTAAAAATATTATAATAGAATAGAATATGTATGTATTCAATAAAATAAAACAAAACTTACGCTAACTTACAATAATATAATAATACGATTACAATGCTAATAAAACTACATTTTATTGAAATGGTTTCACCCTCAGCTTGTGATTAAATAAATAGTGTCTCGCGCTCATTTTCAGGATGAACCATGATTATTAACCTAGATTTTATACATAATAAAATTGCTAATTTATTACCTACCATTTCCTTTTTCTGTTTAATTAACTATTTTCTTAAATTAATTTTAAAACTAGTTGGATTTTTAATATTTCTTACGCTATACATAATACATAATAGGTATTACGCAAAGAGAGAAATTAAAAAAAAAGAACCATCAGGCACTTCACATTCTTCAACACCGAGAAGAAACTCAATGGCCAACTAAGATTTTGCCAAAGCAAAATTAAACCAACCAAATTGTGCTGACTTCTACGTATAGGGAGTTTATCGTTATAAAGAGTTTACACGTACATTTTATTATTCTAAGCCCACACTATTAAAAAATTGTATGCGATACAATATGAATAAATATTTAAAAAAATATGTAGGTATATAATTTTGTATAACTGCCGAAACTGTTTCTTCTTTTCTTTAAATAAATAAGTTATATCGATAAGCACCCACTACAACACTAACCGAGTAGCAAGAACTTATGAAATCTAAATTTCAATCTAAAGTATTCTTTATTACAATTACGTAAGGTTGATTTTAACTTCATTCAAACTACAATTATTAGTAAACTAAAATAAGCTAAGGTTTTTAAAGAATACTAACAAAATCGTACTTACCGATGATACGAAACACCTCCATTACGAAGATTTTTTCTCCTACTATCGTTTTTGCACTCCAGAATGCAACAATACGGCATATTTGCAATAATTATGCGGAAAAATCAGGAACGACGCGAGACTGCCAACTCGAAGCGATGTTAGACACGACTGATAACGATTGGGATCAAATAAGCGTAGCTACGCTTAATTGTGCCACACTAAACACGCCTACTTTGCACTTCCACTTGTTTTTTCTATTCCGTGCTCTCTACGAACAAACCTAATAGAAAATAGAAACATTGCAGAAAAACTCTTCGGCATTATTAATATGGCACTTTTAAGTTGTAAATATAAACTAAAGAATTCTAAATATAAATTCGAGGCATCCGGGGCGGCCCACGACCAATTTATTTTTAACAATTCTCTGATCAAGGAAGAAATATTGCAGTTATATCGTTCTCGGATTGGAAACTTACTTTTTGAATAGGTAAGAATCAAAATAAATAAGTGCTTCTAAGGTTATATATTTAATAATTGATTAGACACGTTGTTAAAACATTTGTATGCCGAATAGGCGAAACAAAACGTACCTTTGTGTTTACAACACCCATCTATTTACCTTTGTTTCTCATACAAATAAATGTTATTTCAGGTGATTTCGGATATGCCTTGGAACCATGATTGATTACCCCTGTCATGGATTCCGTCCGTACGTATATATTAATACCTCAGCGGACCAATACACTGCCAAGTCAGGATAAGTGTGAAGCAGGCAAATGGTTATCTCACGGGGTCATTAAAATACCTTGGAATAGACAGAGTTCTGCATTATGAATCTGAAGAGTCTTCCCAAATTGTAATGGCTTGTGCAGCGTAATAACCAATATGATGTTACACTATAGGTGAGTTAAGAAAAATAAATTACAAATTTTCCACTTACTTCTTTAAAAATTAAATTAATAGTATTTGGTTGAGTAGAGAGGGTAGTGAACACAGTGCAGGTGAGAGTTTATAAGGCCTTTAAACCTACCTCACTGTCTCAAGTCCGGGAACGCTGCAGTTCATTCCCCTGCCTTTCAACCACGAGATGGACCCGGCACCCGCACGGTGAATCCATGGTTTGCTAAGAACATTGTCTCAAATTCACTCTCCTACTATATTTAGAAGCGTGGAGTCAACTGACACAGATAGTAAAACCTGTCTCCAACCCAGTTATGTTGCAATTGTGATTTTTGTTATTTAAAAAAAATTGGTCTTTTAATTTTTTTATTAAACTAAGTACAATTTTGTATTTTTTTTATTTCAGGTATTTATACTTTGCAGAGTTTCAAGGACAGCTACCCCCTTCCCCATCAAGAGAGGTCACAAACTATGGTGCTCAAAGTTTTAGAGTGGCCCAAGCCAAACAAAATTATTAAATAAATATTTACTTCTAATTTGTTTATGTTTTATTGTGAATATTATCCAATTTTAAGAAATCAATATTCTGGGAAATATTTAATTAAATATACATTAACAGAATCAATATAGGTGGCACAGTCATATAGGTGGACAAGTTTAAAGGTGTCTAGGTCTGTCGGATGGACCCATTTAAACATAGAGTATTGAATAAGAAATGCTGGTATCATTATTAACATTTCTTATTACTTGTATCATTTAAATGGGTCAGATTAATGAAGATTAATATTTTTATTATGAATTTTAATTAATAACAGTCTTAATGATAAAAATATAATAAAGTCCTTGAAGAACACTTTAGTTAAAATAAGTTTTGTTTCTTTTTTACTTATTTATTTTTGTTTGGTAAAAAAAGAGACATAACCTACTATATACAAGTGTGTTCTTCAAGGACTCAAAAAGTTTTTTTATGAATACCAGTGTGTTTAATATTAAGATATGCTTACCATTATGGTAAGTATATCTACAAATGATAAGCTTATCATTATGGTAAGTATATCTACAAATGCCCACATTAGATACATGTAATTCCCTAATAGAATTCATATAAAATAATGAAACGTTACTCTAGGTACTATCCTAACTATTTATAGTGCTTGCATGGGAATTAAAATTCCTATAAATAAAAGAGCTTGTATAAACAATATAGGTCTAATAGTACATACTACACATACCCTACTTTATATAATACCATTTATATAATAGTACTAAGTAGTTTTTACTTAACAATATTATACATATATATTACAGCGTTAAGTGAATATTTGTGTGGATGTGTGCATGTATGGGTCATATAGTGTATATAATAAAATACCTAATATTGTAAATATCTAATGTGGCTGAGTATAAATTGTATTATTATTACTAAGGCTAGGATTTTTTTTTTTAATAATAAGATACCAGTATAAAAGGATTCTTTTAAATTTAAAACTCAAGGTGAAAAGTCACTCTGTACAACCACAAAGACCATCATCAGTCCCTGAAATACCAAAAGTTGTAACTTTATTAGTAATGGTCAAGGAAAATCATATTCTTATATACAATTATATTATTAAAGAAGAATATAGCAATATATATTAAACCATAAGTTTTTGCGGCTTGTGAAACATTCTAGGTCTTCACAAAGGCTCTGAAAAATCCGTTGTTAAGCCTTTGGTATCCCCTATTTCTTTGAAAATGTGAACTTTTCATTAAAAATAAAGAAATAAACAAAAATAAACTTTATTTGTTGATATTTTACAAGAATTTATACATGTTTTCTTAACTTTTTGCCTAATATTGGTTTGTTTGATTTAATGTTGTAACACTTCTATCCAATATTATCAATCAAGATCAGATAATTGTTCAGGTTATCCTCGGACATAGGCCTTCAGCAAATACCATTGGCAGCGGTCTCCAACTTTATACTTCTTTCAGAGACCTGAGAACATACATACTATTCTATGTATTTCTTTCTCCATTTAAAGTTTTGGAGCAATTGTTTGACCTAAATAAAAGTACCTATTCAATTTCTTGATAATTTACTTTCAGGGTTTGTTTATGTCTGTTTGTCATAGCTTTGGTTTTCACACATGGTTCTTTTAAGCCCCGCTTTTCCACTTCTCTTGCTAGTTGTTTGCATAATAACTGGAACTAGGTCATCAGCCAATCTCAGTTGAGATATTTTACTTCCATTTATGTTAAGCTCATAGCTATTCCAATCAATGTAATTGACGAAAAATTTCCTCCAATACAGCCGAACAGAGTTTGAGGGATAATAGGTTTCCTTGTCGGACTCTTTTTATTCGTAATTCTTCTCCAATTTTTCCTAGTCGTACTTTTGCTGTAGGTATAGTTTCAAAATTGTTATATTACTCCTTAGTCCTTATGATTCTTGAATATTTAGTTTGATCACACTCTGTGTTTTGAGATGCTTTGTAAGTATGAAATAGAGAGAACTTTTTGTTGCTCTAATCTATATTTGGCGTCGATGAAGACGCCACTCGTTATTTGCACTTACTAATAAATTTTATTTATGCATTTTAATTTACCCAACGCAATAAAAAACTTCTAAAACAACAAAAAACAATACTTTAAGTTAATTTAAACTAAAACAATGGCGTCGTTTTGATAGAATATAGCTCGAAAGGGAGACCCCGACCACCCGCCCGTAAACAGTCGAATTTAGCGTCTAGCATTCGCAAAAAACGAACAAAAATGTGTGCTTGGCTGGCAATTCCCTCCGAGTATGTAGCGGTTTCTGTCAAAATGTATGGGGAAATTGGCCTCTCGCGAGCGCTTTAACGAAAACGAATGCTCAACGCTCACCGTCCGTGTTCTTGGCTGGCAATTTGGGGCCTTATTCCGAGTTTGCAACCGCTAATCACGACAAGACGTTGCGCAAACTATAAATATGGAAATATAAGCTTTATTCCAATGGCTATATAGTATATATTAGGTTGGCTATTATAATGCCGTCATCATGAAATACACGAAATCTTCGCAAGTTAGAACATGTATGGAGCATTGGAATTTCAACTTTATAGATAACAAGATAAAACTTACATTTCAATACCCGTACTTTACGCAAAATGCGCGACGGTGAACGTGTCAAAACTCGGAATAAAGCCCCAATTGTTCTGTCAACGCATTTAACGAACGTGACGTCATCACCAAATGTCATCTTCATACAAAACTTTCGTGAGCGCTTTTAGCGCTCATGCTCTTGGCTAGGGCTGGAGTCTTATCGAACTTCAAAATCATTTAAAATTTTGAATACCTATTTAAATATTTACTATATGAAACATAAAGCAAGAAACCCACAATTATGTGATTAATGAAAATCCTAAAATAATAATACCTACACCCGTAAAATTATAATTTTGACATAAAAATAATATATAAATTAATTAACAAAAGTATAACTAATTTAAAGTTAATTAAATCATTTGATGTATTCGGGCTCACTAAAACAATTTGGACCCTATTTACATTTCACACGGTGAGTATAGTGCCCCCAATACGTATTACCTATTATGTTCCAAAGGTCACTAACAGCCAGTACAAGAAGAAGGGAAATATTGTTTTATAGTTACTACTCCAAATCTCAGGAGTTGGTACTAAACACAATAACTGATTATTATACTTACACAGCGCGTGTAAGCGAAAAAAATGTCGTATACAGCGATACTCAATGACGTCTATAAGTGTACACCCGCTCTAATCCATTGTGGTTTTCCATTTTGTCGTTAAGAAAAACTAAAAGCTGTGTTCCGAAAATAATAAAAACTTTTTTAACAAAAAATATAAACTGACTTTAAAAACACTAAAATGTATAAAATAATAAATATTTATTGCAAAGGCAAAATTTGACACATATTATATGGAATATAACAAATTTTAACTTTCATAAATATGCAGTTGACATCCAATCAATTCAGGATTCGACTTTTCCATTGGTCTTTTAGAAAAGATAACACCTACAATACGGACGCGGAATACTTACAGCTCATGGTTTAGAGGACAGTACTTAATGGTATGAGCCCGATCTCCGGTGGCGCCGCAGCGTGGACAGGCGTAGGAACGCAAAACTGGACACAGCACACGACCACGGCGGTCCTTCAGGGTGTGACAAGAATACCACGCTTCGGCTTCTCCGTTGGTTTTGCAGAAACGACATTCCTGAAAAAAAAAACTGATGAATACTTAGATAGACTACTACTGAACGAGGTTTGTAAGGAACATTTCAGAATTACATAATTATTAATAATAATAATCATCATCATCATCATACCAGCCTTTCACGCGTCCACTGCTGGAGATAGGCCTACCCCAAGGATCGCCACAACGACCGGTTCTGCGCCTTTTTCAGGTCGTCACGCGGTTAATAATAATATGTAGGACAATTTACACATATTGCTCTGGTCACAAACTAAGCTCTAGGCTTGTACTATGTGTACCAAAAACAACGATATAATAATACATATTATAATTTGTAAACACCAAGACCACAACAAACTGTACAGAAAAACTTCTTAATATTTATTTGCTATAGGTATATATATGGTATAGATGGGAATCGAACCCACGTCCTCTTGATACAACGCCAAAGGCGCAACCACTAGTCTACGGAGGCTGTCGAAATTACAAAAAATATATATAATTTTCCCGAACCCTTCTTTTTCGCTTGTAGTAGGCATACTCAACAAACCATTCTTTGTCCACTCGTACAAAGTCGCTTTCCGCGTCTGTACGCTTAGATTTTTTTGAACTACGCAACAGTTTTTGGTGCGGTTCTAAATTCTTCAAAATGTTTTATATGTATGTTTTATTTAAAGAAAAATATAGAAAAGTCAACAGGGCAAGTGCTTTTTTTCATTTGCGACACATGGTTCCATGGAAAAAGTTGTTCGATTTGATCAATGTTTATAAATGTGTGTTTCTATATCGTATTTACCTACATAAATCACATACTTATTAAGAATATTATATTAATTATTAACATTTAAAACTGTGTATAACTAGATTTTGCACGCCATAAATGGCAGAATATGTAGATCATTGCCAAAATTAACATACTGTAACACCATATTCTTGCAAAATAAACATATTTCATTTCATTTCATATCATACATTTTTTTATATTTTTTTTTTTGCTAAGGCTGACTGAACATTACGGGATATATTAAAAGAATGTACTACGGAAATGAGTATCTTAGAAAGATCTACAAAAAGTCCACGATGCCACTCGTGCAAAGTCGGGCGGGTCGTTAGTATTACCGTAGCTCATTAAACCCCATGTCCGTATCTCGTAGCATAAAACATAAAAATAAAGATATAAACAGGAAATGAAAACTTTTACGCTCGTTTAAATTGAATTTCTATTTTACGACCCTTTCTGGGATGTATATAAACCAAGAACCCTTTCTAACAACAGGATAATAAAACAAAGGAAGCTTTATAAATAAAAGTTCGTAGCTACAGGACAGATACCTTCGAGCAAAAATTATATAAACGACAGCTAATTTATATATTTTTAATTAAATTCATTTAAAATTCTTATTTGCGCAAAATTGTACCTCCATTGACGGACTTTAATAAAAAAGCTAACCTTTGCGAGAGAGAAATACGCTTAGGCAGTGGCGGAGCGACTTTCCTTAAGGCCTTTGGGCCCGGGCCTAGGGCGGCCAGATATCAGGGGCGGCCAATCTGCGCCCAATCTTATATGCACAGGAAAACGATTCGCGTACTCGTAAGTCAAAAACATCTAAATGTTGTTTTAAGTGAAAATGTTTAAAAAAAAAAACATAATTACATAATTCCTTTATAAAAGTTTTAAAATGACAACTAATATAATATTTTTAGAATCATAAATCAAACTTTAAAAAACTTTTTTTATTTTTTTATAAAAATACTGTCTAAGTAATATTTACACCTCTACGTTCTTTTTTCATTACAAAAAAAACTTTGGTATGAATGAAAATAACATTTACATGTTTTTAGACGTTTGAGATCGCGAATCCTTTTCCTGGCTTCTTAAGTTAATAACTATGAAGATATGTAAGAAAAAAATGGTCAAGAAAACTTCATAATAAATACTCATTAGGTACTTAATACTTTGTTAGAATAACTTCAGAGCCGACGGGATGCATAAATGAAATTTATGGCGGCCAATACTAAATGGTCTAGGGCGGCCAAAACTACTAATCCACCGCTGCGCTTAGGGTTCTAAATAATTTTGAAAATGAAAATCCATATTGTTATAAAATCGTCGATTTTCCGTGTATACAAGGTGACTTTGAAAGGATGTACTCTGGGCTAATATGAGGTTCTACTGATCAATACGAACAACTTTTCCCATGGAACCATGTGTCGCAAATGAAAAAAAAAATTGCCTTCTCCATACAAACTAGTAATGTTAAAATGATCAATTTGTATGGGGAAGCCAAAATTTTTTTTTATTTGCGACACATGGTTCCATGGGAAAAGTTGTTCGATTTGATCAGCAGAACCTCATATTAGCCCAAAGTATATCCTATCAAAGTCACCCTGTATAAACTTACATTAAATATTTTTGCAAAAAAGTACTCTGTATGTCTGTTTGTTTGTTCGCATCACGAAAAGCTGCATATTGGATTCAAACTCGAATTATTGAAGAGGAAGAAGGAAAATGAAGCTTTGTTGAAAGTAATATTAAGCGTTTATTTCATCAAAATCGACATCAAAAAATATTATAAATAACGTCTTTTTGTCTGGCCCCACCTTCTTGTAATGAAATTTTGGAAAATTGTAAACCACGTGACGCTTAGTTTTATAAGAAGAGTATAAATAGAAAGTTTCATGGTTCCTGTTATATTACGAAAAAAAGCCCTAAGTATTTATTTTTTGCCCCATTTACCCCTATTTAAAATTCGAAAAATAGTGAAATACGTATTCAATAATTTTAGAAGAAGAATTTACGAGTACATACAAAGTTTACTGTTGTAGCACCCGTCGTTCCTAAGATATTATTATAAGACATAGTATTATAAGACTTAGTCAGAAAAATCACCCCCTTTTATCCCCCCTCTCCCAAGCCCTAAATGAAATATTCAAAAATAATGAAACACCTATATATCTACTTATTTTCTAAGACGAGTCTACATACACTAATTAATAAAAATTTATGTACATTTGTTTGACAACACCACTATAGTGCCTCGGAGAGCACGTTAAGCTGTCGGTCCCGGTTTCGCTATACCAACTTGTGAAACTGTTTATAGATGGATTATTGAGTCTATTCAAAAACATCGCGACGAGCTAGCCACTTGTTCGGTGTAAACTCATACCATCGGCTACGACGAGGTGGGATTAAAACCCCTCCGCTGGGTACCCTGGGGCCGTCTAGGCGGTCTCGGGCGCCGTAAGGCACCCGTGATGATATGTTATGTATGTTATATGTAGTTTATATTACACATCTCTTTAATTTGTTTTTAGTATTGCGGTTAAAAAGATATTGAGCGCATAGCAAAATGAATAAAAATACTAATTCTAAAAGATAATCTACATACGAGTATATGCAGTTTAAAGCAATCATTAGAAATTCTTAGGTACCTAAGAATCCATACCTATTTTTATTACTCAAACGATATCGACTGAAAATAATTTCTAAAGAACATAGTACCTTCATTACCTATTACTTACAATAATAAATATCATTCAAAAACCTACAACAGACTGAGTTCTTAGAAAAATCCTAGTCCTAGCGGGCTGTAATTCAATTGGAAGTAAACTGAACAGTAAGCAAAGGTATAAGGGTACGTTTTTATTCACAAACACTATTATTGTAAGTACTTAGAGAATTTCTTTGTGTTCGCACACGTGTTGTATCTTTTATATAAAATTTTATAAATATCGTACCTCTTTTTTTAATTTAAATATTGGTTTATTATAATAGATACTATCAGCGCCTACTATATATATATATATAATATATAGTAGGGCTGTTTTTTGTCCGTCTTCAGTCCTATGTTCTCATCGCATTACTATCCATTCATACACAAAATAACAGTTATACATTCGTAAGATTAAAATAACTTTAATAATAATGATGGCTATTTGATAGTACCATGCGGATGATGACCCACCCAACCCATTGTTGTTTAACAACAGTATTGTCTGTTCTTACTGTGTACCGTGATTACGCTTCCATACAGTCCATTGGTGTTTCTACTATGAGACGAACTATATATTCAAATGTTGTTTAACAACAGTATTGCATGTTTCCAATGTGTACTTAGATTGCGCTTCCATATAGTTTCATTGGTGTTTCCTACCACGGGGACGACCCATGCAATCCAATGCTGTTTAACAACAGTATTGGATGTTACCACTATTCAATGTTATTGCGATTTCATAAAGTTTTCATTTATGAATTTACTATAGGGACGACACATACAATCCAATGTTGTTTCACAACAGTATAGGATGTTCCCAATGTGTACTGTGTTTGAGCTTCCATAAAGTTTCATTTGCGTTATATATACCTGTATATCATCGAATAACTTTTCAAAAACAACAATATCATGAACAACAACAATCGAACTGAAAAAAAATTATTGCCCTCTTCATACAAACTAGTAATGATAAAATGACCAATTTGTATGGGGAAGCCAAAAAAATTTTTTTTTTATTTCGACACATGGTTCCATGTGAAAAGTTGTTCGATTTGATCAGCAGAACCTCATATTAGCCCAAAGTACATCCTTTCAAATTCATCACTTTTTTGTTATTATTTATAGTTTACGTACCAATTGTTGCCTTGCTGCTATGCGTTGTTGTCTCAGCGTGGAGACCAGCTTAAGCAACAACTCGAGCTGCTCTGAGGTAAGCATCTGCAAGGCATTGTAGTGTTCCGAAGACAACATACTCATCGTACTCTCCCAGACATCTGAAGTATAACATTATAAAGCTTACTTTTGAATGTAAAGAAAAGTTTTCCAGATATTCCTGAAACCTGATGAATTAAATTATAAATGAAATATTTTTACATTGTTCAATCTTGCATTTATGTGATTTATTTATTTATTATTTATTAATATAGGCTAATCTACATCATATTTACATATTAACTTATTTATAAATATTTTTTTTAATTGTTTATATAAATATGGTATTTACAGAGAAGCACTAACATTATAAAAATCATTAAATCTGTATTAATACCTAATTAATTATATAATTCATTACTATACCTATATTCATTTATTTTACATATTATTTATAATCTATGATAATAAAATGTAACACATTGGCATATAATAAATACAGACCGAAGTCATACTTTTTAGTAGTTTAGTATACTTATAATATGTAGATAACTAAATAAAAAACTGAATGTAACAAAAATAAAATAGCTTATTTTTATTTTGAGACTCTTTTCGCCTGAATCTATTGACTTATACCCTTAAACTACCCTGTGTAGGGTAACCACGAATATTAATATATTTAGGATAATTTTGTTGTACTACTTTTTATTTTGTATAACACTACCGTAAACATATTTCTTTTATATTCAAACCAGACATGTGCTTAGGGCATCAAGACTACCAGTGGTTTTCTAGATGCGGCCGCGCGGCCCGGAAAAAAATAAAAACTTTTCCGAGACTTATAGAAAATAAAATCATTAGTTATTTGTTTATTATGAAGTGGGACTCAAAAAGTTTTTATGAATACCGGTGTTCAAATAATCGAACAATATAAGAATCAAAATTCTAGGCCGCGACACACGCGTCGCCCTTCTCCCGTCTTCGCTTATTCCGCTGTTCAATCTTGCGTCTGACACATGGCGACTGAAGAGAATATTTTACCGGTCTGCAGACCATGGACTGCCCAGCGGAGGAGTAACCTACCTCGTCGTAGCCGATATGGTATGAGTCCACCGAACAAGTGGCTAGCTCGTCGCGATGTTTGGGTGAACTCAATAACTTATAAACAGTTTCACAAGTTGGTATAGTGAAACTAGGACTGGAGTTGTTAATCAAATATACACATTTTTTTTTATTGAAAGTCTGCAAAACTTTGCATACGTATTTTCATTTTCACCTACTTACAATTGTTTAATTTATGACAAAAAATCGTCGTACCGTTAGAGAAGATATCATCTGGATCCAAATTGTAGACATCATGACTGTCATCGGAAACCTCATTAAATTCTGATTCACTTGGTTCAGTTTCAGTATCTGTAAAAAATACCCATTACTTGTAACTAAAGTGCGGACGCGGAAGAGGAAGGAGGACATTTCGTTCGATGGCCAGCGCATGACTTGCTCGCACAAGATCGCTCTTTTTAAATGCTCCTTTGTGAATATTTAGAGAATTATATAAGTAACTTAATTGTTTTTAAATACAGTTTCAGTCAAATCAATTTATCTTTTTACCTACAGAGTTAAATAGTATAAACCTTATAATATTAATAATTAATTAGTATAATAATATAAACCTTATAATATTAATAATTAATTAAATTAAGAAAAAAATGCACACCGTAGTTTTATCAGAATTTACTACTGGGTAAAATATAATAAGTACATAAATAATTTGTGTAAATAAAAATTCTTTCAATCATCCATTATTTGTTTTAGGTGAGAGGAAGGTACGGAATATGAAACGAATTCGTATTATAATCAGTACTAACGAAACCGGTTATTTGGGTTTTAGTCTGTGGGTTCACCGGTATGCAGGAGCCTATTGCGTCGATTGTTCATCGTGGAGGTAATCTCCTTTCAGGGTGCAATTACAAAACGAGCTCTTGCGAGGATGTAAAATAGACTCAAATGCAAATTCGACTTTGTCACCGCCCGTTTTGAAACCTATACATTTAGCCGGAAAAGTGGGAGCGACTAATGCTGATTTAAACAACAAATTATTGGTCAACCTAAATTATGACCTTTTTAGGTCATCTTATCATCAGGTAAAACAAGGTCGCATGCCGATGGTAATTCTGAGTCTAGCCAAAAAAAATGCAAAATTTTACACCGGTATTCATAGAATCTTTGACCGCCTCCGTAGACTAGTTGTTGCGCCTTAGGCGTTGTATCCGAGAGGTCGTGGGTTCGATTCCCACCCATGGTAAAAAAATATTAGTAGTTTTTTTTGCACAGTTTGCCATGGGGTGTTTATTTAATATAGTAATCATTATATCGTTGTTTCAGGTACACACAGTACAAGCCTAGAGCTTAGTTTGTGATCAGAGCAATATGTGTGTAATGACTAATTTCTCCATTCCTTTGCATATGTAGTTAATTTTATAGTTTGATGTTTATTTCTTTCCAAAGACTAAATAATTGTTCGTTTACGATTGAGCCAATTTTTTTACTTATATCAAATGACCTGACTCTTCTATAGCTAATATATTATAAGTACTACAATAAGTTTATATTTTCTTTAGATTAATCCACGTTCAGTAGGTATTTTTTTGGGTCTAATATTCATGGATTTTGTAGGTCTGCTTACCACCTAGGTAGATATTAAGTCCCATAAAATCCCTCGTTACCTGCTTAAAAATTACATTTTAAAAAAGCAGTTAATTTGTAACTATAAATAAATAAATTTATATTTATTTGATCTTGATCGTTGTTTCTGGAGAACACAATCAATCCGTGAGCGTTGATTGGTTGAAGTGAGAACACAATATAGCGGAAACGAAATCGTTTGACATTTCGTTTTATTGCGATTCCATATATTATTATTAGTTTCATGATTTTTAGCAACAAAAATGAATACGGGTAAAAGAGACAAAACCTATTTTAACTAAAGTGTTCCTTAAAAACTTAACAAGTTTTTATGTATAAGGCCATTAGTCTTTATATACTTTTTAAGGATGATTTTTGTTGTCCTGCATAAAAAGTAGGTATGGTCCTTTTCTAAAACATAAATTTTGAAAAGCCTATTTTGATCTTGTATGTACTTACCCCATTCATTTGCTAGTCTCCTAATAATCCTTTAAAAGTATATAAAGACTAAGGCACATTTGCTATTTGTTTGGTATAGATTCAGAATTGCTATCGGCGAAAGCGAGATGGAGTGAAACCCTATCTGAGGCCTTCTAAGCGGTCTTAGGCACCCCTGATAACACATTAGTTACCTAAATTAGCATATTCACCTTTAACCACTTCTCTAATTTCATCCTGAGTTTGTATGAGAATTTCACTGTTCTGAAACATATAAATGAAAATATAAACTTCAACTCCTTTGTAACACAGTGGAGTTTGCGATATCGTTGCATGGTAGACGTAATTATTTTTATTTATGTAATTTTGATAATTTTTTAGTTTTGTAAAAATATTTTTTAATTATGTTATCGTAAAATAATAAAAAATAACATAAATACCATCACGGGTGCTTATTTGGCTCCCGAGAACCGTTTAAACGGCCTCGGCCAGCGGATGGACTAACCCTCATTTCGCCGATGGTATTCGGAGGCAACACCTAACAAGTGGCGAGCTTGTTGCGGTGTTTATGATGAAATAGCCTCGTTGTATAAAGCGGTCACCCATCCCAGGCCGGCTTTGTTGTCGTCTGCTTAACCTTGTTATCAGTTGCTCAGTGACTTAACCACTAGGCTGAGGCCGCATATTAGTAATAAATATTGTGTACAGCGACAAATTTGGTGGAAGAATCTCACGATGCGCCCTAAAAATCAGCTCGTGTGATACTGCAAAGTATCCGCACAAGCTGAGGGTGTAACCGATTCAATATATTTACAATATTTTAATATAGTGTTTGAATCGTGTTATAAAATGTAATTTATCGTATTTATAAGTTAGTGTAAGAATAATTTGTTACCTTTTTTTGTATTTTATTGAATAAATTTTATTCTATTCTATGTTTTGTAATTATATATATTAGTTCAGAGCATTTTGATAACTAGTTACCAATAAATAAAGCTGATTAAATTGTAGTCGTTTAAAAAAATGCATTTGAAAGCATTTTTGAGGTAAATTATATTTATTTTAAAGATATATTGAATACAAACGACACATACAGATTTTAACAGAAAACAGCAGGGTAACCACCGACTCCGATACCGTGAGATCTCTTTCGAGTTGACATCGAGAACGATGTTTTTGGTACCACGGAAAGTTAAATATCGTTATTTGAATTGCCCAATGCATAACTAGTTCGAGTACCTAATTAATTACAAAAAAAATATATATAATATTATGAAGTTTGTAAATATGATTTGTATGAAATGACGTCATTTTTGATCTCAACTGGAACGAGAACTCACGGTATCGGAGTCGGTGGTTACCCCACAGATTTTAACAAAATACATACAAATATGACAGCAGCGTATTCAAAGAAAGTTACACAAAATGAATAGAAGTGTGATAGGTTTGTTATTATTCTTATATAATATAAATAAGTAATATACTTATATAAGTAGGTATATAAACATTACAATAAATAATACGTACATAATATTTGCATCATATACACATAATATGCCAACTGAGCTGTTAAAAATGTCTAGGGTAACAAAGCGCTTTAGGTTATTTAACATCACGCTACGACCCTTAGGGCTCCTAAAGCAACGCAAAAAAAATAGACATAATTTAAAAAAAAAATCTATTAAATAAAACTCCGACAACTGCGGAATCGGTCAATGATAAGGAACAAAGTGATATGTTTTGTCGAATAGGAAATGTAGGTAAAGTTCACTATAATTTCCAAACACTACAGGCTGAAAGTGACAACTATACAGGGTTGAAAAGAAAGGCCGTGGTTGGAAGGAGTGTGCTCTAAATATTGATGATGGCGATTTTTTAAATATATTTAACTGAAAGGAAACATTTATTTATATTTAAAAATAAGTAAAACTGCATTTATGAACTAATACCATCACGGATGCCTTAGGGGTTTTATTTTCACCTCTTCGTAGCCGATGGTATTCTGAGTTTACACCGAACAAGTAATAAGCTCGTCGCTGGGTTTTGTACAAACTTTATAACTCATACAAATAGTTTCACAAGTTAGTGTAGTGAAACTGGGACCGTGGATCATAGTGGTATAATCTACTATTTTATGGTCTAACCAACTCGGCCATATGAGAGTCTAAGGTCTAAACAGGTCGGCCACCACGTATATAAAATCTAAGGACTAACCAAATCGACCACGTATATAAAATCTAAGGACTAACTAAGTCGGCCACCACGTATATGAGTCTAAATCGAATCAAGTCACCTACCACGTATATAAAATCTAAGGACTAAGTCGGCCACCACGTATATGAGTCTAAATCGAATCAAGTCACCTACCACGTATATAAAATCTAATGACTAACCAAGTCGGCCACCACGTATTATAAGTCTAAAGTCCAGTCAAACACGACCACCACATATATTTTAAAATGTATAGTTTAAAAATTCGTTACCTACCTCAAATAACCACGAGAGTGAATAGTCTGATTCAAAATCCATTACGTTTAATTTAAATACATAAAATTACTTCACTAGATTTAATTTTTCTCTGAGTTGAACTTAATAAAAAAGCTCCTACCCTCTTATGATACAAAATAAATCTTCTCCATAAATATTGTTGCCATTAATAATATTTTTGGGAGCGTTCAAGTATTACGTAACGCAATTCTTGAAGATTTTTGACCCTCCCTCCTCGGCATGTAACGTGCCGTAAAGTTGTCATGAACCACCCCCAAAAACGTTACGTAACACCCAAATGAGCATTTATACCTATAAAAGTTACAAAGGTTGCGCAAATTACCGGGAAGTTACTAAAATACCTTTGTTATTGTTTTAAACGCGTTTGCGGTAATAAATAAAAAACGGTTGCCAACTTAGGAATTTTTTTAATTCCATTTTTTTTTTATTTAAATAAAAAAAACAATGTTACGTGACTCGTTGTTTGAAAACCTCCTCCCGCCCCTGTAACGCAGGGTAACGTTTTACAAGACCCCCCTCCCCCAAATTGCGTTACGTAATACTTGAACGCTTCCTTTATTATAATTAAAAATATCTTTCTACAATATTAATTATTGCTTAATAAAAATATTATAAATATCTTCAACATAATTATACTTTTATTAATAACAATATACCGATAAGAGAAAATCTCGCCCAATGAGGGATGGTTCCATTTTTTTGTTTCTTTAACTTTTATTTAATATTGTACCTTTTAAATTAAAAGTCGCTAATAACATACTGTTATCTTTAATTCTCACATTAGCTAGTGGGTAATTCGATATAAGTAAAATATTAGATTTTTTTTATTAGTATATAAGTCTATATTATAAAAAACGTCCTCCTAGATGGCTGGCACAGAGATATGGATATTTTTAATTCATATTTAGTTCAGGGTGCGATTTTTTAATATCAGCGGATGACTAATATATATCATCACGGGTGCCTTATGGCGCCCGAGACCGCCTAGACGGCCCCAGGGTACCGGAGGCGGAGCGGAGGGGTTTTTAATCCCACCTCGTCGTAGCCGATGGTATGAGTCTACACCGAACAAGTGGCTAGCTCGTCGCGCTGTTTTGAATAGACTCAATAACCCATCTATAAACATGACTAAATATCACTGAAATGTCAAAACAGTCATCGATTTCTAAGGTTTGTATTTTTTGATCTCGTCGGATGACTAAAATATCTTAAGTGTGATATATATATATCAATATGAGGGCCCCTACCACTCGTAAATTAAGTCACCGATGACAGATATAGTCAGTCCGCCTTTGTATTATGCAATAAAGTTTTATAAATAATATCATCACAAATAATGTAGGTACTTATGTTAAGTTCCGTTCCACCGTTGAGTTTTAGCATAGACATGTTAATTATTATGTGAAATAAGAACGACATATTAAACGACAAACAATATTTTCTTCGTGTAACGAAACGCTTGAACAAACGTTTGGATGAAAAATTATTTGTAAGTTGGTACCGCACATGAGACTTTCAAAAAGAGGACTTTTCGAAAACCGTGATTTCCTAGACATTCACTAATGATATCAAAGTCATCATTGATATTCACAAATCGCACCCCATTAGTATATTATCTATATTAATATAATAAACCACTTGTTCGGTGTAGACTCATACCATCGGCTACGACGAGGTGGGAGAAAACCCCTCCGCTGGGTACTCTGGGGCCGTCTAGGCGGTGTCGGGCGTCGTAAGGCACCCGTGATGATATGTATGTATGTATGTGTACTAATATAATAAAGAGGTAAAGTTTGTGAGTGAGGTTGTAGAAGGTAATCTCTGAACCTACTGAACCGATTTTCAAAATTATGTTATAAAGAGTTTTTAAAAATATATTTAAAATTATATTGCATAAAATTGTACATAGGCGAGCTTTAATGCCTTAGGCATTTTCTACCAGCTAACCTTTGAAAGAGTGAAATATGCTTAAGGTGCAGAACTTTATCGAAAAAAAAAATATTTACAATGATGCATAACAATACTTAAACTACTTAAATACTGAATATAATATAAAAAAAACAATATGCTAATAATAAATACTATCTTTATTAAGGGCCCCAGTAGGGGGCCCTTTAGGGGGGAAAAGTAGGTGTGGGCTGTCTTGGCCGCTAGCGTAGGTACGTCCAAGTACACGAAGTTGGACTACCAGACGCACACCTAAAGTCCGAATATACATGTCCACGTCGCCACCACTATCTTAGGCCGCTACTGCGGGGTTGTGCGTTCTACAGAATGCGGAACCTTGCAGGGGTGGACGGGACTGCTTGGTGGTGAACCTGCCTTATGCGGGTCATCCCCCCTGGGCAATGTTGTCGGCCAATGAGCTTCGTGCACATATCATCCACCTCATAACACCGGCAATAGCAGAGTATATCGGGCGCACTGCACAGCCTGACCGTAAGAAAACGCTTTATATATTATATATGCATTTATTGGTATAACTACTCCTTTCCTGCGGAGCATCCCTCTATGCAACCAGGCAGGGGCACCTCCCACTCGGAGAGGGGCTTCGGACAATGGAGATGGCTTTATAAATATATATGCATAAAAAAATGTGTATTTATTAATATTTATATATTTATATACTTAATATTATATTACACTTTTTCACATTTTCATATAATAGTATATGATAATACCTACCCACAACTCCTCACCATCATTCCTTATATATATACAGTACACTTCGCTGTAGACGAGTAGTGAGCGCTTATCTATAGTAATATATATATGTACACACAATGCTCACCCGCGTGTTTGTGCCGTGCGCGGGGTCCCGTAACGAAGGATGAAGGAGTCCTGGTGGTTGAGTGGAAAGGAGGCCTGTGGACGTTGTTTCCTGACTGCAATACACCACTTTGGTCCGGATTTCTTCCAACACGGGCGGTCGCAGAATAGCCAACTGTGATCAATCGGCTGCGGTGTCCGTCAGACGGCCGCCAGGCGAGCCCCCTGGTGTTTGGGATTTACAGGCGGCAGTGCATGTCTGGTTTCATGTACTGTTTAGTCTCGCGAATCACATACATTGGGGGACTATATCCCGTTAGTAGCCCTGGTGCTTTCATAAGCATCCCCAACGTTGAGGGCTCCATGGAGGGCGGCGAGTTAATGGGATGAAATCAACTCTATATACCCATGGATTTTTTTTCTTTAAAAAAAAACAAGTCAGCCCCTAAGGCTGAGGTTGCCTCTGCGGAGGAGGCAAAGGCGCATAGCACAAAGGCTGTAGAAAGCACTCAACCAAAGGGACGGGCCACCGCTACCGGCAACGGAAGCACAGGTCTGTCAGACAGTAAGCTAAAGGATGGGGCCACCGTGGCCTCTACGAGTGGCAATGAAGTGCGTCATGGTGGGCACAAGGAAGGGGCCATTAAACCCAGTATTGGGAATAAGGGTCAGTCCTCGGGCGGACCATACTGCACGGCTGTTGCAACTGGTAGAGATAACAAAGGTCCATCCAGACGCCAGGGCGCCAGTGTTACTAATCCTGTTGTTCGCAGACCAATTAGGAACATGGAAGGTGCTAAAGATAGCGTAACTGGCAAAACCGGAGGGAAACTTGCGAGACCGGCAATAAAAAGTGCTCCCTCAGGGAAACCGCACCCGCAGCAAGGCCCGTCACACTCGGGGAAAAAAAATGGTTCTGCCAAGCGACGCTTCCAGAGGCTCCAGAAGCAGCAGGCGCAGGACAAAGCGTCGCCACGAGCAGGGCAGTCCAAAAGGCCTCGCGAAGTGAGCGACGAGAAGAGAGATCCTGCTGGTGACCCCAAAAGGGTAAAGACGCAAGGTTCATACAAAGAGGCACTGACGGGTACGAAAATGGCTATCACCACGGATTCGTACCCAAAGACTATGCTTAAGCAGGAGGACTATGTCAGGATAAGGGAGCTACTTCATGGATTAATCCTAGAAGCGGAGCCCTGTCCTGACATCAACATGAATGGGCTAGCTGAAGGAGTGGCTCATATTGTATGCCTAGACCAGTCCTCAACCAAATGGCTGTTTACCTTAAATGGCAGAAAGCTCGGGCCGATTACCCTCAAGGTAAAAGAGGCAAAGGACCTGCCTAAACCGGTAAAAATGGTCCTGGAGATCGGTGTACAAGGGTGAGGTTGAGTTGGAGAGCATACTCAGGTTAACTCAAAAACTCAACCCAGCCTTGAACACCGATCTCTGGAGAGTGGTTGACACAATCGTGGAGGGCCTTAACGTGAGACGAATCGTCTTTATGGACCACGACTCCGCTGAGGTGATCCGCGAAAAGGTTACCACATAAAAACCGGTTTGGAGAGGGACTTCTTCAAGCTTCTCGAGAAAAAAAGCCGGAGGAGGACATCAAGGACTCGGAAAAGCAATCTGCTGGAAAGGTGGAAGATCCTACATCGCCTACCACCTCGGTGGGAACAGCAGAATTGCTGGAGGGACTGATCGACCTGGAACTGAGCGAACAGGGGGAGCAGGAGCGGAGATGTCAGGAGCAGAGGAGGGCCCTATGGAGGTCCCAAAAAATCCCTAAACACACAAAGACCCAGACACAAACACACATAAACTAAACTTTATACACACACACTTAAATTACACATTTACAACTTAAACACACATTCACTTACACATAAAACTAACATTAAACAAACCTAATAATCACAAGGCCTTCTTTTTTTTTTTTTTTTTATATATTTAGGACAATTTACACAAATTGCTCTGGTCACAAACTAAGCCCTAGGCTTGTACTATGTGTACCAGAAACAATGATATAATACATATTATATTTTATCATCAAGAAAGATGGACTCAAATAAAAGGTACCTAAATTTTGTACAAATTAATTTACACCACTGTAAATCGGCGACTGCCCTTTTGGCACGAGCACTTATGGCAAATCAATATGATATAGCTTTAATACAGGAACCATACCTTTATAAAGGAATAGTTAAAGGCTTGAATAATATAGGTGGTCATTTACATCAAGCTAATGATGGGAATATTAGAACCTGCATTTATGTCAGACATGGCATACATGCAACAACACTAACTAAAACTGTCACAGGGATCTTACTACAATAAAAATTATATCAGGAGAGGGCAGGCAGGAAACATTAGTAGCTTCAGCCTACCTTCCATATGAAGACAAGGAGCCCGTTACACCTAGAATTGAGGAGCTAATACAAAGACGCTCTAGCAGCAATGAGCACCTCATTATGGGATGTGATGCAAACGCTCATCATGTTGTCTGGGGAAGCACGGACAACAACTCAAGAGGGGAGAAACTATTAGAATATCTTGTAAGTTCTTCCTTATTAATCTATACTAATCTATACTAATATAATAAAGAGGAAAGATTTGTATTTTTGTATTTTTGTATGTTTGTAATGAATAAACTCAAAAACTACTGGACCGATTACAATATTTTTTTCACCATTAGAAAGCTGCATTATTCAGAAGTAACATAGGCTATATAATATCACGCTAGGTCCTATAGGTGTGGAGCAGTAACCAAAAATGTTTTAAAAACGGGGGAAAAGTATCGTTTCTGAGGCCTTCCGTGGCGTGCGCTGAGCATATAGTTAAAGTTATACAAACCTGTGCGAAGCCGGGACGGGCCGCTAGTATTAAATAAAGGTAACAGGCCAACATTTATTAATGCTAAAAGGGCTGAGGTGTTAGATATTACAATAACTTCTAGGAACATATTCTCTAACATACATAACTGGCATGTGTCTAATGAAACATCTCTTTCTGATCAAAGATATATATGCTTTAGGTACATGATGGAACATAATATTGTAACCGTACAGAGAAGGAATCCTAGGAACACCGACTGGAAAAATTACTACAGTGATCTAAAGGTAGAACTAGGAAACAAAAAAGGTAAGCTCAATTCCACTATAGATATAGAATTCGAAGCTGACATGATTGGGACTGCAATCAATACGGCATGGACTAACAATTGTCCGGAAAAAAAAATTCTAGCGAAAAAGGTCCCATGGTGGAATCAGGATTTAGCTAAAATACGCAAGGTAACTAGAAAGGCTTTCAATGTCGCGAAAGCAAAAAACGATTTTAGTGAGTATGCACGTTTATTAACAGAATATAATAAAGCAGTACGGAACGGTAAGAGACAGGCATAGAAAAACCATTGCGAATCGATAGAATCAATACCCGGCATCATGAGACTGACAAAGGCAATGGTTACTACGAAAGCCAATCCACTTATGATGGTAAAGGACGAAAACGGTAAGCTAATGGAGACTGGGAAGGGTACGTTGGAAATTATGTTTAAAACACACTTTCCAGGATCGATTACCACAAACAACAAGGTAGACAATTTAAACACTGTCAACGACCAAGCAGTACATACCACCAAACAAGACTGGGAAACTGCGAAAAAATTGTAGACGAACATAAAATCAAATGGGCCCTGAGCAATTTCCAACCTTATAAATCTCCGGGTCCTGATGCAATATATCCCATTCTACTACAAAGGGGGCTGCCAATATTAAACTCCCACATTAGCAGACTCTTCAAAGTATCTATTGCATTTGGTGACACACCAAAGCAGTGGAGGATGGTTAAGGTAGTATTCATACCGAAGCCAGGTAAAGTAACCTACGAAGAACCCAAGTCGTTTAGACCTATCATCTTTCTTATTAAAGATACTAGAAAAATTACTGGATAGACACATTAGGGAGGGCCCACTAACAAGGACACCTCTTCACAGACTTCAGTGTGCAACTGAAACGGCGTTTCATCATGTCGTTCAAAAGGCCGAGATGGCTTTAGAGAACAAGGAGGTATGCGTAGGAATATTCATAGACATAGTAGGAGCATTTGATCGCACAACTTTTGAAGGCATTGACAATGCCTTAAAACACCATGGCATAGAACCAACCATTTGTAGATGGATACAAAATATGCTCAGGAGTAGAATGGTTATATCACAACTACTCGGAGATGAAATGATGATAACTACAACCAAAGGATGTCCACAGGGTGGAGTACTTTCTCCTTTGTTGTGGAGCCTTGTTGTACAAAACTAAACGTTGGCCCATATTATATAGTAGGATATGCTGATGACCTAGTTATAATGGTAAACGGCAAATTTGTAGGCACAACAATAAGTGTAGCACAAAAGGCTCTGGGAACTGTTGAAGAATGGTGTAACTCTCAACATCTATCTATAAACCAGAGCAAAACTTCAGCATTGCTGTTCACAAGGAAAAGAGACCTAACGGGACTGATCTCTTTAAAGTTATACGGGTCTGAACTACAATGGTCCACTGACGTAAAATATCTCGGTCTTACTCTAGATAAAAGCCTTACATGGAAACTACATGTTGACATGTTAATAAAAAGGGCAATAAGGGTATTTGCTATGTGTCGATCGGCATATGGCAAAACATGGGGACTAAAACCAACAGTAATGAAGTGGATATACAATACCATGGTAACGCCGATACTAACATATGGGAGTATTGTGTGGTGGCCACGAACTAAGCTTGATACCTGTAAAAAGGACCTAGCTAAGTTACAACGATTGGCATGTATGTCTATTTCAGGTGCCTTTAAAACAACACCGACGGCAGCTATGGAGGTACTATTAAATCTTAAACCTATATACGTGATAATAGAAATGGAGGCAAGGAAATCACTTTACCGACTACGGAATAATAAAGAGTGGTATCCAAATATGCCCCAAACTATTTACACTAGGATGGAAACTGACAACAATCTCGATAGGATTCTTGAAATGTGCGCTGACAACATTTCGACTATTCGAATCTTTAAAAGGAACTACAAAACATATTTCCCGTCACGGGACGAATGGGAAAATGGTTCTAAGCCCGACAGTAAATGTCAAAACTGGTATACTGATGGATCAAAGATGCAGTCAGGAACGGGTGCAGGAATACATACTAATGGTCATGATATTCATGTAAGCATTGGACATTACCCTACAGTTTTCCAAGCAGAACTGTATGCGATAATAGTATCTGCAAAGAAGATCCTAGACATGGGATCACATGGAGAAAACATAAATATTCTCAGCGACAGCCAAGCAGCACTTAAAGCTCTGAGCTCGTATTAGACCAGATCTGGGCTGGTTTTGGAATGTGTTAAACTGTTGAATAAAATCGGCAGGAACAACAGGGTAAGACTGGCCTGGGTGCCGGGACATATGGGCATCGAAGGCAATGAAAGGGCAGACCAACTGGCTAAAATGGGTTCAGAAACTCCCTTAATTGGACCTGAACCATTTATAGGCATACCCAACATAACAATAATTAATGTATTAAAGAAGTTTGCTGAGGACAAACACACAAGATGGTGGTTAACGCAGCAAGGCCTAATACATTTCAAGAAATTCATTGGTATAAGGGCAATAGGCCTGGATAAGATATGGAAATTCAACAGAAGTCAAATAAGGCTACTGGTGGGAGTATTCTCAGGACACTATACAACCAACAAACACCTCTATACTATAGGAGTAAGAGATGATCCCACATGCAGATTCTGTGGTAAGGAGCCCGAATCCATGCGGCACCTACTGTGCGACTGTGACGCTAGGGCCATCCAAAGAATCAAATACCTAGGACAGGCTTATCCGGATCCAGAAAGCTACAGGCTAATCGACCTTAGTGATGTCCTTAAATATGTCAACAACATATTTGGGGACGATACTGAGGTGTGTGGTTAATAGGAATGGGGAACACACAAAAGATCCCAAAGGGTCGAAGTGTTTTTGACTGATGTCAACCCCAAAAACCAATAAGATAAGATAAGGGCCCCAGTATTTGAAAAAATAAGTCATTCCAACATTAAATTCCCAACTTAATATTTATTTGGAAATTGCATATAGATTAGAAAAAAAAATTGCCATACAGTTATTCTATTATAAAATTCTGTACATTCCTCCCAAATTTTTTATGTCTCTTGCGTACAAATCCAGTTTGGAAATTTTCAGAAATCATGTCCTCAATAGATAACACATTGAAAATAACACTACAGAAAATACTGAATTTTCATTTTAATGATATTTAATGAGCTCAATTAACACTCTCAACTAAAATGGGGGCATTAGTATACGAAAAATTAGTAGTTTAAGTATACCAGCCTTTATATCATCCATTTACAGCATCTCATCTCTTATGTCAAAAATTCTCATTTAAACCTTTCATAGAAATAAACAAAGTAAACTTAATAGAAGCAGAACAAACATGGAAAATATCTTGTCCTGAATATCTTGTGGAAAAACACATACAAAAACACACGAGGGTACCTTTAGTTCAAGCAACACATAAATATATATATGAACAACACAACAATGATAAAGGCAGAGCTATTATAGAATTCTAGCCCTAACACAAAAAGAGTCAGGATATTGGCTTTACGCCATTCCATCCAAAAATTTAGGCACATTTGGACAACGTTAGTTTTAGATTAGCTATAGGGTTGCGGGTGGGAGCGGAAATATGTAGTGAACATAGTGTAGTGACGTCGACCAATATGGACACTATTGGACACCAAGGTCTTAGTTGTTTTAAAAGTGGAGGTCGCTTTTCTCGCCATTCCTCACTCTACGACATTCTGAAAAGGTCTCTTACCGTTCTAGACGTTCCTTCAATTTTGGAACCGCCTGTATTGTTCCAGAACGACGGCAAGAAACCGGACGGAATGTCGCTGATTCCATGGAAGATGGACCGGTGCCTGGTATAGGATGCAGCCTGTGTAGACACCTTGGCATCGTCTCATCTACGAGGGACACTTCGGAGTGCTAGAGCAGCGACTTTAACTGCTGAAACACACAAAAGGCACAAATATGAAAAAAAAAAAAATGATAATTTCATATTTGTGCCTTTTGCTGTGGAAAAACTAGGACTGTGGGAGCCTTGTGCAAGACTTTTCTTTAAAGATCTGTCTTCACGATTGGTCGCCGTCACGAGTGACCGGCGAGCTGGCCATTTCCTCAAAAAAATAGTATTATTATTCAGCGCGGAAATGTTGCCAGCATTCTGGCCACCATAACACGGAAAAGTTTAAAGATTATTTTATAATATAATAGGGTTTGTAAATAAATATTCATTTAATTTATTATTATATAACATCAAGCTACGAGCAATAGAAGCGGAGCATCAATGAAAAATGTTGGGAAAACGGGGAAAATTTGTTTCTTTTGTGCAGGCGAAGTTGGGGTTCATGTCAGCTAATATTTTATAAACTCTAAATTGTGGTTTACAATGATTTTTTTTTCTGGCGTTTCATCAAACCCTGAAAACAGGAAAAAAAAACAGTAATAAATGTTTTTTGATTTAATTAATTTTAATAAAATTATTAAAAATCCTGGGATTTAAATCTTTATAATTTCAATTTAGATTGAGTAGGTATTTAATGCCCACCTTTAAGATAATGAGACCTAATAACATATTATTTATCTAACTATCTATACTTACATATTATAACTTTATCTTAGCATTCAATTAGTTTTGTTTACTAAGTAAATACTAATAAATAAGACATTTAAGTACCCACTGTTATCATCTAGCTATGAATTACGTAATAATTTCTCATGGAAAGATTTATAAGTGAATAGTTTTTAAGAGGTATGGTTTAAGCTACCTTACAAATAAAATTACCTATGGAATAATGAACTGATAATGGTATAAGGGAGAAATATAACCCGGGCGGCGCAGACACATAGTAGTTGTACCCATAATGCGATGTAACGGATAATAAAACAGGTGAAATAAAAGGCCTCAAAAAAAAGCTTGCTGAATTAATGGATTCAAACCCCGGTGTGTATCAATGAGTTTTTAATCTAAAAATGTATGTACAATTATTTAACAACACCACTATAGTGCCTCGGAGAGCACGATAAGTTGTCGATCCCAGTTTCACTATACCAACTTGTGAAACTGTTTATAGATGGGTTATTGAGTCTATCTAAACATCGCGATTAGCTAGCCACTTATTCGGTGTATACTCTTACCATCATCGGCTCCGACGAGATGGGGTTAAAACCCCCTCCGCTGGGTACCCTGGGACCGTCCAGGCGGTACACTTTTCAAAAAGCCAATTCTAAAAGTATTAAAAATATTTCTTGGTTTCTAGGTAGTCTCTGAATCTCGGAAATCTAGATTGCTGATTTACTCTTTAACGTCAAAACGAGATATTATAATTTTACTATAGATCACGCATAAGTGGAAAATCGTACGCAGAGTTACCTACGCGAACTGATTTCAGCTTTAACCATATTACAATAAAGTAAAAGAAAAAGTTGATTATAAGTTCATTTAGCCACTTACTCGCTGATTTTGACTTGAGCGATTTAACTGCGGCCACTCGCTCTATTAGAAGATTCTCGTACACACTACGCGCGTGTGCTGCACATAAAGAAGGTGTGTGTGTGTAAATAACAAAATTCGTGAGGGATAGCTTGTACCTGGATAATACCTTGTCTCTAAAGCAAGGTTTGGTTTCGAGTCCCAACTTAGGGATTTTTTTTATTGCACTCTTATCTTTATAAGTTTAATATAAAAATACGCTTAATACTACTACTCTACTACTCCTTAAGATGCGTTTACTATTTAAACTTAAGGCCTATGTATGATCCCGGTGCAAAAATAATCGAGAAAAATCTTGGGATACTAGGTATCAACGTGCTAGGTCCTATTTATTCCAACGCATATTGCTGTAAATGCAGGGGGGCAACAGCTCGCGGGTTCAAATTTTCCAGGCCCAAATGATGAACCCAGCATTTTGGTCACATGTACAAAATCTGAAGATTGTACTTTGAATTGTGTACCTAAATGTGCATTCTTTATAATTATAATATGTAGGACACCCATGGTCACAAACTAAGCTCTAGGCTTGTACTATGTGTACCAGAAATAACGATATTTTATAATCTCCTAGACCAAGAAACTGTACAGAAAAAAGTACTAATATTTGTTTTCTATGAGTGGGAATATAATCCTCGACCTCTGCGGATACAACGCCAATGCCACATCCACGAAGGCGGATTCCTTTGTAAGTATTTATTATATTATTAAAGCACCACAATATATATCTAAAAAATTTATACTATTCTCTCAAGAAAAGCGCGGAACCACAGCCATAGTACTTCAAAATCCCCTCAGAGCCTGCAATATGACGTGTTACATTCTGAATTGCAAATTTCTCAGTTATTTGTGGAAATGTTATTCTTATTGGACGGCTGAAAACGCAGCGTCCTTCTTGCTTCCTGTTTATAACGTATTTATGTAATATTTCCTTCACCTTTTGACCTCTTATGATATTCTAAAAGTTCTTTGTAGATTTGCTTATGTAACTAGCTTTTTGTTGATTTTTATTTTATTTAAAAACACAGCCCACCTCCAATTTATGAAACACATAATGAATAATTTTATCGGATAATTCGACAGTATTCTCGTGATACGAGTATAATTACGAAACTTAATAAAACGACTTTTTTATATAATATAAAAATAATTCATTATTATTGCACCTCTCATAAAATATGTAACAGTTACAAGAACAACCCACAACATTTTGTTTTACTGTAAATTTTAGAAATAATTTGTTATACAGTTTGTATATTTACTATCATTTTGGACACCTAGGCTTTCTTTAAAACGTAACTTATCAATGGCGGACTTTCCATAAGGCTGATTAGGCCCGGGCCTAGGGCGGCTAATCTGCTCCTAAACCAGAGACGTACCCAGGGGGTCAAAATGTTGATATTGCTATCTGTACACGTTTAAGTTTTTTTTCAATTAGGGGCAACAGGACATACATGTTTGGATTTAGGGCAAAACGGAAGATTTAGTAGGTATGCCTAAAGATCAATAGTTTGCCACGGGGCTAAAAGGAACAAGCCGACAAAAAATCCTGGGTGATGGATGACAGGGGAAAAAATTAAACAAAAATGTTGATATTGCTATCTGTACACGTTTAAGTTTTTTTTTCGATTAAGGGCAACAGGACATACATGTTTGGATTTAGGGCAAAACGGAAGATTTAGTAGGTATGCCTAAAGATCAATAGTTTGCCACGGGGCTAAAAGGAACAAGCCGACAAAAAATCCTGGGTGATGGATGACAGGGGAAAAAATTAAACAAAAGCACCGAATTCAATTTTGTTTTTCGCATAGAACAATTTAAAATTTGTACGATGCAAAACATATTTTTGCTTCAGAATGGGGTGGCGGCTGAAACGGCCTAGGGCGCCCGGGCGGCCGAAACTACTAGTTCGCCCCTGTATTTTATAACTCTTTGCCACTGAAACTTCATACAAGTAAAATATTATAAAAAATCAAATTTATAATAAAATCAGTGTTTAAATAATATTTTTTTTCTAAGTATAATAAATCTGAAAATAGTCTTTTTTTTTTATAATATTTTACTTGTATGAAGTTTTATAAAATACAGGGGCGAACTAGTAGTTTCAGCCGCCCTAGGCCGTTTATATACAAGTCATTTTTGAGATACCTCTACTCTTGTTTGACAAACGGATAAAAGGTACGAGATATATCATATCTTGTTGCATTTTTTTTATTGAAGCACGGCACGTGTTTTACTTGATTGCAAGCAGAACTATAAAGTCCATGAAAGACGTCTATAAATATATTGTTGCTAAACGCAAGTCTAGCGTAATATCCACGCTATATCGTCAAATCAGCCGCCCGTTGTAACTGTATCCTCAAAAGAAACTACCACCTCGACAAGAAATCAATGCGGTAATTTGAAAACCGGAAAACCCATAGTCTAAAACAAGTCTCTTGATGCTTTTTACATCTGCGATACCGAAGCCGTTGTCCTAGCGATGTTTTTCATCCCACCTAGGTATATAATAAGTATCTATTCAAATAAAGGACCTCTTCGTAAATTACTGATGACCTTTATATGAATGGTCAGTACAAAATGCACATTTAATTGTCGCTAAATAAATAGCGTTAATTCCGTTCGCATTAAAGCGATAACTGTATAATGGCACATGAATGGCTATCAACAATAAGATAACACGTAATCACTAAGAGGAAATAATAACAAATCCAATAAATTAATTATCTAAGTTTTTATTTACTTATGCCGTTTGTATTACCTACTTACTTACCTAACCTATTTCTGTTTATTTATTATATGCATAGACTTCGACCGTTTGTATAAACTCCCTGAAAGTAAGAATAATATACGGAATACTTTAAGGCCTATAGGCTACTTATATATATATATATATAGCCTATCGAACGAAATGTCGAACATGTTTGCTGTCGTCATTTTCTGTTCTCACTCTACCAATCAATTATCGATTATTATAATTTTTGTTCATATTTGTTTTTTTGGTTTGTATGTTGGGCGGACAACTTTTGTTCTCGTGGTTGTAAGGGCGATTTAAAGGCCTCAGGACACCTCCCTATACCTCCGTCATAGAATCCAATTAATTAACCGTGATAATATTTTTTTTAATAAAAATCATGTTTGACTTTCTTTTTATATCTTTTTAGTGAAACACGTGTAATAGTTTCTTAAGAAGAGTCTACATACAAATTATCAAGGTTGTTCGTTCCAGAGATATAGAACGGTATGGATTATGGATAATAACCCCTATAGCCTTTTACAAAGGCGCTTGAAATCTATATAATATAATCTATACTTATAATATAATAAAGAGGTAAAGTTTGTGAGTTTTTAAGGTTGGAGGGGGTAATCTCTGGATCTACTGAACCGATTTCGAAAATTATTTTAGTGTTGGTTAGCCAATTTATTGAAGAAGGCATAAATATGCAGCATCAATGAAAAATGTTGGGTAAACGGGGAAAAATTGTTCTTTTTGAGAACTTCCGTTGCGTGCGCTGCGTAAACGGTTAAAGTTACGCAGACAAAGTTGCGCCGGTCAGCTAGTTAAATAATAAAATGGTAAAATTCCTATTAACTAATTTTTCAAGAAGAAACGTGTAATTACTAAATGTTAACTCTGTAGTACCCTAAGTTACAGAAATATTAACTTTCCCATAAAAGTAATATAGATTTGAATCATTTACCTATTGAAAAAGTGGTCAATGCGAATCCTGTTTGCGCTTAGGGTTCCGTACCACAAAATAATTGAAATTCGGGGACGTTTAATATCAGAAATAAATTCCTTATTATCCCAGTAATTGAGGTAGAAAATTGTAATATTTGTTAGTATAAATTAATAAAATTAAAATGTGTAAATCCTTACCAATATTGTTTCCAACTTAACGGTTACTGAAATAATGATTAATTTCTAAAATCAAACTTTTCTCCCTATTCTTTGGGAGCACTCGGGAAAAGACTCTAAGATCTACTCCAAGTTGTAACACTGATGTGATATACAGACACAGTGATTATAACTCAAAAAAGTTAAATTTTCGAACCCTAAATAATATAATATAGAATTCCTCTCTATCAGATTTCAATGGTAGGTAAGCCCTCTAAAAATCTTTGTAAAGAAGAAATCATAAATATATCTGTCTCGATCGCACTTATTTTATTGCTCATAAGGAAAAGAGATAAAGAGAGATACCTTTTGTTTAGTATCGAACGAAATATAAAACGCGTTTTCTATTCTCACTTTTTGAGCATTGGTTGATATACTTAATAAAACATATTCACGCTATTTTTTTTGGTTTATAATATGTACTTAAGATTTTTTTTACACATATTGCTCTGGTCACAAACTAAGCAAAGCTTGTACTATGTGTACACGAGTACAAGATGTACTCAACATTTATGCAGTGGTGTAGCTAGGTAACCAAGGGCCCTGGGGCAAAATGGGGCCCCACGGTTATCTAAACTGGTTAGGTTTTACCAAATTGATAATACTGCCAACCCACAGAAATAATTTAGGGGAATTCCCTAGGTATAACTTTCGAATTTCTCTCAACTGAGTTGCCATGATTAAAGTCGGGTTGCAACCTCATATGTCATATTTATTTTGAAAATGGGAGAAATTTTCAAAAGTTCAGTTCGTTCGGATTTTCTGGTAAGGATTTGAGAGGCCCCCCTGAACTTTAGGGCCCCGGGGCACTGCCCCGCCTAGCCCCTAGGTAGCTACACCTCTGCATTTATGTGTACTAGGAATACACATTATATATTATAAACACCCACATCTTGCCAATATTATTTTACAATGAGTGGGAATCAAAACCACGACCTCCGGATACAACGCCAAAAGCGAAATAAAATCTTTATTACTATTCATAAGGTAATTTCGTTTTCAAAAATACTCTGAAGAGTTTATTTTAGGCGCTCTAATTTTAGAACGTAATTTTGTAACGATTTATTCGTTTTGCAATTATAGGTAGGTAAGTTTTTTATATATAATATATTTGTTTAGGTTATTTTAATTTTAAGATAATTAATAGTTTTCTTATCAATTTTAATTTTATATTTAATTGTATTATTTTATTGAATAAAGGTGTGTAAAAAAATGAAAAATAAACAAAAACTATTTATTTATTTATTAAATGATCACTAACAAAAGTTACATTATATTGTAGGAGCAAGTTTTTCAGTTATTATAGTAATTAAGTATATAAATCTAAATGTTCTTTCTTGTCTATCTATAAGTAGTAAAACAATTTAATTAATATCTCTTCTCAAGTTACTTTAATTTTTTAAATTGTTTTAGTATAGGTACCACGCTTGTCATTTTTCTTACATACTTATGCTTTTACCGGTGTGAACTTAGCAGCCAAAATATAGCAGCTATTATAACTCGACTAATTTAAAAAGTCAATATTTCTAAGCTTATTAATTGCAATACAAACAATGGAAATCTTATGAATTATGAAAATTCTTTCAGGAAAATTAAAAATTAACCAGATGGCAATATTATTTCTGATGAAAAATAACATTTATCAAAATATTTTCTCTGATATTAAAATATAACTTTACAAGTAGCCCACTTCAACGAAATATACAAAAATGATTTCCCACCCCCCTTACAGTGGAACCTTGATTATGAAAATTGAGTGAAAACAATCTCGTAGCAAAATAATTTTGACATTTTAACTTAGCATAAGGTTTATTGTTTTTGAACATCATTATAACTTGTTAGACAAAAAATAACTTAGGCAATGAAAAGCAACTGAAATTGTATAAAAAATTCTGATTTTCTTGTTGCTACGACAAAATAAAGTTTTTTAATATAATAATTAAGCGTCTTAGAAATCTTTCTTCATCTCACAACTTATACAGTAAATAAAGCTTTGCCTTATCTAACGAAAAATATGTTCCAAAATTCCTTACAGTGGGGCCTTGAATGAAAAAAATGAAGGAAACTACAATTTCGAAGTAAAAAATATCATATAATAATTAAGCATCTTAGAAATCTTTCTTCACCTTACAACTTATACAGTTAATAAAGCTTTGCTTTATCTATCGAAAAATGTGTTTCAAAATTCCTTACAGAGGGGACTTGACTGAAAAAATTGAGTGCGACTACAATTTCGTAGCAAAAAAATTTATGTCATAATCAAGTATCTTAGAAATGATCCTTCACCTTAAAACTTTTATAGTGAATAAAGATTTGCCTTATCTTTTGAAAAATATGTTCCAAAATTTCTTACAGTGGGGCCTTGACTGAAAAAAATGAAGGAAACTACAGTTTCATAGTAAAAAATTTCATGTCATAATTAGGCATCTTAGAAATCTTTCTTCACCTTACAACTTATACAGTTAATAAAGCTTTGCCTTATCTATCGAAAAATGTGTTTCAAAACTCCTTACAGAGGGGACTTGACTGAAAAAATTGAGTGCGACTACAATTTCGTAGTAAAAAATTTTATGTCATAATCAAGTATCTTAGAAATGATCCTTCACCTTGATACTTATATAGTGAATAAAGCTTTGCCTTATCTACCGAAAAATATGTTCCAAAATTCCTTACAGTGGGGCCTTGACTGAAAAAATTTAGTGAAACTACCATTTCGTAGTAAAAAATATCATATAATAATTAAGCATCTTAGAAATCTTTCTTCACCTTACAACTTATACAGTTAATAAAGCTTTGCTTTATCTATCGAAAAATGTATTTCAAAATTCCATACAGAGGGGACTTGACTGAAAAAATTGAGTGCGACTACAATTTCGTAGCAAAAAAATTTATGTCATAATCAAGTATCTTAGAAATGATCCTTTACCTTAAAACTTTTATAGTGAATAAAGATTTGCCTTATCTTTTGAAAAATATGATCCAAAATTTCTTACAGTGGGGCCTTGACTGAAAAAAATGAAGGAAACTACAGTTTCATAGTAAAAAATTTCATGTCATAATTAGGCATCTTAGAAATCTTTCTTCACCTTACAACTTATACAGTTAATAAAGCTTTGCCTTATCTATCGAAAAATGTGTTTCAAAATTCCTTACAGAGGGGACTTGACTGAAAAAATTGAGTGCGACTATAATTTCGTAGTAAAAAATTTTATGTCATAATCAAGTATCTTAGAAATGATCCTTCACCTTAAAATTTAAATAGTGAATAAAGCTTTGCCTTATCTATCGAAAAATATGTTCCAAAATTTCTTACAGTGGGGCCTTGACTGAAAAAATTTAGTGAAACTACCATTTCGTAGTAAAAAATATCATATAATAATTAAGCATCTTAGAAATCTTTCTTCACCTTACAACTTATACAGTTAATAAAGCTTTGCTTTATCTATCGAAAAATGTATTTCAAAATTCCATACAGAGGGGACTTGACTGAAAAAATTGAGTGCGACTACAATTTCGTAGCAAAAAAATTTATGTCATAATCAAGTATCTTAGAAATGATCCTTCACCTTAAAACTTTAATAGTGAATAAAGATTTGCCTTATCTTTTGAAAAATATGATCCAAAATTTCTTACAGTGGGGCCTTGACTGAAAAAAATGAAGGAAACTACAGTTTCATAGTAAAAAATTTCATGTCATAATTAGGCATCTTAGAAATCTTTCTTCACCTTACAACTTATACAGTTAATAAAGCTTTGCCTTATCTATCGAAAAATGTGTTTCAAAATTCCTTACAGAGGGGACTTGACTGAAAAAATTGAGTGCGACTATAATTTCGTAGTAAAAAATTTTATGTCATAATCAAGTATCTTAGAAATGATCCTTCACCTTGAAACTTATATAGTGAATAAAGCTTTGCCTTATCTATCGAAAAATATGTTCCAAAATTCCTTACAGTGGGGCCTTGACTGAAAAAATTTAGTGAAACTACCATTTCGTAGTAAAAAATATCATATAATAATTAAGCATCTTAGAAATCTTTCTTCACCTTACAACTTATACAGTTAATAAAGCTTTGCCTTATCTATCGAAAAATGTGTTTCAAAATTCCTTACAGAGGGGACTTGACTGAAAAAATTGAGTGCGGCTACAATTTCGTAGTAAAAAATTTTATGTCATAATCAAGTCATCTTAGGAAATAATCCTTCACCTTAAAACTTATATAGTGAATAAAGCTTTGCCTTATTTATCGAAAAATATGTTCCAAAATTCCTTACAGAGGGGACTTGACTGAAAAAAATTGAATGCGACTACAATTTCGTAGCAAAAAAATTTATGTCATAATCAAGTATCTTAGGAATGATCCTTGGACTGGCATGATCGCTAAGCGACCAAAGTCCCTAAATTAATTTAGAAAAAAAAAAAAAGGAATGATCCTTCACCTTAAAACTTTTATAGTGAATAAAGCTTTGCCGTTTCTTTTGAAAAATATGTTCCAAAATTTCTTACAGTGGGGCTTTGACTGAAAAAAATGAAGGAAACTACAGTTTCATAGTAAAAAATTTCATGTCATAATTAAGCATCTTAGAAATCTTTCTTCACCTTACAACTTATACAGTTAATAAAGCTTTGCCTTATCTATCGAAAAATGTGTTTCAAAATTCCTTACAGAGGGGACTTGACTGAAAAAATTGAGTGCGACTACAATTTCGTAGTAAAAATTTTTATGTCATATTCAAGTATCTTAGAAATGATCCTTCACTTTAAAACTTATATAGTGAATAAAGCTTTGCCTTATCTATCGAAAAATATGTTCCAAAATTCCTTACAGTGGGGCCTTGACTGAAAAAATTTTGTGAAACTACAATTTCGTAGTAAAAAATATCATATAATAATTAAGCATCTTAGAAATCTTTCTTCACCTTACAACTTATACAGTTAATAAAGCTTTGCTTTATCTATCGAAAAATGTATTTCAAAATTCCATACAGAGGGGACTTGACTGAAAAAATTGAGTGCGACTACAATTTCGTAGCAAAAAAATTTATGTCATAATCAAGTATCTTAGAAATGATCCTTCACCTTAAAACTTTTATAGTGAATAAAGATTTGCCTTATCTTTTGAAAAATATGATCCAAAATTTCTTACAGTGGGGCCTTGACTGAAAAAAATGAAGGAAACTACAGTTTCATAGTAAAAAATTTCATGTCATAATTAGGCATCTTAGAAATCTTTCTTCACCTTACAACTTATACAGTTAATAAAGCTTTGCCTTATCTATCGAAAAATGTGTTTCAAAATTCCTTACAGAGGGGACTTGACTGAAAAAATTGAGTGCGACTATAATTTCGTAGTAAAAAATTTCATGTCATAATCAAGTATCTTAGAAATGATCCTTCACCTTGAAACTTATATAGTGAATAAAGCTTTGCCTTATCTATCGAAAAATATGTTCCAAAATTCCTTACAGTGGGGCCTTGACTGAAAAAATTTAGTGAAACTACCATTTTGTAGTAAAAAATATCATATAATAATTAAGCATCTTAGAAATCTTTCTTCACCTTACAACTTATACAGTTAATAAAGCTTTGCCTTATCTATCGAAAAATGTGTTTCAAAATTCCTTACAGAGGGGACTTGACTGAAAAAATTGTGTGCGACTACAATTTCGTAGTAAAAAAATTTATGTCATAATCAAGTATTTTAGAAATGATCCTTCACATTAAAGCTTTTATAGTGAATAAAGCTTTGCCTTATCTTTTGAAAAATATGTTCCAAAATTTCTTACAGTGGGGCCTTGACTGAAAAAAATGAAGGAAACTACAATTTCGTAGTAAAAAATATCATATAATAATTAAGCATTTTAGAAATCTTTCTTCACCTTACAACTTATACAGTTAATAAAGCTTTGCTTTATCTATCAAAAAATGTGTTTCAAAATTCCTTACAGAGGGGACTTGACTGAAAAAATTAAGTGCGGCTACAATTTCGTAGTAAAAAATTTAATGTCATAATCAAGTATCTTAGAAATAATCCTTCACCTTAAAACTTATATAGTGAATAAAGCTTTGCCTTATTTATCGAAAAATATGTTCCAAAATTCCTTACAGAGGGGACTTGACTGAAAAAATTGAATGCGACTACAATTTCGTAGCAAAAAATTTTATGTCATAATCAAGTATCTTAGGAATGATCCTTCACCTTAAAACTTTTATAGTGAATAAAGCTTTGTCTTATCTTTTGAAAAATATGTTCCAAAATTTCTTACAGTGGGGCCTTGACTGAAAAAAATGAAGGAAACTACAATTTCGTAGTAAAAAATATCATATAATAATTAAGCATCTTAGAAATCTTTCTTCACCTTACAACTTATACAGTTAATAAAGCTTTGCCTTATCTATCGAAAAATGTGTTTCAAAATTCCTTACAGTGGGGCCTTGACTGAAAAAATTGAGTGAAACTACAATTTTGTAGTAAAAAATTTCATGTTAAAATTAAGCATCTTAGAATTCTTTCTTCACCTTACAACTTATACAGTAAATAAAGCTTTGCCTCATCTATCGAAAAATATGTTCCAAAATTCCTTACAGTGGGGCCTTGACTGAAAAAATTTAGTGAAACTACAATTTCTTAGTAAAAAATATCATATCATAATTAAGCATCTTAGAAATCTTTCTTCACCTTACAACTTATTTAACATATTTTTGATAGATGAGGCAAAGCTTTATTTACTGTATAAGTTGTAAGGTGAAGAAAGATTTCTAAGATGCTTAATTTTGACATGAAATTTTTTACTACAAAATTGTAGTTTCACTCAATTTTTTACTCTGTAATGAATTTTGAAACACATTTTTCGATAGATAAGGCAAAGCTTTATTCACTATATAAGTTTTAAGGTGAAGGATCATTTTTAAGATACTTGATTATGACATAAAATTTTTTACTACGAAATTGTAGTCGCACTCAATTTTTTCAGTCAAGTCCCCTCTGTAAGGAATTTTGAAAAACATTTTTCGATAGATAAAGCAAAGCTTTATTAACTGTATAAGTTGTAAGGTGAAGAACGATTTCTGAGATGCTTAATTATTATATGATATTTTTTACTACGAAATTGTAGTTTCCTTCATTTTTTTCAGTCAAGGCCCCACTGTAAGAAATTTTGGAACATATTTTTCAAAAGATAAGGCAAAGCTTTATTCACTATAAAAGCTTTAAGGTGAAGGATCATTTCTAAAATACTTGATTATGACATAAATTTTTTTACTACGAAATTGTAGTCGCACACAATTTTTTCAGTCAAGTCCCCTCTGTAAGGAATTTTGAAACACATTTTTCGATAGATAAGGCAAAGCTTTATAAACTGTATAAGTTGTAAGGTGAAGAAAGATTTCTAAGATGCCTAATTATGACATGAAATTTTTTACTATGAAACTGTAGTTTCCTTCATTTTTTTCAGTCAAGGCCCCACTGTAAGAAATTTTGGAACATATTTTTCAAAAGATAAGGCAAATCTTAATTCACTATAAAAGTTTTAAGGTGAAGGGTCATTTCTAAGATACTTGATTATGACATTAATTTTATTGCTACGAAATTGTAGTCGCATTCAATTTTTTCAGTCAAGTCCCCTCTGTAAGGAATTTTGGAACATATTTTTCGATAGAAAAGGCAAAGCTTTATTCACTATATAAGTTTTAAGGTGAAGGATCATTTCTAAGATACTTGATTATGACATAAAATTTTTTACTACGAAATTGTAGTCGCACACAATTTTTTCAGTCAAGTCCCCTCTGTAAGGAATTTTGAAACACATTTTTCGATAGATAAGGCAAAGCTTTATTAACTGTATAAGTTGTAAGGTGAAGAACGATTTCTGAGATGCTTAATTATTATATGATATTTTTTACTACGAAATTGTAGTTTCCTTCATTTTTTTCAGTCAAGGCCCCACTGTAAGAAATTTTGGAACATATTTTTCAAAAGATAAGGCAAAGCTTTATTCACTATAAAAGCTTTAAGGTGAAGGATCATTTCTAAAATACTTGATTATGACATAAATTTTTTTACTACGAAATTGTAGTCGCACACAATTTTTTCAGTCAAGTCCCCTCTGTAAGGAATTTTGAAACACATTTTTCGATAGATAAGGCAAAGCTTTATAAACTGTATAAGTTGTAAGGTGAAGAAAGATTTCTAAGATGCCTAATTATGACATGAAATTTTTTACTATGAAACTGTAGTTTCCTTCATTTTTTTCAGTCAAGGCCCCACTGTAAGAAATTTTGGAACATATTTTTCAAAAGATAAGGCAAATCTTAATTCACTATAAAAGTTTTAAGGTGAAGGGTCATTTCTAAGATACTTGATTATGACATAAATTTTATTGCTACGAAATTGTAGTCGCATTCAATTTTTTCAGTCAAGTCCCCTCTGTAAGGAATTTTGGAACATATTTTTCGATAGATAAGGCAAAGCTTTATTCACTATATAAGTTTTAAGGTGAAGGATCATTTCTAAGATACTTGATTATGACATAAAATTTTTTACTACGAAATTGTAGTCGCACTCAATTTTTTCAGTCAAGTCCCCCCTGTAAGGAATTTTGAAACACATTTTTTGATAGATAAAGCAAAGCTTTATTAACTGTATAAGTTGTAAGGTGAAGAAAGATTTCTAAGATGCTTAATTATTATATGATATTTTTTACTACGAAATTGTAGTTTCACTAAATTTTTTCAGTCAAGGCCCCACTGTAAGAAATTTTGGAACATATTTTTCAAAAGATAAGGCAAAGCTTTATTCACTATAAAAGCTTTAAGGTGAAGGATCATTTCTAAAATACTTGATTATGACATAAATTTTTTTACTACGAAATTGTAGTCGCACACAATTTTTTCAGTCAAGTCCCCTCTGTAAGGAATTTTGAAACACATTTTTCGATAGATAAGGCAAAGCTTTATTAACTGTATAAGTTGTAAGGTGAAGAAATATTTCTAAGATGCTTAATTATTATATGATATTTTTTAGTACGAAATGGTAGTTTCACTAAATTTTTTCCAAAATTCCTTACAGTGGGGCCTTGACTGAAAAAAATTATACAGTTAATTTGCTTTATTAACTGTATAAGTTGTAAGGTGAAGAAAGATTTCTAAGATGCCTAATTATGACATGAAATTTTTTACTATGAAACTGTAGTTTCCTTCATTTTTTTCAGTCAAGGCCCCACTGTAAGAAATTTTGGAACATATTTTTCAAAAGATAAGGCAAATCTTAATTCACTATAAAAGTTTTAAGGTGAAGGATCATTTCTAAGATACTTGATTTTGACATAAATTTTTTTGCTACGAAATTGTAGTCGCATTAAATTTTTTCAGTCAAGTCCCCTCTGTAAGGAATTTTGGAACATATTTTTCGATAGATAAGGCAAAGCTTTATTCACTATATAAGTTTTAAGGTGAAGGATCATTTCTAAGATACTTGATTATGACATAAAAATTTTTACTACGAAATTGTAGTCGCACTTAATTTTTTCAGTCAAGTCCCCTCTGTAAGGAATTTTGAAACACATTTTTCGATAGATAAAGCAAAGCTTTATTAACTGTATAAGTTGTAAGGTGAAGAAAGATTTCTAAGATGCTTAATTATTATATGATATTTTTTACTACGAAATATTAGTTTCCTTCATTTTTTTCAGTCAAGGCCCCACTGTAAGAAATTTTGGAACATATTTTTCAAAATATAAGGCAAAGCTTTATTCACTATAAAAGCTTTAAGGTGAAGGATCATTTCTAAAATACTTGATTATGACATAATTTTTTTTACTACGAAATTATAGTCGCACACAATTTTTTCAGTCAAGTCCCCTCAGTAAGGAATTTTGAAACACATTTTTCGATAGATAAGGCAAAGCTTTATTAACTGTATAAGTTGTAAGGTGAAGAAAGATTTCTAAGATGCTTAATTATGACATGAAATTTTTTACTATGAAACTGTAGTTTCCTTCATTTTTTTCAGTCAAAGCCCCACTGTAAGAAATTTTGGAACATATTTTTTAAAAGATAAGGCAAAGCTTTATTCACTATAAAAGTTTTAAGGTGAAGGATCATTCCTAAGATACTTGATTATGACATAAATTTTTTTGCTACGAAATTGTAGTCGCATTCAATTTTTTCAGTCAAGTCCCCTCTGTAAGGAATTTTGGAACATATTTTTCAATAAATAAGGCAAAGCTTTATTCACTATATAAGTTTTAAGGTGAAGGATCATTTCTAAGATACTTGATTATGACATAAAATTTTTTACTACGAAATTGTAGTCGCACTCAATTTTTTCAGTCAAGTCCCCTCTGTAAGGAATTTTGAAACACATTTTTCGATAGATAAAGCAAAGCTTTATTAACTGTATAAGTTGTAAGGTGAAGAAAGATTTCTAAGATGCTTAATTATTATATGATATTTTTTACTACGAAATGGTAGTTTCACTAAATTTTTTACAAAATTCCTTACAGTGGGGCCTTGACTGAAAAAAATTATACAGTTAATTTGCTTTATTAACTGTATAAGTTGTAAGGTGAAGAAAGATTTCTAAGATGCCTAATTATGACATGAAATTTTTTACTATGAAACTGTAGTTTCCTTCATTTTTTTCAGTCAAGGCCCCACTGTAAGAAATTTTGGAACATATTTTTCAAAAGATAAGGCAAATCTTAATTCACTATAAAAGTTTTAAGGTGAAGGATTATTTCTAAGATACTTGATTTTGACATAAATTTTTTTGCTACGAAATTGTAGTCGCATTAAATTTTTTCAGTCAAGTCCCCTCTGTAAGGAATTTTGGAACATATTTTTCGATAGATAAGGCAAAGCTTTATTCACTATATAAGTTTTAAGGTGAAGGATCATTTCTAAGATACTTGATTATGACATAAAAAATTTTACTACGAAATTGTAGTCGCACTCAATTTTTTCAGTCAAGTCCCCTCTGTAAGGAATTTTGAAACACATTTCTCGATAGATAAAGCAAAGCTTTATTAACTGTATAAGTTGTAAGGTGAAGAAAGATTTCTAAGATGCTTAATTATTATATGATATTTTTTACTACGAAATATTAGTTTCCTTCATTTTTTTCAGTCAAGGCCCCACTGTAAGAAATTTTGGAACATATTTTTCAAAATATAAGGCAAAGCTTTATTCACTATAAAAGCTTTAAGGTGAAGGATCATTTCTAAAATACTTGATTATGACATAATTTTTTTTACTACGAAATTATAGTCGCACACAATTTTTTCAGTCAAGTCCCCTCAGTAAGGAATTTTGAAACACATTTTTCGATAGATAAGGCAAAGCTTTATTAACTGTATAAGTTGTAAGGTGAAGAAAGATTTCTAAGATGCTTAATTATGACATGAAATTTTTTACTATGAAACTGTAGTTTCCTTCATTTTTTTCAGTCAAAGCCCCACTGTAAGAAATTTTGGAACATATTTTTTAAAAGATAAGGCAAAGCTTTATTCACTATAAAAGTTTAAGGTGAAGGATCATTCCTAAGATACTTGATTATGACATAAATTTTTTTGCTACGAAATTGTAGTCGCATTCAATTTTTTCAGTCAAGTCCCCTCTGTAAGGAATTTTGGAACATATTTTTCAATAAATAAGGCAAAGCTTTATTCACTATATAAGTTTTAAGGTGAAGGATCATTTCTAAGATACTTGATTATGACATAAAATTTTTTACTACGAAATTGTAGTCGCACTCAATTTTTTCAGTCAAGTCCCCTCTGTAAGGAATTTTGAAACACATTTTTCGATAGATAAAGCAAAGCTTTATTAACTGTATAAGTTGTAAGGTGAAGAAAGATTTCTAAGATGCTTAATTATTATATGATATTTTTTACTACGAAATTGTAGTTTCCTTCATTTTTTTCAGTCAAGGCCCCACTGTAAGAAATTTTGGAACATATTTTTTAAAAGATAAGGCAAAGCTTTATTCACTATAAAAGTTTTAAGGTGAAGGATCATTCCTAAGATACTTGATTATGACATAAATTTTTTTGCTACGAAATTGTAGTCGCATTCAATTTTTTCAGTCAAGTCCCCTCTGTAAGGAATTTTGGAACATATTTTTCAATAAATAAGGCAAAGCTTTATTCACTATATAAGTTTTAAGGTGAAGGATCATTTCTAAGATACTTGATTATGACATAAAATTTTTTACTACGAAATTGTAGTCGCACTCAATTTTTTCAGTCAAGTCCCCTCTGTAAGGAATTTTGAAACACATTTTTCGATAGAAAAAGCAAAGCTTTATTAACTGTATAAGTTGTAAGGTGAAGAAAGATTTCTAAGATGCTTAATTATTATATGATATTTTTTACTACGAAATTGTAGTTTCACTAAATTTTTTCAGTCAAGGCCCCACTGTAAGTAATTTTGGAACATATTTTTCGATAGATAAGGCAAAGCTTTATTTACTATATAAGTTTTAAGGTGAAGGATCATTTCTAAGATACTTGATTATGACATAAAATTTTTTACTACGAAATTGTAGTCGCACTCAATTTTTTCAGTCAAGTCCCCTCTGTAAGGAATTTTGAAACACATTTTTCGATAGATAAGGCAAAGCTTTATTAACTGTATAAGTTGTAAGGTGAAGAAAGATTTCTAAGATGCTTAATTATTATATGATATTTTTTACTACGAAATTGTAGTTTCCTTCATTTTTTTCAGTCAAGGCCCCACTGTAAGGAATTTTGAAACATATTTTTCGATAGATAAGGCAAAGCTTTATTTACTGTATAAGTTTTAAGGTGAAGGATCATTTCTAAGATGCTTGATTATGACATAAAATTTTTTACTACGAAATTGTAGTCGCACTCAATTTTTTCAGTCAAGTCCCCTCTGTAAGGAATTTTGAAACACATTTTTCGATAGATAAGGCAAAGCTTTATTAACTGTATAAGTTGTAAGGTGAAGAAAGATTCATAAGACGCTTAATTATTATATTAAAAAACTTTATTTTTTCGTAGCAACAAGAAAATCAGAATTTTTTATACAATTTCAGTTGCTTTTCATTGCCTAAGTTATTTTTTGTCTAACAAGTTATAATGATGTTCAAAAACAATAAACCTTATGCTAAGTTAAAATGTCAAAATTATTTTGCTACGAGATTGTTTTCACTCAATTTTCATAATCAAGGTTCCACTGTAAGGGGGGTGGGAAATCATTTTTGTATATTTCGTTGAAGTGGGCCACTTGTAAAGTTATATTTTAATATCAGAGAAAATATTTTGATAAATGTTATTTTTCATCAGAAATAATATTGCCATCTGGTTAATTTTTAATTTTCCTGAAAGAATTTTCATAATTCATAGGTTTTCCATTGTTTGTATTGCAATTAATAAGCTTAGAAATATTGACTTTTTAAATTAGTCGAGTTATAATAGCTGCTATATTTTGGCTGCTAAGTTCACACCGGTTATGCTTTTTGGAATCATACTGATATGATATCCTTTACGAAATAGATCATTAAAACCGTCAATTCGATTTGGGTAGACCGAAGTCTCCCCTAGATTTTGCACTTCCGGTTTTCACTAATCCAAAGGATCAACAACAAAAGAAACGTTATATTGTAGAAGCAAGTACAGTATCCACAAAAGTATATTTTTTACCAATAAGAAATCAATCAACTAAATCATTCTACTTTTGACAATGGAGTATGCTTTTTGGATGAAGCTATCGAACTATATATGTATCGATATTTAAGTATTTATTCACTAAAAAGTTAACAAATTGTAGAATTTATTAAAACATGTTTATAAGGTTCGTTTCTAGATCTATTACGATTAATTTGAGCCCTAGTCACCACATTAGGATTCCCTGTGTCGTGGTGACTAGTCTTTTTCTTAGGTCTTGCCTACAGGGTTAGACCGTAACGATGGCAAGAGCCCAGATGGATTATTCTACTAAACAAAATGGATATCAACTGCATATCAACATAAAAAAAATACAGATTGATATGCCATTACAAATAATTTAGTGGAATAAGGCCCGCCTGATAAAGTGACCATTCTTTTGTGGCATAGAGGTCTTGCAATTTTAAGAGTAGCCACTTGTGTGGACCCTTTAGCTCTAAGAATGATCTGGTGCCCACGCCAGGATGTTGGGTTACCGATTCGAAATTATACGTAGACTTAAATAGCTTCACACCAAAATAAATTCAATGAGGTAAACATGTTCAACAACCGCGGAATACATACTTTCTACATACTTCTTTTTTTTTTTATAAGACAATTTTACACATATTACTCTGGTCACAAACTAAGCTCTAGGCTTGTACTATGTGTACTTATTATAACCTACATAATATATCCATTAAATTACATAATATATCCATAAATTTATTCCATTAAGGGCCGATTCGACCAAAAGAGGGCATAACTTATACTGGGGATAGTAATGTCAAATCCCATACAAATATTTATTCGTGGATTAAATTATTAATCTGAGTACCAGAATAATTATTTGTATGTGATTTGACATTACTAATCTCGGTATAAGTTATATCCCCTTTTAGTCGAATCGGACCTAAATCCCGTAAAAAAGAAAGAGATGGAAGTATATGTTTAAGTATATAAAGCCTGGAAAGCCAAATTCTCAGAGCTCAACCACTAAAACCTCTTCTCACTCCACCGACATCATCATCGATGTCTCCGAAACTTACCTCACGACCCGCATTGTACTAAAGGAGATCTTCTAACTTACCACAGTGTAAATTGTGTATATTCTCCCCGAGATATTGCACGTGTAATAATATTTGAATTTTGGAACAGTCCCTAAATTATGGTCATTTAATAATCGTGGTCATTAACATTGTGAGTAGAATTTCCGGGGGGAAGGATACGCCCATGCCTTTAAGTCTTTCGTCGCTGCAGCATTACAAACTCAAAACAAATAACATACTATACACATACTATACACATTGCAGTTCCTCTTACGAATTTCTGACGTTTGCGATGGAAACTTTAAGTTCATGGTCACCGCAAAAAAGTTTGGCAAATTATTGACACATCTGGATACTAAACGTGTAAGATCATACTTTTTAACGCATTTCGCTGGAAATTCAGAGGTTTTAAATTGTATTATTAAACTTCACACTGTAAAGGTAATAAATGTTATTTGCTATAGAAAAAAAAAATCTCTGTTACAATATTTATGGCAAGACTAGGTATAAGTGCAAGGAATGCAGCAGCCCTCGGGTCGCAATTAAATTCAGAGAGTATTTGGTGGAGAGAACAGTGGCCGTAATTATTTTATTAATTACGGCCACTTTAAAAGAATGTCAACAGTAGTTATTATAAATTCAATTTCACGATATTGTCAAAATTAAATGTCACGTATTTACTATGAGGTTTTCACAAATTATGTTATTTGGCACGTAAGATGAATTGTTTTTATGTATCTTTATTACATTAACAGACACATTGGTACAACTCAGCTTTATAGTTGGAAAACCCACACTAGTGGTACCTGGTGTGAGTTTAAGTTGTGTCTCTTTCTCGAACTCACTTCATTAACTAACTCACTTGTTTCTTTTAACTTCATAATTTGTATTTATTACAAAATTTTAAGTACTTATTTTGACTGTAGGTATATTTTTTTGTTATCGCGTCAAGGTAATGTGGTACGTAATCATTATCGTACTACTAATACGTACGTGCTTACATCAAGCAAGGAAATTCAAACAATATGCGTTATCAAAATACTATAGACGTATTGTTATAAAATTACGTAAAAGGTTATTTTTACAATAACGTAGGTTCAGCGAACCGAATTTATGCATGTAATGCAGCGCAATCATCGGAGAACGCATGCATGTCAAATATTTGCGTGCCTTTTGTACGACTTACCTACGTAGAATATTATTTATTTATAAAACATATACAGAAATAAAATAAGTTAACCAATAAAAATTAAATAAAACAAATTTTAAATTCATAAAAATAAAAGCACTATTTTTTTTTGTTTTAAACTAATATTTAGTACTAAATATTGCTATAACGTAATGTTTCCCGAGGTCTGCAAGCCTCGGTTCCCAATGTTTCAGAAGTTTCGACCCCAAATGCTAAATGGTACAATAGCTGCTTACATGACACAGCTATACCCGCGGCTGAAGGGGCAAATAACTAATGTAGAAAACCTTTTTTTCATAAGCCCTACAATATGAGAAAAAGTTTTCTACGTTAGTTATTTGCCACATCGCAGGTTTTTATGGCCAAGAGAAAATAAGTAAAACGTAAGGAGCGGGTAGATAATGCCTAAGGCATTAGCTCGCCTATGTATATTTTTATTTTATCTGAAATAAAGAATTTAAATAAATAAAAGTTCGGTTATCAGAGCCTGACTGATAAGTATCCTAAATTCATTTTTCAATGTCATATAATTGTTGTTGACCTGGCCATCTACTGGGTGTTGTTTGTCACAATGTTTTTTTTTCAATATAAAAAAAAAAAAAAAAAATAAGAGAAAAAAAAAGTAATTTATCTTAATGTTTTTGGAAATACCAAAAACATTAAGATAAATTACTTAAAGTAAAAAAGGTACGCAGATCACTTCAACTTTTACTCACGTTACTTACTCACGATTAAGACCCCGCCACTTGTCTAAAGGTATTTTATTTGTCTATATAGGTACGAGACAATATGTATTTGTTGGAGTAATTTTAGCAATTTTTTGGAGAAAGAAATACCTACCTTTTTATTAAAAAAAATATATAGGTATAAAAATCCTTTGATACAAAAAAAAAAATGTGATAGGCATAAAAAATAAGAAAAGACACGCAGTATAAGTAAAAAAAAAACAACAGTAAAAAAAATATATTTGCTATTTCCTTTTTTTTGTTTGTGTTTTGGGGTGTTGACACAGAGAACTCTGTGGGTGTTGATTATATTCTTTCCTATACCGCAAACTTGGTTTACAGGCCGTAAAGATATCATCAGCTTTCAGCTTCCATAGCAGGGGCGAATCCCAGATTTTTATTTAGAGGAGTTTTTGACAGAAACATTATTTAAAATGTCCTAAATTGTAACGTTACGCATTTGAATTTTGTTAGACGCGCAGCAGGCAGGCCTTAATCGTCCATATAAACATAGGAAGTTTTGAATATAATTCGATGGTTTGGATATAGGTACACCTGATCATCATCCCCCTCCCCCTCCCTCTAGATTTATTAAAATAAATTGAGGTCTAAAGAATAATGGCCCCCCGCCATTATTCTTTACACCTCAAGGCGGCTTATGTCTGAATATCGGATACATTTTCTATATTTATAAAAAAAATCTTTATGTAGGTAAAACATGAGTTTACCTATACAACATGAAATTACTGTACGACCTACATACGTAGTACTTTTGCTTTATTTGCAATAAATAGGTAGATATATATAATATATAATCTACTACACATACGATACTTTTTTTTATTGGAGCAAGGAAAGTACTTTGTGTATACCTGGTATATACTTACGTTTTTCAGGAGATTAATGCAGGGATCCATTTCTTGGCTAGGCGCAGTTACGATATCGTCAGTTATTTAACGCAGCGCAAATTCTTTTTAGGCCCCCCATTTCGTAATCTAATTAAATATTTAGCTATCAATGCGGTTAAACAACAATGCATTGATCGACCCTATTACTCTACTTTGTAGGTAGAAGCATTTAGTACAGGCCAATTGTGGGCCATTGCCCAGGGCGGCCTATTGTAGGTGCGGCCCCGGCCGGGGACAAAAATCTCGCTTGATAAAAATAAAAATTGATTGAGTAAATAACAAAAAATTGTGTTTATAATATTAGTGGGATGTAAAAACTAAGTACCATGGCTGTAGGGCAGATTTAAGTGGCGGCTAGAATGAACCTAAATACACCCCTGTTTGTGGTATGCTTACGGTCAAGGGCCTTAGAGAAAATGCAGGCGAGGCGACTTGTTGCAACCTTAGTCAAAAACGTATAGAATTTGTCAGTTGATATTTTACCAAAGACCCCAGGCCCCAGGCACCAAGGCACAGTGTAAAATTAAAATAAATAAATAAAGTATCTGAAAAATAAACAAAACAGTAGAAAGAGAGTAGATTCACTGAAAATATTCAATAAGAATTTGATTAATAACATTATTAATAGGTACAGAAAGATTGGGATCATCCTATTATAAAAAAATATATATAATTCTTTACCTAGATTTTCAATAATTGAAGAGGCTCGACGACGTGCCACTACGAGCATCTTGTGTGAGTGAGGCTGGTGCCTGGTTGCGTGCTATAGCACGCAACCAGGCACCTTCCCCTTATACGGGCACGCTGCTAGATGCCAACTCACTCCGCATAGCAGTTGCTTTAAGACTGGGCTGCAAAGTCTCTAGTCAACATATCTGCATATGTGGCGATATTGCAGACGAACTAGGTCGCCATGCTCTATGCTGCCAAAAAGTGCTGGCAGGATCCCTAGACATTATGCGATCAATGATATCCTATCTAGGACGATCACATCTGCTAATATCCCCTGCATCCTCGAACCCTCGGGGATAGTTAGATCAGATGGTAAACGTCCGGATGGGATGTCATTGATTCCATTTAAACATGGTCGTGCACTGGTTTGGGATGTTACGTGTGTTGACACACTCTGTGCATCGCACATTACAACCACCCACAAAAAATCAGCAGCTGCTGCAGAATCAGCCGCACGGTCTAAACGCAACAAGTACGCGGAGATCATAATCAACCATCATTTCATTCCATTTGCAATAGAAACGATGGGCCCGTGGTCCGAGGACGCTCTGGCATTCTACCGCGAGCTTAGTGATAAGCTTCGTTTAGTTACGGGTGAACCTTTGAGTAAGGAGTATTTTATTCAAAGGGCGCTGTGCAACGGGGGAATGCAGCGAATGTCCTCGGAACACTGCGCTCATCCAATTAACTTTTTATTTTTTAGTTTTTAATTTTAAATATAATTGTTATTTCTTTTTTATAGGTACCTACTTATACTCGTATAGCTATTCAACAAAAATAACCTAATCGTATTTCCTTCTTCCAGCTGTTTAATAATCTTTTTGTTTCCATAAACATCTTCGCACTTTTTATCAATATCTAATAACAAACAAAATCAACTTACTTTTAATTTTGAGTACCTATCAAATTGACGAAAATTGTAAACTTTGTATTTAGTCACCTTCTAATGTTATTATGAAATATGTATATATTAAAACATTAGTGTTGTTTATTAATTTTAAGTACCTATAAACTATTTTTTTTTTGCGCTCTCCACCTTCGCCTAATAAAATTTTAATACATGTGTTTTATTTCTTCATTTACAATTTACCTACTAATTTTATCCTAACCTAATTTATTTAAATCCTGGAGAGAGACTCGAGAGAGATCTTGTTTCAGTTGAGATCAAAAATGATGTTTAATATACCACGAAAATTCAAACAGCGTTGTTTAAATTACCAAATACTAGAAACTGCGATAGTTTCTAGTATTTGGTTAGCTATAAAGAATATTATATTATAGACGGATTTTATTATAAACTTATACATTTAATAAAAAAAAATATTGAAAAAATCTGTATGTACACTGATTTGATAAAAAAATAGCGAGATGAATTCTATAAATAGGCTATAGAACAATAATCTATAAATTTTAGCATTCGTGTCTGTCTATCTGTTTGTTTGTTTATCGGGGCATTTAAAAACTACTGGACCGATTTTTTTTGCGTTTTTTTTTTTGTTGAATAGCTATTAGTTCTGTGGGCAACATAGGGTATATTATATTTCGATATACATACAGAGAGTTTAGGTACATGGTTTTTGGGTTTTAAGAGTCTCTTAGGAAAAGTTATTAAAAACAATAGATATAAAAAGTATTCTATGAAGCAAAGTTGGGTTTATTTCAATGACAAAAAACTTAATTAAAATATTTTTGATTTAAAAAAAAATCGTATAAAGTTGAAATATTATATCATCTGTTTGGCACTATAGTGATTGGTCCCTCAAATCATCTGTTTGGCACTATAGTGATTGGTCCCTCAAATCATCTGTTTGGCACTATAGTGATTGGTCCCTCAAATCATCTGTTTGGCACTATAGTGATTGGTCCCTCAAATCATCTGTTTGGCACTATAGTGATTGGTCCCTCAAATCATCTGTTTGGCACTATAGTGATTGGTCCCTCAAATCATCTGTTTGGCACTATAGTGATTGGTCCCTCAAATCATCTGTTTGGCACTATAGTGATTGGTCCCTCAAATCATCTGTTTGGCACTATAGTGATTGGTCCCTCAAATCATCTGTTTGGCACTATAGTGATTGGTCCCTCAAATCATCTGTTTGGCACTATAGTAATTGGTCCCTCAAATCATCTGTTTGGCACTATAGTGATTGGTCCCTCAAATCATCTGTTTGGCACTATAGTGATTGGTCCCTCAAATCAAATTACGATTAAGATAAGAAGTTTTATTATATACCTATATATATATATATATATATTTATGTATGTAGAAACCTCCACGAGACAAGATCCTAGTGACAGTTGTGGCGCGGATTTTTTGTTTATAATAAATAACACACGAAGTTGCTGTCACCAGCTAGTATATAATATTCAGTCATGTTTCGGTTTTTGTCTGTGGATGATTTTCCGGAGAATACTGCAACGATTTCTTGTCGAGGACAGTCTTCTTTGATCCTTTCATGGTGCGGTTACGAAATGGGCGATTCCACGATAAAGCAGCGAGTATATTAAAATAGTCTCGTAATGCAAATACGTCCATCGCCGCCCATTTCGTAACCGCATCATCTAACCGGCATAGTGAGAGCGATCAATGTTGTTAAACAACAATGTATTGATTCATGGACTTTGTAGGTCTGTTTACCATCAGGTAAATACAAAGTCACATGCCGTACTCCATTAAAAAACAAATCTAAAGGTATCGAATTCGGTGGGAACCCTCTAAAATCTCTGTTGACTCTATTTTGACGTCGACTGTACAAAAGAAACGCCTTCCCTTGTACCCAACAAGGGAAGGCGTAATTAATATATGGCTTTGTATGAGCTTAGCTATACGTAGGTATAAATATATGGCTTTGTGTAAGGTGCAACGTAATCGATATACTCGTATATAAGTAAAACTGGCGGTCAAGAGACAGACAGTACGCTATAACCTACGCTTTTATATAATGACATATAATGTCCTTATAAAGGCTCTAAGCTCTAGGCCGGAGAGACGGTTTGACAAGATTCTGTCTTCATTTATATAATAAGCTTTATAAGTAGTTCTTTGTCTGCAAATGCACCGGACTTCTGCCTTCTGATAAGACTTAGGTTGTAAGCTTCATAATAAATAAATCTGCGTATATACTTCTGCCATCTGAAAATAATTAGGTGGTAAGTTTTATACGAACTCAAACTGAGAATGCACCGGACTTACAACCTAATTCCGGTGCATTCTCAGTTTGAAAAGCTTACCAACAGCTTCATGATAACTAAATCTGCACATTCACGGTACTTCTGCCGTCTGAAAATAATTTGTTGGTAAGCTTTATAAGGACATACTTAGTCTGCGGATGCGCTACGGACTTCTGCTCTCTGAAAATAATTAGGTTGTAAGACTTGTAAGCTTTATAAGAAGTTAAACTGAATGGTCCAGACTTCTTCCTTCTGATAAATATTATAAGTTTGTAAGTTTCACAATAAAATTATTTATGAATTCGCCGGAATTAGTTTGTAAACTTTATTTATCTATAAGTAATTTATTCATTACAATAAACAATATTATAAAAAAAATGTTTTACATAAAAATTCAAGTTTAATTTGTAAGGTCCCATCGCGAATCTATACTCGTGATGCCTCCTCCAATTTCTTCCATTGGTCTCGATCTTTTGCTAGTTTTTAACTTATCTGCGAAGGCGCCGGACCTCTGCCTTCTAAAAATAATTAGTTTGTAAGCTTTATAAGAACTTTAGGCTATATTTAGCTAGTTCTAAGTAACCTACCATTTTTTTATAGTAACTTTTTTTTTATTGCATTAGTTTTTATATTAATTTTATTTCTATAAATAAATTGTACATATTGTACTTATATCTATATTTTTAGATTATATAATAATATAATTAAAAAAAAAGTCAACTGGTCTCTGGCACGAAGATACTCCAACTTTTTCCATTACGTTGTAGGCTAATTAATTGAAAAATTAAATTAAATCTCTTTATTTGCCTTAAAATGTGGTTACAGATGTTATCAAATTGTTATCAGCATATTTTACCGGTTTCAGCGTGCAAATCTTAAATAGGTAGTAGGTAGCTATATAATTTATTCTAAAAAAATATTTCATTAATTTATCATTTTAGTGCCTACTGCAGAGAACAGCAAAAAAGTACAACGTATCCAAAACAGCTGCGCTAGATTTTGCTTTATTATACGAAAACGACATCACGTAACTCCATACCTAATGAAAAATAACATTCTCAAAATGAAATATAGGCAAGATCTACACATGCTAAGCTTAGTATTTAGGATTATAAAAAACAAAACCCCAGCTTATTTACATGCTAGATTGGAATATCTCCGTTCCAATCGCAATGGTCTTGGTCTAATTATGAAAGGTCATCATCATAAAAGTAAAATATTTAAAGGTGCATTCGTCTTAACATCCTTTAGACTTTGGAATCAGTTGCCGCGAGATTTAAGAAGATTAGAAAACCACACTAACTTTAAAGTAAAATTAAGAAAATGGTTGATGGAATCACAAAAAAGGAATGGATGATAGATGACCCATTAAGTCTTAATAACTAGGTATACATATATAATATAAGTATAGGTAATTTGTTACATTTACTACGGTGGACCCTGAAAACCAGCGTTGTGTACTATAAAGTCACCACGCTGAAGCTGAGGGTGTACCGATTCATTAAATAATATTGAGTTTTTTAAGTTATTTTTTATTGTGGGTTCTATTTTATAAATTAGCATACGTTTTTGTATTGTTTATTTTATTGAATAAATATATTTTCTATTCTATTAAAAATATCTAAATTAACATAAAAAATTCAAAAAAAAACTGTATTCATGATCGTTTTTATTGCGTTTTCTAGTGCCATTTCTAACTCTTTGCCATCGTCAGTCTTGTCTTGGTCACACAATGAACCATTTAGTGTCAATCTGCTGACTTAATGTGTTTACTTACTTAGCCACTGATAGCCATTGAATTCCATCATGTCATAACATGGTAGGTATGTCAGTTGAGTGATTATAAACAACTATTTTTCTCAACATAAACAACCTTTCAGATATGCGTCAGGTTTCATTGTCCGAGAGATTATTTAGTACCTAGTACAAGTCACTTTTACAGACCAATTTTAGGATTCTAGAGGTAATAAAATGTATAAAGAAAATATGAAAACCTTAAATATTAACTACGTTTAAATTTCAAGTAAATTTTCTACTTTTTATTTCGTTATTATTCGTCGTATCCAAACCAGGAATCTTTAATATTATTATTATTTGTTTATTCTGGCAACACTCACAGTGTATAGTGCAGACATCATCAGTCGAAAACAAACTCCCATTAGAAACATTCCAGTACGTTTTCTCCTCCCACCAAATGCATCATATGTTTTATAAATAAACAAATTAGAAATAAACTGCAACTTTGTTTCATGCATTCCGGCGCAACGTGACTTGGGTAGGTTTAAGTACTTTTGTGAAGTACTTACTGCCACAGATCTAATTTGGTCTAGGTAGGCCTATTTAAAAATCGCGCAAGTTTTCGTTTAATCGTCGTTTCTGAAGGTCTTAAATATCTGGTTAGGTCGGTAACCTAAAAGTACCATCCGTAGAGTAAGGTTTGATACATAAGCTGCACCTACGTGCATATAATAAATAATAGCTAAAATGTTATCTATATTGTATGAATATACTTTAATTTCCGTATCACCGAATTCGTGCCCACTTTGTCATTTCAGTGTTCTATTCTATTTAATTTGATACTTCATACCAATATGTACTTACTTCATTAGATACCAATACATACCCGTATAAAGCCATAAAATACTCCTATTACTGTTTATAGCTATGCATTTGGGTGGGCCGAGCTACCGAAGTACATTTTTAGAGCTGGAACCTAAATCAAAAAAAGGAAACCAGGTTTAGGTGTCTGTCCATCTCTGGCGTCTATCAGTGACGCTGGCGCCGTCTAGGGCGCCTGTATCCAACATTTTTGACACAATTAATAAAACCTTTTTCAAAATTATATTACCTCAACTCTGTATATTCTTTTTAACGCAATTTATAAAAGTACCTACATGTTTTAATAAGTAGGTAATGAAAACAAAATGTACATCTGTAATAACAGTAGGTATATAGGTACCTACTCAGCTTTTATGTCCGCGAGAAAAGTTTCTCACGGTAAAAAAAATATTCAGCATTATCTAGCTATAATTAAATTATAAGGTAATCAATCGTTAGAAAGATTCATGTTTATTCAATGTCTAAATAATTATACATAAGTATAATTAACTTAATACTGTTACTGAAAATGAAATATTTATTTATTTACTCGTTTACTTTTTTTTTTTTAAATCTTGGTGGGCGGGACTAGAACCCACGATCCTCGCTTTCGCGGCAAGCTAACTACTCAAAAAACTACTTTTTTCAGTATTTTATATTTATGTTGTTTTTATAAATTCCTTGTTAGAATAATCTTATATATTGTTTTTTTAAGGATAAAATTGCAATGAAAAAACCTTGGTGGGCGGGACTCGAACCACGATCCTCGCTTTCGCGGCAAGGTACTCAACCACTGAGCCAACCAGATTCCAGTCACCTATTTATTCGTTTACGGATTTTATTATTATTATTGGAGCTCGACATGTGACTTCCTGAGATGATAAGCACATTATACAGTCCATTAATAGACACCAACATCATATACTTTAAAGTAAAGCTTAAAGCTGGGCTTGAAAAACCGGGAGTATAATATAAAAAAAAGACTCTCGCTAGAAACGCATTCCATTATTTTCGACTTTCGTTATTTTCGTCCGCCTTGAGAGATAAAAAAGAAATTGTTCGTACTTATTGAGTAGTGTTGAGCATAATGTGTCCATCTTTTGGGCACATTATGCATGGACGGCTTTATTTTTTTTTCAGGTCATTCAGGTGAGAAAACTATGTAACGTTGATACATAATAAAAAAATCGATCGGTTTCAACTTTAACATCGTTTAACTATCTTATTATAACTATGAATTTTAAATAAGGTTAATGTTTATCGCAATCGCCATTACAGTCTCATTCTTAATTCTTATTAAGGACACTGCATTCGCAACCGCGAAGTAGCGTTTTCCATACAAAATGATCTTTTGCACTTCCATTATCATTCAACTACTGTTTGTAGCAGAATTAAAATAATATTTATGTCGGTAATTGTATTAATTAATATTTATGTGTTGGGTTTTTTATTTAATCAGCAAGTCTACATTTTAATATTATACCTACATAAATATTTATTACGCACAACAGAAAGATTTTTTCGTAGCTACAATTACCAACATAAAAATAATTATGGGACTTCGAATAAGTACGAAGGAAGTACGTTTGTATAGGCGTCAAGTCGATTGGGGATTTGGCATTGTATCCGGAGGTCGTGGCTTCGATTCCTACTCATGGCAAAACTATGTTAGTACTTTTACTTGTAGGTCTTGCTTTACAGTTTTCCATGATCTGGATGTTTATAAAATGTAATATGTATGTATTAGTTAGTGTCGTTGTTTCTGGTACACATAGTGTATACCTATAAGCTCTTGTCACAAACTATGTGTAAAAAATGTCCTACATATTATTATTATTATTAAACGATGTTAAAGTTAAAAGTTTCCAAGGTTAGACGGGTCTTGGACACTTGGTATCCCCAGTACCACTATAATAGACAACATTTGATAGATATAAAAGGTGTGTCGTAAAAAGGTGTTATATCATTCTCCTTTATTTGTGTTCAATTCAAGGGCGACGCGTATAGATTTTTAGATCTACATAGTTACCTAGCAACCGTCCGGGACTCGATCCCATGCACACAAACACCTCCCATGGTCACGCAAACAAAATTAAATTCAATCTCCCGTATATAAATTACAAATTTCCATAACAAGAACAATCCACTTAGCTCCTCTTGTTTTATGGTAATTCTATTCTCGGCAGTTATGGTGTATACAAAGAATAATCAACTTAATTTCTAGTGGAATACGGTGGGTTTTCTAGGATCGTTGGTCTATGCATTAAAGTAAACAAATGGATGCAGCAAGTAAAATTACATCATTCTAAAACCCAGTACAATATGATTTGTTTAACGAACTGGCGATTAAAAATAGTTTGGTTAAAATTCTGAATTAGTTTTACATTGAGGTTTCGGGGATTTTAAGAAACTATCATAGACTGCTGAACAGTGTAGGCACGTCACAATCACTACTTTGTGTCGAGGCGAGCGAGAATGTTAGAAAAACAAAATGAGTCAAACATTAAAATAACATCGAACGGGTTGATATTCGAAACCGCCTATTTTATCTATTTACCTATGGTCCTTCGTATCCATAGACCATTTCACACATACAGTTACTGTACTGCTCACAAACTAATGGCCTTATTCATAAAAACTTATTAAGTTTTTTACAAACACTTTAGAAGAAGATTTAGTCTCTTTTACGCATATTTTTTTTTTTGCTAAATAAAAGAGTCAAAACCTTCAATAACTAGAGTGTTCTTCAAGGACTCAATATTTTTTTATGAATACCGGTGTAAATTTAGATTTTGTAATAATAGGCTTTGTTCCTTGTTTTTAGCTACAAAAATGAATACGCGTAAAAAAAGACAAAATATATTTTTATTAAATTGTACCTACTTCAAGGACTCAATAAGTTTTCACGAATAAAGCCATAAGTGTACTAAATATTAGAACTACGATATTAATAATACACAATACATATTATAGCTTATAAACACCCAGACCATGACAAACTGTACAAATATTGTTTTGCCTTAATATAATCATAAAATGTTCATATAGTAAAAATTTTTTTACTAATTTAATACTTCTTAGTAAATATATTCATTTACAGAAATTTTTAGTGGACCAAAACTTAACAGGAAACGATATGCTCGATCCTGAAATTTTTGATAAAAAACCTATTCCATTCTATCAGAATTATATCGACATCTTTTGTACTTACGTCGAAGACATTCACATATATGAGTTTAAACGTTAGGTTACCTACTGCTATATTCAGAGGTTTTTGCAGGGAGAAAACAGATAATGAGATAGGTTAAGGTTTAAAGAATTTTTATTTCCAAAAGACCATTACATTAACTTAACATGGAAATTATAACAAAATTTAAATATATAATACATTCGAGTTAGTGGCCTATCCTTAAACATAAAAATCAAATAAAAAGTTATATAAAGCAGAGTAGGTAAATATAAATAAAATATGAAAATAAAACATTAAAAATAGGTAGGTCGACCCTCCGATCGCTAGACAAACCCATTCGACAGTCAACTCGTGTAAAGAACTGTAAAAAAATATCATTCTCCACGCCATATAATGATATGAAAATAAGTAGGTAAATTAAACTAAAACTAAACAATACAAATAAGGTAAAACTTAATTCTAGTTAAATTATAAAACTGTTAAATAAGAGATTTGGTTAGTCTTGGTTTATCGAAACGTTTCTCCAAATGGATCTCTGTTCAAGTTCAGCTGTAAAAGAGTCAGCTGAAAACTAGAAAAGACAACTTTCCAAGAACTAAAGAGGAAAAAATAAACAAATTCTGCAAATATTAAATACTCTATGTTTAAGTCGGCACTAGATCCTAATATAGAATCAATTTTAATGCTTATTTTTAAACGTTTATTTTCAAGTTGTCGTCCAAAACGAATAATTTGAAATTAAGCGTACCACCCGTACTGTCCCGTAGTCTATGACATACGTACGAATTTCCTTAAAGAATGTCATATGAGTCCATAACTACATCCATTTAAGGAATATATTAGTTAGCAACTCCTAACACAATAAACTTAAGCGAGTTATCTTGGGACCTATCCATAAAAAAATCCTTAAGTGAAGGTTGGTTTTGACAGAAATTTCCAGTTGACGTAAAACGCCTTAGAATATGAGTATGACTTGCGCTCAACATTTGATTATCGCACACCAGCAGCCTTAGCACAACCAACCCAATACACGAGATGGAGTCGCGAATTTATGTCAAGTCCATGTTATATGAAACTCATAACTAATAATAGGTTGTTATTAAAAAATCAAAAGTATTGAGCTTTGTATGCATTGACCCCATTCATGAACTTTGTAGGTCTCCTTACTATCAGATAGATACAAAGCCATATAATTATATATAAAATATACCTACTTACAAAAATGTTGTGTAAATTTGTACCAAAATGTAATTTCAAGTATAGAGAATCAGCTATAAATTAGGTACCTATTCAACCTAAATGTCTTTGTACGTTTATCATGCACACTTCGTCAGTAGGCAGTAGATCATCATTATAATGGTATGCCTATACTTACTATGTTATATATCTAATTAATTAGCAACCAATAAAATTCATGTTCTTTTACTAAAGTAGACAAACTCATTTCCATATGACAACTAACTGACAACCATTCAAGACAAGACTATGTGTGGCCGTGCTACGCCTACAGGGCGGATGTACATACACAAATGTGGTTCTATCGCTATCTTCTACATTCAATCTCTGTCCAAAAATAATACCAACTGAAACAATAGTAAAATAAGTCCCTGACCTTGCCCAAGGCTGATATTGTATGAAACCTAATCAACTTCATGTGTTCTGGTACCGCTGACAGCGCGATAAGATAATGGACTTGTTATTATAGTAAATAGTGAGTAAAAAATGTAGTTAATTATTTGGAATGTTGCCAGCAATCTACTTACAGGGAAGTCGTTTGATTCGATTTTTATTGGTAGGTATTAAGAATCTAGACTAATAGCTATGATTGTCTGCATATTTTCGAATATAATTCGGTGTTTCTATTAAATTTCGGAATGAGTCATTCAGTTCATCATGATGACTGAATAACGCAACAATGATTTTAGATAGCAATGTAAATTCGTCATTGATGATCCTATTTGGTAGCCGCATCATTTAGCCGACTTAGTGGGGGCGATCAATGCTGTTAAAAAACAATGTATTTTTTTATCCCATTCATGAACTTTGTCGGTCTGCTTACTATCAGATAACACAACAACAAAGTCATAAGCTGTGCTCCAATAAATAAAAAAACTACCTACTTATTTATACAATGTTGTGTAAATTTGTACCAAAATATAATTTGAACATGTAAGTATAGAGAATCAGCTATAAATTAGGTACCTATTCAACCTAAATGTCTTGTACGTTTATCATGCACACTTCGTCAGTAGGCAGTAGATCATCATTATAATGGCATCATACCTATACTTACTATGTTGTATATGTAACCGTATGCAATGTCAATGAACGATAGAGTCACCTTCAGAACACAACACGCGCTTTTCGCATTTGTATCACACTTACATAAATTTTCTTCCTTATCAATTTTGATGCATTACAATATTACTTTTACCAAGTTATCAATCTTATAATAATATGTATTGATAATAAAATTATTTGTTATATTTGCAAAATGTGCATTTTTGTAAAATATACAAAAGAATTTTCAAAATAAAATGAATTAACCTAGAAAAATAAAAACATAAATCTAAAAAAACACCATATGAGGTGAGACGCCACTTGGTAGCGCTAGTATAGTAGCATTCCCACGTTGTATGGCAATGCCTATTCTGATTTTTTGAAATTTGAGTTGAAACATCTAAGAATACGAGTGTTAATTTTATTATTTTTACTGAAGTCATGAGAGTGACATTGACAGAAACTTATTAGCATCACTGTCGCTTAAATATACCCATTTTGTAATAAGTCGCAATGTCAGGTAAGTCTACCTACATCTACTCATATAGGACATTGCGACTTATTATACTATGAGTAGGTATGTATATTTATTATAATATTTATCTTCACGCCCTTCCATTTTGATGTATCTTCCCTTCAATCTTCACCTCCCTTTTACATACCTGGTATGTCATATCTTTCATCTATCATTCTTTCTTTGGGCATGTGCCCAAACTAGCGGAGCATGCCCTTCCTGATTTTCATGCCTATACTTTCTTTCAGTCCCAACTGTTCTTTAATTGCGTTATTTTGGATTCGATCCATTATTCTTGCACCGCATATTCGTCGGAATGAATACTACTGCATTAATTAATATATAGACATATAGGCAAGGTTCCCTTATACTTACAGGAGGTTGGGACCAAGGGTGTGAACCAAATTCACGATCTCCTCAACTAGACTCAGACCTATTTACAAACACTGGCTGGTGACATATCTCAGGGATGGGCCAAATAAAGACTTTATTTTTGGCACCAACTTTCTAGTTCATTTTTATAACTATAAAATAATTCCGACAGATCTAGTTTATTATATTATATTACTAACTTTTGTTAACCATTAAAATTGTAAAACAAGCTCTTATAGTTCTAACGAAACTAAATATGGGCCAGTTTCGAACTATAAGAGTTAACCTAAAAAAAATTACTGTCGCGGATATGTTGTTCCTGAGATTTAGAACTGCGTATGAAAAACCGGTGTCGGTGCGTTTTGTGCGTCGTAATTTTTTGGTAATCATGAAAGGTAGGCGCGTTTCGTGCGTTCTTGTAAATTCCAAAATAGGAATTTCACTTGTGATAGCGATTCATGCGTCCAATGTTATTATATAAAAACTAAACAATTTGTGCCATAGAGCTATAAATCGTTTCATATAGAGGTGGTATATTTAGAATCAATGCTTGAAAACCTAATGCTGAATTCATATTTGTTTAGTGTTATTGGGATAAATTAAATAGCGCAGTTGAAATCCTTACACCTTTTTACTTCTTCTCCCCATCCCTTATTGAAAAGTAAATAAAAGTTATCAATATTTTGAAAGAAGAGCCTATGTGGAACCTACCAAAATAATGTTAAGTTTCTGAGATACCTATCAACTTTTCTCAAAAATCAGTAGTAATTAAGTATTTTTTTATAGGCCAGTCTAGCCAGATAGCTGATCGGATCCGCTTCCCAAGGGTTAACGAACCTTGTTCGAATGGCTTGCTGTTTTTCGTGTGGGTAGAAAGAAAAAAGTAACCCCAAATCGGTAACCCCGAGATTCTTCATATGTGATGTGTCAAAGTCAAATTTTCCGATATATTTGATTGACCCAGAGAGATGCAGTTGTTGCCTATCAGTTTTTGGACCCCAACATAATGGAGGCAGACAAAATAGGTACATAACTTTATTATAAAGTTCAAGGTGGTTCAGTATAAAGATTCTCTTAAAGTTCAAATTGATTCATAATCATTATCTCACCTTGTCCTTTAATAATGTTAAATAAGTTATAAAAAAAGTATCTAAAAATCCCAAAAAATAAATAAAAAATACCCAATATTTTAAGTAGGTACAACTGAACTGGGGCCTTACCGGGAAGCCACATTAGAGAAGGAAGAAATCTAAATATATATTATCCACATCCCTAAATACCTACTCAAATGTTTACAAACATTTTATACAATCACACACACGCATAATATAACTATACATAGACACACTACCTACTTTTACTAACACTTTTTTTTGTAAACTAGGTAGGTATAAGCCTTTTGTATTTCTTTATAAATATAATAAATAACATATAAAAAATACGAAGATACGGTGGGCGAGTTGGCTAAAACTTATATTTAAAAACACTTAGGTCCCTGGTTCAATTCCCGGTATGTACCAATGAGTTTAATTAAATTTTTATCTAAAAATGTATATACATTTGATTATAAGTTTGTGGTTACGTTCGATCAACAAAATAATTTATTTTACAAGTTGTATTGGTGATCGAAGAATGTATCCCAGAGATTTGGGCGAGTACCGTGCATTCACCGAGAAACGCGCGTCGCCCGCCGACGAGCACATTGTCTGAGTTTCGGTGAGGTCACGGCCGTTCCTTCCTGACCACGGTCAACGACAGCGACTCAAGGTGCCCTTCGATTGTGGCCCACATCGCGTTGCTCTTGTGAATCTAACCAAACCACTGCCAATGTACTAAGTATTGAATTCATTAAAAAACATGGTTGAAAAATAACGCTTTAAATTTAAAATAAATATAAATTAAAATAAACTTGTTTTTTTTTTTTTTTAGGGCAAATTACACATTGCTCTGGTCATAAACTAAGCTCTCGGCTTGTACTATGTGTACCAGAAACAACGATATAATACATATTATATTTTATAAACACCCAGACTAGGGCTTGAGCTCCGAAATTCCGGTTTTAACAAAATTCCGGAATTCCGACATATTTGAGTATAGTTTGTAATACCGGAATTTCGATATCAAAAAAAAAAAAAAATTGTGACGGTTTGAGGCGTAGCGCGTCATTTCAATAGCTTGAACACATTGACGTTCTTGAAATTTCACTATCAACCAAATTTCTAGGACTTCATGGTTAAGGGGTCCTACCGGGAAGATCATCGACACAATCATCGCGATTTCTATCGATCGACACGTGTCGATAGAAATCGAAACTCAAATTTATGGGATTTGACATTTCTCTTCAATCGAGTATTTATACATTTTTATCAATCAACGGGTCGATCGATATGTCGATATAGCTTCTCCTTGTATAACATTTTTAAAGGAAGCCTTGAACCCCGGAATTCCGGAACTGATTGAAACCCAATACCGGAATGAAAAATGGTCCGATTTTCAAGCCCTAACCCAGACCAGTACAAACTGTACAGAAAAAACGTACTACTTAATATTTTTTGCCATGGGTGGGAATCGAACCCACGACCTCCGGATACAACGTCAAAGGCAACCACTAGTCTATAGAGGCTGTCTGAATGATCCACATACCTAAATACTTAAATGTTAGAAACATTGTATACAATCCCACACACGCATAATATAACTATACATACAAATACATTTCTAAACTAGGTAGGTATAAGCCTTTTGGATTTCTTTATAAATATAATAAGTAACATATAAAAAGATACTAGTGATATTGTAATACAAAATCCAGTCCATATAAGTCCAGAGTGCCGAGAACACTTGCTGCATTTCCCTCCTGGCTGGACCGGAGAGCTCTTCTTGGGCAAAGAAGGTTCCGAAAGGACTTTCGGATATTTTGCTCATTAGCTTACCATTTTTTTCTTACTGTAGCACGGCATGTGACTTGGTATCTACCTGGTGATCGGCTTAATAATGCGGTTACGAAACGGGCAGCAGCAAAGAGAATAATTTGCATTTCGCTGCTTTATCTTCAAATTAACTGCCCAAAGAAATTTATGCAATAGTCTCCTGAAAACCGGTGAACCCACTGACTAAAACCGAAACATGACTAGGTCCTTGACTTTTTTGCATCTGTGTTGTATTAGTGTACGAATTTATAAGAATTTTTATAAATTCGTACACTTCTACTTCACACAGAATCCGTATACGAGATAATTTTATAACGCATTTATTTTATTATATGTTTTTTTACAAAATGTTATAAATATAAACATTATTTTGATGTTTTGGCTTAATAATGCGGTTACGAAATGGGCGACAGCAAAGAAATATTTGCATTACGAGTCTACTTTACTAGCTTTGCTGCTGTATCGACAATTTTTTAACTTTAATCGTTGCAATTACTTTAACGGACACTTAATACAACTCAGCCTTGGTACCTATATGGGTTCACCGGTTTTTAGGAGATTATTGCATCAATTTCTTGTCGAAGTGGTAGTCTCCTTTCAGGGTGCGATTACGAAACGGGCGGTTGAGTTGACGATAAATAAGCGATATTATTTACCTATACCGTATTCCAATAAAAAACAATAAAAGTAGGTATCGAACATTCGGAAAAAAAACGGAGTTAATTGAGAAAATTTCATATTTACCTATGTAAAAACGCATAGATTTTACTATATACTTACCTACCTATATACAGGGTGAATTTGAAAAGATGTACTTTGGGCTAATGTGAGGTTCTGCTGATCAAATTTAACAAGTGTTCCCATGGAACACTTGTTAAATTTGATGTGTCGCCAATGAGAAAAAAATTTGGCTTCCCCATACAAATTGGTAATTTTAACATTACTAGTCTGTATGGTATGGAGTCTATGGAGTAGGCAATTTTTTCAAAGTAACCCTGTTTATATATATATACCTATACTATACTTTTTGTGTCTGACATTAAAGATTTTTAGAAAAAGTACTGGAAGACGCGAGTAATAAGTATTGAAGATACCGTACAGCTCGGAGACAAAACCTCATAACGCCACGTGGAGTCACATGTGCCTGCTGACCATTGTGGCGTAGTTTTTTTTTATTTATAAGAAATAACGTGCGCACAAAGTTGCGGGCACCAACTAGTAATAAATATAAACAATAAAGTTGTACCTACAACAAAGATTAAGATACATACTTATTTTTTATTGAGGTAGGACAGTTTTTTTTAATTCATACGAAATTAACAATTTGGCACTACTTAAGCAAGGTACTACGAGTAAATAGGCACTATAATACACAGAGCTAGGTATAACTCTGAGGCTCTACCATGGGTTTGTAGAAACGTAACGTATTTACTTACGTATACGTGAGCATCAACCAATAGGATCGCTTTATTTTTGGTAACAGGATTGAATAAAACGATCCTATTGGTTGTTGCTCACGAATACCTACATTACGTTCTACAATGCGCAACCCCATGGTAGGTAGAGCCTTTGTGCTATAATAGCACTAATTTAACCATAACTAGGTAAGTGCACTGCTATATGACAATTTATAACCTTGATAATTATCTACTTACATTGTCAGAATTCAATCGAATGCGTAAATGTCCATAAATAAAAAGACCTTGAATTAATATTTAATGCGCAAAACACGGAATCCTTTGGGGTTCATTTCACTACATACCTAATTTAAGAATAAAATAAAATATTAGAAGATCTCAAACTATTTAGGTTGAGATCTTCTAATTCGAGTCTAATTGTGACGTGATAGTGATACCTACATTTAAGTGATTGATGAATGACGTTACGTTAGTGTTATCGAACTGCGTGCTCACTTGTTTCAATGCGTAATAAAATCTTCCAAATATGACAATTTATACTTTTAAAGTGTGTTGTTACTTCCTTTTATATTTTTTCTTTTTTGCCATTTGCCATCATTTCACTACATACAGGTATAAAAATAATATAAAATAAAATATTAGATCACAAACTATCTCGATTGAGATCTTCTAATCCGAATCTAATTGTGACGTGATAGTGATACCTACATTTAAGTGATTGATGAATGAAGTTACGTTAGTGTTATCGCCATGCGTGCTCACTTTGTTTCAATGCCTAATAAAATATTCCAAATACCTGTGAGAATTTATACTTTTAAAGTGTGTTGACACTTCCTTATATTGTTCATGCTTTCAGTTTGTATTAAAAAGCGCAAAATAATCGAGCTGATAAATAAATGTTTGGATACTAAGACAGACTACTGTAGACTGCACCACGGGTTTTTAGTATTCCAATATAATAACGCCTTCAGAATACTATAAATTGGTCCAGTAGATACCTACCCCGATAACCAAACAAACAGAGATGAATTCTAAAAATTATACCTAGATTATTTTGTTTTATAGCTGTCTCTAATCCCGACAATAATTTTTTAAACAGATCAATATATACAGATTTTTTTCATTTACAATTTTAGTATATGTAGATATAGATAGATACATATTATTATGTTAATCAGTCAGTCAGGTCCATGGCCACTGCATTTATATGAGTATCATCTTTATTCGGAGCTAAGTAGGTACCCTAACTGTTGCAATATTGTAGCAAATAGATAATACTAATTAATTCTACTGTGCATATCACGATTCGTTCAACGTGATTCTAGTAGGTAGGTACTATAGGTGTTGATAGGTTTAATGAATATTTATAAATGCATTAGTCAAATGACGTCAGTTAGTCCAATTATTGTGCTTATTTTTCATTATACTTAATATTAAAAATAAATACTTATTAAGAAAATGACCACCCCATTTTCTGGAAAACCAGGAATAGTTAGGGAATTTTCAGTATCTGGAAAAATCAGGGAAATGTCAGCGTAAACGTTGGAAGGTCAGGGAAAAATACCAAAAAATATAGAGAAAAATAATAAATATCGATTTTCCAATAAATTTTACCTCAAAAACTTTTCTCCAAAAAAATAAATTAATAAACGGGCAATTTAAAATTTTCGAGAAAAAATAACTTTCTTTCCGAATCTCATTAAGGTCAGGGAAAAATCTAAAAGTCGTATCCAAAAAAGAAGTGAGCACCCTAAAAATTGTTGTAGTAGGTTAGCTTGGAACGCGTACGAATTAAGATATTTAGGACATTTCACGAGTTGCACCAAAATTACATCAATGTTTACAATTTACATTGATGTAAATTAAAGAGTGATTAAAGCGATTAAGGTTATAAATGTATGAACCAGCTGTTATTCGACTTTCAAAATAAAAATAACCAAATGTAGGTATATGTTTAGCCTATGTAGCATCAAATTAATGCAGTTTAAGTCTGAGTTGCACCAAAGTAATTGTAACGAATAAAATTTAAAATGGCGTTAAATGTACCGGTTTTATTTTGAAAGTCGAATGACAGTTACATGGTACATTCGACGCCATTTTTAAATTTACTTTAATCGTTACAATTGCTTTAAGGAACACTTTGGTGCAACTCAGACTTAAACTACATTAATTTGATGTTACATAAGCTAAACATATACCTATTTAAAGTAATTGTAACGATTAAAATAAAAAATGGCGTCAAATGTACCAGTTTTATTTTGAAAGTCAAATGACAGTTGGTACATTCGACGCCATTTTCAAATTAATCGTTACAATTGCTTTAAGGGATACTTTGGTGTGCTTTGGTGCAACTCACGACATAAACTACATTAATTTGATGCGGCATAGGCAAAACATATACCTACATTTAATGTTGTCAAATTCATTAGGAGTTTGCATAATATTAAAAATGCCATAGTAACTCTATGTGATGTCTGTTACCTTTTCACACCCAACCCGCTAAACCTAAATTTATGTTTTTTTGTATGGAGATACTTTAAAACCCTGGGAAGGACAGAACTCCACTTCCATAAATGCGAAAATGACTCTCGTCTATCGGTCTGTTACCTTTCTGGACCGATTTATGTGGTTTTTTGATGGTTGAATAGCTGTTAGCCCTGGGGGTAAAATATGGTATATTATATTTCGTTATACGAGTATATGCATAAAGTTCAGATATGTAGTGTGTTTGTGTTTTAAAGTCTCTTAGGAAAACTTTTTAAATACACCAGATAGAAAGAAGTGTTCTATAAGGCACAGTTTGGAATATTGTAATGACAATGTCATTATAATATACTTATCCAACTTTGTCTTGTGTTATTATGACATAAAGCTGCAATAAAATATTTTTGAAGTTATCGTTATATTTGAGAAACAAAATTTATTTTACGTATTCATTTTTAGTAGGTACCTACCATGAAGCTAAAAAAACGCGCCCCGCGGAGGGGCACGGTTTTTACCTTCATGGTACCTACCTATAAAGTTGACATGTTATGTCAACTTTACCAGACGGGTAGGGTGACCCTCTGTCCATCGTTTTTACATAATACTCCCGACATTATAATTTTTTTCATTAATTTACCGACTGGTAAAAAATAAACAGTTTATAATTTTAAATTCTTTATTGATACAGCAATATTACAATATTTCCATAATATGTATATATACGTCATATTTTACATAAAAAATAATTATATTCAGTACATATAAATTATTTATAAATATACTTTCATACGATTTTTAAGATCTTATATTAATTTCAATTTGATCATCAAACTACTTTCAAAATAGTGCTGTATTCACAACCCAATTAAAACATTAAGTTATTATAACAATTAGCAAGCAATATTGAAACAACAAATACTTATGTATATCACCCACTAAACAAATTAACATACATAGATACCTACTAAACTCAATTTTCAAGTTGTATCGCCCATGAAAATATGAAAAAAATAGCGATATAGATGCTAGGGTCATACGATTAAAAATCGATTGGGTAATGTCAATTTAGCAGACTTGGTTTAGAAATTGTCTTTGGTTATAAAATGTCTTATAACATTTTATAATAAACCTCAATAAGTGAATATTGAACAATTGGGTAACTTCATTTGAGGTATTATAAGAAATAAAATACCTACAGATATTAAAATGACTATTAACATATTGCCAAGTACACTAAAGTTTTGTCGGCAAATGTGAAAGTACAGTCGGCAACAAACTACCCATTTCCGTTAGTTCTTTCTTCTACCTCTTAAAACAATAAATTCAGATTTGAAAGGAAGAGGATGGGTAGTTTGAACTGTTGCCGACTGTACGTACAACATTATTACATATAAGTTAAAGGTACATTGTCGCTAGAAAATCAGCCAAAATAATATTGGCATACTATCCAATGGGGTAGGTACCTAATGAAGTATATGAAGCAAATATTGTTACAAATATAGATTGTTTTGATACATTCCTGATGCAATATTGAAATATTAATAATATTCTGTTATAATATATACACAATGGCTTGCAATCAATATCATTATGTAAGAGTAATAATATTAAAATCATTGACAAAGAGAATGGATACTTATTCTCTAATATATTTACACAAATGGCAACACAAGTGGCACAATAAATTTTGGTTTAACAAATCCTTTACTACATTATCTTAATATTAAACAAAATTTATAAAAATATAGTCATTATAATTTTTAGTTAAATTCAGATAAAAGATATTGTACTAAAATAGTATGACACATTGATATATTTATTGTTATTACGTTATTTTCGACGTGTATACATAATGGAATTATAAATTAATAACAAACAATCATAAATAATTTTATAAAATCACAAATAAGCAACCACTTAAATATAAAAAGTAAAAAAAATAATTAAACATTATTTGAATTCATACTTTTAATAATAATCATTGTACCTATGTAGCAACAAACCCTACAATAATTAACTAACTTAGAGATGTTTACTATATTATATTACATTCAAAGAATAATCCTAAAACAGACTTTAAGACCGACACATCATAACTTAGAACACCGGTGCGTACAACCACTTATTTAATATCTTAAAATATAATTAATTGTTCCTTATAACTAAGGTAAGTGCCAATACCGACCTTTCCGATAATTATAATATAACAAATTTTATTTGGACGATGATTACCATTTTCTCTTTCATCCAACTTTTTAATGATAACATTCTGACTTGAACAGTATGGATTAACAAAGTGCTATTATACCTTGGATGTTCCCTAAGGCGAAAAAGTCTAAAAAATAATAACATATAATGGCCGCCATAGCGAACTCGGTTTGGGTTTATCGTTTTTGTATACATATGATGTAGATTTAAGAAGTGCGATCGAAACGAATATATATTTTAGAAACTACTTTAGAAAGGGCACCTCCCCATTATTTATACTTCCAAGCGCCATACCTACCAAAGTTTAGTTACATTGAGTAGGCAGTAGTCACTCACCAAACAAGTTGTAGAACTTGACTTCTCTAACCAGGAGCTACATAGGTAGTTGGTTTATAATGATATTACTACAACTTAATTAAGTTTAAAACCCATCTGTGTTGACAGAAAAATAGAAGCACTTATATTCTAAGCTTAGTAACTGTCGTATCGCAAGTAATCAAACATTTCATAAATTTCATGAAAATTGGCAACATGAAGTCCAAAATACTATTTGACACATTAACATCCTATTTTTTCAGTCATAATTTCATTTAATCCTATCCAGTTCGTTAGTGGAACCCTGCGAACAATATTCATATTGTATCCGACCTCATAATGCAGTCCAACCTTAGTGCCGTAGTATTTAAATTACATTCTTATGTTACTTTGTACATGTATATAATAACTGGAACACATACAGATGGGGACTGAACTCAAGAATGCAAAAATATAGACTGCAAGTGACCTAGTAATGTTTTGGTTATAGCTTCTGGGTTCACCAGATTTTTAGAATCCATTGATTTCTTGTCAAGGTGGTAGTCTCAGGTTGTGGTTACCAAACGTTAATTGCTTTAGATTTGATAATTAAGCAGCAAGGATATTGAAGTAGTCTTAATGCAATTTCGTCTTTGTCACCGCCCGTTTTGTAACTGCATAATTTAGCCAGCTAGCCCGCAGTGAGAGATCAATATTGTTAAACAACAATTTATCAACCATATGTCACATGCTAATCTCCAATAAAAAATCCTAGTCATATTACTCCAAAACCAAATTCATTTAGCTCAGTCCCCATACTTATTTTGTTACAAAAATTATTATGTACAGGGATAGCTTGGTAATTAGGTATAATTAACACCCCACACAGACATCCACTGTATGATATAACTACCTACTCTTATTTAAAACATAATCAGAACATCAATTTATAGTAGACTATGCAAAAAACTACAGAAATACCTGAACTCAACAGAATATAATATAACAAAGTTTATGCAAACATGCATAATGAAAGTAATAACATAACCATTTTCAATAATCAATCTACTATCTTTCTTTTGTTAGATATTAAATACCAGTCAATAGTAAATGAGATATTTTAGTTGTCTGTCAAAAAATATAGTTAAGAATGAGCATTCGAAAACAAGTGCTAGCAAAAATGGACACAAAATGCTAAAATTCTGATAAACATATTTGTCCATGCCTAATCCATGTTGTGCAGTGTTCTTTTGTAAGTTATAGTGTAATGAATATACCATTTCTGGCTAAGATAGATATTGCACATTATTCTTAGCTATCTCACAGAATATATATTGGTACTGTCCTACAATATGATGAAACTTCAGTCTTTACTTATAATTTATTAAATTAAAAAAAAAATACAATTTAAATCATCATCAGTAGGTATTTGAAGTCTTACTCCTAAAAATATAAAGATTAGCTTTATATTTTTGTAAAATTCAAATGGGTAATATTTTAATTAATCAAGTAAAGCAGTTATTTTCTTGTTGAAGTCCATAAATTTTATGCACTTAAAGTCTTAGCAGTGCATCCTCTGCCAAGCTTTGGAGCCCAGTGGCAACATTCTGTTTCTTATAATGTGAGCGCTAGATTGTCAAAATAACGAATACCATTATTAGCACTCTCTCCTCCAATCAGCGATGGTTAAAAAACCACTCTGATTGGAGGAGAGTGCTCTAATAGCGGAAATCATTATTTTGACAATCTAACGCTCACATTAAACAAACAGTATGTGGCCACTGCCCTTACCTATTTATTGTCTGTGCAAAATAAATATTTATGGCAAATTTAGTGCAGTCACCAATTTCTTATATGAGTTAGAAAAGATCTGGTTCAATTATTACCCATGATACTTTTATCAACCAGTATTAAGTTAGGAATATTGAAATTTTAAAAATAGCACCTAACAACAATGAAAAATTGACTTCAAAACACTATTCATCAGATAATAAAATCCTCATAATATTGAGTATGGACAAAATAGATAAGATAAATAAAATATATCCTCAAATCAAAACATAGTTACAAAATACATTAATTATTTTTTAATACTTGCTATATTAAATTACCAATAATATAAAAAAAAATTATCAAGAGTTTCTTTTAATGTGGTAACTATGTGGTAAAATAAATTACTTATTATAGCAAGGTCTTTGGATATTTGTAATAATTTTAAACAACTATTACTTCCTGTACATTTCAATCCAGTCCATAATCTAAAACTTAGGAACGAAAACCACTATAGCACATAACTGAACTTTACACTATGTTGTGTCTTTTTAGGTCCTGAAATTCTTCATTTTCACTATTTTTCCTTTTTCTGGTATCAAATTGTACCCCAGTATCAATGACAACCTTTTCGCTTTTCTTTATAGCAGAGATAATGTTATCTTTAGATGGTGGGACTATTTTTATAGGGTTTACACTCTCATTGTGTGATGGTTCCACTAAGTGCATTACAATACGCTCCAGACGCTGTGGTTGTTCTACAGGGATCTCAGTCACTACTGGCTTTACTGGTTGATTATTTGCCTTTATATTTGCAATCATGGAATACTTTCTTTTCATTTCTTCCATCATATGTTTACCAGACTCTTCGCTAATAACACTATTAATGCAGACAAAACTCTGAACTTGTCTAGTAGTTTCATCAATTTCTAGAAATCCTCTAGTTCTCATATATAAAAAGTCACCTGTCCTAGACATTAGTCTGTAGTATGACTCACCAAATTCTTTGCTCTGGTCATACATTTGGCGTAAAACACAAATTACCCAACGGACATCTTCTTTATGCATGTAGTAGAAAGCTGAAGTTCCTGTTACTTCATCTGTCATATAACCTGCTACTAGAGATATGCTTTGGTCTACTTGCACTATTCTTCCATCAATAAGATGCCTGGTCCAATATTCAGAATAGGCAGTAGGTGGTGACAAACGAGGTGGTAATGCATTGGGTATCAGCCTCACCATCCCAATGAATACATAATCATTTCCACTGGATGAGAATGTTCTGATCTGACGCACTCTTGCCCTCCTAATAATTTGTTCATCCTTTACTGCACTAGTCGAAGCATAGTCAGCTTTACGAATTGACCCATCAAAGCGGCAATATTCATATTTAGGTGGATCTGCTCTAGCTCCAGCTCTCATAAGGCGCACGGTAAAATCATGCCGAGTATTATACAGATCACTGTTTTCTTGGCCTGTACGTAGCTCTGGAGGATAAATATGTTGACGAAGAATTTCTGCATCTTCCTGGTGAACATAATCATAAATATTGTTACCAAGGAGATCAATGTAACAATGACCTAATTTCTCATGTACATTGGGTGATATATTAGAAATGCGACCTCTGCAGGTAATTGTAATGATAAATCCACCAAGAACATCAAGAAAACCTAATATTTTGGACCAGGATTCAGTATGGCTACATTTGACAGTGGCCCCAAACACATGATGATTACGGAGTTCATTAGCAGCGAGCCGTAGCACACTAGTCTTATCAATTTTACGCGGAGAATGTGTGGCTGGAGGCAAAAGAGAGACCAATTCGTTAATTAACAAATTGTATTGGCTTCGACGTTGCTTCTCAGCTTTAATACGAGATTCACGATCACTAGATTTCGGTGGTGGTAAAACCTTGTGGGTGTCCGATGGTTCATACTGAAGTGTTGGGGAAGGCACGGTCCCCGATACGCTAAATTCTAATATAGGCGACTGCCCTGTATCTCCTCCGCACAGACCAGGGATCGCCGTCAAATCTTCAAAGGAATTCATCCCAAATTCACAAGTTTCAAGTTCGTCACAAGAAATCATATTGCTTTTACACTTCACATTTTATGATAACATTGTTGTTTACTTTTTGCTACACAGTTACGATGACTACAAATTTATTTAGCATTTGATAAACTGAAACCCAAAACTTAAATAAATCAGTATTAATTAAAATTTATGTATTTTTTTATTAATATTGCACTACCACCACGATAACAACAAAAATCTGACTGAATTGGACTGAATGACTGACGACAAAATGCGCTGTGCTAATCAGCTAATGACTGAACGAACGTACGAACTATTTCATTATAGCCTGTTCCAAAATCCAAATATTATTTCCCGTGCAATGTCTCGGGGAAAAGAAAGAGATGGTAATATGGAATATACACAAATTACATATCTCTGCCTCTTTCTTTTTCCCGAGAGATCGCACAGGTAAATTATTACCCTGCTTTGGAAAGCAGCCTTAATTCAATGAATGAATGTAGTTCTCGGCTAGATGCTTGAACTGGGGCCTCGATCTGTCAATGTGTTGATAATTCATTGTATTGATAATTTGAGTTGTCATTACTCTTATTTCCAATGCAATAATTATAACAGCTCCAATGCAATCAAGCACGATAGCGATCTGTCAAAATTTAGTTTCATAGGGGCAGTTCTTGACAAGAACTAAAATAAGAAGAATACAGAAATGCCCAAAGACCTAAAATCGACTATCGAACGAAATATTAGCGTTGTTCGTTATTAATTCGTGCGTTGTTCGTTATTTCCACAGGTTATTTCGTTTAAACTGAAAATGAGGCGCAAAAAGATCATAATTTAATATATAAACTCATTAACTCAAAAGAAAAATTTCATTTCAATGATATTAAAAATATGTGAAATATATGAAAAATTTCAAATCTCCTTGAAAAATTTCAAATCGAGGAGTAAAGTAAATATGTTTTACATTATGAAAATTCATTATTTATATTATAATTGGATTTTATTGCGTCTCTCCAATTATATAGAAAAAAAGTTACGAGTCTTGTTTGGACATACCTTGCCTTCCGCTAAAAAATAAATTGATTGTTGCCTAGGGATTCCCTACCCGAGCCACTCACGTGCGCAAAAACATTTGTACAAACCTTATCCACGGGACGGAAAATGAAAATAGGCGAATGTACAAAAACACACACATTTATTCGCGAATACAGTTCTTGTGGGGTGTAATAAATAATGGATACACATAGTTACTTATTAATAATCATATATTAGAAAGAAAATTAAATTATTCATTTTAATTGACAACTCAGAATGTGACAATTAATGTCACATTACTTTTTCATAACACTTTACCTAAATTCATAACATTAATATAGGACGCGATTTCTAATAACTACAACAGTCTTATCACTTGTTGGTTCGCGTACAAGTACAGAAGCTCCACTCCGAAAGATCAATTAAATAAAGCGACTTTTGCACCGACACAATAAAGCTCAGTTCAGATCGCACAGTGCTAATGGCATACATTTATATTCACCTAAAGTTGCCTCTCTTTCTATCGCGTCATTCTTTACTTTTCTGACGACGTTAGGGTTGTCTTCTTTTAAACAAAATCTAGGTTAGGTACTTAGGTGTAAGTACGTAGATCATAAAACAAGTTTATTTTAGGATGTCTGCTGCATAGGTATTTTAACCTAAGGAGATACGGAAGCCATAAGGCACACTACATTGTCTATAAAACTAAATATTGCTTTTCGGTGTATAGGCACAAAAGAAATAATAGTAGGTACAAGTAGTATAGGTAGATTATGTAAAATGATATAAGTGCGAATAATACCTTTAAAGGAAACAGTTTGTACCTACCTACTAAGCTGAAAGAAAAGCTTTGCCTCATTATATTTGCTTATATGTATCATCACGGGTGCCTTACGACGCCCGAGACCGCCTAGACGGCCCCAGGGTACCCAGCGGAGGGGTTTTAATCCCACCTCGTCGTAGCCGATGGTATGAGTCTACACCGAACAAGTGGCTAGCTCGTCGCGATGTTTTGAATAGACTCAATAACCCATCTATAAACAGTTTCAGAAGTTGGTATATTGAAACCGGGACCGACAGCTTAACGTGCTCTCCGAGGCACTATAGTGGTGTTGTCAAACAAATGTACATATTTTTTTTAATTAATAACTCATTGGAATACACCGGGATTCGAACCAGGGACCTAAGTGTTTTTAAGTCCAAGGTCTAACCAACTAGGCCACCGCGTATATTAAATATTAGTGCACTAACTACACTTATCAAACAAATCTATATACTATAGTAATTAAATATCTAACAAAGTACGTAAATACGAGAGACTAATGCCCGATTTCACCAACGATCCCTAACTTTAAAGGAACCCCTAAATAAGACTTTTCACATATTTGCTATGCAACAACTGTCATTAATTGTCCCTTAACTTAGTTAGGGGCTCCCTAAGAGTTGGTAAAATTGGGTATTAGATAACTATAACAAAGGACAACATTTGGTACATAGGAAAGGTGGCGAGTAATGAAAATTCGCATTCTTATAAACAGACTACTAGACACAGGTTTTGATATTGTTTTAGTATACCTGCCTAATAATAACCGTAGTAGACGACAGGCGTTGATTTATTTACCTTTTGAGGTCCTTTGGAAGTTTGAAAAACTTAAGGTGCGGATCTTTGTTACTATTATTTAAGCAACCGAATGTGGCACAATAAGCTTTAGACCTCATTTAAATTAATATTAAATATCGCGACGAGCGTGTGAGTATCATACAAACGTGCGACTCGGCCGGTGCGCGGCAGCTCACTGCGGCAGCCCTCAAAAATAAAACCCATCCGTGGGTACGGCCGGGTAATTGTAGCTTCATACCTAAAGCGCGGAGTGGAACACCCCAGGGGCTCTAGAGAAAAATCAGGCGAGGCGACATGTCCCGTCGCCTCGCCTGATTTTTCATACATACGTTTTTGACAGTGACAGTAGGCGTGAGGTACGCTGTCATCTGCCAAAGTCTATACAGTTTTATTTGAAGGCGACACGACACGTCGCCTGCCTGATTTTTCTCTAAGGCCCCTGGGGCTTTATTCCGAATTTGCACCGCTAAACACGACAAGACGTTGCGTAAACTATAAATATTGAAATATAAGTTCTATTCTAATAAATATAGAGTTGAAATTCCAATGCTCATAAGATGTTAAAACTTGCGAAGAATTCGTGTATTTCAAGATAGCGGCATTATTATAGCCAACCTAATACAGACTATATTACCATTGAAATAGAACTTATATTTCAATATCTAGAGTTTACGCAACGTCTTGTCGTGTTTAACGTTTGAAAACTCGGAATAAGGCCCCTGCGTCCATATTCTGTTTCTTATAACGTGATCGCTAGATTGTCAAAATAACGAATTCCGTTATAAGCGCGCTCTCCTCCAATCAGCGAAGGTTAAAAAACTACTCTGACTGGAGGAGAGCACGCTAATAGCGGAAATCGTTATTATGACAGTCTAACGATCACGTTATAAGAAATTGAATGTGGCCGCTGGTATAGTACAACGTTTGTTTCGGCTGTTGTGACGATACCACGTCAAAGTGTCAACACTCGCCGTTTCGAAGCGCGTTCCGTTTTTGCAAAAATAATATGTTTTGGTTTTGAAATTAGAAAATAATGGACCAATTTAAATAAAAAATATTTTGTCAGATGTATTTCTAGATAAAAAAGGCACAACATATACGAAATATACATATTTTAGAGTTACTTACATGCATATTCCCTAGTCAATCATTCCACAGATAAATTCATTCATTCATTAATCTGTCTGTGGCTGGCTGTACGACTTGCCGTAGTACGTAGTACTCTATACTCTATTTTATCTGTGGACTTGCCCAATGCCCATTAATCTATGGACTTGCCTTGCCGCCGCGGGAGAATAGAATATTTTGTTTTTTTTCTGATTGATATTGTTTGTTGTGTTTTAAAATTACTATTTCATTAGCTTTTGCTGTTTGTATTTACTGTTTAACACAGTGAAATGATAAAAAACTCCAAATGTTTTTTTATAAATAATTACTTTGAAATGTTTTCCTTTGTAAAGATAACAAGATAGTACTAAACCGGTTTTTAAACTATAAATAAACAGATTAGAACTCCACGAAACGGAAATTGGACGCATAAAATGAAAAAAATAATTAAAGTTTATTTTCTGTTATTTCTATACATAAACTTTATCGTCGCCGATAGTAAGTATATTTTTACAATATCATTTTATTATATTTTCTACCTACTACTAAAAAAATCCAAATAAGCCCTCTGACGTCATATCATGATATAAATATTGAATACTATCCACATAGGTTAAAGTATCTATAAATTTCATAAAATTGTTTTAAGAGTTTAGACCACTGAGCAAATCAAACAAACCCTATAGTTTTCAGGGCTTCAATTCAACCCCCCATGTGTTCGGTTTTAGCTAAACCAACTTGTGAACTGCTTATTGATTATTTATATGGGTTATTGAGTCTATCCATATTCTGTGACACACAGGTGTAGGCTCAGAATACCATTGGCTACAATGTGGTGGAAATAAACCCCACTACTGGGTACCATGTATCTTGGAAGAATTTAGAAGTTTCATTATTAATGAACCATTTTTGTAAAATCACTTGTCTATTACCTAGTTGATATACGCCTTAATACAAATTTTGATGGTGGTAATACTGAACCTTAATATATCCATGAAGGTCCAACACTTAATATTATATACTATATAAGTTGTCAAAAGTAGTACCACAAGTTGCCAACTATAACTTGTTTGTACTACTTTTGACAACTTACATAAATAAGACAGGGTTTTATTATTTTTTTATAGTTGGTGACCAATGTACACATGTTGATTATGAGGATGCGACCTGTATTCTGGCTACTGATTGTGCTGTGGCAGTAAGGTCAGTGAGAATAACTGATAACAAAATTTATTACCTAGTAAATAAGTGATAAAACTAAAATAATCACAAGTATTTTCTTTATCTCTTTAATTATATTCTTTAGTTCCTAGCAAAATACAAGTGTTATTATAATTGTACTACTTGTGAAATAGCAGAGTAACCACCGACTCCGATACCGTGAGATCTTGTTTGAGTTAACATCGAGAACGATGTTTTTAGTACCACGAAAAGTTAAACATCATTATTTGAATTGCCCATTGCATAACTAGTTCGAGTACTCAATTAATTACAAAAAAATATATATAATATTATAAAGTTTGTAAATATGATTTGTATGAAATGACGTCATAGGCATTGCATTTCCCATTAGTGTGGCCGTAGCAGAACAGATTTTAGGAATATAAAATACAACTTTTTAAATATTACTTTTTATTATGTTTATTAAAATGGAGAATTTATCTTCATTAATATTATTTTCATCAAGCTGTTTATCCCAGCTTCACACTGGCTTACTAAGAATAAAATGAGACCAAATATTTCCCTTTAGTATAAGCAAATTAACTGAAATAATTGGTCAGGAAAACATGGAAAAGGGAATTTTCAGAGACTGGAAAAATCATGGAAATGTCAGGGAAAATATTTAAAGTACACACAACTTGCTACTGTAAATGACTGGCAATCTAAAAGGGGCAATACTATCTAAGTTCAAAATATGCTTATTTTGTTTAAGAATGTGAAGTAATAATATAATAAAAGTATATTTATTTCATCAAAAAAAGACTGCAAATACAGAGAAATCAAGTAAGGCGGTGTTGGCTATGGCTACTTTGGCGTCTAAACTAGATAAGTTTCTGTACTATAGTATAGATACCAGCCAGTTCAGTTGCGGTGTATAAAATATTTAGGTTATATATTAATTTAATTTTTCTCCGTCTTCTAAATTTCTAATTAATAGTAAAATAAATGAAGAAATACAATAATACATTTTACACATAAATATATTACGTAAATTATAATATATATAGTAAAGAGAAACATATATAATTAGACACATAAATCCTATCACCTAATACACAAATACTTTCATAAACATGAGGGATGTTCATGAAAATACTTGTGCAGTATTAGGATAATATGAGTGAAAATGAATAAAATAAATATTATTAAATAAAATTATGTAAAGTTTTTAAATATCAATATGTAATAGGTGGTTATTACTAGATATTATTCAGAAGATATACTGATAAGTACTCATACATTTTTTTTTTAAGTTACTTATCTTAAAATTCAAGTAATTGTTCTGTCTCATTATAGTTAAGGTTGTTCAAATAATTGCTAATATGTGCATTTGTTTTATGTCAATTTATGTTTTTGTTAATTTTGTTATATAAATCTGGTGCTAGAAAACTGAAATGTCTTAGAGCAAATTTGGTTTTATAGTTAGGTTTGTAGTAAATTATATCTTTTCTTCTTTGGTTTGTGAGTTCTATTTGTTTAGCACTAATTTTATTATAATTGTGTGCTTTAAGGCAGGCTGATTGTATGAACAGTTGTCTAACAGTTAGTATTTTGTAATCATGATAAATGTCAAAGGTGGGGTATCTATAAGGTTTAAAGAAAATTACTTTTAATAATAGTGACAGCCACCGTAGACTAGTGATTGCGCCTTTGGCGTTGTATCCGGAGCTCGTGGGTTCGATTCCCACCCATGGCAAAAATATATTACTACGTTTTTCTGTATAGTTTGTCATGGTCTGGGTGTTTATAAAATATAATATGCGGGGTGAGAAGGAACTTTATTTAACACTTTCGCTTTCGTCAGTGGAATCGTTTTCGTCTTGTCTATGGTCAGAACATATATGAATAATATACGGAAAGTGTTAAATAAAGTTCCTTCTCACCCCGCTGGTCCCTAACTAAACTCTAGGCTTGTACTATGTGTACCAGAAGCAACAATATAATACATATTATATTTTATAAACACCCAGACCATGACAAACTTTACAGAAAAACGTAGTAATATATTATTGCCATGGGTGGAACCCACGAACTCCGGATACAACGCCCTTTTCGTTTGGGCCCCCCAAAAATTTTTGATACTCGGCCCGTCTAAGGCAGGCTACGCCACTGGTTAGACCTGAGACTTAAAAACACTTAGGTCCCTGCTTCAAACCCTGATGTTTACCAATGAGTTTTTAATTTAAAAAAATATGTTTGTTCCGTCTCTGAGGCACTATAGCACCATTCTAACTTGTGATACTGCTTATGGATGAGAAATTATTCTGTGTAGACTCACAATCGGCTACGATGAGGCGGGATTGAAAACCCCTCCGCTTGGTGCCCTGAGGCCGTCTAGGCGGTCTCGGGCGCCGTAAAGCACCCGTGATGATATTTATTTTATTATATTTGTCAACCTCCGTAGACTTGCGCCTTTGGCGTTGTTCCACGTTCTCCGGATGGGTTCAATTCCCACCCATGGCGAAAAAATATTAGTACGTTTTTTTTCTGTACAGTTTGTCATGGGCTGGGTGTTTATAAAAGATAATATGTATTATATTGTTGCTTCTCGTACACATGGTACAAGCCTAGACTTAGTTTGTGACCAGAGCAATTTGTGTAAATTGTCCTACATATTATTATTATTTAAATAAGAATCTTAATCTTATAATATAGTCACAAAAGAAAAGTTCTAATTTTATAATATTTAAATTTTTCAGTGATATTAAAAAGCATGGCTATCATAACTTTGAGAGATGTGGCTTCAGAGGTGTTGAAGAGATTGTTTGTTGTCCAAACACTACTAACAAATTTGGTAATTTTTACTTAATATATTTTTTAAATATATATTTAATAAACACAAAAATAGTGTTACAAATTCATTAAAAAATAGACATATTAATAATATAGCTTTACACCTATAATAATATATAATATAATAAAAAGTAGCCTGGTGGTTAAGTCACTGCGCAACTGCAACTGATAATAAGGTTAAGCAGATGACAACAAGGCCGGCCTGTGATGGGTGATCGCTTTATACAATGAGGCTATTTCATCATAAACACCGCAAGAAGCTCGCCACTTGTTCGATGTTGCCTCCGAATACCATCGGCGAAATGAGGACGGGTTAATCCTTCCGCTGGGTACCCTGAGGTCGTTTAAACAGTTCTCAGGAGCCAAATAGCCACCCGTGAACCGTTTAATATTATTATATTATGTATAATAATCCTTACTTTAAATATTTCAGGATCTTCGTCTACATCTACATCTCGACCAGTAGTAGTACCTTTACCAACTAGCACCAGATTCACAAGAATTGCAGATTTAGGTAAGTCATTTGAGACTGCTTCCATGGTCAAATAGTTTTACTGTTGGACTTGTATCTGGAGGATGTAGGTTTGATTCCAAAAATTGTTTGTATATTTTTTTAATAAATAAAATAATATGTAATCGGGGATAAAGTATGAAATTTAGCTTTTAATGTAGTAGTCAAATAAATTCAGTCTTTGAAGTAAGTATGCAAAATTATAGTAATTAATTCAGTAGAAACAACTTGTAATATTCACAAAACTTGCACTTTTAGAAGCAAATCATATTTATTTTTGACAGAATTAGACCCCTATGAAAATTTTAACCGGAAGTAAGATATTCAACATGGCGCCTAGTGCCACGCTTCTAATCAAGTTTACCTACGAGGACATTTTTTGGGGTCGTTTTTGTATAAGCCACGGATAAAATAATAATTTCAAAAGGTATCACATAGTAAAATGTTTAGAAATTCACAATAAACTGAAATTCCGTTTTTTCTAACAGGTGTTAGAAAAAAATAACAAGTTTATTTATAAATAATAAAAATATATAAAATTGGCATTATTTCTACTAAAATCATATTTACGTATACCCGAAATATTGTAATAGCTCGGGGTCGCAGCTTATAACTAAAAGTAGACTCGCAGTTTTAATATAAATAAGTAGAAATGCTAGATATTGTGCTCGTAACTAAGATTTTTTTTTATAAATTGTTATTAACTTATGTTTATTTAAAATGTTTCAGAATGTCAAAAAATCATTGATACTACAACTCCACCCTTAAATCTACATATCTTAGGTGGAGAAGAAGCCGCTAATGGGGAATTCCCTCATATGGTTTGTATATATTTGTTTAATCTTTAGACAGGTATTTTGAAGAATAGATTCTTAAAAACCTATAATAATATATTCTTGACTATTTTGACAGATTGCTCTTACCTGGGCCTTACCAAAGAGCCAATTAATAATCGAATTGAAATACCCATCGAAAGCCAAATGTATGGGATTTGACGTTTCTCGTCGATCAGGCTCTACCCATAGAGTAAAATTCCTATACATTTTTATCGATCGATGCGGCGATTCGATTGGCTATCGTGTTCTTTGGTCAGACCCCAAGATCCCTCACATTCGCAAGAATACGCGAACACACAAGTGTAAGACGGTATTGTATGTGTACGTCTTTTCATTTCATTCGCATATTTTCCATCCCGTTTGGAAAAGTTATGGACGAATATTTTTGCGCATGTGAGGAACCCAGTTTAGAGGACAGTGTTCTATGATCTGCCAGTGATTTATATAAACCATATATCTAATAACATCGTACCTTACCTCTCTGCTCCATCTAGAACCGCGTTCCATAAAACTTTCGAGGACCCCGATTCCTGACGAAGTTTCCGATCTTAGAAGGCCATGCAATGCTTGCAAACACTTGGCTTGGTAATTCTTGTTGCACCAATTTCCCCTGCGTAAGTTTCTAGTCATTTCATTCTTGAGGTCATAGTATTGTTTGACTTGATGGTAATTTTAGGTAATAAAAAGTGGTGCCGGCCAAGATATCACCCCTTCTCTCCTTATTGAAATGCAGCCAATTTTATTTCTGACTCGCAGTAAAACTTTGTTCTACACAATTTTACCAGGTACCAGAAAGGTGAATCCATAGATTTTTAGGTGTTGTCTTTTTTTATATTAATGTGTAATATTTCAGGTAGCACTTGGCTTCGACAAAGGTCAGGGCTGGGAGTTTGAGTGTGGCGGATCCTTGGTGTCCAAAGAATACGTTCTTACTGCAGCACACTGTATCGAGAGATCTGACAAGTAAAGCCTATTTTATCTTGGGTTTGGGGCGCTTGTGTTAAAGACCCTGGGGGTGATTACGCGATCAAAGTTCACTCGCACGCCAATCGTGTCATTTTGGCGTAGTTCAAGCTTGGCTTCTTAGCAATGGCTCCAAAAATCTTAGAAAATTACGTCAACGCCATTGACAAGCGACTTAACTTTTGGTGAGCGTATTCTAGGCACCTATAGAGACTTCTTGGCATGGTCTTTAGTTTGAAAATTTAACATAATTGTTTGTGTTAAGGTGTTAATGTTAGAGTAACAGGACTTACTGGTTCTGGTGATTTTCCAGGCTAATAGTGATTTTATTAATAAATAAATAATATAATATTTTTTTGATGGAGCCTTCCCAGTTCTCCATTCGACAAATAATAAAAGATAATAATAATAAAATGTAGGACATTTCACACATCTTGTTATATGTGTATTAGAAACAACGATACTAATTCATATTATATTTTATAAACACCCTGACAAAATGTACCGAAAAACGTACTTATATTGTTTTGCCATGACTGGGAATCAAACACACGACCTCCGGATACTGCCAAAGGCGCAACCACTAAACCACGGTGGTAATACTCTACTTTTGGGTAAAATAACAAATGTTGTTGAGAATTCCTTCATAACTAGGCTTCAGAGTATATATCTTCATTCATTAGGCCTCATTACAAGCTTTATAACATTCGTGTCACACAATTTGCGTTCTTTATTTTCGTTTATCGGTATTATTTTATGATACCACACTTGTAAGTGTGGTATCATAAAATAATACCGCTGAAAACTAAAAAAAACGGAAATTTTGTGAGAATGTTGTTAGTTTTGTTTCAGAATCAGTGTGTTACAGACTTTACCGGTTCTTATAGGATTTTTTTTTTGTTAAGGTTGTTAAAACATGAAAAACTAAATAATTGCCATAGCTTAAGATTAAAAAAAAAAAACTGTCACTTGAAAATACTAAAACTGTAAAAATGGTCTCTGTGTAATAAAATAAAATAAAACTATTAAAAACTAATATAAGAAGTGAGTATTTATTCTAAAAATCCTCAACAAGGTTATGGACCCAGGTCGCCCAGATAAAAGGTAAAAATATAAAAATACTCGTAAAATTTTTAAAAAACACGTGAAAAAAATAACCTAAATTTTTCAAAATAAAATGGAAGATATATCAAGAATACAAATATTAAAAGATGAAAAAGATTTCCCGCTCTGGAAATTTGAAATTGATATTCTTTTAAAAAGTAATAACCTAACAAATGTGATAAATGGACAAGATATCACAAAAAATGAAATAAACGACGCAAAAGCCCAAAAATTAATTATACTAACAATTGACAAAAAACTTATTATACATGTGATGACCTGCAAAACTGCACAAGAGATGTATAAAAATATTTGTACCTTATTTGAGAAAAGTACAGACCAACAAAAATGTGATCTTTTACAAAATTTTTTTAAATATGAGTATGATAGAAATAAAGATATTTCCTACCATATTGGGAATCTTCAAAACATGGCTTATCAGTTAAATCAAATAAAAGAAAATGTGAATCATAATATGATAATTTCCAAAATTTTATGTACTTTACCAGACAAATTTAAAGCCTTTGTGACAGCATGGGAGTCAAGCCCAGTCTCAGAGAGAACTATCACAAATCTTACCTCAAGGTTAATAACAGAGGAACAAAGGATAAATAAAACAAACATTGATGAACCAATTGCATTTAAAGCACAAAATATTAAAAACTATAAGAATAAATTTCATAATAGTAACAAAAAATATTGCCAGATATGCAAAAAAAATAATCATTATGCAAAAGACTGCTTTTTTAAAAAATCTTGTAAAATTTGCAAAAAAACAAACCATGCTGAAGAAGACTGCTACTTTCGAAATAAAAATAGGGATAGGGTAGCTTTCCCGGCCTATTATACAACAGATAATGAAAAAATAGAAGACAAGTTCATAATAGATTCCGGTTGCACATTGCACATGACAAATAATACAAAATTAATGACAGAACTCAAGGACTGTTCAATAAAAATAAATGTAGCAAAGAAAAATGAAAAAATTGATGCTGAAAAAATTGGAAAAATAGAAACCGATCAATGTGAGTTCGAAGAAGTTTTATATGTACCACAGTTACAACAAAATTTACTATCGGTGAATGCAATAACTGAAAGAAATGGTCAAGTTTTATTTACAAATAATAAAGTTATAATAAGTAAGAATAATAATATAATTTTAACAGGAAATAAAAATAAAGATGGATTATATTCAGTAATATTAAAAAATCAAAGAGAAGAAATTTCTTTTTCAGCAGTAAAAGAAACTGCCTATGACTGGCATATAAAAATGGGACATCCATCTAATGATACTTTAAAGAAGATGCTAAAATGTGTTGAAGGAATGAATATTACTGTCCAAGAAATCAACTCGTTGAATTTTACCTGCGAGGTATGCCTACAATCAAAACAAACCAGATTTCCTTTCAAAGGTAAGAGACAGAGAGCAAATAAAATCTTACAAACTATTAATACAGACATATGTGGTCCTATTTCGCCACCAACATGGGATGGTAAAAAATATATTTTAACACTAATTGACGACTGCACAAACTACACACAAATATGGCTAATGTCTAACAAAACTGAAGTATTTGGATATTTAAGTGACTATATAATAGAAAATGAAACACAAAAGGAGTTAAAAGTAAAAACAATAATATGTGACAATGGAACAGAATACAGAAACGAAGAAATTAAAAACTGGTGTCGCAAGAAAGGTATAATAATAAACTATACTACACCCTACAGCCCCCAGTTGAACGGGAAAGCTGAAAGAATGAACAGAACAATTATGAACAAGGTAAGAGCACTTATGTTTCAGACAGGGGTCGAGGAATATTTGTGGGGAGAAGCAGCACGAACTGCAGTTTACCTCATAAACAGAACGCCTTCTGAATCGATAAATAATATAACTCCAGTAGAAAAATGGACAGGTAAGAAACCAAATCTTACTAATATACAGGTTTTTGGAACTGATGCTTACAGTAAAAAATTAGAATATAAACATAAACTATCAGAGAGAAGTGAGAAATACATATTTATAGGTTATGCTCTGACAGGATACAGACTATTTGACAAAATGAAAGAGAGAGTATTTATACGAAGAGATGTAATTTTTAAAAAGGCAAGTGAAATTGAACCAGATAAAGAACCAATGAGTTTAATAAAAGGATATGAAGAAACACAAAATAATAATAAAACTAATGAAAAAGAAAATAAAATTGAGAAAGAAATAACAATTGAAAGTTTGAATAACAATATGGAAGAAGAAGTAAATGAAGAACCAGACATACAAGAAAATATAAGACCAAACAGACAAAGAAGAATACCCATAAAATTTAAAGATTTTGTTTTGCTTACTTATGAGGAAGCTGTGACAAGTACAGATAAAAATGAATGGGTAAAAGCAATAAACTCTGAAAAAGAATCGTTAGAAAAAAATAATGTATGGGAAATAGTACCAATCGAGAAAGCAGAAGGAAGAAAAATAATTTCAAACAAATGGATATTTAAAAGAAAAATTGATGGAAGTTATAAAGCGAGACTTGTAATAAAAGGTTGTCAACAAATATATGGACTCGACTATGAGGAAACTTTTAGTCCAGTCATGAGTAACACATCATTTAGAATAATAATGGCTATAGCAGCTAGTAAAAATTTTCATATTATGTCGTTAGATATAAAAACAGCATTTCTGTATGGTCAATTAAAAGAAGATATTTTCATGAATATACCTAAGGGATATGAATATGATACGCAAACAAAAGTATGCAAGCTTAACAAAAGTCTTTATGGCCTAAAACAGGCTCCATTAAAATGGAATGAGAAGTTTACATCTGTGTTGAAAAACAATTCTATGATACAACTAAAATCTGATAAATGCATTTTTAAGAACAGCTCTAGTGATATAATATTAGGTATTTATGTGGATGATGGAATTTTAATTGGAAGTAATATTAACGAGATGATGGGATTACTGGAGAAACTAAAAATTGAATTTAAAATGACATTTAATAAAAATCCTGATAATTTTCTAGGAATAGAAATAAATAGAAGTGATAAAATGTTAGAATTGGGACAAAAACATAGAGTACATAAAATTATAGAAACCTTTGATATGTTAAATGCTAAATCCTGTACAACACCATTATTGGATCAAAATGATGAAAGTGTTAACAAAATTTTAAATGAGAAATATCCATATAGAGAGGCTATAGGACATCTAATGTACCTAACAAATAAAACAAGACCTGACTTGGCATACGCTGTTAATTATGAAAGCAGAAATATGGAAAACCCAACAAATGAGGATATAAACAATGTTAAACGTACCCTGAGATACCTAATAGGGACCACAGGTGATACAATCTCATATAAAGCCAATGAAGATTGTACTAAAATAGAAGCATATTGTGATGCTGACTTTGCTGGCGATAAAAAGACAAGAAGAAGCACAAGTGGCTACGTTGTTATGTACTGTGGAGGACCAGTGCATTGGTGCACAAGAAAACAACCTATTGTGGCCTTATCAAGCTGCGAAGCGGAGTACATTGCTGCTGCAGAGTGTTGTAAGGAACTAATATTTGTAAAAGGATTGATAGAAGAACTAATGTGTGTAAGTGTAAGTGTTAATTTAAATGTAGACAATCAAAGCGCTATTAAACTAATACAGAATGGTGTTATGAACCGTAGATCTAAACATATTGATGTGAGATTTCATTTTGTTCATGACCTATATATTAATGATGTCATTAAAATCTCATATTGTCCTACTAACCTGCAATTTGCAGATATATTTACTAAACCTTTAAAGAGTATAAAATTTTCAGAAATTAAATCTTTAATAATGTAAATGTTTTCTTTTAAAGGTTTATTTTTTTTTGTAAAACATTATTAACATTATGTAACAAAATAATTAACTTGAAATCAGCTTACATATTGAACCTACTTTATTGTCTAATGTTTAAAATGTTATTTGAATTCACCCCTCAAGGATCTTAAAGAGTAGGTAAGCTTTGTGTCTCTTTATATTATTTTTTTTCTCAGAGAAATTATTTGATAAAAATAAAAATGTTTAAAAGTAAAATACTAGATTTTGTATTTTAGGTAGATAACTTAATTAATTAGATAATATTTTTTTTTAATTACTAAGTGTCAATTAAGGGGGTGTGTTAAAACATGAAAAACTAAATAATTGCCATAGCTTAAGATTAAAAAAAAAAAACTGTCACTTGAAAATACTAAAACTGTAAAAATGGTCTCTGTGTAATAAAATAAAATAAAACTATTAAAAACTAATATAAGAAGTGAGTATTTATTCTAAAAATCCTCAACAAAGGTGGAGTCTGCTATAAGCAACAGCTAGATCTGATACACATGTTGTACATCAACAGTTAAAAAAATAACTCTGTAACTATAGATACCATCGGTGTAATGAGGGGTTAATCCCTCCGCTGGGTACCCTGAGGCCGTTTAAACGGTTCTCGGGAGCTAAAATGGCAACCATGATGGTATTTATTTATTACTCTGCCACTACTATTAATAAAATATGGTTAATTAATGGTATTGTATCCAGAGGTCGTGGGTTTGATTCCCACTCATGGCAAAAACAATATTAGTATGGTTTTCTGTACAGTATGTCATGATCTAAGTGTTTATAAATTATAATATGTATTATATCGTTGCTTCTGGTACACATAGTATAAACCTAGAGCTTATTTTGTGACCAGAGCAATATGTGTAAATTGTGTTACATTTATTATGTATACTAATATTATAAAGAGAAAAGTCAGAATTGATTGTTTTTTTCCGGATAAACTCTGAAACTAGTGAAAATTATTACATTTATAGGAAGCTACATTATCAGCGAGTAACATGGACTTTTTTATTGTCGATCCGATTCCTTTTAAATTAAACAGCAACTGAACCCACAGGGGGGGGTTTAATCTTCGCATGATTTTCTGTTTTTATTTCAATTTTGATAAGCAAAAAAAACGCCATGGTCAATATCACCTATTATATCTAAACAATCATATCCATACTAACCATTTTTATAATTGCTGAGCAACTGCCTACTCCCATTTACCCATTGTACTAAATCTTATTTCGGGGGGTTTGGACCCCTCGCCAGTGACTTACCTTATAATAAGATAATAACATTGTGATAATGTTTGGTAAGGATAGAACCAGGTTTGGTGCGAGTTGGTGTGATTGCTCTTGGGGACAACCGCTGGCATGACGAGACCGACTACCGGGTCGCGGAAATCAAGCTGAACCCCAAATACACAAGGAGGGAGAAATATCATGACTTGGCACTAATACGGTAAGCTTTGTTAAGTTTTAGGCCGTCTGGACTTATATAGAACGTATTTCAAAGTGGCCCCAGCCTAGGTTAAGTTACTGCTCAACTGATAACAAGGTTAAGCAGAGACAACAAGGCCGGACCTGAGATGGGTGACCGCTTTATACAACGAGGCTCTACTATCATAAACACCGCAACAAGCTCGCCACTTGTTAGGTGTTGCCCCCGAATACCATTGGCGAAATGAGGTTGGGTTAATCCCTCCGCTGGGTACCCTGAGGCCGTTTAAACGGTTCTCGGGAGCCAAAAAAGGCACCCGTGATGGTATTTATTATATATTTCCGAGGACATAGTGGAGGTATAGTAGAAATAGAACAGTGTGAGTTTTCTATTATCTTTCTCATTAACTCTCCGCCAATATAAAAAATCACTTTATTTCCAAATATTGAAAAATTTGTTTATCTGATTGGTGGAAAAAGTTAATGCAGTAGTATAGTTACTACTTGAGGCCCTAGTGCGAATATGTTTTAACGTTTAAGTGAGTACTCTCCACCAATAGGATCGCTTAATTTCCTAAGCCTGTCAAAAAAAGCTAATCTGATTGGCGGAGAGTGCTCACTTGCTATGATGATAAACTTGAAAAAAACTCGCTCTAGGGCTACGATAACACTACTCAAGTTTTTGCAAACAATTTTTAGTATACTCGCTAGTAACTATAGATAGGAATGAACCAATGAGAGAGGTTTATTGAAAAAATAAAGCGATCCTATTTGTTGATCTCTATAGTTACTAGCGACTATAGTAGAAACTGTTTGGATAGCCAGAACTTGTGGTAGAGCTTAGTATATATATATATATATCGTGGGTTCGATTCCCACCTGGCAAAAAAATATAAGTACGTTTTTTGTACAGTTGAAGTCTGGGAGTTTATAAAATAAAATATGTTTTCTATCGTTATTTGTGGTACAGATAGTACAAGCCTAGAGCATAGTTTGTGACCAGAGCAATATATGTAAATTGTCCTATATATTATTATTATACATAAACGTTTAAAAAACACTAGGTCACAGTTACCTACATTATCTCTTAGGGCTATCACTATCGAAACAAGAGCTGTGAAGGCGGTTATAATACCTTCTACCACCTAGTCTTACACTAGTTGGTTATGTGGTGTGTGTTCAGTAGCCCAATTATGCCCACGTTTATTAGATCTAATTTAGAACTTATAAAGTTAAACTTGATATTTTGCGATCACGACCTCTTCTGTTTGACGACCAAATACAAGTCAAAGTTTAGCTTTGCTTTTTGTATGAAAACCGAAATTATGACCGTTTTAGTTCGAATGGGTATTAGTAAAATAAAACTAAACAACTGCCAAAATTACAGACGAATTAAAGTTACTCTTGTAACTACTCTCTTGTTTACTAACTTTTACAAGTAAAATTCTTCTTTAAAATTGATTTTATAGTAAAACCGTCAAGTGACCCAATCATGTTTCGGTTTTAGTCTGTGGGTTCTACGCAGATACTACTGCATTGATATTCTCGTCTCTGTCTCGACTACTACCTAGTAGTCTCCTTTCATGGTGCGGTTACGAAACGGGAGATTGATTTGACGATAAAACAGCAACACGTAATGCAAATAAGTACGTCTTTGTCGCCGTCCATTTCGTATTTGCATAATTTAGCCGGCATAGTGGGAGCGATCAATATTGTTAACCAACAACGTATTGATCGGCCCTATTTATGGACTTTGTAGATCTGCTAACCACCAGGTACATACAAAGTCACATGCCATGCTCCGATAAAAAAACTAACATTAACTATTTATTTTAACATTATTAAACTAACATGTGACTTTGTATCTACCTGATGATAAGTAGTCCTACAAAGTCCATGAATGGGGTCGATCAACACAACCGCACTCTGAAAGGAGAATAACTCCTCGACGAGAATTCGATGCAGTAATCTCCTGAAAACCGGTGAACCCACAGACTAAAACCGAAACGAGACCCGTAGGTCGGCCTAGCAAAGTTGTAGAGACCTTAAATTCCTCCCACCTTTAAACTAAATAAGTATTAATTGAAATAATAATACCTAGGTATTTATGCATTTATTTTGCCGCATAAAATATATTAAATTATTATTATTTCAAAATATTATGTGGTACTTCGTGAAAAGAAATACATTGATAGTTGGAGGTCAGTGTTGCTATAAAAAAAAACTAAATAAATATATTTTTTAATCTTTTTTTACGTTATAAGGATATAAAATGAAAACGAAAAACATTATTTATGTTTTATTATGATCTTGTCATCAGTAACATACTTGAAAAACATTTAATAAGGCTCTTGTTTCAATATTTATTTCGTTCAATCATTGTATTTTTTTTTCAATTGGCAAGTTTCCGAATTTTCGATAAAGTTTAGCTAAGTTGAATAAGTAGATGTGACATAATATCTACACTAAGAAGTTCTAATTTAGAACTAGTTTAAAGCTTGACGAAATATGAACCTAATTAGAACTAATAACAAAGTGCTCATAATCAGACTGCAGTTTGGTTTCTAATAATATAATATAATTTTAATTCTAACCAAGCGCACACTTACCTTACCTTATACTAAATATAGTTTTTTTTTTAACTATGCCTAAATAAATACCTGTAAAGGTTTACATGAAATAAATATTTTGACTTTGACTTTCTGCAATTATTTTTTTTATTACATTTTCAGATTGCAAAGACCTGTAGAGGTCTCAAGTACAGTGAAACCCGCTTGTCTGTACACTGGTGAAGAGGATCCTAAAATACAGCTTATCATCACAGGATGGGGTGTTACAAATATCAAAAGTAATATTTTTTTGCTATATATGTTTTGTTTTTTTTATGCATGCCATGCAACTTTGTATCTGCCTATGTATATATATATATATATAGGCATAGAAAGCAGACCTATAAAATACATATACAGATGAAAAACCGCCAAATGACCAACGTTTCGGTTTTAGGCTGTGGGTTCACCGGTTTTTAGAACATTACTGCGTCGATTTTTTGTCGAGGTGGTAGACTTCTTTCAGGGTGCGGTAACGAAATATAAAATTGACTAAAAAGGCAGCGAGTATATTAAAAGCAGATGACAACAAGGCCGGACCTGGGATAGGTGACCGCTTTATACAACGAGGCTATACTATGTTAAACAACGCAACAAGCTCGCCACTTGTTAGGTGTTGCCTCCGAATACCATCGGCGAAATGAGGACGGGTTAATCCCTCCGCTGGGTACCCTGAGGCCGTTGAAACGGTTCTGGGGAGCTAAAAAGGCACCCGTGATGGTATTTTTTGAGTATATTATAATATACTCGTAATGCAATTCATCTTTGACGCCGCCCGTTTTGTAATCGCATCATTTAGCCGGCATAGTGGGAGCGATCAATATTGTTTAAGACCAATTATTGATTGAGCCCATTCATGGACTTAGTAGGTCTGCTCACCACCAGGTAGATACAAACTCACATGCTGTGCTTAAATAAAAAATACTTGAATTTTCACACTTTCAAAAAAGGGAAAAGTCAGGGAATTGTAGTACACAACAACTTGCAACTGTAAACAACCTAAGCACAGCGCTTCCAAACGTTTTTTTTTAACTCGAAATAATAAAAAAAAACGAATATACCTATATCTTTTAAAAATTATATACTTTCCGAAAATATACCTAAAAATTATTATTTTTACATACATATCATCACGGGTGCTTTACGGCGCCCGAGACCTGCTAGACGGCCCCAGGGTACCCAGCGTAGGGGTTTTAATCCTACCTCGTCGTAGCCGATGGTATGAGTCTACATAGAACAAGTCGCTAGCTCGTCGCGATGTTTTGAATAGATTCAATAACCCATCTATAATCAGTTTCACAAGTTGGTATAGTGAAACCGGGACCGACAGCTTAACGTGTTCTCTCATCCACTATAGTGGTGATCCAAACAAATGTACATAGATTTTTAAATTAAAAACTCATTGGTACACACCGGGATTCGAACCAGGGACCTAAGTGTTTTTAAGTCCAAGGTCTAAATAATTATTTTTATTTTCCAATAATTTGACCTTTTTTCCACAAAGTTTTTTTTTAAAGTAATTGTATCTTTGGAAAAAAAAAAATGGATTGGATTAATGTCCATTAACTTCGTATATGGAAAAAAGTGGCCACCTGTGAATAGGATTCAGTGCTTATATAAATAAATTTATTTATTTTGCAAGAATATGGTTACATGGGTTGAACACACACACTATGGCATGATAATATGAAACATATAATCCTCTATATTGGCTTTTAAATTGCCTGTAAAATTCCTTTTTATAACCCCACACATAGGTTTTGATATCCTGGCTTAGCCCCTGTCATATTGGGATTTAAACTTTATTTAATTATATGAAATATTCAGTTTTTAACAGTAGAAGCAATCTGCTACTCAAAGCCAACGTGACAGTGTTTGACCGCAGCGAGTGTGTGACATCTTACGCCAGTGAGAAGAGACTGCCTCGGGGTGTCGTTGAAGAACAACTCTGTGCAGGAGACCGGGAGGGCATTCGAGACACCTGTCAGGTTAGTGTGACAGGATACCAACGTGACGTTACTACAACAGCAAGTGCAGTGATTGTAACGAAAATAAAATTTTGTCGGGCAAACTTCTTTCGTTAGGTAATTTATACAATTAAGAGCGGAGTCTGATCAAACATTTCCCATACATTCACGACTTTTGGGTCCTAACTGTTACCCCCCACTAAACATTCTTAGATTTTTATGAGTTTTAGAGGCGTTATAAATAAGACCTATATCTAGGCTCGTACGTTTTCCTTTTTTTAAAGTTTGATATAGGAAAAATAATATCAACCCCTGAAATTCGAAAAAAATCGCAAAAAATTCATTCGACCGATCGGTCTCGTTACCACCGCCCATATAGATGCAAAAATAGTCAAGTGACCTAGTCATGTTTCGGTTTTAGTCTGTGGGTTCACCGGTTTTCAGGAGACTACTGCATCGATTTTTTGTCAAGGTGGTAGTCTCCTTTTCAGGGTGCGATTCAGGGCCGTCTTTAACCTATTTGAGGCCCTAGGCACATTAGGAATGAGCCCCCTCATGACCTTGACAGTGCCCTATTTTCCTAGAATAAACAAGAAAATAAGCAAGTTTCAAAAAAATTTTTTTTTTATTTAAATTCGAATAAAAATTAAAATTCAGTTTATTTATAGCCCAAAGATAGAACGTTTTTACCAAGTTAGATAAATAAAATACTGGGAATGATAAAAAATAAAAAGGAAAAAAATTTTTTTTGACCTTATTGGTAGACTAGTGGATGCTTTGGCGTTGTATATAGAGGTTGTGGGTTTGGAACCCACGGCATAAAAGATCAGACCAGGGTAAATATTATATTTTATAAACACCCAGACCATGACAAAAAAAAATATAGTTATTCTAGACAAAAATTTATCAAAGCAAAAGTTTTATATATTTAGCTACAATTTTTACCTAGAATGCATATTTTAGTCAAATCGTAAAGAAACAATATACAACATCAAATCGTATAATTCACTGATCATTTATCTTTAATATAATAATAATATTTATATTATCAAAACAAGTCATTTCAGGCGAGAGTAAAGTAGGTATTGTAGTAAGTCTTTATCGTTTGTTTTTTCTAAATAATTATATTGGTCGCTAATAAATATCGGGAACTAGGGGCCCTATCGATTGCGGGGCCCTAGGCAAGTGCCCAGAGTTCCCAATGGGAAAGAGGGGCCTGGTGCAATTACGAAATAGACGGTTGAACTGACGATAAGGAAAAGTTCTGGTAGAAAATGCCTAAGGCCTTAAAAGCTCGCCTATGTGTACAACTTTGTGCAATAAAGAATTTTTAATAAATAATATAATAAATTAGTATTTTAATATAATACTGAACCTTATTGCATAAACACTAATGATTTTTTTACATTGCAGGGTGATTCCGGAGGCCCCCTACAAGGATTCACAGGAAGGGATGGCCAGTACCGAATTATAGGAATAACTTCATTCGGTCGCGGTTGCGGTGTGTATCCCGGCATCTACACGAGGGTGTCCAACTATCTAGACTGGATCGAAAGCGTACTGTGGCCTAACTAACTCGTTATAGCTCATGTGGATAACAATATCCTAAAAGTGTTGTTTAACCCTGCAAATAGTTAATTCATAGGGATGCGTTCCAAATTAGGACTAACAATAGAGTATTTGCCACTATGAAAAATACATTAGTAAATAATTGAAATAAAATAATTTAACGAGTAAAAAATCAGAATTTATCTATTTTTCTTCTCAAAAACGTAGGATTATTTAACATTTTCAGTTTTTAAATGTAATTTCAGACCAACTTGTCAAAAAACGCTACCAGCCATGTTTATTTTGATTGTGACGTCACTAACTTAGTAAACAACGACAAAGCGAACGGTTTTATAAACAATTTCCGTTCTGTTTTGTGCAGATATTTAAAGTTTTTATTTTCTGTTATAGTATAATAAATAGTGGAGAAGGGTTTTGTGATAGCAGATAGCACAAATTTAATAAACAAGTTTTGTAGTGTTTTTTTGGTTGTGCTATCGAAGTTTTATATGAGAACACATATTATTATGTTAAACACGAAAAACGTAAAATATTGCACAACTGACTTGGAATAGTACATTGTTCACCGAGGGGAGAAAGTCACCGATTACTAACGAGGGCGAAGTTTGAGGCCCGACGCGAAGCGGAGGGCCTTAATTCGCTCGAGTTAGGAATCGCACTTTCTCGCCGAGTGATACATAGTGCTTTATACTACACCTACGAGGAAAATAAAAAATAAAATCTCTATTATTAAAGAATCTATGCTACTTTTCTAAACTTAATAAATCAAAAATGCAAAGAAAGTAAACAGCCAATAAACCAATACTTTTATTTTATTTTGATTAAAATTTCGAACTTGTAAAAAAAACTAGGCTGTATGGCTTTGAACCCTTGCCTTTCCTAATTTGGAAGAATTGAAGAAAAAAAATTTAAAAAAAGTAGCACGTTAACAATGAAATTTCATATACTTTTTCCTCCCGCTTAAGCACGTTAACAATGGATTTTCATACACTTTTTCCTCCCGCATATTTGTACGACTACAAAGACGTACTTTCTGACCTATTCTTACGCAAGTAAGAACCTACTTTCCGAGCAGGTGTAGTATAAAAGCTATTTGTTTATATGTTATTGACTACACAGAAAATAAAAACACTAATATTATACTTAGTATGTAATATTATACTTAAAATGTTCTAAGACAATTTAAAATTAAGAGGCAAATAGCCTATTTGGGTGAGCATCGTATCGCTCGAAACTACTCGAAAGCTTTTCGGAATAGGTTTAAATCACTTTCTTCATATCTCCATCTCTTCTCGATAGTTCGCACCAAACATTATTTACACTAATTTGGAACTCACAGTTATAAAAATAATCTGTGGTAATCTTGTATAATAAATATGTTTGAACTACATCTTTGTTTCTAACCTTATCTAACTAAAATTATCTAATTTAAATATCTGTCTCAAGTTACAGTGAATAGAATATTTACCTTTTATTTTAATTAAATTTACTAATGAAATGCAAACGAAGTAATTTATACAATACTGCAGGCGGCTGTACTTTAGTTATGAAATGTTGGTGCTTAATTAAATGCAATATTTTTTATGTCTTCTGTTGTTTTTTTTTTAAGTGCGAAACCTCATGTTTGTGGAGAACGCACACTTGGCGATCGCGAATGCGTCCCTAAGCTCGCCTGAGGTGCGATCTTTGAATGTTATCGATGGGTTTGATTTTGATACCTATCATCAATGAGAAAAATATCACCAATGACTAGGAAATTACGATTTACCAAAAGTCGTATTTTGAATGTCCGAAGAAAATGTGCGGTGCTAACTTACAAATATTTTTTCATAGACGAATTAGAGAAGAATTACTTACGTTTCGTTACATCCGGAAAATATTGTTTGTCGTTCAAATTGCCGTACTTATTTCTCATAATAAATGCATTTCTATGTTAAGATATAGTAGTAGGGTTGGAAAATATCCATATTAAAATATTGCCATTATTCTAATAGAAAAAAAAGAAAAAAGTGTGTAAATACGAAATAGATTTTTTTTGTACCCAAAATGGTTATTCCCAGATGCATGGGCGTAGCCAGGGGGGGGCGTTGGGGGTTAAACCCCCCCCCCGAAATGTTTGGAAATAGATACATTTTATGGGGTAGTAGACATATGGGCGGATGTTGAGTGTTTGTAGGTTGTAATCCCCCCCGAAAAGGTGACGATGGTGTGTTTTTATTATTGCTCATCCAAAATCGAGGAGAAGTAGATACAAGAACCATTATGCATACGCCCAAGCCCAGATGTCACTACCGGCTGCGTCCCTACTAAAGACAAATGGGAAAAAATCCCAGTTGTTGCTTAGTGTATGTATCATGGTTCTTAAGAATTTTATTTTTTTTTCACTCCACGGAGATTTTTTGTAAATATCTACAATATTTAGAAAAAAAAATCATGATTAGTAAAATGTTTCAGTAAACAATATATATACATTATTATTGTACATTTATTGATATAACTATGAGTAAATAAATATGTCGAATAAAAATATAATTTTCGAAAAAACTTATCGATTGAAAATAGATCCGTAACTGCCCACTGAGTGTTAAAGATTATAATTATACAACACTAATTTCGCCTTTAAAAATAAGGGTTGGTGGTAGAAGGGTGAAAATTAAGGTTATGATTATTTTAATGCCAAATCATAAAAAAAAAATGCCTGAAAAAAAAAATTGGGGTGGGCCACTCTTATTTGTCACTTAGGCATGCGCGTAGCCAGGATTTCATAACTGGGGGGTTTCAGCCACATCAAATTTTAATATTTAAAAAAAAAAAGGTTAACATCGTAATAACAATGTAAATCCAACAAAAACGGAACTTGTCCTCTTTACAAACAAAAGAAAACTGAGAAACATGACCATACCTACACTATTTAACACGAAACTTACTCTAGCAACAGATGTCAAGTATCTGGGAATAACACTAGACAGCAAGTTGAACTGGAGTAAGCATCTGGAAAATAAACTTAAGACTGCCTGCACCACAATGTGGCAATGCAGAAGACTTCTAGGAAAAACATGGGGGCTGAAACCTAAAATCACCATGTGGCTATATACCACAGTAATAAGACCGACTATCACTTATGGAGCAGTGGTGTGGTGGCCCAGAACCACCCTGAGCACAGTGACAGCCAACCTGCAAAGACTGGCCTGTATAGCAACTACAGGATGCATAAAAACTACACCGACAGCAGCCATCGAAACCTTATTAAACTTAACACCACTACATCGACATGTACAATACGAAGCTGCTCTTGCTACCATAACACTAAAGGCCTCTGGTCAGTGGAAACCAGACCTACGAGCGAGGCACACTCAGTCACTGAAACAACACGTTGAAACACAACCACTCATAAACGCTGTGAATGACAGATGCCCACGCGTTCACATACTTGAGAGACAATACCAAATTAGCACCCAGGAAGAGCCAGCTGATAAATCCGGTCTACACGAGGTCAGGATCTACACGGACGGCTCGAAAACTAAGCATGGGACAGGAGCAGGGGTTTTCTCTCTTGACCTGAACTTCAACATTTCTGTGGCACTCGGCACACATGCATCTATCTTTCAAGCAGAGTGCATAGCCATTATAGAAGCAACCGCGGCAGTGTGCGCAAGAAAGATAGAACAACAGGGCATTCGTATTCTATCAGATAGCGCAGCCGTATTACTGGCATTGAAAAACAGACAGGTAAACTCAAGTCTCGTAAAACAATGTCACTACGCACTGGAGACAATAGCAGCCAAAAACAGGGTCATTCTCCGGTGGATTAAAGGACACAGCAACTCGCTTGGTAACGACGCGGCGGTTGAACTAGCAAAAAGAGGATCGGCTACCATTCCGGTGTGATCCGAACCGTATGTACCGATCTCTTTTAACCAGCTGGGAAGTTGGCTGCGAGATAACATTCACAACCATCACTGTAAGTATTGGGCCAATTTACAGAACTGCAGGCAGGCGAGAGAGGCGGTCATCAAACCAGGCCCGCGCCTAGCTCGAAACCTGCTTTGTCACAACAGAGGTAACCTTAGGATGGTGGTGGGCATTTTGACCGGACGCTTTCCATTAAACAGACACCTTACCCTTATAGGTATCACCAACAGTCCTTTATGTTGAGGATGCATGGAAACCGAAGAACACCTACCCACGTGCTGCTTCACTGCACCGGGGTGGCTTCACAACGGGCGGAAATCCTCGGAACACCGAGATCGCTCCCGGGGCCTTAGAGAAATTACACTCTATTCCATCGATGGAATCGCTCTCAGTCAAATAAGTATAAATTTACTGACGTCTGTCCTTGAAATCGGACGGAAAAATTGGTAGAGAAGTGGCAATTCTATAGAATCTATAGTAAGCCACACCCACTCTGGAAAATATTTGACATTTGTTTGTATAGGATTGGTAGAGAAATCACCAAATTTTCCATATTCCGTAAGGACAACGGAAAAAAAAGTTGACGATTTCAATTCTGTCTGGAATAGGCTCACGGCTTGTTCGATTTATACATTTTTTAAAGTTTTTATCATAGGAATGTTTGTTTGTATGTCCGAATTTTATTAAAGTTGTTACTACAGAGAGAATAGATTAATAAATTATTACTGCTTCAATAAAAAATCGTCCCAAAGTTTTAAAAATAAAGTGGATATAGGATATTGGTATGTCGAATTTAAGGACAACTTCAAAAGCTTATCTTAATAAACTAATATGACAAGTTTTTAGACTGATTTTAGATGGCAAGATTATTTTTATAAATATCTAATCACCATAAGAGTGCCTTTGAAAGACCTAATTCAAACAAGGGCCTGGATTAACAACAATAATAGGTATTAAGTAGGATTTTCTTTACATAAATTGTTCTAGTCATAAACTAAGCTAAAAGCTTATTCTGTGTGTAGGTACCAAAAACAATGCTCCTAATACATTATTATTATTATTGACAGCCTCCGTAGACTAGTGGTTGCGCCTTTGGCGTTGTATCCGGAGGTCGTGGGTTCGATTCCCACCCATGGCAAAAAAATATTAATTAGTACGTTTTTTCTGTACAGTTTGTCATGGTCTGGGTGTTTATAAAATATAATATGTATTATATCGTTGTTTCTGGTACACATAGTACAAGCCTAGAGCTTAGTTTGTGACCAAAGCAATATGTGTAAATTGTCCTACATATTATTATTATTATTATATTTTATAAGTAAGTAGGTAAGTTTATAGTCCCTTTGTGAAATATAATAAAGGTGCCTTGAATATGTTCCATTAATCTTCTAAAGCTGAGATACCTAACTAACACAACCACATATGGTCCAAGGTACAGATTAATAGATAACCAATATAACATGTTCCATCCCACAAAGTAGTGTACCTATTATTATTAATTTACATCAACAACCTACCAAAAAGCAACTTGAACTTACCATTCCAATGTAACCTATTTGCTGATCATAAGTATATCAATTTTAATTAAAAATGAAAGTTACATGAGAATATTGACACTCAAATAGAAAACACTTTAAACATAGGTAACAAATAAATGGCTTCAGGAACACAGTCTTGATGCTTATAATTTTAAACCATATAGAAACCATAAGAATGAATTTAATAAAAAATAATAAAAGTTTATTGTTAAGTTAATAGTAATGTATAATACTAAGGATATATTTGGAAAGAATTATAAATATAAAACACACATATGATAAGTTGAGTCATTAAATTACCAATACATAATTTATAATCTAAATTTATATACCTACACTTTTGTGTATGTTAAATGAGGTAACTGTGCATATGCAGGGCATGAAATAAGGTTTAAAAGTATAAGTTAAGTTTTGAATTAATGTTGAGGAAGAATAGGGTAAATATTAGTGATATAGGTTCTATTTATTTTACATAAAATATAAGTAGTTAATATGACATGTGTATATTTTTAGATATCTACACAATATTAATACACTCCATAAATATATACTTACCATATCCAGGATTAAAATTTTAAACTGTAGCCCATACTATATGGCAGTTAATTATATTTTACAAGTTACCCGAGTGTATCAATAATGATTTGAAATTTATTTAATCTACAAACCAACTTAAAAACACTTAAGTAATTGTTAAGTTTATAGAATAAATTAATATTTTGAAAATGAAATTATATGTAAAATAACAGAAACATTAATCCTCTTATTCAAGAAAACTTGGTTGAGTGTTTAGGCTGGAGTAATGTTTTATATCTTTTTTATCAAAAAATATTTTTATTGGTAAAATATCAATGATCATACTTAAGTATGTTAGTTTAGATGGTCTCTGGGTACATTGCGGATGGTTTAGTGTCAATGAGTTATCATGACCAATGGTATTCTCAGTCTACCAATCAAGTGGCAAGCTCATAGTGGTATTTGTATAGACACAATATTTTGACTCCGTTTTTATTTAATTAAACAATAACTGCTTGGTACACACCGGCAATTGAAGTTAGATCTAAAACTGTACTGTTAGTCCTATGGTCTAACCAAGTCGGACACCATGTTCTCTAGGGATATTGTAGGAAATATAAAGAAATAAAAGTTGATTTTCTCTAATCCATTGTTTTAATTTATAATTTTTACTCGCTGTTCTAATATACTCTCTAGCTTATAGTGTAGGTACCAGAAAAAAATATACTAATACATTGTATTTTTTATGTAGGGTTTATAGCCTCTTTTGTGATAAATACTAAAATGCTGTTACCAAGATTCCCACCTACCCAATACAAAAACACATATAGTACATACAGTTGTCTTTCACAATATTCACTTTGAGGCAATAGGTGTTGACAAACATATGCGCGGGTACACATCGGTGTTTAAACTTGTGACCTAAAACTGTAGTTTTAAAGTCTACAGTCTAACCAAGTAATGCACCATGTTTGGTAGGTATATTATAGAAAATATATATGAAAAAAAAAGTTGATATTCTCTAATCCATTGTTTTAATTCAATAATATAAACTGAAGGCCAGCTTTTCTAATATGTTGGCCAACTACTGCTTTAGTTCGTCTATTAATTACCCCTTTTTTGTAAATTAGTTTTTTTATAGGGCACTTTAGTCCATTCATGCTTTATACTCTAGCTAGGGGCTCCATTTTTTTTTTACTTTCCACTTGTGTCTGGCCACACCTATAACAAAGACATTTATTAAAATCAAAAATAGTATCTTAATACATACATTTATTAATAACAATATGTAGGCCATGTGTGGGAATCAAACTCACGAATATACTCTCATCTAATTCTGTAAGATATTGAAGAAGATTTTTCATGTACCTACAGCATATAATAGATACTTAAATATTGTAAAATAATGCTCAGCATGTTGTCCTGCCTAAAATTACATTTCCTACCAACTAAATGCTGCTAATCTAGACAAATGCTAAGTTATTTATCATAACATATCACACACGTTTAAAGTTACAAAAACAGCTTAAACTTTGTAGCAACAAACTATTTGATTAGGTATTACATCGCTAATAGTCGGGCTACAATTCGATGTGAAGAAATTATAATGTATTTAGTTACAAGACGAGAATAAAGTTCTTAAAATATAAACAAAAAATATATACTTACATCATCAATTTTCCTGCATGTTTCCGTATCTATGTATTTTTTTCCGTCGTAATATTATTTGGTGTACTTATTTTATTATTAACTACTTAATAAAACACCATAAATATAATATTTCGTTACATGTTTATGAAATACGAAATTTCCAAAATTTTGCTAAGTACAAATGACAGCTGCTGTCTGGAAAATAGTGAACGAAACGACCGGTTTCATTCGATCCTAAGCCCTGCCTCTCGCTTTTAATTCTCTAGCCAAATTGGCGATTCTAGCTCACGCTTACGGTTGGCTTGAAGGCCAATGGAATGAAATTTCTCTAAGGCCCGGTCCCTAAAACAAGACTTCAAAATCGCGCTTTATAGTATCAGTCTTATTAATATACGTGGTGGCCTAGTTGGTTAGACCTTGGACTTAAAAACACTTAGGTCCCTGGTTCGAATCCGGTGTGTACCAATGAGTTTTTAAATTAAAAATTTATGTACATTTGTTTGACAACACCACTATAGTGCCTCGGAGAGCACGTTAAGCTGTCGGTCCCGGTTCACTATACCAACTTGTGAAACTGTTTATAGATGGGTTATTGAGTCTATTCAAAACATCGCAACGAGCTAGCAACTTGTTCGGTGTAGACTCATACCATCGGCTACGACGAGGTGGGATTAAAACCCCTCCGCTGGGTACCCTGGGGCCGTCTAGGCGGTCTCGGGCGCCGTAAGGCACCCGTGATGATACATACATATAGTATCAGTCTTGTTTTCATTCACTCTTCTCAGCATAGGTGCCCAAGACTTAAAAATTTATCACATCGAGGCTATTATGGCGGGTTTTTATCACGTTCGGCCTTAGGTGGTGACATAGAAATCTTGCGTGAAATTCTTTGATTATTTTGGAAAAGTAGGGAATATTTTTATGATGGGAAAGTGTTACAGGGACATGGGTATTGAGGAAACTTGTCATTAATAAAAAGGGGGAGAAATTCTCTCTTTTAGTGGGTTTTAGTAATATGGGTATTGTGGAAAAGTGTCATTATGTAAAAGTTATAAATGTGGGAAAAAAATTATTAGAGATAATCGTCATCATAACGTGGGAAAATTTATGGTGACGATCGGGAAAAATTCCCACTTAATGTGTCACGTTACACCCGCTCCATATTATATTTATGTATTTTATTTTATTTTTCTACTTCATATCATTTCATTCACCGTTTTCTGGGAAAATTCCAGGTAGTAAAAACATGGTTAAATTGGTTAATATTTGTATGTAATACTCCAGAATTTTGACAGCTACAAATTTCCCTTCTGTGAAAAATTTTTCATTTAGTTTTCACGAAAATTTAGGCTTTGGTTATCAAATCAGATTCCTAACATTTTAAATTTAAATTATATAAACTATGTATTAGGTAATATTGTAAATTAAAACATATTCTTTAGGTATTTTCACATTTTTAGACACTTAAAACACTAAAGCGTCTCCTCTGACCGCTAGGTAACTTCAAAAGTTCCCATACTAACCCAAAAAATACTAGCACTCTATAAATTAAAACTAAATATGAATTTTAATCGTAGAGCTCTAAAATCGTCTATAAATATCTCGGACCGGCGATTTTTCGTCAGTTTCGAGGAAGCTTAAGAAAGAAGAAGAAGTCTAGCTACAGTGGCAGTGAGCGACTGGTTCGAATCCTTGTAACCTTGAACCTGCTACGCCGAGAACCAGGCCCGATCCTGTCACACTTCCTTGAAGACTCCGGGTCCTGGAGTTGCAGCCTCCGTGATTTGCTGAGACTCCACTTCGCTCGGGCGTCTGCTCTGAGGGTTGGAGAACCTCCTTGTGCTGCAGGACCTCGCCTCGGGCTTCGAGCCTTGAGTGACGAGGCCATCTGACTTCTCGTCTCAGGCATTGGCCTGAGAGACGGGAATTCACCCCTTCGTGAACGGCTGCCTCTACAGCCGTGCCGCTCGCTGTCTGCGTGCTGCCGTCGTGCCGCCGCCTGCCCCTTGCTGCCGTCATCGTGCCGCAAGTCTTTGCTTCACGGACCTCATCTCAGGCCTAGAGCCTTGAGAGTCGACGCCATCTGAGTCCTCGTCTCAGGCATCAGCCGGGAAAATTATAAGTTTTGAAAAAATGAGAGAAAATTCCTACTTAGTTTTGTAGAAATTGAAAATTCCTACTTTTTTTAAAAGTCAACTTGACAAAAAACTGATTTTTAGTGGGAAAAATTCCCATTTTATGAAAAGTGGGAAAAATTCCTGAAATGAAAGAACTTTTCATTTCCAAATCTTTTATTAGACAACCATAGAAAAATGACAGACATCAAAATTAATTTATTCTTTATAAAAATAACATACATAACACCCTCACACTTATCCATAACTTAACCGATCCGGGGCACGGACGGCTCTATTTGAGCGCCGCAAATGCATAGGTGGGGGTGGTGTGGTTACATCTTCTGTGAATGGCATTACCACTTCTGAAGTTGTTTGATCCTGTATCATCACAGGATCTCTAACCGATGCTTCATTTACCAAATCAAATAGTAAAGGTGGATGATAATTATCTAAAGAATTAGGTACGGGGGAATAGTTAAGTTAGAATCGGTGCCATTATTAGCCCTTTTAATTTGATCAATATGTCTATTTACAATGCTACCATCATATAACCTAATTTCATAATTGCGTGAGCCTATTAATTTTTGATATTATTCCTATACAATACGGTTTAAACCCTTTTCGAAAATCCTTAACCCCACACCTTATCTCCTTCGACAAATTTCCTTTCTATTCCTTTACTATCTACATTAACTAAATTCTCATTTTCCTTAGTAATTGGTAATAATAAATCTAAACGAGTGCGCAACTTCCTTCCTTGTAAAATTTCTGCTGGTGGTCTACCTGTGGTGCAATGATTAACATTTCTATAATCTAACAGAAACATTTGCAAAGCCACTTCCACATCAACATTATCTCTCATCGCTTTCTTAATAGTGTCATTACTCCGATTAGACGTAATACAGTTTTTGCTTACAATCAATTTGAGTCACAGTCTGTATTGTTATACAACAGAATAAATAGAATACTTAATATATATACAAAGTCAAATTTGGAATGTAAAAAAATAGTAACTACTTGGTTAAAATCTCTAGATTATGAAACAAGTGAAGGATTTCTTAGATAAAATATAGATTTACGGCCTTATATTCATGGAAGCTTATTGGTACCTTGGGGAGCGCTTTAGTTGTGTGAGATATTGTCTTTTATGCGCATATATATGTTTATATATTTATTTGTGGCTAAAAGATTGAGGCCCCCGCCTCCGATTTTGGGGCTGGAGTGTTCTTCGAGGACTGGTTTTTATGAGTACCGGTGTTGGAACATAAAGTACCTAAGTATCTTGGAATCAGTGGTGGTGGTTATAATATTTTAAATATTTTTTGTATTTGTAAATAGATTGTAAATTAGCAACTTTAATTTTATTATTGTTTTTTATATTATTATTTTTGTGTATTTAACATTTTTAATTTCATACTTTCCAAATAAACTACTGAATAAAATTGAAGCTTGCACAATATCTAAAAATCATATACCTACTGACACATACATGCATAATTATAACATTTACATATATAGTTACACGCAAACAGACACAAACTTACACATGTAAAAATATACCTACGCACACACACGCACGCACAAATACAAAATCACACCAATACATATTTATAATTTCAACTAAGAATTACTAATCAATGGAACTGAAAAGTGTATAAGCCTGGATCAGTGGGCTTTCTCCTAAGACAGGTTTTTCTAAAACTTAAAAGGAGAAGCTCAAAGAAAATTGTACTTGAATGAATAAACCATTTTTTTATTTTTTTTATTTTAATAGAACTTTTGCAAATTTTTACACCGGTGTGAAGTTACCGGCCGAAATGTTACCGGCCGTTATAACCCGACCAATTTGAGGAGTTTTATAAAATGTGAAGTTACCGGCCGAAATCTAGCGGCCGTTATAACCCGACCAATTTGAGGAGTTTTATAAATTGTGAAGTTACCGGCCGGAACTAGCGGCTGTTATAACCCGACCAAATTGAGTAATTTAATAAAATACGTAAATAATGTTACCGGCCAATATAAACCGACCTTGGCAATTATGGACTACCTATTTTTTTATACGGTCGCGGATAAATGATCTACATTACATAACATAAAAAGTGAAACGATTTTCGGATTTTTATATTCATTATATTTTATACATTACTCAACATACTGAACAAAACATAAGATTTTCAGAATTTTATTCCCGAGTTCCTAGGTCATTGTAGTAGAACCCACTATACCTGCCGTTTTCAGGCAATTATGGAGTACCTATTCATTTTTTTTAATCAAAGTACTGTCGTGAGTATAGAAGTTATATTATAAATAAAATGTGAAGTTACCGGCCGAAATGTTTTGTTCAGTGTGTTTTATAATGTAAAACATATTATTCTCGAGTTCCTAGGACATTGTAGTAAAACCCACTATACCTGCCGTCTTAAGGCTATTATGGAGTACCTACTTATTTTTTTTTATCAGAGTACTGACGTGGGTATAGAAGCTACATTACATAACATACTGAACAAAACATAAGATTTTCAGAATTTTATTCCCGAGTTCCTAGGTCATTGTAGTAGAACCCACTATACCTGCCGTCTTAAGGCTATTATGGAGTACCTACTTATTTTTTTTTTATCAGAGTACTGACGTGGGTATAGAAGCTACATTACATAACATACTGAACAAAACATAAGATTTTTAGAATTTTATTCCCGAGTTCCTAGGTCATTGTAGTAGAACCCACTATACCTGCCGTATTAAGGCAATTATGAAGTACCTACTCATTTTTTTTTATCAGAGTACTGACGTGGGTATAGAAACTACATTACATAACATACTGAACAAAACATAAGATTTTCAGAATTTTATTCCCGAGTTCCTAGGTCATTGTAGTAGAACCCACTATACCTGCCGTATTAAGGCATTATGAAGTACCTACTCATTTTTTTTTATCAGAGTACTGACGTGGGTATAGAAACTACATTACATAACATACTGAACAAAACATAAGATTTTCAGAATTTTATTCCCGAGTTCCTAGGTCATTGTAGTAGAATCCACTATACCTGCCGTCTTCAGGCAATTAAGAAGTACCTACTCATTTTTTTTTATCAGAGTACTGACGTGGGTATAGAAACTACATTAGATAACATACTGAACAAAACATAAGATTTTTAGAATTTTATTTCCGAGTTCGTAGGTCATTGTAGTAGAACCCACTATACCTGCCGTATTAAGGCAATTATGGAGTACCTACTCAATTTTTTTTATCAAAGTACTGTCGTGGGTATAGAAATTATATTAAAAATAAAATGTGAAGTTACCGGCCGAAATGTTTTGTTCAGTATGTTTTATAATGTAAAACATATTATTCTCGAGTTCCTAGGACATTGTAGTAAAACCCACTATACCTGCCGTCTTAAGGCTATTATGGAGTACCTACTTATTTTTTTTTATCAGAGTACTGACGTGGGTATAAAAGCTACATTGCATAACATACTGAACAAAACATACGATTTTCAGAATTTTATTCCCAAGTTCCTAGGTCATTGTAGTAGAACCCACTATACCTGCAGTCTTCAAACAATTAAGGAGTACCTACTCATTTTTTTTTTATCAGAGTACTGACGTGGGTATAGAAACTACATTACATAACATACAGAACAAAACATAAGATTTTTAGAATTTTATTTCCGAATTGGTAGGTCATTGTAGTAGAACCCACTATACCTGCCGTATTAAGGCAATTATGGAGTACCTACTCAATTTTTTTTATCAAAGTACTGTCGTGGGTATAGAAGTTATATTAAAAATAAAATGTGAAGTTACCGGCCGAAATGTTTTGTTCAGTATGTTTTATAATGTAAAACATATTATTCCCGAGTTCCTAGGACATTGTAGTAAAACCCACTATACCTGCCGTCTTAAGGCTATTATGGAGTACCTACTTATTTTTTTTTATCAGAGTACTGACGTGGGTATAAAAGTACATTGCATAGCATACTGAACAAAACATACGATTTTCAGAATTTTATTCCCGAGATCCTAGGTCATTGTAGTAGAACCCACTATACCCGCCGTCTTCAGGCAATTAAGGAGTACCTACTGATTTTTTTTTATCAGAGTACTGACGTGGGTATAGAAACTACATTACATAACATACTGAACAAAACATAAGATTTTTAGAATTTTATTTCCGAGTTGGTAGGTCATTGTAGTAGAACCCACTATACCTGCCGTATTAAGGCAATTATGGAGTACCTACTCAATTTTTTTTATCAAAGTACTGTCGTGGGTATAGAAGTTATATTAAAAATAAAATGTGAAGTTACCGGCCGAAATGTTTTGTTCAGTATGTTTTATAATGTAAAACATATTATTCCCGAGTTCCTAGGACATTGTAGTAAAACCCACTATACCTGCCGTCTTAAGGCTATTATGGAGTACCTACTTATTTTTTTTTATCAGAGTACTGACGTGGGTATAAAAGCTACATTGCATAGCATACTGAACAAAACATACGATTTTCAGAATTTTATTCCCAAGTTCCTAGGTCATTGTAGTAAAACCCACTATACCTGCTGTCTTCAAGCAATTAAGGAGTACCTACTCATTTTTTTTTATCAGAGTACTGACGTGGGTATAGAAACTACATTACATAACATACTGAACAAAACATAAGATTTTTAGAATTTTATTTCCGAGTTGGTAGGTCATTGTAGTAGAACCCACTATACCTGCCGTATTAAGGCAATTATGGAGTACCTACTCAATTTTTTTTATCAAAGTACTGTCGTGGGTATAGAAGTAATATTAAAAATAAGATGTGAAGTTACCGGCCGAAATGTTTTGTTCAGTATGTTTTATAATGTAAAACATATTATTCCCGAGTTCCTAGGACATTGTAGTAAAACCCACTATACCTGCCGTCTTAAGGCTATTATGGAGTACCTACTTATTTTTTTTTATCAGATTACTGACGTGGGTATAAATACAGCTACATTACATAACATACTGAACAAAACATACGATTTTCAGAATTTTAGTCCCGAGATCCTAGGTCATTGTAGTAGAACCCACTATACCCGCCGTATTCAGGTAATTAAGGAGTACCTACTCATTTTTTTTTATCAGAGTACTGACGTGGGTATAGAAACTACATTACATAACATACTGAACAAAACATAAGATTTTTAGAATTTTATTCCCGAGTTCCTAGGTCATTGTAGTAGAACCCACTATATCTGCCGTTTTCAGGCAATCATGGAGTACCTACTCATTTTTTTTTATCAAAGTACTGTCGTGGGTATAGAAGTTATATTATAAATAAAATGTGAAGTTACCGGCCGAAATGTTTTGTTCAGTATGTTTTATAATGTAAAACATATTATTCCCGAGTTCCTAGGTCATTGTAGTAGAACCCACTATACCGGCCGTCTTCAGGCAATTAAGGAGTACCTACTCATTTTTTTTTATCAGAGTACTGACGTGGGTATAGAAACTACATTACATAACATACTGAACAAAACATAAGATTTTAGAATTTTATTTCCGAGTTCCTAGGTCATTGTAGTAGAACCCACTATACCTGCCGAATTAAGGCAATTATGGAGTACCTACTCATTTTTTTTTATCTGAGTACTGACGTGGGTATAGAAACTATATTATTTAATATACTGAACAAAACATAAGATTTTCAGAATTTTATTCCCGAGTTCCTAGGTCATTGTAGTAGAACCGACTATACCTGCCGTCTTCAGGCAATTAAGGAGTACCTACTAATTTTTTTTTATCAGAGTACTGACGTGGGTATAGAAACTACATTACATAACATACTGAACAAAACATAAGATTTTTAGAATTTTATTTCCGAGTTCCTAGGTCATTGTAGTAGAACCCACTATACCTGCCGTCTTCAGGCAATTAAGGAGTACCTAATCATTTTTTTTTATCAGAGTACTGACGTGGGTATAGAAACTACATTACATAACATACTGAACAAAACATAAGATTTTCAGAATTTTATTCCCGAGTTCCTAGGTCATTGTAGTAGAACCCACTATACCTGCCGTCTTCAGGCAATTAAGGAGTACCTACTCATTTTTTTTTATCAGAGTACTGACGTGGGTATAGAAACTACATTACATAACATACTGAACAAAACATAAGATTTTCAGAATTTTATTCCCGAGTTCCTAGGTCATTGTAGTAGAACCGACTATACCTGCCGTCTTCAGGCAATTATGGAGTACCTACTCTTTTTTTTTATCAGAGTACTGACGTGGGTATAGAAACTACATTACATAACATACTGAACAAAACATAAGATTTTCAGAATTTTATTCCCGAGTTCCTAGGTCATTGTAGTAGAACCCACTATACCTGCCGTCTTCAGGCAATTAAGGAGTACCTACTAATTTTTTTTTTATCAGAGTACTGACGTGGGTATAGAAACTACATTACATAACATACTGAACAAAACATAAGATTTTCAGAATTTTATTCCCAAGTTCCTAGGTCATTGTAGTAGAACCCACTATATTTGCCATTTTCAGGCATTTATGGAGTACGTACTTTTTTTTTTATCAAAGTACTGACGTGGGCATAGAAGTTACATTATAAATAAAATGTGAAGTTACCGGCCGAAATGTTTTGTTCAGTATGTTTTATAATGTAAAACATATTATTCCCGAGTTCCTAGGACATTGTAGTAAAACTCACTATACCTGCCGTCTTGAGGCTATTATGGAGTACCTACTTATTTTTTTTTATCAGAGTACTGACGTGGGTATAGAAGCTACATTACATAACATACTGAACAAAACATAAGATTTTCAGAATTTTATTCCCAAGTTCCTAGGTCATTGTAGTAGAACCCACTATACCTGCCGTCTTCAGGCAATTAAGGAGTACCTACTCATTTTTTTTTATCAGAGTACTGACGTGGGTATAGAAACTATATTACATAACATACTGAACAAAACATAAGATTTTCAGAATTTTATTCCCAAGTTCCTAGGTCATTGTAGTAGAACCCACTATACCTGCCGTCTTCAGGCAATTAAGGAGTACCTACTATTTTTTTTTATCAGAGTATTGACGTGGGTATAGAAACTACATTACATAACATACTGAACAAAACATAAGATTATCAGAATTTTATTCCCGAGTTCCTTGGTCATTGTAGTAGAACCCACTATATTTGCCATTTTCAGGCATTTATGGAGTACGTACTTTTTTTTTTTTATCAAAATACTGACGTGGGCATAGAAGTTACATTATAAATAAAATGTGAAGTTACCGGCCGAAATGTTTTGTTCAGTATGTTTTATAATGTAAAACATATTATTCCCGAGTTCCTAGGACATTGTAGTAAAACTCACTATACCTGCCGTCTTGAGGCTATTATGGAGTACCTACTTATTTTTTTTTATCAGAGTACTGACGTGGGTATAGAAGCTACATTACATAACATACTGAACAAAACATAAGATTTTCAGAATTTTATTCCCAAGTTCCTAGGTCATTGTAGTAGAACCCACTATACCTGCCGTCTTCAGGCAATTAAGGAGTACCTACTCATTTTTTTTTATCAGAGTACTGACGTGGGTATAGAAACTATATTACATAACATACTGAACAAAACATAAGATTTTCAGAATTTTATTCCTAAGTTCCTAGGTCATTGTAGTAGAACCCACTATACCTGCCGTCTTCAGGCAATTAAGGAGTACCTACTATTTTTTTTTTTATCAGAGTACTGACGTGGGTATAGGAACTACATTACATAACATACTGAACAAAACATAAGATTATCAGAATTTTATTCCCGAGTTCCTAGGTCATTGTAGTAGAACCCACTATATTTGCCATTTTCAGGCATTTATGGAGTACGTACTTTTTTTTTTTTATCAAAGTACTGACGTGGGCATAGAAGTTACATTATAAATAAAATGTGAAGTTACCGGCCGAAATGTTTTGTTTAGTATGTTTTATAATGTAAAACATATTATTCCCGAGTTCCTAGGACATTGTAGTAAAACTCACTATACCTGCCGTCTTGAGGCTATTATGGAGTACCTACTTATTTTTTTTTATCAGAGTACTGACGTGGGTATAGAAACTACATTACATAACATACTGAAAAAAACATAAGATTTTTAGAATTTTATGTCCGAGTTCCTAGGTCATTGTAGTAGAACCCACTATACCTGCCGTCTTAAGGCTATTATGGAGTACCTACTTATTATTTTTTTATCAGAGTACTGACGTGGGTATAAAAGCTACATTACATAACATACTGAATAAAACATAAGAATTTCAGAATTTTATTCCCGAGTTCCTAGGTCATTGTAGCAGAACCCACTATACCTGCCGTCTTCAGGCAATTAAGGAGTACCTACTCATTTTTTTTTATCAGAGTACTGACGTGGGTATAGAAACTACATTACATAACATACTGAACAAAACATAAGATTAAAAAAATAAGTAGGTACTCCATAATAGCCTTAAGACGGCATGTATAGTGGGTTTTACTACAATGTCCTAGGAACTCGGGAATAATATGTTTTACATTATAAAACATACTGAACAAAACATTTCGGCCGGTAACTTCACATTTTATTTTTAATATAACTTCTATACCCACGACAGTACTTTGATAAAAAAAATTTAGTAGGTACTCCATAATTGCCTTAATACGGCAGGTATAGTGAGTTCTACTAAAATGACCTACGAACTCGGAAATAAAATTCTAAAAATCTTATGTTTTGTTCAGTATGTTATCTAATGTAGTTTCTATACCCACGTCAGTACTCTGATAAAAAAAAATGAGTAGGTACTTCTTAATTGCCTTAAGACGGCAGGTATTGTGGGTTCTACTACAATGACCTAGGAACTCGGGAATAAAATTCTGAAAATCTTATGTTTTGTTTAGTATGTTATGTAATGTAGTTTCTATACCCACGTCAGTACTCTGATAAAAAAAAAATGAGTAGGTACTCCATAATTGCCTTAATACGGCAGGTATAGTGGGTTCTACTACAATGACCTAGGAACTCGGAAATAAAATTCTAAAAATCTTATGTTTTGTTCAGTATGTTATGTAATGTAGCTTCTATACCCACGTCAGTACTCTGATAAAAAAAAATAAGTAGGTACTCTATAATAGCCTTAAGACGGCAGGTATAGTGGGTTCTACTACAATGACCTAGGAACTCGGGAATAAAATTCTGAAAATCTTATGTTTTGTTCAGTATGTTATGTAATGTAGCTTCTATACCCACGTCAGTACTCTGATAAAAAAAAATAAGTAGGTACTCCATAATAGCCTTAAGACGGCAGGTATAGTGGGTTTTACTACAATGTCCTAGGAACTCGGGAATAATATGTTTTACATTATAAAACACACTGAACAAAACATTTCGGCCGGTAACTTCACATTTTATTTATAATATAACTTCTATACCCACGACACTACTTTGATAAATAAATAATTAGTAGGTACTCCATAATTGCCTGAAAACGGCAGGTATAGTGGGTTCTACTACAATGACCTAGGAACTCGGGAATAAAATTCTGAAAATCTTATGTTTTGTTCAGTATGTTGAGTAATGTATAAAATATAATGAATATAAAAATCCGAAAATCGTTTCACTTTTTATGTTATGTAATGTAGATCATTTATCCGCGACCGTATAAAAAAATAGGTAGTCCATAATTGCCAAGGTCGGTTTATATTGGCCGGTAACATTATTTACGTATTTTATTAAATTACTCAATTTGGTCGGGTTATAACAGCCGCTAGGTTCCGGCCGGTAACTTCACAATTTATAAAACTCCTCAAATTGGTCGGGTTATAACGGCCGCTAGATTTCGGCCGGTAACTTCACATTTTATAAAACTCCTCAAATTGGTCGGGTTATAACGGCCGGTAACATTTCGGCCGGTAACTTCACACCGGTAATTTTTACCGCATTTTCAGCGGCACCGTTACTTGCTGGATGGTAAACAGCACTAAACATGTGTTTAATACCATTTTCATTCATAAATGTAGAAAATTCTTTACTAGAAAATGGTGGACCATTATCGCTCACGACAATTTTTGGAAGTCCAAACCTTGCAAAAGTATCCCTTAACCTATTTAAAACTGTACACGCGTTGGATTTATGCAATTTAAAAATCCCTATTCATTTTGAAGTGGAATCAGTGATCACTAAAAACGTATGACCATTTATTGGACCTAACAAATCTAAGTGTAACCTTGACCACGGTTGACTCGAAACTGGCCATGGTTTAGGCGTAGACTTAGGCGGGCTGGAATTTTCGCAAATGCATGTTTCACAGTGCGACATAAATTTTCAATATCTTCGTCTAAACCTGGGGCCCTACCGGGAAGCCACATGAAATACCGATCACCACGTCGATCGATCGAAAGCGAATGTAAAATGTATGTGATTTGACGTTTCTCAGCGATCGAGTTCTACCCATAGACAATATTTCCTATACAATTTTATCCATCGACGCGTCGAACGGTTTGTCGATGTGGTTTCCCGGTAAGGCCCCTGGGGCCACCGGCCACCACACATAACTTCTAGCCAAACCTTTTGTTTTAACTATACTCAAATGAGTCTTATGTAATTCATTTAATATCCTCGTTCGCAAAATATTAGGAATCACAAGTTTATAACTACACATTATACATCCTGGTTCTAGTGAAAAATTATTACGTCTACTAAGGGCCCGTTCGTTTTGGGACTGAAATAAGTTCACAATGGTCATAATAACATTATGCGAACTTGCGTTTTTTTTGGTTAATTTCAATCACAATGCCACAATTACCACTATCCAAATCGAACGCAATTGTTATCACGAATCTGTCAACTGTCACTTGTCAAGTATAATATAGGTTAAATCGTACAATCCATTAATTTTAAGTGCGAAATCTTTCTAAAATCATTTCGATTTAAAATACAATAAATTTGATCCTAAAAATATAAGACGGCTGCGACGTTTAAAACAACAACAAATGTCACAACCACAAATGTCAAAATATGTTCACAACGCCTCACCTATCGAGTGGGGTCATTGTGATCAGTTCACGGTAGCATTATGGGCCAAAAAAAACGACCATTGTGGCAGATCACATCGCCACTTTTGCCGCCGAAATCTCAAAAAAAACGCATAAATATACATCGTGATCGTTGTGAACATGTTTCAGTCCCAAAACGAACGCAAGCTAAAATAAGGTTTAAAATCTACTTTATTAATATAATTTGGCCAACCATTCTCAATGTAATTAACAATTTTGCCTAAAATTGGATCTTTTATTGTTTCTTTATCTGAACAATTTATAGGTAAATGTTCACCTAAAAAATTTATATAACAGCAATCACTATTTAACTTATCATCGTCGCAATTTTTTAAAGGCAATCGAGAAAGAAAATCAGCCGTATTATTCGCACTAGAAACATATTCAATATCATATACATATGCAGACAAAATAATCGACCAGCGCTGCAACCTACTCGCTGCAGTAACAGGAATTCCCTTTTTAGGGCCAAAAATAGTAATCAATGGTTTATGATCCGTTCTTAAAATAAACTTTTTCCCATACAAAAACTGATTTTTTTTTTTTCACCAAATATTATTGATAAAGCCTCTCTTTCAATCTGAGAATAATGGATCTCAGCGGCATTTAAAGTTTTTGAAGCATATGCTATGGGTCTTTCATCTCCTGAAGGGAGCCTATGAGCTAACACTGCACCTATACCAGAGGCACTCGCATCACAAGTGAATATAATTGGCAAATTTGAATCAAAATGCATAAGTACAGGCGCTAAACTACAACATAATTTCTTAATTTTTATAAAAGCTAAATCGCAATCATTCCTCCATAACCATTTACTATCCTTTTTGAGCAAATTATACATAGGTTTTAAAATTGTGCTTAAACCTTCAACAAACTTTGCATAATAATTTACAGTACCTAAAAACGACCTTAGTTCTGGAACACATTGTGGTATTTGCATTTCAAGAATAGCCTGAACTTTATTATTACATGTACTAACACCATTTGCGCTAATTACATATCCTAGATATTCTACACTGTCTTGAAAAAATATGCATTTATTTTTGTTTACTTTTAAACCACAACTTTTAATCCTATTAAACACTAAATTCAAAGTTTTAATATGCTCAACATCGTCTTTTCCAGAGATTAAAATGTCGTCAAGAAAAATAGCTACGTTATCTAAATTTGCAAAAATCTGTGACATAATTCTTTGGAAAATTTCCGGACTCGATGACAAACCAAACATTAATCTATTAAACCTAAACAAACCGATGTGTGTATTGATTACAGTATAGGGTTTTGATTCGTCATTTAAGCATAATTGTAAATAAGTTTGAGATAAATCTATTTTGGAGAATTTCTGACCTTTCGAAAACTTTAACAATAAATCATCTATAGTTGGCAATGGAAAACGATCTATTTCAAAAACTTTGTTAACTGTTACTTTATAATCAGCGCATATTCTAACTTGACCATTCGGCTTTAAAACCGGAACAATAGGTGTCGCCCATTCTGACATTTGAACAGGTTCAATAACCCCTTCTTCTATCCATTTCTCTAACTCCTCATTCACTTTCTCTCGTAACGCAAATGGCAATGGTCTGGCTCGAAGAAAAACTGGAACTGCTCCTTCACGAATATGCAACCGCACATAACTACCATTGTAGCACCCTAGCCCCTTATCGAACACGTAACACAACACTGAATTTAAATCGTAACACAACACTGAAATTAGCAATAAAAGAATCCATATTAAATATTAAATCATTTTTGAAGATGTAACTTCAACTTCTTTGTAGTAATTCAATTTTGAAATATTAATTTGTAAATCATATAACCACTGTCTCCCAAGTAAAGCGGTTTTTCCTCCTTTTACAATGTATAATTGTAAAGTCTTTTGTAAATTTAAATATTTTACTGTCTTTACAACTTATTCTAATGGGTTAATAGTCTCTCCAGTATAATATCTTAATTTTAAATCAGAAGGCTTCAAATCTAATTTTGACAGAAATTTTCTATACATTTCTTCATTGACACACGATACTGCGGAACCTGTATCCAAATCTATTAAAAAGTCTTTTCCATTTAAGGATACATTCACTATAATTGGCTTGCATTTAAATTTATTAATATAGTATATTATACCTTCACCAGATCCCGCAGATATACAGTTCAACTCATTGGTTGGTTGCACATTTTCATCTACTTCTGTAGCCTCAGTATGATTGACTTGCCTGAATCGTCTTCTATTAAGTGGACAAACATATTTCAAATGACCAACTTTATCGCATCGTCTGCATTTAAAATCTTTAAAATAGCAATTCGCCATCATATGCCTACGACGACCACAGCATCCACATCTATTAGCATTATTTTGCATATTTAAAGAATGAGAATTGCTTGGATAAATATTAACATTTTCAGCCTTAACAATGTTAGAACTCGTACTAGCAGTCTCAATATTTAAAGCCATTTCAAACGCTTTTTCAAAGGACAATTCTTTTTGTATGAATAATGTCTGACGTGTATATTCACTTCTAATTCCGCATACAAACTGATCTCGTAAGTTCTCATCTAAATTATTACCGAACTCGCAAAAACGAGACATTTTCTTTAAAATTGTAGCATATTAAACGATGGCCTCTGACGAAATTTGCATCCTCTGTCTTAATTTAAATCGTTCGGCAATGATAGATGATTGCGGTTGCAAATTATTTTGTAATAATTTAGACAGATCTTCAAATTTCTTTGATGAAGGTTCGTTAGGCGAGCATAAATCAACAAGTAAATCATATGCATCAGGTCCTATTACAGTTATAAAAGTCGCCGTCTTCAATTGCTCGCTTACATCATTAACTAGAAAAAATTGCTCTAACCTTGCACAATACGTCTTCCAATTCCCCGTTTCAATATTAAACGGTTCTAATTTTCCTAAAGTGTTAATCGTTCCTATATTTACTACTTATTATTATAAAATGAATAAATCTTGTCGCCAAACGAAATGAAAGAACTTTTCATTTCCAAATCTTTTATTAGACAACCATAGAAAAATGACAGACATCAAAATTAATTTATTCTTTATAAAAATAACATACATAATAATTCCCACCTAATGAAAAAGCGGGAAAAAGTCCCACTTTTTCAAAAAAGTAAAACAAAATTCCCACTTGACGAAAAAATGATATTTTAGTGGGAAAAAAACCCATTTTATAAGAAATCGGAAAAAATAAGTTTTTTTGAAAAAGTGGGACTTTTCAAAAAAAAAAATTGACGATTTGTCTATGCCTACACCGAAAAATGGTTGTGCACTCATTTGTTCAGTGTGTGCACTTACCAAAACATCTTCTGGCAAGGAAGATCATACATATGTCTTTAGAAGATTTTATTAATAGTTTATTCTAACTTCATTTTAAATTAATTATTTACTTAATTAAATAAACTGGGGATAATATTGTCCTTGCGTGGAATTCTGTTAGGGCCCTAAACTAATTGGGCGCTAACTAATTGTCTTTGGCTATATTTATATATAGATGACATTAAAAAAAAAAAAAAAAAAAAAAGTTTAGTCGAAAACTTATATGGCCGATGGACTTGTATCATGGAGGTATATAATATAATAGGGAGGCGCCCTTTGGCCTTAAATCGCCTCTCCAGTGAGAACAGAAGATGGCGGCCACACAACTAGAGGTGGGACACTTGTTGATAATCATTTTACCTAATTGAATTTTCAATAATCGATTATTTTTTGGACTTTTTCTTTTGTAATATTAATATTAAATTATATTTTAGAAGCATTACATACAGAAAGTTTTATACCTTTTAATTGAAATTCTCATACTATAAAAATGCCGTCAACATGAAAACACGAATTCTTCATCTTTGTGTGAACTTGTCCAATGTAGGGAAATTACAGCTTTAAAATAATATTATATTAAGTTTTTTTTTCTTGTAGAATCTTTGTTATATATATATATATATATTTAATTAGTATTACTTATTTAACATAAATTATTTTCTAAGTTTCTTTAATAAATTTTAAAAATAGTTTAATTTATAAAGTAAAAATTCACTTTTGAACTTCATCTTATAATGAGGTCGTTTTCAATGTTAAGTCTCGAGAAAATTAAAATAAAGCGTCATTACAAAATATAAGCGATCATCGTCGTTAGTTTAAAATGCTAATAAATATTTTCAACTAACGACGGGTCACCTACACTCCATGTATTGTAATTTGACCCTTATTAGTAACCAAATATATACTCGTATCAGGGGCCCTACCGGGAAGCCACACAAAATACCGATCGCCACGTCGATCGATCGGCAGTGAAAATAAAATGTATGTGATTTGACATTTCTTGGCGATCGAGTTTTACCCATAGACAATATTTCCTATACAATTTTATCCATTGACGCGTCGATCGGTTTGTCGATGTGGCTTCCCGGTAAGGCCCCTGGTCTAAACGAAGTAAACCTTTAAAAGTTGTTACATTATATACCTAGGTTTCATTGTAAAAATATATAATATTTTACTAAATTTATTTATTATTTTATAAGTGGTCTTCAATGTAAATTTTTTGTGATGATGATCCACGCAAAATTCGTGTCGTTATGAGAATATGTAGATAAATATACTTGGTAGGTTTTTAAAATTTAATTTGGTAAGTTATCAGCGGAAATTTTGTTAGTTTCATTGCGAGACGGCTCGGCAGTTTGTATTATTGGGCTCTCACTATATAGCATGAAACATATGGAACCAAGGCGGTTCCAATAAATGCATAAAAAAGCCTTTACAACGATATGTCAACGTGTTCGTTGTCGCTATATTGTGAGCTCACTTCAACAAATCAACGCTCAATGATTGGTCGAACACTCAAAACAAAAAGTGACAACAAAAATTATTAATTTTTGTTTTGAATTTGTATGGTGGAGGATAACTTCAGTTCTCATATTTGGAAAGGCAATTTTAGCCATTAGGACGGCTATCTCTATTTAAATCTCCATGCATCACAGCCTTAGGAATATCATCTCTATTGTGATGATTAGACTATTTATATTAGTTTGACAAAGTTTTTATTATACGTATTCTTTGGCATATTGGAAATTTGGGAATTTAAACTTTAAAATAATTTTATTGTAGTATGAAATTCTCTATGAGATGAAATTCTCCTACTTTTTTATTACAAATTTGTAACTACCACCAAACATAATAATAACTTATATTTACTATAATAATAAAATCTTGTCAATTACCACCCATTGGTCTAATTATAAAACGATTTCTTGGATAGATTGCATTTATTGCAATGGCATTAAGAGCGACGAGAATTCAAATTTCTATTGGAACTAAGAATAATATATGGAACCGCCCTAATGCCTATGTTAATCGCCTATAAAACAAAGTGTTAAACGTGTTCGTGCCGCCATATTGTTACGCGTGGTTAAAAACCGCCGAGGAAGTCCGTCGGCGATCCAACATGTTTGAAATTTGCTCATATCCCGCCGTCTATCATCACCACGAGTCGCGAGTCATCATTTAAAATATATTTATTTGGCTGACATTTATTTTAAAATACTTAGGATAAATGTATTCCCGCGCGAATAAGTATATGTGTAATATAAAAAAATATAGAAATAAGTATTCGTTAAAAAAAAAATAGTACGTACATCACTAAACCAATTATTAAAATGAGAACATAGACCACGATTTTATGATCCATGCTGAGAACAGTCACATTTAAAAAAAAACGTGAGAACAGAATATGGCGCCACTGGACAGTTTTGACATTACAATCAAAATTTTAAGAAACAAAAAATAGCTATTTATCTCTTTGCATTATGTAGATTTAAATGAGTGCGAGCGAGACATATACATGTACGTGACTTTTTACTTTATAAGACAATTTGTAACAGTTCCCTATTATTACTAGTTTCATGACTTGTATCTAGTGATCTAGTGCTATGTTAAAATAAATGTAAAAAAAAAAAAAAAAATCTTATATCTTTCTTAAATTTCGTCAAAAATTTTGACTCAAAATATTATTTAATAATGTTATATCTTTGTTCCACTATATTCCTACGATGTAGATTATATTCTCAAAGACTAATTTCTTCGAAAGTACTTCCTGAATTTGATATGGATTATTATTGTAATGATGAAAATATTTCAGAAATAAATGAAAATATTAGCAAAAGGAAGGGTATTGGTGATATAAACAAAGTTTTAGAAACCTATAAATCTCTTAATAAAATATCTTTATCACATCAATCCTATAAAAGCATTAAAGAAGAGCTTATTAAAGAATTGTTAAAATTACCTAATAAAACACATCCTATCGTTCAAAGGTATACAGACGAACCTAATGTCTTGAAGGAACTAAATAGCAAAAAGAATGTGGACCACAAGCTATTAGAATTCAGTGAAATAACCAAATATCTAAATATTATGAGAACCGAGCGTTTAGGTTATACTTGTGGTAATAAAAGTTATTATTTTATGGGTGAGTTAGCAGAATTGGAAGAAGCTTTGATTAAGTATGCCGTTACCAATCTGCTTAAAAAGAATTTCAGACTGGTGTCGGTTCCTGATATATTACTTAGCAGTGTTTTAGAAAGTTGTGGCATGACAGTAAATAATGATAGGACACAAGTAAGTAATTTAAGTATTTGATGACCATATTGAGATTTCTTTTAAACATTTACTATTGAATCAATTGTTAACTCCCCAATCTTTATTTTGTATTAATTTATTATTAAAATATACTTCTTTTAATAATGGTAACCTTCATTATTAATTAATATTTTTGCCAGTTGTTGCAGTGTCGAGTAGTAGGTATTGAAATTTTTATATTGTGTTTATAAGTAACTGGCAACACAATCATATTATAACTATAAATAATATAAATTAATTTACTTACTTACCTATCAAAAATGGTTCTCAAGGGCTAAAAAGGCACATGATGGTATTTATTTTTATTATTTATCTAAGTATTAATTACTATTTTAACATTATTTACTTTTTAAGTAGTTAATAAATGTCAAACCAAAAAGCCATATATTAGGTACCATACCATAAGAACAATAATACTTATCATTGTTTTCATTCGGTCATGTTGCCATTCCCTTTTCTACCCTAGTCCTTTCCATCCTATCATCCCACTTTCACTATTAATAAAAAACATTTTTTAATCTACCCTACTCGACACTGGCAAAATTAGGCGCACTCGTATAGGCCATTTATATAAGCTAATAATAATAACTTTACCCATATATTGAATCAATCAATAGGGTTATAGTGACTTTTTTAACTTACATTATTTTAGAAGTCATTAAATGGATTAGCAAACTCAAACGAAAGGAAACTACCACCTCAACAATAAATTGATGCAGTAATCTCCCGAAAACCGGTGAACCCACTGACTAAAACCGAAACATGACTAAGTCACTTGATGGTTTTTGCATCTGTATGGGGTAAAGAGACAGAGAGAGTTTAGTCGGTCGGCCTAACAAAGTTATAGAGACCTTCCGAATACATATTGCATGCTCTTAACAATTGAATACACTTTGCATGCTCTTAACGATTGATTGACAATCAAAAAAACTGCTCTCTTGCTCTTTTATCTGCAGCTCTTTGCTTGCCAATCATCCTTAAAGTTTATCTGTCTCATTTTTAGAATCAATGAGTGCTACAAAATAAACTGTTTTTTATGGAAATGCACTTGACAACTTTTATTTATTCCCAGATTTACTCATTAGATCCAGTACATCATGGGCCCAATTTATGCCTTTCTGGAACAGCAGAAATGTCACTTGCTAGTTTATTAATGAATACAGTACATGATATAGAAAAGTTACCTATTAAATTAGCAGCTGTCAGCAGATGTTATCGAGCTGAAACTTCTAATGTTGTTGAAGAAAGGGGTATTTACAGGTACCTAAATGTTATTGTTGTTAGATACAAATGATAAAAACTACAGAACATTGTGAAACTCTCCTAAAATATTTATTTTCAGAGTTCATCAATTTACAAAAGTAGAGATGTTTGTAGTGTCTACCCCTGAACAATCTGAAGAAATATTAGAATATATAAGAGAGATCCAAGAAGCATTATTTCAACCCTTAGGTCTTAATATGAGAGTCTTAGACATGCCTCCACATGAATTAGGTGCTCCAGCTTATAGGTAAATATTTAGAAATAAATATGTTATAGCTATAGGTAAACTATAATAGAAAATTAAGTTTGTATGTTTAAAATAAAAATTCCAGGAAATATGACATTGAAGCATGGATGCCAGGAAGACAGAACTATGGAGAAATATCTAGTTGTAGTAATTGCACAGATTTTCAATCAAGGAGACTGCATATAAAATACAATAATAAAAATGGAAAGGATGACTTTGTACATACATTAAATGGAACAGCTTGTGCAATACCTCGAACATTAATAGCATTGTTAGAGACCCATCAACACCCAAAAGGAAAAATAGAAATACCAAAAGTATTACAACCTTTTATATCAAATAAGGAATTTATAACCAAAAATATAAAAGTGCCTGAATTAAAATTATTAAAAATTAAGAAAAAATATTTTTGTTTGTTTTATTTTACAACTAGATGCACAAAATATTTGTAATGTCTCTCTTCATGCTGAAATATTTTTTTAGAAATTGCCCAGTTAAAATAAATGGCATTCTTTACAATTGTGGTGGTACATATTAAATGGGTGTGAACTTTAGGCAACTACATTTTTATTTCACACTTTTCTTGGTAAATTAATTTCTTATTTTGTTTTTAAATTTTATATTTAGTCCCATTAAAATTAGTTCAGAATCTGATGAATTGGAAACTCCAGCAGAAAAACTCTTCATCAGTAAGAAGCCATGAGTATAAGTTATCTCTACTTAATGAGTCTAAATGTTTTTATTTTGATACATTATAAAATATATTTGATAAATAAAAAGTCAATAAATTTTATAAAAAAATGTTGCTAAGGCAATGAGTGTATGTATGTGTTGTGTGTGTGAAAATTTGTTTGATTATTCATGTCAAATCATCACTTGGTCCACATTGTCCAGTTTTCTTCACATTTGGAACGCTTTTCTTATAATGAAATCAAAATAATGTTGTTCTCAAATAGGCAAATAAAGTACTATGAGCTTATAAAAATACTTATATTATTAAAATAGCACTAAATACAAAGTGAATGTTACAGTTTCTTCGTAGCTTTTGAATTTTTTTTAATCTGTTTCATTTTGGCTTTGAGTTTAGAAATATCAAGATCACAGTTACTAGATGTTGATATCTGTAATTTTGTTTCCTGAGGTGGTAAATAGGCCTTTTGTCTTTCCTCATCTCGAATCTTCTTAACCTGTGCTTGTTTTTCTTCTTTCTCATGTTGATTTTTAGCTTTTTTCTGACTAGCCTTCAAGAAAAATTCCCCAGTAGCCAATTCCTTATCTACTTTACTCTCGGTTTGTGGAGGAGGAAATGGAGTGTAAGGCTTTTTAGGTACCTTTTTCTTTGGTTGCTTCCTGGGTACATTTTTACTTTTAAATTTAGGTAAAAAACGTTCCCAATTTTCATTTTTTAATCTTGGATCCTTCATTAACTCTCTTTTAATCATCAAAGTCTTAATATTATACATAGGATGTATATTTTTCATAGTGTCTTCAACAATACGTCTTACTTGTACTAGACCTTTATAAGGTCCAACTGCTGAAACTGTATTACCCTGTACCAATACATAACAATCTGTTAACAATTCTATGGATTTTAATGTTACTCCATTAGGACCAATTAGTCTTTGTCGCCTCTTAATAAATGTTTCCTGCTTTCTTACAAATGAATTTATTTTGATAATATCTGAACCAATTTCATCTTCAAGTACTCTAACAGCCTGTTCAAAGGGAACACTTCTAGATAACAATTTCATCAAATCTCTAGCTTTAATAATTACATATGGATCCCAAGTTTTTCTTGTTGTTTTAACGGTTAAACTACCTTCTATAAGGTCTAACTCAGCAATTATATTATATTCCTTTAAAACTTTTTGCACTAGTGGCCAACATTCCTTTAGATATTGTTCTCGATATTTAGGAAATAATGTGGCAAATTTGCTTTCTTCTAATAAACCATGAGGATTATCTTCAGGTGTAAATTTGGGAATTTTCAGAGCCCATGCATTTTCCACTGGACCAATGTCTTTTTCTTCACTATCATTAGGATCCATTTTATTCCACCAAAACCTTTTAAGTAAAACAATATTTTTTGATTCAAGATTAAATTATAGTAGGATTTATTAGTAAATTGTATTTAGTTTTTAGTAACAAAATATAGATTAATAAATGGATATTGGATAGTGAAGAAACAGGTTACATTTTTTTTTATTGATGTTTTATTTATCCTTGTAGGAAAGGCGAGGGCGTAAGCCATACAACAAAAATGTCAGGTTTTAATGTATTAAATTAAGTTTAAACTTTTTTGTTTTGACTATTCATAAATATTATGAACTTTAAGTGTATTTATATAAATTAAAGCTTACAATATTGTTAAAATAGTTAAATACTTTTTTGGGTAACTTACTTATTTGGTTTTTCTTCTTGAATCAAAATCACAACTTATTTTACAAGGTATTATATGAAGGCAGCTAAAAACTAGATTCCAAGGTTTCCAAGATAATATATAGGTTTCCAAATATGCTGTTATTTGGAAACCTATATATTACCTTGGTTTGTTCATTCTAGATCATAAAAAGAAATATTTTCATTACTACGTAGAAGTTATTGACAAAAATGTAAATAATAGTTGGTTTTACCTGTAGATAAAAATTAACAATATATGGGTTTTTAATATTTAATTTATTACATTAAAGTTTATACCAAAAGCAAGGTCAAGTCATCAAAATTAAATGAAACATATTATTTTTTAATACCCAGATAAGAAAAAAATGGTTCCGTGCTTCAATACACGTTAAACCGTCACCGTCGGTTTCAATCACTGTTCCAATGGTTAGCCATGTTACAGGCGGTTTTAAGCTCTGACACTAGGGCTTGTTAGGTCAATCGTCAATCCACAACCTACACAATAAAAGAAAGATTATTTTATTTTCTAATAAATATAATTATTTAAATTAAGTAAGAAAAAATAAACAACATTTTTATTTATTAAGTTTTATTATTTAATTAAAGATTTTTAAAAACAAAGTTGAGTTTATCACAAGTTGTGTGTGTATGTGTGAAAGTAAGCGTTGCTGTGAGTGTGTGTATTTGTAAGTAGATAGTTAAGTAGTTAGGTTTAGTTTAAGCTAGACTATAAAGATATTCATCGATTTACAAAAAGTTTTACAAAAAAAGTTGGTGCTTTGTGTCATTAATTTGACGGAAATATATTTTTGTGTTTGATTGTTCAGTTGATCGCTTTCTAACTATACGCTTTGTTTTTGGATGATGAATTTTAATACATCTCAAAAGAAAGTTTTTTTTTGATGGCTTTTACCAGCAATAATAAGTGGACTTAGTATGGATACTCCAGTATTTTCTACAAATGCTTACTCGGTCATTTTCTGTAAAATTTGTAGTACATTTTGAACAGTCAACTATTTTGGGAACTTTGGCTCTTCTTATTTTATTTGATGTAACATAGGGCAAACCATCAGCACTTCTTTTTTTATAATATTTACAGCCCATGAGGAAGGATCAGAGCAACGCCAACGGCTACGAGGTTTAATTAGTTTCCAAGAGCGATTTAAAATTATATCGACGAGAGCTACTGCGTCTGATGAAATTTCTTGTTTTTCAGCTATTACTCTCCAGCTTTGGCCAAATATTTCGATTACCACAATTGTTGCAACTATGGATGCCTCAGGGAAATCACCATAATTGCTTTCTATGGTATTATTGGCGGGACTTTTTGGAGGTCTTCTAATGTTGTTAAATCCTCTAAATAATTAATGCCATCTGACTTGAAGGATGCACCTTCTGGCTGTGACTGAAACTCTCCTACAGTTCTTGCATGTGATAACCCTTGACCGTTATCTTCTTTTTGAACAGCATCTGAAAAATTATTAACAAAATGATCAATTAACTGCCTCAGTAACCTCAGTGGTTGAGAGCGTTGCTATATATTGGTTACGAAGATCGCGAGTTCGGATCCCGCGCGGGGTATCTACTAAGTATACTCTTTGTGTAATTGTTCCTAGTTTGGTTATGATCCCGTACTTTGAGACGTTTAGCAGGTGTTAAGTCAGTGGTATTCATTAGATAAGCCATTGCAGGGGCCTTAGAGGTGTTTTAAAAACTATAATTAACCAGTGCCTCTAGTGTGAATATCTCTACCAATCAGAGGATGATTTTAAATGTTTAGGTAAGTAAACTGTTCTGGTAGAGTGCTCGATAGACGCAGCAATTAACGTAAAGTACTATCGAATTGAAACTCACACTACAGATCTTATCTTATCTTATTGGTTTTTGGGGTTGACATCAGTCAAAAACACTTTGACCCTTTGGGATCTTTTGTGTGTTCCCCATTCCTATTATCCACACACCTCAGTATCGTCCCCAAACATGTTGTTGACATATTTAAGGACATCACTAAGGTCGATTAGCCTGTAGCTTTCTGTATCCGGATAAGCCTGTCCTAGGTATTTGATTCTTTGGATGGCCCTAGCGTCACAGTCGCACAGTAGGTGCCGCATGGATTCGGGCTCCTTACCACAGAATCTGCATGTGGGATCATCTCTTACTCCTATAGTATAGAGGTGTTTGTTGGTTGTATAGTGTCCTGAGAACACTCCCACCAGTAGCCTTATTTGACTTCTGTTGAATTTCCATATCTTATCCAGGCCTATTGCCCTCATACCAATGAATTTCTTGGAATGTATTAGGCCTTGCTGCGTTAACCACCATCTTGTGTGTTTGTCCTCAGCTAACTTCTTTAATGCATTAATTATTGTTATGTTGGGTATGCCTATAAATGAGGGAGTTTCTGAACCCATTTTAGCCAGTTGGTCTGCCCTTTCATTGCCTTCGATGCCCATATGTCCCGGCACCCAGGCCAGTCTTACCCTGTTGTTCCTGCCGATTTTATTCAACAGTTTAACACATTCCAAAACCAGCCCAGATCTGGTCTCATACGAGCTCAGAGCTTTAAGTGCCGCTTGGCTGTCGCTGAGAATATTTATGTTTTCTCCATGTGATCCCATGTCTAGGATCTTCTTTGCAGATACTATTATCGCATACAGTTCTGCTTGGAAAACTGTAGGGTAATGTCCCATGCTTACATGAATATCATGACCATTAGTATGTATTCCTGCACCCGTTCCTGACTGCATCTTTGATCCATCAGTATACCAGTTTTGACATTTACTGTCGGGTTTAGAACCATTTTCCCATTCGTCCCGTGACGGGAAATATGTTTTGTAGTTCCTTTTAAAGATTCGAATAGTCGAAATGTTGTCAGCGCAAATTTCAATAATCCTATCGAGATTGTTGTCAGTTTCCATCCTAGTGTGAATAGTTTGGGGCATATTTGGATACCACTCATTATTATTCCGTAGTCGGTAAAGTGATTTCCTTGTCTCCATTTCTATTATCACGTGTAAAGGTTTAAGATTTAATAGTACCTCCATAGCTGCCGTCGGTGTTGTTTTAAAGGCACCTGAAATAGACATACATGCCAATCGTTGTAACTTAGCTAGGTCCTTTTTACAGGTATCAAGCATAGACCGTGGCCACCACATAATACTTCCATATGTTAGTATCGGCGTTACCATGGTATTGTATATCCACTTCATTACTGTTGGTTTTAGTCCCCATGTTTTGCCATATGCCGATCGACACATAGCAAATACCCTTATTGCCCTTTTTATTAACATGTCAACATGTAGTTTCCATGTAAGGCTTTTATCTAGAGTAAGACCGAGATATTTTACGTCAGTGGACCATTGTAGTTCATACCCTTATAACTTTAAAGAGATCAGTCCCGTTAGGTCTCTTTTCCTTGTGAACAGCAATGCTGAAGTTTTGCTCGGGTTTATTGATAGATGTTGAGAGTTACACCATTCTTCAACAGTTCCCAGAGCCTTTTGTGCTACACTTATTGTTGTGCCTACAAATTTGCCGTTTACCATTATAACTAGGTCATCAGCATATCCTACTGTATAATATGGGCCCACGTTTAGTTTTGTTAGAATTGAGTCTACAACAAGGCTCCACAACAAAGGAGAAAGTACTCCACCCTGTGGACATCCTTTGGTTGTAGTTATCATCATTTCATCTCCGAGTAGTTGTGATATAACCATTCTACTCCTGAGCATATTTTGTATCCATCTACAAATGGTTGGTTCTATGCCATGGTGTTTTAAGGCATTGTCAATGCCTTCAAAAGTTGTGCGATCAAATGCTCCTTCTATGTCTAAGAATATGCCTACGCATACCTCCTTGTTCTCTAAAGCCATCTCGGCTTTTTGAACGACATGATGAAGCGCAGTTTCAGTTGACTTTCCTTGTTGATAGGCACACTGAAGTCTGTGAAGAGGTGTCCTTGTTAGTGGGCCCTCCCTAATGTGTCTATCCAGTATTTTTTCTAGTATCTTTAATAAGAAAGATGATAGACTAATAGGTCTAAACGACTTGGGTTCTTCGTAGGTTACTTTACCTGGCTTCGGTATGAATACTACCTTAACCATCCTCCACTGCTTTGGTGTGTCACCAAATGCAATAGATGCTTTGAAGAGTCTGCTAATGTGAGAGTTTAGTATTGGCAGCCCCCTTTGTAGTAGAATGGGATATATTTCATCAGGACCCGGAGATTTATAAGGTTGGAAATTGCTCATTTCCCATTTGATTTTATGTTCGTCTACTATTTTTTTCGCAGTTTCCCAGTCTTGTTTGGTGGTATGTACTGCCCGGTCGTTGACAAATAATTTTATAATGAATAAGTAAGTCAAATAAAAATAACCTTGCATTAATTGCCTCTAAGAAGTTGCACACAGGTCCAACTAATCTATAGGCAAACATCATTACATCTTACCCACTTACCTACAAACTTACCATTATTTACTACATACTTCTTCCGAGGAGTATCCTCCTACCTACTTCCACTACTTCTATAATAATAAAAAAATAGCCAATTGCGAGTCGGACTCGCGCAAAGGGTTTCGTGCCATAAAACAATTATGTTTCTATTGCTATACATTATAATCACATGGGGCCTGAGAGAAAATGCATCAATCGTAAGGATTTTGACAGTATCAGAGTGTCTTACGAGTGTGACGTATTATGCGGTTGTTTTTTTTTTCTCCGCAAACAGTGGTAACGCCCACTGTCAAAAAAATGAGTTATTTGGTTTTCGCTTTAACCCGGCGATTTATGTTTCTCTAAAGAAAATATTTCACGGAATCACCAATCTTCGAAAGTCAAAGAACAAACTATCACGGATACAAAAATAATACAACCTTTCCCTACAGGCCAAAGACCTTTTTTATTAATTGGTTAATACTTAAAATGTTAATTGTGATGGTTCGTTTTTCGTAGGAAGAACGGCCAAAAGGAAAATACCTATAGAGATTTTCTTAGTACTTTCTTTCTAAATGCGCATTGACTACTGAACAAATAACACTTGACTCAAGTGTACCAGTTATTTGTTCAGTAGTCAAGAAGATAGTTTTAAGTTTAAATATTATTAAGTAAAAGTAGCATAATAGGATGAAAAAGAAGCGGGAAGGGACTAGGTGGGAATAAAGAATGGCAAATTTTGATTTCCAGCTTTTTGATATATTTTTAATAATTTGTTTTTGGCTGTATGGGCTCAGTCCCTTTGCCATTCCTAGATGGAAAAAAATATATCTTGTTTTGGCGCGAAAGCTTGGCTTCGACCAAATCTTGTAATTTTGATGTTTTTTATTAATTATTCTCTTGTAAAACATATTTACAATTAATTACAATGCCAGAAGTAACAGATTCAACCAGTACAATGGTTGATATATCTGAAAAGGAGAATAACTCTACTCCTGTAAACCAAAATGACAACAGCTTTATATCTCCTCAAAGGTAAAATAAAATATTATTTTTTACTTACAACACATTATAAAATTGACTTAGGAGCTAGATAAATTTATTATCCCTGAGAACTATAATCGAATGATTTATATTTGCAAATGAAGATTAATGAAATGGGCGGTCATCTTTTAACTATTGATCGCCTTTAGTTAAAAATAAAAACGGACGCGATCGGTGTTAGGTTGCTTTGGTTATTTATGTTGTGATACTCATGTAAAGGTCTGCCTTGAATTTCTATGAATATATGTAAACTTATAGTAATATCTTTGTAAAATACTGAGACCTTTACAGGAAATTGAGAAGGTCCAATCGACACTCAAACGGCGAAATAATGCAGACTCCTGGACAAAAACGCCAAAGGTCCCATGAAATTGAAGACACCACTACACCTGTAAGTTAAATATTACCTTTTTTGTAACTTTATACCAGTACCAATACCTGAAAACCAGTAGACATACTTACTCTCTCCCCCCCCCCCTTTAATTTTGTAAAATTATTATGAATTATTGTTTCTGTTTTTTAGGACACTACTGCATTGATTTTTGATTGAAGTGGTAGTCTCCTTCCTAGGTGCAGTTACGAAACAGGCAGTTAATTTGACAGTACAGCAGCAAGAATATTTAAAGAGACTTGTAATGCATATTGATCTTTATCACTGGCATTTTTCTGAAATAGTGGTAGCTATCTATTTTGTCTAACTACAATGTATTGATCAACCCCATTCATTCTATTTATAGGCCTGCTTGCCATCAAGTCACAAGTCCAATAAAAAAACTTAAAACATAACTTTTCTTATGTTTAAGTCTGGATCTGCATTGCAAGCCACTATTATTTCATATTTTATATTTATAAATTCATATTCTATATATAAAAAATTGTTTTTTTTAAATTGTGTGGCATTGTTTTTTTGTGTGCCATGTGAATCCCTATGATACACTCCCTGAAACCATACACTTCTGGTGGTAGATTGTTAATAAAAAAATTGTGTACTTTTGTTTAACAAGCCACTATTTGAGTTCCACTCTGGGGGCCACTTGTTTGATGGGGAGGTTGTTTTGGGGGCTGTCTAGGAGGTTTGGTGGCTGTCTAGGAGAGGCAATGTTCTTAGCTATCCATGGTTTCACTGTGCGGGTGGCGGGTCCGTCTTGTGATTGGAGGGCAGGGGAATGAACTGCAGCATTGTGTTCACCCCACCTCACTGTGTTCACTACCCTCTCCTCTCAATCAAATACTATATGATCCTGTTTGCACCATCTCGGAAACACATTCCATAAAAGTTCCGACGTCTGATCTCGGAAGGCCAAGATCCTTTAATAGGCTTGAATATTATTCTATATTTTATTATGTATATCTACTACTTATTTAATATTATTGCAGAAAAAGATTAAAGTTGTTGAAGATAGAAACAACATTTTAAAAAGTGAGTCTGGCAATGGTGACAAAAATAAAAACATTATTGAAAACATAAATCAAATTGATGGAAATATGAGGGATGACCAAAATGATGTTGATATATCGCCTGACAAACTAAGTCCTCAAAATGACAATGCGATCTTAGATAAAGAAGCTTTTGAAGGACTCACTAAAAATAATAATCATACCAAGAACAATAATTCAATAGATAAAGACAAATCTGAACCTGATGAAAATGTACCTGTAATAGAGGTGAACAATGATAAATGTAATTTATGTGGACAATATTTGGAAAATTCTGACCTAATATATTATCAGGGTCATCCACAAAATGCTGTTGAAGAATTTGTTGCTTTAATCAATGACAAATTGGTTTTAGCTTCAGGTAACTATGATAGTTTACTTACTTTATATCCATACTACCTTGCTTACCCTGTAGGTAAATCAAAATGTTTATTACTTTTTAATGCTTAAAAACCAGTTACATGTAATAAATGTAAAGTTCCCTTATATTATTTAAAAACCGGTTACATGTAATAAATGTAATTTGCCTTTTATTATAAAAAATATTTAATTATAATGTCTCTTACTCTTGTTACAAATGAGTTACTGACCACAAATTATTAACTTAGCTTAACCATTGCTTAAATATTAATATATAATGTGGAATCCGTTTATTATGACTCCGCCTATACTAATTGCTTAATATAAAGTAATTGTAGTGCAAAGTTTGGTTTTCATATATTTCTTTATAACAAAGTTCGGATATAATGACTTATACTTATATTCACTTATAATTATGACATGTTACTTATTGTTAATAATGATTACCTGTTTTAAAAAGTCTGGTTATAGTGAACACCTCCATAATTTTCTCTATTAAAATAAATATGATTGTGCTTTGTATGACGTCCGCTTAGTATGATGTGTTTGTCACCTTTCAATGCACCTTAACAGTAGAATGCGCTTATAATGATATAAGCGCATTCTACTGTATATATAAAGAGGTAAGGATTTTATAAATATTAATTAATAAAAAAAACTGCACTTGAGTTGTTAGTTCTAGTAAAATATCAAGCAGTAACTATGATGTATCTACATTCTTGAAAAAAGTCTCAAGAAAAAAAAAGAATGCAATTAAGTTATCTTAATAGACTGCCACAGAAAATGGTCAACTCCTCTATTGTAAACATTTTAAATAATAAACTGGACAAGTGGCTATTAACTAACAAATTAGACAATAAATAAAAATTAAGAACTACACACCAGTGCTTGATATACAGTCCCTGGCCATATTATTAGAATCTGCAATTTTTTTTTTACATAATTCCATATTGAATAGGTACAATATTTGAAGCGATTTATAATAAAATTTATAACATTTATTTAGTACACAAATTATATTATTGAATTTTATATACAGGGTGTTTGGAAGGGAGCTGTACATACGCCTAGCGTAGAAACTAGGGATAGTCTGCTACCTACCCCCGCCCAATATATTGACCTTGGCCTCAAGGTTTTTTTTTAATTTATTTTTATTTTTTATTTGACTTTTTTGTGAATTTTTTACTAAAACTACCTGTAGCTCAAAATCTATCCATGGGACCGGTCTGCTAATGGTCTTGTTTTAATCGTTAGAGTCTTAGGGTCCTGCAAAAAATATTTTACACCAGAAGATTGTGGAGAAGAAAAGTTATGGGGCCTGAAGTACCGTAGTAAGGTAAAGAAATAATTGTAAGGGCAACTTTCTATGGGGTTTAAAAAAAAACTAACAGGGTTGGAGTTCTTCTGATTTCTTTAAAACATCCTCAGTCCATGCCCTTTCTAACGATATGCTAAAAGTGTAATTATCACTTTTAGTTTTAAAGTTATTAATTAATTTCCGCAACTAGGGCACTTTAAGCAAAAATTTCAACTAATGAAAATTCAACAACTAATGTCTACTGGAAGGTATCAATCAGAGGCCCTGAGTTTTTTTTTTACGTTACTATCTCCTTAATTGTTAAATCTCCACCAATAGGATCTCTTTATTTTGTTGGACTATCAAAATAAGCTTATCTGATTGGTGGAAAAAATTACGCAATAGTATAGTTAACTGGATAGTAAATGTTACAAAATTCACACTAGGGCCTCTGATATTTTTGAATACACTAATGGCCTTATTCATAAAAACTTATTGAAGCCTTGAAGAACACTTTAGTTATGGAATGTTTTATCTCTTTTACGCATATTAATTTTTGTTGCTATATAAAAGAGACAAAACCTTCTATAACTAAAGTGTTCTTGAAGGACTCAATAAGTTTTTATGAATAAGGCCATAAGTGTTAAGGACTATATTCTATTCTATAAGTAACAATTTAATATAACATAGAAAAATTTGATATGAAATTCAATAATACAAAAAAAAATTAAGCATCCTAAATAAATGTTATAAATTTTACGAATAATCGCAATAATAATATTCAAAGCATCGCAATAATAATATTAGAAATAATATAAAAAATGCACAGTTTGTCTAATAATATGGCCAGGGACTGTAGGCATATCGGAAAAATATGCTGCTCTGATTAATTAATAATAATAATTAATGGGTTTTATACAGAATTCGTTGTTCTTCAGCAACGTCATGTTTTATTAGTATAACTTTCCCTAACAATATTAAAATTATATTACCATACCTACTTTTAAATAATTAAATGTTTAATATTTATTTATTTAAAATGATTTATTCAGGCATTTTCTACCGCCTAACCTTTGAGAGAGTAAAATAGGTTTACGGGTGCAGAATTGTTCTGAAAAAATAAAGAAATAGATGAAATTTGCTATTAATGATATACATTTTGTTTACCTACTTGTTACATTATATTTTAAACACTTATAATTTGCACATTTTTTTATTAATTATAGTTTTCCAGGTGATGAAGGAGATATATCTGAAAGACCACAAACTAATATCACTGGTTTTTCTATATTTGACAAAGAAGGTCATTTGTGCCCGATTGATGCAGGCCTTATTGAGAGTGATGTACGCATCTATATGTCTGGGTACCTTAAGTCTATTTGCTGTGATACACTCGATATTGATGATGAGTCGGTCCCTGTTAAAGATGTTGGTCCTATTATTGAGTGGTAAATATATTTGCAATATTGGTGCAAGAAGAATTTTAGCAAAGTTTGCATTGACTTGTGAAAGATCTTGATCTTCCAAGATCGGTTGTCAGAATGGAAATGTGTTCCATAGACAACTATGGAACACATTTCCATTATGGCGTTGATAGGATTGTGTAGTATTTGGTAGGGTAGAGAGGGTACTGAAAACAGTGGAGAGTTTAATTTAGAAAGGCCATCAACTCTGACATGCTTTCTCATGTTTCGGAACATTGAAATGCACTCCCATGGCCTCCCAACCACCCGGTGGGCTCCGCACCTGCGCGGAGAATCTATGGATATTCAAGGATATTGTCTAGTATATATATTAAGGACACTGCATTCGCGATCGCGAAGTCCACATTGTCCATAACCAAATAAGCTTCCGCACTAAAAAAGGGTGTTTTTTTATTATTAGCCAATTATTTCGCCAAACTTTTCTACCCAAAAAATATATAAAAAATAAGATAAGTTTCGTTAGGCCTGGGTTTTTTGCCCATTTTCTTTTACATGAGTATGAGTATATAAATAGGTAGAATAATCTTAGTACAACCATAGTAATGATTGCAAGAAATGGAATAAAAGCAGCTGGTAAGTTCTGAATACTCTTAATAAATAACTTTACTTGTCAGGTATATCCATGGGTTTGATGGAGGTATGAAGAATTGCATCACACTATCTACAGAGTATGGAGAATATAATTTGCTTAAACCCAGCGCTGATTACACACCACTTATGAATAACATATATGAGAAAATTTATATAAGCAAGGTTGTGGTAGAATATTTAGAAGAAAACTACTTTTTGCAACCAACTTATGAAGATTTACTGGATGTTGTCCGACAAGGAGTTATTCCTGAACTAGGTGACATGAAGATGACAGAAGAAATGTTACACAAGCATGCCCAATTTATCTGTGACCAAGTGGAAAGTCTAGAGGCTGAAGAAGACGAAGAGCCGCTTGTAAATTTACCATGCATACGAGAAATTATCAAGCTTATGGGAATAAAATTCAGTAAGCGTCGATTACGAACAAAAATCAATTACAAAAAAGCAGAGAAAAAGGCTTGGACTAAAGCCACAACTACCCCTCTCGTCAGGAAAACCTTTGAAAGCTTCTTCACGGACCAACTTGATAAGGCTAATAAGGACTTAGTGCTTAGAAGAAAAAGATGCGGGATTTGCGAAGCGTGTCAGCTGCCTGATTGTGGCGAATGTAATGCTTGTCGTGCTATGGCTAAGTTCGGCGGACACGGGCGGACCAAGAAGGCGTGCGTGCGGAGAAACTGTTCCTACATGGCTGTGGAGCAGGGAGAGGAGTCTGAGCCCGACGACGACGACGAAGGAATACTGCCGACACAAGACAACGACAAAATAGAAGACCCTGTTCCGGTAAAGTTAACAGGATCGGGTTCAAGAAAAATCATATGGCCAGAAGAACCTGTAAAAGTAGACGCCACCAAAACCTATTTTACCAGTGTAAGCATCAACGGAGAAGAATTAAACAATGGCGATTACGTAATAGTCGAAACCTCGCTTTCTAACACACCTTCTTTGGTGGCTCGGATAGTATACATGTGGAAAGAAAAAATAAAACCCGACTCTGGATATTTTCACGGCGAAGTTTTCATTAGAGCTTCCGATACTATTTTGGGGGAAGTCGGCGACCCGCGAGAGGTGTACCTCGGCGACCGATGCTGTCACGGCGCACCACTCTCTTCCGTGTTGCGGAAAGCTCACGTACAGAGGAAGGAGGTGCCCAAGGACTGGTTCCGACTGGGCGGGAAGGAAGTCGACGACGACCACCTCGACGACGATGGAAAAACTTACTTCTTTGAAAAATACTATGATAGATTTTTGGCGCGATTCGAAGATTTACCCGAAGATCCCGCATGCCCAAATGAGATGAGGAAGCACCGGTTCTGTCCGTCTTGCGAACGGAAGACCAGAAGCGACTGCAAGAACATACCCAAGGTGGTTGACAAGCTCGCCCACAACTCCGAGCATGTTCCCGAGACCGACCGCTCCGAGTGGACGCTCGTGCGGTGGAGGGATCACGATTACAAGAAAGGCTGTGGAGTGTTTCTCAAGCCGGACACGTTCCAGTTTCCGACGACCGGCGACGACGACGGTCCCAGGGCGAAACTAGAGAAGGTCGACGAGAGCGTTTACACCGAGTACTACCGAAAGAGTGACAACAATATGCGCGGTTCCAACGCGGACACCGGCGACCCGTTCTGTGTCGGTCACGTGGTAGCGGTGACTGCGCGGGGAGAGGGGCCACTGGTCAGCCCGCAGGACATCTACCTCAAGGTGACCGTGATGCGTCGTCCCGAGAACACCAACAGACCGTTCCCTCATAACGAGGACCTCAACGTACTGTACTGGAGCGACGAGGTCCGCGAGGTGCCGTTCGCCGCCGTCACCGGCCCGTGTCACCTCTACTACGAGAGAAACGCGCCCGACCGCCGGCGCCTCGACGCCGACCCGACCGCCTTTTACTTCCGCGAGGCATACGACCCGGTCGCCGAAACATTCGCGTCCGTCCCACCGCATGCTCAGGAAGTCGGCAGGCACGACCGCGGTAAGGGGAAAGGGAAGGGCAAGGGTAAAGGACGCGCCGCGTCCCCGGCTCGTAAGGTGCGGCCGCCGCGACCCCTACGCGCGCTGGACGTGTTCGCGGGGTGCGGGGGTCTTTCGCACGGGCTTCACGAAGCGGGCGCCGCCGACTCTCGATGGGCGGTAGAGAACGCCGCCGCGGCCGCTCGCGCATACAAGCTCAACAACCCCGCCTGTGCCGTGCTCACCGACGACTGCAACGAGCTGCTCCGACGCGCGCTCGCTGGAGACCGCGCCGGACCCTCCCTGCCCGAGCCGGGCGAGGTTGAACTGCTCTGCGGCGGTCCACCCTGCCAGGGATTCTCGGGCATGAACCGGTTCAACTCGCGCGAGTACTCCAACTTTAAGAACTCGCTGGTCGCGTCTTATCTGTCGTACTGTGACTATTTTCGGCCGAAGTACTTTGTTCTCGAGAACGTTCGCAACTTCGTGGCCTTCAAGCGCGGCATGGTGCTCAAGCTGACGCTGCGCGCGCTCCTGGCGATGGGTTACCAGTGCACGTTCGGAGTGCTGCAAGCGGGTCGATACGGGGTGCCGCAGACCCGGCGCCGGCTGATCGTGTTGGCGGCGGCGCCCGGGCTGGTGCTCCCGCGATACCCGGAACCCACGCACGTGTTTAGTCGTCGCGCGTGCTCGCTGGCGGTGACGGTGGACGGCAAGCGGTTCGGGGCGGAGGCGCGCGGGGAGCACGCGGCGCCCAGACGGACTTGCACGATCGCTGACGCCATGAGCGACCTGCCCGAGATATCCAACGGGGCCCACCGACTGGAGATGGAGTACGGTTCCATGCCGCGGACACACTTCCAGCGGCTCGTGCGCGGCGGGGACGAGCGCGCCAAGCTCCGGGACCACATCTGCAAGAACATGGCGCCGCTCATACAGGCGCGGATGTGTCGCATCCCCACCGTGCCGGGCTCCGACTGGCGGGATCTTCCTAACATATCTGTCACGCTGGCGGACGGCTCCAAATGCAAGGTAAAATTTTAGTTTCTGTATTTCTTTTACATTCTAATTACCGTGTAATTAAAACGTATTTGTGTTAAGGTCCTGCAATACCGGTACGAGGACAAGAAGAACGGTCGCTCGTCGATGGGGAGTGTGCGCGGGGTGTGCGCGTGCGCGGCGGGAGAGGCGTGCGGGCGCGCGGACAAGCAGGAGAACACGCTCATCCCCTGGTGCCTGCCACACACCGCCAACCGACACAACAACTGGGCCGGACTCTACGGTGAGTATTAATAGTTGTGGCTTAAAAATGTAGTATTTTAATGCAGTCTGACAGTTTTAACCAATGGCAAAATTTTAGCGCTTGCTAAATAACAACTTAGCATGTTTTTGTTTGTTTTTTGAATGATCTTTGTTTGACCAATTTGTTTGATATATTTATGTTTATTTTATTTAGGTACAATACAGTCACAAACAAACATTGATAAACGGAAAGAGAGTAACAAACAGACATTGGTGTACTCTTAAATAAAGACATAAGTATATTGTCTTTATTTAAGAGTACACCAATGTCTGTTTGTTACTCTCTTTCCGTTGTAGAAGGAAGACAATTTGGAATAAAAATCTAGGTAACATATAAAGTAAATTAGGAAGAAACAAAAATTATAAGTTATATAATAGTTATAACAAATTATGTAAATAATATGTTTCCAATGTCTCTCTCGTGTTTTGCAAAAGATATGGAAAATATGTCAATACTATGCGCCTTTTTGTTGTAATAATCACAACTGCGTCTAAATAAGGAGTTTTTGGCGTAGTTAGTGTGCAATGTTTTATGTTAAAACTGTTTTGAGAATGAGATGAGGTTAGCGGTACTATAACATTTACTTTTCTAATAAAGGCAAGTATGTTATTTACAATTGTATACAAAAATATGGAGTCAAAATATAATCTATGGTTAAGGAGAGACGAAAGTCGGTATCGAGCGGCGGGTTCATCATAATAATAATATGTAGGACAATTTACACAAATTGCTCTGGTCACAAACTAAGCTCTAGGCTTGTACTATGTGTACCAGAAACAATGATATAATTAATACATATTATATTTTATAAACACCCAGACCATGACAAACTGTACAGAAAAACGTACTAATATTTATTTGCGAACGGGAATCGAACCCACGACCTCCGGATTTAACGTCAAAGGCGCAACCACTAGTCTGCGGCTGTCATCATAGCTGGAGAAGTTGTTTATGTTATATTGTTGGTTTCTGGTTTCCAGGTCGAATAGCATGGGACGGGTATTTCAGCACGACCGTGACGGACCCGGAGCCGATGGGCAAGCAGGGCCGCGTGCTGCACCCAGAGCAGCACCGCGTCGTGTCGGTGCGGGAGTGCGCGCGGTCCCAGGGGTTCCCCGACACATACCTCTTTGCTGGCTCCGTACAGGATAAGCATCGACAGGTAATACTATTATAATATATAACTATTGTATTGATTTCTTGTCAAGTGGTAGTCTCCTTTTAGGGTGTGGTTACGAAATGGGCAGTTAATTTGACGATGAAGCATTGAATCTAAAGTAGTAGTACTCTTAGGCTGAGTTGTACCAAAGTGTCTGTAAATGTAATGTAACAATTAAAATTTAAAATGGCGTCTAATGTACCAGCTGCCATTCGCACTGCAAAATCAATTTGGTACATTCGACGCCATTTTTTATTTTAATCGTTACATTACATTAACAGACACTTTGCTACAACTCAGCCTTAATACAAATTAGTCTTTTATGCAGCCCATTTCGTAACTGCATTTAACCGGCATAGTGGGAAGGCCTCGCAAGATCATATGAATTACGATAAAAGTCCAATTTATTATTATTTTATGAAAACTAGTTTTTAGTATAGTCTTGTGTAGCCTTGTAGAAATGTCTCATCGACCCACTAATTAAGGTATTATAAATGTAAATTTATAAGTATTTTTATTTTGATATTAACAATAATTAAATTTAATGAATAAATAAAATTTCAATTAAAAAAAACTTCTGCAAGTTTTACAAATAAATATATTTGGTCATAAAAAGCAACCTGCTGGTTCAGCAGCCTTCGATAGCCCAGCGGGGTGAGAAGGAACTTTATTTAACACTTTCGCTTTCGTCAGTGGAATCGTTTTCGTCTTGTCTATGGTCAGAACCTGTATGAATAATATACGGAAGTGCTGTAACAGATCATGTAAATTATTAAAACTGTACCATAATCCTTTCGATTCAACTTATAGAAAAGAGATAAATATCATTTATTCGTTTCTTTGAAGAATTCAATCGAAAAATCATCAACTTAATAATTTTGAAGATGCATTACAGCACTTCCGTATATTATTCATACAGGTTCTGACCATAGACAAGACGAAAACGATTCCACTGACGAAAGCGAAAGTGTTAAATAAAGTTCCTTCTCACCATGCAGCAGTGGATTGTAAGCGATGAGGAACCGGATTATACCTCAGCAGTATAAAGACAATCCTACCAGTGATTTCTGTGGGAGGAAGGTCTCTATTACTTCGTAAGGCAGACCGACCGGTCTCGTTATCGCCTCCTATTCAGATGCAAAAACCGTCAAGTGCCCCTAGCCATGTTTCGGTTTTAGTCTGAGGGTTCACCGGTTTTCAGGGCACTACTGCATCGATTTCTTGTCGAGGTGGTAGTCTTCTTTCAGGGTGCGGTTACGAAATGGGTAGTTAAAATGACAGACAGACAAAGCACGAATTGAAGCGAATATATGGCTATATGACGGAGCGGAAATTAAATTAACAGCGGAGCGAAACTCAACTTTCTTAGCCTTTTGTTAAATGTCAACGATATAGCAGTGGCGTACAGCGCCATCTTTCTCGGGGTCTGTGTTAGATCGTAATAGATAAATCAATATTATGCTAACAAAGTAAATCTCATTAAATTCACTAGATAGAGTTTTTTTGTCTTTACAGTACTGCGGCGCAAACAATACTAACATATAACAATGTACCCTTAGTTAATAGCCTCTACGCGTGCGCGATATTTTGCTGATGTCAAGTTGCGGGTAGATTTAATAATTTCGATTATAAAGGTGGATAATATGATAGAAAGGAATAGCGAAATGACTAGGTTAGAATTAGGAATAGCCGCATAACCGTTGCAAACATACGGTATAGTGATGCCAGTGTCAAGTGAAGGAGGAAAATATCGACAGTAAATGGGTACCGCCATTTTACTGAAGACAAAGGGATTCGTTGAGATAGCACAAACACTGAGATCACTGCGTAAATGCTACACTTTTCAGACTCAAGATCACTATGAATGCTTATTCTACAAAATTAGTACACTTTTGCACAATAATAATCTATAAAATTAAATATGAAAAATGTAACAAAAACAAGCGTCTACAGTCTTTGGGCTACCCTCAAAGAATCTAAACAATGTACCATGGGTATGAATAAAGTTAATTTTGTTAAGTAATTTATACTTAACAAAATTAACTTCATTCAGATTTTTAAAATCTTAGTAAACCTCGTCATAGTGGTTGGTCTTTAGAGCAATTATTTGTATCACAATGTATGGATATTTTGATTAACGTCTTTCAGATTGGAAACGCAGTCCCTCCTCCATTGGGTGCAGCATTGGGAAGAGAAATTATAAAGGCCCTTTCAGCAAGTAATGTTTAAGAGGTTTACTGTTATTTAGTAGTTATATTATTATTTTAATATTAAGTGTACTTTTTATTATTGGATAAATGATCATTTGATAATTTTTACATTTTTAACGCCATTATATTGTCAATCATGAATAGGAGATTTTATGTTATTGACATTCCAAATGATTACATGTAGTTACATTCCGAATGATTACAATTGACATGAGTGTAAATAGTTAATTGTAATTGTCTTAATTACTTAATGATCAACTTTATTTATTTTAAGTAAAAGAATTTCATATATGTTTATTTATAAATTTTCTATTGATAAAACAAGGTTCGAAGATATACAATCCTAGCCAGGAGCATGGGTGTTAAAAGCGCGAACAATATTTTTGGATAAGGTGACATTTACACTAGAGGTAGAGGCAGGGCAGATACAGGGGCAAGGGGGCCAGAAAGAATCATCGAAAGAAGAACGGTCATAGCCCATGTATTTTCAGACCCAGGCTTAGAAGCCGCGTTCAAAAATGAAACCTATCCAGTTCCATAGAGGAAAATACATATAATAAAATTGTTAACTACATCGAAGTTCTAGAAGTTGGAAAAAAAAAAGTTATTCTCATTTGAATTTCAATTTGAAGTTATGTTATGGTTAGTACAGCGAACAATTTCGGTCCGCGAATTATTAATCTGCAAAATTATTAGTAGTGTTTCCTTGTGCTGCACTGACAGAATAATATTATCTTTTCTTGATAAATGGCTTTACACTTTACGCGTAAATTTGCCAATGTCTAGTTATAGAGAAGGCACGAGACGGTCTCTTAGAGTTTTGTCAAGTGTACATAGAAAAAGGTGAAAAACCATTAAAAAATAACAAAAACATTAAAAAATTTCAATCAAAATCTATAAAATAAACATTGGGTTAAGTAAGACAAAACATAACTTCACAAGGGCCAATATAGTGACAATACAGGACAGCACACAGATCTGGAAAAGAAACATATGCTAAATAAATACAAGGGATTTAAAATCTCAATTTAAATCCTATCATATATTTGGAAAAAAAAAACATATATAGGCTCATTGATAAATAATATATTTATAGGTTAAAAAAGGGAAAGGTTTAAAATTTTAATTTTAATCTTTTTATATGCTTGGCTAATGCTCTAAATCCAGAGAAGCTGGTCAGAGTTAGCAAGGTATTTATATTGGAAGGACGAGGAGTTTCAGAACGGAGTTTATCATAAGGGGAGCAAGAATTATTGGGGCAACCAAAGAATATGTGTTCCGGGGTCCCCAGCTCTGTACCACAGTCACATAGAGCTGGTTCCCTAGCTTTAATTTTAAATAAGTGTACTGGGGTACTATTATGGCCTAATCTAAGTCGGCAAATAGATGAGGTTACCTGTTTAGATTAATTTTTAAACAAAAAAAACATGGTTTAGAAGGGATAAAGGGTTGGATAGATCTAAAGTGTTTGGCTTTTTCAGTATCAGAGTGCCACATTCTTTCCCAAGCCATTATCTGATCAATTTTGGATAGTGGGGATAAATCTTGTGGGTATAAAATAAAACTGTTCATTGATCCATTAACTGTAGCGAATAATATTATATAATCTGTGGATGATATATCGTCGCTCTTTTTTTATTATGATTTTTATTCTGTTGATGCGATAAATGGACAAAGGGCATTAAATACTATACAGCCTTTTCTTTTCCTTTAAAAACAATGTGAAATCTCTTTATTATGTTAAATTTCAATCCAGATAAGCAAAAATAATATTTTTTAATGTATAAAGCATTTTTTTCTGCATAATGTGGACAAATATACAGAAAAGGCAGAAGAATCAGCACGTAATAAAAGTTGTCAGAACTTTTTTTTCACAACTTCTAAAATTATTTTGAATACTGGAAAATAATGCTCAAATTATATATTATTAAGTAAGTATATTGTTGTTTGTGAACGCTAAGGTTTTACGGTCGGGTCCAGAATTACCGTATTCCTTTATGTAAAAGCAACAAGCATTTTTGAAATGTTACAATGGGCTTCCGGCGAAAACTCTTTTTTTATTTTTTTATTTCGAAAATATAGCCTATAATAAGAAATTTCGTTTATTTTTAAAATAATTAACTGGTTTTTGAGATATTAATATTTGAAATCTAAAATCTGCGTGACGTCACAAGCACGCTAACATAGATTAAATAGAGTACTACGTACACGCTGTAATAGAAAAAATTAATTGGATAAATGTGGTGCGATTTTAATGACACCTTTATTAATGAATGCGTAATATAATATATTGTTTTATGTATCTTACAGCATCATAATAATAAAAAAGTTTTATTTTTTAATTTTATTGCTATTCTTATAGGTATGACAATAATAAAGATTCACAAGATTTCTTGTATAGAAAATGAGTGTCAAGAAACACGTATACCGCTTAATAAACTGTAGAGTATTATTGGACCCAAATTTTTATTTCACTTCGCGGTAACCAATAGAAACGCTTGCTTGTGACATTGACATATCAATTTCCAATTTTTTTTTTTTAAAGCAATCTGTTTTCTTTGCCATCGTGATAATGACGTATCACAAAAATAATAGATTAAAATTTCCAAACATGAATATCTTAAAAAACAGTATTTTTATTGTTTTTTTTTTATTTTATTGAATAACTTTGTTTTCATTTTTCTCGGAAGCCCATTCGCGTTACGAAAAGCAGCGTAAATGTAGGTACGTAAATATTTTAGTGTTTCTTTTATGATGAATGAAAATTTTGTGTTCTCGCCAGCATTAGGGCTTACAGATTAAATTACAACACAATATACGTGGTGGCCGAGTTGGTTAGACCTTGAACTTAAAAACGCTTAGGCCCCTGGTTCGAATCCCGGTGTGTACAAATGAGTTTTTAATAAAATAAAAAAATACATTTGTTTGACAACACCACTATAGTGCCTCGGAGAGCACGTTAAGCTGTCGGTCCCGGTTTCACTATACCAACTTGTGAAACTGTTTATAGATGGGTTATTGAGTCTTTTCAAAACATCGGGACGAGCTACCCATTTGTTCGGTGTAGACTCATACCATCGGCTACAACGAGGTGGGATTAAAACCCCTCCGCTGGGTACCCTGGGGCCGTCTAGGCGGTCTCGGGCGCCGTAAGGCACCCGTGATGATATGTATGTATGTACAATATCGTTACTAATCTGAATAATGTAACTATCTAAAAGTTACTATTTAGTATATCTCATAATCAATCGTGTTACCGATCGGAAAAAAAGTAATGAAATTACAAAGTAATGAAGTAACTAACAAAGTAATAATCGAAATATCTCCAGTGATTTAGATTAGTTACTAATTTCGTTAGTAGCTATATCTCATAATCGCGCACCACTTGTTTACACCAATAAGATAATAATATTAGTGTCTGTATCTTCTCCCACTCCACTGCATCGTTCTAGCTAAAAAAATGCCAATGCTCTTGGCTATAGACTCAAATAACCTTCGCATCATGTTGTCAATAGGAATTTAAATTTGATTTTATTCAATTTATTTTCCTGGAAGTTTATTGTCTGTCAAAATTGTATATCTACACCAAATCTAGTTTTATTGTGAAAATTCTTTAAAATAATGTTTAAAGCCATCAAAAGCAATGCTTGATTGTTATATACAATAATGAATAAGTATGAACAGTAGAAAATAAATTTTGTCTAGATAATTCAACAAATCGAAATAATTTTAGCTGCAGGTAAATCAACCGCTGTGTTTTAATACTTTTATATTATTTTCTTATTAAACATAACAATATATATATATTAGAAAATTAAAAATATAATAGCATAAGTCTAAAACAATATTAAGTTCATATAAGGGCGGTTCCGTCTAAGAGAATGTTAGCGCGGAAAGTTGTTTATTTTTGGTACAAGTCTTTCCATTACTAAAAAATGTTAACATCTGAAAATCGTTTCATTACCAAACCAAACTGCTATTCAAAATCTAATAATTTCAACATGAATTGCTAACTTCAAAATCTAACAATTTCAACGTGTTTTTCAATTTCAAGGTTTTTTTTTTCGTGTTAATTTTTGACAGATGTTTGTTTACATGTAAATATATATCCACAAATTGGATTTTAATGAATATATATGTTTTAATCATAAAAATACGATGAAACCTAAAAAAAGATGATTTGTAAGTAAATTCAGCCTTGATATGTTTAATTTAAGGTTATTAATAAATCTCATATTATTAAGTTATTGTATTTAAACAATAATTCATTTAAAAAAAACCTTTATTTTATAAACTCACTTAACATAGTAAAATCTTATTTTCAATGATTTAATATAAAGAATACTTCTTGTCAAAAATCAACCTTGGTCGTTTCAGAAGCTCATACTGCCGATGCTATACAACTAGTACAGAGGCTCTACCATGGGTCTGCGCATTGTAGAAACGTAACGTGTTATTTACGTTTACGTGAGCAACAACCAATAGGATCGCTTTAATCAATCCTGTTACCAAAAATTAAGCGATCCTATTGGTTGTTGCTAACGTATACGTAAATGAATACGTTACGTTTCTACAATGCGCAGACCCATGGTAGAGCCTCTGTTTAAATGAAACAGTTGGTGGCGCTAGTTTATAATGTTAGCTAGCCGCGTTATTAAATGGAACGCATAGCTAGTATAACATTGATCCTAGTAGTACTGATGCAAAATTTTATTGAAACAAATGTAATAAAATACAAACAAATGTTAATTAAGTTTAAAGAATCTTTATTTTCCATAAGAACATACATACATTCACTTACATGGAAAATACATAGTTTCATTACATCACATTGCTGGCAAACACAGAAACCAAAAATGCTATAATACAGAAACGAAATACACAATATTACTTATTAGAATTACATTAGACTTTTAATTTCTATTCGTATTACAATTTATGACTTTAAAATAATATATACATGGTGACTTTGAAAGGATGTACTTTGGGCTAATATGAGGTTCTGCTGATCAAATCGAACAACTTTTCCCATGGAACCATGTGTCGCAAATGAAAAAAATATTGCCTTCTCCATACAAACTAGTAATATTTTTATTTTTTTAAATTTAATATAAGATTATCCTATAAAAAGGAATTTATAAAAATACATAAATATAAAATACTGAAAAAAGTAAAAACAAAAAACTGACACCTCTGCCTTCTAGTATTAGAATCTAGGACTTCTAACTTCACTCGTATAATAGTTATTAGAAGAAAGTTAATAGAGGGCGTCTGTGTATAAGTAGATAACAAGCAATGACAAAATTCGTGAGGGCTGACTGGAACCTGGTTGGATCAGCGGTTGAGCGCCTTGCCGCGATAGCGAGGTTTGTGGGTTCGAGTCCCGCCACCAGAAATTTTTTCATTGCATTTTTATCTTTAAAAATTTAATATAATATTAAAATGACCAATTTGTATGGGGAAGCCAAATTTATTTTTCATTTGCGACACATGGTTCCATGGAAAAAGTTGTTTGATTTGATCAGCAGAACATCATATTAGCCCAAAGTACATCCATTCAAATTCACCCTGTATATCAAATAAAACAAAACTATTATAACATTATAGGTAGACAGAAAAAAAAAACGTCTGAATTAGGTTAGTTATTTAGAAAAACTGATTGGTACCATATTTTATATTTATGAGCTCATTAATTTTAGTAGACTGGTTCTATTACGTATTTAAAAATCTATTTTTAAAGAATCAATTTTGTTTTTCCAATAATTTTAGTTATAACAGCCTAATTATTTTTGAATTAGGCGCTTTTTTTGTGACAAGATTCATTAGACAAACCCTAGCAGTGGCCTTACCAAAGAGCCAATCAATAATCGAATCGAAATACCCATCGAAAGCCAAATGTATGGGAGTTGACGTTTCTCGTCGATCAGGCTCTACCCATAGAGTAAAACTCGTATACATTTTTATCGATCGATGCGGCGATTCGATTTGCGGTCGTGTTCTTTGGTCAGGCTCCTGATAAGGTTTTTCTAACACTACCAATTAAGTTTTTATTTGATGCCATTACAATTTGACTACACAACAATTTTGTAAGTAGGTATTTTAGGCTAAGTGATCTGTTAGTATTTAAGTGTTAATGCTAATTTTTTAAATATACATTTATATTATTTTACACTATAATACTATAATTTTATACACTGATTTAATAAGTAGTTAGGTACCACATAATGTAATTTCTAGATGAATAAATGGAATGTATTAATAAACAAATTGTAGTATTTATTTCTATCTTTTTTAAATATTCCTATCTACCAATACATCTGTCTACTCCGCATGAGACCTAATAAAATGTTCAATTATATTTATAAAATACTGGCCAATATACCTCTTTCTGTCGATCCCGTTAATCATTTAAACGTACTTCCAATATACAACTTGGCTGTTAGTTGAGTTTTTTTTTTTATGTTCGTAATTGTATGCAAAAATCTTTCTTCTGTGATAATTTTAGAAAAGTTTTTTTTTTCTGATAAAAAAAAAATAACTAAGATAAATAAATACAATGACCGACTAAAATATTATTTTAATTCTGTTACAAATAGTAGCTAGTAATTAGACCAGTCAATCTATTTTGAACGTATCTAATGTTAATTTTTCGTAACCATACCAAAATATGTAAAAAATCTAAATTTTTCCGTACAATTTAATGCTGTATTTTTAAAATAACTGACAGTATTGGGTTTTACCGTAAATTGCGACCAAAGTTGATCATAAACAGTTTGTTGTGTTTAAAAAAAATGCTTTGGATTAAAAAAAGTTTCATACAAAAGTTATATAATTAATTAATACGGTTCGATTCAAACTGGTCCGTTTTAAAAAATATATAATACAGGTAAACAGCCGAAAAATTTAGAATGACGACGAGGTGGGATTAAAACCCCTCCGCTGGCTACCCTGGGGCCGTCTAGCCGGTCTCGGGCGCCGTAAGGCACCCGTGATGATACATACATATATACATAGGTTCTTATTTTATTCATGGAATAATAATTACCGACTGTGCCAGTATTAAATTATGATAAGGTACCAGAGGGTAATAAGGGCCGAAGTATAATAAGGACTATTTGAAATAGTTCGATTTGCGTTGGTGTTATATTATTGATTATTAAAAGAAACAAAATATATGGACGCCTAAATCTAAGACCAATCCAGTATATTCTGTATATATCTTAGGTATTTATTATTTCACAAGTAATTTTAAAAAGAGCGGATAATAAGGCCCACATGCAACGCATAATAAAGGCCCGGTTTTTGTTAACGTTAATTTGGCTTAAAATTGCTATTCCTACAGATATTATGAACCTAATATAAGTATAAATTGATAAATTAATACATTTAAATGCATTCAATAAAATATTTAATATCGTTTCATGGTTTTCTCGAAAAGATTTAAAAGAGCTTGGGTCTTAATAAACAACCCGGGCTTTAATATACTATCTAGTACCTACCACTATTTTGTTTATGATATTATATTAATTACGGTGTATGAAACAAAATATATATTTTTTAATGTATCTTTAAAGTCTCAAAGAGCAACACTTGCCGGCTTTATGAAATCATTATTTAAAAAAAAAAGGGTTTAAAGCGATTTAAAATAAGGTGGCCCTTATTTCCTTCTGGTACCTTAGTACTTATTTTTTTAAATATAATCACACTACCTATTTATAAAAACAAAAAAAAACTTTAACATTTTAGGTATTTGTGTTATTGGGTGGGTATAATTATATTCCAATATTTTATTAATTCAACATCTCTTATTAATAATTTGATATTTCGGCTTTTTCTACTACATTTGTAACAAACTTCACAGCGAATTCTTAATTTATACTTACTCAAATTATGAATTAATGAAAAAAAACAACAAATACCTAGTTCTAGTTGAAAACCATACAAAAAGTATCTCAAAATAGAGTAATGCCGGACGATTCACTTTAGACATTGCAAGTTCGAGTGCTGACGATTACGTGGCCGAGCGCAGGCAGTTCGAATAGATCGATAGTGAGATTCCGAGAATACGCAATTAGTGTTTTATTCGACACTAGCGGCCCGTCCCGGCTTCGCACAGGTTTGTATAACTTTAACTATATGCTCAGCGCACGCCACGGAAGGCCTCAGAAACGATACTTTTCCCCTGTTTTTAAAACATTTTTGGTTACTGCTCCACACCTATAGGACCTAGCGTGATATTATATAGCCTATGTTACTTCTGAATAATGCAGCTTTCTAATGGTGAAAAAATTATTGCAATCGGTCCAGTAGTTTTTGAGTTTATTCATTACAAACATACAAAAACACAAAAATACAAATCTTTCCTCTTTATTATATTAGTATAGATATGTCATTTTTTACTTACCGATGTGTAAATCGGTATTAACTCTTTTAAACACCTACACATTTTCTTATCGGTCGTGCGTGGCTCACTGATGTTTGTGCCAAAACCTATGATAGAGACTACAAACGCCAACTTTTCAGCGGTGCAAAATAAATCACTCGTTAAAACAATATTTTTGGCAGCTATTCTCAGACATACTGTTGCTGATGATGCCGATCCAATGGTAAACTCACTGGACCACTGATTGTCGCTGATGCGGCGGCTACGGCGAATCCTAAAGGTCTTCCCGGGCACAAACAACGTCGCTAAAATGCCGAACATGAAAACCCATTAGGGCATCGTACGAAGGGCAAACTAACGCTGAGTTGCACCATAGTAAATGTAACGATTAAAGTTAAAAATGGCGTCGAATGTACCAGTTTTATTTTGAAAGTCGCAATTTTTTATTTTAATAATTACAATTACTTTAAAGGACACTTTGTTGCAACTTACCCTAAATAAATCATGAAGCCTTCAAATAAACTACACTACCTTCACTTTTTATGGAATCTTTTTTGCTTATAAAAAATCTTTAAATTAACCTCTTAATTCAATTTAAAGTGAAGTTGAGCAAATCTGTGTGCCAAGAAACGGTGTTTAATTTATACCTACACTCCACTGCAATACACGCTACAGGAGTTGGAAAGGAGACTTTTTCAGATTGTGAACTTGTGTGGTAGGGACTCACCATATTGAAGCCATAGTCCATAACGTCGGTCGGAGTTGAGATTTTCTAGATATTCGTAATCTGGATAGTAGTAACCGGCTTCGATACCGTGAGCACTCGTTTGTAAAATGATGTTTTAAGACTACTAATTTGACCATTGCATAGCTAGTACGAGTATTTGGTTAATAATAATGTATTGGACAATTCACAAATATTGTTCTGGTCACAAACTAAGCTCTAGGCTTGTACTATGTGTACCAGAAACAACGGTATAATACATATTATATTTTATAAACACACACACCATGATAAACTACAGAAAAAACGTACCAATTTTTTTTTTGGTACGCCCTGCGTGGGAATCGAACTCACGACCTGCGAATACAACGTCAAAGGCGCAACCTACGGGGGCGGTTAATTAAAAAATATGATTGATTATGGTGATTACCGTGATCTTAGGGCATAGAAATAGAAGGAAATCCTAGAGGGTAACCCTGAAAGTAAGAATAAATACAGAAGTACCCTTAGCCTTTCAAAACATGTTACTGCCATATTCTGCACTTTTTGAGCATTTCTCATGGTTATATGGCCATACCTTTATTTTAAAATAAGATATTAATTTATAATACAAAAACTGCCGTTATACTAATTCAGTTATTTTTAAAGGCAAGAAATAATATTATCATATTAATGTAGGTATAACATAAATTTATTTACAATAAAACAAAGAAAACAATAATGTAATTAATCATGATTTTTTTAATGTATTGGTTTTTCTTTTAATATTTTTTACAAGGAGACTTAATTCTGCATCTTCCTTTGACTTTTTTGGTGGGATAATACCTAGCGCGACCTCTGTTGGACGTCGTTTTAACTTCTCTTGTATAATTTTCTCCATATTTTTGGTCTTTTTGTAATTGGGATCAGTTGGGTCTATATTGTACAAATGAGAGTTGTAAAGAGCTGAAAATCTATTATCATTTACATTAACTTGGAAATCATCTACTTTGTTATTCTCAATGTTCTTTGCTTTGTATTTCTTTTTCTTCTTAGATTTTTTATCACTTTCTGCTTCCTGAATCTTCTTTAAGCTAAAGTGTGCCTTTCCATCAATGTCGTCGTCTATTAATAATTCTAACTCTGCTTTTCTTTTATCTTCTTCTTCATCAGTTTCTTTAGGTATTTTCTTTGTCAGTTTTTTGTTTTTTATTTGCTTGAACTCTGGTTTATTAAATTCCTCAGCAAAGTAAGAATCGTTCATGTCAATATCAGATGGGATGTCGTCAGATGAATTTTGTTCACTTTCAGAATCAGAATCGTTTTGTTCTTTCTTTACCTTTTCCTGCTTCTCCAACTTCTTTTGTCTCTTTCTTTCCTTTTTCTTTTCCATTAATTTTTCAAATGGTGTTTGATTTTTATCTCCTGTAAATAAAAAGTACAATATTATGAAATTATTATGGTGGCCATGGTGGATTTACATTAAAACACTTTAGGGTTTAGGCCTAGGTGCAAATCCCGGTGAGTATTAATGAGTTTTATAATTTTAATATTTATGTACATTTGTTTGTGCCCCCTAAAGTGCCTAGGAGAGCACATAAAACTATAAATCTCAATTTTACTATACCAAATTGTGAAACTGTTTATAGATGGGTTATTAAGTCTACACTTGTTTGTTACTAAGTATAGACTCAAAATAACATTGGCTTCAACAAGGTGGAAATAAACCCCCACCGCTGGGTACAATAGTATGTTATGGGTCAAGTGTTTATCGCTTTACCAGTCACCAATGGTAGATACAGATGAAAAAACCGTCAAGTGACCTAGTCATGTTTCCGTTTGTCTGTGGGTTCAGAGTTCGGTTTTTCGAAGACTACTGCATCGATTTCTTGTCGAGGGTGTAGTCTCCTTTCATGTTACAGTTACAAAAAGGGCGATTGATTTGACAATAAAGCAGCGAGTATATTAAAATAGACTCGTAATACAAATACGTCCATGTCCCGCTTATTTTGTAACTGCATAATTTAGTCAGCATAGTGGGAACGATCAATGTTGTTAAACAACTTTGAATTGATCGACCCCATTCATGGACTATGTAGATCTGCTTAACACCAGGTAGATACAAACGATGGCCATTAAAAAAAAACAGAATTCTTTCCCACTGTTTATGAATTATGTTTACCTTGTTTAATTTTCTTCTTCACAAGTTCCTCTGCCTTGTCCTTCATGCCAAGCCCCCAAGTTATTTCCATTTCCATATCTTTATTTCCTTTTGTCTCTTCTTTTTCTTGAATTTCTTTTAATAGGTTCTTATATTTTAGAATATTATCGTCTTTTTCGTTATCAGATATATTTTCTTGGGCATCAATAGTTTCTTCTGGTTCTACAATTTAAATAAAAAAGGTGTTTAGTTTCTACTCTATTAGAGTGTGGTCCTAGATTAATTATGGCTATTTGCAGAGTGTAAGAACTCTTGTCCGGGAAGAAATTTTAACTAAATATTTACTAAATTTTAAAGTTTTTATGGCTTAATGTGTAACGAATGAATGAAAAAATCTTTATTGCACAAAAGTTTAATCCTATTGTGCCTTAGGCATTATCTACCAGCCAAACTTTGGAAGATTGACCAATAACAGACACAGTACTAATTAATGCAAAGATATAATATATAATATAAGATAATATAAGTATATATAAATAAATTATTAGATAATATAACAACACGTTATATATAAGAATACATAAATAATAATACATAGATTATAAATAAATAAATTCGCAAACAGTAAATAAAGAAATAAATAACAGTTTTAAAAGTAGCTGTAGTAATTTTTGTTTGAAGTGACAGGAGAATAATGTTTCACAGTGATGCTGCGGTAACTGTAATAATCAGTAAATAAAATGTCTTACTCCTAGACCAAATAGAAAACATACTATTTGCCCAAGGTCAAAATAGCATGTCTATATACAAATAGAACAATAATAATATGTAGGACAATATACACATAATGCTCTGGTCACAAACTAAGCTCTAGGCTTGTACTATGTATACCAGAAACAATGATATAATACATATTATATTTTATTGACACCCATACCACACACATAAAAATGTCAGCCTCCGTAGACTAGTGGTTTCGCGTTTGGCGTTGTATACGGAGGTCATGGGTTCGATTCCCACCCATGGCAAAAAAATATTAATATGTTTGTTTCTGTACAATTTGTCATGTTTAAAATATATAATTTATTTCACCTGTTTTATTTGCTTTTATAGGTACCTACTCTTTTAAGGGCTCTGTAGTCGACAAGACGCCCATACAAACGTACTTGCAACATTACAACTTGGCTGTTAGTTGAAGTTCAATTATAATTTTTATGTGGGTAATTATAGGCAATAATCTTTCTGTTATGGGTAATTTTTTTTTTTTAATTATAATATTAAAAGTTTTTTTATCTGATTTCGAAAAAAAAAAACATAAAAATACCCAACACAGAAAGATTAATACAATGACCAACAAAAATATTATTTTAATTAGCGACAAACAGTAATTGACTATTACTGGAAGTGCAAATGCTCAGTGTTTTTTAAGAACTTTACTATTGATTCTATATTTTTAATCAGTATATTTGATCTTAATAAAAATAAGTTTTTTTTTTGTGCGCAAAATAGAAATTAAATTGTTACCATCGTCTTCTTCTGAGCTAGAAGCTAGATACTGTTGCAGATCGTGTTGGGGGAGATCTCCCTTGAGCGCTGCTTTGAGGTCGTGGTCCCGGCGCGGCGCCGTGGCGTCCCACGTCAGCTCCACCCGCACTTGCTGCAGAGCGGTGGTGGTGAACAGTCGGGGGCGGTACTGACTCATGTCGGGCAGTTGGCTGCAACTATCCCGGGGTTCCTACATATATTTCAATAGTTAATATACGTGGTGGCCCAGTTGGTTAGACCTTAGACTTAAAAACAAACCCCAGTGAGTTCTATTGAGTTTTTGATCTAAAAATGTATGTACATTGTGAAACTGTTTATAGATTTTATTGAGTCTATCCAAACACTGCTACGAGCTAGCCACTTGTTCGTACCATCGGCTAAGACGAGGTGGGATTAAAACCCCTCCGCTGGGTACCCTAAGGCCGTCTCGGACGCCGTAAGGCACCCGTTGATATACATATATATATATATATATATTAATTATATATATATATTAATTAACGCCTTATTCTACTAAATAAATTAGATATCAAAGTTAAAATTTGACATTTTTTACTTGTCATTACTTGCATCTAATCCCATTTTGTGTAAATACTAACCAATATGTGTGTGCTTTATTTTTTTGTTATTTTTAGAATATTCAAGCTCTTAGTTTTGGGTTTGACAAAACTAAAAGCTCTTGACGTGTTATCTGCAGCACACAATTTAAAGCCTCTACCTTACAGAGGCTATATTACAGGATCATAATTTTTGTCATTGGCTTAATTATCACCAAGTCCTTCATATGGCGGGCGGCCATCTGTTGTTCTCACATTTGGTAAGGTGATTTTAGACCTTAGGGCTATTATATACTTAAAAATATTACCTGATCAAATGCCACGTCATCGGGCACGAAGCGCAGATCCAGTTTGGTGGCGCTGCTCTCATACTCCAGCCCGTCACATTCACTGTACAGCTTGTCAGCTGTGCTTACCGAGTCACACTCCACTAAAGCATAGAAATACTTCAGTCTATTCAGTTGGTAGCGACGCAACTTCTCCATGTGGTAACTAGAACCTAAAAATATTACCATATGGATTATTTCAGGAATTAATACAAATATTTTCAGTAATTTTATTTTGGTCCATGAATTTCTTTTTATCTGTGCATAAACAAAAATGTTGTATTGTGATTAACAATGTATTAATTGACCCCATTCATGGACTTTATACGTCTCCTTAAAGGTAGATAAAAAGTCATATCCGGGCTGTAATTTTTTTATAAATAATTACCTTCTTCATTTGCATTATCATTTTCATCTTCACTGTTTATGGTCTTTTGTGTCAGCTCTGCAGGACCTTTCACCTCCTCCTCTTTCATCCTTTGCATTCCATATTCAGATGGGAATATCTATTTTAATAAATTCATTTAATTAACTACATTATGTAGCAATAGTATAGATATATTAAATATTTGATATATATATATATCATCGCGGCTGCCTTACGGCGCCCGAGACCGCCTAGACGGCCTCAGGGTACCCAGCGGAGAGGTTTTTATCATCGGACTCGTCGAGGTATTTAATCACACATCGACGAGTCCGATGGTATGGAGTCTACACTGAACAAGTGGCTAGCTCGTTGTGATGTTTGGATAGACTCAATAACCCATATTCTGGAGTAAAAAAGAAATCATTATTTGAAAGTAGATAAGAACAGTGGCAGTCGCGGAATTTCACACAAAACGACACAAATCACAAAGACAATAAACTGTTTGTATTAAGAATTCTCTTCTTGCGGGCGTAGCTCAGTGGCCAATTTACGTTCCAGAGGAATCAATTACGTAATTTCCTTGTTTAATATTTTAAAAAAATATTGTGGATTAACTATAAAAGTTTTATATATGGAGTCAGGGCCTAGTCTAGAATAAATTAAATATATTATATTTTTTAAGTTCAGTAGAAATAATAGTGCAAGTACAGAAGCTTCACTGCGAAAGATCAATTAAATAAATAGCGACTCTTGCACCGACACAATAAAGCTTAGTTCAGATCGCACAGCGCTAATGGCCTACATTTATATTCACCTAAAGTTGCCTCTCTTTCTATCGCGTCATTCTTAACTTTTCTGACGACGTTCATTAGGGTTGTCTTCTTTTAAACAAAACCTAGGTTAGCTACTTAGTAGTACTGCTGTGTGTCTGCTGCATAGATATTTTAACCTAAGGAGATACGGAAGCCATAAGGCACACTACATTGTCTATGAAACTAAATATTGTATTTTGTTGTATAGGCACAAAAGAAATAATAGTAGGTACAAATAGGTAGATTATGTGGAATGATATAAGTGCGAATAATACCTTTAAAGGAAACAGATTGTACCTACCTACTAAGTTGAAAGAAAAACTTACAAAAACATTGCCTCAGTATATTTGCTTAGTCTATGTTATTTATTATTAAGCAACCTACGTAAGTACCTAATTGGGCAAATAAAAAAGTATGTACGAGCAAGTATGTATGTTGTCTACTTATCAAAACTGCATAAAACAAAGGAAAACATTTGGTACATAGGAAAGGTGGCGAGTAATGAAAATTCGCATTCTTATAAACAGACACACGTTTTTATATTTTTTTAGTGTACCTGCCTAATAATAACCGTGGTATTATGCGTGGATTTATTTACCTTTTGAGGCCCTTTGGAAGTATGGAAAACGTAAGGTCCGGATCCTTGTTACTATTATTTAAGCAACTGAATGTGGCACAATAAGCTTTAGACCTCATTTTAGTTAATATTAAATATCGCGACGAGCGCGTGAGTATCATACAAACGTGCGACTCGGCCAGTGCGCGGCAGCCCTCAAAAATAAAACCCACCCGTGGGTACGGCCGGGTACTTGTAGCTTCATACCTAATGCGCGGAGTGGAACACCCCTGGTTAAAGCTAAAATAATTGAATCATAATTTATGGCTAGCCTAGACCAGTGAGCATACCACCTGGTGTCCACCTCTTATAGCAGTATTATTTTAATACTGCAATGTAATTTTGTAGTACATAATTGGACTGTATGAATGTAGTATTATAATAATAATGCTATAAGTTGTGGTGTTATGCCCCCTGTATAATTGGTGATTTAGGACTGCATAGGCATTCAAAAATAGTTATATTTGACAAAGGTACTTACAGTAACTTTATGTATAACACCACCAGCAGGTAAGAAAGAACTCAGCAACACCATTATATCAGATGCCTTTATATTGTCCCAATCCATATTACAAACTGCTATTCTGTAACAAACATATTCTTCAATTAATCTTCACAGATACAATTCTTTTTTCAGAGTTGAAATTTTGGTTATATTATTGGTTTAAAAAAAATAAAAAATATAGTTAATGTTTAATGCTATTATAAGAAACCTTTACCTACAAAACACAAATCCAAATTCATGATTGCCTCATATTGTGGTTACATAGTTTACAATATGAACTCTGCTAGGGCACTGCAAAATAACTTAATTATGTACATTTATGAATTATTTATGTAAATCATTGGGTTATTTCGTTAATTAATTATTACAATTCATTATTATATTCATTTAATTAAATTATTACAATATTCAATCAAAATTAATTTTAATATTTTTATTATCAATCAAATCAAATATACACATCACAAATCAAAACAGGTATATATATATATATATATATCTATTGTAAAAACTCCTGCAATGTGTAATGATTTTTCTTTTAAGTAATTAGATAATTTAGTTTTAAATATTTTGAATAATTGTTCATTTCGTATATTTACAGAGATTTTATTAAAAAATTTTAGGGTCATTACATATGGGCGTGTATTATATATTTTTAAAGTTTTAGTTAGATATTCGTGGTGGCCTAGTTGGTTAGATCTTGGACTTAAAAACACTTAGGTCCCTGGTTCGAATCCAGGGGTGTACCAATGAGTTTTTTAATTAAAAAAATTATGTACATTTGTTTGACAACACCACTATAGTGCCTCGGAGAGCATGTTATGCTGTCGGTCCCAGTTTCACTATACCAACTTGTGAAACTGTTTATAGATGGGTTATTGAGTCTATTCAAAACATCGCAACGAGCTAGCCACTTGTTTGGTGCAGACTCATAGCATCGGCTACAACGAGGTGGGATTAAAACCCCTCCGCTGGGTACCCTGGGGCCGTCTAGGCGGTCTCGGGCGCAGTATGGCACCCGTGATGATACATACATACATACAAAGTTTTAGTTGGTAGCATTAGTCTTGTTTAATATTTGCTAAGATTCTTATACATTTCTTTTGAAGAGTAAATATATATGGTGGGTCTGTACTATTTCCCCATAACACTATACCATATCTAAGACATGCCTGCCCCATATAAAGTATGCATAATAGGCTGAAGTGGCTGTATGAATGTATGTTAATTTCTTAAGTTTGTATAGAGCATATGTAAATCAACACATCTTACCCGCGAACCTCTTGATGTAGGCCTTCCAGTTCACCTACAAGTGAGAAGTTATTTACGCATTCTAAAGTTATTTTATTAATGGAGTAACTAATATCAAGTGGGTGCTTCTGGTATGGCAAACAGTTTTTAAGATACAATGAAAACCATTGTTATGCAATTCCTCTAACGCCTATCCGGTACAATTTGTTCAATAAAATATTATATGAGACCCTGTCTTTGTTCAATAAAATATTATATGAGACCCTGTCGTAAGCTTTACTCATATGTAATAGGATCCCGACAACATATTTTTTATTGTTAATTATATTTTAAATTGCTTGTATTTCCCTATATATGGCCAATGTTCTGGATCTTTCCTCAAACCGTTTTTTCTATTATTAAATATTTAAAATTTTTCACACACACCAAAAAAGAATATTAAAGCAATAAAACAAACGTTTGTTTTTAAAAGACTTATTAATGTGTGCAAAGCCATGGGCTAAGCTAGTATCTATATAATCTGATTACCAACAGATATATTAGAAGTATTTGTGATATAGTGGGTGTATCAGTCTATGCTTGATATACCCCCACTTATTAGGACATAACAAATATTTATTTTCTATTATAGGTTTTTTACCGCTCTTTCCTATAGGTAGACTTTACAAGTTTTTATTGCATTGTCTAATCAGAGTTAAATCATATATTTATTTTTGATATAGGTATTATTATAAAATTACCGTTTAGTAGAATCTTCAGTAGTCCCTGCTTCAGCATCTAAAGCCCCCCATTCATGTTCTAAGTCACTTTCCTCCTCCACTTCACTGCTTTCTTCATCTGAAGAACTATCACTCTGAAGTATCCCTATAAATAATAACATATGTATGTACTAGATTTTAGGTAGAATGAGACAGTAAAAGTAGACTTAGTACTTTAGTGAAAGTAGAGTTGAAAATACAACAAAACGAAACAACAACTAGAATATGGGGGTTGGACTTAAAAAAGTAAAGTACTTTCATTTAGTCTATGAATATATCTATTGAACTGTTTGAAGGATTCCAGGGAACATAAATAATAATTAAGGGTCTGCAAAAATTATTTGTGTTTTTGAAGGCTACTTAACATTTTGATACTATAGTATCCAAAAAAATAATAGGGTCTTATGTCCGTGGATACCATAGTATCCAGTACACTTGAACAATGCGTCATTGTTCTAAGCACCATCTAGTGAATTACATTGTCTCTTTTTAGTTTGTTTGTTGTTTTAATATCACAGACAATGATATTACTTCACGAAATAATCGTTAGATGGCTAAATAGAATGGTTTTTTAAAACAAAAAAATATAAAAACTTTAGTTGGCATTGTACTATTGCGTTGGAATTAGATTTTGAAGAATATTGTTGAAATATATCTCGTAAATAATATTTTCTGCTATCATTATACATGAAAATGATCCTGAGGATTAGTTTTTTAAGATTACAACTATATTTTATAGTTTGTATATGTAATCCTAGTCTAAATAGAGGGTCAAAATGATAGGTATTATTTGGACGAGAACAATGGCCGGTTTTGGCGGGCTTTTGTGTTTTACATTTTACTTTACATTCTTTTTAATAAAATAATATCTAAAAAATGAATAATAGTTGACTATTTCCATAATCATATCTTTTATTATAGAAATGTATTAAGATTAATAATATTTCAATGAAATTTTGGCATGTTTATGAAATTTGATACCTCGGCCGAAATTCAAGAAGTAGGTGTTTTGTTTCAATTTATTTCACAATTGAAGACTAAATTTAATATCAATATTTTTACATTGTTGGAAAGGGAAAATAATGTAGAATTTTATACTTATTTTTGTATTAGTCTAATTTTCAATATTATTATGTTAAAAAGGAGAATTATGAAAAATAACAGTTTTTTTTTTATATTTTTCGCATGTTTTGTTTGGATTTTAGTAACTTATATTAACATTATCAATACTTTTTTATATTACCCTGTTAAGTATATTTTCACCTATTCCTACGTATTTTTATTATTATTATATGTATTTTAATTTAGCAATATGCAATTTAGATATAATGGTTTATATTATTAAAGTCTCGTGAAAAAACAGGTAAATTACAGGTAGCGCTTGATCGCGCGAACCTCGGACATTATAGGCTAGCTTGCTTTCTAACATTAATTGGTAATGTTTTTAGCTATTCATGGACTGCTAAAAAATATTTTGTTATAATATGCTATAGTATTGTTTTTAAGAGATTGGTTCCTAAATGAAATTTAAAGACTGCCTTATTACCTTCACCACGAGCAAAATCTATATCCAAATTAAATAGTTTGCTTTTGGTCTTTTCATCCAATTTTCCTCTTACCAACTTGTCATTTTCCAAGCTTACTTTTAATTTACTTTCGTCATCTGTGGATAACCGCCTAACAAACTTTCCTACATGTTTGTCGTCATCATTTGCAGTTTCTTGTTCATTGCTAGTTGACTCATCAGAACTTTCACCCGATTCTAATTCATAGAATTTTCTTAAATTTTCAGTAGACGTTTCATTTACTGGTCTTCCCCTTTTATCCACAGTATATTTTACTTTAAATTTTTCATCTTTAAACATAGACTGGAAACGTTTGTCAATTTTAACTTTCCGTTCATGTTTTGGGATTTGTCGGTAGCGCGGGTCGTTTAAATATTTAGTAAAACGGCTATCCTTTAATATATCTCCCATTATTGGTATTTCAAAAATACATTTCGTTTAAAACTTGTAAGAAAACATAACCTAAAAATTCTTCCTACTTCTTTTTTATTCATGCTGGTTTTATTTATCCTTATGGGAAAGGCAAGGGCATAACCCATACAGCCAAGTTATCAAATTATATTTTCTTAAGCCTGCTTTACACTTGCTACACTTGTCGCCTCAGTCAAAAACGTATGGGTTTTGACAGTGGCAGTAGGCGTGAGGTACGCTGTCACCTGTCAAAGTCTATACATTTATGATTGAAAGCGACGCGACATGTCGCCTCGCCTGAATTTTCTCTAAGCCCCCTGGGGCTTTATTCCGAGTTTGCAACCGCTAAAGACGACAAGACGTTGCGTAAACTATAAATATTGAAATATAAGTTCTATCCTATTAAATATAGAGTTGAAATTCCAATGCCCATAAGATGTTCAAACATGCGAAGAATTCGTGTATTTCAAGATGGCGGCATTATTATAGCCAACCTAATACAGACTATATATCCATTGAAATAGAACTTATATTTCAATATTTATAGTTTGCAGTTGCAAGACGTTGCGTCTTGTCGTGTTTAACGTTTGAAAACTCGGAATAAGGCCCCTGGTGTTTACTATGGATGTTCCGATCCGATCTTTTAAAAATCGTATCGAGAGCATACGATCCGGCGTTTTTTGGATCGGATCGGGACCATACGATTTTTTGGCGGATCGATACAATACTTTAAGATCGGATCGCTCGGATCGTATGAATTGAAAGGCAGTTTATTTACTACATTTGAGTAGGGTCCTTTGTATTTTTTGTTATAAACCGACCTTGCTCTTTTGTTTACTTTACGTAATTTTATTATTAACAAGTTTTGTAGGTAATCAAACATAAATATGTGAACAGATTAATTTTTATTTGTTACTGTCTCAGACATTAGGACGTTTTGTTTTTATAAAACTGCTTAGTTAAAAAATAGTCCCTCCTGTAAAATCCATTATATGGAGTTACGGTCTTATTCATAAAAAAACCTTAAAACACTCTTAAAGAGCTCAATAGTTAAAACGTTCAATAAGGCTATTGGCTCGATAACTTTTTTGACACCTCTAATGAAATAATTATAATAAAGTTGGGCGCACACTGATAGAAAATTCAGTTACTCCAAAATTCATATATTTTATGGTTTTTACATTTATATCACACTAGCTGTGCCCCGCGGTTTCAGCCGACATTTAATTAAAAATAATTTGTATCTAAAATAAAATACAGCCCGAGTTACTCGCTGAAAATGTAGATTTCTAATGGTAGAATTTAAAAAATTGATTCAGTTTTTTTTTTGTGTTTATCCGGAACAAACAAAACGAACATATTTTTTATTTATTTCTGCAATATAACATTTTTAGCATATTGACCCTACCCGATTACCGCGGTCCATGGTGTATCGCGTATTATGCATCTCTCTATATCTGTACCTATGTGATTTGTTATGATTGCATATCTATATGATAATATGTAACTGGCAAGTCGCAATACTTGTTTCACATAGAGCAAAAATCGTCAAGTGACCTATTCATGTTTCGGTTTAAGTCTGTGGGTTCACCGGTTGGTAGTACTGGGGACTACTGTATTTATTGTCGAGGTGGTAGTATCCTTTCATGGTGCGTTTACGAAATGGGCGACTAATTTACGATAAAGCAGCGAGGATATTAAAATAGACTCTTAATGTAAACTACTTAGATTTTTCTTCTTTCTTTTTGATTCTTTTACATTTCGTACCGCATCATTTAGCCTGCATAGTGGAAGCGATCAATATTGTTAAACGACAATGTATTTATTGATCCATTCATGGACTTTGTAGGTCTGCTTACCAGAAATATGAGGAAATGAGAGAGAAGGTAGTTAAACTAGAGCGTGATTGACTAGATAACCTGGCCTATATACAGTCTCTGGAGCAAAAAGTGGAGACCCTTGAACGCAACTCTAAGGCAACAGGTCTTGAAATGTTCCTGTTAAAGGCACTGAATCCAAGGAGAGTCTGATGATGCATGTAGTAAATGCAGGCAAGTCCTTAAACATTCCCATTCTTCCCTCTGATATAAAAGACGTGTACAGAATTAATACCAAATCGGGTAACAAACCAATAGTTGCTGAATTCGCCAGCATAATTACAAAAGATAATTTTATAAAATCTGTCAAAAACTTTAATAAGAAACACTCAGAGAAATTTAGCATCAGAAACCTACAACTCGAGGGTCCCATTATACCGGTGTACATTTCTGAAAACCTAACCTACGCGACTAAACGGCTACATTTTTTGGCAATGGAATTTTGTAAATCATATTCATACAGATTCTGTTGGACTTCATACGGCAAAGTCTACATTAGAAGGAAGGAAGGTTCTCCGGATATAAAAATCAATAAAGATGAAGACTTGAAGGAAAACCTGAAGAACCAGATATGACTGATTTATAATCAACTATGTTCCATCTCCTCAGTTCATGGACCTATTGTTTTATCTTACAATTATACATATATATATATATATATAGCATATATCGCTATATAGCATAAGCAAATCAATGGCTGTGCTCCTCTTTTAGTTTGTGTGAAGCACTAGTTTTTTTTAGGACGGTTCCAGACGTCTTTATCGTTAAAATAGTCTTTTACACTATAGTAAGCCTTATTGATTAACATGTGTTTTATTGTTATTGTTGTTGCGTGTTGGTATTGTTTTGTTTGTTAAAGCGCTACTTGGACAGACGGAGCAGTATCGTTATGCGGCAATAATATGTAAAATGTTTGGACTGTAATTATTTTTATTTATTATTACTCGTTTTAGTCTTAAATATTATGTAATTATGGGTTTATACCTGAAAATAAATCATTATTATTATTATTAAATAATTATTTACTTATATCGTTTTGGATATACTTAATATAATATACAATTCTTAAACTTTATTTCACTCAGATCTATAATGCTTTTAGGTAATTTATTAAGTAGTTTTTTACAGTCTAAACTTTGGTATATCGATTTTAACTATGTTTCTTAAGTTTAAATTATGTCTATCGCTATTTTTTACTAAACATTATTAAGTTTTTTCTTACGTACAATAAATTCTCATCAATCATAGGAAAGATTTCTCGAAGAGAGTCACGAGCTTTCATGTTATAAATTCCCGAATGGCCCTCTTCTGTAGAATAAATATTGTATCAATATCTGCCGCAGATGCCCACATTATAAGACTATATGTCATTATACTGTGAAAATAGGCGAAGTACACTAGTCTGGCTGTTGCAACATCAGTAAATTGTCTAATTTTTCTGACTGCATATGCAGCAGAGCTCAATCTATTGGATAAAGTATTAATGTGAGCTTTCCACTGTAGTTTGGAATCAACTGTGATCCCAAAAACACAGCGGAGTCAACAATTTCCAGATCAGTGCTACCTATCTTCACTGTGGCATTGATATTTGATACATTAGGCAACGTAAATTTCAGGCACTTAGTCTTCTTTGCATTTAAAACTAAATTATTTGCCGTGAACCATTTTGAAACCATTTCCAGAGTGTCATTTGCTGCCGATAATATATTATCTTTCCTACTAACTTTAAACAGTAGGGTTGTATCATCATGTCTGCACCATCTCCTGTACCATATGTGGAAGATCATTGATGTATACTAGGGACAGGAACGGGCCTAAAATGAGCCCTGGGGGCCATAATGCTCGATGTTTGCGCGACGATACGGATGAATAAAGATGAGGTGCGCAAGCAAGTCATAAAATGCATCAAATCACATTTATTTTCATAGATGTATTGGTTCTGGCGCGGGGTGTCTGTGCTTTTTGCTGATTAAAAATGTCGTTTTACGTAAGTTTTTTTTTAAGAACTTATATTTCAATATTTATAGTTTACCTAACGTCTTGTCCGAGATTCTTTACTGTTGTTTTACCCTGAACTCAATGGAGCAGCCAAAGTGATGGATTGATTATAAATTAAGTTGAAGCTTGTCACTTATCGGTAGGGTAACACCAGGTAACACCTCGGAAAGTAGGAGTCAGTTGAAAGGGACACGCGTTTTTAGGTGAAAAGGTAGACCTGAGTCTTGTTGGCGTTGAACTTGACCAGTTTAACATTGCCCCAACCGTAAATATCCTAAAGCAAGTTCAACCATCGTAATCAACCATCTCATCCGTAAAGACCTGTACTTCATCCTTGGCGGTTGTACTGCAAACTAAAGGTACAGGGTTTTAGCAGTACATTTATGTGTAGAAGGAATATTTTTGTAGAGAGAACTGACCCCTGAGGAACCGACTGACATTAATAGCTAATTGATCAGATGAGCAGCCATAAAATACTACTCTAATCGATCGCTCACTCGGTATTTCTAAGCTTGAAAGTTAATTGAGAAGATTACCGTGCCAAACCCTGTCTAAAACATTAGAAATATCGAGAGATACAGCAAAGGCTTGCCTTCTTTCTCTATTGCATCACTTCAGATGTGGGGCATACATGTGAAGAACTTCAGTAAACCGACGCGATATGAATTCGTGTTGGCGGTCACTAATAATAATACATAAAGCCATTTATTCTGATAATCTTACAATATTTTCATCTTGTAAGTTATTCAATATTTCATAGCATTAGTCCGTTATGTCTTTAGCGTGTCTTGCGACATAGGCCTCTTCCAGCAACCTCATTTTCGCCTTGTCCTTTGTAGTTCTTGTCCATAAAGCACCTCGAATTTCCATAACCTCATCCTCCCATCTAGTCTTTGGTCTTCCCTGTTCCTTTCCGCACGTCTCGGGTACCACTCCGTTATCATGAGAAATATAAGGAAAAAAATAATGGTCAAAACCATAAAGTGGCGGTCACTACGGAGATGATTCTTAATGTATCACAGGAACTTGATATTTAGTATTATTTAATACACGTTCCATAGTTTTGTAAATTACGGAAGTCTTTATAGGTCTATAGTGTTGAAGGTTGGCACGGCTGCAGCTTTTAAGTACGTTTTGCCCATTTGCTAACTTCCAAGAGGCCTGACCACAATTTATGGATAGGCCATATAGAATCAGGGTCACTAGCTTTGTTTTTATTAAGACTGCAAAAGGACTTCTTTTTGTCAAATTCGAATGACTCACATTCGAGGATTGTAGTTAGGTTTACTAGGTGGCCCACATTATAGTATAGATGTAAGATGCTCGCAAAATGTGGGGTAAATAAATCTGCTTTTTCCTCTGCGGGGTAGACCAAAGTACCACCAGGTTTCTGCAATGTGGGCAATGTCAGGTGGCAGAAATTTGCTTTGACCGATTTGGCTAGACACCAGAAAGCCTTGCTTCCGGCTGGGTATGAGGCAATTCTACAACCAATTTGGTCAATCTGGTCAAAGTGAGCCTTGAATTAGATATTATTGCTTTACTTAGCAGTTGATAACGACTGCATTGGATTAATAAACGGAACAATAAAACTACGGATATCCAATGCAAAAAGGTCAACACCTTTTTGCATTGGATGTCCGTAGTTTTATTGTTCCGGGCCATCACCCAGGTTTTATATTCAGACTGCTTAATAGGATTAACTCATATCATATTCCCCATTAAACCAAGGGCGGGACTTGCCACCGATCGATCATCACAAGTAAAGCATAATTACCGCCATGGAAAAGATGCTAAAAAGTACCGTATCTCATCCCCATCTACTGACATGTTACTTCCACAGTCTCCTAGCGTAGGGGGTTGAAGTCGGGTGGAGAACGCGTGGATATAGACTAAACCAGACAATGGTTGGAAGTTCCCAAAGCAGCGCTAACAGACACAATATATCGGTCTGGATCTGTCGTCAGAAGAAGGTCTAAGCAATCGATGTGTGGACAGTAACATCAGGAGTGTGAATTGGTTTGTTTACGAGTTGGGTGACGTTAAGCTACAATGTAAATTTACGTGCTTCTCTTCCAGCCTAGTCAGTTTTTTGGTAAGGAAATAGCCATTCGTGAGTGTTAAAATACCCCAGAAAAATAAGATTCGCCAATGGATGTCGTTGGTGGACAGTTGGTGCAGCCCGTACATGATATTCAAAAAGTACTGAAAAGGCTATAGGTACATATAAAAAATATATGATATTGGTATTGAAAAAATATATATTGTGACTTATATTATAATACACCATATTTTAAATATAATTGCACTATGTTAAACTCCAGTTTAATTATTAATTACATATTCTACAACAAATATAAAATGTGTATTTTGATTTAAGTTTATTTTATTGCCCTAATCGTTATAATATATGGGAAGGAGCTGATAGATAGCATATTAATGACTTTCGTTCAGGCACTTATCATTGAATACGTTAGTTATCTAGATAAATCAACTTGAATTTAACTTTAATCAAATTGCACTAAAGTATAAAAATATGTGTAAAATGTTTTAAGTCGATTTAAAGAGAGAGCCGATACGGCTGCAGCTCATGAGCCAATACGACTTTTAGTTAATTGCTGGCTTAAAAATAAATCATATCATGAAACAGAAAACTTATTGAAAGTTATCACGTAAAATAATAATAATAATTATTAAAATATTAATAATAATAATAAATAAATTGAAATAACATGATTGTTAACTTCGAGTCAATGATTAATGTGGTATTAAGGTCTAAGAGAATCGAAACCAGTCTCTGAGATACAGGTATTCCTAGTTCAGTGGCTGGTTGTGCATGTATAATTATAGTTAACCATTAGGTATTATAAAATATGTAATTTTGTACTACTTATTAATATTATATTGTATAATAGTAATATATTATTATTATTATAATGTATTAAATTTTGTCTACTATCTACTATCAATATTATATAAAACTAATTCATTATACTTATTTACTTTTGTTAATTAATATAAATGTACCTAGGTTAAGTTTAATGTAAATAAACTATTCATTCATTCATTCATTCATTCACTGCGCTGCGGCCTATGAGCCGAAACGGCTGCGTCTGCGGCCCATGAGCCGATACGGCTGCGTCTGCGGCCCATGAGCCGATACGGCTGCGTCTGCGGGCCATGAGCCGATACGGCTGCGTCTGCGTCTCGCGAGAGGTTGCGGATGCAGCTACGGTTCACGAGCCGACACGGCTGCATTTAGTTAGCTTTTTTTTGGGTGCAACTTTAAATTCAGCTATATAAGCCGACAAAGTGGCCGTGGGCCGACTTTATAAGCCGAACCCGTAGGGTTGCGGGCACATTATAACTTAAGCTGGAAAAACATATAATTACACGATTCGATCTAACAAAAACTTCGTTTATGACAGCTCATTCTAACAGCTAGGTTTAGGGACATATGCACATGAAACAGACAGTAGGTAAAGTTCCTTGGTAGGTATTCTCCGAAAGGTCAAGCCGACGGCACAGAGCTGAAATATAGTAAATATAATTTGAAGACTTGGGTTGTATGGCTCATGCCCTTGCCTTTCCCACAAGGATTAATAAAACATCATTTTCATGAAAATAAAATTATAGGTAGGATTAGTGGGATTAGTTAGGTTATATTTTTGGTTAAATTAATTAATGCGGTTTAATATTTTATTTATTTATATAAATAAATGTTTTAAACGAATAATCTTTTGTCCAAGACGAGCATAGATTTCTTTACTTAGTTCAGTGGAGTATATTTCAATACGAAATATGAATAGCATAGGAGAAGAATGTACAGACCTAAAAAAGAAGTACGATGACTGCTTCAATAATTGGTTTTCAGAAAAGTTTTTAAAAGGGAATCACGATGAATCTGTTTGTGCTGGAATGTTTAAAATTTATCAAGAATGCGTAAAGGTAAATGTTCCCCAATTGCTTTGTCACACCGCTGTCGCGTGATATATGTTATAGAACTTTTTTTTTTTTCATAATTTTAAAAACAAGCACGCGTTTTGATTATTTTAGTATCATTATATGTTTTAACTATATTTTAAGCATTGCTACCAGCTCACTACTTGTTCAATGTAGAAACCCCTCCATTAAGTTCACTAAGGCCATTAAGTCTCAAATATCCATAAAGTAACCATGATGATAAATAAATACTATTCAATTTGATATTGTAGTAGTAACTATTGTCTTGCCAATTTGTCATGATTTGATTCATTTATTATGTACAATTTCCAGAATGCAATGAAGCAACAGAATATTGATTTGAAAGAAGTTGACAAAGATGTTCTTGGAACAGATAAAGAATCAAAAATACCTCCACAAAGCAATAGCAGTTGACACATATTATGTTTTCTTAACCCTGGTATTTGCTGGAGTATATTTAATAACAATACAATCAAGTCAGAAATGCATTAAACAATACAGAACCAGCACCAGAAAAAAATGTTTATAAATTAAGTTGTTATAGGTATTCTTAATCAATTTAGTGCATTCCTCATTAAATTAGATTTGTAAGACCCAATTAATTAGGTTTTATTTTGTAATTCTAATGAAATATAAACAAAGGAGTTATTTTTTGGAATAATACAGGGCTTCTTTATAATAATTTCTAATAAAATACTATTTTAAATGTAGTAATAAAATATGTTTGTTGTGTGTTGATTTAGTGATGTAGTATAAAACTTCTATTGTAAAATTATAGAAATCAATAAAGGACATTTGTTATATTATTTATAAATTATGTTGTAGCTGGCTAAACTTAAAACCCTTGGGAGTGCTTTTACACACAAAAAACTTATTAGCCATAATAAAATTAAGGAATATTTTTTTAGAAGAAATCAGAATATTAGTTATTTCTACTATGGTAAAATATGAGTACTTTTTGTTACTTGAAATAAATATTTATTATTATTATAAAATACAGAGCATATCAATCCTAGAGTGAACCCCAACAATACACAAGTATCGCGGACCCTGAGCAACATCACTCGCTGAGCCAGTGTAATAAACAGTTATGTTTTTTTTTATCCTCTAAAAAGCTTGTCAAAAGGCCCTAGGGCCACCACCAAAAATTACTCCTGGATCCACCTCTGCTGGTAATAAATGTGTTGTTCTAATGAATGTGATAAAAATAGAGAATTAAAAGTATAACCTACACACAGAGTTATCCTATAACTCTGTGAACCTACATAACTTTTGTCAAAACAGACAGTCACTCACCACAAAATTCATAGTGGCATTGTTGTTGTAATTTTTGCCCAAAATGCATTCAATCATGACGATTCTTTGAGGGTAGCCCGAAGACTAGACGCACGTGTCTATTACAGTTATCAAATTTAATTTTATTGAATATTATTGTGCAAAAGTGTACTAATTTTGTAGAATAAGCATTCATATAGTAATATTAAGTGTGAGAAGTACAGTAAAATGGCGGTACCCATTTTACTGTTGATTATTTAATCCTCCTTCACTTGACACTGGAATCACTATACCATATGTTTGCATATAGTCATGTGGCCATTCCTAATTCTAACCTAGTCCATCCTATTATCCCACTTTTACCGTACATTATTACATCTTTTTAATCTACCCACAACTTGTCATTGACAAAATTATGCTTAAAGCGTAGAATGCCATTTAGGTAAAAGAAGAAGAACACTCAATCATATAATACATTGCTTGTTTCATTACAAAACAATAAGCTAATGGTTCAACATTCAACTCAATGTAACATTTTTTTTATCATTTTGTCAACCATAGCAATTAAATTAAAGCATGGAGATAAAAAAGGGAGGTATCTTAAATCGCCTTTCCAGTTTTGACAACAAAGATGGCTGCCACACAAAAATAATAATAAAACAAAGCAATCCCTAAGCATTGATTGGTTGAAGTGAGAACAATATATGGCAATAAGCTTGTTTGACATTTCTTTTTATAAGCTATCCAAGGCACTAATATGGTGGTTCCATATATTATTATTAGGGCCGATTTTTCAATTGTCAGATAATGCTATCCAACAGATAACTTGTATGGAGAAAGAATAAATTTGACACATACTTCATACAAGTTAACTGTTGGATAACTTTATCTGGCGATTGAAAAATTAACCCTAGGCAGGGGGTGTTTCACTCCGCGCCTTAGGTATGTATGAAGCTACAAGTAGCCACCCGGCCGTGTACCCATGGATTGGTTTTATTTTTGAGGGCTGCCGCGCACCGGCCGAGGCGCACGTTTGTATGATACTCACTAACGCGCCTCGTCGCGATATTTAACATTAACTAAAATGAGCTATAAAGCTTATTGAGCCACAAAACGTGTGTGTGTCTAGTAGTCTGTTTATAAGAATGCGAATTTTCATTATTCGCCACCTTTCCCATGTACCAAATGTTGTCCTTTGTTATAGTTATCTTGTATTTACGTGCTTTGTTATGTTATACTACTATAGTATAGCTAGGTATTTATAAGTTATGATTACAAGGTCAGGATTAGTTTTGTTTGATAAGTATAGGTAGTAATAGTTAGTGCACTACCATGAACTAACTATTACTAGAAATATTATGCAGTTTTGATAAGTAAACATACTTGTTTATTTTCTCAATTAGGTACGTAGGAAGCTTAATAATAAATAACATTATATATACTATACTATTCCTGTATATATTAATTATACTCTATGGCAAATATACTGAGGCAATGTTTTTGTAAGTTTTTCTTTCAAATTAGTAGATAGGTACAATCTGTTTCCTTTAAAGGTATTATTCGCACATAAATCATTCCACATAATCTACCTATACTACTTATACCTACTATTATTTCTCTTGTGCCTATTAGGGCAAGTAATATCGGAATTCCGATTTAAATATCGGAATTGCAGAATCAACTTAAAAACTTCTTATAATTTAAAATGTGCAAGCAAAACCAACAATTATTAGAACTAATGGTTAGGTAAGTATTTTTATTTCTTACAATCTCGTTTTTCTTGATAAGGTGTTCTCAAAAACAACAGAGCGTCAAGCATTTTGTCGGATATTGAACTTTGTATTTTATTGCAAAAATATCCGACCGACGAATAAACACGCTCGCTTTCAACACTAGTAGGCAATATTGATCTAAGATACATGTATGCATGTGTCAAATCAACTCCTCTTTCACCTCTATTGTCGTACATTGCTTTTTCAGTCATTATAAATCCCAAAAGATCAAATTCGTCGGAAGGAAGCACTGCCGGTTTTCTTTATGTCTAAGGCGTTTTAACCCTTTCAGACCTGATTAAATAATTTATCTTTTATAAATATAGTTTTTTAAATAATAATAGAGATTACATTTATAATTTTAAAAAAAATCCTGATTATTACATTTTAGAGGAAAATTGGTTTTTCTTTATGTGCACAATTGAGGACATCCGTCCTATACTATATAATAGGTAATGTTTGTCTGGTTTTTCTATGAAGATAAACAACTGGAATTTGTATAAACTATGTAATAAAAATAAAGAAAAAGATATAAATTATCACAAATCATATAGGGTAAATACGCTAAATGTCGGCCCCCTAACGGATTTTTCAACTTTGGATCGCTCTAGCACTGTTAATTGCAACGAAAGCATAGCTTGTGATGCAGTTTTAGACAGGTTAATAAATATATTTTACGTTTAGAGACTTAATACTGACTTATCTACTTAAAGAAAAAAGTATTAAAGGTTTAAATGCGCGGAGGACGTAAAACCTTAAACTCGGCCTTTTGTGGCCTATGATCGGTCGCTTTTTTCCCAAATGTCGGCCGGGTACAGGGTGTTTGAAATTAAGACAAGTCAACGGAAAATATTATTAATAGGTATGTTTTATTTTTATAATATCACCAAGTCTACATTTGGTAGTTAAAATTGCACTTCAATACAGTTACAACATTATTAAAATATAAAAATCACAATAAAATGAAATAAAAAATTATAACAATGAGATACAAATTTGAGCACAAAATTTAATAAAATATTATTTAAGTCAAAGGGATTAAGTGATTGTTTCTTAAACTTTTAAAGTCTTCATTTTTACATAATTTACAATAAAATTAATTATTTCTCAAAAAGTCGTCGTTTAACATTGAAAAAATGGTATAAAATTATTATGCTGTGACAAAACACAAACGTGTTCATTCGTTTGTATTGATAATTAAAATTAAACAGAAACTCAGTTTCATAAAATAAAAAAAATAAAAATTAACTCAAGTCATTTATAAAATATTCAACAGTTTATATCGATTATTCTACCTGTAACAAACGTAGGTCTAATATACAATAACATAGTATACAATTAAACTATAAAAAAAATTAATACTGGTTTGGTTTGTTCATTTAAAAAAACAACATTATTCATCACACCCAGCGAATTTTGTGGTGTATCGACACACATTGATCCACTATGTTGTGGACATAACTGCGGCTGTGGCAATATTGTCGCTTTATAAGTGACAAGTAAACTATTCAAAACATCGCGACGAGCTAGCCACTTGTTCGGTGTAGACTCATACCATCGGCTACGACGAGGTGGGATTAAAACCCCTCCGCTGGGTACCCTGGGGCCGTCTAGGCGGTCTCGGCCGCTGTAAGGTACCCGTGATGATATATATATATATAAATGACAAGACCAAAAACCAAAATTGAATTAGTACCGGCAGCTTTTTGTGCCACACAGGTTAATGAATCAATTAAAGATTTACGATTAATTCTTTATGTTTTAAAGCTGATAAAATTGAATTAATAAAATTACAACCTAGGTTCAATAGTAGCAAGTTTTTAAGAGCAATTTATATTTATAGACCAAAACATATAAACAGCCTGTATAGTAGCGGTCGAAATTGTGGCTGGCCGACATTAGGATCTTTAATTAATATTTCTAAAGTCGGCCAGTGTTTTGTGCACCTTATTTCTCTAGATTAAACTAATATCTCCCCGGCCGGATTTTGGCTATTAATCGTAAAATATATTAATTTATCTAAAATATCTGCAAATTCTCGTATTAAACCAATACAATTAGTAAAAGTCTTATTTAGAAAACAGACTGCATTTACTTTAAGTCGGCCCCGGCCGAGAATCGGGTTATTAGTCGAAACTGGTGACCTAAAGGCGGCCCCTATTTTTCTCTGAAACCAGTACGCAAAACATTAAAAAAAACTAACTCAAAATATAGTAAAAATAACTTATTAATGATAACAAGGCTTAAAACTAAAATGAAAATACGCCTTACCTTTAAAAAGTCAATCCCCAAAACGTGGGTATTGACGGGAAGTAAGCTACTTTTACAACAAACTGGACCCTTCAACAGGACGAATGTTAATGACGCTCAGTGTAAGAAGAGCGAGTGACGTGATTGCAAAGTAACGGTTTTTACGCATAGAGTATGAAATAGGGTTGCAATTTAAATAAAAATATTGACACTTATTTACCTTTTAAGTGAATGCAAGCTAAAATGATTAAGACGGCCGACTATTGGGGGGGGGGGGGGGGGGGCGACCCAAGGCGTATCTACCCTACAGTTAGTACATTTTTTTTATTTATTTATTTTTTTAGGAACAAAGTTTAGGTATTGCAAGTATTACTATTAAAAATAATTAAGTATGGAATGCTAAAAAACAGTTATTGTCTCTTACACAAATGCACTTTACATTTCAGGCATTTAATTCAGGATTTCCCCTGGCAGCCCTTGTGTTCCAAGTTATACCTAGTTTCAGGACCATTGTAGGTAAATAACCTACACCTTTGCGAGCCACTTCTGGAGCTGGTCAGATTTCTCTTGCTCTTCTTGGCAATCGCGTCAAGGGGCTGCTCCCACTAGGTCTTCTTCTTTTTAAAGTAGTAATTGTATTTTGGAACATTCAAATCTCTGCTACACATCGGCGAAAGTGTAGCAACGTGAGTTGCCTTTTATAGGTACTCCAAGCATATCATTATCATTTTTAAACTCGCGATACGCTAGAACAGCTGCTAAGTCTGACAGATGAAATATCATTAGGAGGGGCCATTTCTTTGACTTGATGAACGCCCGGTAGTAGCTCATCAGCTGGGCCAGTAGGTCTACTCCTCCCATGGCGTGATTATATATTTTAACAATTTTCGGCCTTTCGACCTCCATGTATTTATTTTCTCTTTTACACCAACCCCTTCATACCAGATTGTTTTGTCCTACATTGATAAAATTAGAAGCTTGATAAGCAGCTTAATTATTCAACCGTTTCACCAACGTGATATAGTTATCAAGACTATTTACTTCGACGAAGATGATTCCAATGCAAGAGCTAACAATGCTTCGGAATTGATAGGTACTTCTACATCTTCACGGTTATCGGCAACAATATTACTGAAAATTTCAGGGGTTTCTTCTTCTTCAGAGTTAGTTAGGAAGAATTCTCGTTTGATTTTGGTTTGTTTGCGCCAAATCGAACTAATCTTGGCTCTCGTACCAGTGTACCGACATCATCATTTTCGCTCTCTGATGATAACTCAAAATCTGATAAATTTCTATCTTACAAAGCTTATAAGGCATCTAAGGCGTCTACCGTATTTTTTTTTTATTACAGCAAAATATATATTCTAAAACAAATAAAAATAATGTATAACATACAAATAAAGTTTTTTCATGAACCGTTCAAGTATATTTGAATTCTTTACAAAATTGACAATTGATTCCGATTGAGCGCATTTGAGGACAAAACAAAAAATCATATTTTAAGGTATACAACATCTATAAATAGTTTAAAAAATGCATTCAATATGATCTTTACAGTATTACTAATCGATATATATATTTATTTTATTACGTTCCATTAGCTTAATCCATTTTTATATGAATTAAAATGATTAACTTACCTTGCACTCAAAAAAACTCTGGTCACTGGTCGCAATATGAAAAAATAATACTTTAAAATTATAATAAATGGCTCTATGAGTATTTATTTTGCTGCTTTATTATGTGAGCAATTGTACACAACGGTTTTCAACTTAAAATTATTAGTATTTATTTTAAAATATTTTTTTAAACATTGTGTCTTCAATCGTGGACGCCAGGGGCTTTATTCCGAGTTTTGACACGTTCACCGTCGCGCATTTTGCGTAAAGTACGGGTATTGAAATATAAGTTCTATTCTGTTAATTATAAAGTTGAAATTCCAATGCTCCACACAAGTTCAAACTTGCGAAGAATTCGTGTATTTCAAGATGGCGGCATTATTATAGCCAACCTAATACATACTATATAACCATTGGAATAGAGCTTATATTTCCATATTTATAGTTTGCGCAACGTCTTGTCGTGATTAGCGGTTGCAAGCTCGGAATATGGCCCCAGGTCTGAAAGGGTTAACATGCTTAGAATAATATCACATATTTTCTCACTTGTTGGTTTCGGAAATGTATCGTCTTCTGAACCACTATAGCTGTAAAAGCTTTTGGAATCATGAAGTTAGTGTAATACTTCTGCTATTAATAGTCGTCATTCTTTTATTTGACTTCGCAAGTAGATAAATAGTGAGCGAGACATTACCACACTTAACGAATTGCTTGCTTAGTGAATGCAGCAGGTTAAGAGTTTTTATTTTAAGAAAATTTACAACTTTTAAATCTACTATAGTTTGGGTTGTAAAATTGAATTTCTTAAAAATCTAAGTAAATGTGTACTAAATTTGTTGAAAGATGATAGTATTCCGTGTGGTGCCTAGTGTAGGTACGAGTACATAAGGGATTACGTTATTTTGACAATCTAAATTTGCCGTTAATAGAAACAGAATGTGGCCGCAGACTTGTTCTTTACTCATAGAGAAACTTCATCGAAAAGAAAATGTTCGTACCTACTTTTCGATCCTAAATGGGGAAAAAATATTAAAAGGTATTTTCAAACTACTAAAATGATACGGGGCCTTACCATAGAGCCAATCGATAATCGAATCGAAATACCCATCGAAAGCAAATGTATGGGATTTGACGTTTCTCATCGATCAGGCTCTACCCATAGAGTAAAATTCCTAAACATTTTAATCGATCGATGAGGCGATTCGATTAGCAGTCGTGTTCTTTTGTCAGGCCCCTGGTCAATTCAATAGCTTCTAAAAATTAAAATATTCTTTAATTACTTTTAACGAAAGTATTAACAATGAGCTGCTAGTATAATACCATCAGACCTTCTCCGTATACTAGTTGTTGCCTTTGGCGTTGTACCAGAGGTCGTGGGTTCGATTCCTACCCATGGCAACAAAATGAATACGATTTTTTCTGTACATTTTGTCATGGTCTGGGTGTTTATAAATGTATTATATATCGTTGTTTCTGGTATACATAGTACCTAAAAGCCTAGAACTTAGTTTATGGCCAGAGCAATGTATGTAAATTTCCTACATATTATTATTATTAAACAATAACCAGCTGTTAATGCCTGAATACTGGATTTAGGTAGTCAGTTAATCCCTCTTATGATTACACAATAACTAATAGATCAATTAAATATTAGAAAATATTTTTTTTGTCTACTTTTTACCTGTACCCCTAGTGTGAGTTTTCTAACTATTACTTTGCGTTTGAGTTAACTAAAATATGTATGGGAAATAGTTCAGCGTTCCAAGCGGAAATTTTGAGAACTAAAAATGCAAGAGTGTGATTGGTCTAAATGTTAACGTAGTAGTAAAGTTAACGCGAAAGTAAATGTTAAAAAAACTCACACTAGGGCTACTGTACCCCTAGTGTGAGTTTTCTAACTATTACTTTGAGTATGAGTTAACTAAAATTTGTATGGGGAATAGTTCAGCGCTCCAAGCGGAAATTTTGATAACTAAAAATACGAGCGTGTGATTGGTCAAAATGTTAACGCGGTAGTATAGTTAACGCGAAAAAAACTCACACTAGGGCTACTGATCGGTACAAAAATAAAGTAAAATAATCATGAAGGTAAAAACCGTGTCAGTCCGCGCGCCGCGATTTTTTAGCTTCATGAAAATAATAGATTAAAGTTAAATTCAGTGTAGAAAAAGTGGATAATAGGAATCCATCGAAACGATATCGTTTCGTTTGACCGATTCCGAAGCCGTACCTACGTTATATTATCATCATGCATGATTTTTTATCGTCGCGTCGGTTAACGATCAAGGACTATTTTTTTTGTAGAACAATTGTCAAAATTTTCTCAGTTTAGAAGGACCGGTCTGTATCCATATCGTAATAAAGCTTGTGGAGTCAAATAAAACTACATTTATGTATGACTAACACTAATGCTAACATTACACACGGAGCTAAAATATAGATTTATTTAAAAAACTCGAAAAAAAAGTCTGGTTTCGATGTTACGATATTGGATCACTCAATATCGGAATTCTAATACTTATTGGAGATTCATGCCCTAGTGCCATGACACCGAAAAGCAATATTTAGTTTCATAGACAATGTAGTGTGCCTTATGGCTTTCGTATCTTGTTAGATTAGTTAAAATACCTATGCAGCAGACATCCTAAAATAAAATTGTTTTATGATCTACGTTCTTAGTAGTGTACCTAACTTAGGTTTTGTTTAAAATAAGACAACCCCAACGTCGTCAGAAAAGTAAAGAATTACCCGAAAGAAAGAGATTAGCCTCTCTTTTTAGGTGAATATAAATGTAGATGGGCGATTCGCGCGCTTTCGAGATTCATCTCGATTCGAGATTTTTAAACAAAAAATGACTAAATATGCCATTTTTCGTTCAAAAATATCGAACATTAAACAAAATAAATATTAATTAATAAATAATAAATATATAAATATTGAACGAAAAATGACTTAATATGCCTTAAAAATGACTTATTATTTATTAATTATTTCGTTTAATGTTCGAGATTTTTAAACAAAAAATGACTAAATATGCCATTTTTCGTTCAAAAATATCGAACATTAAACGAAATAAATAATAAATATTGAACGAAAAATGACTTAATATGCCATTTTTCGACATTCATCTCGATACGAGATTTTTAAACGAAATATGACTACATATGTCATTTTTCGTTCAATATTTGTATATTTATTAATTAATATTTGTTATTTATATCGTTTAATGTTTGATATTTTTAAACAAAAAATGGCATATTTAGTCATTTTTCGTTTAAAAATCTCGAATCGAGATGAATGTCGAAAGCGCGGGAATTGCCCACCCAGATCTTTATTGTGTGCAAGAGTCGCTATATATTTAATTGATCTTTCGGAGTGGAGCTTCTGTATTTGTACTATTATTTCTTCTGTAATAGTCTCCTTATGTATGCAGGTTCAAAATAAAAGAAAGATAACTTAGATGATAAATTTAATTTTCATTAGATTTTTACTTTATCTATTAGGTAGAAAAATAAATATTCTGTTTATCCATTCATTGAGATAATATTTAATATTAAGTATAACTTATTTGTCAATAAAAATTGCATATCAAAATATGTATTAAAAGTCAATAAACAGAATATCCTGAACAAAGGAGATCATATTATTAACATTGCAAAATTACTATAATATCATCTTTGGCTAGTGTCTCTGGGACGGTACACAATTCCTCTACTCTTCATGTCTCTGACAACTCCAGCTGGCAGCCTTCCAGACACTGAGATAGCATAAACTCCTTTACAGAACCGGCCTGGGTAAATAAAAAAATAACTTGTTAAAGAGATGATATATGATAGACTGGGAGAAGATGACAGAAAACGTTCTCCCATTTTCTACTGCATGCCTTTTTTAGAATTTATAATTAACCCTAAAATATGAAAGATAGAGGGGTTATTGGCCGCCGCACGCTTGCACGTCATGAAGAAAATAACTTTTCTTTCTGTAAAGAATTTTAGTGGTTTTCCGTGATATTATATTCCCTGCCTTTGTAACATAAGGTAGTGCAAACAAATTGAAGTATATCGTAATTAATGGCATGCAATTCACAATGGCCGAGTGCCTCAAAGGGTTGTGTGAAAATGAGAAAAAAAATCGGACATTGCCGAGTTGCCAAATTGCATGCCGACGTAAAACATTAAAGTTTCCATCACAACAAATATCTGCGAAAATTGACATTAAATGTTGTGAAAATTTAATACCACTTTTCCGTGACTTAAAACTGCATGCCATTTGAACAATACTGAATGTTTATAATATATTGACGTTAGGAAATTTGGCATGCACAGCAGGATGTTGCGAAATAGTGGCATGCATGGCGAAAATTGCAAAAAACGCTGTTAAAATTTCTGTGACTTTATTTTGCATGCCGTTTAATATTTCATAAAAAAACATTATTTAAAGTTAGTAAGAAAAATGGCATGCATGTGTCAACAGCCTGACATAAAATATATAAGTTTTTCAACAAAAACAAGAAAAGTTACCTTTTCGTGTTTTTTTCTTGCATCCATTTCTGTATTTTATTTGTTAATATTATTTTAAACTGTAATAAAAAATGGCATGCATGTCTGTTTTATCAAAATGACTTAATTAAAAAAAAATTAAAGAAATTCAACTTTTTTTTTTTTTCTTCATAATTATTAAATTGCTTTGCATAATTACACAATAGTTTTAACTTAAAACTAATAAAAATATTACAAAAAATAAGATACTGCTTAAAAACCATGATTACATTTGAAATGACTTTGTTAGGTCATGGCGATAGGTCACCTCAAAATGTGCAAACACGGTAAGGGACGAAAGACAATATTTGCAACTCCTTTTCTCTATGCACGTTGTCATATTTTTATTTCACGCTATGACCAGTTTTACGCTTCAGTGTCAGCCGCTTGATACGAGCAGATGTTCACAGGAATCTTGGGTAGCCATGAAAATGCGCAGATGAGCATTGAAAGAAACCTCACTGACAGTACTATGTTCCATTTTATTTAAGAGGGAAATTCAAATTGAAAGAATAATTAAGGAAATATAATTTTTTTTTTTTACTTTTTCAGTTCTAATGTCTTTATGCCTCTTTCAATAGGCGGCATTTCGATCACAAAGTCCGAGAATTTGGAATCATTACAATTGAAAAAAAAAACAATTTTTAATAACTTTTTGCTGTTGAACTAGTGATACAAATATGCATGCCATTTTCAGCATCAACTCAAAATAAGACTTTTTTATAAAATACAAAATGACATGCAAATTAAAAACACGGAAATGTTTCATATATTTTATGTAACTTTCATTATTATTTATTAATACAATGATGTTATTCCACACGCATGTCATTTTCGATATATATTTGAAATAATATGTTTTTATGAAATTCAAAACGGCGCATGCAAATAAAAAAGCGGAAATGTTTATTACATTTTTTGCAACTTTTATAAATTAAAATAAAATGATTCTGTGCAACATGCATGCCATTTGTATTTAAAATTACTACGTCATACAATTAATATTTATCTTTATTAGAAGTAATTTGAAATCTCGGAAAAGTGGTATTGAATTTTCACAACATTTTCCCAAAAATTTCTACCTTCAGTCATACGAGGGGCGCATGCCAATTTTCGCAGTTTTTTTTTGTGATGGAAACTTTAATGTTTTACATCGGCATGCGAACTTTAATGTTTTACATCGGCATGCATTTTGGCAACACGGAAATATCAGATTTTTTTCTCATTTTCAGACAACCCTTTGAGCCCACTCGACGAACGATAGCTCTTTATGACGTGCAAGCGTGCGGCGGCCAATAACCCCTATATCTTTCATATTTTAGGGTTAATTATTAATTCTTAAAAAGGCACGCAGAATATGAGAGAACGTTTTCTATCATCATCTACCAGTCCAAGGAACTTAATACTCTCTATGGCTACTACCAGTCTATGAGTGGTAGTCAAAGAGAGTAATGAGTGGGTAAAAATAACTGCATAGTGAAATTAGTTGAATTAATTTGTGGCTTAAAATAAATAAATGAATGCATGGTAAAATTAGTTGAATTTTACCATGCATTCATTTATTTATTTTAAGCCATATTTAGTTATTATTTTAAAAGGATATTAGGACTACATATAAATTAACATACATTTCTCAGGGAAGACACAAGGAAACAAAGCAAAAGTAAAATAAATAATAAAGATTAAATAAAAACTACCAATTAATAAATACACATTACTAAGATAACTACTACACACACCGGCAGAATTAGCGGAACACAAAAAAAAAGAAGAATATATATATATTTTTTGTAGCACTGGCCGGTTACATTACTTTTTTTTATATTTTTATACATATATTTTTGAAAAACGTCTAATTTGAAAATCTCAACAGTCATTTTTTTTATTCGTTTGTTTTAATTTTTCATTCATACATCTCTATCGACTGCTTCGAAGTAGATTTTCCGTTTTCGTAAAGTTCATAAATTCCATTTGAAAAACATTATATTGCAGTTTTATGAGACTTTTGTGTTTTCTTGTTTATTAATAAGTTACGAACATCTAAGTATGCCTGATTTAACGCTATCAAAAATCATCAGGGCAGATGAAATGAGAAGAAATGGTCAATCCTACAGATCGATTGAAACAAGACTTCGTCGATCGTTATTAACGATTCATCGTAGCATCAAACGGTACAGATTGACGAATTCTCTAGTAAGGAGAAGAGGACAAGGCAGGAAAAGGTGTACTTCAAGGAGAGATGACCGTTTTCTACAACGTCAAGTTCGTCGGAACACGAGACTTACGGCGGTGCAGGCCCGAAATGCATTGGAGGAGGTTCGAGGAGTAAGAGTGAGTGAGCGGACAGTTTGCAGAAGATTCGAGGAAGTTGTTATAGGCTCATTTATACCCGCCAAAGCACCAAAACTTGAGAGACACCACCGCACAAACCGACTATACTTTGCTCGTGAACATTATCATTGGGACTTTGACGAGTGGGGACAGTTTCTCTTTACTGATGAATTCTGTTAAATCAGATTGATGGAAGCGAGTATGGAGATGCAAATGAGAGCGTTATTTACAGTCTAATTTTGAAAATATAGTGGCATATGGCGGCGGCTCAATTATGGTCTGTGGAGGTATATGTTTAGTAGCTTGCACGGTGTTAGTGATAGTCGACGGCGGGAATCTGAATGCTGATCGGTATATCAGGGAGATTTTAGAGGAACATGTTGTGCCATTTGCCCCATTTATTGGTAACGACTTCATTTTAATGCAGGTTAATGCTAGGGCTCACAGTGCTCGCTTAGTACAGGCATACCTAAACCATGTTGGTGTTACGGTGATGGAGTGGCCAGCACGGTCCCCGGATTTAAACACATTAGTTGAAGAATGGCAGAGGTTGCCCCAAGATATCATTGATTACATCATTCGCAGTATGCCCAGACGGATGGAAACCTTAATCACGCGACGGGCTCGTTATTAAACATTCATTTAATTAATTTAAAACCGTTATAAAATCTAAAATTTTCTACTGTTTCTCTGTCACTACAAAATCTAATACTAAATACATTTTGTTTAGTTAAGTTTTTTTTTACATTAAACTTTAAGTATGGTGTTGCAAATTAATGTCAAACATATTAATTTAATTGTTGTTTCTTGTTTAATTATTATTTGTTTAAAAATAAAGCTAACTATTTTATACTCTCCTTTTTTTTTGTTTTCCGCGGTTCATAGTCTTTTATTATTCTTGAAGCAAATTATATTTCTAAGGTAACAAACAGTCCATTCTTCCCATAAAAAAGGTTAAAATCCATAGCTGGATCTATGATTTTTATATGGTTCGAGTTCCCTGGGTACCCAAGCATCTTCGATGTCTTCTGAACCACTAACATGCCACGCAAACTCTGTGCAATTACTATACAGACATAACAATTCTACATTGGATGACACCAAATTCATAACGTGACAAATCTGGCAATTATGTGTAGGCGCCTAAATACATGGCGTACGAAACACTACATAATATAATTTACTATCTAATAATCTAGAAGGCCGCACAAATTAAATTATCTCGGAACAAAAGAACGAAAAGGCGGGTCTTTAGCCTACAACCTTATCAATACCGCAGGCTTATTATGTATCTTGCAGAAGCAGCGCGACAGGCGTAAATTGCACAATAATCGCTGTCAAACATAGTTTTCGTATTATGTTATAGCAATAACAACGCGACAGCATGAAATCGATAGTGTCGCCTCTAGTGAACAACCGGGGAACTAATAGTGCATCAAACTGCTTAAGATCAACAAAAAATGGTATTGTGTAAGCGTCGCGACAGCAGACGCCCAGCAATTGCTCAGCAATTATATCGATAAACAAGCGACAACCCATACCCTTGTTGTTTACTGATTGTAAGTTAAAATAAATAGTATTTTGACTGAATAATATAGTATAACTCTGTGTCATTGTAATACATTACTTAAAAATACATAAAATTTATATTGTAAAAAGTGAATAAAATAAATAAATAATTAAATAATTTAATTTTTTAATTAATTATTTATAAATTGGTGTGGAATAATTGATTATTTATTTATTTTATTCACTTTTATACAGAGTTATGCTATATTACTGAGTCAAAATACTATTTGTTTTAACTTACAATCAGTAAACAACAAGGGTATGGGTTGTCGCTTGTTCTTCGCTATAATTGCTAAGCGTCTGCTGTCGCGACGCTTACACAATACCAATTTTTGTTGATCTTAAGCACTTTGATGCACTATTAGTTCCCCGATTGTTCACTAGAGGCGACACTATCGAGTACATGCTGTCGCGTTGTTATTGCTATTACATAATACGAAAATGATGTTTGACAGCGATTATTGTGCATTTTACGCCTGTCGCGTTGCTTCTGCAAGATACATAATAAGCCTGCCGGTTTCACTATACCAACTTGTGAAACTGTTTATATTTAGATGGAAGTCTATTTAAAACATTGCGACGAGTTAGCCACTTGTTCGGTGTAGATACATACTATCGGCTACGACGAGGTGGGGTTTAAAACCCCTCCGCTGGGTACCCTCAGGCCGGCTAGGCGGTTTTGGGCGCCGTAAGGCATCCGTGATGATATGTATGTTTGTATGTACCTCTACAAAATACCATAGAATTTCTACAAAACAGTGAACAATGAGTAAGGATAAGCATTGTGATTACTTACTGATACGTTGCCATTTGCAAACCCAGCTGTCTTCTGGACTCATAACAGCTATCATCCTAAAAATATATAATAAATATAACAAAATTAAGATATTAGTAAGATTTTTTTTAAATGGAACAAACTACTAAACCGATTTTCATATTGTCATATAAGAGAGAGACAATGTTCTTAGCTATCCATAGCTTCACAGTGCGGGTCCATCGCGTGGTTGGAAGGCAGGGGAATGAACTGCAGCATTCCCGGACTTGAGACTGCGAAGTAGGTTTAAAGGCCTTTTGAACTCTCACCTGCACTGTGTTCACTACCCTCTCTACTTAACCAAATACTATATGATCCTCTTAGTGCCATCTTGGAAACATGCTCCATAAAAGTTCCGACGGCCCTTGAAAGGCCAAGATCCTTCAATAGATGATGCAAAGACTTTAGTGAAATTCCTCTAGCACCACCCTCCACTGTATAAAGTTGAGTTTTAAATCCGTTTCTAGTAATTTTGTTTGTGTGATCAAAATATTTGTTTGACTTTATGACGTGGTCCTTAGGGATGTTTGTTACCCAAGGAGTAGAGAAAGTAATACTTATAGAACAGTGAGTTCTATAAGTATTACTTTCTTCAAGTAACGTGAGTACACCAGTATGTCTGGTGTACTCTCGGTACTCTGTACGCGATGATCCTAGAAGTACAGAATGAATGGCTTACTATGGGGCAAGTTTGTATTCCTCCAGACCTGAAATAGAGCACACTCATGTACAATTGGTCTCCGGCACTTATTAAGTTCTATCTCAATGCCTTACAAATGTCCCTACCTGACCAGAGTAATCTGGTAAGATAGGGGAAAGCAACAGATAAGACATGTACATTGTGCGGTGTTGCTGTAGGGACTGCCAGACATATACTTTCTGGGTGCATGACTCTACTTGAAAAAGGCCATTATTCGCACAAACATGATAAAGTTCTAGAAATTATTTGAGCTGTAAGTCTCAGTATTGCTAGAGCCAGAAAAGGATTATCAACAAATGAAAGACTAACTACTCTTGTAAAGGAGGGACAACTCAAGAAAACTCAAAGTAAACCTTTCTCAATCCTGGACAAAGCACCAGACTGGAAAATATTCATGGATACATTCAAAATACCAGACAAACTAGCAGTTTCAGCCTATAGACCAGACATACTGGTATACTCTTGGTGCTTGAAGAAAGTAATACTTATAGAACTCACCGTTCCATGGGAAATTAACATTCCTAAGGACCACAACACCACCATCAAGTTGAACAAATATTTTGATCTCACAAATGAAATTACTAGAAAAGGCTTTAAAAGTCAACTATATGCAGTGGAAGTTGGTGCAAGAGGAATTACAGCAAAGTTTTTGAATTGTCTATTGAAGGATCTTGGCCTTCTGAGATCAGCCATCGTAATTCTTATGGAAAGTGTTACCAAGATGGTGCTAACAGAATATAGTAAAGTATTTGGTTGAGTAGAGACGGTAGTAATACAGTGCAGGTGAGAGTTAAAAGGCCTTGAAACCTACTTCGCAGTCTCAAGTCCTGGGGCCTTATTCCGAGTTTTCAAACGTTAAACACGACATGACGTTGTGTAAACTATAAATATTGAAATATAAGTTTTGTTTCAATGGCTATATAGTCTGTATTAGGTTGGCTATAATAATGCCGCCATCTTGAAATACACAAATTTTTCGCAAGTTTGAACATCTTATGAGCATTGGAATTTCAACTGTATATTTAATAGGATAGAACTTATATTTCAATATTTATAGTTTACGCAACGTCTTGTCGTCTTTAGCAGTTGCAAACTTGGAATAAAGCCCCAGGAATGCTGCAGTTGATTCCCCTGCCTTCCAATCACCCAATGGACCTGGAACCAGCATGGAGATTCTATGGATAGCTAAGAACATAGTCTCATATTAACTCAATGACATGGATGCACATTTGTTATAAAATTATGTAAAAATATTACCCATCAAAGTTATTGCTTGTGCAGTCATATACGTTGTCCTTATTATTTTTCATCCTTAAGAATTCATCACAATTGTCGCACCCATCATATTCAAATTGATCAAATGTCTGAAAAAATAATTTATAATAAATCCTATACATGAATTTTATAGTACAAGCAAGCATACAAGGGGGCAACATGCTAACTCCCTAATTAGATGTAAACATCCTGTAGAGAGTTCATAATAAACAGTAGTAAACACACATGATGCAGTACTTATTGCACCATCTGAAAAAGAGCTCCAATCACTTATCAAAGACAGGTATAGAAGAAGTAGATGCTAAAACAGGTCTCTAAATAAATGTGGAAAATTTAATATTTTATAATAAATCCTATACATGAATTTTTTAGTACAAGCAAGCATACAAGGGGGCAACATGCTAACTCCCTAATTAGATGTAAACATCCTGTAGAGAGTTCATAATAAACAGTAGTAAACACAGACGATGCAGTACTTATTGCACCATCTGAAAAAGAGCTCCAATCACTTATCAAAGACAGGTATAAAAGATAGAGACAGGTATAGAAGAAGTAGATGCTAAAACAGGTCTCTAAATAAATGTGGAAAATTTAATATTTCAAAGAAATAGGTTATCCTATTTACAAGTCAATAATAATAGTTGATACTGTAAAGCTAGAACAAGTGCTTGAATTTATATATCTGGGTATATAATTTTCACTAGGGATGGTAGACAAAGAAAGAGGTGGACTATGTCAATACTATTAATAGAGCACTGATATCTACAATAGGGAACCAAGTTGGTTAAACAGTAGACTTTAAAATACTGCAGTATTTGGGTTAAAAGTTGAAACCCTTGTGTACTAATAAGTTTTTAATGTAGATCTAAAAATTCAACATAATACATTTGTTTGACAACATAACTATAAAACCATAACGACTTAACGTATTACTACTTTTAGTTGATTTTGACCCAAATAAAAGAGTGTATTGTTTTGACTTACTTTTATTAGAGAACAAACTAAACAGGCACGGAGCCCTCGTAAATCTTTTGGTACTGTTTCTAGTGACATTATTTTTACACTAAATGTCTATAATATAATTATCTATAAATTAGTTAAATGTAGAATAAAAACTGATTATAACTTTCTGAAATACTTCACACTCATCAGTCACCACAAACCAAACCAACAAAATAAATTGAAAAACATAACCTAATTTTTTATAACATATTTTTATTTTCTTTAACATAGCATTGGATACTAACCTAAAATTTAAATATTATGTTGTTTTTTTTCTAGTTTATTTATTCGTTGCGGAAAAGGCAAAGGTATATTTAACCATATGGCTACTCATTTTAATCCACAGCTGTTTTTTAATCACACTTTAAAATAAATCCTCTACTCTTCCATTTCTTAAGTATTTCTTCTTCACCTATAATATTATAATAAATTCCTATACTCAAGTGTATAATAAAATTGTAAGTTAGAAAAATCTACCCCTAATTATTAAGCGAAGTTTTAAAAGATAGCTATCGTGATCGAATTCAATTGGGGCTGTTATAGCCTTTATATCATTGGAAATAAGACCGATGACGGATTCGAAGACTGTAGACGTGTGTGTGACGTTCGTGTTATATTTTAAAAGGGCGGTACCCATTTTTTCGTTGGTTACCTCTTTCTTCTTCACTTGACATTGCTGTGGGCAGGACTATACCGAATGCTTTCATACAGTCATGTCGCCATTTCCCTTTTCTACCTTACTCCTTTCCCAATCCCTTTCTATCCTATTATCCCACCTTTTCTGCTAATAATGTTTAAACTTGAACCTACCCCCACTTGACATTGGCATAATTACGCGCACGCGCAGAGGCCATTTATATAAGATAATAATACTTTTATAATAACTACTAAAAAGATTCCTTGAGGGTAGCCCGAAGACTGTAGTCGTGTGTTTCTAGTATATTTTTCATAGTTAAGTTTATAGGATATTATTGTGCAAAAGTGTACCAATTTTGTAGAATAAGCATTCATAAGTAATCTTAAGTGTGAGAAGTGTAGTATTTACGCAGTGATCTCAGTGTTTGTGCTATCTCAATGAATCCATTTCTTCAGTAAAATGGCGGTACCCATTTTACTGTAGATTCCTTCCTCCTTCACTAGACACTGGCATCACTATACCGTATGTTTGCATACGGTCATGTGGCCATTCCTAATTCTAACCTAGTCCTTTCCTTATTCCTTTCCATCCTATTATCCCACTTTCACTTTTATAATAAAAAAATGTTGAACCTACCCTCTATAACTTGACATTGGCAAAATTACGCACACGCGTAGAGGCCATTAATATAAGATAATAATAATAACTACTAAAAACTAAACTAACTAATTTGATAATAACTACTTTTTGATGTTAATTTTTGACAATAAGTATTTTTTTAATTAACTGAAATTAAGCTTTCACTATGTATATATTTATATATTATATTTAATAATATATATATTATTAAAGTATTTTTTAAACAAATTATTGTTTAAATACAATAATTCAATAATATTAGAATTATTACATACACATACATACATATCATCACGGGTGCCTTACGGCGCCCGAGACCGCCTAGACGGCCCCAAGGTACCCAGCGGAGGGGTTTTTAATCCCACCTCGTCGTAGCCGATAGTATGAGTCTACACCGAACAAGTGGCTAGCTCGTTGCGATGTTTTGAATAGACTCAATAACCCATCTATAAACAGTTTCACAGGCTGGTATAGTGTTTCATAGCTAATGTGTCAAAATTCTTACATAGGGGCTCCTTTAGAGTTAGGTATTGTTGATGAAATCGCGCATTAGGGCAACGCAAACACGGGAGACGGCCATAGCGCTCTTATATAAAAAAATGTCGGTCAACTTTTGAGGGAGGGATACAACGCACTCATCAATATATCTGCCAATGAGCGATAAGAAAAACACATTATTAAAATATTGTAAAAACCTCTGTGGTAAAAACTTACATATTCATGTAGTAGTGATGACAACGTCTAGGGCTACCCAAATGTCGATATATCACATAGCTATTTATCGATAAAGGGATTCACAATAAAACAAAAATAAACTAATAAGTAATATTTATTTACAAACATTAATTATTATTTATTTATTTATAAAGGTAGTGACGATGAATTAATATTTTTGATTTTTCGTGTTTTTAGGTATCTATTATATTATATCATTCCAGATTTAAACCAATTACAAGATTAATAATATAAATACAAAATTAATAATTAAATATATTGCAATAATAATAACAAAGATTAGGTCGCGCGCGAGACTATTTACCAATGTTATTTATTTCCTAGATTATTAATTATTCATGCCATTTAAACCACAATAAATAGCATACAAAAACTACAAATTAAATAGGTACTAGCTTCTAAGTATGTGGTATTTTTTATAATGCTATATTAAGATAGTTCGGCCACGTTGAAAGCATTGGTGATGAACAAATTACTAAACGAATATTTAAAACCGAAAAACAATTTAGTGGATTGTAATCCAATAGTATGTAAGGTGGACCAAGGCGCGTCTATTTAAAAAAAAAATATTTGTAGTCTCCAATATAGACGTCCTGAAAACGTATGAATATGGAGGAAGCCAGAGATGTCAGTCTAATAAGTTATAATCTAAGATTTAAATTTTTGCGGCATTTAAAGTAAAGATTTGAAAGGTAACGCAATTTTAGGGTATTTTAATAAAAATAGCAATACTAATAATGATTCTAAGACTTCCTTTAATTAAAAAAAAATACTCTTGTCCATTTTCAGAAGTCACCAAATGCTGCTAGCTTGTAGCATTGCTATAAATGGAACACGCCTTTTCGGATTGACATCGACATTGGGACTCCCGAGATTTAAATAAATAAATAAATACCATCACGGGTGCCAATTTGGCTCCCGATAACCGTTTAAACGGCCTCAGGGTCCCAGCGGAGGGATTAACCCATCCTCATTTCGCCGATGGTATTCGGAGGCAACAACTAACAAGTGGCGAGCTTGTTGCGGTGTTTATGATGAAATAGCCTCGTTGTATAAAGCGGTCACCCATCCCAGGCCCGGTCTTGTTGTCATCTGCTTAACCTTGTTATCAGTTGCGCAGTGACTTAACCACTAGGCTGGGGCCGCTTATATATCCCGAGATTTTATACAGGAAATAGTCAAATTATTGGGATTCCTTGAGATTAGCCCGAAGACTGTAGTCGTGTGTTTCTGATATATTTTTCATAGTTAAGTTTTTAGGATATAATTGTGCAAAAATGTAAAAATTTTGTAGAATAAGCATTCATAAGTGATCTTAAGTGTAAGAAGTGTAGCATTTACGCAGTGATCTCAGTATTTGTGCTATCTCAACGAATTAATTTTTTCAGTAAAATGGCGGTACCCATTTTACTGTAGATACTTTCCTTCTTCACATGATACTGGCATAACTATACCGTATGTTTGCATACGGTCATGTGGCCATTCCTAATTCTAACCTAGTCCTTTCCCTATTCCGTTATCCTATTATCCAACTTCTCAAAAAAAATCTACCCGCACTGACTTTGGCAAAATTAAGCGCACGCGTAGAGGCCATTAACATATGCTAATAATAATGATAATAGTCAAATTATTTTTTAATCTTTCTTTTTATGTGGGTTATACGTGTTTAGATATTAATTGTAAAAATCTTAGAATACATATAAGTTTGGCATAGGCTCAGGTATAGGTGTCATTTGAATACGTTATTATAATACATCAGCTACAATTTGGCCCTTATTTGGACTGTGTTCTTCTTTGATCCATTTTTTGCTTGATTATGAAAAAAAAATATTTAAAGACCGCTATAGCAATAGATTGTAGTTGGTACTGTCATAGCCTTTACTGCATTGAAAATAAGAGCGATGACAATAGCATTAGGTATTTTAAATTAATGGTTCTTTATTTTTGGACTATTTTATGTATCAAATTAAATATTTATATAATTAATCTAAAACTTAAATAACTAATTTTGATAAATACAATAAGTAGTCGTATTTAATTAAATACGACTCACATTCGGTTTTAGGAAAACCACAGAAGAAATAATAGTGTAAAACTGCGACAAATAGCAAATCCTTGCCCACGACAGCCGACAAAACAGTGCTGCGGGGGGGGCTCCGCCGCAGTTAATACCTTCGATCATTCTGAGGTTAATACGGATAATTATTTAGAGAGCCTCCTCTATGATCTTTTAAAATAAGTACATGAGTTGCGTATGAGTCAGTTCGGGCGGGAAATTTAAAATAACGTCCGAAATACGCGACGTTCCGTATTTTAAGCGTGCTCGTTTTGTTTATTTATTGCCAAATCAATAGGCTAGGTTACCGGAGTTACGATAAAGGTAGCAGATAATAATATAATAATGATAATGCTGGTAGATTATGCCTAAGACATTTGTACATAACTTTTGTTTACTGTGCAATAAAGTATTTAAATAAATAGTATTGCTTTATTGTTTTATGACGTGCAAATGAACTTCAACCATAGGGTGGTACTAGATCACATTTTAGTCGATCGTTTGGTCAACTGTACCTACTATTTTCTGTCTGTGATACTAGCTTAGAAACATTATACGTGTAGCTTGAAATTGAATATATCCTTTTAACTATTATATTTAGACATACAGCTGTTAGTAATGCAGCATGCAGTCTCAATCCACGATGACACAGCAGACAGCCAGACAATGCGTAGGCGCATGTACCCGCCAGCCCGTCTCCCATGCCAGACAGATCTTGGCACAGCCACCTTGCCAAACGCAACCAGCGTATTTAGCTCGTACAGACGACTATTAATGATTCTGTTTACACTGCCACTGGGAACTTGTATTTATAAACCGGCCAACTCGATTAGCTCCTACTAAAATATCTATAAGTTTGCGATATTAGATATGTCATGCGGGGATCTGGGGATCATACTAGATGAATATATATGTATTTATCTATTTTTGAAATCGAACTGTTTATCTTTCTCTAAGAGTTCTAATAGATTCAGCCGCGTAAAACACCAGAGTTTGAAAACCCAGCTATATTTCCAATATTATCAATAGGTACTTACCTCACGTACAATTAGTGTAATTTGATAGCCAAGGTAATACACACTTTATGATCATAGTAATAGAAGATCTGCTCCCAAAGGTTACTTTATTTTTTAAAGTAGGTAGGTAAGTACTTTTTGCCAAAGACGTCTTGTATTGAACATCCTATAGTTGAGTTAATAATGTAAGATGGTCAATCTATAATACTTAGGTATAGTTACTTAAAACGGAAATGACGCTATACAATCGCCTTTGACCCGGTATCACGAACCGCATTCAATGTGCTTATCAAATTATTGATATGGATTAATTAGAGGTTAATATAGGGTTACAATAATATTGATATTCATACATTAAATTAATACCTAATTGACAATTTTTCCTAAACTTATGTATAGTTCGATAGTTTGTATAAGGCTATGTGTATAAGCATATGATATAAATTATTAATATGTTTAACTGTAAAATCGTCAAAAAATGTATACAAAGCCCAAGAACCAAAATAAAATCTAGATCCTCAGCTGCGCTGGTAGCGGAAAACCTTGCACACAATCCTGCTAACAATGTAACCAACCATGAACCGATTTACAGACTGGTAAAGAAAGCGTCCTCGTATGAAATATAATAATTATAACATGAAGGATTTTTTTCCTTATAGGTACTGCCTTGGTCACAAACTAAAGCATGTATATACTATGTGTACCAGAAACAAAAAAAAATGTATTAATATCGATTAATACATAGTATATTTTACAAAATGTACAGAAAAACTTACTAATATTTATTGCCATCGCGCATCGGTGGAAATACGACCTCCGGATACTCGTACAACGCCAAAAGCGCAACCACTAGTCTACGGAGGCTGTACTGCATCATTCTTAATTTTGCCCCATGTAGCCTTCCAGCAGCGGGCCAAGGTCCGGAGGGTAGGCGGACCATGACCTGGGAAATTCGAAAATTGTATCCAGGCCACTTGAGGCAACACTAAGAATGATATTCGATATATAAGTATATATTTTGACAGCCTCCGTAGACCAGTGGTTGCGCATTTGGCGTTATATCCGGAGGTCGTGGGTTCGATTCCCACCCATGGCAAAAAATATTAGTATGATTTTTCTGTACAGTTTGTCATGGTCTGGGTGTTTATAAAATATAATATGTATTATATCGTTGCTTCTGGTACACATAGTACAAGCCTAGAGCTTAGTTTGTGACCAGAGCAATATGTGTAATTTGTGCGAAAAAAAAAAGAAAAAAAAAAAAAGAAAAAAAAAAAAAAACATTCCCAGATGCAGCAGACGGTTATGTATCAGTCAGTAAATCATATGGACAGCTACTACTAAAAACATCGTGTCGTTAAAATGTCTTAGGTTTTTTTATTACTAGATTTTAATTCGGGCAAAAACTAGGTTTACTAGCAAAAGCCGTCGTGGCACTACTAGTTACCTAATGTATAATGTTGTTTACCTTACGTTATGGACAATTTAGGTTTTTGGTCACCTAGTGCTAACACTTCAATCAAAATGCCGATGTGTTTCCAACCTTCTGGTCAATCTTAAAACTTTAGTCGCAGCACGCCGTATTCGCCAAACAGAACACATCAGAAAGGCGATGTTTCTACTCCTAGCCAATAAAGAGTTCCTACCTTCTTGCTCCAGCATCATACACTACAATAATATAATTTCAGTACAGTAATTGCTTATAATATTTTTTATTCTATATACCTTTTTTGTTATTTGTATCTTCTGTTCTCACGGCTGGAAAGGCAATTTAAGAGAGCGCATATAGCAAATCAGAAATCTAGATCTCCGAATATGAGAATAGCTCAAACCCAACAAATATATAAAAAACATAGTAATAATATATTATATTATACCTGTGGTCAAGGTCAATTTTTTTTTCATTTGCGACCCATGGTTCCATGGTAAAAGTTGTCAAAAGTCAAAGTCCAAATCATTTATTTCATGTAAATCTTTACAGATATTTATGAATAGACAAAAAAAAAAAGTTTAAAAATGAGGTCTGATGGTTGGATTAATAGTCGTTGCTAAGCATTTGCTAATGCTTAGCCGATGCTCCGGACTGTCAAACTGCATATGAAAAAACTAAAATTTGACAGTTCCAAGCAATGGCTCAGGCTAAGCAACGACTATTAATCCGACTCTTAGAGTGCGTTTGGTTAGGCAGCTTTCATTAACAAAAGGACGACAAATATTAATTGAACTTAAACACGATGGAATGGAAATCTTAATATGAAAATTACTACCGAACCGAACACACACTACATAACCAACTAGTGTAAGACTAGGTGGTTAGCTGATTCCATTGACCTGTCAATCATTATCTGCCATGAAAGGGAACCAAGGCGACCAACTTCACTTATCATATCCATGCCTTAAATATTTATTGTAAATAAAAGGTAAGTAACCAATCACATATAAGTAAAGGTATAAGGATCGGTATTTTTAAGGTGATAAACACTAACTGAAAAGTTGATCCCCTCAGAGACACCCCGGAGAAAAAGAAACCAGCAAGTAAAAAACTCTAGTGCTTCACACAAACTAAAAGAGGAGCACAGTTATTGATTGACTTATGCTATATAGCATATATATAATATATATATATTAGCATACTCAAAATGCACCCCACTGATCAGCATGCGTAGAACACCCTATGGCAGATTATTTGTTACTGTACTAATGTACATAACTACACAGTATACCATTAGTATGTAATATAAAAATGATTTTTGTTCGATTTGATCATCATAACCTCATATTAGCCCAAGTCCATATTTTCAAATTCACCCTGTATTATATTATATAAGAAGAAAATATTGCGGTACTAGAAGATACATGTAAACTTGTCAGACCGAATGGAGAGTCGCCGGACACTCTCAGGATTTGTAATGATTTTCTACAAATGTAACTTAAAATTATTTTTTTGATGAACAATCACAATTACATGTGTAAAAATATACTTATGAAATTAATAATGACACTTGTAACCCGTATTTTACACGTGTAGTTTTGATAAACACATGTTTGTAATAATAAAGATTTTTACAAGAAAATGCTTGTAATACAAGACTACAAAGTTGTCATAAACAGGGCATTGGTGCTTGGCCTACAGTTTTTGTAAAATTCAAAATATTATGGCATGGACATATAGATAGGTAGGCCTAGCTACTTCGATGAACCTAGCTATATCCATGCCAAGCCGAAATCCCGCGATATCACCAAAAATACTTAGTAAAGATGCGCCGAATGATTCGGCCGAATTCGGATATGTACCTATTCAGCGCGTTTTTAAATGTTCACATCCGGCCGAATATTCCGGTTAGTTTGCCGAATAAATTACCGAATATTTGAATAGGATTATTTTAGGATTCCTATAATAGTCGCGTAAATATATAAAACAGGCAATCTTTGGAAGTTCTCAGTTCTGAGAACTTCGAAAGAAGCTGTTTCTAAACAGCTTCGATTTTGATATTTTTTTAATAGTTTAATTATATTAGCTATTAGAAAATGCTTAAGGTGTTACAAAAAAAATGTTTTGTATATTGTTTTGTATATTCATGTGGTGGCCCGGTGGGTGATTGCGCCAGGGACGTACGAAGGGTGAAATGCAAAACCTACAAAAGGTCCATGCTCCGGCCGGTCCTTAGATCATCCCTTCCGCTCCGGGTAGAAGTGTTGGTCTACAAGATCTACATAAGTTCCAGGTTTACTTACGCAGCCCCAGTGTGGCATCATCCATAAAGTAATATATACATACGGAAATAGAGAGTACTCTTTGTCATAAATTTTAGAAGCGATTTTAGCGACATCTATTGCTCTCGAATGGAACTATTTCTGGGTGAGGCAGATGGCGGGTATTTTTTATTTTTTTAAATATTTTACATTTATAAATATTTTGATGATTTGCGCAATAAAAAGGATACATTTTGAGTAAATTTTCAAAATATTTATAAATGTAAAATTATTTAATATTATTTTTATTTTTTTTTAAATAATTTTACATTTATAAATATTTTTAAAATCAGTGCAAAATGTAAACATTTTATTCCGCAAATCATCAAAATGTTTATTTTCATTCTGTAACTTTATTAAAATAATACAACAAATGATAGTTTAAAAAATTATTTTAATACATATAAAAATAAAGTTATTCTTTGTCATTAATTAAATAATTTAATAATAAACAAAATAAACTATTTTAGTTTGTAGTAGTAGCTGAAATTTTGCCTTATTAAATTTCGTTGTAACTGCCCTTAACAGAGTCAAAAAATAGTAGCAGCTCTGCAGTATCTTCAGCTTCCAGGGGCAATTTACCAGAGGCTCTACCATGGGTTTGCGCATTGTATTAACGTAACGTATTTATTTACGTATACGTGAGCAACAACCAATAGGATCGCTTTATTCAATCCTGTTACCAAAAATAAAGCGATCCTATTGGTTGTTGCTCACGTTTACGTAAATGAATACGTTACGTTTCTACAATGCGCAAACCCATGGTAGAGCCTCAGATTCTGAAGAAAAAATAACATAATTATTGTTACTGTTGTAAGTATTTATAACACAACATTATGCAAGTCTGCAATCTTTCTCTGGCAGTTTAGCAATATATTATGAAGACATAAATGCGGGGTTTCAATAGACAACAAAAAAAATATGGGTACTCTCTGTCCCAATTTCTCTATACCAACTAGTAAAACTGTTTATAGATATATTTATACAGATAGTTATACTATGATTGATTCCAAAACTATTTCATCACAGGCAGGGCCGGCCATACCATATGGCGAACGGAGCGGCCGCTCCAGGCGCTAAGTTCCAGAGGGCGCCTCAGTGGACAAAAAAAAATCCTCGCTTACCAATGTGTGATTCTGACTTTATTTGTTGAGAAAAGCGCGGACGGATCATTACCCCCCACCTCGGTTAATAGTTAGCGTTAAAATTAACAAGTGCAAAAGTGCGTAAGCAGTGATTTACATATAATTTGTTTTCCAGTTGATTTAAAGAGTTTATTATTAATTATGTTATGTCCCATATATGCCTAAACCTAACGACTTTGTTTTAAATAAGCACCATAACATAACAAGTAGGTAGTTCTAAAGTGCTTATTGATCTCATTAATGATTGTTGACTTTATTTTGTTTTATTAGTTTTCAATTGACAAATTAGACATAGACCTATGATGTTGTGGAGATCTTCTCAGTTCCACGCTTTTATGACCAATGGGATCGCTTTATACACACACCGGCAGAATTAGCGGAACACAAAAAAAAGGGAAAGTATAAAATAGTTAGCTTTATTTTCAAACAAATAATAATTAAACATGAAACAACAATTAAATTAACATGTTTTGACATTAATTTGCAACACCATGCTTAAAGTTTAATGAAAAAAAAACTAAACAAAATGCATTTTTCTTAGATTTCGTAGAAACAGAGAAACAGTTGAAAATTTTAGATTTTATGATGGTTTAAAATTAATTAAATTAATGTTTAATAACGAGTGTTTCCCCCCCGTGCCCTGATTAAGGTTTCCATCCGTCTGGGCATGCTGCGAATGATGTTGTCAATAATTTCTTGGGGCAACCTCTGCCATTCTTCAACTAATGTGTTTTTCAGCTCGCCCAGATTGTTAGGAGGTGGCATTCTTGATTTGACACTCCCCTTTAGCGAGTCCCAAACGTGTTCAATCGGATTCAAATCCGGGGACCGTGCTGGCCACTCCATCACCGTAACACCAACATGGTTTAGGTATGCCCCTACTGAGCGAGCACTGTGAGCACGAGCTTTATCCTGAATAAAAATGAAGTCGTTACCAATAAATGGGGCAAATGGCACAACATGTTCCTCTAAAATCTCCCTGATATACCGATCAGCATTCAGATTCCCGCCGTCGACTACCACTAACTCCGTGCGAGCTCATAAACATATCTCTTCCCAGGCCATAATTGAGCCCCCGCCATATCCACTGTATTTTCAAAATTAGACTGTAAATAACGCTGTCCTTTGCGTCTCCATACTCGCTGCGTTCCATCAATCTGATTTAACAGAATTCTACATTCATCAGTAAAGAGAAACTGTCCCCACTCGTCAAAGTCCCAATGAAGATGTTCACGAGCAAAGTATAGTCGGTTTGTGCGGTGGTGTCTCTCAAGTTTTAGTGCTTTGGCGGGTATAAATGAGCCTATACCAACTTCCTCGAATCTTCTGCGAACTGTCCGCTCACTCACTCTTACTCCTCGAACCTCCTCCAATGCATTTCAGGCCTGCACCGCCGTAATACTCGTGTTCTGACGAACTTGAAGTTGTAGAAAACGGTAATTTCTCCTTGAAGTACACCTTTTCCTGCCTTGCCCTCTTCGAATCGACACGATCTCAACGATCGACAAAGTCTTGTTTCAATCGATCTGTAGGATTGACCATTTCTTCTCATTTCATCTGCCCTGATGATTTCTGATAGCGTTAAATCGGGCATACTTAGATGTTCGTAACTTATCAATAAGCAAGAAAACACAAAAATCTCATAAAACTGCAATATAATGTTTTTCAAATGGAATTTATGAACTTTACGAAAACGGAAAATCTACTCGAAGCAGTCGATAGAGATGTATGAATGAAAAATTAAAACAAACGAATGAAAAAAATGACTGTGAGATTTTCAAATAAAAAAAAATATATGTAAAAAATTATAAAAAAGTAATGTAACCGGCCAGTGCTACGAAAAAGATATATTAATTCCTATCTATAGTTAGTAGCGACTATAGTAATAACTGTTTGCAAAAACTAGTGGTAGAGCTACTGTCGTCCCCCTCTCTAGTAGTCTACTGATATTAGGGGAAAAGGGGGTTGGGGGGGGGGGGGGGGGGCTTGCGCCAGGCGCCCTAATTGGATTTCGCTCCATTCTAAAACTTGCTTCGGGTCGGCACTGATCACAGGTGCCTTACGGCAAATTAATTCAAGCGCCTTTTAATCCTAACTTGTTGTAGATGATTGTATGAGTCTACCTACACCGTTTTTAACAAAAAAAAATCATTGGTTAGAACCAGGGACCTAAAAACTGTCTTGAGACCTAACTTAGCCACATATATGTTTTAAAAATGTAAAATTTTGTTTATATGAATATTTTGAAAACTTCTGGCCCAATTTACTTAAAATTAGGATATATATTTATAATATATAATAATATAAGTCAAAATATGTTTATAGGATCACCTAAAAAAAAAAGTGAAGACTGATAGGTAATAAAATTTCCATAAGTTGACAAAAATATATATATAAAGCAATAACATACCTGTACCCCTAGTGTGAGTTTTCTAACTATTACTTTGCGTTTGAGTTAACTAAAATTTATATGGGAAATGGTTCAGCGCTCCAAGCGGAAATTTTGGGAACTAGAAATGCGGTCGTGTGATTGGTCAAAATGTTAACGCGGTAGTATAGTTAACGCGAAAGTAAACGTTAAAAAAACTCACACTAGGGCTACTGTAGTCACAATTGGTATAGGATCAATAACACCTGTAGTAATCATTTCAGCAGGATCCTCACTAAATCTCACGGAGAAGCCTGCAATTTTAAAATAAATGCTATTATTTTAACTAACTTGTATGTTCAACAAAATGTTTTAAAAAATAATGCTCCATTAGGTAATGTAACCGGCCAGTGCTACGAAAAAGATACATTAATTCTTCCTTTTTTTGTGTTCCGCTAATTCTGCCGGTGTGTGTATTATAATGACATTAAACTACATAAAAATATTGTTGAATATATGTATTTTTTTATACGAAAATGACGAAAACACATTAAGTATCGCAAAACTTAAAAAAAAAAAAAATCATACATATTGTTTCAATTTTAATAGTTATTTCCTCGCTTCAAAAAGTTTCTGATTTTAAATAATATAAAAAAAAACAAAAATAATAAAAAATAAATTATCAAAAGGAGCTGTTCGGAGGACTTCCAAGAAAAAGGCTTCATTGACGCGACTATAAGAGTATAATTAAAAATTTTCTATTTTTAAATGACACAAACACTACCCTATGTAACCAAAAAAAAGGCTCTAGTTTTATTTATAACTGTGCCCAGCTATGTACCTATTTTAACCGAATTTTAAGTCGCACATTCCATGATACACCGAGATATTAACTTTCCTGAAAATTGATCTATCCCTCCTTTCAACCCGCTTGGGAATACCTATCTACTTTTTCTTCATTTATATACTTAAACACTTTATAGCACAGCAAAAAAAAATATGTAAAAGGCAATGAATAATTTTAGTCAGTAACAAAAATACAAGAAAATTAAAGCAAGTTTCGGGAATGTATAGGTATCTAATGGCCGATTTCACCAACTCTAAGGCAGGCCCTAACTAAGTTAAGGGACAATTAATGACAGTTGTTTCATAGCAAATATGTCAAAATTCTTATATGGGGCTCCTTTAAAGTTAGGGATCGTTGGTGAAATCGGGTATAAATTTGGTAACCATATTTTAAAAACCTTTCATACCAGAATGACGTTTTCTAACGAAAATATTGGCCCATTGTAAGCTTTTAATCGTTTGCAAAAGCGTTTTAAGGTTATAATAGATCTTGTTGACCCCATCTAGGTAATAGGTTTTTTTTTTTTTAATTTTTATTATTTTTATTGGAGCACGGCATGTGACTTTGTATCTACCTGGTGGTGAGCAGACCTACAAAGTCCATGAACGGGGTGTAAAGTATTATAGTTTCTTACTTCTCAAAAATTATTGAATCAATTTAATTGAAAACAAAGAAGAAAGATTTAAAATTTTGGACGGATCCCTAATTTTAAAAAAATACTTATTATTATACATAAACAGTATGTGATAGCGTAGCATTCCATATTTTTCTTAACACCAACTCTCGTTTAACACTTTTCAGTGTCCTAGCCTTATAAAAGATTGAAAATTGACAGTCAACTACGTAATTTTTGTTAAAATTTAGTTTAACTGACTTATTCAGCCGCACAATCATCAAAGTACCCACTGGTTGAGGTTCCAAGAAAGAAGAGTGGGGGAAAATTTGAGTTTTTTTTTTACGCGTAGGTATATTTTTTTATATCACATTAGATTTTGTTTTAAAATAACATCTAAAATCCACTCTTAAAATAATTGCTTTAGTAAAATAATGGTTCAATTTGCATTAAAAAAAAATGTGACATAGAAAATATAAATTTCCTTGACGTTTACCATTTCAAAAATAAAAAGATGTAAAAAAAGTTAAATAATAAAGCACTCTCAACATCAAAATTTTACAACAACAAATAATTCACAAGGCTATTCTTCTTGTTAGTGCCTTAAGGCGTGGACTGAATAAAAATGGCGTTAGGAAGATGCGAATATCTCGAGAATTAAACCTACCAATTTGATATTAAGATTTTTGAAGATATAATTTATATATATACATAGGAAAACGCAATTAGAGCTTATTAAAATGTTGAAAACATATGTATTTTAGTCTAATATCAATCTCAATTCTAATCTATATATTATATTTTTAATTATATAAAATAGGATTACTTTCATGATATTAAAATAGGAAAATAATTTATCTTTAATATTTCCGTATCTTTTCGTTGAATTTTCGATTTGGCGCTTTCTAAAGGGTGTCCAAAGGGAATTTTTCAACTTTAAAATTTCATATACAAAAAAACTTTATAGGTAGATTTTATTTATTTTTACTAAAACAAAATGTACAACATTAATGCGGATTTCATTTCTTAAACACTATATCATTTAAATGAAGACCGTTATTTTGTACGCACTTCTGTAGTCAAACCCGTACATTTGCAATTACGCGACGGCAAAGCTCTGGAGTAATGCTTTGAACTTCACGGCGAATATTGGCCTGCAGGGTTTGAATTGTCCGGGGATTGTTCTCATAAAACTTCGTTTTAAGGTAATCCCATAAAAAAAAAATCGCAGGGCGTGAGGTCGGGTGACCTGGGTGGCCATGAGATGTTCCCAACGTGGTAGGTGTTCGAAAGCGTTCCAGCATTGTTCTTGCGAAGGTTTCTCGCAAAGGATAGTCACTTTCGTTGAGACCCTGAACAATTTGCATTTTGTATGGATGGAGTCTTAATTTCTTCTTCAAAATAACATGCACTGTTGACTTTTTGATTCCTGTGGAGGCTGCAATTTTCCTAATCGACTTGCGTGGATTTCTAATGATTTCATGTCGATCTTCAGACACACGTTCGGGCGTTGCTGCTGATGTTGATGGTCCTGAAGGAGTTCTGTTGAGAGTTGTCTCTTCTTGCCTAAATCTTTGTACCCACGACCAGATAAGTTGCGTGCTCGGCCCATTACTTAAACGCCGAATATTAAAATGAGTACAAAAATTTCGACGCGCGCAAACCAATGATTCACCATTCTTTAGATATTGCTCAACCGCGAACGAGCGATGCGCTCCCGTCCAGTGACTCTTGACTATTAACAAATCCGCAAGTACCGCGCTTTCAATGGTACCGTTCCCGCCCACCTCACCCCGCTATTAATTCGATAATTGCCGTTTAAAGTTGAAAAATTCCCGCTGGACACCCTTACTTTTTACACCTTTACTTTCCTGTTTCGAGCCGATTAGACGCAGACTTGATTTCCTTATCCCTTTCATACACGTACAAAAGTAATAACCATACTCTTTTGAGTTTACGCTAAGCCACTTCTGATCTTTATTTTTTATTTTTTATGAAGCCCCTTAACATAATTACCATCGGTCAGTCACTGATGTGATGCAATACTATATAGTGTGTGCGTCATGTTTTGTTATGTGGGTCTTACTAAGTAAGTACTATAAATCGATACTAGAAAAAAGAGTAGGTACATGAATAGAGAAATGCTCTCATGTAGGTATGATAACATGGTATGATACTAGCCATTTTTAGAGAGCTTCATACTTTATGAGTTATTAAATACCTAGCTTCATTTATTGTACTTTAGTGTATGTCTCCAATGTATCAATGTAAAAGATATTAACAACGTACGCACTGTTACCGTAATATTTCACTGATGATACCACCCTGCGATAGGTATACAGAGTTACACAAATAGCGTGGGTATAGGTTGCCAATTTAAATCAGTAGGTCGGAAATCCGGAAGGTAATGAATAATAATAGGTACCTACTTGAAGCCCAGTAAAAAACAAAAAGAAAGCCTATAGATACTTATTGATAAATATCTTATTGGACATTTATATGTACGTTCATTTTTGACACCTTTTGATTATAAGTAAGTAACATACTTGTGGACCATTATATTTCAGTTTCATATTTATTTATAGATACCAACATTCTCTTAGCGAAAAAATTCAGTAAAGAGACATTTCTAAAAGTTATTCAACTTATAAGCAACGTATAAGAGCGTGTCCTACATAAGAAAGCCTATAGATACTTATTGATAAATATCTTATTGGACATTTATATGTACCTACGTTCATTTTTGACACCTTTTGATTATAAGTAACATACTTGTGGACCATTATATTTCAGTTTTATATTTATTTATAGATACCAACATTCTCTTAGCCAAAAAAATCAGTAAAGAGACATTTCTAAAAGTTATTCAACTTATAAGCAACGTATAAGAGCGTGTCCTACATAAGAAAGCCTATAGATACTTATTGATAAATATCTTATTGGACATTTATATGTACCTACGTTCATTTTTGACACCTTTTGATTATAAGTAACATACTTGTGGACCATTATATTTCAGTTTCATATTTATTTATAGATACCAACATTCTCTTAACGAAAAAATTCAGTAAAGAGACATTTCTAAAAGTTATTCAACTTATAAGTAACGTATAAGAGGGTGTCCTACATATTATTTTATTTCACGCATTGTTTTATCCTATGGATAACATACGATAAAACAAAGAAAGTAAAACGGAACGCGAAGAACCGCGAGAAAAAAAATAGAAAAAATATTGTGAATCTTCTAAATACTATAGTCTGAAATGGTCTTGTCTTTTACATGCTTAGACAATGATTTTCATAAATATTTTCAATTACATTTTCCGGCTCATTACCGTTGTCGTCTATAGACCGTTCATTAAGTATTTATATAACATTTTCATTCTGCAAAAAATACGTAGTAAAAATGAGAGCATGACTGTGTCATACTATAGCAAACAATATAGTAGATACTCTATGTGTACGTGCGTAAGTGAAGATAGAAGAATCCAAGCGTGTTCATTCATGTCATTCTAATCACAATAACACATTAATGTGATAAACTGATAAGAAATGTATCGTACCGTAGTATAACGATGGAAAATGTTCAGCGAGGGGCGTGGTGGCTAGGGTTGCCACCTATCAGTAACATGGGGTTGATAAATAAAAATAAAAAAAGTGATCCGTTTTATAATAAACTTAAATAAGGTAAATATCATCTGATCTAAAACTTCGTGCCGCTCCATTGAATGTACACATCAACACGCAATTAATTATTTTGGCCACCATCATTGCCCAATTTGATATTGGTCATTCAGCTGAATTCAGCGGCTGGTAACGAATGTGGGAATATGCATCGAAAACACCCAAAAATGATTAAAACCGTCACATTTAGTAGAAAGGTTAGCAGTTTTAGATTAGGCGATCTCTAGGTAATTTAATTGCAATTGCCTGTCTTCCACGTGTAAGATAAGAATTGGAGCACAGCCTACTTCATTTTAAAAATAGTTGATGAGCATATTTTTTTTTGCTAATAAATTGGTTCAATCAGGCTAAGTGTGGTGCATTTAAATTACATATTAAGAGATGTTTTTTATTATACTGTTGTCCATTTCATTATTATGTTGTTATTCTTTTCTTATTGAATTGTACTTATTAAATAAGAAAAACTTTAATTATGTCGTACCTACCTCATATTTGACTTGACTGAGTGGGACCACTAGTCAAAAAATAATCAATTAATTAAAACGTTCGATCTATAGTAACCCTGTAGCAAAGTCGTTTCATTATCAAAAAAGTATTGTCACTTGAGACATCGACAATATTTTTACCAAGATTTAGCATCAAATTGAAATTCTTAACACCAAAGCTTTAGCCTAAGGTTTCAGCGCCACGTTGCGTTGCGGGGGAAACGATTGAAGTTTTGAAGCTACATTATAGCCGCGCTTAGTATTGCTACTACGAATAGCTGTTTTTTTTGCATTTCAAGATCGTTCTGCGGTCAGAAATGTTAACATGAAAAGTTAACTATTCTAGCTCGAGCTAAAAGGTTATTTCACGAGTTAATTTTTGACAGATATTCATTTACATATAAATATCTATCAACATTGGATTGTAATTGTAAAATATAATATGTATTATATCATTGTTTTTGGTACACATAGTACAAGCCTAGAGCTTAGTTTATGACCATAGCAATTTGTATAAATTGTCCTACATATTATTATTACTATGAATGAATTATTTTATACAATATATCTGTATAAGACATAAAAATTCGATAAAACCTAAAGAAGGCTCAAAAAAATAAATTAACAAAAGAGCATAAACAGGCATCATTCCTCTGAAAAAAAAAATACATTTAGCCTTTTACTCTAAACCACTTGACAACACCACTTTTTCAAGATCGGTATAAATGGCGCTCATACATGGCTGGTGGCAAATTTTGTAAGCCTTCTTTGAGACGAGTCCAGAGCTGCGGCGTTTTCGAGCAAGCGGTTCTTGAAATTAACGTTGTGATGATATATATTACATGTATTTACTAGCCAATAATATGCATTTTTTTTGCACTTTCATTGCATTTTTTTTTTCATAAATTTGATCAAAAATATTTCTCGGAGAAAAATCGTGCAGCTTCGAAGCAAAAACCAAACTACTGACCGCATATTGACGTGAAACAGACAGAGAGTTTTTTTATGTGATAGGTATATTTACGTACTCTATGATCCTACACAAGAACTACAAGCTCTCAAAGAATTTTGTTTATCAAGTAAAACTTCGTAAATAAAACCAAGATACCTTAGATATTCCAATGTAATTACTCTAATGATGATCTACTATAAAAGAAAAAAAAATTTGGTTACGTTGCCGGGAAGCCACATGGAATATCGACACGTCGATCGATCGAAAGCGAAGATAAAATGTATGTGATTTGACGTTTCTCGCTGATCGATATTTATTAAATGCAAGTTACACCACCATGAAGCACTCACTGTTTCTTTATTATTTAAAAAAAAAGGTTGCCAACCCTAGCAATGGCGGGCCTCCAAGACTCTTTAAAACCAAACGTCTCCCACTTGTTTGCGACATTCAAGTACGCACTACCATTGGAATAACCTCTCCTCATAATACATTTTTTCTACAGACAATTTGATATTTGTTTATTATTTTTTTTGTTATAAAGAGTAATGGCTCGTCAAGGTTTATTATTGTTGGTTTTGGCTGTATGCGCGTTGACCTGTGCCATGGTCCCTAGATCTAGGGTGAGTGATTTGTTTGTTTTTATTTAAATTGATACGTTAGTATCATAATAATCATTGATTGATGCGCATTTTCGGTTTAGGGTTTTGTTTTTCAAGTTTTTATTATTAACACAGTAAAAATATATTTACCTATTTATTATAATTATGTTACAAAAAAACGCATTTTATTCGGAAAACAGATTTCTTTAGTTAAAAATTTGGTTTTCCATTTAAAAAATTAAATATTTGCAAATTGTGTAAAACGTATAGTACTATTATATTCTATTAAACTATAAGTACTATTATATTCTCTACTTACACCATATTATATTAAACTACCTACCTCTATGTTATATCAGTTCCGCGATGTGGGTAGGTAGACCGGATTATTTTATTATAAATAAACACCTTGCGTCTTACACTGAAATTGCTTTGCTGTTTACCTAGCTAATAATGGAATAAGTGCCTTTGTATCTACCTGAACGTAAGCAGCCCTCCAAAGTCCATGAATAGGTTCGATCAATACACAACGGCAATAAAATTGGTCGCACTCACCATTCCAGCTAAATAGACGACGATAAAAAATAATTTGCATTACTAATTATAAAAGGTATATTATAAAATATTCGTAGGTATGTAGTTATTTATATTTTTGGTTTTCTGTTTATTATAATAATAACAATAATATTAAAGACATTAGAAACATATTACTCTGGCCACAAACAAGTTATAGGCTTGTACTATGTGTATCTACGAGTACCTACCAGAAGCAACGTTACCAATACATATTATTTTTTATTATATTATCTTATGTTTTTAGTACCGAAAACATAATAAAATAAAATTAGCTATATAGATACATGACATCCCTTATTATTATATACAACATAATAAATCCCCTCTGCAATAAACAAGGTGATTCCATTCCAGTGACGCCAATTTTTTTTTCTGAAACTAATATTTTTGTACAAAAAACTGCGAATTCTGTACAACAGGAAAAGACTTAACTATGATTTCGTACAACAGAAAAACAAATGGATGTTTAATTTCAGGAGTAAATTATAAAGTAACCATTTGGGAAAAAAAGTAAAGCATTGAAATACTTGTGATTAGGTATAATAAATGTGTAAAAATGCTCAAAATACATAATAAAATTAATATATGTAAAATATTCAAAGTATGAACTTTGAAATGTAACACTTTCTTCTTTTCACAAGTTCCCCTTGGAAACATTTTTCACAAGTTTTCAGGCCCCGAGAAGACACTTTCGTTCTCCAGTTATAATTTATACATACAGACAGACAGAGGGTCATTTTCTTTGAAAGCATACGAAACTTTAAAAATGTAATAATGTTATGTAATTTGAAACCCTTATGAAGCCATTTATAACTTTAACACATAATATTATATCTAAAGTCGAATTTCAGCAAATTCAATGTGTACATTTAAAATCAAAATCGGTTTAGAAATTTAGCCATGAAGCGTCCACAGACTACAGACACTATAATTACTGTTGATCAATTCATTTTGAGATCTATTTTAAGAGCTTACTGCCATTACACAATGTTTTATGTGCGTAGGGCTTAAAGGTTTGGGTGAGTAATTTTGGCAAGTGTCAGTCGAGCGGTCGATGCCCTTTTGGTCAACAACATCACACGACCATATCCTGTTTACTACTGTAGGTTACTATCATGTCATAGTATTACGTTCATTCATTAAAATTCTTCCACGTGTAAGCAAATAGGTAAATATTTGTATTTTTAACGTTTCGATTTACATGGAATTTTTCTCAATTTTTTTTTTGTTTACCTATACCACAAAAAAATATTACTTAGAATTAGATACATAAATTTCAAGTAGGTACATAGGTTCTTACTTTAAAACGTGGCCAGTGCAACAGTTGTTCCTGCACTAAGGTGACGTAAAAAATGGGATAAGAAGGAAAGATTGATTTCAAAAAGAACTTATTATCTCAGATACCTAGGTATAAAGTTGAAATTTTAATTATTTGTAAGTATTATGGATTTCAAGTTTTTTTTTCTGTAATTTGAGTTATGTAAGTATTAAAAAAAGTTTTTACTAATAAGATCCGGAATACCTACGTACAAAAAATAATCTCAATTTTAACTTTCTTTCATTTGCATAATTCCTATCAGTTGGTTACTAAGATAATAATATCTTTTAACTTTCCAACTTAAAATTTTCGAAAATTCAAAGGGATTCGAAATTCGAAGAGCGTTATTCTTCGCTCAAGACTATTAATAGTAGAGTAAGTACTATTAATAGTCTTGAGCGAAGAATAAACGCAATTTTTAAGAGTCCTTATTTTTTGAAGAAAAAAACTGAATTCTGGGATCATAAATTTGGGAGGAACCGGGCGACAATCTAGTAGCGTATAGCATAACTAGAATAACGCTCTTCGAATTTCGAATCCCTTTGAATTTTCGAAAATTTTAAGTATTAGTACTTAACTCTCAAAGATTTTACAAACAATTCTCAAAAATATTATTGACAGGACTAGGTCTAAAGAAATTGCATTTTTAATTCAGTCATGTTTCAGTTTTAGTCTGTGGGATCACCGGTTTTCATGAGACAGTTGAATCGATTTCTTGTCGCGGTGGTAGTCCCCTTTCAGAGTGCGGTTGCAAAACAGGCGGTTGATTTAACGAAGAAGCGGCGAGCATATAATGTATACCTATAAACTCGTAAAGTAAATTCGTCTTTGTCGCTACCCATTACGTAACCTTATCATTTAGCCGGCATACTGGGAACGATCAATGCTGTCAAAAAACAATGCATTGAGGGACCCCATTCAAGGATTTTATAAGTCTGCTTACCACCAGGTAGATACAAAGTCACATAAAATGTGAAACGTGCGCAGCCTCCTAAGCAGTAAAAAATGCTTTAAATAAATTGACACAATAGTAATAATTTCTGTCTTTAAATATTAGTTTTTTGGCAGCTAATTTATGTTATAAAAATAAACGTGGGAAAATATTTTAAAGCTTAAAAAACATAACTTCGTTCTAACATCAAAATATTATTCTAAACTTTTTGCTAGTAGGTATAATATAAATAGAAGATTAAAGAATAAATAGAATTTTACTTACGTAGGTAGGTAAGAATTTTACTTACGTACCTACGTAAGTAAAATTCCCAAACAAAATTGAGGGCAGTTAGCATAATATTTCCAGCGCTTCTTTCCTAACTGACCGGAACCTGTAGTAGTAAGAGATCATACCATGCCTTGGCCAATAGGAGGCGCGGTCGGCTCGCGTGCCGCAGCGTGCCGCGGAGGACAAGGACAATTTGCACGTCCGGTACTCCGGTAGTCCGGAGGCACGTCTCGGAAGTTTCGTCATTACTCTAGGGTTGTCAAACGGACAAAAACTTTTAGAATTGTGTTTTGTGACGGCTTGTGACTTTGTGTCTACCTGATGGTAAATAGACGGCATTGATCGTTTCCCTATGCGAATTTGCTGCTCAACTGATTGTTTCGTAACCTCACCCTAAAAACACTGAACTCATTCGACAAGAAATCGGTGCAGTAATCTCCTGAAACTGATTGCACGATTCGAAAGTATTTGCTTCTTATTTTTTTACTCTCCAAACATATTCATATGATCAATGTACTTTACAGGAATTTTTATATTGCCTAAATTGAATCGTTTTTTGATATTATTTTCATTTAAAGTTTGAATAATTTGTTTTGGCGGTAAAACACGAGGCGAATTAATTTTGCTGTTAGGTTATTCTAATAATATACGATACGTAAACTGTATAGGATTTGTATTTGTTTGATAAATAATTTAGTAGCGTCATATATAAAATATCTCGGCAGTTAACGTTTTTCTAGTTGGAGACAAAAATTTGCAACTAGGTATCTGGAAATAATAAAATGACCTACCTAATGCTATTTGATTTATAAAATATTTTTATTGCTAAATTTTAATTTATTTGCATAAGTACATGGGTATTCTTCATCTACATTTTTTAAAGGTAGCTAAATTCATAGTCTTAAGACACTTTAAGCCGTTTGCCCCCTAGAAAAACACCAAAAGTTATGTTTTCCATTATACCTACATAATGCACCTACTATGTGCTACTCGGATGCGTTATCTACATCTTAGGGATTCTATCATAATTTACATAGGTAGTTTTATTACGTTTGATATATTTATAAAATCCGACATAACAACCCTAAAGAATGTGAACAAATTATACTCGTAGTTCGTTACGTCAATACTTTGCTGATTCTGCATTTGACAAGATTTACGAAGCTGAGAATGAAGTATATTTATGCATCATGTACCTATTCCAAATTGGGTGTCGCCACATGTGAACCTCACAGTTGTCCGTGCGGATGTGACGTTGATCAATTTGGGCGTCATGGGGCCTTATTCCGAGTTTTCAAACGTTAAACACGACAAGACGTTGCGCAAACTATAAATATTGAAATATAAGTTCTATTTCAATGGATATATAGTCTGAATTAGGTTGGCTATAATAATGCCGACATCTTGAAATACACGAATTCTTCGCAAGTTTGAACATCTTATGGGCATTGGGATTTCAACTTTATATTTAATAGGATAGAACTTATATTTCAATATTTGTAGTTTACGCAACGTCTTGTCGTCTTTAGCGGTTGCAAACTCGGAATAAAGCCCCTGGTCTGTCTTGTACAAAAAGCGCGGGGCGCTTTTCACGGCACAGCCTCATTAACGACTTAATTCGTAGGACTCTTGCCACCATCAATATACCTTCTATAATAGAACCTTGTGGATCACGCGATAACTGCGAGAGACCTAACGGGTTGAGTCAGGTGCCTTGGAAGTTAGGGCGCTGTTTAGTTTGGTATGCAACTTGCGTCGACACCTTGGTAGCGTAACATCTTCCAAGAACAGTAAATGGGGCTGGTAATGCCGCAGCCGACGCAGAACTCCTCAAACGGCGCAAATATCAAATTATTTAAAAAAATTACATTTTTGTGCCGTTTGGGGTAGAAACAATGGGATCATGGGGCCCAGAAGCCAGTAAATTTCTCAAAGCCATTGTTCTGGGCACGATGCTGCGCGTACACTGTGAGGACTTTTTTGTATAAGTAGGTATTTTTATATTTTTATGTGTTAGGTGTTTTATTTATATTTTATTTTATTTTCTTAGGGTTTTTATATTTAGGTTTCTTTTGTAATATTTAAGTTAATTTACATTCCAAAAGGTAACAATTTTTTACCCTTATTTTTATGTTCAGTTTATTTTTTATATCCACCAATCATTCTATGCCACCCATTGACGTAAATAGTATTTATATCTATGCCACCAATGTATTTTTTTAACATTAAAAAAAAACATATATTTTACCTAATAAAATGGATGAGGCAGATACATTTTGTAGAACTAGGAGGCGAGTGTAAGAGACGAAAATTTAATTGCTCAGTGGCAATTATTGTACATTACTGCCGCGGTCTATTGTGACTACTTTGCTGGTCGCGCTGATGATACCGACAGCGCAGCGTAGCGCAGTTCCAGGTCGACACAGCGCGGTCAGTGTGCAGCACTTGATGGACGAGCTGAGATAAAGGCCGAGACCGTAGGTCGAGGCCTTTACAGGGAGGACAACAAGGGCTGCAATGATGGCCAAGCTGGAAGGCCTAGAGCGTAGCTAGGCTAACTCGAGGCAATCATAGCGTGACCAGCGAAGCAGTCATAGTGGGCCAAGGCTTGGATAGTGCTTTACTCAAAAATGCAAGTACCTAATCTAAATAAAACCAGCAAGTAATTTAAATATACGTGGTGGCCGAGTTGGTTAGACCTTGGACTTAAAAACACTTAGGTCCCTGGTTCGAATCCCGGTGTGTTCCAATGAGTTTTTAATTAAAAAAAATATGTACATTTGTTTGACAACACCACTATAGTGCCTCGGAGAGCACGTTAAGCTGAAAGTCCCGGTTTCACTATACCAACTTGTAAAACTGTATATAGATGGGTTATTGAGTCTATTGAAAACATCGCGACGAGCTAGCCACTTGTTCGGTGTAGACTCATACCATCGGCTACGACGAGGTGGGATTAAAAACTCCTCCGCTGGGTACCCTGGGGCCGTCTAGGCGGTCTCGGGCCGTAAGGCACCCGTGATGATATGATATGTATGTAATTTAAATAAAATATATTTAAAACGTTGAAACGTCAAAATAGTGGCCGGCAATGGTTTGTCGGCCTGTTAGAGCGACCAGCAAAACTTTGCTGGCCGCTCCTTGAAACATAACGGCAAGGTCGACTTTGCTCAAACAAGGTTGTCAAAATAATGACCACATTACATGCATTTTCGAGTAAAATATATATTAAAACGTTGAAACGTCAAAACAGCGGCCGGCAATGTTTTGCCGGCCTGTTAGAGCGACCAGCAAAATTTTGCCGGCCGCTCCTTGAAACAGAACGGCAAGGTCGACTTTGCTCAAACAAGGTTGTCAAAATAATGACCACATTACATGCATTTTATTATGTGTGTATATACTTCCCAGAAAACTATTGAACATTGCTTTGATTTTTTAAACAAATGTATATTGTCCTCTCTTACATACACTCTCACATTATCTTAACACACAAAAATAGGAACACCTTTACACATTTTAATAATAAGCTTCTCCTAGTAAACTATGCTAGTTTGAAGAGTAACTCACCGTAGGGATGGGCGCTGTATGCCGAAATACAGGTGTTTACCTAGTTCGGCGGTAGATACCATTCGGTCAGCTGTAAGATTTGTAAGATCTTTGTAATGTAAAAAATTTATGGAAATAAATATATTTTATTATATTATTATTATTATTGTTACTAAAAGTCTGCGTGAAGGTATACATGTTGATATAGGTTGTGCTATAGGTACTACTTGTCTATTATTTCTTCTGTGCCTATACTGAATCGGTTCGGGGTATCGAAACACATCTGCTTAGTATAATATAGGTATAGGTATTATACTAAGCAGATGTGTTAAAATTGTTTTGCCGCTATCTGTACTTCGGGTTTTTTGTTTGAAATCATAATCTGAATTATATACTTTATAGTTCTTATGTTTCGGAGCTATTCAGAGTTTTTATTTTAAATAACCTGAAACATTTGAACACGATGAAAGTTTGATTCGTTTGCAATGGAAAAATAGGTGGACTAAAGTTTATACATTTTTCTCATTTCTAACTGTCCAAACCTTTATCGTGTTTCAGACATTTAGAGTTTTTCAGAGATTTCAGCTAAACTTGATTTTTTTTCAATCTACTAAATATTCTTTTAACAGTATTTAATTATAATAATTAAATATAAAAAAAAAATCCAATTATAAAACAAATATTTGATCCAAATCGCTGTCTATCGGCATGGTGCCCAATACGCTGGCAGCATTTCCTCTCTGAATGAGAATACTCATTTTCTGGGCAAAAAAGCTGCCAGCTCTATTGTCACCAGAGATGTCTACAAGCTTTGGCGTAATTTCATTATAAAAAGTTTTCAATTCTGACCCCCACGGACCCAATGTTTCGACAGCAAACGCCAAAAATATGTAATCATTACAAATGTTAACATATTTTCGGCGCTTGCTTATTTGTGCCTGTTCCGCCGCAGCACCAGCTCTGACAGAGGTACCTTGAAGATGGAAGGGAGCTAAAGTATCCCAGCACGTAGCATCCCATACAAGAGACTGACCCATCCTCCAAGGTACCAAAGTCATTCCGTCTGGACGCTTGCCATCATCTCGACTCAAGCCATTCGGCTCCAAAATTGAAGGAATAGAGATTGTGGCAAGCGTCCTGCGGATAAGATCGTTGATGGCGCTGTGGCGAAAGAATCGGCCAGCACTTTTCATACACGAGAGTCCGTGGTGACCAAGCTCATCGACATTTTCAGAACTTTCTTTGATAAAAAAAATATGCCTTATAATTGAATCGATGAAATTCAGAACACACGAGTAATTCATAACTTTAGACATGATCTATAAATTATTGTTAATAAATAGTTAATCAGAGTAGGATGAGGTCAAATGACGTAGGAATTGTGATAAATAATGTCATTCATTAAGACGTACTCACGTCATGCGATACATAAGTTCATTGAGTAAACTGCAGATACTTGACGAAGGTTATCAAGTACCTAAATCCATTTCCAATCAAAGTCATAAATATACGCAATTACAATGTTCGATTGTAAACAAAGCCTCTCAATCTTATCATATAATTACTAGTCTCATAACTAGATATTATTTACACTCTGGGCCTTAGCGCAACAGCATCGATAGGATCGATAAATCGACAAAATTGATACATATCGATTTTTTGAATGAATGTTCATTCATTATCTTAATTTTATGACTGTCAAACAATATCGTTGTGGTTTTGCTAAAGCCCCTATAGCTAAAGTGTGTGCACTACGGATGCGATTTTTGAATGTCAGCGGATGACTGAAAATCACTGAAATGTCACAAAGAAATTGAATTCCATTAATGGGCCTTTATTCTCCAAATGAATTGGGTTTATATCAAAATTAAATGTTGAGAAAAAAATTAAAAATGTTACCTGTGATATCCAATCGAAATTCATTCATAATATAATTTACCAGCTGACCCATGCAACTTCGTCTACGTAATTTTAAACGTTTATGCAACGCACGCAACGGAAGCTCTTAAAATAAATATTTTTTCCCCGTTTTTGCAAGATTCTTTATTGATACTCCGTTCCTATTGGTCGTAGCGTGATGTTAGGTAGCCTATAGACTTAAAGTGGTAACTTACCTATATTTTATATTTGTTTATTTGCATTTTATATACACATGTTACATTTTACATCATAACTTTTATAGTAACAAACATTTTGGTGTACATAAACCCTGGTAGGGCATTGCAAGTTACGTTATATAAAACTAATTGTAATCATAGTTAGGAGTGTACCTAATATCACAGAAGAAATAATCGTACAACTAATATGGAGAAAAAATCCACCCATGGAGTGTAAATTATGATTTTTCAGTAGGACGCTGTTAGGGCACAGAAGAAATAATATTACAAGTAGTTACGGTTTAAATCTGCTTGTAAATTTCCTATACCTAACTGTAAGAATTTATTGAAACCTTGATTTTCATTTTTGGTTTTATTATTATTTTGTATAAATCGAAAAAAAAAATGTTCGTCCGTCTGTCTATGTGTACCTAATCGATACCGATACTTGGCTGAGCCGAGGGAGAAAATTTGAATTTTAAAAATATTACTTAGTAGGTAGAACTTAGATACGAGTATTATATCGTGTCTTCTTGGAGCGAGCGACGCGACGCCTAAAACCGAAAGTTTGATTTCACTAATAAATTATGGACTCTGGTATTTTTTTAGATATAAGTAAAGCAACAATTTAGAATATTTTTATGTATTTATATACAAGGTGACTTTGAAAGGATGTACTTTGGGCTAATATGAGGTTCTGCTGATCAATACGAACAACTTTTCCCATGGAACTATGTGCCGCAAATGAAAAAAAAAATTGCCTTCTCCATACAAACTAGTAATGTTAAAATGACCAATTTGTATGGGGAAGCCAAAATTTTTTTTCATTTGCGACACATGGTTCCATGGGAAAAGTTGATCTATTTAATCAACAGAACCTCATATTAGCCCCAAGTACATACTTTCAAATTCACCTTGTATATCTCAAAATATAACTAAAATTTAAAACACTTTTTTTTATTGAAGCACATGGCATGTGACTTTGTATCTACCTGATGATAAGCAGGTCTACAAAGTCCATGAATGGGGTCGATCAATACAAAGTACATCCTTTCAAATTCACCCTGTATATCTAACCTCCACATTTTTTTTATTAATTCAGGATTATTATTTTATGAATTATTCTCGGAATAAGACATAATGTCTGATGCTTTTTACATCCTTGCATTCTTCTGGGAAACTGTATAGGTGCTTCCAAAGAACTATATTTAGATACTTATAGTCCATATCGTTGTTTCAGAGGGCCTTGGCTGAGGAGGAGACGAGTCCTCGGCCCACGAACCAGTCCACCACGCCGGTCACCACTGAGGTCTGCGACAGACAGACTCCCTGCGCCTGGTCCGTCTACACCAGATTCACCAGAGTACACGAGTTCAATATTTCTAATCAGTAAGTACTTATTATTATTAGATACGTGGTGGCCGAGTTGGTTATACCTTGGGCTTAAAAACACTTAGGTCCGGGTTCGAATCCCGGTGTGTACCATTGAGTTTTTAATTTAAAAAATGATGTACATTTATTTGACAACACCACTATAGTGCATCGGAGAGATGGGTTATTGAATCAATTCAAAACATCGCAACGAGCTAGCCACACGGTGTAGTATACCATCGGCTACGACGAGATGAAATGAAAAACCCCTCCGCTGGGTACCCTGGACCTGGGGGTCTCGGGCGCCGTAAGGCACCCGTGATGATATGTTATGTTAAGTACGTATATTCAGTAAGTATATCGTATATAACAGGTACCACACGGCGACCGATACTTCCACCACCTCGACGAAATCGAGTCGTCATCAAAATCTATGAAATATGTTTTTAATACCGAGGAAATCCCACAAATTCTTACATATACCAAAAAGTTTATATATCTGTATAGTCGAAAGTGTCTGTATGATTGTTTGTAGGACGTTATTATAAACTAGGTTCTGAACCAATAAAATTTATTTAGTTCAAAGCCACGACCATAAGTTTGTAATATTATAATGTAGCTTTTACACATATTGCCCTGGTCACAAACTAAGCAAAGATCTATGTGTACCAAAAACAACGATATTAATACATATGTTTATAAACACCCAGACCATGACAGACTGTACAGAACAACGTACTAATATTTTTTGCCATGTGTGGGAATCGCACCTACGACCTCCAGATGCAACGCCAAAGACGCAACCACTACTCTACGGAGGCTGTAGGTACTTTTTAAAGCCCTTAGGTAGGAAACTCTTAGGTATATTTTCTTTTGCACTGGGTTAACTGCGATCATAATATAAACAACTGGGTATGTGTGTTTATTATGTTCCAGTGCTAAAAATAATATCTTCGGTTGAACTAGCAGCCAATAATAACAAATACTTTAAAAATATTTACCCAACACCCGTAACTACTAACCACTTCCACTACTACGTATATTAATTTAATACTCGTATATAGGCGCAGAATATCCATTGAATAGCAGTTGTCTTGGCGCCCATACAAACGTACTTCCAATATTAAAACTTAGATGTTAGTCGAAGTTCAATTATTATTTTGATATTGATAACTGTACGTTAAGATCTTTCTGTTGTGGGTAATAAATATTTTTGTATAATAATAATTAAAATCTTTGATTTCTGATTTAAAAAAATAACCGACAAAAATATATAGCATTCAGACTGGACGTCGATTTTCAATATCTGCACAAGATCTAATCGTCTGCATGTTAAATACTATTAGTTCAACAGTTTATATACTTATAGTAGGTACATGACAACGTCGATATAATCTGACAGTTTGATAGAATTAAAATATTCTGCGACTTCTGCGACAAACAGTATTCGAGTATTAGTAGAAGTAAGAAAGTTTAATTTGTATCGAGACCGCAAACTTCACGATTTTAGTGGGAGGGATAACTTTGCTAGGCCCACCGACCGGTTACCATCCATAAATTGTAAAGTGCTCTCGTCAAGTTTCGGTTTTAGACTGTAAGTTCACCGATTTTCAGGAGGGAATAACCGCGTCATTTATCCGGCATAGTGAGATCATTGTTGTTAAACAACAATATGTTGCTCAACCACATTCAAGAGACTTTGTAGATATGTTTACCAACAGGTAGGGACAAAGTCGCATACAATGTTCCAATAAAAATGAAAAGTATTTAGACTGGACATCGATTTGCAATTTCATCGATGGGTAACAAATAGGTAGGTTCGTATCTATTTTGTCGATTTATCGAAGCTGTAGCTGGCTGGGCCCAGTCTGGGCACTTGTATGTACCTAGAGTCAACATATATGCTACTATTATAGACGTTAGAAAGGTTTGCAGACTGTTCTTGACCTGTACTTATTTTTATTTATAAATAATATGCAATGTGCGGTCGAAATATGAAAGGTGAAGTAAACATTGCATAGACAGCTAGAGATAATACTCTCTTGCTGTCTATGCATTATTTATGAAAACTCTTCGCTTACCTCATAAGTTACGAGGTTATCGCTTGTTCGTTTCGCCATGATGACAGTAGGTTTTTTAACGTTAACTATATACTATGTTAACATTTGCACCAATCACACGCTAATATTTTTAGTTCCCAAAATTTCCGGTTGAGGTGCTGTGATATTTTCTATACTTATTTTAGTTAACTCAATCGCAAAGTAATAGTTAGAAAACTCACATTATTTATTATTCAGTTTATTTCCACTATATAATCGCTTCGTGGAACACTTGATTAAAGTCATACATCAATCGATTGGGTTATATAATAAGTAACCTACGGGTCGTATAATCTAACGTCGGTATTCATAAAAACGTATTGAGTCCTTGTAGAACACTTTAGTTAGAGAAAGGTTTTGTCTCTTTTTATTAGAAACAAAAATGAATATGTATAAAAGAGACAAAACCATAACTAAAGTGTTGTTGAAGGACTCAATAAGTTTTTATGAATAAGACCATAAAACTGCGCCCTCCACGGCTCCACGGCGTTGTGGAAGTGTGCTCTCCCATATCCCCATACATTCGTATATACGAGTAGCCGTGGGTGTCTAATGGCAGCCATACACGCTCCGGACATGGTATATTATCGGACAGGTTTACCCCGTCCAGGGGCCACGAAGCCACATCGGAAAACGATCGACACGTCTATTAATAAAAATGTATAGGAAAATTTGTCTTTGGGCCCTCGATCGACGGGAAACGTCAAATCGGTTTCGAACGATCGACCCGTCAATCGATATTTCATGTGGCTTCCTGTGACCCTTAGTGCGAGTATTTTTAACTTTCTCATCATAGTAAATAAGCACTCTAACCAGATTAGCTTATTTTGACAGGCTTAGGAAATGTAAATCCCATTGGTGAAAAGTACGTTAAAACAAACTCGTACTGTACGGCCACCGGTAGGGCCCTGGTAAACTTTTCCAAAATACCGGATGTATAACTAATAACTGGTATTGTTGCAGCTGTGTGTGCAGCTCCGAGCAGACGTGCAAGTACTTCGACGACGACATCTCCATATCTGCGTACGTGTACCGCTGCCAGCCGCTCAGTTAGCCACTTCACTACCAATGTACACGAACCTTTATCATTAACATAATATTTCACCATACATTCGCAATTAATTATTATTGTTTCATTAGAATAACGTTAGAAGCAATTTCTGTTTATTGGAGTGTGCTCAGAAATGATAATGTGTTAATCAGTGAACATGATACACTTTCATACATCATACATACATAACACTCTAAGGTCAGTATTACTTATCATTTCAATAAATATCTCAACAGTTTCTGAGAAATTGCACACTATCTTTAATTGTATCACAATTCACAGTTTAAGACAAAGCGCACAATTACATGAAAGTACTTATCATAATAATTAATGTATAGTAATTTTAATATTTAACTAATTCCTAAAATAAAATAGGACCGAATAACAAAAAAAAAATGGTACGAGTAGATATATACCTAAATCTATGATTCGCTCCGTTACGCTTTGCTACGCTAAAGCTACGAGTACACTAACAGAGTTGCGTGTACTCGCCTCAATTTAATCCCAGAATATATACTTTCATATTATAATGAAACCTAAAATTAAAGGCCCTAATTTATTTATAATTTTTTTTGACGTGTGATAGTGATTATTATATTTATCACTTATCACTAATAAAATTATGTAAGTAATTATGTATAAACAATATAATAAGTTTATTGAGTGTACATTTTTATATAATTTTGTTATAATAGTCACACGTAAAGTTCCTATTTTCATTAATTTATTAGTATTAGTATCTAGAGTTTTTTGTAATAATAATTATGTATAAGTAATACGATAATTGACAATTATTTTGAATGAAATAATTTTATAATAATAAATGAAGAATTTTGATATTTTATGTTTTTTATTTATCTGTACCTGTATTAATATTTTTATAATAATTAGGTTCGTAGATTTGCGCAATTTTACTGGAGCATCCAATAATATTACCTAAATGTAGTAAATAGGTATTTTTTATTAACATGATAAGAACGCGAGCAAAGTATGTTAATAATTTGGAAAACAATACTGGTAATGCAATACAAAAGATTAGGTAGTACATACCTTGGTAATAACAATATAGTTTTTTAGAACTTTCTGAATATGAAAGTAAAGATAGAGCATTTCATTTTAGAACTATTCCATATTTGCTTATCATAGGGTTGTCACCAGTTATAGTATAATATAATTTACATCAATAAAATTATTTATTCCTTAAGAACTATTCCAGCTTTTAAATTTCCAAACCTTTTAGAAGAGTATGACTTAATAATTAAATCCTCTATAGAATCAATCTTTAATATTTCTTTAAACAATTTTCAGTGGCGTCAATCATCTTTACCAATCAACTCTGGTGGACTTGGATTGAGGTGGGCTCGAGACATATGCTTACCGGGATTCCTTTCGTCATCTTATGGAGTGTCTAATCTAGTATCTTTTATTCTCTCTAAATCTATGGATACTTCGTTAGAGACTTCATACCTTGATGAGGCGAAATCTGCCTGGGATTTAAAAAGCCTAAACTCTTCTCCGCCACAAGACCCATCGTGTCAACATGCCTGGGATAATATTATTGTTAAAACCGTTTTTACTGATCTTTTGCACACATCATCAGGCACTGATCTGGCAAGGTTGCGCGCAGTTTCACAGCCAGAAGCAGGCCTTTGGCTTCACGCAATCCCATCTCCCTCTTTTGGTTCTTATTTAGATAATAACTCTCTTCGAATTGCCATAGGCCTCAGGCTAGGTGCTTCAATTAGTCACCCTCATTCCTGTAACTGTGGCAGTGCAGTGCAATCTAATGGCCACCACGGTTTAAGTTGCAGTAGATCTGCAGGAAGAATATCCAGACATGCAGCTCTCAACTCTATTATAAAATCAGCTTTATTATCAGCAGAAATTCCGAGCAGCCTCGAGCCTTCCGGCTTGTTCAGGAATGATGGAAAACGCGTCGATGGCATTTCTCTCATTCCTTGGCAAGACGGAAAGTGTCTATTATGGGACGCTGCATGTGTGGACACTCTGGCTCCCTCGTATACCTCAGGGTCTTCAAAATCGGCCGGATTTGCCGCTGAAGCCTATGCCATAAAAAAAATTAACAAATACACTCAAATATCAAATTCCTATTTTTTTGTCCCATTCATTGTCGAGACAATGGGTACTTGGTCTAAGTCCGCAAAATCCTTTATATTGTCTTTAGGTAAAAAGCTTAAACAGGTAACAGGGGATCCGCGTTCAGGTTTTCTTTTAGGCCAACGAATATCAATGGCCATACAACGCGGAAATGCAGTTAGTGCTATGGGCAAATTTTCTGATCCCTCGTCACCTCCTTAAATGTAAATATTGTAAATTATTCTAAATATGAAATATTGTGAATTTATGTATTGTAATATAGATTATATTTACATCATATTATTTTGACTTAGTTACCGAACGTAAATCAGATTTTTTTTTGGCGACATTGCAGCAAGGTTTTTTTAAAAAAACCTTGTAAGCCAAACCAAAGTAAAATAACTGACTTACAAAAAAATAAATAGATATGCGTCGACTTGTACCTAGTTGGTGTCAGCTTGAGATTACAAAAGGACTAAGGACTGATTTTTCAATCTTCTGATAAAGTAATCCCATAGTTGTATGGAGAAAGAATAAATTTCTGTTTCTTAAATTTGTGTAAAGAACAGTTCTTCATACAAGTTAACTGTCGAATAACTTTATCTGAAGATTGAAAAATCAGCCCTAAATAATATAAACTTATAAAACTAGGTACCTACCTATTACTTTTGAATTTTTTTAGTCGTTCTTGAAGTTGGTCTATTTTATTTATTTCACAATTTTCTGTGATTTGCGATTATTTAGACTTAATTTTATTCATAGGATAAAAGATGACATTGTCTATTTTAAAATTATTAATGCAGTTTTGATCTTTAAAAAAAAACACTTGTGCTCTTAGCTTTTGAGTAGTTCCACTTCTGTATTTACGAATGTATATACAGGTGACTTTATAAAGATACTTTGGGCTAAAGTGGAGAAGCCAAATTTTTTTTTCATTAGCGACACATGGTTCCATGGGAAAAGTTGTTCGATTTAATCAACAGAACCTCATATTAGCCCAAAGTACATACTTTCAAATTCACCTTGTATAAAAAATAATATACTTAACTAAAATTTAAAAAAGTTTTTTTTTTATTGAAGCACATGGCATGTGACTTTGTACCTACCTGATGGTAAGCAGGTCTACAAAGTCCATGAATGGGGTCGTACATTGTTGTTTAACCAATATTGTTAATTGTCGCTCGTCAAATCAATCGCCCGTTTTGTAACCACACCGAGAGGTGCTGTTTAACCATGTTAAATACCATGTATATACCTATACCTAAAGTACCTAAGTAGCTATGCTTTTAGTTAATTCTTTATTAATTAATTCTATAGAGGTATCTCTGTACGCTATGCAGACAAATTAATATATATAACTTCAAATAATAATGTAAAGGACAATGCACAGTTACCTATTGCACTGGTTACAAACTAAGCTCTATAGGTATATATTAAAAATAAATATCATCACGGGTGCCTTACAACGGCCGTGACCGCCAAGACGGCCTCAGGGTTACCCAGCGGAGGGGTTTTTAATCCCACCCCGTCGAAGCCGATGGTCTACACCGAACAAGTGGCTAGCTCGTCGCGATGTTTTTAATAGAGTCAATATAAACAGTTTCACAAGTTGGTATAGTAAAACCGGGACCGACAGCTTAACGTGCTCTCCGAGGCACTATAGTGGTGTTGTCAAACAAATGTACATATTTTTTTTAATTAAAAACTCATTGTACAAACCGGGATTCGAACCAGGGACCTAAGTGTTTTTAAGTCCAAAGTCTAACCAACTCGGCCACCACGTAATTATATTTATATTTTATTACATTAATATTTTATAAACACCCAGACCATGAAAAACTGTAAAGAAAAACGTAGATATTAATATTTTTCTATGGGTGAGAATCGAACCCACGACCTCTAGATACAGGCGCAACATACTAATCCACGGAGGCGGTCTAAATATTTAAATAATTTTCCCACTTATTTTTATTATGGAACCCTAATATAATATAAAGTTTATATACTATATAAGTACGTACGTACTTAATAATAATAATAAGTAGTAATATTATAGAAGTATATAGAGTATATATTATATTCTTTGTTTATACTGTGTGCGTCGACATTTGAAAATAATTTGGGTGGCTATATAAAAAAAAGTGTTTATTTTTTAACGTTTACCTTGAATTTCGATTTTTTGTTGGTTATATAATAAATGTATCATAATAAAAATTGTAAACCTTCAGTAGGTAACAAAATAAATTAATTCAAGAATTTTTCATCTACCCCACTGTAAAAAAATACTTCAGTCTTTTAAATTTTATTGAGGGTAGGTTTTAATTGTACTTTTATATAAATACAGTGAGCTCCAACTTGGTGTCCTTTACTTGATTTTTAACTGTGAACGAATTTTATTCTTTTAAATTAACAAATTCTTTTATTGATAAGGAGTATGGAAGCACCTAAAAGCGACATTGGGATGATGCCTAGTGCGTCTAAAATTGTAAGTACCCTAGCCTAGTCTACAGTTTAGTTAGTACCTATTTCAGTTTTTTTTATATAATGATATATAGCATACTAGATCCTGAAAGTGCTTATTGCTTACGTCAAAATCTAGGTATTTTGTCAAAATGCAATATATGAGTAGGTTCGAGATAAATATAATTTTTTTGACAAATTATTTATTTTCATTTTCCATCACGGGAGCCCGCCTCTTAGATAACCAGCGAAGGGATTAAATTCCCACATCATCGTACCTGGCCGAGTTTACAACGGACAAGTGGCAAGCTCTTCGCGGTGTTTGTCAAACTTAAAACAGTTTCACAAGTTGGTATAGTGAAACTGGGACCGAAAGCTTAACATACTCTTAGAAGCACTATATTGGTATTTTCAAACAAATATACTTACATCAGTGGCAGTCAGGTAGTTTCGGGTTAGAGTTGTAAATTAGGTTGTGAAAAAGTACCTACTAAACGCTAGGAAATAGGTAATGATAATATAAGAACTAATATTTAAGGCGTGGATACGGTTGGTGAGGTCGGTCGCCTCGGTGGCACCCTTGTATGGCAGATGATAATCGGAAGGTCAATGGAATCAGCTAACCACCTAGTCTTACACTAGTTGGTTATGTAGCGTGCGTTCGGTTGGTTGGTTTTTTCAATACTTTTATTTATGACAAATTTTAATAATGAATCTATAATGGATATATATATATATATATATATATATATATATATATATATATATATATATATATATATATATATAGCAGCCTAACCAAACGCACTCTAGACCTTAACTTTTTTTTTTTTTTTTTTGACTATTCATAAATATCTGTAAAGATTTACATGAAATAAATAATATTTGATTTGATTTGATTTGAGGTACCTACAGTTGACTGAAAATAACTCACCTTAGAATTTTGTCACACTAAATACCTACACTAACGAAAGTATTAAAAAAGTAAGTTTGTAAGATATCATGAAGGTTATCATTCAGAAGACAAGGTTGAAGGCTGGTGGGTCAGCCATTAATTTCGGGTGATGATGCTGATAATGTAATTTATTAGACTTGGCTTAAATTACTGGCAGAAAATCAATAATATGTATCTAATCTTAAATAACCAATTACTTATTTAAACTGTGCCTATACGGTTCTATCAATAATACTGAAATTTTGTTTTAGAATTTGAAAGTGGCTGCGGAGGCCGTGAGTCCAGGTGCCGGGCCGCGTGGGGGCCAGCCAGAGCCACAGTACCCACAGGTGGGGGCCACCTACCCCACCGTTAATAAGCTTATCTCTATGTTTGCTCAACATGAACCGTTTGCCGCTGACCCAGGTACCTTTTCTAGTAATAGGACTAAAGATATTCTGCTTCAACTTTTCGCTCAACTCGTGCGCCACATACAATGATCAATACATATTATTCTTTTAACTATAAATATGTTATTGTTCATTTCCAATAAACCGGCTAAAGAACGCTGTTACATAACGCGTATTTTTTTTACTTTAAAAAACTGTGATCTTCTAATGTACATTACATGTTTGCATTATAAAAGTTTTTTTTTTTTTTATATATAAAAGACATTTATTTACTACACAATGTATTTTTTTAAATTATTATTAAAGCCTAATTTAAATTTAAAAAATCATTTAAATCCTCCTTTTCTTAGCATGCACCCAAAATACTTAAAGCATTGCCTCTCTGAACCTCCAGCGATATTCGTTGGAAAAAGAAAGATCTTGCACGTTGGTCTCCATAAGCATCTATTAATAATTTTCCAATAGTAGTGTTTATTAATTTATTATAGCACTCTGCCTGTTATTGGTCAATCTTCCAAAGGTTTTTATAGCTGGTAGATTATGCCTAGGAATTAAGGTCGTCTATGTACAATAGTATTAGCTTTTGTGAAATATAGAATTTTTCATTCATGTACCATCAACTGGGTAAACGCAGATTCGTGGTTTTATAAAATATAATATGTACGTATATTGTTGGGTATATTGTTTTATTTTATTACGTACATTGTTGTTTCTGGTATTGTTATTCCGTACAAGCCTAGAGTTGTGACCAGAATAATATGTGTAAATAGTAATAATTTATTTATTGAGCAAAATCTTAGCTTAGGTACAAAATAAATCTTATATCCTATAAAATAGTTACGCAAATTAAATTTTAAAAAGTAGCCCTACTACTAAATTGTTCTGCATACATATTATTATATTTCCATCCTCATGGTAGTCAATGGCATTCTGAATCTACACTGAACAATTGGCCAGCTTGTCGCGGTTTTTGGATAGACTCAATAACCCTAAAAACAGTTTTACAAGTTGGTAGTGAAGCTGTGAACGACAGCTTAACCGAGGCACTCTGTTGTCAAGCATTGTTTATTATTTATTTATAAAATTCTTTGAAAAACTTATTGGTAACCCGTGACATATAAATTGTAGAATTTTTAAGTCTAAGGTCTAACCAACTCCGCCACCACGTATTTATTTTAGTATTAGCATTTTCTGTGGTCTTCTTAAATAATTTGGTGGAATAACAGGTCATATTAATATTCTCCATAATTTTGATCATAATAATATATTTTTGATCAACTCTTAAGAAGTCAGTAAAAGGTTTCGCGATCTCGAATGTCCAAAAACGTTTAAATGTTGTTTTCAGTGATATCAAAGTTTTTTTTTAATGAAAAAGAACGTAGAGGTGTAAATATTACTTACTCGATCCTAATTAGATAGTATTTTTATAAAAATATATTAACTTTTGAAAAGACACCCAAAGTTTGATTTATGATTCTAAAAATATTACTATAGTTCTCATTTTAAAACTAAACAGATTTTTTATTAAAAAAATATGTAATTAGGATCGAGTAAATAAAATCTACACCTCCATGTTCTTTTTTTCCAAAAAAAAAAATTTATTATAACTGAAAACAACATTTAGATGTTTTTTGACGCTCTAGTTCGCGAATCCTTCTCCTGCCCACTTACGAGTAAGAAACTGAAATTAGGTCACTGACTGTTTTTCATCAGAATTTCAGGAAGGTAATGAAAGTCCTTGGCATTGCTGAATAAATATATTTGTTACAGTGCCAGCTGATTCAATGTATGAGTTTAGAATGAATGGTTCAGAATCATTATTCGATGATGCAGAGAATGGACCCTATATAGGTGAGTAATATTGACTTATCCGGTATATATTTAATGATCTTATTTTTATAAACTTTAACCAAAATGACATGTTGGACGTATAAAATGAAGGTTTGCATTTCGTCAGAATTGCATCATATCGATTAAAGTTTAGCTTAGCGTTGTGCGCGTAAATCCCCACTGGTTTTTTAAAACAAATTTTACTCAATAAAAATGTATGTTAAATTTATTTAATTTAGTTCTTGGGTCACGTAACGTACATTTATCGTCACGCACCTTTTGAATGACCAAAAAAAACCTATTTTATTATGAACGATAAACGACTGTTAAAATACAGTGGAGAATACAGTAGTTATTGTAACTATACAAACAAACAGCATCACTGTTCTCATGATACACCAATGAATGAGATAATACCCAACTTAACTAATTTTGATACATTTTAATAAATGAACGATAAAAAATTATTTAAAAACACTAAGTAATTTTATTAAAAACACTAAGTATTTGGTAAAGTATCAATTAACATTTTTAATACAATGAATGATATAAATAATAGCCAATTATAATTTCAATGAAAAAATACGAGTCGCTTAATTTACAATCGTCGCAAGCGCGCACCAATCGGTGCACCTATTGATACCAAGCCAAGTAACATTTTGTTGTTTCCAAAAACGGCAATACATATGGTTTTATTTGTTTAGAGTCGGCGTCGCTCGGTCGTGGATTCCAATCACCGAGTCAAAGTGAGTCCGATCAGGCATTTGAGTTGCTCGTCAAAGGTAAGATACAACTTTTTTTTAAAGTCTTGTATACCTATATATTTTGTAAACTTAAGACAGTTTTTATTTAGGCACAGTTATCTAACTGTGCCTAATTAATAAGCACGTTAGTAACAATAAAAATGTTGCAAAAACGGGGGAAAAATATTCCCTTTGAGAGCGTGGTTGCGTAAACGGTTAACTTAAAGTTACGCAGACGAAGTTGCACGGATCAGCAAGTCTATACAGCGGATATAATATAGGTATAATAAAGCGGAAGAGTTTGTTTGTTTGGTTGAACGCGGTAAACTCAGGAACTACTGCTGGATCGAATTTAAAAAATATTTTAGTGTTGGATAGTCCATTTATCGAGGAAGGCTATATAACGCTACAACGAAAAGGATTGGAGCATCAATAAAAAATGTTGCAATACGGAGATTTTTTTAAATTACGCAGACTAAATTGCGCGGGTCGGCTAGTATTACTTATATAAAATGCAAGGTATTTGGGCTTTAATTCCTTTAATTAACTTAGTTCAATAGAATCGTACTTGCATCGTGATAGAATCATGCTCGCTATTTTTTGACAGCTTTCTTTGGTCGATCGGTTAGCGGAATACAAAATGTGACAACATAAGCTATTGTGAATATCACAATTTGTGATTATCTTACGATGCGTTTAAACTAAAGTAAATTTAAGAGAATCGACGCCCCGTTAGATTCTTATAACTCGAGAATCACTTATCCAATTTTCATGGTTCTTTTTGTTCATAATAGATATTATTTATTATCTGGGCCAAAATCTTGGCTATATTTTGTAACGTTTGTCTTTCTATATATAAGTGCCGATCATGACTCAAATATCACAGAACTACTAACTAAAACTACAACCGTAGCATTGGTATGTAGGTTAATTTCAGCATATAATATTCCACAAGAAAAGTATACATGTACATAAAGTTCAAAGGTCGCACCAAACGACACGGCACCTATTTAGTTTTTTTTTTATACCTATATACGCCAGTAATGGTTCACGTTCCTACCACGATTTAACATCAGCAGCATATTTCACTCTCCCAAAGGTTAACTGGAAGAAAATGCTTAAGGCATTAAGCTCGCCTCTGTATGCAATTAAGAAATTTAAATAAAGAACATTGAGTGCAATATTTTTTTTATTATGAACAGAGTCTGCGCTTGACCTCAGTTTTGCCATGCAACGATAAAGTCGAAGAGATAGCACTGTTACTCTGTAAAAAGGAGACTACCACCTCAATAAGAATTAAACCCACAGACTAAAACCGAAACATGACATTTCTTCAAAAAGGCGCCTACAAACCTGATCCAATAATTTCCATCCAAGTTTTACCATCCATTTCGCAGGTCGTCGTCTTCGTTCTATCTAGCCGTAGAAAGTCATGGTGTCCACTTTAGAGTCGGTTTACCAAAATATATGTATGACTTACAGGTATAACCCTGGCCAGCCACTATACATCAATGCTGACTGACGAGCAGATGATGATACTGAAGTGCATTCGTCCGTCTCTCCTGCATGAGCTGCTGCATGACATTGCCAAGGTGCGCCGTGAGAAACGCATGCGACGCGGGATGCTTACAGTGAGTACCTACCTACCTTTTATATATTTTTTATTTAGAGCGTAAACTTCCTATTCTGTTTTAGGTTTAAGATTTCAGTTATAATAGGGAATATGCATGTTTTTATTTTATTACTTGATAGAGTAAATACATTAGACCCTAAAAACAAATATTAAACATTTTTTAAAGGGTAATAATACAAAAATAAAAGGGTTTAAACTTTATCTGCCACTACTGCAGTAAAAAACGGTACATCACTAGCCGCCATTCTGTGACGTCATTCGTGCTCAAAAAGCATATTAGTTTAATGTTATTGCACCTGAAAAGTTAGTCAAGTTTATCACAAATTATCGTAATAAAGGACAATCAATACCCGAGAAAACAAGAAAGTATAAAGACTACAGAACACACGTTGACATTTGTTTGTGCACGAATGGCGTCACTTGTAGTGTCGGGAGCGTTTAGAAATTCGTTCCGTTTACTACAAAAAAATAGATTTTTAAAATCGTATTTATAAAAAAAAAATAGGTCATCAAAATAAAATAGATTACTATAAATATGTTCAAAGACATTAAAGGAACATTATATATTAAAATAATAATAATTGGCGTTACATGCATATTCCCTATTGTGTATAAGTATTTTAATCTTTTGATTTTTAAGAAGCCAGGAAATGGATTTGCGAACTTGAACGTCTAAATGTTGTTTTCAGAGATATTAAAGATTATTTTTTAAAAGAACGTGGAGGTGTAGTATTACTTACTCAATTCGGTAATTAGATAGGTAGTCTCTTTATAAAATGACTATTAACTTTTGAAAAGACAGCCAAAGTTTGATTTATGTGTCTAAAAATATTACAACTGATAATTCGAGTAAGTAAATTCTACACCCCCATGTTATTTTTTTTACAAAACAAAACTTTAATATCACGCAAAATACATTTAAATATTTTTTTGCATTTAAGTATTTTTATTATTATGAATATAAATACCAGTGGGCTGACAGTGCTGACCCCTAGTCAATATAATACCTATCTACTATAAATGCTAATGAGATATTTTTAGAATATTGTAGCCTACCTTTTTATGTTTTTTTTTTTCGAGTTTATGCTTCTAAAAGGCTTTCATCTTTATTTCCGTCTGGGCCTTGCTATTATTTCTTCTGTAGCCCTACACAGGTTGTATTTAAAGCTCTTGGTACTCAATGTGATAATTTTCGCCCATAGGTACCTACATTACTCACGTTGCGTACCCATGTCTTTTGAAAAGCCATAGATAATCAGTATCCCATTAAGTACCTAGGGTGTACCATCAACCGGTTGTTGAGCATGAGCCCAATGGCCACACAAGCCATTAACAAAGCCAAGGCCGCTCGCGCTATGCTCCGGCCGGTTCTAAAATCCACCCTCCCACTCCGGGTCAAGGTGTCGGTCTATAAGACCTTCGTCCGTCCCCAACTAACATACGCGGCACCAGCGTGGCACCAATTACTGTCGGCCACGAACAAGACACGACTCCAGCGCCAGCAGAACATCTCTCTGCGTATGGCGACTGGCGCTCCGTGGTTCATGCGCAACAAAACCATCAGCGATGACGTGAAGATCGAACCGTTAGCCGAGTTCGTAGAGCAGCTCGCCCGTCGGATGTACGACCGGGCCGACAACGGACCGCACGAGCATCTTCGCGGCATCGCTCCGCTGCACGCACAGCCGCCGAACGGCAGGCCTACGCCGAGAGAGCTTCTCGGGGGCGAGTTTTCCCCCAACCCTACCCCACCACCACCCTAAATTCCCCAATCCGGCGCGCTGCCGCCTGTAACGCGCCGGGAAAACCCAGTCGGGTTTATGTATCCACCACATAGGTCCCCCCGTCTTCAGCGGGGGACCTCGCGCACACCGCGACAAGTCCCCGGCGGGCTGCCGCCCGCCGATTACCTGCCCCGGCAACAGGGTCTACCCTAGCCGGAACTCGGCCCCACCGAACAACCGGGGCCGACAGACCAAGTGAGTGAGTGATCAGCATTACCAAAATAAAACGATTATTTGTCTACAATTGTTGAAGGAATGTGCGTTCTGCAAAAACAATGGCGAGAGCGAGGATCGTTACACGTCTCACTCGCTCAAAGACTTCAGCGGGCGCGTGCTGTGCCCCGTACTGCGTGCCTTCAGATGTCCTCGCTGCGGCGCCACCGGGGACCGAGCGCATACCATCAAGTATTGCCCGGACAATGATAGTGGTTAGTACAAACTTTAACTCTAGATTTAGATCCTCACTAACCCTTTCAGACCTCAGCGAGGTCATGGACCCCGTGCCTTCAGAGGCCTAATGATAAAACGGTGAACGCGATAGCGATCTGTCGATACGTTGGTAATTTGAATTGCCATAACTATTATTAAAAATAAAAAAAGGCTATGTATGGCTGTTTCAATTTTAATTGATTGCGATAGCCATCTGTTAAAATTTTGTTCTTAGAAAAATAAGAGGCAGATGTCCGAACAATGATAGTGGTAAATAGGTACATACTAATAATGTCTAGGCTAGATACCTAGATCAATGTTCCAGATATGAGTGCCACTGGAACTGTACCTAGGTACTTATATTAACATCAAAATCAGTAGTTTCGTCTCTGATAAGCTTTTTTAAGCGCCTCTATACTAGAAGCGGATATTTTTATCATTTTAGGGGAGGTGCCTTATGAAGATTTAGTGGAACTATTACTGAAAATATAATAATAACGGTCGTAATCATCTAAGTACTAATAGATAAGACCCCACCTAAGGGGCTTAGCCATACATTAGTAATGTTTATTACCTACCCTTATTTTATTTATAAAGTTAGCCTAAATTTTATAATAAAAAAACCGCGACTATTGTAGATTAACCGGGATGACCTGGCAGAAGTTAAAATCCGCGGGACGCAACCTTATTTCGGTGCAACTTGTATAACGTATGATACTAACAGAACGTTTTTGTTCCGCAGAACGTGTGGGGAGTAGCAACAGCCGGCGTCGCCTGCTGGCCACGGGCGCACCGACCGCGTCGGCTCCCACCTCGCCGCCGGTCTCGCCCACAGCTTCCTATAACAGCATCTGGCTTAACTATAACAATAACATTTAATTTGTTTAGGCCCTAATTTATTATGCGACTTAAATATGTTTTGGCTAAGAATACGTAGTTTCCATACAAAAAGTTTCTTATTATATTCAGCAGTTTAAGTACTCGTTAATATGAACTTTTACTATTGAGTTAAATGTTTTTTAATTAATTTTAATCGAACTGGTACTAAACTAGGGACTTATTTTATAAACGTGACATTTATAATTTATAATACATTGCTTAGTAGTTTAGTTTGAATAAACTTTGAACAAGCTGAACAAAGCAATGTACTTTACACTGTCGTTTTATGTTTATGAATCCGATCCCAGATAGAGTTGTTTATAGGATTTGTTATATGCTTTTTAATTAAGGAAATACTCTAATATTATTTAAATAAAACATATTTAGGTCACTAACTAATTTGAAGCCTTCAACTGATTGCTACTTTTGAAATTATTTACCCATATTCATTTTAGGGTTTTCTAATACCTTATTTCTTTTCTATGCATTTTGTCAATAACAAGTGATTTGTTTTTCTTTTAATTTTTAAATAGAGTTGCAGTTTATTTCTTAAAACATCTCTTTAAGAGCTTTTATTGAATGCAATTTTAAGTTATTTAGAATTGTTTTTCGATGCAAGGGATGATAAGTTAGTTTTATGGTAAGGGTTTTCTAGGGAGTCATTTTTTGAGTAAAATTTTTATACAGGTTGTATGAAAACACCTTTATAAGCTTTACTAGAGCTTTACACGTATTTACTCTTCTATATAGACTCATTTTATCAACGAAAATTATACATTTTAGTCTAGTGGGTACTGACTATGGAACAGTTAATTTTAGTTTCGTTTTGACAGTGTTGATCTTATATATATAATACTAATATATTTTTTTTATATTAATGAGTATAGACTAACTGTAAAGCATTGTATAGGTTTTGATTGTTTTTGTTACACCCTGTTTATACATGGTGACCTTGAAAGATTGTACTTTGGACTAATATGAGACTCTACTGATCAAATTACAAAAGCTTTTCCATGGAACCATGTGTCGCAAATGAAAAAAAAAATCTTCATATAAATTGGTTGTATGGAGGTTTTTTTTTCATTTGCGACACATGGATAAGTTTTTCGATTTGATCACTAGAACCTCATATTATCGCAAAGTACAAACTTTTAAGGTCACTATTTATAATACTTATGCTGAATTGGGACCTGCGAAGGTGTGGGACGCCACTCTTAACCAGATTTCAATTCGGTAAAACGTAAAGACGCATATTTATACAATAAAACCTAGAAACTCCAAACCTATAGGTAGATTCTTGTCGTTTTGACTCATAAATACTACGCAGGTCGTAGTGTTCATGAGTCGATTTAATAACGATACAACTATATTTTTTTTATAACTTTTTACCAATAGTTTCTATAACTTAATGTTATGCAGTAAAATTCAAACTGGAAAGAATACTGAACGAAAACTGAATTCGTTTTATTTATTTGCGAACTTGCTAAATAATAATATTAATTGTTTTTATTAATTTCATCTTTCAATTATAATTTAATGCCTTTGAATAATATTATTTCGATGTTTATAATAGAAAATAATTATCAAAATCACAACTATTATTAAATAATTGAAATTTTAAAAATAATTTCTTAAAATTTTTCATATAATAATTTTCATTCGTTATAATTGAAATAATAAACATTTTAGATCATCTTATGAATTAAATTATTTGAAAATAACTAAATAACTTGACAATTTATTATATTTGTCAAAATCATTAACTCCATAATAAATCATTATTTCATTATAATTTTACCAAAATAAAATATCTAATAATAAATTGTTTTTATAAAATGAAATCTGGATTAATTTTCGTTCATTTTATTCCGAATAATATTATTTTAATGCCTTTTGGTAGCGTAACTATAATATACTTATGGTGTGAGAACATTTTGCTGTTTGTTTCTTTTTTTACTTACATTTTGTAAATGTTAATACTAATAAAGTTTAAAAATAATAATCTTGTTTTATTACAATTCACAAAATAAAACTATATTAATTTCGTTGCAATATTTATTGGAATATTTCATTTATTACATTGACACAATACATGTACAATAGCTGTGTTGTTAAATTTATAGGCGATTGTTTAGTTCCCAAAAATATATATAATAATAACAATATGTGGGACAATTTACACACATTGCTCTGGGGCTCTAGAGAAAAATCAGGCGACGCGACATGTCGCGTCGCCTGATTTTTCTTTAGAGCCCCATGTAACAAACTAAGCTCTAGGCTTGTACCAGAAACAACGATATAATACATATACTTTATAAACAGACATACCATGACAAACTGTACAGAAAAACGTAGGTACTAATTTTTTTTTTTGTAATGGGTGGAAATCGAACCCACGATATAATATACTTAACAATATCGTCGTTTTCCAAAATAATCATAATAACAATTATTTAAAAACTCTTTGAATAAATAAATAAATTTCGGGAACTAAATAATACGATTATTAAAAACAACAACGTTTAACGAACAACATTAAAGTTAATTGTATTAAAGACACATACAACAAGAATACAAACATTTAGAACAATTGTATATAATAACTACAATAATATAATAGATTTATAATTCTAAACCAATTCCCCCAAACAGTATGATTTGTTATGAACACCTTCATATTCGTTGTATTTTATTTATTCAATATTCATTTTTAGAAATAAGTATTTTATTTTTAATATCATTTGGTAGATAAATATAAAATCCTGCTTCTCCCAACGCAAATGGAGAAGAAAACGCAAAACTAATTGTAGGTGGCGCTGCAATCGCTTGACTGTGTTTTTTTTTGCTATTTCATTCAGTGTTAGTTTTTATTCTTCTTATTGGTTTTATTTAATAATTTTCATAGCAATTTAAGAGAGTTCCTTTCGTTGTTGTATTTATAGTAATTTAATGTATACATTTTGTGTTTCTTGAAAATATTACTAATATAAATAATTCCTCGTGAATTTTAAACAAAATTAACTATAATAGCCCTATTGTGAGTTTTCTAAATATTATGTACTTTGAGTAAACTAAAATTTGTATGAGAAATAGTTCAGCGCCCCAAGCGGAAATTTAAAGAACTAAAAATGCGAGCGTGTGTTTGGTTAAAATATTAACGCAGTAGTAAATTCTACAGTAAACGATAAAAAAGTTCACACTAGAACTACTGCCCCATAACAGTTTCACAGCTGAGAGCAGAATTAAACACAAGAGAAAACTTGGGTCAAGCGAGAAAACGCCACCGGTGGTAGAATTTTGCAGTTTTCGTCCCTACTGTTATATTATATCATTTCATAAATAGCTACAAAAAATTGAGCATTCCCTTATATACCTATATATTTTTAACAAATAAAGAAACATAAAAATCACATGTCTGGGTGAATTGATTCTTGTATAACTTGACAACAGTAAATTTTAATGCAACAAGCGTTTGACGTTATACAAATCCTAAATCTATAACTATTTATAAATTCATCAAAATATTTATAAGATAAAAGTCATAATATAGAGAACGTTATAATATCATAAACTTGGAATATAGTTTAGGTCTTAATGTACAGCCGATTGCAAGGTATTATATAGCTCATTTTCTGGAACACTTTAAGGCTGAGTTGCACCAAAATTAACTCCGGTAAGTGTAACATTAATCATTACATTTACAGAGACTTCGTTTTGGTGCAACTCATCCTAAGAGTTAAGCATTGTTTCTTATGTTTTTAGAACATTTCACACAAATTGCCCCGGTCAAAGCCCAAGGCTTTTAGTATGTGTACCACAAATAATGATGCTAAAAGATATTATTTTATAAACTGTGTAAAAAAAGTACTAATATGAACCTTGTGGGGGATCAAACCCACAACCTCCAGTTACAAAAACGTAACCACTAGACCGCTAGTCGTGAGCAAGGAAAATAGGGATCCATTTCTATATATATAATAATAAATATAATTATACATATATATAGGCAAAGAATGGTAAATACAATACCTCGCTGTCCACTGTACTTCTATTTACACAATCGTTGGCAAGTTGGAAGTATTAATACTAAATTAAAATTGAATTTTACAGTCGGATGATATATTTATTTTCAATAGATATTTAATTAATAATTATCATATGCTGTCAACGTTATTATATAATATTAAAAATTAATTAAGTTTTTTTCTATATTAATGAATATAATAGTAAAATTGAGTATTATAGATTGAAATATCCAACAAAGTAACTGGCAAGTAAAACACACATTTAATGCACAATTAATACATTATAATAACTTATACTTTATAAAAAAATACATCTAAGTAATAAAGAGATTCTTGGAATTCAATTAATTAAAAAAAAAACATTAATATTAAAGGTAAAAAAATATATGTTTTAAAGTTGGGTTTAAAATGGAATGTACACAAAAAATGCTGTAAAAAAGGAATCATAATAAAAAAATATTGGTAAAATTTATAAAATAGTAATCTTTGGTTTGAAATATATAAATTTAGCACAAAATATTTGAGATTAATTAAAAAATCATATTATAAAATGTTTGGCAAAGTTTTAGTTTAGCACAACGAACTTTTGGAAGGGCGTATTACTTTTTTTTATTCACAATTTAAAGCAAGAGATTTTTGGCCTTATTCATATAGTAGTAGAAGGTTTTGTCTATTTTATTTAGAAACAAAAATTAATATATGTAAAAGGGACAAAACATTCCATAAATAAAGTGTTCTTCAAGGCTTCAATAAGTTTTTATGAATAAGGCAATTTATCTTTAACAAAATTTACTTTAAAAAAAACCTATATTGTTACAAGCCTCATTTTCATTAACACAAGACTTAGATCTAGCAAAATTAGATGTTTAAAAAAAAGCGGTTAAGTGCGAATTCGCTCGTGTTGGGGTCCAATATATTTTAATAAAACAGGAAATAAGCGAAAAGCATGATTTCATAGAATAATTATACTACATTTCAACATGAGCCTGAATCATTTCTAATCACTGATAAACTTTGCTTTTGTATTGTTTTGTTAATTAAAATACAAATGCAGTTAAAGACAGTAAACAATTAATTATTACCAGATCATACGCCTCTAAAGGAATTTATATTCGGTCATAATTATAATCTACTAAAAAGTTAAAAAGAAACTTAGGCCAAGCTAATTTAAAATCGGCATTAAAGTTTCAAATTAATTAAACAGATTTTACATCTAGAAACTGGTTATAAAATTACATAAGTACAATATTTTCTAATTCATAATTAAATAAACATAGCACTTAATAATGACATTTTATTTTCGCTTCTTTTAGACCATAGACATACTTTATGTCTAAAATTTTAAAATCTAAAGCGACCATTATCCGTATACTAAAAAAGGATATATTGTGACGATTAGTTTAGCTTATCTTTCTGATCTTGAAATTTTATTAAACAAATATATAAACACAATTTTCGGAACTTAATAAAATGGGCTCAGAGAATTAATTTTGGTATGGCTTTTAGCTGTAATTTTGTTCAATAAAGAAATTTAAATAATTAAATAACAGAGAAAGCTGTCACAAAAATCCGAAACAAAAAGTGAGATCAAAGTAACCGATTAATACTCAATAAGTGAGAATATAAAATGACGTCTGATATTTCGTTAGAAAATCAAACTTAGTGTACCAATCATAAAGTCCTACTCAACATAGACAATGGTTGTTGAACATTTTATGAACGATTGATCAAATTTAATTCACTGTTAAATTACCTTTAACAATAGCTAGTTATTATTACTAAATAATTATTGTTTCACATAGAAGATACAAGTTTATAGGCACTATGAGTACTATCATACATTCGTATTTGTATGGTCCAAAATTAAAGTATGACAAATATAAAGAAGTCCTTTACCACAGCCAAAGTCTTCGTATGTTCCTATTTTGTCATTCAACCGGTGGATCACCTGAAAGTAATAAAACCGATATTTAGATTTTATACACTGCGCCCAGCATTTCCATTTCAACAACATTTTAATTTAAACATTCATTTGACTAAAACTATACAGCCCTTTGAACTTAACCCGTGCTCGCTCGCGCGGTTTCAAGCTTCGTGAGTGGTGTGTTTTTGTCACACCCCATTACTCAAACTACAATGTTAGATGGTTGCAATAATGCAAGTATATTATTAATTTGTCTTTTATATATAAATAAAAAACGTGACTTTCATCTTTTATTTCTGTTCAATTAAACATTAAACAGTAATAACCACTTTTTCAAAATATTGAGATCATTTCAAAACCTGTGGTGGTATCACGAGCACCCCACACAAAATTTAAAACGTCCTAAGGTCTGTCGCCACACTGCCAATTCCACCTATTACCGTTGCGTTTAGAGGTTATTTGAAGCAAAACAGTCGCATATGTTCATAAACAAAGAAAATATCAATCATTCTTATGTTACAAAATCTCTGAGGTACTGACAGCAACCCGCGCGTTTTTTTTTTGTTAGTTGTCATTAATTTATCCTAAATTCTAATCTTAATACAAATAAAGTACATGTAAATAAAGCTAATTAAAATACATTTAAATACTGTTGACTTTGTCTTAAACAATTTTGACTAATCAAGGATTAACTTTAATCAATGACTCACGGTGACAGAGAACACTGAAAGTATGAGAAAGAGAACTATTATAACCAATCCAAGCTCAAGGAGTGAGAACGCGCAACAAACAGGTTTGACATTTTCGTTTTCTTCGTTGGTATTTTTGACTTTTCTATATGTAGATTTGAATGATAGATTAATAATTGTGATACTTTACAAGTTGCGTCAGCACTTCCATATCCATACAGACCAGAGAGAGACAGAGTCAATGTTCTTAACTATCCATAGATTCCCGTGTGGAGGCCGGGTCGATCACGTGGTTGAAAGGCAGGGAAGTGAACTGCTGTATTCCCGGACTCGAGTCCGTGAAGTTGGGTTAAAAGTCTTTTAAAATTCAACTCTCCTCTTTACTGTGTTCACTACTCTCTCTACCCAACCAAAAACTATATAATCCTGTCAGCGCCATCTTGAAAACGCGAAAATTTTATAGACAAAACAACGTACTAATTTTGTGGCGTCCGAAACACAGAAAATTTAATGTGGGTGGGGGGGGAAGGTCTCTATAACTTCGTTAGGTCTACCGACCGGTCTTGTTACCACCGCCCATACAGATGCAAAAACCGTCAAGTGACCTAGTAATGTTTCGGTTTTAGTCTGTGGGTTTACCGGTTTTCAGGAGACTACTACATCGATTTCTTGTCGAGGTGGTAGTCTCCTTTCAGGTGCGATTATGAAATGGGTAGTTGAATTGACGGTAAGGCAGCGAGTATATTAAAATATACTCGTAATGCAATTCATCATTCATAGACTTTGCAGGTCTGCTCATCACATGTCGTGATCCAATAAAATAAAAAAAACAATTGTAATAATAATGCTAACTACCATCGTTATTGTTGCGCTGTCGATGCAGTCTCTCGGGGTGGGAGTGCGCGAGCTGTGTGTAGTCGCGGAACACCTCGTTGTATGTGTCGTCGTTGGAAGACATCTCGCTCTCTTTCATTTCGTCGTTTAGTTTTGTTAGGCGTAATCTGAAACATATTACTATTAGCTTGCTGCAGTCTACTTGAAAACAGGAGTGGATCCATCATCACAGATTTTTTTTATTTAAGGGAGGCTCGGGCCTATTGAATTTTCTGTCAGAAATATATGAATGAATGAATGATTCTTTATTCACAGAATAAGGTTTACATAATTTGTTTTACAGATTTTTAGGATCTCTTACTCCACCATTTGTGGTATGTGAATATATTTAGGCAGGTACTTGTTATTTATCTACTTATAAAATTTTACACCTCGTCGTAGCCGAGTCTTCACCGAATAAGTGGCTAGCTCGTCGCGACGTTTGGATAGACTTAATAACCTATCTATAAACAGTTGCACAGTTGGTATAGTGAAACTGAGACCAACAGCTTAACGTGCTCTCCGATGCACTATAGTGGTGTTGTTAAACAAATGTACATATTTTTTTAGATTAAAAACTCATTGGTGCACACCGGAGTTTAAACCAGGGACCTAAGTGTTTTTAAGTCTAAGGTCTAACCAACTCGGCCACCGCGTATATTGCCACGAAATGTCGAAACTATTTAGGACATTATCAGAATGCCCTAAATAGTAAAGTTTCTAATTTGTTCGATGCCCAGAATACCTAACTCATATATAACTATATCATATCCGCCTCCTAGATTAGTAGTTGCGCCTGGGGATGTTGTATCCGGGGGTCGTAGGTTAGATTCCCATGGAAAAAAATAGTACGAATTTCTGTACAGTTTATCATGGTGTGTTTATAAAATATAATATGTTTGTTTCTGGAGCCTAGGATCTTAGTTTGTGACCAGAGCAATATGTGTGAATTGTTCTACATATTAAAATAATAAATAAATATAGATACAAAGCTTTTAGGTAAATTTCAAACATTTTAGTGGGAGAGGGGGCATTTATCCCCTGTACCCATAGCACGGCCAAGCTAAGACAAGAGATAAAGTCGCGAGCAGGTGCTGGGCCCGTTACCAAGCCGCGACTATCACTTTTAACTATCTGTTTTATATCTTTCGCATCCAATTCTTTTTAACTAAATATCGCAGGTCATATCTTCATTTATTTACATAGACGTCGCCAGGGTTGGACAGACATACATTGGCTAAAACTGGTCAAAATATACTGATTAAGCAGTACTGACATGTATAACATAAATTGTCATAAATATTATTTAACAGCAATATTTCTTTTTAAGACGAAACAGTTTTGGTCAATCTCCTTTGCTTGTGTAAAAAAAAACACAAATTTTCGTCATTATTGTACCTGTCCGTCCATTGTTTTTAGTCCTCTCGTCTCAATCGGAAACTGGCATTTTTTATCAATAGGGAGTACAGTTTACACATATTGCTCTGAGGGGTTACCAAAGATGCAATTGACAATCGAAATACCCTTCGAAAGCTAAATGTGTGGGATTTGACGTTTCTCGTCGATCAGGATCTACCTATAGAGTAAAATTTTTATACATTTGTATCGATCGACGCGGCGATTCGATTGTCGTTTGGGCTCTTTGGTCACAAACTAAGCTTAAGGCTTGTACTATGTTTATCAGAAATTACAATATTATACATACACATTATATTTTATAAACACCCAGACCATGACAAACTTTACAGAAAAGGTACTAATATGTTTTGTTATGTATGGGAATCGAACCCACAACCTCCGGATACAACGCCAAAGGCAAAAACTCTACCCTACGGTGGCGGTCGAAGAAATATAACAATTTTATCGCAATAGTAAGCATATCTATTAATATTTCTTAATATAAGTATTATTGTAACCACGCCCATACCATGAGTAAAGTAAATAAAGTTATTTAAAAGGGTACTCACAAAGTCACAATATCAGCATTGGCATGTCTGACAGCTATGTCCAGCGGTGTGTGGCCGTCATTATTCCGTATGGACTGGTCGGCACGATACCGAAGTAAAAGACACACCTAAAATAAATACCACAACATAAATAAGATCTGCTTGCAAGTATTTAATAAACAATTAATATATATATATATATTAAGGCATTAAAACAAAATCACTTTTTTAATTGTTATTGGAGCATGGCATGTGATTTTGTATCTATCTGATGCAGGTAGATATGAAATGTTATTAATTTATTTATTTAAAATACTTAATTGCACAAAATTACAAAATAAAATTGTACATAGGCAAACTTAATGCCCGAAGAGCTATATCTTTAAAGAAATGTGCGGAAAATGAATTATTTTTTTAAAGAAGAACAGGGTTGTTAATTTTTTTAGGATAAGAATTTTCCATTTATTTTTTATGTTTCTTTGAACTTCGAAAAGTATTTTATTTTAATCATATTAAAAAAAGGGATTTTTTTAAGGCAAAGATTTTAACCGCAGCATGAAAGGAGACTACCCCCTCGACAAGAAAACAATGTAGCAGTCTAAATCCGAAACATGACTAGGTCACTTGACGGTTTTGCATCTGTGGTAACGAGTCCGGTCGGCCTAGCGAAGTTATAGAGACCTTCCAACCTAAATTTACTATTTCCAATTTGACGATAAAGCAGCGAGGATATTATTAAAATATAAAATTGGTCCTTGTTGCCGCATTTCGTATCCCCATCGTTTAGCCAGCACAGTGAGAGGGATCAATATTGTTAAACAAGAATTTAATGTTCGACCCCTTTCATGGACTTGGTCTTCTTAACATTAGGTAGATACAAGACCCTATGCTGAGCTCATGAAAAAAAAAAGTAGGTATTACCTGTGCGGTGTGTCCGGCCTCTGTAGCGAGGTGTAGCGGCGTGTTGCCGTCGTCGTCCTGCGGGTTAAGCTTGCTGCCGTTTACGAGAAGGTACGAACACGCCATCACTGACCCCTGCAAATGTATTCAAACTTTATATTCATGGGATAAAGATCATAACTATTGTTTAATTTTAGTAGGAATAGGTAGGTTGGCATTTAGGTGAAATTAAAAAACAATATGTATTATATCGTAGCTTCTGGTACACATAGTACAAGCCTAGAACTTAGTTTGTGACCAGAGCTATATGTGTAAATTGTATATATATACATGGTGAATTTGAAAGGATGTACTTTGGGCTAATATGAGGTTCTGCTGATCAAATCGAACAACTTTTCCCATGAAACCATGTGTCGCAAATGAAAAAAAAATTGGCTTCCCCATACAAATTGGTCATTTTAACATTACTAGTTTGTATGGAGAAGGCAATTTTTTTTTTCATTTCCGGCACATGGTTCCATGGGAAAAGTTGTTCGTATTGATCAGCAGAACCTCATATTAGCCCAAAGTACATCCTTTCAAAGTCACCATGTAAATATATATATATCTTCACGGGTGCCTTACGGCGCCCGAGACCGCCTAGACGGCCCCAGGGTACCCAGCGGAGGGGTTTGAATCCCACCTCGTCGTAGCCGATGGTATGAGTCTACACCAAACAAGTGGCTAGCTCGTCGCGATGTTTTGAATAGACTCAATAACCCATCTATAAACAGTTTCACAAGTTGGTATAGTGAAACCGGGACCGACAGCTTAACGTGCTCTCCGAGCCACTATAGTGGTGTTGTCAAACAAATGTACATAATTAAAAACTCATTGGTACACACCGGGATTCGAATCAGGGACCTTAGTGTTTTTTAGTCTAAGGTCTAACCAACTCGGCCACCACGTATATCAAAAAAAGTGTAAATTGTCCTACATATGTTACATTATATCTCAATAGGTTTCATAGAGCCCACTCACACTGAGCACGGCGGCGTGTAGCGGCACACGGTGCCTGCGCGCGGGCCGGTCGGGCTCGGCGCGGGCGGCCAGCGCGGCCGCCATCACCGCTATGTTGTGCGCCTCCGCCGCCCGGTACAGGACGGCTTGGGGAGACAGGGACGTCATGTCTTCTCCTTCTGGTGTCCAAAACAAATATATTTACTTACATATAATATAATCTGCATACTACATATAATATAATAGTACGTATAGGTAATACCTATACGTACTATGAGATAGACTCAATTATAGCTTTTCTAAGCGTTTATTTTACTTTTAAGGCAGGTTAAGTACAAATAATTTAGTGATGTCCTATATAATGCGTTACCGATTCGAACTGCAAAGTATTACATGTTTGATCACGAAACTTAATAGGCGAGCAAATTTTCTTATTTATATATAATAAAAATCGTTTAAATAGGATGGCATTCAAAATTTAAACTGTTATAAGTACAAAATAAAGGTGTGTATTAATGCCATTCGATTTAGATTAAATTCACCCCTACTTTCGCCATACCGTTTTCCAAACCTTGCGAACGTTACAAACGAGAATACCATGACTTTTCTTTAATTTTTAGGGCTTATAATAAAATCTAATAGGGTATTTGACTCCTTTTTGAAACCCGTTTTATATGATTCTTCTTTACATAATAAGCACACTACATTGATATTTCCGGGATGTCTACTCTATTATTAATAAAAATCAATGTTAAAGTTTAAATTTCCACAATGGCGCTAAAAACGCTGTTTCGCAGTCTATGTCAAGTGTGACGTCACAGGCAAGTAAACAAACAAGCACAGATTAAATAATCTCCTATATATTATACTCTAATCTATTTCATCCACACGATTTATAATCAATGTATTGTCAAAGATGTTTTTGTTATATATAAAATTGTAAAAAATATTAATTTTATTTCGTATAATCTACAAAAGATATACCTAATTTAGTTTAAAATAAAGTGAAATATGTTTTTTACGCCATTGTCTAATAGGATGACCACAATTTATAGTATATTTTGAATGTAGTCAAATAGCCTATTGTTTAGAACATAGTTTAAAGAATTATGTGTAGCGTATGCCATTATTGTAATTTTAATGAGGTTTCGGAGTAAATTTTTTTTCAGAGCTATTTTCACGATTTATTTCTATCAAACTAAGCATTTTATTTTATGTTTCTGATGCAACAGTTATATCACCAAACCGAACACAAACATGCCACAAGACCAACCAGTGTAAGGCAACTAGGTGGTTAGGACTAGAACAATATTAAAAACAAAATGTACAACTACGCACCGGGTTCATCAGCTTCCTCCCCTTCGGTGGAGTCATGGTCGCTCGGCAGTCCCAGCTGAACTACCTCCCCGCGTAACTCCGCGCCGATTATTATCACAGGGCCGTCTGACGATACTGTAATATACATTTATTTATTAGGTTTAACTTTTAATACTTATAGCAATACCCTTTTTTTTTCGACCACCTTTGTAGAGTAGTGTTCGCCTTTGGCTTTCGTTTCGTATTCGGAGGTCGTAGTTCGGTTCCCATACATGGCAAAAAAAAAATAGTACGTCTTTCTGTACAGTTTCTCATGGTCGGTACCTAAGTTTGAGACCAACATTATCATTAGCCAATCACAGTACTTTGGACCAGGTCATTGCCCCCCTCCAAAGTACAGAAAATATTATTTCTTATGTTGTTTTCAAAAGTTCAAGTGAAGTGAAATAAAATACATAAAACTAAATTTAAAATTATCATACATATACCTACCTATATTATTTTTTATTGGAGAACAGTATGTGACTTTGTATGTATCTGATGGTAGGCAAAACTGGTCAAAACACTGTTGCTTAGAAGCATTGGACTCTTCCACTATGCTGGCCAAATGCAATGGGAAAGAACAAAGACGAATTGGCTTTGCAATACAAGTCAACTTCAATATCCTCGCTGTTTTATTGTTAAAATGCCCGTTTCGTAACCACGTCCTGAAAGCAGACTACTATTTTGATAAGAAATAGGCTTCTTCAATTGGTAAACCCACAGAATAAGACCGAAACACGATGGTTTTTACTTTTTGTATCTGTGTGGACGGTGATAACGAAACCAGTCTGATGGCCTAACGGTTATACAGACCTAAAAATATCTATTTATTTATTGGTTTAGATATATAAAGTTATACATACTGCTGGTATTGCTGTTTTCATCACTTTTGTCATCAATGGTTTCTGGGACTGCGGGCACATTCCGTATTCTGTAACATTTTTTTTTTATAAATGAAAATATCTTGAAAAAACATGTAAATTAGAGTAAATTATGATTGAATCTTTTTTTTTTGCCTTATTATTATATCTTATGTAGGCTTCTACGCATTGCGCATAATTTTCACGCGGGTAGATTAATATTTCAAATATTTAAAGTAAGATAATAGAATGAAAGGGGGAAAGGACTATGAGGGGCAGGGAATAAGTAATGGCATCGTGGCCTATGCAAACATACGATAGTACATAGGCCAGCTTAATGGCTTAGGCATTTTCCCTCAAAGGTACCTTTGAGAGAGTGAAATATACCATACAGAACAAAATTGCCGCGAAGATCTAGTTTAAGTATTCAGATAATGAGTTATGTGCAAGCGTAAGACACCAACACTGAGTTCACTTAGTCAATGATAGTATATGGTAAAGAAAGATATTACTCACAAAGATATTATGTATTGATAGTGGTAAAAGTAATTAGAAAAGTATGTTTGTATGGAAAAACTGACGGAGAAGAAACCTTAATTGTTAGCTTTTGCTAAGCAACAACTTTGAAGACCACGGCATTCATAAACGCGAAGTCTGCGTTCTTCAAACAAAATGAGCTTTCGCACTTCCAGTAATACTCGATTACTGTTTGTCGCAGAATTAAAATACTATTTTTATCAGTCATTGTATTTTATTAATTTTTCTGTGTTGTTTTATTATTATTTTTCAAAATCATAAAATATATATATATATAATACAAAAATATAGAATCACAACAGAAAGATTTTTGCGTAAGATTACCAACGTAAAAATAATAATTGAACTTCTAAGTGACTAACAGCCAAGTTGTAATATTGGAAGCACGTTTGTATGGGCGTCAACTAGACTATAGAGCCCGTAATTGTTATTCATGGTATAAGTTAGTGATGCAACAGAAGTGTCTAAACAGAAGCGAAATCGGATGTCTAATATAAATTTTAACGGAAGCAGAAGCAGAACCAGAGACGGAAACCGAAGTCAAATAACAATGAAACATATTTTCAGATAATTTTAGTTTTATTAAAAATTAAAAGTATATCTAAGAAAGGAGTCTACTTTTTATTTTATTGCATATAGATTTTTGCGTTCTTTACCACTCCTATAAAAATCGACCGGCTCAGCAGCGCATGCCCCTCCACCACCGCCCGCTATCCAACCAATGAAATTCAATTGACAGTTCAAGACTTTTGTTTTAACCATGAAACTAATAATTATAAAACAAAATGTCAAACAAGTTCGTTGCCGCCATATTCTGTTCTCACTTCAACCAATCAAGGCCCACGTATTGCTTGTGTTCCCACTTTTTTTTTGTATGGCAGCGGCCATCTTCTGTTCTCAAAACTGGGGAGAAGGGCCATGGGCACCTCCCTATTATATCTCCATAGTTTTAACTGTTAAAAAAGTTGCTGAAGTGGAATCGGAAGTCAAAATATTTGCGGAACTTCCGCGGGAGCAGAGGTCTGTTACATCCCTAGCAAAGTGTTAGTACCAACCTTCGTCTCGTTCTCCTCACAGACCACCGCCGTCCGTGCTTCAGAGGAGACTCGGACATAGAGTCCATGACGTTACCGTCGCTCAATAAATCCTTTACGAATAACAACGACACGTATTTAGACCGTATCCACGTTTCACGTACGGATCTGAAAGAAAAACGGGCAAGTGTAACCTTTAAAAATGTTTAGAACACTATACAAAGATTCACGGTTCGAAAATGTAAGATTTTGGCATCTCGATCCCGAGATATTCTTAGTTTCCGAAATGTTGTTCATAAAATTTATGATTAGCTAACAAGACATGATTGGTGAAAAATTTACGTGACGTGACATTACACTAATCATGGTAGATACAGTCACATGCCGTGCTCAAGTAAAAAAAAATGTGCTTAATTTAGTGATATAATTTAAGATTTTGTGTGCCATAGATTAACTAAGGTTCTAGATACTAGGTACTACTTTTTAAGTAAAAGATTTTTTTTAAAGATGTTTAATGGAGATACAGAGTTTGCTTTTGGATCTTTTTCAAATACTTAGATTAAGAGGATCTACATAAATTCTCGAAGTCTATCGGGTACCTCTAACATGCTACATATACATACGTTTCACAATCCGGCGTCGCTCGTGTTACAGTGGTTCCTTCAACATTAGCTTCATATATTTTATTGACAATTATATTTCCCAACTCTGCCATGACCTTTAACAAAGTTAAATAAAATTAATTATTTTTACATACAGCTACTATCAGGCGGATACAGAGTTACATGTTTTGCTCCAATAAAATTATTTTATAAAAAAATATGTTTAAACATTTAAAATAATTATATTTCAAATGTTTTGTACATTGATATGATTTTAATATGCCTTGTCAACCTAAATTAGTTTCTTTTTATTCGTGTATCAGTGTAACAGAATATTCTTTGGAATTTGTGTTTAATTCTATTGAACCTATGTTCTAAAAAATATTATCCTACAGGCAGGGTGTAGAATGGTCATCTATAATTATATAGTACATAGGTTAATTTTTTTGTTTTTTAATATGAAGGGCATTAACACATATTGCCCTGGTCATAAACTAAGCTCTAGGCTTGTACTATGTGTACCAGAAATAACGATATAATACATATTAAATTTTATAAACTCCCAGACCATGATAGACTGTACAGAAAAACGTACTTACTATACTAATATTTTCTTGCCATGGGTGGGAATCGAAACCACAACCTCCGGATACAACGCTAAAGGCGGAAATATATGCTTTTTTTATTTTTTTATTGCAGCACGGCATGTGACTTTGTATCTACCTGGTGGTGAGCAGACCTACAAAGTCTATGAATGGGATCGATCAATAATTGTTCTTAAACAACATGGATGGCGACAAAGACGAATTGCATTACGAGTATATTTTTAAATACTCGCTGCCTTATCGGAAATTAAACCACCCATTTCGTAACCGCACTCTGAAAGGAAACTACCACCTCGACGCAGTAATCCCGACGACCGGTCGATGCAGTAATCTCCTGAAAACCGGTGAACCCGCAGACTAAAACCGAAACATGACTAGGAGGTGGACGATTTAGATTTAAAACATTCGATAGTAAAGAGATCCAATAATATTGTAATATAGTATTATGACCTCACCTTAATAATATCAGGTTCCCAATCATCTAAAGTCAGCGATCTGACCTTACTGTAGTGCACCCCCAGAGATCTGTGAATACCGGAGCATTCTGAAAATAAATTACTATTACACGACTGATTCCTGACCGCAGCAGCCTACGACACATTTAGGCTTGAAGGTATTTTTTATAAAAGCACAGCATTTAACTAATCATGAACAGAGATGTTTTTTTTTAAATCATTCTTCACCCCATTATGCTGTCTTAATGATGCGACGAAATGGCGACCAAGACGAATTTGCATTACCATTGAACTTTAATGTATTCGATTCTTTAATGTCAAATGCATTACCCGTTTTATAACCGCACCCTGACAGGGTACCATCTCGACAAGAAATCGATAAGCTTCCGAAACATTACTAGGTCACTTGACGGTTTTTCCAATTTATTGTGTGGTAACGAAACGACCTGCCGGAGCTAAGTCTCACCTCATATGTTACTGTTCTTTGGTTCAATTAAAAAGGTATCCAATCTTTTTTTTTCTCAAAACCCATTTTAACCGGTAATTATTTCGGCTCCCTCACTTGCACGAATGTTTTGCGCATGTGAGGGAGCCGGGTAAAATGGAATGAAAAATAATGAAACCTCTTCCAAATGGGACGAAAAAAGGGCGAATGTATTGTAAAAACACGTGCACATATATTCGTTAATACAATCCTACATTTGTGGGTTCGCGTATTCTTTCGAATGTGAGAGACCCGGCGAGTGTAATGTGACATTTTATTTTTTGTGATACTTCTAACGATTATAAAATTATAAATATGGAATGCTTTATAAAATGATAAAAATATAATGAAATTTACCTATACATAAAGTAATTCCCAAATTGATACTAGCCCATCGCGGGTTGGCGCTCCCACAGTCGCAGCAAACATTATTTCCCGGTATGTTTATTAACTGTTCCCACACTCTGAAATAATAGTAAATTAATATTATTATCATTATATAAAATAATAGCTGTGTCCTGCGGTTTATTTGGGAGAGGCGGCGCCATTTAAGATCGATCGTATCCTCTATGTCCTCATAATAAACAAACATCCGACTTCGCATCACATCGACTTCTCAACTTATGCATACGCCACTTTAACTAAATACGAAATTGCGTATACCAAATTCGTATTCAGTTAAAATGGCTCAATATCCGCTTTCCCACGCATCAGCTCTACTTTTCAATATACTTTTCAACCCTCTTTCCACAAACTATTTAAAAGAGCGCTTCCAATACCTGTCTTCTACCCATGATCGTGACCTGAGGTCTACTGAAAATAGCCTTCTTGCTATTCCTATGCATTCTTCGACCAGTATAAAAATAATAACCCAACACTGAAAGATTAATAAATACAATTACAGACAAAAATATTATTTTAATTCTGCCACAAACCGTTGGCGAGTATTATTGGAAGTGAAGCTAATTTTCGCGAGTTTGCGATTATGCAGTGCCCTTAAGTGTATATTTGTGTTTACGCTAAAATTTTATCAGAGTTAATATTAAAATACAGAATATATACTAGCTGTTTGCGCGCTTTGTATAAGGGGTTTGTTAAAAAAAATATGTGAATAGATAAGTATGCCGCGCATGAAATATTTCCCCTTGGAACCATTTTTTTATATCAACCGGTTTTCGAGATATTGCTTCAGTTTAGCCATACAGATGGGCTAGGTGAATCTAAGTGTATGGAACTCTAAAACACATAAGTGGGAGCATACCTGACTTTCCTCCCGGTCGGAGCTAGGTGGTTAGGCGTGATGGCGGGCGGGGTCTCGTGGCTGCCCCGTTGGATGGCGCTTCGGATGCCGTGCTGCAGCGCCGTGATCCACTTGTTCAGCATATCCTCTGAATCCGCTTGGAGCATGTGACTTCTATATATTGAAAATTAACTTTATTTTCGGACGATATGGCGACACTATACTTAACTCCATAACTTACGCACTATTAAACAATTACTGTGGCTCTCGAATACGACGTAATATGCAATAACATTTAGTTTTTGTTTGCTTAAACCCGGGTTTTTTCTGTGCCTATAAAATCATAAGGTTTCTTTTTAATATGTATCAAAAACATTAGTTTTTGATACATATAAGTTATTTTAAAATTTTATTAAAGAGAATTTGTTGCTTTGGTATTTTAGATAGGTATATGGTAGACTGTATACGTAGCACGTGGTCACCGACTTTATACGTGATGGGTATGGAAAGTAAGTTGGACAGTGAACTTTAAAACACTTGAGGAAAGGGTTCAAATCCCGGTGTGTATCAAGTCTTTTCAATACATTTGTTTGAGAATACCACTGTAGTGTCTCTGAGAGCACGTTAAGCGGTATATTGAGCCGAGGGTCTAGGCAGTCTAGAGCAAGGGTGCCTTGGGTTGGGTTGAGTGACGGTACATGGCAGATAAAATATTAAACGTGATTTTTTTCTAATCATATCGGTACGATCGTAGTGCCCAAAATATCGCATTTTGGTAACACAATAATTACTAGATACTCTCACAAACTTTTTGTCTTTTTTACAATCAATGAAATAAGTTGAAGCGGTAAAATAGCTAAAAGATGCTATATTTATAGACTTAAAAATATTTACTTTATTTTTAAGGGCATTGAATCAAAAAATACAAATAATGTACTAACTTAAAAGGTGACAAAACTTCGAAGCAGTAACGCCTTTCTCCTTCTAAAACAGGCTTGACGGTACATAGGCGGAGATCTTCTTCCATAACAGTTACGCTTAGTTCTCCAGTTCTCTTTCTGAAAAACAAAATAACTGATATTAGGTTAAGTTCGATGTAACTCAGAAGATGAATACCAGAGAACAAAAAAAGATTAGTTGGTGTATGTGAAAAGAATGGCAACCGAACCAAACGCACTTCATAAAAGTATAATTTAGGGCATTATCAGTAATAACTAGTTCTGACAAAAAAAAACTCTTGACTCTTCACCAAACCCCCCAAATAAAAAGATAAAACTTGTATTCGCCAATCTTATTTCGGTGCAGTTACAAAACGGACAGCTGACATTAAAGCAGCGAGGGTATAAAAGAAAACTCGTATTGCAAATTCGTCTTTGTCACTCCCCATTTTGTAATATCCTTTAGCCGGCATAGTGGGTGCCATTATTGCTGTTAAACAACAATGTATTAATCGACCCCATTCATGGTCTTTAGGTCTGCCTACCTTCAGGTACAGACAACAAGCCGAGCTCCAATAAAAAAAAATGAATATACTATTTTATTTTATTAATTAATAGATGATGTGTGTATTTTATTATTTTACAGAACATCTTAAAAAAATTATTTCTTAACAAAAAAAAAGACGATATTTATTGAGTTTGTCAACTTTTTAATCTACTTAATAGATAAACTTCATAGATTATAAGGTAGTCTATCTATCAAAGTTTCACGACCTACATGTAAGTCCTAAGCCATTGACCTACAGATCGGGTAACCTTTCATTGCCACACCTAACGTCACGCAATATTTAACACAGATTTGTTACGAAAAATAATAGGTCGATATATTTTCAAAATATTGTCTACTGATATACAATAAAATATATACATAATAAAATTGTAAATGAAATAATTCTGTACATTAATTTTATATTAAAATTCAAAAAATGCTTAGATTTTTTTTTAGGATTTCGTGTCTGTTTGTATCATTTACAAAAAGTACTGGACCGATTATGGTTCTTTATTGTATAAGATGTGTGAGTGTGTTAAGGTTTTCGTAGAAAGTTTTAAAATACACCAGTTATAAAAGTGTTTTATGAAGAAAAATTGGGTAAATTATAATAATAGGAAGGAGATTACACACATATTGCCCTGGTCACAAACAAAGCTCTGGGCTTGTACTATGTGTACCAGAAACCACGATATAATGTATTTATAATTTGCAAACACCCAGATCATGACGAACTGTACAAATAAACGTACTATATACAATACTAGATACAACGCCAAAGGCGCAACCACTAGTCTACGGAGGCGATCAAATATTTTCAATGACAAACAATTGTGTTTTAATATTTTATATATTATTTGTGTTTTTCTTTTTCAATTTAAACTTAATATTATATGTGTACATTTTGTGCTGTGTCTTTATAAACATCGCGTCGAACTTGTCACTTGTTCGGTCTAGATTTAGAATAATATCGGCGACAACTCTGCGGCCGATATGCAAACGCTGCACCGTAAAATAATAAATAAATGAAAGTTTTCTTGGACATCAAAAATAAAGTCCCATAATAATGGGAATTGCGCAGTATATTGACTCCACCTATCTAGATAAAATGTATTTATAAATATTTAAAAACAATACAATATTATCGTTCGGTTGTAAAAAAGATAAAATGCACCTACTCGGAATATGAATCAAACGTCTATGCACACACATTAATCTGACTCATACATAATACATGGATTACATACATTATTCTAGTTAATTTATGTAATCCGGATTATTTGGAAAATTTAAATTTATTATTTTAATCTATACCTATTTTCGAAAAATATGTTGCTTAAGTTGCCAGATGATTACAGTTGCAATTTGTGTACTTTAATTATTTTCCCTGGCCGTTCAGCGTTTACCCTGACTTTTCCAGACTCCAAAAATTCTGTCTTTTCCCCGGTTTTCCCTGTATTTCAGAAAGTGGCCACCCTGACTATGCTTTAGTGTACTTGTTATATTAAAATATAATTACTATTGCATCATAATATGTATAAGTACTATTAAATAGCTTAAACGGCGTAATGAGTGTATGTTCGCACACACATTTACAACAAAATAAAATTAATTTATTAGAAAATATCGGGCAAATATATAATAATAATATATGTAGGACAATTTACATATATTGCTAGTCTCAAAATAAGCTCTAGGCTTGTACTGTGTATACCAGAAACAACGATATAATACATATTCCAGACCATAACAAATTGTACAGAAAACGTCCTATTTTCTTATGTTTTTTGCCATGGGTGAGGAACCGAACCCACGACCAACTGATTGAACGCCAGGGGCGCGAACACTAGTCTACGGAGGCGGTAATGATCAAGTAGTTTGTCAAAAATTATTAAAGTCAAATATTTATTTCATGTCAACCTTTACAGGCATTTAACAGAAATTAAACTGGCAGTAAAACAACAACTCGTGTTTTTGTATGATAATATAAATATATTTACGCACCTGTACACAAGACGGTTATCATACAAATAAAACCAGCGCCGATTCCACGTTTTAAATGCATTAGAGGTCCTTTTGAACAAGTATCCTTGCATCCTGGCAGAGTTTTTGATAGCCGGTGACGTCGGGACCCCTGACGTCACGTCACCGTCGGCCTGGGTGACGTCACAACTCGGCAACACACTGTCGGTGCTATTGACAATTGTATGGCGATTTTCCATCTCTTTGTCTAAAGCCTTTGTCTCTATACGCATTGCTGCAATCTGTAATGGGTTTAGTGGTCATTTGAATAATGTGCGGTTTTGCTTTTAAAACTGTTGTTTCAAAATTTGGAAGTACATTTTTAACAGCGAAACATATTTTAAACTCAATTTAATTCCGTAAGTTTACTTAAGACTAGATTTTCTTGGTTGTTTTATACTATATATACAAATATGTTATACAGTCATATAAAATACTTGTTTTATTGGCTTCGTCAGTCATGTTATTTGCATAACCCTTTCATGCATTCTATAAAATTTATAAGGATATTCAACATTTAAAAAAAAAAAACCAGTCGTTCCAGTGGATGGTATGGAAACCACTCCTTAACATTACTATACCCTCACACCGCCATATGAATCTATTTTCAGATAAATGTATTTGTGTATCAAAATTTAATTCTGTTACAAAGATACTAACTTTCCTAAAAAAAATATTTATTCACCCTTTTGACCTTAATGAGGAAATCTCTTCTTAGTGAGCCCCTAAAACAAAAGAAACTTCGCTCCAAATTTCATATTCCTAGTAACAGTTCCTAGATTCAGCTGAGCTATTAAGAGTAAGGCAGTCATTCAGGACAAGCTCTTATATTTATATAAATACCTAACCCGTCGCATAAAGGTGTTGGTAGTTCAGGCAGTGGAACCACCGACTGACAGACTGACTCACTTTCACATTAAATTTAGCATGGATGATTATAACACATCTAATCATCTGCACTCTGAAATGGGGTATTGAGGTTGCAGGGGGTCAAGGCCCAAATTCATCGCCAAAAATGACGATTTATGACTTTTCACAGTAAATTAGTCATGATTATTAGATACTATCTGACACGCGCAACTTTAACCTCGTCTGCGTAACTTTAACCGTTTACGCAGCGCAACGGAAGATCTCAAAAGGAACAAATTTTCCCCGTTTTCCCAAAAATTTTCATTGATGCTTCGCTCCTATAGATCGTATAGCGTGATGTCACTAAATGAATTTTTAAAATCGGTTCAGTAGGTCCAGAGATTACCCCTTACAACCTCACAAACTTTACCTCTTTAAATATATAATATAGATAGAGGCTACAACTGCGGTAGCATTCATTCACTCACACATTCGGTCAGCTCATTCCTCTAGCTGAAAGATTTTTTTGTTCAATATTATAAAATAGAGTGAAAGTCAAAATAAAATATCCACCAGTGCATTCTATGCGTTGGCAGTAAGGTTCAAATCTAATTAATGGTTACGCCTAGCGCTATGTACGAAATATATGGATGATCACAAGGTATTGTAGACATTGTCGAGATTTATTTATTTGATATTATTATTATTTAGAACATTGGTGCCCATGCATTTAAGAGATAGCTATAGATGTCTAAGGATTCCTTACTTGTCGCTGACAAACTTGTTGAAGTTTTAATTTTCTTCATGATGTCTAAAAATATACCTAAGTGAAAGAATGTTTGTAATCACACTCAAAATCTAGGTCAGTAGATCATTAAGAAGAACATTGCAATCTTATCTCTTAAGTTAACTTTATCATTCGTTCAGTAGAAAATAGTTATTACCTTTGTATATAAATATTACATTTTTATAAATTCCTTATCAGGACATCATTACATACATATTGAAATTTTATAGATAAATAAATACCTACCTCGTCCGCTGTCGCTTTCAAAAAAGGCTCCAAATCTTCAGACAAATCTGCCCCCTGATGATAATACGTACAACTGGCTTGCACGTATGAAACAAGCTGAAATAAACAAAGCTATATTAAAAAAAAAACTTATTCTAATTATAAAACAACATAAATTATAATTATGCAAAGTAAACAGGTTAATAATTAATTATTCATTAACTGTACCGTGTATGTTATCTACATACTAAGTTATGACAAAACTAAACAACATATTATTATTATGATAATATAAATACCTACATAACAATTAAACTTAGTTATATGTTGTGTTTAAAAAAAATACTTTACTAACTGAAAATTTTAGTATAAATTTTAACACAAAACACAGCGCAATCCGCGGTAAAGACACTGAGTCTGAGCTAGAAACTAGTCATGCGTAAACACTAAAGTAAGAAACACCGTGACAGACAGGCTGTATGATGCAATGCCCAAGCAAAGGCCAGCGAAGACTGACGGATCTGAAAGGTGCAGTGACTAAAGCAAGCCGTGATAAGATATAAATCCACTATCGCCGGTGTATTTAATCTTATCTGACACAATTACACTATTATTGATTACCATTAATTAGGCGTTGTTGGTGAAAGCCAAGTACCTATTAGTAGGTATTTATTATAAGTTTTCATGGCATTAAAAAAATATATAAATGTGATATTATTTCTAGACGAAATAGCCTTATCTATACCTAAGACACAGGTCTCCAGGATTCATCAAATTAATCCTGAGGAAATAAATCTAAACGTATGAGTTGCACCAAAATGAGCTATCTGTAAATGTAACGATTAAAGTTAAAAATGGCGTCAATAGTACCAGAGGCTCTACCATGGGTTTGCTCATTGTATTAAGGTAACGTATTCGAATACGTATACGTGAGCAATAACCAATAGGGCCGCTTTATTTTTGGTAACAGAATTCAATAAAGCGATCCTATTGGTTGTTGCTCACGTATACGTATTCGAATACGTTACGTTGCTATAATGCGCAAACCCATGGTAGAGCCTCAGCTGTCATTGAAACTGAAAAATAAAACTAGTACATTCGACGTCATTTTTAACTTTAATCGTTACAAATACAGAGAGTTCATTTTGGTGTAACTCAGCCTATGTAGGTATCTGTCTGTAGTAGGACTTGAATATCGGACCATTTTTCAATTCCGGTATTGGGTTTCAATATTAAACATTTCAGTTCCGGAATTCCGGAGTTCAAGGCTTCCCCCTTAAAGATGTTATACAGGGGGTCTACATCGACATACCGATCGACGCGTCGATTGATAAAAATGTATAAGTACTCGATTGAAGACAAACGTCAAATCCCATACATTTCAGTTTCGATTTCTATCGATCGACGCGTCGATGGGTGTGTTGAAGGGCTTCCCGGTAGGACCCCTGGTCCAAGAATTGCTAGGAATTTGGTTGGTTCAAAAACGTCAATGCGTTCAAGCTGTTGAAATGACGGTTGAAATGTCATGTTTTGAGGCGCACGCTACGCCTCAAAACATAAACATTATATATTTTTTTCGATATCGAAATTCTGGTTTTGTTTCACCAATTCCGGTATTACAAACTATACTGAAATATGTCGGAATTTCGGAATTTTGTTAAAACCGGAATTCCGGAGTTCAAGCCCTAGTCTGTAGGTAGTCGTTTCACAGTATATACTGCACCGATTGCAATAAATTTTGGTAGGCAAGTAAATTAGTGTTAATATATGTAGGTCAATTCACATATAATAAGATGGAAACAAATTAAGCTCTAACACACTGAATAGGTACATATTATATTTGAGAAACACCCTATAAAATTAAATACCTAAGGCGAACATAGGTTCATTTAACAAGAATTAATGTAATAATATTAATACTGTAAAACTATGTACTGATCGACCCCATTCATGAACTATGTAGGTCGTCGGCTTACTCATTCTAAAGCTAGGGATGCGAAATTTGAACAATAACTACCCTTTGTATTTTATCATCAACAGACTTTCCTTTCGTACTTTGCTACATTAATTATTCATTGCAAAGAACTGCTTCTGATAATGATGATGCCACAAAAAACTTTTATAGGAGTCCCGTATTCTAAGTTGTATCCTCAACGGAACTTTCCACTCAAGGATAGTCTATCTCATTCTTCATCTTTCTTGATTTGATTTTTGTTGGAAAGAGACTTAGAATACGGGCGTTACACCCCTATTTAAAGTCATGCCCTCCACTCCACTTTTACTCAAGGAACATTTATCACGGTAGTTTCCTTACTGGGTATAGACAATAGTAACTGAGCGCTACTTATCTCTATATCAGCATGTTTTATTTATTTATTGGAGCACGGCATGTGACTTTGTTTCTACCTGATGATCAGACCTACAAAATCCATGAGTTGGGGTCTATCAATACATTGTTATTATGCGACTAAAACGTAGCTGCTTTATCGTAAAATCCTAAACCCCGTTTCGTTACTGCACCCTAAATGGAGACATCTTAACAATAAATCGATGCTCCTGAAAACCGGTGAACCCACAGACTACAACCGAAACATAATAAATACAATTTAATATTTATGGAGGTAATAAATATAAAAAATTTAGAAATCTTTATAATAATATAAATATAACGTATCTATACTCCGTAAGGGTATAACACAAAAAAACATTTATTCATGGCCTCACAACAATGCTACAGTACAGAAAAAAACATTATAAAAAAAATGTTTGTTTGACATATGTTATTGCACAAAATTACAAAAAGATGTACATAGGGGAACTTAATGCCTTAGGCATTTTACTACCAGCTAAATTTTGAGAGAGAAACTTTGGGGGAGGCCTATATCCAGCAGTGGACGCGCTATAGGCTGATATGATGATGATGATGAAACTTTAAAAGAATGAAATATGAACAAAAATTCATACCTTAACACATTATAGTCGACAACATAATCGCAGCTTGTTGCAGGCGACAAATAGGAAATTAGTAGCTCTACCATGAGTTTTTACTAAGTAGATTTACTATAGTCGCTAGTAACTATAGATAGGAATCAACCAATAAGTTAGGTTGTTTTTGAAAAATTAAAAGATATTATTGGTTGATAGCGAGTTTAGTAAAAACTATTTGGAAATACTTTTCTTCTAGCTACTGTAGCTGTCATAGGCCACAGCAGGTATGCTGCAGCGCTTATTATCAGCTGAGGCCCATTTTGTAAAGTTAATTTAGGTTTAACTCTCATAATGTGTGTTTATTTAAATACTACGTTATGTACAGCTACAATTGGCAGCAAGACAAACGTTGACCTTTAAATCCACTCTATGCCCAAGTGTTATGGTTTAATTCACCTCGGCAATGGGTATTAAACTTTCTGCCTTACGCATATGACTCACATGCACAATGAGGCGCACATCAGGTTGCGTGCGTGTGATTCATAAAACTGTCTATCATAAATCTTTACAGCTAAATTTGTTGTAAACTATCTAATTAATCTTAACATTGACTAGATAGAAATCATATAAAGCATTTTTTTTAAGAAGTTAAATATTATTTCACTAGTTTAATTTCATATTTCATATACGACCTTAGACTTAAAAACACTTAGGTCCCTGGATTCAAACTCCGGTGTGTACCAATGAGTTTTTAATCTAAAATTTATGTACATTTGTTACACCACTATAGTGCCTCAGAGAGCACGTTAGCTGTCGATCCCAATTTCACTATACCAACTTGTGAAACTGTTTATAGATGGGTTATTGTGTCTATCCAACCATTGCGACGAGCCAGCTACTTGTTCGGTGTAGACTCATACCATCGGCTACGACGAGGCCTTACGGGCGCCGTAAGGCACCCGTGATTATACATACATAAAAATATTATTTCACGAGAACTGAATTTATATAGAAAAATAACCCTATGAGATTGCACTTATTACGTCACAAATGAGGCTTTAGGTAGAATTTAATAGGATGTCTCTTTTTTATTTGAATAGATAGAGGAAGGCGCGAAGGCACATGTTGTTTGATATATCACAGGGAGGTCTAAAAGTTCGCGGAATAAAGGGGAAGGAGTGGGGGTAGTAATGGGGGCAATAAGCATATTTTGGAGCAGTGTGGCAATGAACCTACCCCAATTTTGGAGCGGATTGTGGGGATGAAAAGTGAGTTCATCACAATGAGCAGCACAATGAGTCTAAACAAGAGTAGATGCAGTGTCACCAAAAGGGTATATATCCGCCTTCAAAGAAGCGAAGAAGTGTCGGAAGCAGCCGGAAAGTTGATGGCTACTGTTGTTTGGGACTGTGAAGGCATATTGTTGATCGAATAGAAAGAAAAGGGTACCACAATCACTGGAGAGTACTGCGCCTACTGAATAGACTAAAGGATGCCATCAAGGAAACACGGCGAGGAAAATTAAGCAAAGGGTTGGTGCGGGTGCATAAGAGCAAAGTTGCGGTGGATAGCTTATTTCTAGATCTAATAAAAATAATTAAGCTTAGACGTGATTACATAAAAAAGGAAAAATAATTTTGACGTTATATTTTATTTACAACCCCTTCCATTCCGCGAACTTTTGGACATCCCCAATAAAAAAACTAATTCAAAATTTTCGGAAATCAAAGACAAATTTAATTTTACAGTTTACAGGAGGTATGTTACACAAATAATTTGACGGCTAAGCCGGGCCCAGGCATATTAAGAGGAGGCACTATAAATTTTAGTCTTATTTGCTTATAACTGCAGAGGCAAGCAAACATCTATTTATTAAAACACTTCAACTTAAGTTTTTTCAGACCTTCCTCTCTCCATGTCTTAACCAAAAACCTAATTGGAAAACATTTTTTCGACACTTTTTCTATTTTAAAATGATGCCTTTTTAATGTATAAAGACATTTTTCTTCTAAACGGGTTGAGTTTTAAGTCTAAAATAAATACACCTCACAAGAAAATACAGTTTATAATCCACTACTAAACGAAATTTTACCTAAATAAATTATTAAGTATGTTATAGACAAAATTAGTTTTGTGACTTACGACATTTTTATTGATTGAAAATTGTTTGCGCGATTTTCAATCTTGCGGAGCAGATCCAAGAGCTATAATAAGTAATTATATGACCCCGTTGACCAGTCCCGCCTAGTGTGCCGATGCGTACGGACGTGTATCTCTCGTGCTGCCGGGGCTACTAAAGATTTACGTAATTAATTTGACCATGTATAAACCTTACAAGTCCTTGAATTATAGAAAAAATACTTTTAATCAAAATAATATTATTATTTTTTAGTTTTAGGAATAAATTATTAGAGTTTTCGAATCTGGAACAAGGAAAACCAGAGTCACCGCGAAACAACATCGATTTTTTTTATCGGTTACCTAAAACTTTTTTTTTTTTTTTTTGGCAACATAGAGAAGCCACATATATAGGGGTAACCGCGACAGTCGATTGACGTTTTTATAGGAATTATTTTTGACCGCCTCCGTAGACTGGTTGCGACTTTTGTGTAATGACCAAAGGTCGTGGTTCGATTCCCACCCATGACAAAAAAATCTTAGTACAGTTTGTCATGGTCTGGGTGTTTATATATAATACGTATAATATTGTTATTTCTGATACACATAGTAACTTATTTTGTGACCAGAGAAATATGTGTAAATTGTCCTACATATTATTATTAAATATTTTTTGGTTCCGGTCGACAGTAGTCAATGATCATCAAGTATGAATGTTACTTTTTTTTTTTCGACATAGGACACGTTCTATAGGTTTTTGTGTGAGCCAAGCACGAATTTGGGGTCCATTTAAAAATCCAAGATGGCGGCCTCAACTTTTTTTTAAAATTCGACATGGGACTCTTTATATAGGTTTTTGAGTGTGCCGAGCACGAATTTGAGATCCATTTTAAAATCCAAGATGGCGGCTTCAACTTTAGATTGTGTAATCCAAGATGGCGGCCTCAATTTTATTTTTAAAAATCGACATGGGACTCGTTATATAGGTTTTTGGGTGTGCCGAGCACGAATTTGAGGTCCATTTTAAAATCCAAGATGGTGGCCTCAACTTTATTTTTAAAAATCGACATGGCACTCGTTATATAGGTTTTTGGATGTGCCGAGCACGAATTTGAGGTCCATTTTAAAATCCAAGATTTTCAACTTTATTTTAAAAAATCGACATGGGACTCGTTATATATTTTTTGGGTGTGCCGAGCACGAGTTTGAGTTCCATTTTAAAATCCAAGATGGCGGCCTCAACTTTTTTTTTTAATTCGTCATGAGACTCTTTATATAGGTTTTTGGGTGAACCGAGCACGAATTTGAGGTCCATTTTCAAATCCAAGATGGCGGCCTCAACTTTATTTTTAGAAATCGATGTAGGACTCGTTATATAGGTTTTTGGGTGTGCCGAGCACGAATTTGAGGTCCATTTTAAAATCCAAGATGGCGGCCTCAACTTTTTTTTTTAATTCGTCATGAGACTCTTTATATAGGTTTTTGGGTGAACCGAGCACGAATTTGAGGTCCATTTTCAAATCCAAGATGGCGGCCTCAACTTTATTTTTTTAGACCGACATGGGACTCGTTATATATATTTTTGGGTGTGCCGAGCACGAATTTGAGGTCTATTTTAAAATCCAAAATGGCGACCTCAAGTTTATTTCTAAAATTCGACATGGGACTCGTTTTATAGGTTTTTGGGCGTGCCGAGCACGGATTTGAGGTCCATTTTAAAATCCAAATAAAGTTAAGGTCGCCATCTTGGATTTTAAAATGGACCTCAAATTCGTGCTCGTCTCACCCAAAACCCTATATAACGAGTCCCATGTCGATTTTTAAAAATTAAGTTGCGGCTGCCATCTTGAATTTTTAAATGGACCTCAAATTCGTGCTCGGCACACCCAAAAACATATATAACGAGTCCCATGTCGATTTAAAAAAAAAAGTTGAGGCCGCATTTATGGATTTTAAAATGGACCTCAAATTCGTGCTTGGCACACCCAAAAACCTATATAACGAGTCCCACGTCGTTTTTTAAAAATAAAGTTGAGGCCGCCATCTTGGATTTGAAAATGGACCTCAAATTCGTTCTCGGCACACCCAAAAACCTATATAACGAGTCCCATGTCGATTTTTAAAAATAAAGTTGAGGCCGCCATCTTGGATTACACAATCTAAATCCATATATATATATATTTTTTAATAAAGTCAAATCTGCCATTGCTATTTATCGCGATATCGATCTGTCATGACGTTGGTAATTTGAATTGCCACAATTCAAATTACCAACGCAAGATCGCTAACGCGTTCGATGTTTTAGCCACTGGTTGATGCTTCACATTATATCAGTTTTAGTTAATAGATTATTTTAAAACTATTTTATCTATCAAATTTAATATTTATATAATTAAACTTAAAAATATTAATTTAAAACTATTTTATCTATCAAATTTAATATTTATATAATTAAACTTAAAAATATTAATTATGATAAATAAAATAAAAATATTAAATACGACTCACATTCATTTTTTGTTCGTAAAATCGCGCCAAATAGAAAATTATTGCCTGCGACAGCGGCAAAACAGTGATGCTTGCGGGGAAGCTCCGCCCATAGGGCGGGGCGATAACAAAAAAATATTTTGAGCGCAGGGTCTTAATCTGCGCATTGGTTCCTTTATAAATCCATGCGCTCTATAGTATTCGAAGCAAGCAATTTTAATGGACGTATCTTGTAGCGACGATTCAACAGTAATTACTACTAAGTAGTATTGTTGGAAATTCCCACGCAAGCTAAAGTCCCATTTACACATCATTCTTAAATAGCAAGTGCGAGTGAACAGTGCAGAGGCCAGTGCAATTTACAATGACAATGTATAATACACAGCTTGGTTTAGTTTGCTGGAAATAAATATATCCAACTAAACTAAGAAATGTATTATAAAGTGTCATTATAAATTACACCAAAAAATATATAATAGTACTATTGAACTGCACAGTTCACTCGTTTGTGAATGTTCAACAACACTGAAACTCATTTTTATGAAACAGGCCCTAGGTTGATTGTGTGCAATGATTAGTAAAATCTAACGCTGCATTTATTACTTACTAGTTGACCCGCGAAATTCGTCTGCGTGATTTTTTATAACCGTTTACACGCGCACGCAACATAAGCTCTCAAAAGGACCAAATTTTCCCCGTTTTTCCAACATTTTTCATTGATGCTTCGCTCCTATTGGTTATAGCTAGGGAATGAAGAACCGGTCCCCTTCTTGCTTCCCGGGATTTTCGGGATTAGGTGTTCAAGGAACCGGGAGAACCGGGACTTTTGGGTATTTTTTTAATCCACGCAGTTATTTGAATTTTAATAGGTCTTTAGTAAGTAGGAAAGAAAACTACATTGTATTAATAAAAAATATAGGTACCTATATTATATATAATAAAATCAACCAAATCAGAACCATTTACTATTCCTAAAAAAACAAATTAACGAATTGACTAGTTATTTTTTTCATTGAGTGAAACTGGGATGCAATATATAATGTTTGGTGTGGTAAGTGTGATAATAGAGTTCCACTGTAATGGGTAATATTACATTATAGTGCGTGAAGCATTATTGTAATATCACGAGCGGCCTGGGGCTTTATTCCGAGTTTTGACACGTTCACCGTCGCGCATTTTGCGTAAAGTACGGGTATTGAAATATAAGTTATATCCTGTTAATTATAAAGTTGAAATTCCAATGCTCAATACATGTTCAAACTTGCGAAGAATTCGTGTATTTCAAGATGGCTGCATTATAATAGCCAACCTAATACATACTATATAACCATTGGAATAGAGTTTTCATATTTATAGTTTGCGCAACGTCTTGTCGTGATTAGCGGTTGCAAACTCGGAATAAGGCCCCTGGAGTTGTATCGCGCGCGCGTAATTTGATTTTATAACCTTAGACTTTAATTTTTATTTATTTAATTTATTTAATTGTTATTAGGGATACATACAGAATATAATCAGATTAACAATCATCCTAGAATAACAAAAACCAAAATAGCATCCACAAATTATGACACAAAAACAAAAATATCTTACACAAAACAAATACCTACAAAATTTATAGAAATATAAAATGAATAAAATAAGTTAATTAATATAATAATAATAAATGATCAAAAATTATTAAATAAGTGTTTAAAACTAGGCCCGGTCGGGGTAAACAGCAATTATTCAATAAATTGTATTTCATGTATTAGTTTTTTAAATTGAGCTAACGAAATATTGAAAATATCAACATTTGTAAGCCTTTCGTTATGTATCTTACATGACCTATATATAAAAGAATTAGCTACATAATTACTTCTTGCTGCTTCTGGGAAACTGATAAAGTACTGGTTGCGTGAACCTACACGAGGACATCGAAATGACAGTGTGCTTAAAAGGAACGGAGAGTCTACGTGATTTTTTATTAATTTAAACAAATATATCTGATCCCTTTCTATACGACGAACCTGAAGAGAGGTAGGTTTTTCGAGATTTTCGCCTTCGTTTATCCTACAATTATAATGCAAATATTTAAAAAACTTCTTTTGTATCCTTTCAATATTATCTACGTGTATCCTATACTGTGGGCTCCAAACAGTAGACGCATAATAAAGGATAGACCTCACCAGGGAGTTAAAAAGCAGTGTGAAAGTAGAGCCTTTTTTAAAATCCCTGCATGTTCTTAGTACAAAGCCTAGCATGCGATAGGCCTTGGCTACGATACTATTTACGTAAGGAATGAAGGTTAAGCCAGTGTCCAGAAGTACTCCCAGATCTCTCACCACGGACACACGACAGATAGGCTCATCATTCAAGAAATATGTACTAATAATAGGCTTTGACTTTCTTGTAAAACTTATTACGTTACACTTCTTTATATTGAGACATAAATGATTTCGATCACAATATCTTGAATCAAGATCTTTTTGTAATAATTTACAGTCATTAATTGATTTGATACTTCTAAATATTTTTATGTCATCGGCATAAAGCAATACATTGGAGTGGTCAAATATGGACAAGATGTCATTTATAAATATGTTAAAAAGAAGCGGCCCGAGATGAGAACCCTGGGGAACACCAGAGGAAACGGGAACAAATGAAGAACAATGTCCCTTTATAGTGACGGCCTGACTCCGCTCCCTAAGATAGGAATCTAGCCACCTTAACAAGTCACCATGGATACCAACTCGATTCAACTTATCAATAAGAAGGGAATGAGAAATCTTATCAAAGGCCTTAGAATAGTCAGTATATATAGCGTCCATTTGAGAACCCTTATTCATTGTAACAGCAACTCTATGGACAAATTCACATAAATTGGACTCAGTAGATCTACTAACAATAAATCCATGTTGCTGGTCAATCAAATGTGTTCTCAAAACTGGAAATATGCTATCATAGACAATTTTTTCAAAAAGTTTTGCTATGGTACACAACTTAGATAAAGGTCTATAGTTTTGAATATTATGCCTGTCACCAGACTTAAAAATGGGTACAACATAGGATTGTTTCCAAATAAGAGGCATCCTTCCAGTCCCCATAGATAAATTAAACAATGCACAAATTGGTTCCGAAAGACATTCGCAGCACTTCCTATAAAAAATCGGTGGAATCCTATCAGGGCCCGATCCCTTATTAATGTCAAGACTTGACAAATATTTAAATATAGTAGCCTCGGATAAAATAATCATTGTCATCTTCAAAAACAGAAAGAAAGTATTTATTATATAAATGACATATTTCAGCAGAGTCACTCGAAGATTGATCATCCAAATATAAAGTATCAGGGAGGTCTGATGTTCCCTTCTTTGATTTGACAAAGGTCCAGAAGTTTTTACTATTAAATCTAATTTTATCTTCAGAATCAGCGATATACTTTTCATAGCACTTAATCTGTACTTGCTTTTGCCTATCTCTCAATAAACTAAAGGTATTTTATAGGCACCTACCCTGCCCCTTAATGGTTTATCTACACTATTATTATAAAGAGGAAAGATTGTTTGTATGTATGTAATCGATAAACTCCGAAACTACTGAATCGCTTTAAAAAAATAATCATCATTCATTAGAAAGCTACATTAACTCTTAGTATGAGTGACCAAGGCTGTTTTGTACCGCGGGAAAATGCCTTATTCTGACGGAAAACGTGTAGCTGTAGCAGCAGGTAAACTGCAGAGCGAACCACTATCTACACAAAATGAGGAAAGATTTTTTATTTTATTTGTACGTATCCTAGGTAGGTAATCGATAAACTCCGAAACTACTGAACCTATTTTAAAAATTCTTCATTAGAAAGCTACAAGATAATTGAGTAACAAAGGCTACTTTTCATCTCATTCGCTCGAAAAACGTGTAGCTGCGGGTGAAACCGCACTTGGCGCACCTTTCGTTTTGAATAAAACCTTCATAAGAAACTTTTTATTATGATATCTGAGTAGAGAAATAAAATATCTTAATTTAAGTATATACTTTTCAACTAAGTCCCGTAGGTCCCGAAAGTCCCGGGACGAGATTTGTTCGTCCCGGTTCTTTAGTCTACTCAAAATCCCGGGATTTCCCGGGACCATTCCCTAGTTATAGCGTGATGTTATATAGCCTATAGCCTTCCTCGATAAATGAGATATCCAACATTAAATCCTTTTTTGAATGGGTTCAGTAGATCCAGAGATTACTCCCTGCAACCTCACAAACTTTACTTCTTTACAATATTTGTATTTTTTGTCCCGCATGATAAGGAATATAATTTTATTAGCCTTTGTTTATGTTTTATTAACAAAACAACTTTACTGTGTTTGAAGGCAGAACGGAACTAAATTGCATAAAATTATTTATTACAACTTGCGCTCATTGAGGTGTGAATATACTTATTTAGGTATGGATATGACGCAATATACAGTCGTCGGTCTATGACATACTGCCAGTACGCCATATTGTGGGATATAGGATGATTTTTTGCGAATATTTGTTGTTTACTATGAATGAAGATAGTAGATACTAATGGAAGCCATTTGTGAGACGTTTTTCGATTACTTATCTATATACTGTGATTAAAGCTGCAGTGTTTTTTGTATGTATGGCCAGTCATTTAAATTATTGTGTCATTGCATGCATTATATTACGGCAATTAATGTTGAGAGACAATGGGTTTCCGACGAAAAAAAAAAGATAATTTTATTTCTAAAATATAGCCTACTATAAGAAACTAATTTCGTTTATTTTTTTAATAATTAACTGGTTTTTGAGATATCAATTTTTGAAATCTGAAATCTAAAAAATCTGCGTGACGTCACAAGCACGCTATCACAGAGTGTCACATTAAATAGAGTACACGATGTAATAGACTAAAAGATGTTGAATGAAAACAAACTATTGGATAAATGTGGTGCGATGTGCGTGGTGTACCTTTATTACTGAATGCGTAATATAATATATTGTTTATGTATCTTACAGCAGTATTATTTTAAAATGTTATTGCTTTTCCTATAGGTAATGTCAATATAAAAATTCACAAGATTTATTGTATTCTAGAAACACGTATACCACTGTATAAACTGTAGAGAATTATCGGACCCAAATTTTCATTTCACTTCGCGGGTAACCAATAGAAACGCTTGCTTGTGAGAAGCAGCCTGTTTTCTTGGCTAGCGTGATAATGACGTATTACAAAAATAATACATTAAAATTTTCAAAAATGAATATCTTAAAAACCAGTTTTTTTTAAATTGATAAAAACGAAATTAGTTTCTTATTTTAGCCTATATTTTCTAAATTTTTTTTTTTTTTTTTTTTTCTCGGAATCCAATGGGCTCTCAAATATCTACCTTAGGTTCCTTTATGTGTTATTATGGAACTAATGGCCTTTACATTATTATTGTCTACCATTATGTAACTGCATCTTGAAGAAGACTACCAACATGATAAGAAATTGATCAAGTAGTCCATTAAAAATAGCCCAATCCACAGAGTAAAACCAAACATGACTAGGTTACTTGACAGATGTTGTCTGTCTTTCCAGAATAGCAGTTTTGGGTAATCAGTCAACATATTCCAAAATGTTCGGAAGTTTATTTGATTTGTGTATTTAACACTTAACATTTCAATGAATGTATTAGTGTCCTAGTTGGTTAGACCTTGGACTTAAAAACACTTAGGTCCCTGGTTCGAATCCCGGTGTGTACCAATGAGTTTTTAATTTAAAAACATATGTAGGTATATTTGTTTGACAACACCACTATAGTGCCTCGGAGAGCACGTTAAGCTGTCGGTCCCGGTTTCACTATACCAACTTGTGAAACTGTTTATAGATAGGTTATTGAGTCAATTCAAAACGAGCTAGCCACTTGTTCGGTGTAGACTCATACCATCGGCTACGACGAGGTGGGATTAAAACCCCTCCGCTGGGTACCCTGGGGCCGTCTAGGCGGTCTCGGGCGCCGTAAGGCACCCGTGATGATATGTATTAGTAGAATTGAATCAGATTGCAAAAACAGGATGTTAAGCAATTGGACCCAGTTTTAACTAACAACTTTTGATGATATTGATATGGCAATAGGGAATATGCACGTTTTTTTTTTTATTTCATTACTTGATAGAGTAACTACATTAGACCCTAAAAACAAATATTAAACAATTTTTAAAGGGTAATAACATTACACAATTAACACAAGAATAAAATTGTTTAAACTTTATCTGCCACTACAACAGTAAAAAACGGTACATCACTAGCCGCCATTCTGTGACGTCATTCGTGCCCAAAAAGCATATTAGTTTAATGTTATTTGACCTCAAAAGTTAGTCAAAAGGTTTGTTTATCACACATTATCGTAATAAAGGACAATAAATACCCGAGAAAACAAGAAACTGTAGACTACATACCACACGTTGACATTTGTTTATGCACGAATTACGTCACATGTAGTGTTTGCTAATGTCGGAGCGTTTAGAAATGCGTTCCGTTTCTACAATAAAATAGATTTTCAAAATCATATTTATAAAAATAAATCTAATCAAAATAAAATAGATTACTGTAAATATATTATATGATCAAAGACATAAAAGTTGTTGTTCGATAAAGCGACAAAATAGATTAATATAGTCGCGTGTGTTAAAATAGACTAGTAGTATTTATTTTACCAAACTGTAGGCATACTATTTAGTCTATATCGTATTTCGTGGGTTCGATTCCCACCCATGGCAAATAAATATTAGTACGTTTTTCTGTACAGTTTGTCATGGCCTGGGTGTTTATAAAAATATAATATGTATTATATCATTGTTTCTGGTACACATAGTGCAAGCCTAGAGCTTAGTTTGTGACCAGAGCAATTTGTGTAATTTGTCCTACATATTATTATTATTATTATTAATGTAAAATTTTAGAAGTTTGTCATTTATTAACTGCAAATGTCTACCATTAATGTCTAATGCGAATAATAGAATACTTTTTATCCCAGCCAAAAGATTCATTGGGATTACTGGTACATAAATATAATACTTCCATGTAAAATTTTACTATTAACTAAATTTTAAAAATTCAGGAGGACTTCTTGTAGAAACTAGTAGCATAACAAAATACTTAATTAAACAGTTCAGCACCCTAAGCATGTAGTAAGTTGGTAGAAAATAACGGCATTAAGCTCGCCTATGTACAATTTTGTGAAATAATATTTTAAATAAAATAATGCTTACTATAGCTAACATATATACCTAATAACATATAATTCTCACATTATGTTACACACAAGGCGTAGGTATTTAAATGCTATTGTTTGCCGTTTTTTTAGAACTAAAAACTATTATTGCAGGTTTTGTTAGCATTATTATTTTGCTCCATCATGATCATGTTTTGTTGTAAACATGAAATTTAATTTAGTCATATACTCTTAATTTTCCTTAATCCAGAGTCCTTTAAGCGTAGCGTGAATAAGTTTCTCAAGCAGACATAGTGGAATCAACCAATTGAAGCAAGCACCATAGCTACTATTGGTTGAGAACATTCTTGGACGTCACATTGGCACTTACCATCAGGTGGATGTAGGGTCACATGTCCTGCTAAATTAAAAAAAAAAGAAAAAAAAAGAGCAATACCATCTGTATTTAGGTATCTCAGAAATAAATTAATGTACTTACAGTGGCCAAAATTTCGTGTCGTTTTCTTGTTTGGAGCATGGTAATCTTATGCACATGATCGAGAGCGGTGTGACGAAAGCACGAGCGTGTTGCCAGAACTAGATTGCAGGCTTCTTCTACTTCTGCTGACTTGTTCCGTGAGATCTAAGCAGAAACAAATCGGCGGTATAGGCAAGGTACAAATGCAGCAAAAAAATAAACAATATAACCTCGTAATCGCGTTGTAATAGCATCAAGTTTACCGGCAGGCACATTCTGATAACGTGAGCGTTAGATTGTCAAAATAACGAATTCCGTTATTAGTGCTCTCTCCTCCAATCAGCGAAGGTTAAAAAACTACTCTGATTGGAGGAGAGCGCGCTAATAGCAGAAATCGTTATTTTGACAATCTAACGATCACGTTATAAGAAACAGAATATGGCCGCTGGGCAGTTACAGAACTAAGATGTGTGTCAAAATATAGAGATTGTAAAGCAATTATGTGTCGAAGAAGTAAATATAATATTTATCTGCTTGGGTCGGTAATATATTTATAGGAAGTTCCAATCACAGTGCCATGCTGAGTTACGAAAATATTAATAATGAATTAACTAGGGTAATTTTTACCCGATTGTCACTGCTTTCTTGATTCCTTTAGAAATATTGGAAAATAATCGCAAACTTAGTGTCCTAGTGGTGTCAACGAAATCATATTATCGTGAAATATGCAAGTATATACAGTAGCCCTAGTGTGAGTTTTTTTAACATTTACTTTCGCGTTAACTTTACTACTGCGTTAACATTTTGACAAATCACACGCTCGCATTTTTCTTTCTCAAAATTTCCGCTTGGAGCGCTGAACTATTTCCCATACAAATTTTAGTTAACTCAAACTCAAAGTAATAGTTAGAAAACTCACACTAGGGGTACAGGTGAAATTTTCAAGTGAGCATTCAAAGCCAAATCCTAAACTACAAGAAATAGCAAAACATGCTCAAAGGAGTCTCAGGACCGATTTCGATTAATACTAAAATTGCAACATTATATTTTTTTTTTATATTCTCCTATCCGGGAATCAATCCAGGAAAAATTCACCCTGTATACCTACATATAGAAAGAAAGAAAGAAAAACTTTATTAATCTTACAAGCAACAAGATTACAAAATATACCTAAAATATAGTTACATTTGCTAGGAATGTAAAACAACTGATTCAGTTATACACAAAATTATAGATGACCTACAAAGTCTTACTTGTTCAAAGAGACAGTGAATCAGAACATGCCATCTGAATATAAACAATATTTCAAATGTAGCTATGTTGTAACAACTTTCACTTGGCATTACAGTTATTAGTCACATTGTAAGCTACACATTTACTTAAACTTTACATACTTTTGATTTAGGATTAACTTTATTAATGTTTATGTTCATAACTATTTCAGGTCAGGGGTGAAATGTTTATTTTTAATTAATAATTATATAAATTTTTTAATTAGAATATTTCAATCCTGGTGGGCAATTCTCGCGCTTTCGACATTCATCTCGATTCGAGATTTTTAAACAAAAAATTACTTAATAGTCATTTTTCGTTCAATATTTATATATTTATTATTTATTAATTAATATTTATTATTTACTTCGTTTAATGTTCGATATTTTTGAACGAAAAATGGCATATTTAGTCATTTTTCGCTTAAGAATCTCGAAAGCGCGAGAATTGCCCACCTGAACTAAAATTGGCACTATTATTTACCAGTGTTATGTTTATATGCCAAAAGCAAATATACATATTTATTTATCTTTAAATAGATAATATATTTATCTACTGCACTTATAAAATGTTTAATTTGTGTTTGTGTATTTAAATTTGTGAATTATTCTTACCTGAGAATTTCGATTTAAAGCTAAATCAAATTCATTTGAGATTCTATCAAAGTGACTTTTGCTCTCTTTTACTCCTTTGAAGTCTCTGTAAAGTGAAATCTCAAATAGAAAAATATTCTAAGGCTGTACTTTGAACTAATATATAAGTACTTTAAGGCTTTACTGACCAAATCAAAAACCTTTTCTCATGATACCATGTGTCAAACAATTAACTTATCCATACAAACTAGTAATATTAAAATAACTAAACAATGTGGTTCCATGGGAAAAGTTTATCAGTGGAGCCTCATATTAACTAAAATACAACCATTAAAGGTAAACAGGTAAAGGTTAATAGATTCATTAAAGTATCTTTTATATTATCAAAATATCATTCTTATACAGGGTCAATTTTTGAAGTGTGCCTTCAAGGCCAAATCCTATACTACAAGGAATATCGAAAAATGCTCAAAGGAGTCTCGGGGCCGATTTTGATAAAAACTAAAACTGCATCATTGGGTTTTTGAAAAATTTATTCTCCTAGCCGGGAATCGAACTGGTTGATTTTAAAAAAAAAGTCATGCTGTATTATTTATTACACCAGCTGTTAGTGTCGCTTATAAAAACTAAAACTGCATCATTAGATTTTTGAAAAAAAATATTCTCCTAGCCGGGAATCGAACCAGTTGTTTTGAAAAATAAAGCCATGCTGTATTATTGCACCAGCTGATAGTGACCCTTATAAGTATCAAATTCTGGTAAGTAATATTAGACGGTAAACTAAAGGAAAGTGATAATTTTTAAGATAATATGTAAAAAAAATTAAACCCTAACTAATAAACGTAAGAAAAAATAATTCCCCTATGTATTGAAAATAATAGCATTTTTTTCGAATATGATAGCTATTATTTTCAATACATAGATGAATTCTTTTTTTTTTACGTTTATTTAAAAAAATATTATGTTGTTTTCAATGAGGATGGGTTTGAAGAGCATTATTTTATACAATTTAATTAGTCGGTAAAGTATGATATATATATATATATATATATTTAATTAATTTGAGCACTTTCCTTTAGTTTACCGTTTAATATTACTTACCAGAATTTTATACTTATAAGGGTGACCCTTCTCACCTGATCAGCTTGTGCAATAATACAGCTGTTGTTTTTTTTTTTCAAAACAACTGGTTCGATTCCCGGCTACAAGATTTTTTTTTCAAAAATCTAATGATGCAGTTTTAGTTTTTATAAGCGACATTAACAGCTGGTGTAATAATACAGAATGACTTTTTTTTTCAAAATTAACCAGTTCCATTCCCAGCTAGGAGAATATTTTTTTCAAAAATCCAATGATGCAGTTTTAGTTTTTAATAAAATCGGTCCCGTAACTCCTTTGAGCATTTTTCGATATTACTTGTAGTTTAGGATTTGGCCTTGAAGGTACACTTGAAAAATTCACCCTGTATAAGATTAATATTTATAAAAAATATAACTAAATTATGCGCTACTTGCCTAAAACTCTACAAAATGTGTTACAACCACAAAAAACCACGGCTAAAGTGCAGAGGCTCTACCTTGGGTTTGCGCATTGTAGCAACGAAACGTATTTGTATACGTATACGTGAGGAACAATCAATAGGGCCGCTTCATTTTTAGTAACAGGATTGAATAAAGCGACCCTATTGGTTGTTGCTCACGTAAACGTATACAAATACGTTACGTTGCTACAATGCGCAAACCCATGATAGAGCCTCAGACCAACCAAGTTATCAGTGAAGTGGGCAGAGAACCCAACTAAAGAGGAAGGCCACTGTGTTGAAATGTCATTTGATTACCAGTGTTACATATCATGCGAAAGCTATAAAAATGAAGCTGGGAAGAGAAAGGTAAAACATTTTTGATTAAGTTTTTATTATTAGATTTATAACAATGTTAACAAAAGCTTTTAGTTTACAGTTAAGTTGGATAATCTGTACATAGTTTGAATTTTGACAGTCTTGTTCTTTTTGCAATATGTGACAAAGGTCATAAATAAATATTTTTTTCTTAATTGCACATTATTTTAAAGCCTCAATGACGTATAAGTGAATAATGGAAGTAAATTACATTATGTGTTAATATAATCATAATAATAAATAAAAAGTTCAAAACTTACACTCTTAGTAAAGCATTGAGATTCTTTAGCACAGTTCTAGACGCCTGGTCCAATAATATGGAGTGAAATTTGTTCATTTCTTCAATTGAATGTATTATCTTATTTACTGCAGCCATAACTGGAGGATCATCGCAAAAATTTCCACTGAGATCCCATAATGCATTTGCAAAAGATCTACAATAGAAAACTTACTTTATTAACACTAGAGTACACGTGTGGCCTACTATAGTAGACCATGATAACATATTTAATTGCAACTTTTGTATTTCGCGCGCTAGTACGTTGTGCCTCAATCTATTCCTCCCATAGACAATTACACGTAAGGTCAGTGTGCGTGTGACACCGGCGCCTATGGGTGGGTCGACATTAATTAATACATTAATTTTGTAGAAAATATTAAAAAATTGTCTAATTTTGTGTTTTATTGGTTAGGGTTTGTACTTATATTGCAATTTTTTCTTATTTTTTCGTAGATTTATCATCATGATCGACGCGCAAGTTAAGAGATGGCTACCTGGGGCCTGACCAAAGAACACGGTCGCCAATCGAATCGCCACATTGATCGATAAAAATGTATAGAAATTTTATCCCATACATTTGGCTTTCGATGGGTATTTCGATTCGATTATCGATTGGCTCTTTGGTAAGGCAGATCCTGAAGATGACATCATTGAAAGCGACGAGGGTGAAACAGAACCGTTGCCTGATTTGCAAGCTTTGGTTGAAGAGTCTTCTTATCTAACTAACTTACAAAGTAACAGTGACCAGAAAGAAATGAATGATTTTACTTCAGAAGATAAAGTGCCATTATTCAATTTGGGGAGATTTTTACAGGGCGGCGTCTATGCTACAAGAAACGGTACTGTTTGGAATAAAGAAATGCCACCATCAACTCGTTCTGGACCTCAAATTATCCGTACAATACTACCAGGACCTAGAGAAGAAGCGGCGAAAAATGCTACAGAAGCATGTTTCATGTTTTCGAGCTATTTTTTTCCGAAGATATCTTGGAGATTTTAGTAAACTGCGCTAATAAATATATTGACACTATAAAAGACAAATATCAGAGAGAAAGAGATGCAAAATCTCCAGATTTAATGGAAATAAAAGCGTATACGTACAATACTACCAGGACCTAGAGAAGAAGCGGCGAAAAATGCTACAGAAGCATGTTTCATGTTTTCGAGCTATTTTTTTCCGAAGATATCTTGGAGATTTTAGTAAACTGCGCTAATAAATATATTGACACTATAAAAGACAAATATCAGAGAGAAAGAGATGCAAAATCTCCAGATTTAATGGAAATAAAAGCGTATATTGCTTGTCATTGGAGTGTCACGGTCTGGACGGCGCAACCTAAAAGATGTAAAGAATAAGCCAGTGCCTTTGGATAATTCCAAAGGCACTGGCTTAGAGCTTGTTTATGCTACAATGTCAATGAACAGATTCCGATTTTTATTACATGCATTGAGATTTAATGATGTCAATGATAGACAACAACGCCGAGAACTTGATAAAACGGTACCGATCAGACAAATCGTCGAAATATTTGTCACTAAGTACGGTAGCAATTATACACCAAGCAACTATGTGACGTTGGATGAACAACTTGTCGGATTTAGGAGTCGCTGTGGATTCATTATGTATATTTATTAATGTATTAATAAGCCCGATAAATTTGGGATAAAGATATTTATGGTTGTCGACAAAAGTTTCCTTATGTCTACAACTTTGAAATATGTCGTTGCACAACCAGGGGCCTTATACCGAGTTTGCAACCGTTAAACACGACAAGACATTGCGTAAACTATAAATATTGAAATTGAAGTTCTATTCCAATTGTTATATAGTCTGTATTAGTATGGCTATAATAATGCCGCAATCTTAAACAAGTTTGAATATGTTTGGAGCATTGGAATTTCAACTCTATAATTAACAGGATAGAACTTCTATTTAAATATTTATAGTTTACGCAACGTATTGTCGTGTTTAGCGGTTGCAAACTCGGAATAAGGCCCCAGATGGTCCGTTTTAAAAGTCAAACAAAGTGAATGATGTTGTTCACCCGGTTCTCGAGCCTCTTTACGGTTCGAGTTGTAACGTAACTACTGGAGATAAAACGGATAATGGGTTGGCCGGTTATTCGGCAAGCTACGAGGCCGGAACGCCGGATATCGGCTGCCGAATATACGGCCGTTTACATGATTTGAATATAGGCGCGATGAACGAGATCGGTAATATTCGGGCGCGTTCGGGTGTTGTCGGGACGACTCGGGGGTGTTGAATCTGGATCATCACGAATGTTATGCTAAAAAAGTATATTGTCTTAATTTGATGTCTGTCATAATATGTCTAAAAAAAAACTACAATTTGTCACAATATAATCTGTTTATTTATCCAATTCCATCAGGTTATGAGCCCCATCCTGAGAATAAACGTAGTGATCAGAAAAATACGGTCTATTTAACAATGTCTAAATCATATAATATTGAGCCGTTGAAAAAGGAAAATTACGATACCTGGTGCGTGCAAGCACAGGCGGTTCTGATCAGAAAAATACGGTCTATTTAACAATGTCTAAATCATATAATATTGAGCCGTTGAAAAAGGAAAATTACGATACCTGGTGCGTGCAAGCACAGGCGGTTCTGATTAAAAATGAATTGTGGGATTATGTGCGTGGTAAAGCAACACAACCCGTAGACGAAAATGAGAAAAATATATATGACAAAAAGGATTTGTTGGCTCGTTCTGAATTGATGCTTATCATATCACCATCTGAACTAAAACAAGTGAAGAATTGTAAAACCTCAAAAGACGGAAATTCTGAAAGCAACCTATCAAAGTCAAGGTCCTGCTAGAAAAGCCACATTATTGAAGCAAATCATATTGAAGAAAATGGGCGCAAATGAGGATGTAAGAGATCATTTAAATAATTTTATGGATATAATTTTATGGATATATTTTATAGTAGATAAATTAAAAGACATGGAAATTGACATTAATGCTGAATTACTAAGCATCATAATGTATGTGTATAGTTTACCAGACACTTTTGAAAACTTTAGAATAGCTATAGAAGCAAGAGATTCTTTACCATCACCAAATGATTTGAAAGTAAAAATTATTGAAGAGAGTGAGGCTAAAAGAAATAATGTAGAAGCATTCTATAGTAAGAATCAAAAGAAATGGTCAAGAAAGTCAGAGTCTGAAGAAAATAAAATATTTATGTTTAAATGTCACAAATGTCATCAAAAAGGACATAAAGCGGCTGACTGTCACAGGAATAAAAAATATCATTCGAATATGGTCGAAGAAAAATGTTTATCATCCGACACGCAGATAAATAAATATGAATGGTGCATAGATAGTGGGTGTACCACTCATATGTGTAAAAATTATGAATTATTTAACAAATTAGAAATAAGTAATAATAATAATGTCCTAAAGCTAGCTGCTGAAAATCAGACGACTACAGTGAATGGTAACGGGTGAAGTAACATTGCATCCTACAAATAGTAGTGATATGAATTTGTTGAATACCCTGTATGTGCCTAGTTTAACAACGAATTTAATGTCAGTTGCAAAACTAACTGAAAATGGAAATACTATAACATTTAACAAGGAAAAGGCATTAATAAAAAATAAATATGGAAAAATATTATTAATAGCTAATAAGAATAACTGACTGTATTACTATAAAGATAAGGTAAATGGAGAATATGCACGAAAAATTGAGATGACTGATATAAATCAATGGCATAAGAAATTAGCTCATGTTAATGAATGTGATTTAAAAAATGCATTGAAATATGCAGTTGTGAAGGGATTAAAATTTAATATAAATGAAAAATTAAATGAATGCGAAACCTGTATACAAGGAAAAATGACCAGCGGGGTGAGAAGGAACTTTATTTAACACTTTCGCTTTCGTAAGTGGAATCGTTTTCGTCTTATCTATGGCTAGAACCTGTATGAATAATATACGGAAGTGTTGTAACAGATCATGTAAATTATTAAAACTGTACCATAATTCTTTCGATTAAACTTTAGAAAAGAGATAAATATCAATTATTCGTTTCTTTGAAGAATTCAATCGAAAAATCATCAACCTAATAATTTTGAAGATGTATTAGAGCACTTGAGTATATTACTCATACATGTTCTGACCATAGACAAGACGAAAACGATTCCACTGACGAAAGCGAAAATGTTAAATAAAATTCCTTCTCACCCCGCTGACTCCCGTTTAAAACTTCAAATGTAGAAAATAGAACGTCACAACTGCTTGAAATAATACACTCAGACGTGTGTGGTCCGATGAAAGAAGAATCTCCACGAGGTATGAAATATTTTGTAACGTTTATAGATGAATATTCTAGATATTGTCGAGTATACTTTATTAAACAAAAGAACGAAGTTTTAGAAAAAATTATCGAGTATAAGAACGAAGTTGAAAAAAAAAACAATTTTGAAATTTTTCTGAAAAAGTGTGGTATACAAAGAAGATTAACGACACCATATACACCTCAACAAAACGGCATGGCCGAAAGAAAGAACCGAACGCTAATCGAGAAGGCGAGATACATGATGATTGAATCAAATGTCCCAGAAAAGTTTTGGGCAGAGGCTGTTTTCACAGCGAACTATCTAACAAAAAGAATACCTACCAAAACAACTGATTACATTACTCCTTTTGAGAGATGGGTTGGAAGGAAACCATCTGTTAATCATTTGTATGTATTTGGTTCAAAAGTACACATTTTACAAAAAGTAAAGAGGCGAGGAAAGTTTTCGAAAAAGACTGAAGTCGGAATATTTATGGGATACTCTGAAATAAGAAAAGCTTATAGAATATGGAGTCCTAGAAAAAATGACATTATAGGTGCTAGAGATATAAAAGTAATGAATAAAATGTTTTATAAAAATGAAGATAACAACAATAAAAGTGAACAAGAACTTGATTTAATAAAAACTATTAAAATACATCATGAAAATGAAGATGATAATAATATAAATAAAGAAACTGTAAATAATGATATAATTCCTATTGAAATGACTACATGTGAAGATCAAGAAGAACCGTTGAATACTCACACTGAAGAAGCAGAAGAATTATCAGAGACTACAACTGAAAACAATACTGAAAATATATATTTAGAAAGATCTGAGAGGAGCAGACAACCACCAGTATGGAATGTAGACTATGATATGACATGTTTATGTAATGAAAATGAGTCTGAATGAAATGAAGCTATTAAAGATGAAATAAAAGCACATTTAAAAAATGATACATGGAAAATAATAAAAAAAAAAGATAATCAAAATGAAATAACAAATAAAATGATATTAAAAGAAAAACTTGGATCAAATGGTCAAGTTGTAAAGAAAAAAAGCTAGATTGGTAGCACGGGGATTTTCACAAATACCTGGAATAGATTTTAACGAAACATTTGCTCCAGTTTCAAGATTAAGCTCTATACAAGCGCTAATCGCTGTTGGAGGTGAAAACAAAATGAAATTCAACCAACTGGATGTAACGACAGCATATCTAAACGGAGAAATAAAAGAAAATCTTATAATGGAAAAGCCAAAGAATCTAGAGAAATATTTGTGTGATATAATGATTGATGAAAGTTGTAATGAAGATAAAAGTATTTTTAATAAAGCCAGAGAAATGTTAATGAATTTGAATAAACCTGGAACAAAAAAGGTATGTAAATTACAAAAGGCAATTTATGGGCTGGTCGCGAATGGTATCAGAAATTAGATGAAGTTTTAAAGAAAATAGGTTTTGAATCTTCTAAAGCAGAACCTTGCATCTACATTATGTCGAAAGGGCGAGATAAAATAATGATCGCCGTATACAGGGTTACAGAAAAAGTCGTGCTAGATCCGTTCAGGGCGTGGAGTACCCATCAGTTCTGACTTATTTCTCTATGAAACACCCTACCCTAAATTTAACCCTTTTTGAGATTTTCGACTTTTAATTTTTTTATTGAAAATTGCCGATTTTTGGGCTACTAAAATTAATTTTGTTTATTTTGTGTGCGTTATTATTATTATTATTGCATTTTTACAAGTGTAATAAGATGCTTTAGGACGTCATTAAAATAGTGCATAAGTTAATTAAATAGGCCGTAGTAGACAAGTGAAAGTTAAGAAATTACAAAAATAATTAGCAAGTTTTTTTTTCTCTAAGGGATATCTAAAAAAAATATTATGCCAGTTGTTCGGCAGATGTATTTTAAAATATCTACGTATCATAAGCTATCTAACGAGGTATAACAAACTAGAATTTATATTACATTTCGTGGCAAAAATTTAGTTTGATAGTCGACAGTGGGAAAGAAAGTTAATACTTAGCCCTTAAAAGTAAAGTAAAACAATAGGTAAGTAAGAAATGTTATTTATTAAATCAGGTTTTCACACAACTTTTTCTTACTCTACAGTTCATGTTCAACATGGCCGCCTCTGTTTCTAACACATTGTCGCATCCTTCTACAGAGACCAGTCTTCACTACTCCAGTTGTCAACGTTGTCCTCATTTGATTTGCTGCATCCACAATCCTTTCTCTTAATTCTTCACAGACGAATTGCTTGCTGTAGACAAGACTTTTCATACGCCCCTACACATGAAAATCCATGGGGGTTAGGTCCGGAACGGCCCACCTCGTCCTTTCCATTTGTTTGGATAATTTGTGTCCAGCCAGTCTCTGACACTTCTCCTAAAATGGGCAGGGCAGCCATCTTGTTGGAACCACACGTCCCTGATCAAGTTGAGTGGCAGATCATCCAGCAAATCATTCAAGTCTCCTCTGAGAAAGTTTTCGTAGCTTTCTCTATTTAGATTGTCCGGGAGAAAGTAAGGTCCAATCAAATGATTGGAGATGATATGATATTAGTGATTGGATTTTTTGCTAAATTTTGTGCTGCTTGCACAAAATTTAGCAAAAAATCCAATCACTAAGAAAAGGTCAAAGCACATAAATATTAGAGAACATTTTATTAGAGATACAGTGAAGGAAAATATTATAGAAATTAATTATAAAAAGTCAGAAGAGTTAGAAGCTGATTTGTTCACAAAAGCCCTGCCTGGGCCACGACTTAAGATGTTGTTGAAGAAACTTGGAGTATATGGAGTTTCCACAGATATTTGTGAGGGCGAGTGTTGAATCTGGATGATCACGAATGTAATGCTAAAAAAGTATATTGTCTTAATTTGATGTCTGTCATAATATGTCTAAAAAAAAACTGCAATTTGTCACAATATAATCTGTTTATTTATCCAATTCCATCAGGGGCTGGGGGCGTTGGATTGATATTGCGCATGTCAGTTTGTGTTTGTTTCTCAGTTCGTTTGTTTATTTATCGATCAAATCAATCGCAGTTACGACCCATACATTTGGTGGTCAGTTAATTTGGATCAGTACCCACAGTTGTCAAGGTTTGCTAGAATTTATCTTTCAGCACCTGGCAGCGTTTACAGCGAAGGGCTATTTTCAGAAATTGGTCTGGTATACGAAGCTAAGCAGAGTCGCCTGTATATAACTTATTATATTGTTTGATTTGCAATGATATTTTTTTTCAATTTTACTATCTGTTATCCGGCCAGATAGTGAAAACACAGTTACCGGATATCCGTTTCATCTCTAATAACTACTTCACAAATCTACCATTGGCTAATGAATTGTTGAAACAGAAAATTACCATTGTGGGAACTATGAAATTCAACAGACCCGAAATTCCATTACAATTCAAAGCTTCCAAGACAAGACCAATCAACAGCTCAGTATTTGGATTCCAAAAAGATTCCACATTAGTGTCAAAATAATAAAGTCGTTAATTTTGTTGTCTACAATGCACTAGACACGGCGATCGACCCTGATACTGCAGAAAAAATCTATAACCATAATAAATGTGGTGTAGAAGTTTTAGACAAGATGTGTAAGCAATACAGTGTTGCTAGAAACTGCCGCCTTTGGCCACTTACAATATTCTTTGATCTGTTGAACATAGCAGGCATAAAGACCTTAGTTATCAACCAAATGAACAACAGTCAAACAAAAATTGTCAGGCGCAACTTTATATACAATTTGTCTTTCAATCTGATAAAACCTCTTCTCTCTTGGCTTTTCACAATTTACACGTTACCTCAAACACTGAAATTTAAAATCGAAGAGCTTTTGGGTGAACCACCCCAGATACAGCACAATCTAACACAAAAGAAGGGAGGAGTTGGCAGATGCACACTTTGCTCAAGAAATGTAAACAATCTACAAAAAAGTGGTATTTAAATCCTGCAATAAATGGATTTGCCGCCATTTAAGCTGTTGTATGTTCTCAGTATTATGAATCTTAGAATTAATAAGTATATATATTTTTTTTTTATTTTGTTAAGAAATTCCTTATGTGTGCCATATTTTTGTTAATTTTTTAAATATTTTCTATTTTAAAAAGCAAATTGATGCTAAAACTATATTCCTATCTTAACACTGATAAATAAAGAACTGATACTAAATACTATTTTATTTATATAGTAAGTTAACAAAAAATAAACATATTTTAAACTGTCTACTATAAACGGCACTCGTTTTAAAAAAAACTGGCGCTTGTTCTGTATTGTTAAAGGGTTTATCTAAACTTTATAATGTAGGATATTTAAACCAACTTATTTCCTATTTTATAAATAAGGCATCAATCATCTAATTTTCCGTTCACAATACACATGGACAAGTTTGATATAAAAGACAAAAGCACTTGATCCAGTACAAAAGAGAGATAGTTTAACCATATTTTATTTCATATTTACTTGATTTGTGTTTCAAATATTTTGTTCATATTGTAATGTTTTAATAATTTATTTAAAATACTTTATTGCACTAAATTACAAAATCACCACAACAAGCTCTCCACTTGTTAGGTGTTGCCTACGAATACCATCAGCGAAATGAGGACTGGTTAATCCCTCTGCTGGATACCCTGAGGCCGTTTTAACGGTTCTCGGGAGCCAAATAGGCACCCATGATGGTATATATTTATTTATTATTTTATTTAAATTACAAAATAAAATTGTACATAGGCAAACTTAATGCCTTAGGCATTTTCTACCTTTAAGAGAGTGAAAGATTATGCATATAATAATTTGTACTGTCAGTTACAATATTGTGTTGTTATAAAAAAATAATTACCATTTAAATAAAAATTAAAAAAAGGTTTACATTGGCTCTACAATGTATAAATACACTTATGGTCAAAATATAATAGACCACAAAAGATCTAAGTAATTAACTCATTTATAGTTTATAATGCAGTTCTTTTTTCCTCAACAAAACATTAGATAAGTAGGTAAATGGGCATCTTGGGCATTGTTGCAAACCTGTTAGTTTATAATGCAGTTTAGATGAATATTTTTTAGATTTAAATCTATACTATTTACTCACCCCCTGTGAGTCATATATATTTTTCCAGTTTCCACCATAACTGCACATGCTTTTAACACTTTCTCCAGTTTCTGTTCCAATGTGTCTATGTTCGCCTCTTGGGTTTCCAATTGTTCTCTAAAAATATACATTGACTTTTGTTTATATATAAATAACCAGTAATATATCAAATTAGAGTAAGTTTACATTTCACTTTCAACCTATATTAGTGTAATCGGTTTAGTTTCATGAACAATACCTAAATTTTGGCGAATCCCTAAGGCATTCATCGAAATCTATAAAGGTTTTCATAGTTAAATAAACCACATATACACTATTATTATTAATCTTCCATACTTCCCATTTTAGATTTACAATTTATAACATAGATTAATAATATATATACTAATTTATAAAATAAAATAATTCAAAGAAACAGTGTTGCCAGACAGTTTCACAGAATCACAGATGATATAGGAGAGCACAGAATGAGGAGTTTTCCAGTAGTTATTATTTAACGCAACAGATGGCGTTTAGTCGCTATCTACAAAAACTGTCAAATTAGTTAGTGGTAGCATATAAAATATACCCAAAATTTAGGGTAAATATAAGTAAATACCTTTATACGTATAATTTATAAAATTTACTTAACTTTGTTTAATATACATAATATCCTGAGCACTTTGCCTTACGGCACCAACTTAAGTAATATTTATTCTTTTAAATATCATCATTTAAGTAATTAAATTTAGATTTCTAAGGTATTTGGTCTTTTTACGAAGTTTTTCTTGACAGGGTATCTAATAAAGGTTATAGAGTGCAAAAATATAGAGTAAGTAGATACATACTAAAGTGACAAAATATGGTAAAAAATATAACACGCCTTGCAATACCAAAATTTAGTATTAAGTCAAAGAGTATTTAGAGTCTATATAAAAATATAGAATACCTAAGTATAGAAACAGCCTTTTTTGACAGTTTTTGTAAATATCTCTCCTGCTGCCATCTAGTGAAATATTTTGGAACCGTCTAAAAGAAAACTCCTCATTCACAGACAGAATTATCATAGGGCCCGTTCGTCTTGGGAATGATATATGTTCACATTAGTTCACAATGAACATAATGACATTATGCAAACTTGCGTTTTTTTTGGTTAATTTCAATCACAATGCCACAATTACCACTATCCAAATCGAACGCAATTGTTATCATGAATCTATCAACTGTCACCTGTCAAATAAAATATAGGTTAAATCATACAATCCACTAATTTTATATGCGAAATCTTTCTAAAATCATTTCGATTTAAAATAAAATAAATTTGTTCCTAAAAATATAAGACGGCTGCGACGTTTAAAACAACAACACTGTCACAACCACAAATGTCAAAATATGTTCACAACGCCTCACCTATCGACTGGGGTCATTGTGATCAGGGGCCTTACCAAAGAGCCAATCGATAATCGAATCGAAACACCGATCGAAAGCCAAATGTATGGCATTTGACGTTTCCAATCGATCAGGCTCTACCCATAGACTAAAATTCCTATACATTTTTAACGATCGATGCGGCGATTCGATTGAGGCCCCAGTTCACGATAGCATTCTGGGCCAAAAAAAACGGGCATTGCCCAAATCGCTCATTTTAAAATTACTAGTTTGTATGGAGAAGGCAATATTTTTTTTTATTTGCGGCACATGGTTCCATGGGAAAAGTTGTTCGTATTAATCAGTAGAACCTCATAATAGCCTAAAGTACATCCTTTCAAAGTCACCATGTATATTATTATTCTAAGAATTAGGTTCTGTGTGGTAAGTATGTGATATTTTTCATAGATTGTGTTTTTATATATTATACTGGTATAGTGGGAGCGATCAATAATGTTTAACAACAATTTATTGATCTACTCCCCAACATCCAATAACATTGTCAACTTTAGTTTAATATAATAATATACTAATATATTTAAAGTAACAAAGAGCCTTACTACTGACTACATATAAAGGAACAAAATTTTTATTTTGAAAATATAGATGAAACTAATTTAGTTTACTTTTAAAATAATTGACTAGTTTTAAAGATATTAATATTTTAAAATTAAAATCTAAAAAATCTGCGTGACATAAAAGAATAACCAAATGTACATTGTATAATATTATTCAATGTTAATTCATTTATCGATATGACTTATTGCTAATGCGATGCGAACAACACTCATTTTAAGCGAAGCAGACAAATGTCGGATTTGTTGGTTGACTGATCCAATTTTTGAATGGGAATGTGAAAAACCGTCGGTCGCTTGGGTTGATCGACAGATTGTAATAAACGCTTTTGTGAATTTTGTGTAAATAAAAGAATATTAATTACAAATAATATTACATACCTACATATAAAGTAACACCACCCTTTTGAAAATTTGATGTCGTAGACAGTAGATTGCTTTTGACTGACTGTAGACTGAAAACTGAGAAATAGGACGTCTTTTTTTAGTTGCGTTCTCTCGAGACGTATGGTTGGATTAAAAGACGTTGCTTAGCCTGAGCCATTGCTTTGAACTACCAAATTTATTTATTTTCATATGCAGTTTGATATCGACTAAGCATTAACAAGTGCTTAGCAAAACAACTGATTAATCCGGCCTTTAGACTCGGTCTGGCAAAAAAATCCGTATACAACTAGTTTTCATAACGCACGATACAACAATTTGTGCCTGTGATTCATTGACGTAAATATCTATGCTGTGATTTGACAGAGGGGAAATAATGTGTATGCGCCTTCTCATTATAATTCTACGGTATGGCTACTCAATGCATGCATCAGATTCATTTTCTGTCCGCGCAAATATGATCACGTCACACCTTATCGAGATAAGCAGAAATGGTTTAGGATTCGAGGTAGGAGAAACAGCAGGGTTCTCTGCCTGCTCTACTCTTTGTTAAATGAACCTAATACTTCCAAATACCTCAAGGATAGTTTGCTATATTATTCTGTGCTGTAATATTTGCTATTTTATTATTATATATGTATATTATTAATATAATTTATGATATGTATGTATATTTTTATGCTCTATTTCTTAAATGTATTTTACTGCACCCATTTTACCTACTTAATTTGTCCCAAAGGTTTGACTTGTAGAGAATGCCCAGAATTTTTTTTTTTAATAAAAATAACTAAATGGGCTCGCTAAAAATGATAAATTGATTATTTGAGATAACACAAACACCGTAATCACTGCGTAAATGCTACACTTCTCACATTAAATATCACTATACTACTATATAATAATAAATATCACTATATAGAATGATTATTCTACAAAATTAGTACACTTTTGCACAATAATATTTAATAAAATTAAATATAAAAAATGTAACAAAAACAGGCGTCTACAGTCATCGGGCTACCCTCAAGGAATCTAGATTTGGGGGCTTAGCATATAACCACATTGATATATTTCGCCCGTCGATTTATCGAACACATCGATGCTGTTGTGCTTAGCACAGAACTCTGTGGTGCTAAGGCCCTTGGTGTAGATAAACCATCAATTTCGACAACATCTGTGATAGTTAAAAAACCGTCAGGAAAAAAGAAAAAAAAAAATAGCTGGGGCCATAGAAATAGAAGGAAAGCTGCGGAAAATTCAGGCCACTGAACAAATAAGTACAAAGTCAAAGGTCTCTATGAACCATAACGTCTAGTCTTCAGTATTAGATTAAAAATAAAAACCAAAAAACAAAGTTTCAAGTTCAATACTTAAGTTTGTCTAGAAGATATTGTCACGAAGGGCCACTCACGACATTTCGCCTCGCCTGTATTTTCTCTCAGGCCCCTGCGGCTACATTCTGTTTCTTATAACGTGAGCGTTAGATTGTCAAAATAACGAATTCCGCTTTAAGCGCTCTATCCTCCAATCAGCGGAGATTATAAATTGGAGGAAAGCGCGCTAATAGAGATAATCGTTATTTTGACAACCTTCGATCACGTTATAAGAAACAGAATGTGGCCGTTGGTGACAATATCCCCTAGACAAGCTTAAGTATTGAACTTGAAACTTAGTTTTTTTGTTTTTATTTTAATCGAATACTGAAGACTAGACGTTATGTTTCATAGAGACCTTTGACATCTCTATATTTGAGAAAAATATACAAAAAAAATAATAATTCTATCCACAGTCAAAGGGCCCTTTCGTCTTGGGAATGAGACATGATCACAATGATCATGATGACATTGTGCAAACTTGCGTTTTTTTTGGTTAATTTCAATCACAATGCCACAATTACCACTATCCAAATCGAACGCAATTGTTATCACGAATCTGTCAACTGTCACTTGTCAAGTAAAATATAGGTTAAATCGTACAATCCACTAATTTTATATGCGAAATCTTTCTAAAATCATTTCGACTTAAAATACAATAAATTTGATTCTAAAAATATAAGACGGCTGCGACGTTTAAAACAATAACACTGTCACAACCACAAATGTCAAAATATGTTCACAACGCCTCACCTATCGACTGGGGTCATTGTGATCCGACATGTTTCTGTCCCAAAACTAACGCAAGCAAAATAGTCTTTGTTCAGTGAAATAGTCTATCTAATCTGTGATTTGCATTTTGTTTTGTTGATTTTCATATTTCAGTTGATTTGTCTATTTTTATTTCAGGTTTGCTTCAGTTCTGTCCTATTATTTTATTTTCTAAATTAAAACTAGGTATTTAATATTCCTTTGGTAAAGTATTGCATAACTAAATTAAATTGCAAGACTGTATTTTAATAATTGCGTTGATCATGGGCGATAGTACAAATGTAAGCAAAAAACGATCTTTACACAATGATCATATTTTGACTGTATTGTTGTGTTCAATTGCAATACCATTATCTATGTCACTATGGATTATCAATCTTATTTATGCCCGGCTAAAGGATTCTGAAGGTTTCGATGGTAAGATTTGCAATGTTCGTCAATCAATTCTATTTACACCTCTGTATAGGGGGGTGTAACTATGATACCGTCAAATACCGTGAGATCTCGGTCCCGAGTTGAAATCTAAAATGACGATACATATAAAAAAAATTAATTTCTTTTTTTTTTTTTTGTAATTTATCAGATACTCTAACTATGCAATAGTCAATTCAAACAATGCTCACTTTTTGTGTTAAAATTATTGTTCTCCATGTCAACTTGAACACAATCTCACAGTATCGGATTTAATGGTTACCCTGCTGTAATAATAATATTTAGTTTTGATAATAATATTTAATCAGTACATCACATTATAAAAAATATTCATGTTCCTCATATTTTATGATTTGACATTTTAGTTTATGTATTATTTTCATATTTTACTAGCTTTGATCTGATTACACCCATGTTAATGATGTAGTTATTCTCACTTTGAGTATGTACCTATAGTTTACAATTAGCTGATTATAGGATAATATTATTATGTTTTAACCTTTGTCAATATATATACTATCTATATCTATTTATATAACCATTTTAGTGATGTAGCCCCAAAATGAATGAATAGATTACCTTACAGCCCTCTATATGTTTAATCTATACAATATATTTTTGTAGATCCTGAGATAGGTATGTTCATGCATACAAAGATATTTACATTCAGCTAATTAGTGCCACAAAGTCAAAGTCAAAAATATTTATTTCATGTAAACCTTTACAGGTATTTATGCAAGTCAAAAAAAAACTATAGTATAAGGTCTAAGTGTGCACTAGGTTAGGCTCATGCATGCATAAAAATAAATAGAAACATTATAGAATCTGAGACCGCGTGTCTCACATTGAAAACGGATATGCATTATATATAACTCTGTTAACAAAATAATAATTGAAAATATATGAAAGATATTAGTAGGTACATTATCATTCGAAGTAATTACTAATTATTATCTATAAAATTTACCTTGGCAAAATACTTATATATTAAAAATAAATATTATTTTATTATATTTGGATAAGGTAATAACAAGTTATTACCTTATCCAAATATAACAAATTACCTAATGTAGAATAAAAATAATATAATAAGCGATCGAGCTTTCGAAATATCGCAGAAAACACCAATAAGATCCTGAGACTTTTCCCATGAACTGAATATTTCCTCAATCAATCTAGTACTAGCATTTGTTGTCTAGAAGTCAATAACTCCTAAATAATGCTTTCAGAACCAATTGTGATATCACCAACCAGATGGCTATCAGCATGTTTTATTCCAATGATGATAGTAGTGTATGGCTACAGAAGGAAGAGTATTAACATAAGTGGATCCCTGTTAGGCTTCTTTGTTGGTTTTATTTGTACATTAAGCAGCTACTGCTTTCTTGGTTGTTTATTTACATTTTTCATAAGTAGTTCAAAGGCAACTAAGTATAGATCTCATTTAAAGAAGAAATTTGAAGAAGATTTTAAGGAAGGTTGGTATTGATTTGTTATTGTATTGCACACTTGTCATAGTGTTTGGATAGACTAAATAACCTACCTATAAACATATTTACAAATTGGTATAGTGAAACTGGGATCTACAACTTAATATCCTCCCTGAAGCAATTTTGTGGTGTTGTCAAACAAATGTACTTTTTTAAAGTTGAAACTCAGTGGTACCCACTAGGTTTTGAACCTGTAACCTAACAACTATAGTGGTTATAAGCAGTAAAGTTTAACTAATCTGGCTACCATGTGTATCCACATTAATTATAATATTATTATTATATTTTATTGCATAAGTACTAGTTATCACAAATTTTGGGTGCAATTATACCAAAACTTCACCTTTTCTTGAGAAAAAAAGCTTTTCTGAATATTTTTTAAATATTTTTAATAACGAAATACCAGATTCCTGAGATTCTTTATATGATTTATCTATTTTAATTAACCTAGAACTGTTTAATTTTTACCTATTCATTTACTTAATAATTTACAGGTGGTCAAAGAAACTGGGTACAAGTGCTATGTAATGGAGGTATGGTAGTACAACTTGGTATTCTTTATTTATTGGATGTTGGTAGCTCGGAGAGACCTATTGATTTTGAGAAAGATTACAGAGCATCATGGTTATCTATGGGAGTTTTAGGTATGTTTATGTAGTTATTTTTTGTTATAAAGAAAGATTTTTTATATTTTTTATTTAATTTTTTAAAAACTGGATTCACACTAATAAAGTTAATTGATACATTGTGTGCATTGTGAGTAACTTGAAATAAATTGATTGTATTTTTTAATTTTTTTTAAGTATGTATAAAATATGTATTTTAACTATTAAAATCTTCAATTTAAATTAAGATATATTTTACTTTATATTATTTATGTGATTTTTTTTTATTTGAACTTTAATTTTCAGGTGCATTTGCTTGTTGTAATGGTGATACTTGGGCTTCTGAATTAGGGACAGTCCTCTCAAAAGGTGACCCATACCTAGTAATAAATTTTAAAAAGGTTCCAAAGGGAACCAATGGAGGAGTATCAATTGTAGGCACTATTTGTAGTACAATAGGAGGCCTAGTTATAGGGATTACACATTATATAACTATTGTTTATTTTTCTGAAACATCCATGTTGTTATATGCTGCACCTCAATGGCCTTTAATTTTATATGGAGGATTGGCTGGGTTTTTAGGGAGTATGATAGATTCTTTTATGGGAGCTATATTGCAATATTCAGGTAACTTGTGTAATTAATTTTTTGCCTCTTTATTAAAACTTAATATTATTAATTAATTTAAAAAATATTTTTTTAGGTTTGGACAAAGATGGAAGAATAGTATCTCATTCTAGTCTTGCTGTAAAACACATTTGTGGACGAAATATACTGGACAACCATAGTGTTAATCTTATAACTACAGTTTTCATGGGAATCCTATTACCAACTATTAGTAAAACATTTTGGCCTTCATAATTTTATATAAAATCCTTATAAAATATAGTTTCTTATTAAATATAATAATAATTATATTAGATGATATAAAAAAAAACTGTAAATAAAGATGACAGTCCATAGTTATATGTAAATTTTAAAATCCTTAGTTAATTAATTATTATATAGGTTGTTATAAGTTTATGGTATACAGGGTCGAAAATCGATTAGGGCATGATGAATCTTAAACCTTGAAGATAATACAGGGCCCTACCGGTAAGCCCCATCGACCAACCGACCAACGCGTCGATGGATAAAAATCTATATATCTATCATATCTATGGGTAGAACTCGATCGACAAGAAACGTAAATCAAATGCAATTTGTACGTTTTTACGTACCTACGGTTTCGATCGATCGGTATTTCACATGGCTTTCTAGTAGTGCCCCTGAAAGAAAACCTTATCTCTTTATTTATGATAAATAATGTTAAATAAAACAAAACATAAGTTTAGTTATTTTTTTTTATTAATCCATAACTCCCATCACCCAGTGCCGGATTTATATTTTTTATGAGTATAGGCCACTTTTTTTCCGCCGCCCCATGTACCTTTCTAAAGAAATATTTGTAGTAAGGAAGGCACTAAAGTTAAATAAACGAATTAATTAGTCATTAAGAAAAAGCGTAAAAAGAGAAACAAGATATTTTTTATGAGACTTTTTTATAGCAAAATCATCTAGGTTACTAGGTATAATATTATTATAGTTTATGGTGTTTATTATCTTTGCTTATATGTAGAGAAGAGCTAAAAAGTTATTTTTTATAATTAAAAAAAAATAACTTTTTTTTTAAATAGCTAAAACAAGCTCTAGTAATGGCATCAAACATTTCTTGAGTCTTGCGTCCTACAGGTAAGAATTTGAGAAATCTCTCACATGGTTGTTCTCTATAACATATAGAATCACAAGTGTTAGATGATCTACGAGGAAATGTCCTGCATCCGGTGTAGATTCCACAATCAAAGAAAGGTACTTTGCTTTTTTATCTCATTACTGATGTAGGGTAGACCGGGGACAAAAGTAACAAGGTGCAATAGTAACATCGGCGATATTTCCACACATACACAACGCTTAAATGTGTGAGCGCCAGATAATGCGTCTAACGTGTCTACTCAACAGTAGGCGACGTGCTTTTTGTTTTTCGACCGCCAATAGTATATTTTTTTAGTCTGAAATAAGTTATTTTTATGTAGTTAATAAGGATTTATAGTTAAATCATTGTAATCACTTGTTTACTAAGGTGATTGACATCTATAATTGTTATAATTCCGCTGTTAAATTCCAATGGGAGTCTTACAAATTTCATATGTTCTCAAATTTGCTACTTGAGGACAATTGTAATGGTACAATCAACCCCGTGGTACAATTGACCCAATACTTTGGTTTCTTACCTTTTCAAATCATTAATGTATGCCTGTCTGGTAAATATGTCTTGCTAAGCGATATATAGGCCTGTTAGTACCTACTTTAAAGCTTGTATTTTTTTCCTATTTCGACCTATGTTCCTTGGGGAAAGTTGTTCAGAGGTTCTACAATGGGTTTGCGCATTGTAGCAACGTATCGTATTCGAATACGTATATGCGAGCAACAATCAAGGTCGCTTTATTTTTGGTAACAGGATTGAATAAAGCGATCCTATTGGTTATAGCTCACGTATACGTATTCGAATACGTTACGTTGCTATAATACGCAAACCCATGGTAGGGCCCCAGTTTCATGCGTAGGTTCATTTTTTAAAATATTGGCAGCTAGTATTTTATACCATATCTTGTTATTATGATAGCGTGTTCACTTAGTGAGCAAACGTGCGACATATTTTCATTTTCGATTTGCTTTTTTTTTAATTTTTATTCAGGGACCCGGTTGTAACACAATTGTAACTTCATACAAATAAGAAAATAGTTTTTTTATATGTTTTACTGTTGTTTCTCAACTAATATTAATACTCAGAAGTTGTATGTGGCCCAAAGCGTTCCTGCATTTACTTAAACTTAATTATTGTTTTGATTAAAGCTACTAACAAACTATATTAATTTTGTTGAACTTTAATATTGATTATTTAACAGGTTTATGAAAACAAGATTTCTTATAATTAAAGACTGATAGATAAGTGATTGAACTACACATGGAAGTAAATAAAAGTGGTAATATTCAGCTAATCTCTCTTTTATTGCCTTTTGAAATGTTATTACAATTGACCCATACTAGGGGTCAATAGTAGCAGTGAGACCCTTCGAATTAAAACTAGTTTTTTCTACGTTATATAAAATTTAAGTGTTATTCAGAAATAAAAGCTTAAAGACAATGAAATTAACCTAGAAACAAATGATCCAAACTGAATAATGCAAGCAAATTTCGTGTAATAGGTCATATTGCAAAAACTGTTACTTTTGTCCCTGCTCTACCCTATATCAGTACTTTTTCAGCCATTAAATAAATGAATTCGTCGCAGACAGTTTTCGACAATTATTCCCATACGCCACCACCATCTTCACCACCAGTGGTGTCAATCGACACGAATTTTGTCCCAATCGCCACCACTGGTGGCATTTACTTCTTCTATGTGAATTTTAATATATTTACAAATAAGTTTAGGTTCTTATATAATAATATAGGTATTTGTTTTATTTTCCTCTACTAGTTATTAACAAATAATTAAGATAATTATTTTTCGATGAAATAAATATAAATCATTCATTTGTTTAAGAGATATAGGTTAAATAGATAGATTAAATAGATGTTGTTGATATAATAATAAATAGATAAATACCATCACGGGTGCCTATTGCCACGGATTTCCATTTATTCTATCTATTTAACCTATATCAAACAAATAAATGATTCATATTTATTTCATCGAAAAAACCTTATCTAAATTATTTGTTAATAACTGGTAGAGGAAAATAAAACAAACACATTATTACATAAGAATCTAAATTTATTTGTAAATCTTTTTCAATTTTGAAATCTCTTTAAATTTCCTTCGTTAAGTTGGGTAATTAAGAAAGATAGATATTGTCGTGAGAGAGAGAGTGACAATGTTCTTATCTTAGCCGTCCATGGATCTCCGTGCGAAGCGTGGAAAGGAAAATGAACTGCAGCGTTCCCGGACTTGAGACCGCGAAGTAGGTTTAAAGGCCTTTTAACTCTCATCTGCACTGTGCCCACTACCATCTCTACTTAACCAAATACTATGTGATCCTGTTAGCGCCATCTTGGAAACACATTCCATAAAAGTACCGACGGCTGATTTTGGAGGGCCAAAATCCTTCAATATACTATGCAAAGACTTTGTTGGAATTTCTCATGCACCGACTTCCACTGCATAACGTTGAGTTTTAAAACCGTTTCTAGTAATTTCATTTGTGTAGTAACAAACTTCCCCCATAGTCGGCCTTTTATTCTGTACTTTTTAGTTTTTTTATTATTAATCATTTTTTAGTTTTATCCTTTCTCAAATGAGTATTTTGGGAGAAATGCAATCAGAGTTACTCAGCCTCATACCCCTAGTTGCGAGCGAGAATGCAGGATTTATGATTTAGAGTTTTCGTGTTGAGCTACTCGAACTGCAGCAATCTTCCAATCATTGAATCCTTGCTCGACAAACTGTGTCCTGTTCTCAATAGACCCCAAGGCCAAACAGGGTCAGTAGAATATCGAGCCTTTGCTATCCGAATAGAAGAAACAATTCCTTTCTTTAACTAGGTACAATAACAGTAGGTACCTAACTTAGGTTTATTAATTTTCGATAGAAATTAGTTTCTATAGGGATTTAACGTATTAGTACAAAAAACCAAGAGAAAACCAGTGAATTTTATTGACTGTTATCCTGTGAAATCAAGTCAGCGTCGTCTGAAATCCCCTAGGACGCTGCCGCCCCTAGGCCGCGGCCTATACGGCCTATTGACAAATCCAGGACTGCCATCACCAATTCTTCAAAAGTTGGCGCGTTAACTCAGGGCCGGATCTAGGATATCATTTTGGGGGGAAATTATAAGGGTTCCTGAAAAGTGTCGTCATTATGTTTTATCAGATGACTCAAATTGCCCCGCCCGGCTCTAAAGAAACTATATATTAGAGCGCTCGTGTTTATTTATAATGCCTCCAGATTCATCTAAATGCAAAATATCGGAGATCTAATGTGGTCGCAGTACAGCTTCGATCAACAATACAACTAAATAACGTGTCGACGCATAAAAAATGGCGCGCCAATTATCACCTCACGAAATGAGCAGATACTTCCATTAGTTGTCAGCAAGGAACATTATACTCTCTAAGTTAGTCAGCTACCGTCGACACGAGCACCATGGCGCAGCCTCGGCTGAGCCTAAGGAGCCGTGGTCTCGATTGACTCAACGGGACCGTCGAGCCGGATTGTCCATCCAGCTTAAAGGCTTCTTTCCTAAACAGAAAAAGCCAAATACCTATTCTAGAAATATTATCTAATGTTGCCAAATCTTGTCAACAAGACATTTTAAACAAAAGTCACGACGTGCAGCGGTATTAGATACATGTAGGTAATGATGACGGGAAGCACACCAAATGATAATAAACTAAGATTGGCTATTCTCCATCTGAAATAGCGGCGGTCTGAGTTATAGTGAATGTATAGCCATATAATTTATGATGTCAGTCAATGGTCTTTGATAAGGTATGTCCTGATATAAAAAACCTATTTAATCATGGTAGGTACCCATTGTAACACCTCGACTTTGAAAAAAATAAACCCGTCGATAACAATGAATATATTGCCAGAAGTTTCTGACGTAGCTACGTAGGAAAATATGAGGACAACCTAAGACTTCATCGGACTTTTTAAGTTGCCAGCACTACTAAACTAACCGAATGATCGTTAAAGCGAAATTAAATAATTTGAAATTTATTATCCCTCACACATCTGGAAATGTATTTGGAACAGGAGTAAATAGCCCAAGTTTTAGTTATAGATGTTTAGGTATAACTTACAAACCAACTTGAGTCCCGGGCGCGGTTCCGACTTACTTTACACCAAATCTTGACGCATAGCATCATTGTTTCTTGACGCAGTTACTATACTGAAGTACCCCGTCTTAGGAATTCACATAATTAAGTATCTACTATTGCCTAGGTTCTGACTACTCCACGATACAAAGGTTGTGTGAATAAAATATGTTCCTATCTTAAAAACATTCAAAATGAGAATGAGTCTATTTAGACCCTAGACAGGATCTTAGGGTGAATAAACCGCGCATTTTGCTCTTGATATTTCGAGTCCAGTCGAAGCTTGACCCACCCAAGTTTAATTGTAATAAAGGTACTGAGTACTCTATTTTATCTGTGGTACTGACAAACGTCTAGCGGGCACACAGTGGCGACTGCGATCGTCACACAGTGTCACCAACATCCAAATACTCAAACCTGAAGTAGTAGGTATAGAAATGTGGTTGCAGGGCCCGTTATAGGGGGCAAAAATCGAATGCATTCTTGAAGTGGGTCAAGCTTCGGCTGGACTCGAAATATCCGTTTTTATCCCGTCGGGGGAAAAACGGTCATAATTTTATTGAAACTACAATAATTAAATTTTAGTAAAGTGACAAACTCCACATTCGTTTTTTTTGATTCTCTTTTTTTTCATATCTGGTAACAAAGAAGAGATTAATTCTGAAACTCCATGTGAGGAAGCAATAAAAGCAGGAAGGCTTACGTCAGTCAAATGACGAATTCCAAGACCTATGATATTTGATGGGAAGTGAGGATTGATCCTATTGAAGTGAAGTGTGGTTATTATTAAGGATACTCTCAAGGCTCGATTTAATTGTTAAATCTATTGTAAATGCAAATGGTTAAGGTGGTCGTAAAGTGTCATTAAATCAGCATTTTTCTTTTCAAAAGTTTTGGGTATAAAAGTAATAATAATAGGTGCTCCGTGTAATTCAAAGTTGGTACAGTTTAATAACATGTCTGGAATTATATTTAATATTGATAATACTGATAATCAGGGAAAACAATTTTTAAACCTTATTAATATATTTTTTTAAATTATAAAATCCCGTTACAATACTAAACAAATACCTACACTTAAAAAAAAAACTAGCAGAATCACACACATGTTTACGTGAATATTTTTCGTCTTATTAATTTAAATTTTATTCTCTCCTTTAATCGCAGTTAAAATTGCTATAGGTGTAAGAACGGATAGACTGCACATATTGCGGAGGTTACTGATAAATAAAGTTACATATTTTTTTTAGAGTACTAGATACCATATATATATATGTATATTTATAAAATTTACTATCTACCAATATTCTACAGTGCGTTCACGGTCATTTTACCCTCTAGTTAAAATATTGGCAAAAAAAATCAAAATATTTATTGCAATCATGTTTAGACAAGAAATCGATGCAGTAATCTCCTGAAAACCGATGAACCCACAGACTAAAACCAAAACATGACTCGGGGCCTTATTCCGAGTTTGCAACCGCTAAACACGACAAGACGTGCGTAAACTATAAATATGGAAATATAAATTCTATTCCAATGGTTATATAGTTTGTATTAGGTTGGCTATAATAATGCCGCCATCTTGAAGTAAACGAATTCTTCGCAAGTTTGAACATGTGTGGAGCATTGGAATTTCAACTCTATTATCAACAGGATAGAACTTATATTTCATTATTTATAGATTACGCAACGTCTTGTCGTGTTTAACGTTTGCAAACTCGGAATAAGGCACTGTGTCACTTGACGGTTTTTACATCTAAACGGGCGGCGAGATCAGTCGGATATTTCTCTGGCTTCTCTCAAATGCAAACTTGAATGCGTACCTTGCATTAGGCATTTGGCATAGAAAATAATGGGCATTTGGCATAAAAAGCTTTAAAAAACCGTTCACAATATGTGGAACACACGCACGTTGATGTTAGGAGTAGACAAATCGCAGCTAAATCTGTCGCTAATTTATTTATTTATTTAGTATTGGAAAACTATCAGCTAGATCTAGAACAATGTAAATTACTTAAAAAAACAACTTAAAGCTATTAACAAGTTTTCGCAGGTAAATATTATGTCGACAAAAAACTTTTTTTTTTTTTTTCACTTAATAGCTGTGTAGGTAGGTACACGTGCACACATAATTACATTATTATTGTTATTATTATTATTTATTAATATCTAATATCAATCATAGAGGCGTAGGTACCCCAAGGCAGTATACTCGGTCCTCTATTATTCCTGCTGTAAATCAACGATTTACCTGAGTCCACTCTATATAAATGTACCTTATTTGCTGACGATATCTCCATGATCATAAAGTACTATGAGGATAAAAACTATAATACAGTTATAAATAAATCTAATTATAGATTTATAATGTCTATTAAGACATTGTAGACTGGCTAGACACAAATAATTTAAAAATAAACATTATTAAAACCAAATATATGCAGTATTGTAATAGATGTGTATAAAAGACTTAAATCTAAATATTATGTACAACAACAAAAGAATTGAAGGGTGCAGCAATACCACCTTTCTTGGAACTGTAATTGATAATTAATGCTCATGGAAACTACATATCCAAAAAAATTTTACAAAAATAAACAGATTTGTCTATCCATTGTGGAGACTAACTAAAATAGCAAGTAAAAAATCTGCTCTATAAGCATACCATGGATACGTTGTGTCCAATATAAGATACGATTACCGATATTTACCTAAAATTCTACAAACCACAGAATTCTTTATTTATTGTTGACGTGGTTGTCTAAGCAATACCCAAGACAGACTGATGGATACGAAAACAATATCTCAATATTTACATTAAAGTCACTGAGTAATTAAAGTTATTGAGCATCAACGGTCCAGCGCGTATCCTACGTACCTGCTTCAGATATGGATCTGGGACGAACATAAGGAGGAACGAGTAATTTTCATTATTATTATAATTTTACACTACACCCAGAACTATACAAAACTTTAAGTAGCGTGTCCCAACTGAGCACATGATACCCGGACTCATTGCTGCTCCCCACAATGAAAACAGAACTCTTTAACAGGAACAGTTATCCTATGTCAATTAGACGATATAATAAATTACCAGAGAATCTAAAAGATCTACCACTAAAACTATTTAAAAGGTAACTCTGTAAAATAATACTTCGCCGGGTTAGAGCGAAAACCAACTAACTTATTTTTTTTTGGATAAATTCACTTTTTTCCACCAATCGTTTAAAAAACTTCCGCTTTTTCCAGAGATAAAATCGACTAAGCTCTGGGACGCTTAGTTTCGAAGATAGTAGGTGTTAAAAGCAATTAAACGAACGGTTTTAGGTGAAAACACAAATTCAAAAGTAATTAAATGTGCATAATATTTTTGATTTCAAATTTTTGCTGTGGTAGATACGACTAATTCCCTATAAAATGTTTTTACTTTGATAAGTTCATAAGCAAATATCGATTTGTTTGAGAAGAAAATCCGATTAAAAATTTTTAGTTTCTTTTTTTCTCTATAGCATGATTCTACTAAAATCTAATAGTAAAACAATATACCTTGTACTTAAATGTTTTTTGCATGAAAAGTTTTTTGGTTTTCAATATAATAACTAACTGTTTTAATGGTTTCTAAGTCTTGGAGTGGTCAAAACGTGGCAGAAAATTACAAATAATCATCGTTGATACATAATTAGTTAGCAGTTTAAAGGATTTTTATGTATTTTGAAAGGGTAAGTCTCCATTTATTTATATTTGAGGTTATGTTGCGTAGGGTTTTTAATTGTAATAGTTTTACTTCTTTTGGCCATTTATATTGTATTTGAAAGTAAAATTATTCCTTTTAGTAATTAGGGTAGGTACTAACACACCATTATTTACAAAACATAATTATTATTTCCAGGCTAATATATAATATTTATAAAATTATGAAACCTATTTACTGTTAGGCAGTAGACGATTCCCGAAAAAAATGTAATGGATGATGAAGAGGACTTTTTAATATCCCAGATATTAAAAAGTCCTCTTCATCATCCATTACATTTTTTTCGACTTATTCAAAAGCCATAACGAAAATTTTAAAAGTATACTTTTGGTATTTCGACCCGATTATCGATTACCTCTTTCGTAAGGCCCCTGAGGTCTTAGGGAAAATTGACAGGTGACGCTGACACCTCACGTCCTCTGTCACTGTCAAAATCCTTACGATTTAACTGAGGCGACGCGACATATCGCCTCGCCTGCATTTTTCCTGGCCCCATGTGATTCTGATGTATAGCAATAAAAACATAATTGTTTTATGGCACGAAACCCTTTGCGCGAGTCCGATTTGCAATTGGCTATTTTTTTATTAATAAAGAAGTAGTGGAAGTATGTAGGTATGTGGTAAATAATGGTAAGTTTGTAGGTATGTGGGTAAGATATAACGATCTTTGTCTATAGATTTGTTGGACCTGTGCTATTTTTATTTGACTTATTCATTACAAAATTATTTATAAATCATCCTCTGATTGTTGGAGACACTTACACTAGAGGCTCTGGTTAATTATAGTTTTTAAATCACCTCTAAGCCCCCTGCCATGGTTTATGTAATGAATACCACTGACTTAACACCTGCTTAACATCTTAAAGTACGGGATCATAACCAAGTATACTTGGTGGATCCGAACTCGCGATCTTCGTAACCAATATATAATATATAGCAACGCTCTCAACCACTAAGGTTACGGAGGCAGTTGATTGATCATTTTGTTAATAATTTTGCAGATGCTGATCAAAAAGAAGATAACGGTCAAGAGTTATCACATGCAAGAACTGTAGGAGAGTTTCAGTCACAGCCAGAAGGTGCATCCTTCAAGTCAGATGGCATTAATTATTTAGAGGATTTAATAACATTAGGAGACCTCCAAAAAGTCCCGCCAATGATACCATAGAAAACAATTATGGTGATTTCCCTGAGGCATCCACAGTTGCAATGATTGGGAACATTATACTCTCTAAGTTAGTCAGCTACCGTCGACACGAGCACCATGGCGCAGCCTCGGCTGAGCCTAAGGAGCCGTGGTCTCGATTGACTCAACGGGACCGTCGAGCCGGATTGTCCATCCAGCTTAAAGGCTTCTTTCCTAAACAGAAAAAGCCAAATACCTATTCTAGAAATATTATCTAATGTTGCCAAATCTTGTCAACAAGACATTCTAAACAAAAGTCACGACGTGCAGCGGTATTAGATACATGTAGGTAATGATGACGGGAAGCACACCAAATGATAATAAACTAAGATTGGCTATTCTCCATCTGAAATAGCGGCGGTCTGAGTTATAGTGAATGTATAGCCATATAATTTATGATGTCAGTCAATGGTCTTTGATAAGGTATGTCCTGATATAAAAAACCTATTTAATCATGGTAGGTACCCATTGTAACACCTCGACTTTGAAAAAAATAAACCCGTCGATAACAATGAATATATTGCCAGAAGTTTCTGACGTAGCTACGTAGGAAAATATGAGGACAACCTAAGACTTCATCGGACTTTTTAAGTTGCCAGCACTACTAAACTAACCGAATGATCGTTAAAGCGAAATTAAATAATTTGAAATTTATTATCCCTCACACATCTGGAAATGTATTTGGAACAGGAGTAAATAGCCCAAGTTTTAGTTATAGATGTTTAGGTATAACTTACAAACCAACTTGAGTCCCGGGCGCGGTTCCGACTTACTTTACACCAAATCTTGACGCATAGCATCATTGTTTCTTGACGCAGTTACTATACTGAAGTACCCCGTCTTAGGAATTCACATAATTAAGTATCTACTATTGCCTAGGTTCTGACTACTCCACGTTGTGTGAATAAAATATGTTCCTATCTTAAAAACATTCAAAATGAGAATGAGTCTATTTAGACCCTAGACAGGATCTTAGGGTGAATAAACCGCGCATTTTGCTCTTGATATTTCGAGTCCAGTCGAAGCTTGACCCACCCAAGTTTAATTGTAATAAAGGTACTGAGTACTCTATTTTATCTGTGGTACTGACAAACGTCTAGCGGGCACACAGTGGCGACTGCGATCGTCACACAGTGTCACCAACATCCAAATACTCAAACCTGAAGTAGTAGGTATAGAAATGTGGTTGCAGGGCCCGTTATAGGGGGCAAAAATCGAATGCATTCTTGAAGTGGGTCAAGCTTCGGCTGGACTCGAAATATCCGTTTTTATCCCGTCGGGGGAAAAACGGTCATAATTTTATTGAAACTACAATAATTAAATTTTAGTAAAGTGACAAACTCCACATTCGTTTTTTTTGATTCTCTTTTTTTTCATATCTGGTAACAAAGAAGAGATTAATTCTGAAACTCCATGTGAGGAAGCAATAAAAGCAGGAAGGCTTACGTCAGTCAAATGACGAATTCCAAGACCTATGATATTTGATGGGAAGTGAGGATTGATCCTATTGAAGTGAAGTGTGGTTATTATTAAGGATACTCTCAAGGCTCGATTTAATTGTTAAATCTATTGTAAATGCAAATGGTTAAGGTGGTCGTAAAGTGTCATTAAATCAGCATTTTTCTTTTCAAAAGTTTTGGGTATAAAAGTAATAATAATAGGTGCTCCGTGTAATTCAAAGTTGGTACAGTTTAATAACATGTCTGGAATTATATTTAATATTGATAATACTGATAATCAGGGAAAACAATTTTTAAACCTTATTAATATATTTTTTTAAATTATAAAATCCCGTTACAATACTAAACAAATACCTACACTTAAAAAAAAAACTAGCAGAATCACACACATGTTTACGTGAATATTTTTCGTCTTATTAATTTAAATTTTATTCTCTCCTTTAATCGCAGTTAAAATTGCTATAGGTGTAAGAACGGATAGACTGCACATATTGCGGAGGTTACTGATAAATAAAGTTACATATTTTTTTTAGAGTACTAGATACCATATATATATATGTATATTTATAAAATTTACTATCTACCAATATTCTACAGTGCGTTCACGGTCATTTTACCCTCTAGTTAAAATATTGGCAAAAAAAATCAAAATATTTATTGCAATCATGTTTAGACAAGAAATCGATGCAGTAATCTCCTGAAAACCGATGAACCCACAGACTAAAACCAAAACATGACTCGGGGCCTTATTCCGAGTTTGCAACCGCTAAACACGACAAGACGTGCGTAAACTATAAATATGGAAATATAAATTCTATTCCAATGGTTATATAGTTTGTATTAGGTTGGCTATAATAATGCCGCCATCTTGAAGTAAACGAATTCTTCGCAAGTTTGAACATGTGTGGAGCATTGGAATTTCAACTCTATTATCAACAGGATAGAACTTATATTTCATTATTTATAGATTACGCAACGTCTTGTCGTGTTTAACGTTTGCAAACTCGGAATAAGGCACTGTGTCACTTGACGGTTTTTACATCTAAACGGGCGGCGAGATCAGTCGGATATTTCTCTGGCTTCTCTCAAATGCAAACTTGAATGCGTACCTTGCATTAGGCATTTGGCATAGAAAATAATGGGCATTTGGCATAAAAAGCTTTAAAAAACCGTTCACAATATGTGGAACACACGCACGTTGATGTTAGGAGTAGACAAATCGCAGCTAAATCTGTCGCTAATTTATTTATTTATTTAGTATTGGAAAACTATCAGCTAGATCTAGAACAATGTAAATTACTTAAAAAAACAACTTAAAGCTATTAACAAGTTTTCGCAGGTAAATATTATGTCGACAAAAAACTTTTTTTTTTTTTTTCACTTAATAGCTGTGTAGGTAGGTACACGTGCACACATAATTACATTATTATTGTTATTATTATTATTTATTAATATCTAATATCAATCATAGAGGCGTAGGTACCCCAAGGCAGTATACTCGGTCCTCTATTATTCCTGCTGTAAATCAACGATTTACCTGAGTCCACTCTATATAAATGTACCTTATTTGCTGACGATATCTCCATGATCATAAAGTACTATGAGGATAAAAACTATAATACAGTTATAAATAAATCTAATTATAGATTTATAATGTCTATTAAGACATTGTAGACTGGCTAGACACAAATAATTTAAAAATAAACATTATTAAAACCAAATATATGCAGTATTGTAATAGATGTGTATAAAAGACTTAAATCTAAATATTATGTACAACAACAAAAGAATTGAAGGGTGCAGCAATACCACCTTTCTTGGAACTGTAATTGATAATTAATGCTCATGGAAACTACATATCCAAAAAAATTTTACAAAAATAAACAGATTTGTCTATCCATTGTGGAGACTAACTAAAATAGCAAGTAAAAAATCTGCTCTATAAGCATACCATGGATACGTTGTGTCCAATATAAGATACGATTACCGATATTTACCTAAAATTCTACAAACCACAGAATTCTTTATTTATTGTTGACGTGGTTGTCTAAGCAATACCCAAGACAGACTGATGGATACGAAAACAATATCTCAATATTTACATTAAAGTCACTGAGTAATTAAAGTTATTGAGCATCAACGGTCCAGCGCGTATCCTACGTACCTGCTTCAGATATGGATCTGGGACGAACATAAGGAGGAACGAGTAATTTTCATTATTATTATAATTTTACACTACACCCAGAACTATACAAAACTTTAAGTAGCGTGTCCCAACTGAGCACATGATACCCGGACTCATTGCTGCTCCCCACAATGAAAACAGAACTCTTTAACAGGAACAGTTATCCTATGTCAATTAGACGATATAATAAATTACCAGAGAATCTAAAAGATCTACCACTAAAACTATTTAAAAGGTAACTCTGTAAAATAATACTTCGCCGGGTTAGAGCGAAAACCAACTAACTTATTTTTTTTTGGATAAATTCACTTTTTTCCACCAATCGTTTAAAAAACTTCCGCTTTTTCCAGAGATAAAATGGACTAAGCTCTGGGACGCTTAGTTTCGAAGATAGTAGGTGTTAAAAGCAATTAAACGAACGGTTTTAGGTGAAAACACAAATTCAAAAGTAATTAAATGTGCATAATATTTTTGATTTCAAATTTTTGCTGTGGTAGATACGACTAATTCCCTATAAAATGTTTTTACTTTGATAAGTTCATAAGCAAATATCGATTTGTTTGAGAAGAAAATCCGATTAAAAATTTTTAGTTTCTTTTTTTCTCTATAGCATGATTCTACTAAAATCTAATAGTAAAACAATATACCTTGTACTTAAATGTTTTTTGCATGAAAAGTTTTTTGGTTTTCAATATAATAACTAACTGTTTTAATGGTTTCTAAGTCTTGGAGTGGTCAAAACGTGGCAGAAAATTACAAATAATCATCGTTGATACATAATTAGTTAGCAGTTTAAAGGATTTTTATGTATTTTGAAAGGGTAAGTCTCCATTTATTTATATTTGAGGTTATGTTGCGTAGGGTTTTTAATTGTAATAGTTTTACTTCTTTTGGCCATTTATATTGTATTTGAAAGTAAAATTATTCCTTTTAGTAATTAGGGTAGGTACTAACACACCATTATTTACAAAACATAATTATTATTTCCAGGCTAATATATAATATTTATAAAATTATGAAACCTATTTACTGTTAGGCAGTAGACGATTCCCGAAAAAAATGTAATGGATGATGAAGAGGACTTTTTAATATCCCAGATATTAAAAAGTCCTCTTCATCATCCATTACATTTTTTTCGACTTATTCAAAAGCCATAACGAAAATTTTAAAAGTATACTTTTGGTATTTCGACCCGATTATCGATTACCTCTTTCGTAAGGCCCCTGAGGTCTTAGGGAAAATTGACAGGTGACGCTGACACCTCACGTCCTCTGTCACTGTCAAAATCCTTACGATTTAACTGAGGCGACGCGACATATCGCCTCGCCTGCATTTTTCCTGGCCCCATGTGATTCTGATGTATAGCAATAAAAACATAATTGTTTTATGGCACGAAACCCTTTGCGCGAGTCCGATTTGCAATTGGCTATTTTTTTATTAATAAAGAAGTAGTGGAAGTATGTAGGTATGTGGTAAATAATGGTAAGTTTGTAGGTATGTGGGTAAGATATAACGATCTTTGTCTATAGATTTGTTGGACCTGTGCTATTTTTATTTGACTTATTCATTACAAAATTATTTATAAATCATCCTCTGATTGTTGGAGACACTTACACTAGAGGCTCTGGTTAATTATAGTTTTTAAATCACCTCTAAGCCCCCTGCCATGGTTTATGTAATGAATACCACTGACTTAACACCTGCTTAACATCTTAAAGTACGGGATCATAACCAAGTATACTTGGTGGATCCGAACTCGCGATCTTCGTAACCAATATATAATATATAGCAACGCTCTCAACCACTAAGGTTACGGAGGCAGTTGATTGATCATTTTGTTAATAATTTTGCAGATGCTGATCAAAAAGAAGATAACGGTCAAGAGTTATCACATGCAAGAACTGTAGGAGAGTTTCAGTCACAGCCAGAAGGTGCATCCTTCAAGTCAGATGGCATTAATTATTTAGAGGATTTAATAACATTAGGAGACCTCCAAAAAGTCCCGCCAATGATACCATAGAAAACAATTATGGTGATTTCCCTGAGGCATCCACAGTTGCAATGATTGTGGTAATCGAAATATTTCGCCAAAGTTGGAGAGTAATAGCTGAAAAACAAGAAATTTCATCAGACGCAGTAGCTCTCTTAGATTAACTGAACAATCAAACACAAAAATATATTTCCGTCAAATTAATGACATAAAGCACCAAGTTTGTCAGAACTTTTTTTGTAATACGTTTTGTAAATCGATGAATATCTTTATAGTCTAGCTTAACCTATACCTAACTACTTAACTATCTACTTACAAATGCACACACACAACACACTACTTGTGATAAACTCAAATTTGATTTTAAAAATATTTAATTAAATAATAAAACTTAATAATACAAAATGTTGTTAATTTTTTCTTACATAATTTAAATAATTATATTTATTAGAAAATAAAAGATCTTTCCTTTTTTTGTGTAGGTTGTGGATTGACGATTGACCTAACAAGCCCTAGTGTCAGAGCTAAAAACCGCCTGTAATATGACGGTTAACGTGTCTTTGAAGCACGGAACCATTTTTTTTATCTGGGTATTAAAAAATAATAAGTTTTATTTAATTTTGAAGACTTGACCTTGCTTTTGGTATAAACTTTATAAAGTTTAATGTAATAAATTAAATATTAAAAACCCATATATTGTTAATTTTAATTTTTATTTACTGGTAAAACCAACTATTATTTACATTTTTGTCAATAACTTTTACGTAGTAATGAAAATATGTCTTTTTATGAGCTAGAATGAACAAACATGCTGTAATAATAACTTGGAATCTAGTTATTAGCTGCTTTCATATACCTTGTAAAATAAGTTGTATTTTGATTCAAGAAGAAAAACCAAATAAGTAAGTCCCCCAAGAAAGTATTTAGCTATTTTAACAATATTGTAAGCTGTAATTCTTTAATTTATATAAATACACTTAAAGTTCATAAAATTTTCTACCTAACTACTTGCTCTTTTATCTCTGAATGTTTTGACAAATATATGAGAAAAGCAAACTTTCAAACAAACAACCTCAAAATATTAATTGTGCAAAAATGGCTAACTTAGTTGGTTTTTGTTCTAACACGGCGACTTATTTTACTAAAAACTATTAAGTAGTGGACTAATTCTATAAATATAATAATATGAGTTTGATTGGAAATGACATAATAATAATAATTATAGGAACATGTAACATGTATTAATCTATTAAATTGTGAATCAGATCAAATTTTAAATTAAATTGTAAACTACATTATTTTGCATGCCTAGTAGGCTAATTCTGTAGACACAACTTATATTCTACCATCTTGTAAACTTGGAATTACTGCAAATAAATAATTTCAATTCAATTTCATTTCTAGTGCTTCAAAACTAAAAGAGGAGCATAGCCATTGATTTGCTTATGCTATATAGCATATATATATATATATATATATATATATATATATATATATATATATTATATATAGTAGCATACTGAAAATGCACCCCACCGAACAGTATGCGTAAAACACCCTATGGCAGATTATTTGTTACTGTATCAATGTACAGAACTACACAGTATACTGTAGTATAAATTAAGTATAGATAAGCAGGTAACATCAATGATTACCTTATCCAAAGGCAAAATTTACATAATGTTATAAAAATAAATTATGTAATATTAAATTATTACAATATTGGACACTACATACCTACTAAGCTAGGGTACATTCTATATATGTAATAAGCAATTTGTTCATTAGTTGCGAGACCTTAATTGCATATCAGGGACCTTATTCTGAGTTTGCAACCGCTAATTACGACAAGACGTTGCGCAAACTATAAATATGGAAATATAAGCTCTATTCCAATGGTTATATAGTATGTATTAGGTTGGCTATTATAATGCCACCATCTTGAAATACACGAATTCTTCGCAAGTTTGAACATGTGTGGAGCATTGGAATTTCAACTTTATAATTAACTCGATAGAACTTGCATTTCAATACCCGTACTTTACGCAAAATGCGCGACGGTGAACGTGTTAAAACTCGGAATAAAGCCCCAGGACGGTTCCAGACGTCTTTATCATTAAAATAGTATTTTACACTATAGTAAGCCTTATTGATTATCATGTGTTTTATACAATTTTTAAACTTTATTTTACTCAGATCTATAATGCATTTAGGTAATTTATTAAACAACCTCACAGGTACTGTTAATGACGAAATATTTATTAGTTTTTGCAGTCTAAACTTTGATATATAGATTTTATCAATGTTTCTTAAGTTTAAATTATGTCTATGGCTATTTTTACTAAACATATTTAAGTTTTTCCTGACGTACAATAAATTCTCATAAATATATTGAGATGGTAGTGTCAATACATCAATCATAGGAAAGATTTCTCGAAGAGAGTCACGAGCTTTCATGTTATATATTGCCCGAATGGCCCTCTTTTGTAGAATAAATATTGTGCCAATATCTGCCGCAGATCCCCACATTATAAGACCTGGGGCCTTATTCCGAGTTTGCAACCGCTAAAGACGTTTACGACAAGACTTTGCGTAAAACATAAATATTGAAATATAAGTTCTATTTCAATAGTTATATAGTCTGTATTAGGTTGGCTGTAATAATGCCGCCATCTTGAAATACACGAATTCTTCGCAAGTTTGAACAATTTATGAGAATTGGAATTTCAACTCTATATTTAATAGGATAGAACTTATATTTCAATATTTATAGTTTACGCAAAATGCGCGACGGTGAACGTGTCAAAACTCGGAATAAAACCCCATATGTCATTATACTGTGAAAATAAGCGAAGTACACTAGTCTGGCTGTTGCAACATCAGTTAATTGTCTAATTTTTCTGACTGCATATGCAGCAGAGCTCAATCTATTGGATAAAGTATTAATGTGAGCTTTCCACCGTAGTTTGGTATCAACTGTGATCCCTAAAAACGCAGTAGAGTCAACAAATTCCAGGTCAGGGCCACCTATCTTCACTGTGGCATTGATATTAGGCAACGTAAATTTCAGGCACTTAGTCTTCTTTGCATTTAAAACTAAATTATTTGCCGATAACCATGTAATAATCTGTTGTAAGACTGATGAAATTAATGAACGCGACTGTAATGTTTTTTTTTGTTTTGTTTGAACATTTGACATTTCCCTTTGTTTGGTTTGTTTAGAAAAATCATTTTTAAATCTCATTTTTTACAATATTGTTTAATTGCAATATTAGTAGTTATAAAAGTAATATACCTATATATATATATGAATTAACATAATCAATCTTAGGTACATGAAGAAAGTTATGTACACCCTAAATTAAAATAATCATGGCCTCATCATCTTTTGAAGAATCTCCTATTATTAATGCAGATATTGAACATGATACTACGAGCAGCACACGAAATCTGGTAGATTTAGAACCCGGTAATTAACATAATGATTTTTTTAAATTTGGTATAGGTACTTGCAACTTTTTAACGGTAGTTTTTTTTTTGCTAGTTTGAACTTAGTATATACGTCACAAAAAGCCTATCTGTATTTTTACGATCAAATCAAACAGGGTAAATAGTTCTGATACAGTAAGAGTTTTGTGATAAAATTAAATTTGGTTCAACAAATTATTCATACAAAAATAATCATCCTATAAAATATTGCTATCCTATGCTGAGTATTGCTGCTCTAAGTTATAACATGTATGTTTAACCCATTTCAATTAAGTTGGTAGCAGAGATTGAAATATAGTCAAGACTGTTGTAAACAATAATATGTCTTTATTAGCATCTTACTCTATAGACACAAGAATTGTTAAATATAAATAAGATGCATAGATGCATGCCTAGGTAGTGTGAACATTATTGTGTTTAATGGAAAGAATTTATGAGGTCAAATTTATAACAAAAATTTGTAAGTGCCTTTTTACTGTGTTGTCTATTATAATAACTACACACTCACTGGTAAATGGGATTTATATATGTGCTAAAACAGTTATTTGGGGCTTAAGAGAAAATGCAGGCTAGGCAACATGCAACATTTTATGTTGCCTCACTCAAAAAGTGTGGATTTTGACAGTGACAGTGGGAGAGAGGTACACTGACTCCTGTCCAAAGTCTATACAGTTTTGATTGAAGACAACCCAACATGTCGCATCTTCTTAATTTATTATTATTTTAATTGCTTTATTTAACCAACAAAAAAATACAGAAAAGTATTTCTCTGCCACACTATATAAATATTAAATATATCACTATATAAATAGTTTGTCGGCTGTTAGCTCTTGGTACCAAATTTTTTATTTATTTTCAATAAACACATAACAACAATCACAGAGTGAAGTACAGGTTTAGAAACTGCTTACTTTGGAAGAAACAATCTATTTAGGTTGAATTGAATCTAAACCAACAAATCTTTTTTAACTTGGAACTTATAGGTGAACTTTGACAATTCCTGTTGTTCTTAGATTTTGTGATAGTGTGTTTAGTATCGTAGGAACAATGTATGTTTGTCTTAGGCCCCTGGCTGTTACAGGTAACTTGAATGCAATTAGAAAAAAATATACTTTACCCGGCAATATACATATTGCCAGGTACATGTGTTTATTTAACATATCTATGTACATTTAGGTATGCTTGCCTTAATACACCTGACACAGCCTGGGTACCTAGTTGTGGTTTATTCTTACCTTGTCCAAGCTGATTGTATTCTGAGCCTATATTAAACCTTTTGCAAAATAGAGATATTTATTTATTTTTATACTATATTTTTTATATTCAATGTAAAATTCATAAAATTTTGGTAATTAAAATTTAACAAATAATGAATTGTTTTTATATTGTTATTAAGAAATGTATATTGACATCACACAATTAATTTATGCTAAATCCAAACTGTTCAAGCATAAAATACATGTTCCCTCCCCATTTTTAGTCTTTAATAACAAAAGACTTGCTGAGCGGGAGTAGCAGCTAGTATTAATTTAACTATTTTTGAAGTATGCAGCACAACAAATTCTAAACAAAATCATGTTTTTTATATTTTGTCATACAATAATAAAAAGTTATCTTTGTCTTTTAGCTTTTGTGCTGAAATTACTTTAAAAAAAGTTTCTTTATACAGTTTTTCTTTAACTAAGCCTTTGTCCATTGATTAATTTTATAAGTACAATAGAAATTGTAAGGTCAATTTTTTGTGCCTCTTTAGTATTAGTTCTAACTTACATTAGTCAATAAATAGTTGCTAACTAACAAATTAGTTATTAATATTTTATTGTAATAGTTTATAAATAATGTTTCAATGTTTTTAGTTGAAGAGACAACAGGATGGTTGAAAAGTCGCACAGTGTTGGGTATTATGGGATTTCTGGGATTTGCCAATGTATATGCAATGAGAGTCAATTTATCTGTGGCTATAGTTGCTATGGTTAACTCAACAGCTCCAATAATAACAAATGAAACCATTGATGTGTGCCCAATTTTGACTAATAATACTTTACCACCTGTAAGTAAACTACCATTTTTTATTATGAGAGGGGGGATATTTTAATACCGATGCTGCCAAAGCAATCAAGAATGTGATCCTGTAAACAAAATGTAGGTTTAAGAGAATTTTATGAATGCACATTTATTTGCATATTATGAACTCAGATGCCTTATGGGCTTAAGATTGCTTTGTTGGCCTAATGGTATCCACTGGATTTTCTTTTCACCTTGTTGTCCTGAATAAGTTGTTAGAACGATACAATGTATATATACTTGGGGTTGATTTTTCAATTATCTGATAAAGTTATTTGACAGATTTTAATACAAGTTAACTGTGGAATATCATTGTCTATTGAAAAACCGGGTTTTAGTTAAATAATATAGTATATATAATATTAAATATAAAATTTTAACAAAATTTGTAATAAGTTAGTGTAAAAAAAAAAACAAATTCAATAATCTTCTGGGATTTAATAACCAATTTTTCAATGGTCAGATAAAATTATTAAACAGATATGGAAAAATAAATATTATATTTAACAGTTTTCCATAAGTTAACTGTCAAATAAATTTATCTGACCATTGAAAAATCAGCTGTAAATACTATAAGACCTTATCATCATCCATCATCCCATCTTGGAAATAATTTGATTAATGTACTGACTGACTGATAAGACCTTGAAAAGATATCCTTAAAAATCTGATTATTCTAATAAGTAATTTATAAGTAGGTAGGTAAAATAAAAAATATTTTTTATTTTTCTTTTGATTTTTTTTTATAAAAACCTAATATTAAATTAAGTGTAGGATGTTTCAGACATATGGTCCTAGTGTCTAACTTGTCTAATTATAAAAAATAATTGTATATCAACGGAATAACATAGGTAGTATTTAAATTTGGCTTATTATTTATGAGAAAAATGTTTTGTTCTATAATAAAACTAATAATAGGTCAGCACATAAAAAATCTCTCCCCTACAAGAACAAAGTGAGCCCTTATTTCAAATTAATTATATATCAATATGTGAGAAGAGGAAGTGTTATTTATTGTTTTTTAAATATGATTTTAAAAGCCATGTGTGTAAAAATAAGACTTAGTTTCTAGTTTATATATTTTAATAAATATATTATATAGCACGGCATGAGACATTGTATCTACTTGATGTTAAGCAGATCTACAAACTCCATGAACGGTGTCAATCAATACATTTTTGTTTAAATTATGCGGTTATGAAATGTGCGGTGACATAGACGTATTTTTATTACGAGTCCACTTTAATATCCTCGTTGCTTTATTGTCCAATTAATCAACCGTTTCGTAACCGTTCCATGAAAGGACTACCCCCTCAATAAGAAGTTGATGCAGTAGTCTCTAGAAGTTATTTAATAGAATTAGCCCCCTTTTCTACTTGTATCAGAAACTACAATACTAATACTTATTATATTAAAATTTTAGAAAGCAGGTGAATTTAATTGGGATGCTGGTCAACAAAGCATAATTCTTGGATCCTTTTTCTATGGCTATGTTTTGACACAGGTAAGGACATTAAATTAAAGACAATAATTGTCAATATTATAATATTACTAGACAGATACCATTTTAATTCAACTCTTTTATACAGATCCCTGGTGGTCGTTTGGCAGAAATCCTTGGAGGAAAGTATGTTTATGGTATTGGTGTTTTATTAACAGCAATATTTACTTTACTCAGCCCTATCGCTGCTTACACAAACTTTGAGTTCTTCATTGCTGTCCGAGCTCTCGAAGGCCTAGGAGAAGGGGTGACATACCCAGCAATGCATGCTATGCTTGCTCGATGGATACCACCTTTAGAAAGATCAAAGTTTGCAGCTTATGTGTATGCAGGTAAGTTTTTATTAGTAAAAAAATATTTAATTCTCATTTTATATCCTGTTTATCATAAAAAACATTATTTTTGTATTTCAGGTTCTAATTTTGGTACAATAATATCTCTACCAATATCTGGATGGCTATGCACATTGGACTTTGCAGGTGGTTGGCCCCTCTGCTTCTATGTGTTTGGAGCTCTTGGCGTTGTGTGGTTCATATTTTGGATGTTTTTGGTATATGATTCTCCACAAAAACATCCTCGAATATGCCCAAAGGAAATTGAATATATTGTTCAGACAATAGGAGAAGAGGTTTGTACATGTGTTGCTTAATAAAAATAGTATCTATAACATTTGTGTTTGGGGATATTGAGTAAACATCTTTTAGTTGAAATGAATACTTTTGTATTACTAATAATATTTAAAAAAAAAAAATTGATTTAAATAATAAATAAAAAAAAACCGTAAATAAAAATTAATTTAATAATAAACAGAATGTATAGCCTTTCGACCAGCTTGTGTCATGTTTAGTCACTAGATAAATAGTAACTAGATAATAATAAATAAATAAAATAATGGTAATAAAAAATCACCAACAACATTTTATGACACTTTACTGTAATTAAATATTTCCTACACAGGCTTCCTATGTTTTATCACTATTATCCTATATGTAGGTTACAGTTGTATGAATCAGTTGACCTCGACAGATGTTTTGTATGTACATACATTACGAAAATGATTATCAGTTTATGCATATGTATGTATATATGATCATGAACCAAAATAGGTTTAAATTACCTGTAAGACCAAAAAGTTCATAAGACATTTAAAAAGGTATATTATATTAGACAGCATAGAGCCCTAGTGATCGAATGGTTTCCATAAAAAATATAACTTATATATAATTGATAGGAGTGATAGGTGCACTTTGTATGAACCTATAAAACAAATGTAGTGACCTAAAATGTACATATATCTTCTATACTATAATATTATAAAGAGGTAAAGTTTGTGAGGTGTAGAGGGTAATCACTGGGTCTACTGAACCGATTACAAAAAACTTTTACTGTTGGATTGCCCATTTATTGAAAAAGGCTATAGGCTATATAACATCACGCTAGTTACGCAGACGAAGTTTCGTGGGTCAGCTAGTCTATTATAAAATAAATCATTAGTTATTAATTAGATGCCGCCATTCCGCTCTAATGAGATCTTTAGTGTTAACCACTTCCGTAGTCTAATAGTTCTATGGGATATTATCTGGAGGTTGTAGATTTGAGATCAGGGCCAAAGACAAACCATAATAGTGGGCAGAACTCTTTAATAGCTAGACACTTGGGCTTAAGCTGGCTGTACCCACACCATTGATCCATTGAACCATCCACTGTTGGGCTAGAGGGCTATCACGATGATGATGAAAATGTATTATTTTGTAATAGTTATTACAAAAAATGCTGTAAAAAGCTTTTCAAAAGGCCCTAGCCTTAATGCCTTAGAGCAGAACGTACTTTTGCCTTGAGTGGGAATCAATGAGTACTTGGATGATGTACTTTGGCCCTGATCTGAGATGAGGGCCAAAGTACTCATCCAACAAAACAAACTAACCCATACCCGATGTTTATACTCGGTTGATTTGTAGAGAGATCAAGGTTCTAGCACAAAAAAAATATTTCTATGTAAAAAACGTATGGTTATGAACACGAAAGAAAAGAAACTGAAAAAAAAACAGATTTTTCTGCCACCAAGAAAAAGGCCTATTTAACTTTCTAGCCCCAGCATCACACCAGATCATTAAATGTATGCACAAAATTTCAGGGGCCTATTTCATAAACGTGACAATTGTAATTTACCATGACAATTCATAAACCATTGCTTGGTTTAGTTTGTTCTAAATAAATAATACCAACTAAACTAAGCAATGAATTATAAATTGTGATGGTAAATTACAATTGGCACGTTTATGAAATAGGCCCCAGGTCACGATAAGTACCTAAATCAAAAATGGCTTTGATAAATTTGGACTGACGTAATTTAAAATCTGTCTGATTAGGATCGACTCTTGGACCCACAATCTTATTTTATTACTAGTTGGCCCCAACATCGTGTAGTTTTATTTATTATAAACAAAAAAAAACCGCCACAACCGTTCACTTACGTGTGACCCGACGCGGCAGAATCAATATATTTTGATTCTGTAGGTCGATTTTGAACAATATAAAATAAACGCTAAATACTCCCAATAAAGCCTCTTATCTTTCAGTCTATATTGCACTAGCTGTTCCCCGTTTTTGCAACATTTTTCATTATTACTCCGCTCCTTTTGGTCGTAGCGTGATGCTATGCCTACTATAACCTTTCTCAGTAAATGGACTATCCAACAGTTAAATATTTTTTTCAATTCGACCCAGTAGTTCCTAAGATTAGCGCGTTTAACCAAACAAACTCTTCAGCTTTATAATATTAGTATAGATTAGTACATTCTAAAGAGTGGATTTTACGACAAACAAACAAATCTATAAACAGACATAATTGTATTCTTTTCTATCGCTAATTTCTCGCGTTTTCAAGTATCATTTTTGGGAAAAATATTTATTGTTCAGACACGATTTTATTAATGTATACCATAAGACAATGTCCCCTGCATCTCGAATTCGACCCTCAGTTTGGGAATGACATGGTTTAGTTTGGATGTTTTATTATTTCAAAAAATATTTTCAGGAGGACAAGCCAAGTATGCCAATACCATGGATGAAGTTCTTAACATGCGTACCGTTGTGGGCCATCCTCATCACACAGTCGGGCCAGGCCTGGCAGTTCTACACGCAGCTCACAGAGCTTCCTACCTACATGAGCAATATATTACACTTTGATATTGTTTCTGTAAGTATATTTGTTTTAGGGTTTTTATAATTTTAATATGTTATATACATTAAGTAAAATAATAGAATATTTTTATATCATCACAAACGTTTAAACGGTCTTGAACACCGTTAGACACCCGTGATGTTATTTTATAATATACGAGTATGTTTAGGTGGGAGGAAGGTCTCTATAACTTTGCTAGGCGACCGACCAGTCTCATTAGGTAGATGATAGGTAATGAGGAGTTTTCCAGTAGTTATTATTTAACGCAACAGATGGCAGTACATTCGTTTACATTAGTTTAGTCGCTATCTACAAAAACTGTCAAAATAGATAGCGGTAATATATAAAATACACCCAAAATTTAGGGTAAATAGGAAAACAAAACCTTTATAAGAATAATTTATAAAATTTACTTAACTTTGTTTAACATATACACTAATATCCTGAGCACTTTGCCTTACGGCACCAACATAAGCAATATTTTTTCTTTTAAATATCATCATATTAGTAATTAAATTTGAATTTCTAAGGTACCATAGTCTTTTTTACGAAGTTTTTCTTGGCAGGGTATGTACTAAAGCTACACGTCTTGCAATACCAAAATTTAGTTTTAATTCATAGAGAATTTAGAGTCTATATTTAAGTAGTCTTTATAGAAATATAGACTCAAGTATAGAAACAGCCTTTTTTGACAGTTTTTGTGGATATCTCTCCTGCTACCATCTAGTGGATTATTTTAGAACCGGCAAAAATAAAACTCCTCATTGATTAGATAATAATTTATAACACAGTTGTTGGACAAGTGCTTCCATAGACACTAACTAAAATAACTGAATTGCCTTTACATGTCTCACAACTTTATGTAGCGAAAGAGCTGTCTTCCGAAACTAGTTTTTTTAACGGCTTTATATTGTTATAATATATTTTAATAATGTATGACACTATATCGATTCTTTGAGGGTAGCCCGAAGACTGCGTAGACGCGTGTTTCTGTTATATTTGTCATATTTAATTTTATTGTGCAAAAATGTCTAGAATTTTGTAGAATAAGCATTTGTATATAGTATTATTAAGTGTGAGAAGGGTGCATTTACGCAATGATCTCGGTGTTTGTGTTATCTCAAATAATCCCACAATCTTCAGTAAAATGGCGGTATCCATTTTAATGTTGATTCTATTTCCTCCTTCACTAGATATTGGCAAGACTATGCCTTATGCTTTCATACGGTCATGTCGCCATTCCGTTTTCTACCCTAGTCCTTTTCATTCTATTTATACTTCTTTTACTAATGATATATACTGTTTTTAAATTTACCCTCACATTATTATTATCTTATATAAATTCCATCAAGAATTTATATAAGATAATAATAATAATGACAGTATAATATTATGTCATGCATATAATATATAACTGATAATCCACCAGAACGCGCGCCTGTCCGCGCTGCCGTATCTGACTGCGTGGCTGATGGGGATAGTCATCAGTATATTCGCAGATTGGCTTCTGGCAAAGGGATACATCTCTAGACTGAATAGTATGAAGTTTTGGAATACTGTTGGTAAGAATTTTGATTGTTATATTATTAATTTCTCCATATTGTTTTCTAGAGCAGCTTACCCATTTTTTTTATTAATCTATACTAAAGATTAATGAAAGAAAAAACGAAACATTTACACGAGCTATACTTTTAGTTACAGTTAGTTTCCCTTATACATTTGCTTTAAACAGAAACATAAACCAATCAAAGTAATACTGCTAACAGACGCCCCAACTTGGTTACGTCTGACCGCCCGTGTACGACCAAGTTGGAACGTGTGTAGCAGTGGCGGATCCAGGGCAGGGGTCTATGGCCCACTATGAAACCATCGAAATTTACTTAAAACCTACTATTATGTTAATAACAATAATAATATGTAGGACAATTTATACATATTGCTCTGTAGCCCTAGTGTGAGTTTTTTTAACGTTTACTTTCGCGTTAACTATACTACCGCTTTAACATTTTGAACAATCACACGAACGCATTTCTAGTTCTCAAAATTTCCGCTTGGAGCGCTGAACCATTTCCCATACAAATTTTAGTTAACTCAAACGCAAAGTAATAGTTAGAAAACTCACACTAGGGGTACAGGTCACAAACTAAGCTACAAGCTTTTACTATTTGTACCTGAAGCAACGATATAATACATATTATATTTTATAAATACCCAGACCATGACAATCTGTACAGAAAATATGTACACTAATTATTTTTTTGCCATGGGTGGGAATCGAACCCACGACCTCCGGATATAACGCCAAAGACGCAACCACTAGTCTACGGAGTTTGTCATGTAATAGTTATTACAAAAAATCTTCTAAAAATGTTGTCAAAATTATCTAGTTTAATTTAGTCTGTGGGTTCACCAGTTTACCGAGGACTAACTGCATCAATTTATTGTCGAGGTGGTTCTCCTTTCTTAGTGCGGCTACGAAATGGACGACGATTTGACGATAAAGCAGCGAGAATATTAAAATAAACTCATAATGTAAATACGTCTTTGTCGCCGCCCATTTCGTAACCGCATCATTTAGCCGACATAGTGAGAGCGATCAATATTGTTAAACAACAATGTATTCATCGATCCCATTTATGAACCTAGTAGTTCTGTATCAGGTCGATACAAAGTGCACATGCCGTGCTTCAATAAAAAAACAAACAAATCTACCTGGTTGTAATCAGACCTACAAAATCCATTAATGGGAGCAACTTATGCATTTTTAACAAAGCCATTGGTCGTTTCTACTATGCGGTAAAAATTGCGTTACATAAAGACATTGGCGAAGTTAAAAATTGCCTTAGTTGCTCCCATTAATGGATTTTGTACAAACACCGACATATTAGCATGACACGATTTGATTGTTTGACTCATGTTACTTGATGTATTTCAGCATCGGTAGTGCCTTCTCTGGGCTTGTTGGGCATCGCGTGGGCCGGCTGCGACAGTCTGGCGGTCATGTTACTGCTTACCATCACTGGAGCCTTCAGCGGCGCTGTTTATGCTGGTACGTTGTGTTCTATCTCTACTTATATTATATTACATTACATATACGTGGTGGCCGAGTTGGTTAGACCCTGCATTTCAAAACACAACTCCCTTGTTCGAATCCCGGTGTGTACCAATGAGTTTTTTTTTTTAAATGTTCATTTGTTTGACAACCCCACTATGCCTCGGAGTCTATTTAAAACATCGCGACGAGCGAGCCACTTGTTCGGTGTAGGCTCTGACAAGGTGGGATTTAAAACCCCTCCCCTGAGGCCGTCTAGCTAGGCGGTCTCGGGCGCCGTAAGGCACCCGTGATGATACTTATTATTTTATTTATTATCTTATATTACTAGACATACACACATGTTGTAATATCTTCATTATATCATATATATTTTTTAATTTTTTCTCGTTTTTTTACTATTTTTTTTTTCATAATAAACAGTTACATGCCCATCTATACCTATTTATATAAGTAACCTATATAGTGTAAATAACTGTATGTGGAAGTAGAAACTAGCTCCCACAACACAGGGAATCCTAGTGTGGGAACTGGAGTCGACACAAAAATTGTGATACTTAATGAATTCAATAAATGATAAATAAATAAATTTTATGTAAATGACATTTTCATTGCTTCCTACACTTGAAGTTACCTGAACCGCGAGTTGAAAACAGTACTTTTCATAGCTTGTAAACGTTTTTCCCTGCTGTCAAATTATAAAAAAAAATCTGATTCTATTTTGACGTTTCTATAGAGCCATGTCGAAACTTTCTATCATCCACAGTTATGGAAGCGAAAAGTATCGATATATAATAGAATAATTTTACCATTTTTTTAGAAACTAGGGGTTAGCCTAGCTCAATCTCTTCTCTATTGGTGAAAAATATCGGGTTTTATTCCATTTTTAAACTTGGAATTTATTATATTATAAATTGCTTTCTCAAAAATAATAATATTTTGAACAAAATTATCGATAATGACAAATCTTGAAAGTTGAAATAATCTACACTTTTATAATATTATGAAGAGGTATAGTTTGTGAGGTTGTAAGGGGTAATCTCTGGATATTCTGATCCGATTTTGAAAATTATTTTATCTTATAAATTGATGTTGGATAGCCCAGTTATCGAGGATGGCTATAGGCTATATAACATCACGCTACGACCAATAGGAACGGAGCATCAATGAAAAATGTTAGGAAATCGGGGGAAATTTGTTCCTTTTGAGAGCTTCCGTTGCGTGCGCTGCGTAAACGGTTAAAGTTACGCAGACGAAGTTGTGAGGGTCAGCTAGTATGTAATAAAACAACACTTAAAGGGTTGAGGTTTTGGTTCTAAATAATATCAAAATATAACAATTATTTCTAGTGATCGGATTTAAAAAAAAACAGATACGCTAGTCCATACTATTTTTAAATGAAGTTAGTATTGCACCCGAATTTTCGATCACTAATGATAACAGTAACAGTACATTCACTATAAAATTAATAATATTAATTTAGATGAAGAGGCCATGGAACTCGCATCGCTTCGTACCTAAAAGTTAGTACACTGAGAAATGTATTGGATTATAAGTAATCTTGTCATTATTTCAACCAGGTAACCAGATGAACCATATAGACCTCTCACCCCAGTTTGCGGGCACCATGTACGGTATCACCAATGCTGCGAGCAACATCTGCGGGTTTATGGCACCTTATGTCATAGGACACATCATATCTTCTGAGCAGGTTAGTTGTTGTTTTTTAGCGTATATGCGCGTATGTACCATGTGTCGCATACGCATTAGTCGAATAATATAAAAATGGCCAAAGAAAAAAAAACATAATTATGGCATCTCAACGGCCGCTCTGTAGATAAACATGCACTAGGGTTGCCTTTGACTGTGTTTCAAGGGTTATGTATTTGATAATGCTGTATTAAATTGTCATAGGTAAATTTTTATCATAATATATAACTGCATTTTTTATTTGGGTTTTATTCGTAGTTGTGGTAATTAAAAAAAATAAAGATCTTAACTTATTTCAATAAATCAAAAACAATACATACAATACTAGTCGATAACTTCGTGCCATATTTTACGGAAATAAATAAATGCGCCGAATAATTGTGCCACGGTTTTATGTACAGACGCGATTGGTGTGAGACCCTTCACAACGGTCGCATTTCGTTTTGTAAGAAGACGTAAAATTGTTACTTTTCTACACTGTGTCTATACTTTATATTTTAAGTGAAAAAAAGAACTAACACAAACTTTTGTATTCCAGCAAACACTAGGCCAATGGCGCGAAGTATTTTATCTAGCTGCAGCAGTCAATCTCGGATCCAATCTATTCTATTTACTATTTGCTAGCACAACCCGTCAAGATTGGAGCCTACAGTCGTCCTCCCTTTCCATCTCTAGCCCACACGACGAAGTCCTCTTCTCAGATTCCTAGTACACGCTGAATTATTCCAGAACAATAAGTGACACCATTTTGTGACACTAAAGTTCTAGAGTGTTCTATGGGGTTAACAGCGGCCATCTTGGAAAACATGGCGGACTGATTGCGTATTTATAGTGCGACATTAATAATCATTAGGCCGATAATTAAAATTATATTAATTTAGTACAAACCTTATTATTCTTAATAAAGATGAAGTAGGGTATACTTAATATAGCTTCCATTTTTATCTGGCAAATTCTATACCAAGTTAAATATATTCGCTTGTCCAAAAAATGTTGGTACATAATTATTGTTGTGAAAATGATTTTTGCAACGGTTTGAATGGCAATGAAAAACAATTATCGTATTTTACCTAGAACCCAGTTTAATTAGTATAAAACTCTAGATTTGATGCGGTAAAAATTTAATAATTATAATATGTAAAAAAATAACTTTTATTATTTTTTCTGTCGTCTGACGTAGCCAATTTATTACCAGTTACTATTAATATTATCGCTCTGCATGGTATGAATAAACTTATGTGCTCGATCTATGGTTCTCTATTTATTATGCATTTATGTAATAAATAATTATGTAATAACTAATTTTCAAATACAGGTGAAAAAACGAAGGGAATCTTAGGGGAGTGCCTTAAAAAAAATTTGAAAGAAAATACATTTATTTTTACATATAAGAAAACTGCATTCATACCATATTTCTATTTTGACATTATTCATGGAATTTTCTAATTATATATTTTTTATTACTAGGTTTTTTTTTGTTATAGTCTTTTGGCCTTATTCATAAAAACTTATTAAAGCCTTGTAAAACACTTTAGTTATGGAATGTTTTGTCTCTTTTACACATATTAATTTAAGTTGCTAAATAAAAGAGACAAAACCTTTTATAACTAAAGTGTTCTTGAAGGACTCAATACGTTTTTATCAATAAGGCCCTTTATCTATTAGTGGTCTAAATTAATACAATATCGGGAAGGTATTTTCTCTCCATGTTTACTTTGTTTTTCCACACTGTATATAATTATTTTAAATAAGTACTTATTTCTTAGTATAATATTCCGTCAATACTAAGCAATATTTAAATTATGTAATACATAGATGTAATATTAGATGACTTGTAGACTTTGTAGGATACGTATTTAAACATATTTTTATAGACAGATTTTAAATAATGGCTTGACCAGAAAATGTAAGTAATATTATAAATATTAAAAACCGGCCTAACCTAGTAGTTAAGTCACTGCGCAACTGATAACAAGATGACAACAAGGCCGGTCCTGTGATGGGTGACCGCTTTATACCATCATAAACACTGCAACAAGCTCGCCACTTGTTAGCTGTTGCCTTAAAATACAATCGGCGAAATGAGGAAGGGTTATTCCCTGCGATGGGTGGGTGTGGCTGAGGCCGTTTAAAACGGTTTTTGGGAGCTACAAAAGGCACCCGTAATGGTATATATATGTATATAAATAATTACCAACTGAAAAATATTCTGTTTTTAATTTCCAGTGAATTACAAATAATATTTCAAGATTTTCGCTGGTCAAGCGTTGTTTATAAATATGTATTATAATTTATTGAATGATACATTAGCAGCCAAAGGTTGGTGCGTGTATAACATGGCGCTTTTACTGTAATTGTCTTGCGTATTTGTCCAGTCATGACCTTTTTTATGTTAAACTTGTACTTCTTTTCTATAAAATCCTTAGATGTCGGAATAATGGGTACTTAATCAAACCAAAAGATAATATAATATAAATATAATAATAATAAATAATAGTAAAATTATTTTTTATTGACAGACACAAAATACACATTTTAAAAGAAAAAAGTACATCAAAACATTACATTTATGTACCTAATTAATTATATTTACATTTACAAGTTACTGTTGATCCCTGGCTCCTGTGCTAGGTTACCCTGTGTTACAGGAACCACTTATAACAGCTCCATGCTTATGTGGGTATAATATTTACAAAATACAAATAAAATACAGTTCAGCTTTAGTAAGAATACACGAGTAGGTACCAAAATTAAATAAATGTATTATTAATCTATTATTACATATATATTATACTTGGACGTTGCATTGCCACTTAAAAAAATAATGCATATGCAGTAATTACCATTCCTTTCTGCCCTCTGTCAATTGATCGACTTCTTTTGACATTTCTCATTTTTCTGGTCCAAATGGCTTTTATTCCTTTTTAACTTCTATAATATTCCATTTTAGAGAGAGACAATGTTTTTAGCTTTCTCAGAAATCACCGTGCGGGTGCCGGGGCTATTGCGTGGTTGGGAGCGAGGGGAGTGAACTACAGAGTTTCCGGACTTGAGACCGCGGAATAGGGTTGAAGGCCCTTCACTGTGTTCATTACCCTCTCTACCCAACCAAATACTATACAATCCTGTCAGCGATCCATCTTTGGAACGCGTTCCATAATTTCCATAAGTTCCGTCCGACGGCCGATCTTGGAAGGCCAAAAACATTCAAAAGACTGCTCAAATTCCTCTTGCACACTTCTACTTCATAAAGTTGAGTTTCTAGTAAAATACAATTTCTAGTTATTATTAAAGTATTTGTATATCATCATGCTGTATAAGATGTTGTTTCTATCGAGAGAAAATGTTATCCTTACCGATTCAATACTTAATAATTTATTACCCTCGCAAGGGTACAAGGAACAACTACAGGATAAGAAAGATTAATCATTCCTTCCTAGCACCACATCTCAAATGCTTCTATTCTTTCCTCATCTCTTTGTCTTATGGTCGGATTAATAGTCGTTGCTTAGCCTGAGCCTTTGCTTGGAACTGTCAAAATTTAGTTTTTTTCATATGCAGTTTGACAGTCCGAAGCATCGGCTAAGCATTAGCAATTGCTGGGCAACGACTATTAATCCGACCATTAATGTCTATGATTTGTTTTACGATTACGATTTGATACGATATTTATTGATATACCTAAGCAATTATGACAATAAGTAATTTATAAAACTATTAAAATTGTAAGATTATTGATTTGGAATTGTCGTGTTATGATGTAACTCTAATAACAATGTTAAATCTAGAAAATATAGGTAGATTAAAGACTTGACGTGTGAATTTGTAATTCACATAAATCACTTATTTAGAAATGTATTGCTAAACCAGGTCTAGCTTAAACCTGGTAATAATTGTATTTTGTGATTGTGTATTTTGTTTTGTAGTTTATAATTTAATACTACAGTTAGTATTAAATTAATACAGGCATAGTAATGACGGGGAGAAATAAGCGCCTAGCTTTATTGAATCGTTAATCAATAGTGTTGCAAGGTTATAATAAAGAATAAAAACAGCTTATTATAAACCTGCCAAAATCTGACTCTTTTATAGTAGTAATATTTATTATTTTGGAGCACGGTATATGTATCTACTTATATTAAATAAACCGATAAAGTTCATGAATAGGTTCCAATAATTTGTTGTTTGATCGCTCCCACTATGCCAACTAAATGTTGCGGTTACTAAATATACAGTTTTAGTATGTGGGTTCATCGGTTTTCTGGAGACTACTGCATCGATTGCCGAGGGGGTAGTCTAATTTCATGGTGCGGTTACGAAATGGGCGATTGTATAGACGATAAAGCAGCGAGGATATTAAATTAGACTCTCAATGCAAATACGTCCATGTCGTCATCCATTTCGTAATCGCATCATTTAGCCGGCATAGTGGGACCGATCAATATTGTTGGAACAACATTGTATAGATCAGCCCCACCCATGGACTTTATAGGTGTGCCTAACAAAGGTAGTTACAAAGTTACATGGGAAAAAAAATCCTTATCTATAGTTACTAGCGACTATAGTAAACAGTCACAAAAACTCATGGTAGAGCTACAGATCTATTTAGAAACGTCGTAGAACTAAGTCTGGTTACACATCTGTTTTCTCCTTGTCACATTGATATAGAACTTAAGTGCCAGAACACATTTATTACCAGCGGGGTGAGAAGGAACTTTATTTAACACTTTCGCTTTCGTCAGTGGAATCGTTTTCGTCTTGTCTATGGATTCCACTGACGAAAGCGAAAGTGTTAAATAAAGTTCCTTCTCACCCATAAAAATTACAAAAGATATAAATAGTAAATAAGCAATATATTATTATCATCATAGCTAAGCAATATATTTTGATTTGTTTTTAATTACAATGTCACAAACAAGCCCATTGATTGGATGCACGTGTTTAGACAAAATTAGTGGTCGGATTAGCTAAACGACGATTAAGTGATATTTAATGTTCTTTTAGTAGAAATTAATAAGGCAAATAATGCCGTTTGTAAATTTAAATTAATTTCCTTAAATGTTTTTTAATTGTTTGGGTAAATACGTCTTTAACGCGTATTTTTTTTTAGATTAATTTATACTAAAATAATTTGATTATAATCCTATTCCAATTTTTATTGAAATTGTTATATAAATTTGATATCAATAAAATGTGTTACACGTGTCTTTTATGAGATAAAATATTTAAATATTACCAAATATTTCTAATTTGATTTGTTATATTCTTATTGCAACCTAAGAAAGTGCTTCATTTATATAGTAACATTATGTTTACATTTTGCCAGGTTCTATTGGCTTATTTGAAGTTTGATGTATAAGGCTCCATGGAAGGTCAAATATTAACATTTAATTATTGTATGCTATTATATATATAAAAAAAGTATATCTTTATTAACCTAAATATATTATAACTAATTAACACTATTACTCTATGCTATGTTTTAAATTAATCAATATTTTTTTTTACTCTTTTTTTTGAGGCTGTCATTATTATACTGCAATGGTTTGAAAACAAGTTTTTGAGATTCGCAAATGAAAACCCTTAACATATCAAAGAAAATATATATATTTTTTGATCTTGCATTATATATAAATGTTTGAACAAATACAGTGGATTGGTAGGAAAATGGTTAAAAAAAATTACCTGTCGATAAAATTTTCTTTGGTACTACTAACTGTAATTTCAATTTAATTATAGTATAAAGAATGGGTCTTATTTTTATAGTTATATATTCAAATAACATATTACGTTAGATTTTAAGATAAATGTTGCTGTGATTAACAAAACATGGTTAGATAGATAATATAATTTTATTTAAATAATTGATCAATGTTGAAATAATAATATAAAATCTTATCTTTTTACCTTAATATCTTATTTTTTATCTTCATAAAAACTCTTTACCCATAAAGAGAGCTTTTTTTGTATTAATAAATAGAGAGCTGAAAATCTATCTTTATTAAACTATTATAAGTTAAAAAGTTTTTATGAATAAGAGTAACAGTAGCTCCACCACAAGTTTTTGCAAACAGTTTCTACTATAGTCGCTAGTAACTATAGATAGGAATCAAACATTAAGAGAGATTTATTTGAAAAAATAAAGCGTCTTATTGGTTGATCACTATCTATAGTTACTAGCGACTACAGTAGAAACTGTTTGCAAGAACTTGTGGTAGAGCTACAGGATTGGGAAAGGACATTTTGTACTAACTTTAATGTTGATGTAATTTAAATCTTAGGTTTATATCAATTAAGGATTAAATTAAATCAGAAAGTTAGACGTGAAACATAAAAAATATATAGATAAACTACATATAATATTCCCTGCTGCAACTATTAAATAAATCCATGGTAATTCCTAACCATGGTTATAGCATTTCTTTTTAATTTTTCGCTTTTTGTGTGTATGGTATTTGATAAAACAACTACTTACTATATATTAATACATAATAAATCAGTTCAATATGTCGCAGGATTGTGGCTAAAAGTCTTACAAATATAATATTGATAATATATTTAGTTATTTAAACATTTTATTGCACAGTAAACAAAAGTTATGTACAAAGGCGAATTTAATGCCTTAGGCATTATCTACCAGCTAACCTTTAAGATTGTAAACAAAGATGAGTTAGGTGCTTAAATTTAATAAACTTATGTAAGTCAATATATACAAATAATACATTTACATACACTTTCATATAGGTACACTATACAGTATAGCTGCAATCAATTATACCTATAAAATTATTTTTGATGTAAAAAAATAGACAACACTGTTTAACTTGCTCAAAGGCTTTACCATGAGTTTTGTTATCATATTAACGTAGCGTTAATTTAGGTTCTACTAATAGGAAAGGTTTATTTGTCCTGTTTTCAAATATAAAGCTATTTTATTGGTGCTTACTCACGCTACGCTATTACGATGGCAAAACTCATAGTAGAGTTCTTTGGGTACATTGTAAGGTTAAATATACTCTATTCGCTATGCTGCAATAATAGATATCAATAAACCATAAGAAGTATCTACATGTGAATATTAAGAATAATATGTAGGACTTTTCCAACATATTGCTCTGTGGTCCAAGTGCGAGTTTTTTTAACGTTCTTATCACAGTAAGTGAGCACTGCCAATCAGATTAGCTTATTTTGATAGGCTTAGAAAATTAAGCGATCCTATTGGTGGAGAGTTCTCACTTAACGCGGTGACAACGTTAATACAAACTCAAACTAGGGCCACCGGGCAATATGTTGAAAATGTCCTACATATTATTATTAATACATTTTCACAATTAATGAAATCGCTCTGCTAAATTTTGTTTTTAGTTTAAGCCTTTGCTATACCTACCAAGTAAAACGATATTAATATAAATAAATAAAAAATACAGTTGGGGAAAATGGCTTTTAAGTTTGTATTATACTGCGCTAATTAATAAATATTAATCGTGTGACATTATTATATAAATACATTTTATTGTCAAAGCATAGCCTATAAGGTATAAGTAACTTACAGGACAAGATAACTTAAAAGAACACTATGACAGAACATTATTTTAAGTTTAATCTTGGTTTTAGCCAAATTCTCGAAATTTAGATCCACTTTTTCACAATCATGCGACTATCTATATTCTACCCAATCAAATTTTCTAAAAAAAGTATGTATAAAAAATAACAACAGTTTTTTTGGAAAATTACATAACAATTTATAAATAATATTGAATCTCTTTGGAAATATTTATTCTAAAAACAAGACTAAATCCAATAATGATTTAATTATATTTAATTAATATTTCTTTAAATTTAATATTTTAAATGAATATTTGTTTAAACCATTTTTTGTTGTTGTTATTTTTGTGATTACTTATTATTAATAAATTTATTTAAAAATATATTTTGTGCCTTTAAGAACACATGCAAAATTTGTCTCCATACAAAAAACACATAAACTAAAATTTATATACTATTTGTTGTTTTAGAATTTATAAAAACCTATTAAATTAGGATCAAATAAAAAATGTACACCTACGTTAAAATAAAAAGCTTTGATAATACTAAAAATAATATATAAACTTTTTTATAATTATTTTTTATATGATTTGTATGGTGACAAATTCTGTTTGCGTCCTTTTAAGAATCAGTATTTATATATGTGAAATAGGTTCATATATTTTATGAATCAAAAAGTATTTAATGGGTTAGAGTTATTGAATTGAATGGAATTTTATTATAAAGCAATTACGTGTAATAATATGGTATTGTGTTATAAAAAAATGTACATAAAATATATTTTAATTAAAATTATATTTATACTAAAAATTATGTCAATTTACCTTTTTTTTTAATATTTACTAATTTAATAAATAATTAATAATTCTGAGCTCAAAGATTATATTAGTGATTTTGAATCAGTGATATGTATGCTAAATAAATGTAGGTAACTAAATTTAACAAAATATTCGTAAGTATGTTAAATGACAAACTTAAATATTGTTATTATTATCTGCTATAAACGTTAAGAATAAAGAATATTTTCAATTATGTTTTGTTTTTATTTAGAATCTATTTTAATAACACCTATTTAGTTCAAACTAATATTTTAGTAATAGGGTAAAGTACCCAATTATTGACACCTTAAGAACTATCAGATACAATTGATACAAAAAATTCTTGTCTGCAGCGGCCACATTTACAAAGGTAACGTTGGATTGTCAAAATAACAAATCCTGTACATTTGTCACCACACGGAATGCTAAAAACTGTCAAAGCAAAAACACCTGTAATAAGGTACATACTTTTTTTAGTTATTGTTGCCGATTGTTCAATGCATTTTAAAAAGGAATTAGTTATACAAGCTAACGTTTCCGTTTTAAGAAACAGAATTTGGCCGCAGAACACCTAGCAATAAGATATGTTTTACAAGGATAGATTAGATATCAGTCAATGTTGCTAGCACCCTTAAATAGTATGTCAATTAATTAAAAATGTTAGCTAAAAGAAATAACCTGTGATTTACCATTTATTGGCATGGTTTATCCAATTATTGCCATGTATACAGGTGACTTTGAAAGGCCACGAAAAAAATGCCTACTTCATACAAACTAGTGTTAACAATGGTTTAAATAACCAATTTGTATGGAGAAGCCAATTTTTTTTATTATTTGCGACACATGGTCTCATGGGAAAAGTTGTTCGATTAAAGCAGCAGAACCTCAGATTAGCCCAAAGTACATCCTTTCAAATTCACCCTGTATAAATATAATAACAATTTATTGACACCCTTTACTGTTAAAAAATAACTCTGGTTCATAATTGTTTAATTTTGACAGTTTGGAGAGAGAGAGAGACAATGTTCTTAGCAAACCATGGATTCACCGTTCGGGTGCCGGGTCCATCGCGTGGTTGAAAGGCAGGGGAATGAACTTCAGCGTTCCCGGACTTGAGACCGCGAAGTAGGTTTAAAGGCCTTTTGAACTCTCACCTGCACTGTGTTCCCTCTCTACTCAACCAAATATTATATGATCCTGTTAGCGCCATCCTGGAAACACGCTCCATAAAAGTTCCGACGGCTGTTCTCGGAAGGCCAAGATCCTTCAATAGATGGTGCAAAGACTTTGCTGGAATTCCTCTTGCACCAACTTCCACTGCATAAAGTTGAGTTTTAAATCCGTTTCTAGTAATTTCGTTTGTGAGATCAAAATATTTGTTCGACTTGATGTTGTGGTCCTTAGGTATGTTTGTTTCCCACGGAACGGTGAGTTCTATAAGTATTACTTTCTTTAAGCACCGAGAGTACACCAGTATGTCTGGTCTATAGGCTGAAACTGCTAGTTCGTCTGGAATCTTGTAATGTATTTTAAATGTATCCATGAATATTTTCCAGTCTTGTGCTTTGTCCAGGATTGAGAAAGGTTTACTTTGAGTTTTCTTGAGTTGTCCCTCCTTTACAAAAGTAGTCAGTCTTTCATTTGTTGTTAATCCTTTTCTGGCTCTAGCAATACTGAGACTTACAGCTTCACGAATAATTTCTAGAACTTTATCATGTCGGTGCGAATAATGACCTTTTTCAAGTAGAGTTTTGCACCCAGCAAGTATATGTCTGGCCGTCCCTACAGCAACACCGCACAATGTACATGTCTTATCTGTTGCCTTCCCCATCTTACCAGATTACTCTGGTCAGGTAGGGACATTTGAAAGGCATTCAGATAGAACTTAATAAGTGCCGGAGACCAATCGTACATGAGTGTGCGCCATTTCAGGGCTGGAGGAATACAAACTTCCCCCAAAGTAAGCCATTCATTCTGTACTTCTATGGTCATCGCGTGAACTCTGTAGCCATGCTCTTCATCTTCCCTAAGGAAAGATTTAATAACATCTTTATCACATTCCTTTTTCTTCCAACCTAACCCCCTTTTGCTGATCTGGGCACCGCTCATATATGATTTATAAAACTGAAGTCTTGACTCCATCTCAGAGGCCAATGAGTCTTTTGGGAGAGATGCAATCAGATTATCCCGAGAGTTACTCAGGATTTGTTGCTTGGTTACACGTAGATGTTTGTACAACTCAGATGGTTTTTTAAAATTCATCCCAAATTGTTGCTGTCCTCTGAACAGCGTAGAGGAGTCAGCGCCCTGAGCTAATCCAAGCCAAGACTTAAGTTTTCTTATGACAGTTGCAAGTCGTATACAAGAAAAGGCCATGTTAGACGAGATGTTAGGTATTTGTCATAAATCCAAGCTTTCTTGACATTACTAATTGGCTGTTGATCTACCTTGTTGATGTCATTAATAAAGCGTTCCACAACCACATCTAAGGATGGTGTTCTTCCTTTAAAATCGATCCTTCTGCCCAGAAATTTGAAAGGCATGGCTTCCTCTACTGGGGCTACTTTCTGCCCTGCTATGAATAGTTCTGGGTCGTATGACGTAAACCTAGTATTTCGTCTGCCCAGACACAGACAGAAGCATTTTGATGGTTTTGTTCTCATGCCGTTCGACCATACACAGAATTCGTCTACCAGAGTAAGCAAATTCTGGCATTGTTTTGGATTGCGTGTTAGCACTGCTAGGTCGTCTGCAAATGCTAAGATGGACTCCGAATATACATTATTTAACTTAAATCTATATCCCCACTTCTTTTCACTAGTTTTAAGTTTGTCAATTAAGATGTTAATAATAATATTGAAAGCTATTGGTGAGAGGCAACAGCCTTGAAATAGCCCAACATTATATTTAAGAGGATCTGTGAACCCATCTTTATTTGTAATGACAAATCTTAAGTTCTTATAATAATTAGCAATTATATCCATGATCACTGTTGGGAAGTTATACCATTTTAGGGCAACTTGTAGCAATTTATGCTGGACCGATCCAAAAGCATTTTCCAAATCAATCCAGCAGACACTCAATTGACGCTCGTGCTCCCTGGCATCCTTCAAACATTCCGAAAGTAAGGTGTTGTGTTCCAAACAACCAGAAATTCCCGGAAGAAATCCTTTCTGGTGCTGGGATAAAAAGTACTTGTTTGTGATCATAAACCTCGACATTCTTGCTTGAAGTATAGAAAAGAAGATTTTGGACATAGTGTTTGTTAACGCAATAGGTCTTGTATCTTTAGGATCAGTAACCTCAGGCTTTTTTGGTATAAGAACAAAAGCTGCTTCTCCGAACACAGTCGGTACTTGTTTGCTTGACCATATTCTACAGTAGATGTTATGTAAACACTTGCGAATGTGAGGACACTTTTTATATACAATGTAGGGTATGCCATCCGGACCTGGTGCTGACTTTACGCTTTTCTTCTTCACTTGCTCCTCAGTCTCTTCAATGCTTGGTGGATTGCATTGAAAGTCTACTGCAGGATTATGCGGTCGTGTTAAAGGTGGATCCGGGTATGCTACCTCTCTTTGTGGCATTGCATAAGTCTCACTGAAGTGTTTATAGATTTGTTCTTTGGTCAGCGAAAGTCTTCCACTATTTTCACTGAAAATCTTCTTAGCATAAATAAAAGGGTTTTTGTCAAATCTAACTTCATGCTGGGCTCTATTAAATTGATTTTTATTATCTTGTATCTGGAGACAAATTCCCCGGATTCATTTGAGAATAGATCTTAATGCCCTGGCTAACTTGTGGCACAGGTTCTTGTCTCCCATCAAAAAACAAAAAAGGTTTGTATTTTAATAGTATGTATTTTAAATTTCTGATGTACCTACTCATTCTTCAGACTCAGTCAAAATACGTTCTTTTTCTCCCTTCTTACTATTCTTACTGACATTATTAGAATATTGCCCATTTTCTTCCTTCTTCTGCCCGACATTGCATAATTCCACAATATTTGGTAATGTTTAAGAGCACTGCATTCGTAATAGCGAACTCCGCGTCCTCCATACAAAATTACCTTTCGCACTTCCAATAATACTCGATTACTGTTTGTCGCGGAATTAAAATAATATTTTTGTAGCTCATTGAATTTATTAATCTTTGTGTGTTCTACAAAGATTAATCTTTTTTGTATTTTTTTTTTTTTAAATCAGAAAAAAAAACTTATTATATTCTTGTTTCAAGGTTTACTTTCAATTAAAAATTATAAAACTACTAAACTAGTTTTATTTGTGCGCTTTTTGTTTTATCATATAGTAGCTTCTTTTTCTGTCCCTCTTCACCTTGTCTTTTTTAATCTTGGTCAAAAAAATCAAAGAAAATTTCCTAGTATCTCATACAATTCTTATTTTAAAATATACCTACCTACTTGTATCATATAAGCGTTTGTTGTTGAATACTTGTATACCATTTTTATCTTGAATTCCATTTTATAGAATAGATTTTATTTAAAAAATAATAAACCTATGTGCCATGTTTCGGTTGTAGTGTGTGGGTTCATCGGTTGTCAAGAGCCTACTGCATCAATTTATTGTAGCGGGGTAATAGTTAGTGGTGGGCGACCTGAGTCAAATAACTCGGTTGACCCGGGTTACTTTTCCAACTCGTCGACTCGAGTTTCCTCCTAACCCGGGTTGACTCGTTAGGTACGCAGAAAGAGAGGGTTCAGCTAAATTTGCTCGCCGCTCGGAATAAATAAAACATACCACTAAAGTATATTAATAAATTATTCAAATAAAATAAGTTTTCTATATTTGTATGCAAAATCTAATTTAACTCTTCCAATAAAATACGAAGATATTATGAACTTTAATAATCGGTTCATTCAAATACTAACCGACATATTTTAAAGGCCTACCTACAGCGTCGTCGATGCAAATCGACGAGTCAACCCGGGTAAGCATTCTTCTAAACTCGGTTGACACGACTAGTTCCATTACTAAACCAAACGAACTTATTTTGGATACAACGTCGTCGAAGCGAGTCAACTCAAGTTGCGACCTGGGTCAGCATTGTTTTTTCAATTCGGTTGACTCGAGTTAAAAAATTTACGACTCGTTCCATCACTAGTAATAGTCTCGGTCACGAAACGGACACTTTGTCTTGGCATAATGGTAGCGACAAACAACAATGTATATTGAAGACCATTGATGGACTTTGTCACCATCAAGTAGATACAGAGTTACATGCCATCTTACCTACTTACATAATGTTAGTATTTAATGTAAGATTTCTTGCAGACTATGTATACTTTGTTGTTGTAAAGCTTGTAAATTTATTTACAAAAATAATCATTGCGAAGGTGCCGCGTGCACGCCTGGAGGCCGCGTCATAATAATACCACCATTCAAGTTTTTTGCGCTCGGTCCTAAACATGCAGCGCCTCGCATAACCAAATTACAACCTACAAGAAAATAAGGACCCAGCAAATTCGGTCCAGCAATCTTTACACTATCAGCAAGAAATTACGCCTGCGGTGCGCCCTATAATCACGGGGTCCAGACCTCGTCCGCGTCAAAACTAATATTTGTTTTCGCCCCGAAGAAATTTTCTTGTGCTTTAACAGCCATAACGAGGTGTCAGTGAAATATAATTATTTTAGCTCTGGAAATTTTTGACGATAAAAAACTGCAGGTGGACAGCAGCCGGTCAGCGTTAGCGTTTATTTAAATAATATACGTATTTGATTAGAAAATAATTTGATATTCTGCCGAAATTCAAATGATTGATATTAAACGTCAAAAAAATACGTTAAAAAATAGGTAGGTATCTGCATTTTGAATGATAATATTCGTAGTTCATTTAGTTAGTAGTAATTATAGTAGTAAATTAATTTTTAACTCACTCTGTGAAGATCAAGTAGATAACCATTTTGAGAGATTACTTGTCAATAGAAGGAAATAACTGGATGAAACTGGCAGAAGATAGGAGAGACCGGAAAAGGTTGGCCTTCATTATCCAAAATTATCCGACTCGAAGGACCAAAAAATATGTAAGGGTCTGTATGTAAAAGGATTACGATATAAAAGGTTTTATGTAAAAATGTTAATGTAAAATAAATAAAAGAAATGAAAGTAATGCAATTGAGTGTTAACTTAATTTAAATGTATGGTTATGACTGTTTGACGTAATAATATAACAAAGTGAACTGTAGAAACTAGGTAGGTAAAAAGCATGACTAATTGTAATTTATTTTTTTCAAAAAAAAATTGTGCAACGCTAATAAAACTTTCTACAGAGAGTTGCGATCGTAAAAATCGTGAAGAAAGTTACCCCTAACAAAAGGGTGTCATTATTTGCGAACCCTCGCAATGAACTAGCAAATTACTACAACATAACCCTGGGTTACTCTCAGTCGGTTATGGTCGATGTCTCTTTGTCGGCGAGACCTCAACCCGTCAAATAATTCCTGCGAAGGGCCCGAATACAATTTGCAACGGAAGAAAAAAGGCTTTTATTGGCCCTCAGAGACACAAGACCAGGTTTACACAACTGTAAACAAATGAATGTTTACGACTTTTGGGCGATCGAACAAAACGTTTTGTTATAAAACTGTAGTTAAGAGTAATAAAAAGTTAACTGTTAAAATATGGTTAAGGCAAAAGCATTTTATGTTTGTTTAAATCATTATTGTTGTACTACCTAACCCAAACCTAAAAACCAATAATGACACCCTTTGTTTCGGGGAAAGGCAGGAAACCTACTTTCCTTCTCATCCATAGTTATATTAATTTAATTATCTTGTGGTTAGGACAATAGCTTTAACCATTAAATTATCGTACTCAACCATACCTATAATATTAAACCTATTACCAGTAACCGTATCGCCTAAAGGAATAGGTACACTACCATGCGTCAGATCCGGTAGATCTGATTTTTTGCTGAGCTGTTGACGTTATTGGCCCAATGAATAACCCACAGAAATTTGAATATCAGATTTCTGTGGAATAACCCATCCAACCTCGAACACAGAACGCAAAATCTAAATACCGCGAAATTTTCGTAGTTTTTAAAGTTTGTTTTTAAGCTATAGGTATATAAACCAAAACAATATTATTTCACTATACCAACTTGCGAAACTGTTTATAGATGGGTATTGGGTCAATTCAAAACATCGCGACGAGCTAGCCACTTGTTCGGTGTAGACTCATACCATCGGCTACGACGAGGTGGGATTAAAATACTCCTACGCTGGGTACCCTGGGGCCGTCTAGGCGGTCTCGTGATGATATGTATAAATGTACAATAGTATTTGTGCGCATTGCATTTCTGCAGTTTGTAATTTACAGATTAAAAAAAAAAAAAATTACCTGCCCAAAAAATACCAATATGTTGAAGGCTTTGTTATAATAATAGATTGAAATATATATTCAAAACTATCCCCTCCACACAGCCCTGGGGTCAGAATCTGTGGCCATTCGGTTGTCTACTTGAATTGCCCATATAAAATACATCAATAGTTATTACCTGTTGATTAGGTAGGTATAACATACCTAAGGAAAAAAAGGTCTTCACGCCCATGTAGCCGGGATTCTTACTTATTTATGTTTCTAAACTTGATCCCAGCCAAGTGGTGTAAATCATTTGAAACTGATTTGAATAAAATCAAAGACGTCGGTGACCATAAAGTCACCGTTGCCAACGTGACGAAACCAATTTGTGCGTTCTATTCATAATCCTTCTCTGAAATTCATTCCGAACATATTGTTGTGGCGGCTACCTTACCGGCCACTGGAACTAATGGCGACTTGAATACAAACCAAGCATAGACATATTGTATAAATACCAACTTTTTAAATTCTTTACAAGTTTTTAAATACCTGCTTAAAATACTGTAGAAATTACGATTGAAATAATATCATCTAGTTATGACCCGAGTCATCTAGTTATGACCCGAGACCTCACCTGCATATACGACCTCAGGGTACCAGTTTGTCTATAGTATTATATATTAAATTTTTAAAGATAAAAATGCAATGAAAAAAATCCTGGTGGCGGGACTATATATATACACGGTGACTTTGAAAGGATGTGATCTTGGCTAATATGAGGTTTTACTGATCAATCGAACAACTTTTCCCATGGAACCATGTGCCGCAAATGAAAAAAAATATTGCCTTCTCCATACAAACTAGTAATGTTTAAATGACCAAATTGTATGGGGAAGCCAACATTTTTTTTCTGTTGCGAAACATCGTTCCATGGGAGAAGTTGTTCGATTTGATCAGCAGAACCTCATATTAGCCCAAAGTATATCCTTTCAAATTCACCCTGTATATCACCTAGTCGTAACCGATGGTATTCTTAGTCTACACTGAACAAGTGGTAAGGTCGGTGCCATGTTTGTATAAACTTATAAATAATTACACAAGTTGTGGGATCGATTGGCAGCTAAACGTGCTCTGCAAGGCACTATAGTGGTGTTGTAAAAAAATAGTTTAAAATTTAAGTAATAAATCATCATTGGTTACTTGACATGAGTTCGAAAATGTTCAAAATTAGCTAACAAGGCTCAAGATTGGTGTAAAATGTCACGTTACGTAAATTTTGCACCAATAATGGACCTTAGTAGCAAAATTAAATCACAGATAATTTTTATCAAAATTTTATAAGCTGGGATTCGGTCACCCACCGTATGCATACACGAATCTACAACACTAACACATAGGACAGCATTACTCGAGAGGCGCGGCGTTTTAGATTCCATTATTTCTACGTCGCGTCATATGGATGTATGGAGGTACGCAGTCTTATAAGTGAATCCATCACCATATTATTGACTGAATTTTAATAAATTTATGTCAACTTCCGTGAACATTACATTTAATTTCATTTATTCGTGGAAAATGGCGGGCGGGTGGCGACTGGCGCGAGATGCGCGGATAGACGCACGAGCTATATAATCGCGGTTTTAAAGTTTGAATACTTACTCGGCTTGACGCGGTTTGTAATTTTTATCCGTCGGTTAAAAATTACAAAGAATAAATGCCAAATACCACGACTGCCGAAATAAAATGATGAATTCAATGTAGAGATATCTAGTTATGACCCGAGACCTTACCTGTATATACGACCTCAGGGTACCAGTTTGTCTATAGTATTATATATATATCACCTAGTCGTCGCCGATGTTGTTCTGAGTCTACACCGAACAAGTGGTAAGGTCAATGCTACTGGCATTACTAAATAAATAATGACTACTGACATTTATTGGAAACAACAAACTACATCATGTCCCTTATTTCCATCATTAGTCCTTTTCTTTCTTCTAATAAATCCTCTACAACACAAAATGGGAGTTGGCAACCCTATGTGTGGTGACGTTGATGCGTGCTCCCACATTCGCATCCAGTGTGTGAGTAAGTGTGACCAATTTCAGTATTTATCTACTACTCTATGGTGACCAAAACCTACGTAAGTAATAATAACTTTACCAATCCCTACTGATGGTGATCAAACTAATTCATTTCGTTGCGTTAATACACATCGGAACGTAACTTCGTCTGTGTAACTTTAACCGTTTACGCAGCGCACGCAACGAAAGCTCTCAAAAAGAACAATTTTTTCCCGTTTTCCCATTTTTTTAAAATGATGCTCTGCTGCTATTGGTCATAACGTGATGTTATATAGTCTATAGTCATCCTTTATAAATGGGCTATCCAACACTAAAAGAATTTTCAAAATCAGTTCAGTAGATCCAGATATTAGGTACCCCCTACAACCTCACAAACTCACAAACATTAACTAGTTAAAAAAAAATTAAATACCTACTCGTAGTATAGAATAGATTAGTAAAGATGATATAAAGATGTTTACTTCACGAAGTAAAAAAAATGTCATAACAGTCATTTACAACCATAAATGACGTTTTCAAATAAGGAACTTATTTGGCCATCAAAGTAATAAAAAAAAACCGTAACAGTTTTGTATTATCGAACTATCGAACGGTACATTTTTTTAAAATAAAATATCCTGTACATTGTATAACTGGAAGTTGCTCTATTTTTTAAAACCATAAAACTACAATAATATCACAGGACAAAGAAGTATTTTTAAATAGATCGAAATATGTTTTTTTTTTCAATACTTGCGGTACATTCTGTTCGTTTAGAATAAGATAAAAGTAGTAAAAACTGCTCTATTTTTTTGTGACCGTTAAATTGTAACAATAGTTTTAAAACATTCGTTTCCTGGTATGTTGCCCTGCGTTTTTAACTGTTAATAAGTAATTATATTATTATTAAAATATTATACCGTTAGTTTGGTTACTAGGACAAAAGGTACGAATATGAACATAAAAAATGCGACGAATATACCGAATACGAATATTCGGCCGATCATTTAGCGCATCTCTACCTTTTATCACGTGAATCTCAAGTCACATGTTGTTACTAAAGTTTATTAAGCGATATTGGAATAAAATAAATAGACTATAAGAATTAAAAAATACTTACCTATAAAATAAAACTATACCTAATAAATATTTCTTCCAATATCGCAGTATTTGGGCACACCCAAAAGACAGGCTAAATTGCTAAACTATAAAAAAAATGCCAGCCCTTTAATTAACGGATGTTTAGACCAAACGTATTTCTCTTAGTAAATTATGGAAGTAAATTAAATAAGGTCAGGGTGGTAAATTTACTGACATTTTTTATTATAATAAAAAAAATATATAAAAAAATATTTCCTATAATTTTCCCCTTTTCCACTATCATTCTACACATACTAATTATACTAGTAATTCAATAATTAATAGAATATGTCATTCATATAACAAATCTTTTAGTAACATAGATATTATCTTTTTCATTTATCTAAATACACAACTAAGCGTAAGGTGTCCGTCCCAATGTTTAGGTTTAAACATATGATAAAACTTTTGTTGTTATGTATAATTGTATACAGGTATATAGGTACATATATATTTAATTTCTATTTTAATTTAATGTATCAAATACAGGTCTAATAATAATAATACTAAACAGCTCATAATATCTAAAGTAAAATCAATTCACAGCCATGCATACACACGAACACACTTTTATTTTCAAATACACACACCCACACACAAACACATACCTAAACCGCATTATTAACAGTATAATAAACAAAAAAGAAATCTAACAATGGCCAAAGTTTGGTCGGTGATGCAAATTTTACTACTTTATGTTGTAAGCCGACAGACCGGTCTCGTTACCACCACCCATACAGATGCAAAAACCGTCAAGTGACCTAGTCATGTTTCGGTTTTAGTCTGTGGGTTCACCGGTTTTCTGGAGACTACTGCATCGATTTCTTGTCGAGGTGGTAGTCTCCTTTCAGGGTGCGGTTACGAAATGGGTGGTTGAATTGACGATAAGGCAGCGAGTATATACTCTTAATGCAATTCGTCATTGTCGCCCCCCATTTCGTAATCGCATCATTTAGCCAACATAGTGGGAGCGATCAATATTGTTTAAGAACAATTATTGATTGACCCCATTCATGGACTTTGTAGGTCTGCTCACCACCAGGTAGATACAAAGTCACATGTCGTGCTCCAATAAATTTTTTTTTATAAAAAATGTACATACATATACATATCATCACGGGTGCCTTACGGCGCCCGAGACCGCCTAGTCGGCCTCAGGGTACCCAGCGGAAGGGTTTTTAATCCCACCTCGTCGTAGCCGATGGTATGAGTCTACACCGAACAGGTGGCTAGCTTGTTGCGATGTTTTGAATAGACTCAATAACCCATTTATAAACAGTTTTACAAGTTGGTATAGTGAAACCGGGACCGAGAGCTTAATGTGCTCTCCGAGGCACTATAGTGGTATTGTCAAACAAATGTACGAGTACATACATTTTTTAATTAAAAACTCATTGGTTCACACCGGGATTCGAACCAGGGACTTAAGTGTTGTAATGTGCTGTATGTTTTTGTAATGCTAAATAAATAGACTCGACTTATTTTTAATTATGCTATTTCAAATAAATCAGACCAGACTTGAGCTTTGCTAGAACCTTTTATAAAAGAAAAAGAAAATTCAAACCTCTAAACAGTAAATAAATAGAAGAAATGTCATTTGGTCTCTTTATACCCTTTACTTAAATAAAAGGTCTCAGCGTGATGGAAAAAATAATATTTATATTTCAACTATTAAGAAACAATATAAATCAACTCTCCATCCTTGCTTTGACATCTCTTTAACTACAATAGAAATCAATAAAGGTCAAAGAAAATGACCTAAGAATCTAGATTTCCTCAATCGTGGATATAAATGAAATTACAGCATCCAGTAGTTCATTGTTTGTGATATTAGTTTCATCGTTTAGTTGTGTTAATTCTACAATGAATTTCTACGTAAGTACTTTGTAATAATTATGTAGTATATTTAATATTGTACATATTAAAATTAAAAAAAAAAATGTTTATAAAATTATATAATTTTGTATAACGCAAAAGTTTTGCGTTATACAAAATTATTATTTTTTATATGAGCTTTTATATAACCTTTTTTAATATCACCTTAACCATCTATTCCTGCATGTTTAGAAAATATTAATATCCGTACCTCTAGTGTGAGTTTTCTAACTATTACTTTGAGTATGAGTTAAATAAAATTTGTATGGGGAATAGTTCAGCGCTCCAAGCGAAAATTTTGAGAACTAAAAATCCGTGATTGGTCAAAATGTTTACGCGGTAGTTTAGTTAACGCGAAAGTAAATGTTAAAAAAACTTACACTAGAGCTACAGATCACGGTTTAATCAGTCGCCGGAAAGTTCGAAAAGATTGTTATTAGTTGTTATAAATGTAACCTTATAAATTCGTTTATATTGTCCAAGAAACTACCGAAACACATTAAAAAATATAATATTATCCTCTATTTCTTTGATTCCTTTTTAATAATATAATAACCTTTTGAATATTATTATAAAATGTATCCTATAGACAAAGTAAAATATTTATCTATATGTACATATGGAATATAAACTAATAATTATTTAACTTAAACTAAATTATTTTAAATTATAACATGGAGGGATTCTACAAAAGTATAGTAATAAGTAACTTAACTTGATTTTTCAGAAAATTCTTTCGGTTTTACTTCTGGCGGCAATATCGGTATTCAGTCAGGAGATAACGGAGCGAGCAGCGCCTGTGGTACCAGCATACAATGCCGCTGCAGACCGGGCCGCTATCATCGCACTCCTGTCACAGCTCACCGGAAAACAGGCGATATCAGACTTCGGCACTGGGACCACTGCCCCAGTCGCCGCTATACATTAGTACTACTACAGAGAAGAGATAACGGAGTGTACAGCGCCAGTGGTACCAGCATAAAATGCCGCTGCAGATCGGGCCGCTATCATCGCACTCCTGTTACAGCTCACCGGAAAACAGGCGATATCAGACTTCGGCACTGGGACCACTGCCCCAGTCGCCGCTATACATTAGTACTACTACAGAGAAGAGATAACGGAGTGTACAGCGCCAGTGGTACCAGCATAAAATGCCGCTGCAGACCGGGCCGCTATCATCGCACTCCTGTCACAGCTCACCGGAAAACAGGCGATATCAGACTTCGGCACTGGGACCACTGCCCCAGTCGCCGCTATACATTAGTACTACTACAGAGAAGAGATAACGGAGTGTACAGCGCCAGTGGTACCAGCATAAAATGCCGCTGCAGATCGGGCCGCTATCATCGCACTCCTGTTACAGCTTACCAGAAAATATCAGATATAAGACTTCGGCACTGGAACCAACGCCCCAGTCGCTGCTATACATTACTACTACAACAGAGAAGAGATAACAGAGTGTACTGCACCAGTGGTACCACCAGAATACAATGCCGCTGCAGATCGGGCCGCTATAATCGCACTCCTGTTACAGCTTACCAGATAATATCAGATATCAGACTTCGGACCACACCGCCCCATCGCTGCTATACATTAGTACTACTACAGAGAAGAGATAACGGAGTGTACAGCGCCGGTGGTTCCACCAGCATATAACGCCGTTTTATTCCTGTCACTGCCCAACCGAACAATACGCAAATATTCGCAATATTCAAACAAATTGAACATTTCACGTGCAGAAAAGATTCTACCACATAATCGTATAATTTATTTTTCTCCCAAAAGTCTACCCAAATTTACTTCCGCTACGACAGATTTTCTTAAAATTATTTGCAGCTCTGCTGTAATATCTTTCTATAATAATCTAACTATAATTACGAAAAATCATGTATCTAGGTTATGATCACTTTACTATATAGTCTTTCATTTTTATATACCAGGGGCCTATTTCATAAACGTGACAATTGTAATTTACCATGACAATTTATAATACATTGCTTGGTTTAGTTGGAACTATTTATTTAGAACAAATTAAACCAAGCAATGTATTATAAATTGTCATGGTAAATTACAATTGTCACGTTTATGAAATACGCCCCTGGTGCCCGCAACTTCGTAAGCGTGTCTATTTTAAAACCAAAACAAACTATTTTCTTATTGATTTTTAATAAATACTTATTATTACTAAGGTATAGTAAACATGTTGGTCACGGCTACCATGCCTGTGCTTTACAATGTATAAGAAACCCCGATTTACTACAGTTGCCAAAAAGATGACATAAAATGTCAACTTTAAACGAAAACACAAATATTTCTCAAAAAGTCAAAATAAACTCGAAAATATTTTAATGCAATTAAATGTCATTATAATATACCCTACTAAATTTCATAGAACATTCTTTCTATCTGGTTTATTTAAAAACTTTTCCTAAGAGACCCTTAAAACTTAAAAACTCTGTCCTACTACTAACTAATATACCTTATTTTACACTCAGAGCTAATATATTTACAATAAAAAAAGGCATATAATCCAGTAGTTTTTAAGTAAAATGGAATTAAATTTATTTATTTGCCAAAAATACGGTACAATAGATGTTATAACGCAAAAATGTTCAACATATTTTGCCATAAATGGCACGCAAATATATGGTGCCCCGACAAGCAGATTTTTTGAATTTATGATTTTATTATATTACTATTTATTATATATTGTCCTAGAAACTACCTCTATATATAAATGTAATCCAACATTAAAATTTGCTCGCCACCTTATCTATGTAAGTAAGCGTTCACACTATGATATCAATGACACATTAGATCGTCAGTCATGTCGCGGCATTTTTGATGTCGAAGAGGCACCAATTTATGCCGCCAATACATTAGGTGGCAGTGATGTCAGCGGCGGGTTCCATTTGAATAATAATAATGTATGGCACGCGAAAGGACGCTGCGTGCTGTAAAATATAAGGTAACCATAGTTTGTATAATTAAATTTTGGGATTTCTTTATGTATTTTATTAAGAAAAAGGATTAAATGTTTATAGCTTTCCGTAGTTTTGTTGTGCAGGTCCCAGAACCATTGTGTTATTAAGATAATTGTGACCATGAAATAAGTATATGGGTCCTATTTAAATTCAACACTCGCTATCTCAAGGGCTTTTAGTACACACAGGGCAGGATACAGGATTTTTATTTTGGTAAGGCCTTTCCCTCGGGCCCTTTGTGGCGTAGTAGGTAGAAGTCGCCTATATTTTATTTCTTTTTTTCTTTTCTTTATTATTTTGGCATACAAACAGTCATTACAATTTTTAAAATACAAATAGAATATTACAAATTATAGTAGACTTATAGTGCCGATATAAAACATTGAAAAAAGTATTACTGAATATAAACAAAACACAAAAAAATATAATATATAAACATAGATGTTAGTAAAATTTTATATACATTATAAATATATATTATAATCTGGTTTCATCCATTATACCAGATTAAGATGCCTATTAAGGCTTCGTTTAAAGAACTCAAGGTTATAGGATTAAAGAAACACGCAAGCAGGTAGAGCATTCCACATTTTGAAAAAACTTAAAAAAAAAACGGAATAATAAAACACAAAATCATACTCACCCTAATCATCTCAGCGTGCGGCAAGTCGCGTGCCTCGGTCGGACGCGCGAACCTCATCCGCTGGACCAGAGTCGCGCGCCGAGCTCGCACTTCAGTCGCGCGCCAACCGTTACGCGAGGTGGTCGTGCTATCTTATTTACTATTGATGAAGTGACGGACTCGTGACGTGAAAAATCTGGAAACTTTGTAAATGAAAATGGTGACTGGAATCGCAGGAGCTAATCCGGTGCAGCAGGGTGCTTCCAATCCTGTAGCCAGCACTATGCAGCCTCCTGTCATTCATGAGAAGAAGTCTTCGGATAACCGAAGGGTAATTTTTTTTTGCAGTATTACTAAAAGAATTTGAATTTAATAATATTTTAGTGTACATTATAAATAATACTTTAAATTATCTGCTACGACCGTAGCACTGGAGCTTTCGTAGTAGGTAGACAATTTTTGTTTTAGTTTCTACAGTGTCTATTTTATAATATTTATTTTTATTTATTTAATTTTAAGAGCTTTTTATAATTTTATATATTTAGTTTTATAGTCTTCCATAAAAGAGTAAGTAAAGAAAGTCAAATTTATATAAAATCCGAAATTTCGCCCGCGAAGACCGAGTTTTTTTTAATCAAAAATAGGTATTTTATGTTTATGTAATCATATTATTTTTGTATCTTCGACCGACATGTATGCATGTATATATAAAAACATAAAGGTTTTTTACCTCTAATTTGATTCCATACAATGTAATTTTTTTTAAATTCGCACAAACTTCGGTGATAGGGAATCTGGATAATGGATCTACTGAGTATAATATATTTTTCTTGCAATTTTAATAATATCTAAAACCGAATTGTATAAAACATATAAAATTGATTTTAAATTATTGAACTTTTGCATAATCGCTCATCAAAATCTATAACTATTTCGAACCAATTAAATCGGACCAGTAGTCTTGAGATATTCATGCCGGCCGACAAACAGATATCTGAGTCAACTCACTAGGAATAAAACAGTTTTTTTTATTCAAATTAACATGATTACTAGATAATGAACAATGACAAGACAACGATCAATCATTTTCTTGATTGATTACCTATTTATTTTATAACCAGACAATATTTTATCATTTTCATAGAAATTGAGGAACAAGAATAAAATAAAACCAACCAAAATTCGTGAATCAGAGTTATTGGCGTCATCTAGCTAGGTAAATATTAGTCAGACTAACCTGACATTAATTACACGATAGATGTATCAAAATTAGTGTCTAAATTAATATCATAATACAAATTAAGACCTGAGTGACGAATCTTTATTTGGATTTATTCATAAAAGCTTGTTAAAATAGGTTTTGTCTTTTTTACACATATTCAATTTTTGTTTCTAAAAAAAAAGAGATAAAACCTACGAATATAAAGAGATATAACTGAAATGTTCTTTAAGGCCATAAGTTTTTATGAATTCCGGTGATTATGTTCAAGATGTATTTAAATTTGAATATAACATTACTAAAAGTAGAGCCATCTAATTACTAAGTTTTTTTAAACATTGATTGCTCATTGATCTTTAGGTTTATACAGTAGAAAAGGCACAACATTTAATTACTTAGCCCACCATGATAATGGTGCCTGTAAAGCGTACGGGACCGCCTAGCTTAGAGAGTATCAGATTAGCAGCAAAATAAAAAAAAAACGGGTGTGAGACTCGAACTCACGGCCTTTGCTTTAGGTACTTAACCAATTAACAATAATAAAAAAAATACTATTCAAGTACCTACGCTTTGAAAATATTGTCGCTTTTGTGAGGATTTATTTATTTATTATAAATAAATATTAAATATACTTTCAAATACCTTGAAAGTATACTTTTCTATACCTAAGCTGGAAACCCTGCAGGTGAAAGTTATAAGACACGCGTGATAGCATATAATAGATATGCGTGTAACTAAAGAACATAAAATCTCTATGCCTATCGGTATCTTCATGACTTAATCCCTCTAGGGAGTAGAGTCTACAATTACGACCATATTTGAAAGTGATTATGTGTCAGTTTTATAACCGCACTCAAGCTGGCAACGTTATATACCTTAGACTTAAAAATACTATAGCTTTTAAGTTTCTGATCTTAGACTTAAAAATACTACAGCTTTTAAGTTTCCGGTTCCCAAGGTGTACCAATAATAATAATAATAATAATAATAATAATAATAATAATATGTAGGACAAATTACACATATTGCTTTGGTCACAAACTAAGCTCTAGACTTGTACTATGTGTACCAGAAGCAACGATATAATACATATTATATTATATAAACACCCAGACCATGACAAACTGTACAGAAAAAAACGTACTAATATTTTTTGCCATGGGTGGGAATCGAACCCACGACCTCCGGATACAACGTCACAGGCGCAACCACGTAGTCTAGTATAATGCGTTTTTATTTTTAAAAAAACAGATTTATATTCGTTTGACAACACTACAATATATTATGCCTCGAAGAGCACGTTAAGCTGTCCGTCCCAGTTTCGAAATTGTTTATTGAGCTTATCTATACCGCGCCGAGCTGACCACTTGTTCACTGTAGACTCAGAATACCATTGGTTCCGATGACGTGGGAATAAAACGCCGCCGCTGCTTATCTTGAAGGTTGTCTAGGCGGTCTTGGGCACCATACCTACCTGTGATGCTTTGCTAAAAACGACGTTTATAGGTCAACTTACTTCAGATAATAATAATATAAAAATTTCAGCGTCGCCTTTCAAGCAGCCACTGCTTACTAAGCTAACATTAGTAAAAAAAACCTATGTTGCTAAAGAAAGCGGATGGCAAGGCGGTCCTGGCCACACACTTAACACCCCGTAGCCGTCGAGTTTGCCCTTTTAGCGGTATGCCGCAAATTCCGTAAATAATCACCTCACGACCGCACGACATGCATGGGCGTCGTGACACCTTCGAGTTTAAATTTTTTAAATAAACTAAAGAACCTTTGAAAGGCATTGTCAAACATTCCGTATGGAAGATGATAATGACATGAACCTAGTTGCTGTATGACGTGATCACGGAGCAACGTTTAATGAAAAACTTCAAGAATTACCTTCATGTTTTGCGTTTGTTATGTAAAACACGTAGAGCAGTTTGCGTTTATGGTAGTCAGACTTAACACTTGTTACAACTATTAACTATGTTTATGGAAATATGTAAGAAGGGAAAAAGTTATGTTATGGCGCTGTAAGATTTCAATGTTTTTCAGCACCCTAATACTAAATTAGGGCGCTGAAAAACGTTCTTGATGTAATTTTTAAAATCTTAATATTTCGATAGTACAGTCAACGGCAAGGTAAAGTATACGTTTTTAAAGTATATTGAACCTTAATACAAAGGCATAGAGTGCATGGGGGTATACCATTATATTGCCGTTGACTGTACCTGCATAAATTAACACGTTATCAACATGGTTTTACAGTTTACTTGTACTATTATTTCTTCTGTGACTTTACCTCTCTATAATTAATTAACACGTGACAATCTTGTATTTCCTTCAGAGACCGAATTCATATCGGTCCACAGCTGCACATTTATATTATTGTATATTATATTACTTTTAAATATAACTTTTTCATTGTTATATTAGTTTTATATCCCATGAATATCTATACCCTGTATTTCAGCATCCAGTGCTGACTGTCCGAGTTAACGTAATATAAAAAGATTAAAAGAAAAACCCTTTTAATTTCATCGTTTTCTTCATATTAAGCAAAGCCATTAGTAGTAGTTAGTAAGTAGTATTTCATAAACACATAAAACTACTTAATGATATTTTAATTGCTTTAAAAATGTCCCAAGTGTTGAATCATAAGTCTGCGAGTTATCGTGCAAGAGATCACGGGAGTATTAGACCTCCCGCATGAATCAGCGGCCGTGGGCGAGAACCGTCCGCTTCTAATTGTCGTGAGAACGGACGCCTATACGCTAAGACCAATTACACACTGCACCCAATCCGAATCCATTAAAATACGCAATGAAAAACATTCAAGATTTATTGTAGCTGCGCCCTATGTCACGTACTTTGTTATAGAAGCGCGGTGCAATCACGCTACAATCAATATTGTTGGACCTGATACTTAGGGCGAGTACACACTCCATTCCATCCGAATTCAATAAAATACGCTATGAAAAACCCACATACAAGTTTTCTTTTACAAAGTCCGAAAATATTAACGGACCACGATAACAATAATGTAAAAAGCTAATTCGAATGAGTAATGCATTGCATCCATTTCACATTCTATAAGCTACTTAGGTGTCCATTTAGAGCTTCAGCATAAATTAGCAGCCGTGGGCTAGAACCAGGAGAACCGTTTGCTTCTAATTGTCGTGAGAACGGACGCATATCTAAAAACTCGCTAAAACATAGTGAATTCGATCCCATTCCATAAAAATAGCCACAAACAAGTTTTCTTTCTTAAAAATCCGCAAGTATTAACGAACCGAGGTGACAATAATGTAAAAGCTAATTCGTATGTAGTTATTGCATTGCGTCCATTTCGATGTCTTCTTGAAGATACTTGGGTGCAACGTATTATTTTACTGCGTCTATTTGGAATCCGATAAATCAGAAATAAATAAAATCGGTCTTAAAACATTGGCCGACGCTGCATAGATCCATATTTTCTCGGATTCGGATGGAATGGAGTGTGTACTCGCCTTAAGTATCAGGTACACCAACAGTATTGATTGTAGTGTGATTGTACCGCGCTTCTATAACATAGTACGTGACATAAGGCGCAGGCGCAGGTACAAGAATGACTTGCAACTATTTGTAATCTAATCATTGTTGGAATCTTAAAAAGTACCTATTGTAGATATTGTAATATGAAGTAAGTTTGTAATAAGTATTTTGTTTTTTAGATAGAGATAGGTCATGGTATAGTTCATAGATTAATTTTCATACAAAATATTACGAAACATAAAATTACCGGATACAACGCCAAAGGCTTCGTAGACTATTACCTAAGATGGCGGTCGACATATTATAGTATAAATAAAATGTAGTATTTACTAGTCCCATCGCTCGTTAATCCGTTCTTTTCTCTATCCTTATTAGGTAATGATTAGGTTCAAAGGTTAATGTTACGCCATTAGTGGTTTGGATATTTATCTCTATGGGACAGGTAGAGTCGGTAATTGTTAAATGATTAATGCAGACATTATTGAAAAAGCAATAAACAAACGAGTCCAAACATTCATATTTGTTTACATTATACAGGAAAATAAAACACTTTATAAATATATTATTTAATTTTAACGAGTCTTTGTTATGTGCCAGTTTTTTCGATGGCTATTTAATTAACTAATCCATAAAAATCTTACTACTTTTAAAACTGTAGATTAAAAATAAAAAAAATGTACTTTGAGCTAATATGAGGCTCTACCGATTAAATCGAACAACTTTTCTCATGGAACCATGTGTCGCTAATGAAAAAAAAAATTGGCTTCCACATGTAAATTGGTCATTTTAACATTGTTACAAAAAGTTTGTATGAAGGTTTTGTTTATTTGCGTCAAATGGTTTAATTCCATCGTGAAAGTTATTCGATTTGATCAGGGACCGGTGAGAAAATGTAGGCGAGACGACATGTCGCGTCACCTCAGTCAAAAACGTATGGATTTTGACAAGGACAGTAGGCGTGAGGTTACCTGCCACTGTCAAAGTTATACAATTTGGATTGAAGGCGACGAGACACTTTGCCTCGCCTGAATTTTCTCTAAGGCCTCTGTAGAACCTCATATTAGCCCAATCTTACGAGCAATTACAACCTTTCAAAGTCACGATCGCCCTTTAGTACATAATGTACATAAATGACTACTTAGGTAAATAAAATTTCATTATGAGATGTTGGTACCCCCTAGACAGCCAAGGGTATCCATTCATCGGAGGGATTTTATTTCTACCTTATAGTCGGCTATGGTATTCTGAGTATACACCAAAAAAGTCGCGTGCCCATCGCTGATACAACTGGGATTTTTTATCTACTCTATTCGATTATCGATAATCGATTATATAGTATTTTTGTATTGTTGTTTTTTTGAGTTTAATCAGTTTTCAAACGTTGCATGTGTTAGATAAAACGCCTGTCGCACAACACTATCAATCATCACGTGATAGCATCTATGCGCGGGCGCAGCGTGCGTGGTCAACGAGTATTTTATAGCGTGAGCGTAGTTACTCATACATCTCTGCACACCAATACAAACTCATACTCATGCGTAACCCACACGTTCGACATCGGCCCCCGGGTTACACACGGATCTTACTTACACTACTAATTTAAGGTTGTTATCTGTCCCGGTACATCTACGGATTTGTCACCGGTTTGAAACTTCTGACCCGGTCGTTTCGTTTAATCTATAAAATGTACAGGTATTCAATTGCAGCATATTACTCGAACTTTATTAAGTTTTATTATTTATTATAAAGCTTAATATTTTTTAATAATTTTAACCTGATTTATCAAGAAAAATGAATACTTTATTACGTCAATGATACTTTAGCAATACTTATTACTAAATTATTTACTTTATAGTATTTATTATATTCCTTTATTATTACATCAAGTTAAAATTGTATCAAATAAGTTTTTTTACTTGTTTTTTTTGTTTGTTTGAGGGATGCTGTGGTGGCAACCCTGTGCTATATATATATATATGTAGGTATGTATGAACGCATAGATGGTTTATCGATAAGTTGTTCCGCATGAGATTAGAAGTGTTTGATAATATTATCTATCATACTATAGAAACAAATAGGTATACAAATACGATTATACAAATATACGTATATTGGAGACCCTATAGGGACCGAGACCCCGAGACGGTTAGATCTCAGACTTAAATAAAAAGTTTTTAGGTCCCGCCGGTTCAAATCCCGGTGTGTACCGATGAAAAAAAGCACATTTGTTTGGTAACACCACTATAATGCCTCGGAGAGCACGTTAAACTGTCGGTCGCAGTTTCACTATACCAACTTCTGGAACTGCTAGCCACTTGTTCGGTGTAGGTAGACTCATACCATCAGTTACGACGAGGTGGAATTAAAACCCCACCGCTGAGTACCCTGAGGTCGTCTAGGCGGTCCCCTGCCCCGTAAGGCACCCGTGGGATATTATTTTTCATACAAATACAATTAACTGCTTCCGTGGTCGGCGTTGGCGTTATATCCGGAGGTCGTGGATTCGATTCCCACACCTGGAAAAGTAGTACCTTCCTACGTTTTCTGTACCCCTAGTGTGAGTTTTCAAAATATTACTTTGCGTTTGAGTTAACTATAATTTGTAATGGAAATTTTGAGAACAAAAATGCGAGCGTGTGATTGGCCAAAATTTTAAGGCAGTTGTATAGTTAACGCGAAAGTAAATGTTAAAACATCTTACACTAGGGCTACTTGTGCATTATCATTACATATTTAGTGTAAGTTAATGTTTATTTACCCAATGCAAGGAATATGTAATTCTGTAGCACAAGTTTTTGCAAACATTTTTTTCAAAAGTCGCTTAAAGCTATATAGATAGGAATCAACCAATAAGGGAGGTTTATTTGAAAAATAAATTGATCCAATTGGTTGATTCCTATCTATAGTTACTAGTGACTACAATAGAAACTGTTTACAAAAACTTGTTATAGAGCTACTGATTGTTAAGCTTATAAAGAGGTAACTAACACAAACCTAAAAACAAAAAACAAAAACTACCAAATTGAATTGGAATACTTATAACGACCACATCCGTAATGTGGATCCCACAGTCGACAGCTCGTAGATCTATGATGTTCAAAATTCGTTTTTGTTACCGCCCATTTCGTAACCGCATTATTTGGCTGGCGATCAATGCTACTAAAGAGCAGTTTCCCATACATTGATTTTTTAGGTCTGCTTACTATCAGGTCGATATAAATTCACATGCTATGCTCCAATAAAATATTTTTTTAAACATTTGGTAGAACTACAGAATCAAAATATATTAATTTTTAAAATGTTGTTAGAAATCTCATACTGCTCTATTCCTTTTACATACATTTATACGGCGCTTCGTGTGCGTTATTTTCGCGCGGCAAGCAAAATAACGCACACGAAGCTGCGAGAGATTATAGTACCTACAAATATATACAAGTACCTACCTCCAGATTATTAGTATAGAAATATTATTAGTACAGATCTAAACACTATCAATCAATCATCACAAGACGATCTGTATGATGTCTAGGCCGGAGGGCCCGCCGCCGCCCGGTGAGCCGGAAGCCGAGCGGCTCCCACGCCTTGGCACGCGTCGCCCGCGCTTCGGGGGCCCACGCGCGTGCCTATACTCTTGGCGCATCGTACGTCTGTGGGTATTGCGCATCCAAATCCTATGAATAATAGCGGTTAGATTAGAATTTGTGCAATGTATAACTAGCTAATTATTAATTAGGTACTTTTATATCTTCATTTAAGCAAAAAGTAGGTACTCGGATAAAAATAAATTCTTGGTTCAAAATAATATTCTCTTGGTCAAGACAATTTACCATTTCATACCTACATGGCAAAACCATATATTCAAGAGAATAAAAAATATATCTTGAATCAAAACACAATCATTTAAGCAAAATATTGTTTTAGTAGCCTTGAGTTAAGAACATTTACTTTAGTTAAAAAATATTTACTTGTATTAAAATAATATTATGAAAATACAATCTTCGCTGAATTATTTCTTTTTATCCGTGTTGACCTCGTAACTAAAGTTTCAAGCAAAACGACATAACGTTTACCTAAATTTATTTGTAAATATACTAAAATTCACATAGAAGAAGTAAATGCCACCAGTGGTGGTATTTGGGGTAAAATTCGCGTCGATTACCACCAGTGGTGGCGCATGGGAAAAATATTCCCATACGCCACCACTGGTGGCGGAGACGCACGGTGGTGGCGTATGGGAATAATTGGATCATCTTACTTCTGGTGGCATGCTGATGATCTCTACCTGCTTATATATATTTCACACAAGTATTTTCTTAAAGTAGTAGGTAGGATACGGTTATTGTAATTTACATTTGGAACGTTCTAGAAATGTATCCCAAGATTTTAGAAAAATGACCAAATTAATGTAGGATTAAAATTAGGTTATAATATGATACGTCACGTTAATTCTATACAAATAATGAGGCTTGTTAGCTAATTTTGATTAAAGATTAATAGGATCATGGTTATATTAACTGGGGGTCAATTTCGTTGACATTAGATAATTGTTATTTGATATATTGAATATTATAATGACTGCGTATGTTTAAAATCCTGTAAGTACCTATTATTATTGAAAATGATTCTTGCACTTTGTATTTTGTAGCCGCCGCGCTGTAACGCCTGTTTCAGCTTATCGCTAATTAGTGGCGTCACCATGTCGCGTCTCTATTGTTAAGTACTACCTACATTTTTTCAAATAGGTATATGGTTATTTATTTACAATAGCTACCTAATTACCACAGCCAGAAGGATGAATGACGCTCGACTGTTGAACGTCGCTTGTTACATAAAGTGCCAATTGAAATAATTACAGATAACGCTGGGTATGACGGTATGGCTCCACGTGCAACGTTGTCAGGCTCATGAATATGCAAGTTTTATCGCTTGGACTTTAGCGACTTTATTCTGTGGTGATATGGTAGATAATCCTTTGTTGGCTATACAACAGGTACTCGAGTATGACGCACGTGTGATCTACTCTATACAGATCACGTAGTTCACGATTAGATAAGTATGAAGTTTATAAAACGAAGATCAATCATTTTGTTATCTGGGCGTCTGTAAATCTTGATCACTGTTTTTTATAATAATCTTGAAGTAAATAAATAGACCACAAGTGCCTTGAGTAGTTACGATGGGTGATTTTTTTCACACTTTATATATTAACTTTATACACCTATGTGTGTTTAATTAATGTTGGACATTTGCCCGAATTGACCTAGTCAAAAAGTATTCTTCTTGTAGTATGTGTACAATAAACACTACTATATTATGTATTATTTTTTATAGACACCCATACCCGAGAGGAAAGTTGTACTGCCCCCATGCGTGCACGTCTAGGATAGCGTTATAAAATACGTTACGTCAAATTGAAAACAATTTAATTTTTGTTGCAAAAAGTATTTAAATTGTATCAAAGTTATTTTGCCTTGACAAGGAATCGAAGCCACAAGCTCCGCTTACAATGTCAACGGGCTTAACCACTAGACCACGGAGTCAGAATGCATTATAGATAGATGATCAGGGAATAACCCAGCATACCTCTACTTGAAATGTCATCGCTAGATATTATGCAGCCAATGTATGTCCAATACACGCCAATGTCTGTCCAATACACGCCAATGTCTGTCCAATACACGCCAATGTCAGCCAATAGCTTAGTGCATCATGCAGTTTTCGACACCTAAAAAGCTTGTGTTTTTTCACTGGAGCACGGCATGTGTCTTTGTTTACCTGGTAGTAAGCAGGCCTACAAAATCAATAAATGATGTCGATCAATACATTGTTCATAGCATTGATCGCTCCCACTATGACGGCTAAATAATGCTGTTACGAAATAGGCGGGGACAAAAACAAATTTACATTACGGGTCTACTTTAATAGCCACGCGTTTCTTATCCCATTTAGCAACCGCACCCTGAAAGGAGACTATCACATCGACAAGAAATGAATGTAGTGATAAATAAATCACTTTAGAGATAAATAATCTTGTAGGTAGATAAAGAATGCAAAAAATAGCATGCAACGTGACAAAGTGGGACACGTTCACGTAATAGTGATCCCAGACGAGCGCGGAGGCGTCTGACGAACGAGTCATTAATTCCCGCGTAACTATTGTGGCGCTATGTATAGCGGACTGGGCGCGCGCCAGACGGAAAATAGATCGCGTCTGCTCTCCGGGAAACTGCGGCGGATGCGCCAGCGCTCGTGTGGAGGAGGCGCAAAACTTTCCTATACCTAGATGCCTTATGAATAAATTGTGACTAATTGACCGACTGTTAAACGCCTCCATAGATGAGTGATTGGCCTTTGCGTTGCATTCGAAAGTCGTTATTTCGATTCACACCCAGAGGCAAAAAAAAAAGTAATTGATGCAGTAGTAGTTTATCATGTTCTGGGTGTTTCTAAAATATAATATGTTATTGTATTAGTATAGTTGTTCCTAGTACACATAGTACAAGCCTAGAGCTTAATTTGGCAATAAGTGTGTAATTTTAGTTATATTATCATTATTTTTATTGCACGGTTTATTTTGTTTTTGCTGTGCAGTCTCTATAATTTTGCTAGGCAGACCGACCGCATGAAAGACGTGAAGTGACTCATGTTTCTGTTTTAGTCTGTGGGTACACCGATTTTCAGGAGACTCTGTATCAGTTTCTTGGCGACGTAGTCTTGACGAAAACCGCAGCGAAGATATTAAAATATACCTCTAATGCAATTTCATATTTGTCGCCGCCCGCCTGATTTCGTTACTACATATTTGGACCTGTTGATCGACCACATTCATAGATTTGTTATATATCTTGGTAGATATTAAGTCAGATGACGTTCAAAAAAAAACCTAAAATTAAAAATATAAAAAAATGCTTAATAAAAAAATACTAAACCAATGTAAGCCTGGCATTAGAAGACTCTATATTTGGATTTTTATCGTTTTAAGCTTCTTTTAGCCAATTAGATTAAATATTTAAAGATTATGTATAAAAATGTAGTATCTATTTTTGTTTATTTACACAAATGAATCATGTAATGTGGAATTTTACGGAAGTTACAAATGTATTGAAAATAGTCAACAAGTCATTATATTATGTGATTCGCTGCATTATAAATAAATACTTAGTAGTCATTTTGTATTCTAAAAAAAAATCTTCGCGTAGTTCTTTATAGAGAGCCCCTTGTCTCTATATCTCTTTTTAGAGAGTTTTAATTGAACCATTTATTTAAATTATTAAGTACAGCTTCAAAATATAATTAAGAGTAGGTATATACTAACGATATTCCAATCGCCAAAAAAAGAAATGACAAATTTATTTATTTATATTATATACAAGCTATTGTTGAACAACTTAAAAATCTGTCCTAAATAACATTTTAATTATATAATACAAATTAGTAATTATTTATTTCGGGTCAGGATAAGGACTCTGTGGATTAATTTCCAGTATAATTGTTGTTTTTAATAGTTTTATTTTAGGGTTTATTTTGTAGTTCTATTATTATAAGTATATTTATTTTGGTTTCTAGGGGTTTGTTATTATAGGATTTTCTTTATATTTTATTTTAATTTCTTAGGTGTATTATTTAAATTATAATTTGAGTCATTAAAAATTAATGCAGAATTTCCGGAAGTGGAAAGTTGCCAAGAACGTTAAGACAACCAACAGTGCGCGTAATTCACTGTTTTTTTTTGTAGGTACTCAAAGACAATTTCTTATGAAAAATAGAATCTCTGATAGGTAGGTAGGTACCTACTTACATATGAAACAACATGTAATTAAGGATGAGTGATGGAACAAACAATATAATGGAGTAGTCACGTTGGTCGGATGCGCCACTGGCACGTGGGTTGGCGTGACACCGGTCACGGCACGCGCACCACACAATACACGTCAATGGTTCGACCTTCACCTTGGTACGGCGCCGGCGCACCACCATCCTATTTGTACGGTACGGTAGATATCGAGCCTTAAGTACACAGGCATTGAATTGGTCGCAATACAAATCGCACTTAGTTTTTATTTTAAAAGTTTACAGAATTTATAATAAAAAAACTATAAAATTAGGTTTGGATAAGCAAAATCTACTCTACGTCTTTTTTTTAATAAAAAAATAAGTTTAAAAAATACTAAAAATAACGTAGGTGCCTAAACTTTTATAGTTCGAAAGCCCTCGTGAACTCAAAAAAATAATTTTAGTATTTTAAAAATGTTTGTTTTATAAAAATAAAACGTAAAAATGTAGACTTTACTTATCCAATCCTAATTATATATTTTTTTATTATAAATTCGGTTAAAATAAAAGTTAAACTGCGCATCACCTACTATTAGTATAGTAAGTGATGCGCAATATACCTATAGATCTACTTACCTCATTATAATATTTAGTTTACGATATGAAAAGATTAAGTTATCGCAAGGTAACACTTATGAGGACGATTAATATAGGTACGAGTAACTATAACATATTATACTTACTAACTCCCAGTTCCTAAAACGACCAATTAATCTTTAATCAAAAAAAGCTATAATTGGTGTAAAATATAGATGCAGAAACCGTCAAGTGTGTTTTAGTTAGTCTGTGGGTTTAGTAATAGACCCATAAAGCAATTACTCCGTAGCTTAAATTGAACACCGTTCTAGTCAGTTTTTAAAATTTGTAGTTTTTTTTGCATTATTACTGCATATCATTTTTCCCTCCGCATATCGATATCGCTCATATGATACACAGTAAGATAAAATATAGTAGGTATGCGCGTTGATCCATTTGGCGACCGATATTAAAGACATTGTGTGAATTCGATTTGGTAGCTTGCCCAAAATGCCACCAAATATTATTTGTACCTTTGAAATGTTTTCCATTAGCTCATTGTTTTGGTATTATAATAAAACAAACCTTGTATTACGTTTAATGATATTTTAGGACACTGGCAGCCTAATCGAATTTTGGACAAAACTACCTTCGCAAATCATCAATATGATATACAATCTCATCTTTATAATAAAATTAATTAAATATTGAACATATATAAAATGAAATACTATATATAACCTAGATTCCTAAAAAAAAGTCATACAAAATGACTAATGACAACTAATGAGATTGAATAACGGTCAGATGGAGGATCTGATGTAGTTTATTTCAAAAATTGCATAGGATCCTACTACTAAACTTAAAAACTAATAAGTATTAAATTAGACTCATAATACAAATACGTTCATGTCGCCGCCCATTTTGTAACCGCATCATTTATCCGGTATAGGAGCGATCAATATTGTTAATTAAACAACAATGTTTAAACCAATAAGAAGCGGTCGTATACCTATGTATATTACATTTTAACTACATACTACCTACCTACTCTGATTTGACCTATTAGGTATTTTACTGACTTAACATAAAATTGCACCAAAAAAAAAAGGAAAAATAATAATGATGATTTAAAACATAAAAAAAAAATAAAGCACTTTATTTAATTATCATTGACAATAAAATAGCAACATAATTAAGCAATATAGTAATGTACATAGAGTGGAATGAATACAAAAAGTCGAAAATTTGTTTGATGGTTCGTTTTAACCACATATTTATTTTATAATTTTCGTCGAATTCGACTTTTACTCTATCGGGCTTTCAGCAACTTAGACGCGATTTAAATAAATATTACTGGCAATATTGAAACGTAATCCTGAAACTATTTTCAGACACAATTTATAAAGTGATTATAGGTAGGTATATCTTTCCTAGAAACTCATGCACGCAAACTCCTACTAGATTCTATTGTTAAATCGCTCTAGATTAATTTTGCTTGCATAAAGTTGGCCGTTATTTCTAGAATCATGATATTTTTTTCTGAAATTTTATATTGTGTTAATAATTATAACATGGTAAATATTTTACTGATATTGCTTTGTTCAAAATCTAAGCCCTAGGCTTGTAGTAAGTGCAACAGAAAAGTGATCCGTACTGATAATGTTTTGCCTTATTATTATATTGCAGTTAATATAATTATATAGTTAGTTTTATTAAAATTTACCTCGAAAATATTACATTTTTTTTTTTTTATAAAAACTTAATTGCACAAATTAAGTTCATCAAATAAACATTCTCTATTAAATCAGACCTTTAAGACAAATTAAACAATAAATTAATAAAAGAAATACTAAATAGTATATAAAAATATTATCTACTTACATGATTAATACGTACTAAACTAATAAATCATTAAAATACATTCACAAATAAGGGATATAACGAATATACATACTAACATACTTATGTATACAAAATAATAAATTTGTTAACTATAAAGAATAAATAACAGCTAAAATGAAAAAGTGACGTAATACATCCTCATATGTTAAATATTAGTATTTCTCGGTACAATTGCAAAATATTTATAAGCGTTAATGCTGGTTTCCTTTATAGGTTATATTAGAACCAATTACAATTGAGTTTCTGTAAATTTGTGGCCCGCATCCTTGTTTAGCAGAGAGATAAGTGTTTGTCATTGTTACAGAGCAACAAGCCGATAATGGAGAAGAGGCGGCGCGCGCGCATCAACAATTGCCTCAATGAGTTGAAAGCTCTCATACTCGACGCCATGAAAAAAGACGTAAGTGACATCATTGTAGTTATTATAGGTACTTACTCGTTTTTATGTGAAGCGTTTTTTTGTATGACTTTTGTACTGACCTAAAGTTAATTTATAAGAAAAGATTTAAAGTTATTTTCTTTTTAAAATAAATGGTAAAGACCATTCAAGGACTTTGTAGGTACTGCTTGCCATCAGGTAAATGCTAAATCACATACTATGCAATGTGTGTTGTTTTTTTGTAATGCATATAAATATATTTATTAGCCAAAAATTACCTTTGACAGTTGGTAAACGTATTGGTCATTGAAATAAGGATTGTGGTATTTAAATTAAATAAATTAACAACATTTATAAAACTACTTGTTTGTAATAAACATTTATGGACATTCATCACGAAGTCCGCTCTCTCCATACAAAATGAGCTTTCTCATTTCCAATATTTATCCACTATGGTTTGTCGCAAAATTAAAATATTTTTTTTGGTCGGGACTTATATTTATTTTTGGGTTGGATTGTTGTCGTTGAAAAATACACTTTTTTAATATTATTGATAATACAAAAGTATTTATTGCAGCATAAAGATACCACAAAAAAAAATCAACCACATTTAACAAAACAGCCTAGTTATAATATTGGAATCAGCCTAGTTATAACGGCAGAGCTCTTAAGTATAAAACATTTTTTTTAAAGTAATTAATATATTTTTTTCTGTTATAGCCCGCAAGACACTCGAAACTAGAAAAGGCAGACATCCTAGAAATGACAGTGAAACACCTTGAAAGTCTTCGATCAGAAAGAAGCAGTTCTCCCGATAGATTTCGCGCTGGCTATAGACATTGCACTACAGAAGTATCCAGGTTTCCAGGACTGGACCCTGGTTTGAGAAGAAGGCTAATGAAACACCTAGAATCCTGTGTGAATTCTCATCCACCTCGGCCAGATTCTGTGCCTACTCCACCAGCTGAACCTGAAGAAACACCAGCTGGAGCTCAAACTCATTCTACCATTTTTATTTCTGGTAAATATTTTTATCTATGTTGAATATTTGATTAGAATGTTAACCTTCTAGGAAAGAAATAAAAGACTTAGAATTGTCAATCTAGTCTGAGATTTATTTATTTACATATAGAAATATATCTTGTCCAAGATAATATATTAGGAAAATAACATAAAATACTATGGGCTATTAAAGGTCTTCACAAATAAAATTTGACAAGGTTCTTGACTCTGTGAATGATTTCACCATTGTAACACCATACGGATTAGTATATCCGTCTATACATTTAACTGTTATAGTTTTATAATAAGCAAAATCACGTTATTTAATAAAAATAATTTTATCAACAGCTGGACCTGGTTCGGGAGTTAGACTAGTACCTACAAGACTATCCAACGGGGACATAGCTTTAGTGCTACCTGCAGGTGTAGGCGCTAGTGCCTTAGGAGCCATACCCACCTTGGTTCCTCTCTCACCCAGAGCAACATCTTCATCATCTACCACTTCAGAACAAAGATGCTTTTCCCCAGAAAGTTCTGGCTGGGGTAGTCCACCTCCATCTTCAGATGATTCGGTTCCTTTAGCCCTGGTTACAAGGAGACAGGATGCTGAGGATAAACCTTGGAGGCCTTGGTGACATACTATCTGCGTGTTTAATTTGTAAAAAGCGGACTCTGTGATATAAAAAGTAGATTACCTAAGTATGTGTGTGAAAATATGTTTTAATTTTGATATAGAATTTTGGATTTGTTTTATATTTATTGTGCACGAGTTGCTGAAAGTTCCTAACTATATAGTTGTTTTGTATAATGCGTAGTTCTTAATTTTAGATTAGTATTAGATATACGATATAGTAAATATTATTGTTTAGTAATGAAATCAATATAATTAACTTTTTTAACTTGGCCAGTAAATTGTGATACTAATTTGTGTAATTAATAATATAATAGAACCCTAATTGCGACTGTTTTGTGGGCTTCCTTTACACAATTATTATTTTGAATGTATGCTTTAGATATTATAATTTATATAAACCATTTAATTTTAATACTTAACTTTATATTTGTATATTAAACAATGACATCTGAGGCAGTATTTTACGTAGGTATATTTTAAGAAAAAATATTATCTTTTTTTATTATAAGTGCCATGAAAATTTAAGTAAATATCTAAATATATCTAGTTGTAAAAATAGTAATAAGTGTCAGATGACTTTATAAAGAATTCTATGTGCCTTATACAACAAAATCGTAATGTCTTCCATTCATTATAAGTAAATATTAAAAGAGTTATATTTTAAAATAAAATATATTCAATAGATCATATTTTTGAAAATATAAGTATATCTTAGATTTATTAATGTAAATATACTGATTAATGATTCAGCAAACACATAATTGTTTTTTATTATCATTAATCCTGCTCAATAAATTACTAACTAAGTAGATACTACTTAAATTATAGTAAATTATAATTAATAAACAGTAATAAATGAACAGTTTTTATAAGTCTTCCTTTATAGTTACCTACCCAATACCTTTAAGTTAATCATATATAAAAGATATTTGATAGAGTGTTAAAAGCATGCATGAAAAAGTGATAAATTACCTATACTTACTTACATTAAGACAAAAGAGATCATGAAAATAAATATTTGTAAGACATTTTGTTATTTCATTTATTTGTCCCATTCGCTACGACGAGATGGGAATAAAACCCCGCCGCTGGGTACCCTCTGGCCATCTAGGCGGTCTCGGCACAAGGCAAAGCAGATAAGTTTGGCAGCGATGGCGGTTAACTGTACCTATTGGTACCAATTATAAAATAGTAGACTTATATTAAAATTAAATAATCTGCTTTATATATTACTGCAAATACAACATACATTTTGCAAATTTTTTAGAAGCACAGTAGTTCCAATAGAGGAGAGGATTTAGAATCAGTGGCCCATCATTATATCATAGCCCCTGAACCAAACTATCAAAATTTACTTAAATCACTAATATCAAAGTTTTTATAAGGCTATTTGATAAGTTGGACCTGCTCCGCCTCGAACGAATACGAAACGTTATAATTTAAGACATTATAATACGTATATATATCTACATCTATATTAATATTCTAAACCTGAGGAGTTTCTTAAATCGAATGCGCTAAACTCAAGAACTACTGGTTCGAACTGAAAATTTATTTTAGTGTTAGATAGCTCATTTCTCTAGGAAGGCTATATAATATTACGCTACGAACATAGGAGTGGAGCATCAATGAAAAATATTGTAAAAACGGGTAAAATGTACTTATTCATTGTCAGAGCTTTCATTTCATCGCGTTTCTAAACGGTTAAAGTAACGCAGACGAAGTTGCGCAGGTCAGCTAATGGGCTAAAAGGAGACAAATATTGACACCGGTATTCTTTAAAACCATGAATATCTATGCCATAAAGGTAAAAACCGTGCCCGTCCGCGCGACCGGGACGCGTTTTTTTAGCTTCATGTTTAAAACTTATTGAGGCCTGGTCTCAGGTACACTTCAGTTATAGTAGGTTTTGTCTCTATTTTTAGCAACAAAAATAAATATGCATAAAAGGAGACAAAACCTATTTTAACTAAAGTGCAGTTCTTCAAGGATTCTGTAACTTTTTATGAATAGGGCCATAAATACCAATACGAAGTTTATAAAATTACATTAGTCTACTATAGTGAAGCTATCTATTAGGTTTCTCAATTTTTTTTTACAAAAAAAACGGCGTAAATTGTTTTAAAACCAAAAGGGGTTGTAGAAAACAAAAGCGTAAAGACATAACAAAAATACCTGCCAATGGAAATTACAGAATCTATGAAGCTTTTTAAAATATATAAATGAAAGCACGGAGCACTGTAGAAAAACTAGAGTAACATTAATTGTAGTAAAAATAAGGCAAGCTATACCTACTATAGTACTTTTATGAGTAGAAATGGGTTCTGTAGAAACTAGAATAATATTATATCTACACTAAATCGTTAAAAAATGGAAGCCACTACGAAGCTTAACAGGAGTTACCGTAAAGATTCTTTGGCGATATTATATAAATACAAGATAGGTACAAAGGTGTTAGCTACGTCAGTACATCTACAAAGCCCGCCCAGAAAAACCTCGTAATTGCGATGGCAAAACACTGGCAGGTGAGATTTTTTCAACATGAAGACATTAAAACGATTTGGACTTGTAATTGCATGGTTTTTGCGAGTCGCGCGGGTGGGCCTGCCTGGTTCGTCAATCAACCCTGCATTAATGCTTTTACCATCACCCATCGCACCAAATAGAGGGTTATTGAAGAAAATTATTGTCCTGCTCACGTAATTGGTAGTAATCAATGAATTGTCATTTAATTATGTATACAACCCAGCTATTGCCGACCTACTGGGTGGTATTATTAAGATATTGGGTAGCCAATATTTTTATGCCATTTCGTGGTAGTTTATAAAATAAAGTTGAAGGTAGTTTTTGTGAAATATAAAAAATTCGACCTTATCAAAAAAATGTCTATGCTAAAAATCAACCAAGAACAAAAATATTTATAGCACTAGCTGCGTTTTGCGAGTATACTTTTTGTCCTCAAAACAGTAATACTTCAATGTAAATTTAGCCCGATAGAGAGCACGGATTTTATTTTTAATTTTTTTTTACCGCGAAAAATTGGAAATACTACTCTAAGAATTAGTGGTACGGGCCCACGGGCCATTATTAAATATTATTATGCAAATATTATTTATTGATACTTTAGGCAGGCATATTCTTTGCACGAATACCGTGCGAGCAAAGCGAGCGGCGATTTTTAAACTTAATGTTTCAGGAGGGCTTTCAGGAGGTTTATAGTACTTTTGACAGCTTCAACAGGTGGACAAAGGGCACCTTCCTGCTATAATACTTTAATATGATACAAAGTAGCAACTTTTAGAAATGCAACTTATATATGGAATATTTAAAATTAATATTTAAATAAATATTTTCTATGGAATTTCCGCTAACAGAATACAGTAGCCGATTGCCGTAATCGAGCTAGTCACCATGTATATACATGGTGACTTTGAAAGGATGTACTTTGGACTAATATGATGTTTTACTGATCAATACGAACAACTGTTCCCATGAAACCATGTGCCGCAAATGAAAAAAAATATTGCTTTCTCCATACAAACTAATAATGTTAAAATGACCAATTTGTATAGGGAAGCCAAATTTTTTTTTTATTTGCGACACATGGTTCCATAGGAAAAGTTGTTCGATTTGATCAGCAGAACCTCATATTAGCCCAAAGTACATCCTTTCATATTCACCCTGTATATTTTAACAACAACGTTTGGTAGAATTTATTATCTAGTAAGATGGTAAAATGTATGTACTTAGTTAGATATTTAAATTAGTGATGAGGATATAATATAAGATATAAGAACGATACTGAATTAATAGTTAATGATTCTATCAATGAAATAAAATATTTATAAGTTATGAATTTTACTTAGCGTAGCTAAGATATGAAATAAAAGTTTATAGACTCACTTATAAACTGTTATTTTTGTGCATTTATATATTGTGTAATGATTTCAGTATACATATATAGCATAGATTTTTTTTATTTTACATCTAAATCCAATACTTTCGCTATTGGCATTAATAAGTTGGTGGTACAGTATTGGAATGTTTGTTTGAGATGTATACCTATATTATGATATTTATAATAAAGTCGTTGAGAAATTTATGGCACATGTAGGAACGTACATAATAGCAGAGTAAAATGCTTTATGGTCGTCAGGTATATGTGTAATGGCAATAACTTTGTTTATTTGTATAATAAAGTCCTTGCAATAAAAGTCGTTTGTAAAATCTACATAAAAAAGACAAATTGCCAATGATTCCTCGTCGTTCTGCCTTTCACCCACAAATATTATGTTTTGTATTAAATTATTTTTATCATTAAAATTTAGATATATATTTTTTTTTTGTTTCTGAAAAGTAATAAACGAAGTATTTATAATAGGTACTAATACTAACTCTTTCTTAAAATGTAAGTCAAAATTAAAAACAAATTTACGAGGGCCTTGTAGATTTATGCTACTTAGACTACACTTCCATAATTTCATACCATAATGTTTGCAGGGAAACATATATGGTAAACTAGCTGTGCTCGCGACTTCGTCCGCGTGGAATAGTTATTTTTTTATCATACAAACTTTCATCCCCTATTTTGTAGATTTGGGTAGAATTTATCAAAATCCTTTCTTAGCGGATGCCTACGTATTACATCTACCTGCATGCCAAATTTCAAATTTTAGCCCGTTCCGTCCAGTGGTTTGGGCTGTGCGTTGATAGATCACTATGTCAGTCAGTCAGTCGCCTTTGAGTTATATCATGAAGCAAAAAAAACATAGCGGCGCGCGGACGGGCACAGTTTTTACCTTCATGGAATTATATAATATTTAGATGTTTTTAATTCATTAGGCGGTCCCTGCAGTCACCTGAGCATTACGGCCCTTATTAAACACACCGAGCTTATGAATTTTAACCATCTTCTCAACATCAACAAAGGCTCAAACTGAATGTAAAATAAAAATTATGCTGTGATTTTGAGTTCATATTTTTAATTTTTTTATTGGAGCACGACATGTGACCTTGTATCTACCTGGTGGTAAACAGACCTACAAAGTCTATGAATGGGGTCAATAAATAATTGTTCTTAAACAATATTGATCGCTCCCACTATGCTAATGATGCGATTACGAAATGGGGAGCGACAATGACGAATTGCATTACGAGTATATTTTAATGTGCTTGCTGCCTTATCGTCAATTTAACTACCCATTTCGTAACCCTGAAGGGAGACTACCACCTCGACAAAATCGATGCAGTTGTCTCCTGAAAACCGATGAACCCACGGACTAAAACCGAAACATGACTAGGTCACTTGATGGTTTTTGCATCTGTATGGATATTATTTGAGTATTTTAATTAATAATATAGAGTACATACAAAGCAAAAATTTACTGTACAACTTACAAACATACTTGGCAGTACGTGGTGAAATATTATCAAAAACCTTATAAAAATAATAAAAAACTGGACTCAAATTCACAGCATAATTTTTATTTCACATTCAGTTTGTGCCTTTGTTGATGAGAAAGTGGTTAAAATTCATAAGCTCGATGTGTATAATACGCGTTCGGGTCTCTAACGACCTAACGTAATTGAAAAATATTAATTTTATCCCAAAATATTGCAACATCTGCTCGTACCACCCAAGTTGAGGTCCAGGGTCGCTCTCGACACAAACAATATTATAAAATTCATAAAGTTGAAATATTTATGAACTGTTATTGCCTTGATTTACGAAACTATTATTTTATGTCGGCAGTTATAAACCATGTAGGTAATTTAAAGCTTGTTTTACTGAAATAATAACAATATATATGTAAGTTATCTATGAAGTTGTTTTTGAACACAACTGTAAAGAAATTTAAATGACATTAAATGTAGCAGACAAAATTATGTGCGATAACGCCTGTTTTTTTTTAATTATTCATTTAAATGGCAAATAATAATATTACCCTTCTTCCGCTGTCAAAAAAAAAATATACAAAAAAATATTTTGTGGCATCCGTCACACCTGAGATGTATTACAGTTTGAAAAACCAAAATATCTTATTGGACCTGCCCTTATTTAAATTTCTAAATAGCCATATACCCATAGAATAGTAATTATAATATAATAATAATAATAGTAGTTAGTAACTAAGTCGGTCCCATATTTTTTTTGTAAAAAAAAATATATATATTTTTGGGGATGGAGAGTTGAACTTTTTAAAATTTAAGCGAATGGTTTGCTCTATATTACTCAACTTTGTCAAACCCGAACCGATTTTGACGTCAATTATTATTTTGAAGTCGGTTCTTTTTTAATGAAAAGTTTTTATAATTATAGGTACACTCCGTAACCTTCAGAAATAAAAACAGATGCCTAATAATAAGGAAATAAAGTACCATCAACAAAAACCTAAATTGGTCCGTAAGATCTTCAAAGATATCGACATGTTGGTCCGGTCGATCGAATAGGTCGACTTCATTACCATGTCAGTCAACCACACAATGCCCTGCGCATTGGTCTGCATATAAATTGAACTTGTCAAGAGTTGAGCGCTCATTCCGCCGTTGACTGACGGCTTCTCGTTACTGGAGCTTGTGGTTTCTTTTGCTGACCATATCATTCTTCTCCTGTCCAATTAATCAGTGTTTTGACGTGTGTCGCTGCGTAATGACCCTTGCAGAATGTTGATGGTATTATGCTTTTCTTAAGGTCTTCAACATAGGTATTATTTTAAATAGGAGCACGGAATGTGATTCTGTATCTACCTTAAGGTTACCATACGTACAAAGTTCTTGAACTGGGTTGATTGTTGTCTTAAAGCTTAGGCGCCTTAGAGAAAATACAGGCAAGCGGGGCGACATGTGGCGTCGCCTTCAGCCGAAAGAATATTAATTTTGACAGGTGGTAGCGTACCTCACGTCTATTATCATATCAGTGAAACTCCATAGGCTTTTGACTGAGGCGGCGCGACATGTCATCGCGCCTGCATTTTCTCTAAGGCCCCTGCCCCTCCAAGAGCGCAGTCGTAAATAACGCTAACGAAACTTTTGTATGAAAATGACATTTGATGATGACGTCACTTTCGTTTTTATCGTTGCAGAGATAATCAAAACGAGACAACAATATAGATACACCAATAGGATAATAAATTTGTTCTTTCACGCTTCTGCGACGTTCAAGCGTAAAAAGCGAACATGCTCTTGGCTAGGGGGGCTGGTCGCTCTCTCTATGCCGACTAAATGATGCGGTTGCGAAATAGACGGCGACGAATTACAAGTCTACTTAAGGCGAGGTGAGTAAGTTCAAAGATTGCGTCGATAGTTGCGATTTTTTTAAGAAAGTAACTGTTTTTAGACAACCCGGAAAAATATTTTCTTAATCTGGAGCATATTAGTGATATAAGTAATTGTTAAGTCAGAAACGAAAAATAAATCTCTGAAAACTTATTTTTTTGGATTTTAAGACATTACTATAAATGTTTAACATTTTTTTTATTTTTATAAAAGTGTATATGATTATTCATATTTTATGTAGTTTTTCTTAAATTAATATTTAAACGCATTGTGCAATATACTTGGTGGCCGAGTTGGTTAGACCTTGGACTTAAAAACATCAAGGTCCCTGGTTCGAATCCCGGTGTGTACCAATGAGTTTTTAATAAAAAAAAAATTGTACATTTGTTTGACAACACCACTATAGTGCCTCGGAGAGCACGTTAAGCTGTCGGTCCCGGTTTCACTATACCAACTTGTGAAACTGTTTATAGATGGGTTATTGAGTCTATTCAAAAACATCGCGACGAGCTAGCCACTAGTTCGGTGTAGACTCATACCATCGGCTACGACGAGGTGGGATTAAAAACCCATCCGCTGGGTACCCTGGGGCCGTCTAGGCGGTCTAGGGCGCCGCAAGGCACCCGTGATGATATATATATATATATATAGGTATGCCCTCGCCTTATATTATCGCTGCATCGCAAACACTTCAATTGACTGTTTCGTGGCGGGACTGTGAAAGGAGACTGTATCACCTCGACAAGAAATCAATGGAGTAGTTTCTAAAAAAAATATTTCTATTTGTAAAAGAACCTTAGGATTAAGAAAATTACTTCTAACACTTCTAATATTCATATCTAGGTAGGTTACTTTTTACTTGTTAACAATGTAAAAAGGCGCATGGTCATGCGTTGTGGCAAAATACATGTTCAACCACTGCATTGTTACTTTTTTTTAAATATTAAAATTATTATTCTTTGTTGTGTTTTTTTTGGGATAAATAGTAATTTAATAATAGATAGACACAAATAAAATTGCAATGCGATGGATCTTATTAAATACTGTTATTTAACTCGATATTTTACTATAGCAGCTAAATATTTTTGTTATAGCAATTTAACATTAAAGGTTAACTATGTATAGGTTATAGAAATAATAATTATATAATATATAATAAATAAATAAACTAATAAAATTTATCCTCGAGTTTGTAGCACGTCATGGTGCCTAATATATTCCATAATATAGGTTTTAAAATTACACAAATAAATATTTTATCTCTACTATAATTACTAGGTTTATAAAAGATCAGTAAAGTTTTAGATTAAACCTGCCTTTCCATTGCGTGTCGCACATGCAAAGTACGACTAAGAGTATTTTTTTTAATGGAGCACGGCATGTGACTTTGTATCTACCTGATGTTCAACAAACCAACAAAGTCCTTGAATGGGGTCAATCAATACATTGTTGTTTAACAATATTGATCGCTCCTACTATGCCGGCTAAATGATGCGGCTACGAAATGGGCGGCGACATGGACGTATTTGCAATACGTATAAATAAATAATATAAATATCTTCACGGGTGCCTTACGCCGCCCTAGACCACCTAGACGGCCTCAGGGTACCCAGCGGTAGGGTTTTTAATCCCACCTCGTCGTAGCCGATGGTATGAGTCTACTCCGAATAAGTGGCTAGCTCGTCGCGATGTTTTGAATAGACTCAATAACCCATCTATAAACAGTTTCACAAGTTGGTATAGTGAAACTGGGACCGCCAGCTTTATCGTGCTCTCTGAGGCACTATAGTGGTGTTGTCAAACAAATGTATATTCATTTTGCAATAAAAAAATCATTGGTACACACCGGGATTCGAACCAAGAACCTGAGTGTTTTTAAGTCCAAGGTCTAAACAACTTGGCCACAACGTATATTTTTATTTGCAATACGTGTCTATTTTAATACCCCCGCTCCTTTATTACAAATCAATCGCCCGTTTCGTAACGGTACCATGAAAGCAGACTACTTAGTCTGTACAATATTTAGGTATAAAAACAAATTCTTCAGCTAAATTATTTGTCCTTCCATAACCTAACAAATCACCGAAAGAATCAAACAATTTAGATTGATTACAGGTGGTCTCTTAGTAAATAGTTTTGTAAGGTGGTCGTGTGCAGTTTTTGTTTGAAGACCACCGGTACAGCTCACACAATGCAAGTTAGGTGGTCGACTGCTGGATAGAATCTAAATTAAGTGTTAACCGACTCGTAAATAGGTACTCACGGGTTATCTAAAACGATCTAGATTTGAAAGTCCAACTCGACTTTGGGAGGTCTGTTTGAAATACAATAATGCAAGAATATGGGGAAAATATTTTTTTCTTTTGAAATGTAAGCGGAGACTAACAAAATAGGATACAAATCGAATAATAAATTAAATCATTGATTATCTACGTAAAAATGAATGTGTTTTTTGTTAGATGAAGGTAAAAAAAATCCAAATAGAGATATCAAAAAACTCGTAGAAAGTATCGGAAGTTAATATTTCATGAGAAAATAGAGCTACATTAAACTACAAGCGATGCTTTTGACAAATAAATTAGTAACTATTTATTATAAAAACAATAATTTAATAAACATTATTAATTTAAGGAGTAACCAAGAAGAAAAGGTACCCTTTGCACTAGGTGCGTTGCCGCTTGAATACTTATCTTAAAATGTAAATGTACTTTATTTAAAATGAAAAAGAAACATATTTCTATAAACAAGAACTAAAATAGGGAATTAATTTCCTATTTTTTATTAAGATTTTGATGCTAAGAAAAAGCTCAAGGTTGTTAAATTGGTTCTTCAAAAAAAAAAAGGATTAAAGGTAAGAAGTAGTACCTGAATGAATTATTGACAGGTTTGTTTTTGTTTATTTTTGGGAGACATAGCAATTGGAGCAATTTACTTAATGAAGTCATCTAATATTTAGTTGAAGGCACTACAGGACTCGCGGGTGGGCCTCGATTGGGTGCTTTTAATAATGGCAATTTGACGCAATCCGAATTGACTACCCCAGGGCTACATGAACGCAGCTACTAATTTGGGATGTTCAATTTAAAATATTTTTCTTTACGTCTAAAATATTTTATTTTTATAAAAATTTGGCTACCTACGATTACTTTCTTAATTTCATTTTTTTTTGTAATAGTTATCATATTTTCTACACTGCTAAAAAAAAATGTTTCACCTATGAAAAGCTATATTATCAGCGAGTAACATAGACTGTATTTTATTTTCTATCCGATAGCCAGTAATATATGGACTCTTGCCGAAGGAAACTATTTATTTATTTTCCATCAAATATACCCGATTTATTTACCGTTGCATCAAAATTGTTAAAAGGTTGGACATTTTATTATTTTATTCGGCCACTTATACTTATATTTCCATAAATTGAAATTAATTAGCCAGTGATAAACCTAGAGCAAAAAAGCCATGAGTTGTACCTATAAGTAATCAATGTTTTTTTATTCACAAATTAAAAATATGGTAAAAACGACCACATTTTACTTACAAGTTAATGAAAAAAAAAAGTGGTGTACCTATATGTTATTGTTGCTAAAAGGCTACAAATTGGTCGTGCCCGGCGGTCGTCGGTGGCTGTTTACATGGTGATCACGTGTTTGGCAAAAAAGGGACCAAAAACCCCTATTGTCTGGTCACACCACCCACCATGGCCACTATAGCAGGTCATAGGTACAAGACCACATGCCGACGCGTTCTTTATTTTAGAATGTTTTCTTTGAGATGTCAACATTAAAAGATAAAAAAAACACTCAAGTTAATTGATTTGTATTTATTTTTGTTTTAACTTGAAGTACTTAAATACACCTCTTTCATTCGGGTAAAATAAGTTCACTTACAAAGTTTCAATAAGCTGCATTCGAAAAATTAAATAATAAACGTGTAAAATGCAAAAACCGTCAAGTGACGTGTATATGCCGTGCTCCAATAAAACATAAATAAAAAAAGTAGGTATTTGATAGCAATACACATAATGTTATAGTCACCTAGAAACTGTTTGTTTAAAGTCTAACCAACTCGAATACCATGTAAAACTAATTATGATAATATATTAATAATAAATGTAGGACAATTTACACATATTGCTGTGATCACAAACTAAGCTCTAGGCTTTTATTATGTGTACCAGAAACAATGATATACCATATTATATTTTATAAACACCCAGACCATAACAAACTATTATATACATGGCAAATGTACAGAAAAACGTACTAATATTTTTTTGCCATGGGTTCCCAGGTTAGACCTCCGGATAAAATGCCAAAGGCGCATTCACTAGTCTACAGAGGCGGTCACTTATCTGTTACATTTTCTACTTTATGTAGAAAGTTTTTCGTTTGATTTCCTATATTCGGCTTCGGTAGAGGCAATCGTAGATCATATAAACGATATTACACTAGGTATAACTAGTTACAATTAACTAGGTAATTTAATTAGGAATTTTTAAGTCTTAATTAAAGAGAGATTGTTGTGAACGGCCGAGCCGATCGATCGCTGTAGCAATGCGTTTTTCTGCAACCTGACGAACCATTAATTATTTGCAATTATGGTTAACTCGGCTCCTGTCGCCTGATCAGAATTGTCCGAGATCCCTTCAAATTAATTGATCTGATTATCCAATTGAATTCTCTGTAATTGTGTTTTTGTTTGAGCAACCATTATCGACGCCATTGGTAATTGTTTAATTGCTTTAAAACATTTTATTTCGATTTCAAGTTATATTTAAGTTTACGTAGAGAATTTTTGTTTGTTTGTCTCTTTTTTAATTGGGTAGATGAATGGTCTTTTGTTTTGAGTAGAGTAGGTACACTTAGTTGGTTTAACATTAACTGTATCGTTTATCGTATTATTTATTATCGGTTTATCTTCGTTTTTGAGTAATATGTATTATATTTTTGTGTGAAAAATAGTAAAGCGAATATATATTCCAGGTGCAAGTTAACCTTTGCGGAATTTGTCATTACTTTTTATCACATACATATTTAAAATAATAATAATTATTATTATACATTTATTGTCATAAAAAACAACATAACACAAAATTTAGTAGAAAAATATTTATGACAATAGGACATAATTATATACACACGCCTATGTGCGCGCGCATTCTTATAATTACTCTGTATTAGAGTGAAGTTAGAAGTCCTAATTTTAAATGCCAACGAGAAGTTATGTGCTTACCTATAAGAAATCTCACAAAGTAAGTAATAAAAAAAACTAAATAATTGTGGGCATTTATCTACAAATTATATACTATTAAACGACCTATTAAATTTTGATATAAAAAACTGGAGCCTGCTCGCGACCGACTCGGAGAGGCTGTACGACAAAATCTTCTCAGACCACATTTTGATTGTTAATTACCGCACTTAATGTGCTTTAAAACAACTTGCGAAGAATTTTATCGACATCGTCGGCATATGACGCAGCCGAGGTGGCCGCTGCAAACAACCAGGCAAAAACTATTCATAATGAAATACCCACGACTTTTAATGACCTATCAGAAAATAGAAATCTTTAGCACCTGACGATGGTTTAAGAAAGTTTTCTATACTTTACTTACATATAAAATGCGCTTTAATGAGCTATTTATCGCTGTATTCAAATAATTGATGTCTGAAAAGAGAGGTTTAATGAAGCTGCTTAGGAGTGAAAAATGTGTAGCCTAAATAATTTATAAAGTATATAAATAAATAGTATAGTACTGTATTCATTTTATTAATACTGTACATTAATTCTAATTATACCCGTGCGGTATAAATAAATAGCAGCAAATTACTTGAAACAGTCTGACGTAGTGGGGGTATGTTTGCGCAGTTTTTTTGGGAATAAAATAAAATCTATTGGTTTATAAAACCGATTAAATTAATGTGCAATTTACATTTATTTGATAAATTTTAAATAAAACTTTTTATTTAGAATTTATATGGTATAAAACGTAAAAAAGTTAAGGATTAATTAACATTAAAAAAATATCGTTTTGAATTTAAACCGGAAATAATGAAATTTATTTTTCTTCGAATAGGTGTTTACTTATTTCAATTTAGAGCCTCCGTAGACTAGTGGTTGCGCCTTCGGCGTTGTATCCGGAGGTCGTGGGTTCGATTCCCACCCATGGCAAAAAACTATATAATATATATTATATTTTATAAACACCCAGCCCATGACAATCTGTACAGAAAAAACGTACTTATATATTTATTGCCATGGATATTGGAACCCACGACCTCTGGGTACAATGCCAAAGGTTACAAACATCATAGATACAATAGACTACGGAGGCGGTCAAATGATGATGATGACCAAATTGATTAATTGCGTATATACCATACTATCCATGTGCGTGCATACTCGTGCATCCAGTGGTGTGGAGGGGCGCATCGTTTTAGATTAGATTTATCTCTACATATTATGAGTACACTAAAAAAAAAATTCAACATTAACGCTTTATGGCCTTATTTTTAGTTAATATATTATATTATGTCTCTTTTATGCATATTTGTGTATTAATACTTTTATAAGTAGTGTCATTTATTACACTTACCAAAGTTTTTATACTTTCGCTGACAGAGCACATTTAGTTTAACCTTATTATATGGCAGTATATTTTCTCATAAAGAAAATGTGTCTTTATGCATATGTGTGCTTTTAGGAGTATGCGTGACATCAGCAGGACCACCACGTGTGAATTCGTATTTGATTATACCAGGTTTTAGTACGTGTTTTGTACGATTTTGTTAGCTAATATACAGATTTTGTTGTCATTTCGTTCAAAAGTTACAGGGAGGCATTTGTGGTCCTGCCGTAGTCACACTACTACGGCAGGGCCACCATAGAAATAATGTTAGTTCTTTCGCAGAAATTAGTTTGCGATTTTGTGTGATTTTGTTAGTCTATTTTCATTTCGCTAGACCGTTTGGTTTAAAAGATACAGTGGTGATTCTGCTAATGTAAGTGACATCGGCAGGACCACCTTAGAAATAATAGACTTACGAGGTTAGTTCTTTCGCAGAAATTACTTTGCGATTTTGTGTGATTTTGTTAGCCTATTTTCATTTCGCTAGACCGTTTGGTTTAAGAGATACAGTGGTGATTCTGCTAATGTAAGTGACATCGGCTGGACCACCTTAGAAATAATAGACTTACGAGGTTAGTTCTTTCGCAGAAATTAGTTTTCGATTTTGTGCGAATCTGTTAGCCTATTTTTATTTCGCTAGACCTAGACATAAAAAAACGTATGTATACGTAACACAAAATTTTGAAGAAAAATATTTATGACAATGGGACATAATTATATACTAACGCCTATGTCCATTCTTCTAATTACTCTGTATTAGAGTGAAGTTAGAAGTCTTAATTTTAAATGATAAACTTCTCGTGTATGTAAACTTTTACTACCTACATTCAATTTAGTGCTTACCCATAAGAAATCTCACAAAGTAAGTAATAAAAAAATCTATAATAATTGTGGGCATATCTACAAATTATATACTATTAAATGACGATGTGTGCTTTTTAGGAGCACAAGGCAGGCGGTCAAATTTCTTTTTGTGTGCTAGTATTTATTTTGTGGCTAGGCTTACACTATGATAGTCAATAATATACTTCATAGAAATCCTACTGAAAAACGTCGTTGGCTGACTTTGTAACAATTAAAGTTAAAAATGCTGTCCAATGTACCTTTACGGCGCGGCGCCCAAGACCGCCTAGACGGCCTCAGGGTACCCATCGGAGGCGTTTTAATCCCACCTCGTAGTAGCCGATGGTATTAGTGTACACCGAACAAGTAGCTAGATCTAGATAGAACAAGTATCGTGATATATCATTCGACTTTAACAATAAAACTGGTACATTCGACGCCATTTTTAACTTTAATCATTACATTTACAGAGAGTTTATTTTGGTGCAACTTAGTTAAGACGCTCTCACTTTGTAAGTTTATAGGTACAACGACAGTCTTGAAACAGGATCTGTGTTATTTTTAATTGTCTATCGATACTTACCTACCCTCTTATAACCCAAAGGTCATCAGTGTCCAAGGTCAGGACCATTAAGGTATTTTATGTCGTGTTTTATGGACTATATAATGCGAATATAAAAACCTAGCTTAATTATAAATTCAATGCATATACCTATTTATTTATTATGTATTAATATTTTATGTGCGTATTTTGATAAGTTTAATTTATAATAAGGATTTAATTACAAAATGCGATGAATTAAAATTATAATTGTTTTTGAAAGATTAATATTGGTATTGCAGAGGTAAAAATAAATTAATAACACATTTTAGTAATCTTTATTGCCTATATTAAAACAATAAAATTCTACTTCATTACCAGGTTTTACCAGTTATATTTTTGAGTTTACAAATAACCTTATTGTACACGTTGGAAACCCTTTTTTTAAATACCCATGGGTACCCATCAGAGGGGTTTTAATCCCACCTCGTAGTAGCCGATGGTATGAGTCTACACCGAACAAGTAGCTAGGTCGTCGCGATGTTTGGTTAGACCTAATAACACATTTATATAAACAGTTTCACAAGTTTGTATAGTGAAACTGGGCCCAGCTTAACGTGTTCTTCGAGGCACTATAATAGAGGTGTTGTCAAAGAAATGTACATATTGGGCCTTAGCACAACAGCATCCATAGGCTCCATAAATCGACAAAATCGATACATAACGATTTTATGAATTTCATTAATAAACTTAATTTTATCGACTGTCAAATTATATCGATATGCTTATGCTAAGCCCCATACCTATTATGTTTTTTTTATTAAAAAAACATTGTGTTTGAAACACCGCGGGGCTTGAAACGGCGCCGGGGACCTAAAAACTAGTGTTTTTATGTCTGATGTCTAACCAACTTTGCCGTATAGTTATAACTTTTTTCTACATACATACATATCATCACGGGTGCCATACGGCGCCCGAGACCGCCTAGACGGCCCCAGGGTACCCAGCGGAGGGGTTTTAATCCTACCTCGTCGTAGCCGATGGTATGAGTCTACACTGAACAAGTGGCTAGCTCATCGCGATGTTTTGAATAGACTCAATAACCCATCTATAAACAGTTTCACAAGTTGGTATAGTGAAACCGGGACTGACAGCTTAACGTGCTCTCCGAGGCACTATAGTGGTGTTGTCAAACAAATGTACATATTTTTTTAAATTAAAAATTCATTGGAACACACCAGGTTTTTTTTAATAATATTTTTTTCTACAAAATAAAAATAGAGACAAACTGGTCAAATAAACTAATAATATATCAATAAAAAGTTAATTTTGAAACACTAAATAGGATACCTACGAAAATTCGGTATATCGAGACCAACATTTTCGATAAATTTTGGCAGATTACAATCTAAACAAAATCGCAAATGTAACTGTTTTTTATGCTCAGTTAATTAGTGAAAAATACACAAATATTTGTATAGCCCATAACGCGCGGTCGGAGGCACTTAAGTGGGCTCTTAAGACAAGTTTACGGTGCTTGTGTAAAAATTGCCATGACTATTAAAAAGGTAATTTAGGGTGAAGCAGGCACAGTAAAAATATCTCGTTGTAACAAATTGTTATGATTTTTTATTTTACCGCTTTCAGCTTTAAATGGTGTAATGTAAGATTGTGAATACAACACAGGTATAGGTGTCCAGTCGGCTAAAAAGTAGTCTATCAAATTTGAAACAAATTCCCGTGTCATCAAAATATCGCTTTGGTTGAGTGAAATGTAAACGTCGCTACAATAAATGATTTTTTATTATTTTTTTTTCATTTATTTAAGGCTTTGGACAACCCATCAGCCTAACCACGAGATTACAAAATTGGTATCTATCATAGGGAAAATCATCCTGCCGCATTCTGTTTCTTATAACGCATTCGTTAGATTCCCAGGTAGCATTATGACGTCTCTATGACGTCAACTTAGTGTCATTCTCGACGTAATTGACGTCATAGGGACGTCATAATGCTACCTGGGTTGTCAATCACAGTAGTATTGTGCTCCAATCACAGTAGTTTTGTAAACTTCGCTGATTGGCGGAGAGCGCGCTTTTAACGGAATTCGTTATTTTGACAATGTAACGATCACGTTATAAGAAACAGAATGTGGCCGCTGATTGTTTTATAAGGTGAACCAAAAAAAAAAGGCAATAGTCAAAATCATTTATTTCATGTAAAAGGCTGCATGGTCGAAAGATCTTTGCCTTCCACACTGTGGAAAAAAAAAAAAAAATTCATGTAAATCTTTACAGATATTTATGAATAATAAAAAAAAAGTTTAACAATGAGGTCTTAGAGTGCGTTTGGTTAGGCAGCAATTCATTAACAAAAAACGACAAATATTTATTATACCTCGATATCAGATTTAGAACTTAAACGCGAATGGAAATCTTAGTATGAAAAATACTACCGAACCGAACACACTCTACATAACCAACTAGTGTAAGACTAGGTGGTTAGCTGATTCCATTGACCTGTCAATCATTATCTGCCATACAAGAGAGCCACCAAGGCGACCAACTTCACCGACCATAGCCACGCCTTAAATGTTTATTGTAAATAAAAGGTAAGTAATCAATCACATATAAGTAAAGGTATAAATAAGGATCGGTATTTTTAACTTCAACCATAGGGTGGTAGACCACATAATTGACCCACTGTATCAGAACTCATGGCATAGAAAAATAAAAATAAAAAGAGATTTTCACTATAACAACTGTCACCTGTCATAAATAACAAAATAAGAGAAAAAAAAAAGAAAAAAAGAGATTTGTCATCTTTTGCTGAGATTTTTTTTTTAATTATTTTTATTGGAGCACGGCTTGTGAATTTGTATCTACCTGAACTTAAGCCTGTGTCTTAAGCAAACCTACAAAGTGCATCAATGGGGTGGATCAATACAATTGTATAACAATATTAAACGCTCCCACTATGCCGGCTAAATGATGCGGTTACGAAATAGGTGACAATAAAGACAAATTTGCATTTCTATTTCGTGCTTTACTGTCAAATCAATCGCCCGTTTCGTAACCGCACCATGAAAGGAACACCACTTTAACAAGAAATCGATGAAGTAGTTTCCGGGAAACCGGTGAACCCACAGACTAAAACCGAACATAGCTAGGTCACTTGACGATTTTTCGGTATTTCTTCTTATTTCAATAAAATAATCGAAAAAAAGTCACTTTGATCTCCAGCGAGTAATATTTACGAGTATGTTTGGCATGAGATTTCGGTAGACTTATGCCCGATTTCACCAACTCTAAGGGACTAACAAAGTTAAGGGACAGTTAATGACAGTTGATTCATAGCAAATATGTCAAAATTCTTATTTAGGGGCTCCTTTAGAGTTAGGGATAGTTAGTGAAATCGGGCATTATACCAACAATTTGCTTGTAAGGTTAGCTTAAGGACTCTGCCAATACAAACTTCTAATATTATATCTTGGCTGTTAGTCGACATTCAATTATAATTTTTATTTTGGTAATTGAACGCAAAAAAATCTCTGAGTTGTGGATAATATACATGGTGACTTTGAAAGGGTGTACTTTAGGCTAATATGAGGTTCTACTGATCAATACGAACAACTTTTCCCATGGAACCATGTGCCGCAAATGAAAAAAAAAAATTGCCTTCTCCATACAAACTAGTAATGTTAAAATGACCAATTTGTATGGGGAAGCTAAAATTTTATTTCATTTGCGACACAGGGTTCCATGGGAAAAGGTGTTCGATTTGATCAGCAGAACCTCATATTAGCCCAAAGTACATTCTTTCAAATTCACCCTGTATAATATTTTATTATAATATTAAAAAAGTGTTTTTTTTTTATTTCAAAAAAATACCCAATACAAAAAGATTTAATAAACACCGACAAACATATTATTTAAATTCTGCGACAAAGGGTATTCAAATAATACTACAGAAGAAATAATAGTACAAGTAGTAATACTGAAAGTGCGAAAGCTCGTTTTGTATGGAGAACGCGGAGTTCGACATTGCAAATGTATGTATAGTTGTAGAATACTTGCTTAAAAATTTCTTTTTTTTTTGGAATATCTGGTTTAATTTTTTTTATTTTATTTAAAAACTAAAAATAAAAAATTGTTTTGTTTGATTTTGGTGCCTAGATATTCCATCGGGTATTTTAGTATAATTTTTTTTTTCTGTATTTATAACTGATAACCATATTAACCAATTTCAAAATCACGTGATCGTATTGAGCAACATCTAGGTACCTATGTCGTCAATGCTCGGCACCGAAGGAGCAAATTAGTAGCATGCGGGCCCTAATTGCAGGGTTACCTTATCTGGAGGACGTCGGTGACAATCACTCACGATTTGCGGAGTACCTACTTGTGGGTAGTTACGGTAGACGGCAAGGTTTAACTTATGTCTTTAAATAAATAAAAAACTATAATAATGTAAATATTAATAGTATTTATTTATTGTTTAAGATATATTAAATATTTACAACAGTTTTAAACAAAAGGTCTCAAACAGTCTACATACACACCCAGAACTCGTTTTAATATTACACAATAAAAATGCATTTTAAATAAATATTTCAAAAAAAGCGTAAGAATATTTAAAAAATAACATAATATGAAATAATACAAATACAGTTTTACATTTTATAACACCTTTTTTTGTATCTACAGCAAATCTAATCAAATTATTTATTTCATGTAAATTTTTACAGATATTTATGAATAGTCAAAAAAAAGTTTCAACCAAGTTTAGATTGCGTTTTGTGCAAGTAGAGTATTGTAGAGTGCTCTCTACATGACTTACATTCGCTCAATGTATTATTGGTTATTAATATAACATTATTTTATAATCCAGTATAGTCAGAACATCGAAGATTAATGGCGGCAAAACAATAATATTAAGTATTATATTTTTTGTTACATCAAAAACTAAATAAGTACTTAATTTTTTAAAAGTAACATTGTTAACCTATCCAAAACATTGTTTCTATGTGTCTCCGATCCATATTTATTTAACGAATTAACTAGTATAACGAACTAGCGCTTACTTTTCGTCATTATCCGTCAAAAAGAAATCGATTATCGACAACAGAAAGATAGACAACAAAACAAGAAAGATTATTAAAAAAGGCCGCTTCCAACAACTATTTACGTGAAGCTTTAATATCTCCAGCACGAAGATCATCAAAACAATGAAATTGAACAGAATTATCATCAATCAGTGGAAAGTATCAATTATGTAGATAGGCAAAGTTTATTACAAAGTCCATACGACCTCGTAGCCCAGACAGCTGCCGAGGGCTCAGAGGGCCTACTTGTTACCGTCAAGGTGGTGCAGACCGCTTCGTGACTTACCGGAGCCGCAGAATAAGAAATAAACGCCCACATCATGCGAGCGGCCGCTTTAAAAATGTTAAAATAAATAAAATGCACACGTCTGGGTCTTATCTCCGAGGTACTGTCGAGGACACGTAGGCTCGGCGCCCACAGGACACTAAGCGAATGTTTATCATTATTTTGTGCTTACGATAATTATCGTGACATGTGTCGGGATTTGCTTAGTTACTTAACTTCTATTTCTACTTAAATTAAAAGGGTTTAAGTTAAGTTAATGACGTTGACATATCACAATATTTGCAAGTCGTGAAAGCTTTTAAAAGCTCTATTAATCCGTAGAAAAAAATACTTTATCTGTCGCATAGCCACATAAAAAAATTGACAAAAAAAAAGCCTAAAACATAAAATGAAGAAGGAAAAGGAAATAGAATAGCATTAATCAAAAGGAAAAACTAATTATTGTGAGTATTTTACTGTTATATTACAGTACTAAATCCCATTATTGGACCTGATATGGTAATATTCATAATATAGTTTAACACAATGTCACATCATAGGTATATCTCCCAACGTAATTCCATCATCGGTCCAACCGTGTAATAGATATGCTAATTATCACCAAAAATCCCATCATAGGGCCAACCACGCAGTATTCATGATATATTGCCACAAATTAGCCCACCATAGGTCCAACCGAGTATTTTACTGTTATATTACAGTACTAAATCCCATTATTGGACCTGATATGGTCATATTCATAATATAGTTTAACACAATGTCACATCATAGGTATATCTCCCAACGTAATTCCATCATCGGTCCAACCGTGTAATAGATATGCTAATTATCACCACTAAATTCTACAGTAAAGCCAATTACATCCTAATTCATTATATATTTCGAAGTCAAAATATCTATAGCCCAAACCCAAACAGCGTATATAGGCTCTTCTTTTTGGCTTCCATGGGAAAATTTATAAAAAAAATATAAATTAAGTTTTTCCCGCGTTCTGTGATTGATGGGTAGGGATGTGTATATTTGAAATATAATTTAAATATCGATACTGAACTATAAAAACATATAACAGCATTAATATATTTTCGAATTTATTTTTACTTTTTGAGATAGGTATAATTAGTTTTTTTGTTTGAAGTTGATATTTTATGTTATGTTTTTTGGCAATTGTAGTAAATCGGGATTTTATGTATATTATGACGCACGTGCATGGTAGCCTTGATCACAATGCTTATTTTACCTTAGTATCTATTAAAAAACAAAATCAAATAATATTTAATGTTAAAATAGACACGCTTACGAAGTTGCGGGCATCAGCTGTATTAAATAAGTATGATAGGTACACTAAACAAGTAGGTACCTAATATATAATAAGTAATAATTTATATGTATTAGTATTGATGTTCTGGTTCATATAAGACGCGGTCCATGTTGCGCTTTCACTACATACGTATTCTGATTCGCTGTCAAACTGTATAGGATTTTCGTGAACGTATTTGACTGTATTCGATTTAAGCGCAACATGAACCGCACCTATAGTAAGTATATGCTTGCTGCCTAGTTTGTGGCCAGGGCAATATGTGTGAAAATTTTCCATGCAACTTGTTTAAATATATATATATAGTTTAAACAAGTTTTGTTTAAATATATATATATATATTTAAAAAGTTCAATATATAATAACAAATATCGACGATTTTTTTAACATTTTGCATACCTCTATCGATATACTATATAATTTTCGAAATATCACATCATCCCAACACTAGACAAGGATTGCGTCATTTTCTTTCCTCCGTTCCCGTTCGCCGTGTTGCTTGCGCAGTGATTGCAAAGTTTTTTAGTATTCAATTAAACTTACTGGTTGGGTTTTTTCTGTTAGATATCCGTATATAATTTGTGAAGTGCGTATACAAAGCATTCATTGGTGTCCAGCTTTGGTAAGTATCTCTTATTTTGTAAATGTCAGGATGGCTTGCAGTCTTTTTGATAGGTATGTTGTTGCGTGTAGGTAATACCTTGCATGGTATATCATTTACAATGCCAATTTTATAAAAAAATACCGAATTATGAAAATAAAAAGTAAAGTTCTCTCTTGATATAACCATACAACATGTTTTAGTAATATGTACAAAGTAGTAGAATTTGATGAAGTGGAGGAATTAGTAGGTATAGTGAGATGCGAATGGCTCACTCCACGAAAACGGCACACAATGTGGCCTCCTCATAAACTAATTGGAAAATTCAATAAGTGCCTGATAGAAGGCACCTTGCCTGATGATGCATGGGAAATGTACTATATAAAGCGAATATTTTATGAAACTGGTAAGTGCATGTTTGCATTTTGCACTTATTATTCCTGGAATGTATCCCAAATATATCCCAATATTACCCCTGCTTATATATATATATTCCCTATACATATTATTATTTATTGGTATTGAAGTTTTTATGTGGTTCATTACATGTTTCATGAATTTTGTAATAGTCTGAGCCTGAAGAAAGCTGGCTAAAACTATATACATACTCATAAATAAAACAGTAACAACACTTTTTTTAGATAGTTTGACCAAGGCCAGAGAAAAGGCAAAGAAAGCTGAAATTGATTCGGAAGTTGGTAGCGATTATAATGAAATATCAGTACGACGTCGCAAAAAGACAAAAAGAATATATGATAGTTCAAGTGAAAGCAAGTCTGATGGATATGACAGTGACTTAATTTACCCAAAACAGCCTGATACTTCAATCCAATCTGTAGAAAAAGTTGTAAACCAATTTTCCGCTGTTACTAAACAAAATGTACAGCCTAATAGCATAGAAAGTCCTCCATCTAATTTAATGTCTACAACTATTGGTAAGTATTATTTGCATTTATTGATATTTTATGATTTTATGTAAAAATATGACTTAATTTAAACTTTGATTTCATTAAAATAATTGTTATTTAGGTACAGCCGGCAACAGCTCTCGGCATCCATTATGTACCTATATTTTCTCCTCCCTCTAATATAAACAATTTGCATTTAATGGGAGCGACACTAAAATCAGAAATGGGTAGCTTGAGCTGAGGCAGACTGTATTAGTGGTAAAAGGTGCAATATAAATTTGTAAATTAACCTTACCAACCATATTATTTTTATAACCTTTGATAAAGTTAAAAGTATAAAGCTATAATTACAATTTGAAATATTCCTCGCTATTTGAATATTTGAAAAGGCAGTGATTTTTGATTTTGTCAATTTTTATTTTTAGGTTCACTAGATTTTACTTTAACACCATTTGAGAACGAATTGGCCCCAAACCAGCATACTTTAGGTAAGTGTCTAGTTGTTTATCAGTAGATTTTTAAATACCTGCACTTTACCAATTTACTTACTTACCAATTACTCTATATTTCAGATACAATTGCTAAACACTTGGCAAAAATTGAGTTGGAATTAAAAGAAATTCGAGATTCACAGTGTGAAATTTTGCATAGACTACGTACCAACACTACACCATTGGAACATCTATTACCTGATGAGATCCAATTACCATGTGATGATCGTGACATTCTTATGAAAGTTGAGAATTGGATTACTGATGAAACTAGTAAGGTTTTGGTATGTTACATTTTTATTTATTAATCATTTAAGTTTTTATGATTTCTTGTATTCCAGCAATGTATTCTTACTAACAGACATTCATCAACAATTCTTTCAACTGCAACATTCTCCACCTTTAATTTATATGTATCTTCTTATATAGATTACAAAACCCATTGAATCTGTAATAAGCACTGAAAAATACTACAAAATATTGTTTTTTACTTATTGCCTGGATTGTAACTGGGACAATAATTCTTTGTAGGTATTTAATATGTGTCATTATTCATACACACAAATTATTATAGACAGAAAAACTTACTATGTGTATTAGGAACAATGGTAGTAATACTTTACTTATAATATATATGTATATAAACACCCAGACCTAGGCTAACTGTACAGAAAATTTTACTTTTATTGTTTTCCTGACATGGTGTAGTGGCAAACAATATTACCGCTACACCATGGAAATGGTCTTAAGCATTATGTGATTTCCTATGAATACTAAATTAATAGAATTAACTTTAATTACATTTTAGGTAACATTCTTAAGTTTTGTTGGTGGAAACAAAGTACCACAAATTATTAGAAGAATACTTGAAAAAGTTTTTTCAAACAAATTTGCTACAACTTGCAATTGGACAGGAAAAAACAATAAAATTGCTTTAAAAAATCTTAAACTAATTCAAATTATAAGAGGTGGGTTCAGAGTCCTTATATCTTTAACAATTTTAATTGTCTAATAATCTACACATTGAGTGCTTACATTAATAGACCAAAATCCTTTATTTATTATTATTTAACACTAGCAGTATTGCTATTCTGTGTATATCATCACTGATCAGGATAAACATATATAAAAGCCAGTACCTAAGTGGCTTTTATATGTTTGTCCTATTCTTAAATGAGTTTACTGATAATACTTATAACTATTTTTGGCAGCTTGTTCCATGTGCCTATAACATAATTAGGTTATTTGAATGATTATTAAGTATATTTTTTACATGGTACCAAGTCACAACAAGTAACAAGTACATTTTACTATGGTATTATCTAATATAGCTCATTATAACATTGTTAAAGAAATATTTAGAATATAATGTATTGTTTTAGATGCTGTACGCACAAACAAGATTGCGGAAAGAGCAACAGATGCTGAAATAAATGAGGTAGTTATAAATTGGTTCAGGTTTACTAAAGATCGAGATGGAGGCCGGGAAGCCAGAAGAATCAAAATGTAGCCGAACAAAAAAACGCAAACTAGCAAAAAAAGTTAAACAAATTAGGGCTGAGTTACATCAGGCAACCAATCATGATAATGAAACAGTTACAGACGCAATTAACTCCAGCAAGATTAATATATTATCCAACATGTTTAATAATGAAGCTGGTACTAATTATGCGGATCTTAATGATTCCACCAATAATTCTGCTTCTGCAATAATAGCAGATCTAGAAGTTGTACCACTAAATATTTCTGAACCCTCTACCTTCTTTAGCTACTTATCTCAGCAGCAACTAAACATCAATTCATTTCTAATAGAATGGTCTAACAAATATAATATAAGTCATTCTGCCCTGACTGATTTATTAAAAGTATTACATAACTACCACCAAACTTTACCAAAGGATGCAAGAACATTGTTAGAGACACCTCTTAGTGTTAACATTGTAAATTGTGCTGGTGGCTCTTATGTATATTTTGGCCTTGAAAATCAATTAAAAGAAAAAAAAATTAAAGGTATCTTGAAACATTATCCATTACTGCAGAGAAAACTATCTTCAACAGCAAATCTTTGTCTGTCTGTAAAGATTAATGTTGATAGCCTACCTATACACTCTAGTTCAACAAATTGTTTTTGGCCCATTTTGTGCATCTTGGATCAATCTCTAGATAAAGTACCATTTATTGTTGCTTTATATTATGGAGAATCTAAACCAAATAATACTGCTATTTATTTGCGTCCCTTTGTTGATGAATGCTCACATTTGGAGAAGAATGGTTTATATATTGATGAAGTAAAATACGATTTTCGAATAAGCTGCATCACAGCGGATGCACCAGCTAGGTCATTTCTGAAAGGAATTAAGTCACATAATTCCCTTCACGCATGTGAAAAATGCCAGCAAGAAGGAACATACATGGGAAGAACTATATGGAAATATTCACCTGAGTTAACTCTTAGAACTGATATAGGATTTGTCAATCAAGAATATGAAGACCACCAGTCATCAACAAGTATACTAACCGAACTTAATGTTGGATTAGTAACACAAGTGCCACTTGATTTTATGCATTTAGTGTGTCTAGGAGTGGTTAAAAAAATAATTACATGTTGGGTTGTAAATGGTCCGAAGAAATGTAAATTAAATGGTCACAAAATAGACGAAATTTCTAATCGCTTAAAAAGATGTTGTGATCACTACCCTACAGAGTTTTCTAGACGTCCTAGAGCTCTTAAATTTATAAAGTATTGGAAAGCTACGGAATTTACAGCATTTATTTTATATTTAGGACCAATAGTTTTAAAAGACATGTTGCCAAACCAGCGCATATACAAGCATTTTTTAGTTTTGCATTGTGCAATTTACATATTGTGCCATGATACAATATGTCATGATGATGTTTGGCGATTATTTGCTAATAAGTTGTTACATTGTTTTGTACAAAATGCACCGGAAATATATAGTGAAGAATTTCTGGTATATAATGTACATAACCTTTTGCATCTGACTGAGGATGTATATAATTTTGGATCATTAGATTCATATTCAGCATTTCCTTTTGAAAATTTTATGTCAAAAATAAAGCGATTGATTCGTTCACATAACTTGCCTTTAGAGCAAGTAGCGAAAAGACTTGGTGAAAAATCAAACAAATCTATTATACCAAAACAAAATAAAAAAATTATCAAGCAGGGTGGTGTTATAATAAAAATACAATTTAACGATAACTGTATGTTAGGAATATCTCCTCGTGATTCTTGCTTTATCACTCATAGTGGTGATATTGCTGTTGTCAAATCAATAGAAAATATTGAAGGTACTGATTCTTATACATTAATATGTGATTGTTTTTTAACTAATACTAATTTCTACAAAGAACCAGTAGAAAGTAGCAAGTTAGGTATTTTTAAAGTAAAAGATACATGTAGAAGAATTTTTAGTTTTTCTGATTTATATAAAAAATGTTTGCTGTTACCTAATTTTGATGATAATGACGACTCATTTGTTTGTATACCTTTTGTTAGTCTAAAATTAAATCATTAGGTCAAAGCCCACATGCTTGGTAAATATCAACAAGTGTTGTATTTTTTTATTCTGCAATGTCACTGTAATTTTGTATGATTGCACCTAATAATTAAATAGGTATTAAGATTTCTGACAGTTTACCGGCAGAGGCGTATTCAAGAATTGAACTTGGTTCTACCCGAGTTGATCCAAAGCCATTCAAAAATGCCAACTTGGACTTCGGGTAATCCTGAGTTAATTCTGGAACACGAATCTGGAGGGTAAATAATCTTACACTCATAACTTTGTTTCTTATATTATTATTATAAATAATGGATACAGTCACTACTTTAGACTTATATATCTCAATTTACATGCACATTTATTTTTTTCATTCAACATATTGGTATTTAGTTTGGGTTTATATGTAATTTAATATATTTATAATAGGGAATGTCTCTTTTATTATTATCTAGTTTTAAACTTAGAGTGCATGGCTATTAATAAACAGTTTTACTACACAATTTAGTTTTTTTTTTGCCACTTGAGAATAAATAATGTAACAATTTTCAATCCTGAATATACTTTTCATGATTTTTAGTGGTTGTTATTAATGTGGTACATTCAGCAACAGACCAAGCTGCCTATACTTCCTCGCTGTATCACTAATAATTATCATTTTATAAAAGTGGAAGAAAGACTAGGAATGTGCAGCTTGAGCTGTTGCAGTCTGTACCATATTTGTAGCACTTCTGTAGGTGGATCTAGATAAAGGAAAATTATGTAGGGCCTCTAATGAATATGTACTTGGCCCTATGAAGGAATGATTTGATAGGGCCTCTGTGTGAAAATGCATTTGGCCCAAAGATATTTCTTTGGATTGGGCCTTCATGAGATAATATATATTTGGCCCTCAGCAAAAAAGTAGCATCTGGGCCAACGTTTTTAAAATTATGTTGGGGTATCACACTTTGGGCCCGCGTAAATCCCAATGGTTGGGACAACTAATAGTAGGGGTGACAAAGTCCACCGTTGGCCAACTAAAACCTGCACAGAGGCCCAACAAATAGCCAACAAAAAATGTTACTAGGGGAACTAGTCAAGTTTTAGTTTCGGTTTTAGTCTGTGGGTTTAATACCGGTTTTCAGGAGACTATTACATCGATTTCTTATTAAGGTAGGTCCTCGTCCTTTCAGGCCGTCGTTGTAAAGGGATCAAATTTGACAATAAAGCAACGAGGCTATTAAAGTAGTCTTGTTATACAAATTTGTCTGCCGCCTCCTGTTTTGTAACCACATCAATGTATTGATGGACCCCATTCCTGAATTTTGTAGTTTCGCTTACCATCAGATACAAAGTCACATGCCATGCTCCAATAAAAGAAGTTTCGAGAGCAGAGGCTCTACTATTACTTTTGCTATCGTGTTAATGTAGCGTTAACACAATAGCAAAAGTCTGATTTCAAAAATTTTATTAGCGATTTTATTGGTGGTTTCTCACGTAAATCTCATGGTAGAGGCTAAACTAAAAAATAAGACGAAATCGTCGGTCGCTGAAGTTCGGGAATGATTACAGAATCTATTTGTACTTAAAATAGTCATTTGTCGACATTTGAACAATTTCTTTTCAATCTTATTTAATACTAGCTGACCCGCGCAACTTAGCTCTGCGTAACTTTAACCATTTACGCAGCGCACGCAAAGGAAGCTCTCGAAAGGAACAAAGTTTCCCGGTTTTCCCAAGCTCTCAGAGCTACCGTTGCGTGCGCAGACGAAGTTCCGCGGTCAGCTAGTCAATAATAAAAATACGTAGTGGCGAATTGGAAACACCTAGATCACGGTATATACCAATATTATTTCTAATCAAACAATTGCCAGCACTAATAAATATTATTTTTTGAAAATAATTGTAGACCACCTTGGTTTAGTTCTCAATTTGTCACTCTTACAGTAAAATAATTTTATGCCTAAATAATTTAAACATTCCATTAGTGTATGTAAGGTACCTACCCTTATTTATAAATACCTACTAACTAAATATTGACTTAAAGATTATTTGATAAAAATATTGAGATATTTTGTAATGACCTATATATATTTTTAAATGCACACATTTACATGCTCAAAATATATATAGGTCATTACTACCTACTTTCTTATTATTACATTATTTTTTTTTTTTTTTTTTTTTTTTTAATATTTTATATCTTTTCATACTTAGTAATTACTTTAAAATCATTAAACTTGTTGTTTAGATTATATATTTTGTATAAAGAGCGAGGATCTCGCAGCCACGCCACCGTTGGAAATAGATAATGCACATGCACCTCAGGCTACCCTGTATTAGTCAGTCAAAAAAAAAAAAAACAATCAGATTTTTCTAACTTATTACAAGGCAGTTTTACTAATATTTGACAAGTGCATTTTTTCCGTTTTTTTTTGTATAATATGTGATACAGATATTATGATGATGACAGTGTGATGCACCGAGTGCTTGAGCCCTCACCCCCGCGCTAGGTATAACCTGTGTTATATCAGGGTTCAGTTTTTCCTTACTATTTACTATTTTTTATGTTGACTGAGTTTGTGTTACTACAGTTCGCAACAAAACTAAACTAACTTTCTTTTTAAATGATAGTTTTATATAAATTTCTCTCTGTAAGTGAGCAATAATGTTCTTTTGAGAAATAAATGTATTAAAACTAAATGTCAATTTTTCAACTAAAGGTAGACAACGTAAGGTATAGGTAGGTAGTATATCTTGTTTCTTTTTAACAAATACCAATTAAGAAAGAATAAAAGATACGTTACTTGAGTTCGTATCGAACCATCTAGGTTAGCCTTACGCCTTATTTTCATGCTTGTACTCGAACCTTTACCAACTATTATTTATTCTGTGCCTTTACATCAGTTGCCACCAGACAACAAAACTAAAAAAGACACCACTTCCATAATAAGTAAGATGGTAGTTACCTAAAGCAGGTAAAAAGCTCAATAAAAAAACAAGACGATGCAAATATAAAAAGGATGTCGCATCAGTTCACGGTTGAAATGAATAAGTAACAAACTGCGCCATGACTTGCAGATCCCAACATTCTGCGTCATTATACTTGTCATTGTACGGTAGACAGTCAAGTTTATTAAGCATTATCAACCTTAATACAAAGCCATAGAATCGGTTAAAGGCAAGAGTATATTTACCTTGTCGTTCACGTCAAAAAAATCATTTATTGCAGCTACTTCTTTTGTGTGGCGAACAAAAAGGGTATGATCAATGTTCATCATAATAATTGATTAATTATAGATATATACATCCTATAGACTGGAATTATATTATGGTTGAAATCAAAGAACTAGTAAGTACCAATTTGAATCTATTTGTTTATAAGCTTATTATATATACCACAACCTGCTTTTTACGGCTGTTTTTAATCCTTAATCAATCGTCCCATTCCTCATTCCCACCTAGTCCTTTTCCAATTACTTTCCATCCTATTACCCCTTATTCACAAATAATAAATAGTTATATAAAAGCCATTCAATAAAATGTAATCATTTATCTACCTTTTTTTTGACTGATAGTAACAAAAAAATCATAACTTGTTGTAGGAATAATACCTAATCATTAAAAAATACGAACAGTCGCCGCGTAGAAATATTTTTAGTAAGGTGCAATTGCTTTTGTTTTGACAAATTAATTTAATATTTTTAGTTTCCATAGAATACATTATTTTTTGGGTTTTTTTGGAGATATACAATATTTAATATTTTATATCTTTTTTTATTTTTAAATGAGTTCTGTTCTAAAGTAATTTTTGGATTTTGATTATTATGGTCTTTTGTTGACTTACTTAATTACAACCCATTGTAAGTCAAAGTAAAGTCTAAAGTAATTTTTGGCTTTTAATTACAATTAAATATTTCGTATATCGAACACGCACAAGATATACTTGTAGGAATTGTAACGTATGCTAAAACATCAAAGTGACGGCCGACTTGTAATATTTTACAAGTGGATCTCACGATGAATTGTATCCTTGAACGCGCTATCCTCTCACTTGTAAAGGTACGTTACGAGTGTTACGTCTAATACACAGGTACACATCCACTGAAGATTTGCACACTAAATATATGTTTAGGTAATATTTGTAGAAGCGATATTATAATCTAACATGCCTGTAAAATACTAGGTAATTTAGATATATTATGAGAGTATGCAAGTGGTATATATACCTATACGTGGTGGCCGAGTTGTTTAACACATATATAAAAAAAAACACTACAGTTTTGAGGTCCCTGGTTGAAACCCCGGTGTGTACCAATGATCTTTTAATTAAAAAAAAGGTACATTTGATTGACAACACAACTACAGTGCCTCGTAGAGCACGTTAAACAGTCGGCCCCAGTATCACTATACCAGCTTGTGAAACTGTTTATAGATGGGTTATTGAGTCTATCCAAACATCACGACTAGCTAGCATTGGCTACGACGAGATGGGATGAAAACCCTCTGAAAACAATAAATAAATATAATCACGATGATATTTGTTTATTTTATTTAACTAAACACATAAGTTATTATAATAACAGAGTGGACTAGATAATTTCAGTTCAGCTGGGGTTATGGGGTATCAATAATGCATTAATTACAAAACGTCTAGGAAAACAGGATTACTGAAAGATTAAAAGGTAGGGAGGGACTGATAGTCACATACGTTGCCTGCATAACTTTACCATAAAATATCCATTATGATAAAATAACGACTTCATTAACATCATGCTTAACAAAGTCAAATAAATTCATTTTATGACAATTAATTCCACATAACCGGCCGCAGGGGGCTTTGCGACCATGCGCGGGGACCGTACGATGCCGGCTTTTCATCGAATATCTCACAGTACTAGTCACGAATACTTCTCTTAATTAAGGAAACGAGATTTTTTAATGTACCGTGGGCAACCTTTATACCACCCGCTGCACGAGTCCCGACCGATTCATGGAAACTCGCATTTATACGCTACAGCTTTTTTTGTATCAACATTTTCTGCATCGTATCCAAATTACAGCTTAAATGTCTGAGTAACAACAGATATGCAACTCTTTAATTACCATAATATAAATTATAATTTTATTGTAAATAAAAATGGTTTTTAAAAATAAGGACAGGGATAGGTAAATGTCTTATTTTGGAGGAAGCTTTAACCCTTTAAAACTTAAACTTATCTTTTATTTATTTATTTTTACTTTTTAAGTTGATTTATTTTAGTACTTATAAATAATAATTTTGTATTAAGATAAATTTTATATCGGCTCTACTTTTATGAATTCAAGTACCTATGTTTAAAAATTTTAATTAATCAATTAATTTGTTTGGAGTTTAAAACCGATACAATTAAACTAAAGTTTTTTTTATTCGTAAAGTATATATATACGAGTTTATAAAGATTAATTACATCCGGTATTAAGTTGTGCAAGCACGAATTATCGGGTAAGAGGAACTTAAAGAAATATAAGTTTAAAACTTATATTTTTTAATTAATCAAATTGTATGTAATATTTACCTACTTCATGTATTATATTATGACTATAATCGTTGATGATTATAATAATCGAATATATTTTAAAATACATAACTGTACTGATCGTGGATTTCTGATTGCATTCGATTGAGAAGGTACCTATAATTTGGAGCCTTATCGTGAATTGAAGGAAAATTAATATCGATTTCGCATGAGTTCACGCACATAACGGAAGTTTGCCTTCGAGGTGTTTTTAAGTACGCCTGATTTACCAACACGAATTTATTGATACGGTATTTCAAATTATCGAATTCTCACAGACTTCGCTCGCCATATCTCTTCACAAAATGGAATGCCTTCACCAGTCGGTACTTACGCAAGGGTAAATTTGCGTCGATAAAAAACGTTTAAAACCTGTTATACTATAATTCGAATACGCCTCGGGACGTTAATAACCGTAATAAGGGAGTTATAGCGATCATAAGTCACATATTGGTCTGGATTACCTATAAATAAATATACATAAAGTTTGTTGTACTGATTAACTGGCTGGATGACTGATCAACGCCTAGACGAAAGCAGAAAATTAACTTTCATATGCAAAGTGCTTGGGGCCAACTATGCAGCGGCCATATTCTGTTTCTTATAACAGATACATTAGCTTGTCAAAATAGTGAAATCCTTTAAAAATAACTTTTTTTTTTATGTAGCCAATACAAATAATAGCTAATAGCAATGACGGTAAGAGACCTGACGGATTAAGTTTAGTGCCTTGGAAGTTAGGTCGCTGCTTAGTGTGGGATGCAACGTCGACACCTTGGCAGCTTCACATCTTCCAAGGACTTTGATTGGGGCTGGTAACGCCGCCGCTGATGCGGAACGACTCAAACGGCGTAAATATTGTAATATAATAAATAATTATATATTTGTGCCGTTTGGGGTCGAATCAATGGGACGTGGGGACCAGAAGCATGTAAATTGTTGAAAGAGATTTATAAAATATTGGTCTTTCAAAAAGGAGGAGGTTCTTAATTCGTCGGAATCTAGGTAAATACAAATATTGATTTAAATTTCATATCATAAGTAATTGATTGTTATAAATAACATTAATTGTATTTCTTCATTCTTTTTTCAAAAGTAAGCCAGTATTATTTTATTTTATGTATGTTATAAATATTATAAAACATATATATACAAGAATTACTTATGTATATCGTAATATGCACAGAACGACAAGCGGACATTGCATAAAGCGTGACGACTTCACCACAAAGTGCTTGTCTGTCTTTCTGTCCTGAAACATCGGTTACGCCTTTCCGACCGGCACCAAGTGAAGGCTTAAAAGCATTTTGTATGGACGGCATTATGTATGTGATGAATTGATGGTACAGTCGACAACAATATAGAAATAAATCAAGCTGAAACAAAGAAAAGTTTAAAGGCAGTAGGAAAAATTTTTTTTTAGTTTACTTTTGTATGTTTACTTTTGTTTATAAAACAATAATTAATTAGAGTTAGATTAAAATTAGATTTTTTTTTTATTATTCTTTGATGGTTTGTTCCATTCTTGAATAAGCATAGTTTGAAAAATCCAAATCAATTAAAAGTTCAAATGGCACCAATCAAGAATTTGAAGGTAATGGAATCTGCAATCAAAACAAGTTTAGACATATAGTGAGAGTTGCCTATATAATTTACTATGTCTGAAATCGTCTGCTGGGCATATAACATTCTTAGTGTTGCCCCAAGTAGCTTAGATATAGTTTTCCATTTTCCCCAGGTAAAGGTCCGGGAGCCCCAAGAAGGACTTTGACCAGCATGATTGTATATGCAAATATACGGTATTTCTGCCAATGTTAAGTGGGAGAAGTAGTAACAGAAGATAAGAGATCCGTTGATATAGATAACACTAACACCGAGATGACCGAGTTAATACACTTCTCACACATATGAAATCTAAAAAAGGTCTAAATGTTGTTTTCATTGTTAATAAAGTTAAAAAAAAATACAACAGAACATTGTATATTTTACTTACTCGATCCTAATTACATATAAAAAGATCCTGATTACATTTATTTATAAAAAGTACGTTAAGTTATGAAATGACAATTAAAGTAATATTTTTATAATCATAAATCAAACTGTGGTTATCCTTTTAAAAGTTAATAGATTTGTTGTAAAGTGACTACCTAATTAAGGTCAAGTTAGTAATATTTATACCTCCGGGTTCATTTTTTCTTTATACGTTCAGACGTATAAAGTAAATACAATTTTAAGAAGAATGAATAAATAGGCATCACCAACATCGGTGATAATGGTGTTGGTGTTGTCTATTCATGGACTGTGTAATTTACTTACCATCTCAGGGATTAGCAGTCACATGTCAAGTTCCAATAAAAAAACTCTTTAAGAACATTTTGAGTTGGTAAAGCTGCGAGAGACTAAAATAAGTTCATGCTAGAGCTTTTGAGAAAAGAACCGTATCTCTACATATCTTTAGCTGATTTCACAATAAAGCAGCGAGAATATGCAAATTCCTCTTGGTTGCCGCCCATTTCATAACTGCATCGTTAAGCCGGCAAAATGGGATCAATGCTGTTAAACAATAATTTATTGATGGACTCCATTGATAGAGATTGTAGGTCTGCTTACCATCAAGTAGGCGATACATGGTCATATACGGTACTCTAATTAAAATCCTATGAGCGATTTTGCCTGAAAACAATCAACGTTTCCAAGATTACTTATGGATATAATGCCGACTCATGTTTCATAAATGCTAACGAAGAATAATTTTATTTAGCAGCGAGAATGTATCTTGTGGTACATTTAGATGATTCATAATAAAAATAATATGTTCCTCGCACAACATAATTCCATTTGATTGGTAATCACAGAGCATGCATTTGCAATTTTCTGTTCGTCGGAAGAGTTCGTTTGAAGTTCCTTTGCCATAATTTTGTTTCGCTACTGAATTACGTTGTTTAAGTAGATGATGCACCTTGTAAGTATAGGTAGGTAATGTAGGTACTATTATATAACTAGATATAATTGATGACTTTCTTATAAACTAAATACTAATTATTATTATACTTTATTGAGCCAAATATATAATAGGCAAAGGGAAAACGTGATCAAATTGGAAAGGTTTAGAAGATTTAGAAGACATAAAAAAGCCTCCGAAATCACCGTGCACGTTCATATGAGAAGAGTTATGATGTAGGTGAGGCAAAAGAGTATGTAGAGACAAAGACAAGAGGAGTAGATAGAACTGGCGTAAAGGTAAGTAATATGCTCGTAATACTTAATAATAATATGTAGAATATATTCACACATATGCCTACCCTGGCCGCAACTAAGCTCTAAGCTTGTGCACTATGTGTACGACACATCAATAATACGTAAATTATAAATATATATAGGTACTCATATTACGATTAAATTAAAGATCATAGCTGTGCGAGAAGCCGGGAAACAAAACTAGTCCAGGATTCTCACACGGGTGACACCGCTAAAAAAATTTAACTATTACTTATGGTTTCACTCTTGTGGTTTCACTTCAGCGACGAGTTCCCTGGGTACACAAGGAATGCAATATCTTCGTTGTCTTCTGAACCACTAGCATGCCACGCAATTACTATTTGTTAATAATACTACTTTGGAACAAATATATAATAAATATCAAACTTCACAACGCGACAAATCTGACTGTTATTTGTAGGCGCTTAAATACATGGGGAACGAAACACTACACACCAAATTAACAATATAATTAAATATCTAGAATTAGCGGCCGCAGAAATTTAATCAGAACTAGACATCTTGACCACGCAAAAACAGAACTATCATCTATTTTTTTTTTCTTTTTTCTTTGTTTCAAGAACGAAAGGCAAGCTTTTGCCCATACAGCCTTATCAATACCGAACAATAGCCATTAGTGAAAAAAATAAGGCTGTTTTTCTCCCTAAACCACCCGTGTTTTATAAATATTTTGCTTTAGGGGCACATATTTTATCCCACACCTACACTTTAAATACTCAAAGAGAGGCTTACACTCACACTGTGTAAGTGTAAGTTTCTCTTTGAGTATAATAAATTTGCAGTGTGTGTCACACCTCATATTATATTTTGTATTTTTATTATTATTAAGCCTAGTTAAAATTGTATTACCTACTTTAGTTATGAATGTATTAGTCATTCATATTACTTAGTGTAATCTTATATTGTAATTATAAAGGAACTAGCTAATCCGTGCAACTTCGTCTGCGTAACTTTAACCGTTTACGCAGCGCACGCTCTAAAAGGAATAATTTTCATAGTTACTCAGTTTCTATAGGTCGCAGCGTAATGTTTTATAGCCTATAGCCTTCCTCGATAAATGGGCTATCCAACACTAAATTAATTTTAGAATTCTAACCAGTAGTTCCTGAGATTAGCGCGTTCAAACAAACAAACTCTTCAGCTTTATAATATTAGTATAGACTAGCTGACCCGCGCAACTTTGTCTGCGCGTTTAAATTTAACCGTTTACGCAGCGTACGCTCTTAAAAGGAATAATTTTTCCCCGTTTTTGCAACATTTTTCTTTGTTACTCCGCTCCTATTAGTCGTAGCGTGATGTTATATAGCCTATAGCCTTTCTCGATAAATGGATTATCCAACACGAAAATATTTTTTCAATTCGAATCAGTAGTTCCTGAGATTAGCGCGTTCAAACAAACAAACTCTTCAGCTTTATAATATTATATTAGTATAGATAAGCCCACGCCTAGATAGGGTTTCTCTTATTCAGGCTCAGCCGCTTAATCCAAAAATTGTAAAATACTCGTAGTTCCTCGGAATAAAAATATTATTTTACTTTCGTGATTAATTTCTCGCTATAATTTCTCGTCAGTACTTATTACACAAAATAATAACGTTTGAAGAAATCTTGATGCAAATCTTGGTATAGAAATACTAATAAAAACAGTTAAGTACCAATTTATTATACAAAAAAACACAACAGACTACAGAAACTCTGCCTGTCTGTCCATTGATTGAGTGATCGATTATGATGTCGTCAGGGTCTCTTCCGAACAATTACACACCTTGAGAATTGCGAGATGGGAACGCGTGCGTGGCCACCAACACTGGCAGTAAGCGTCTAATTCCCAGAGCATTTTGCCTGTCACGAATCACCCACGGAGAGCAAGCGGTAGGCGCGCTGCACACGACCGGGCATAAATTATATAGAGGTGGGCACACAGAGACCTAAATAAATAGATATAACATGATGCGTACCTTGTTTTCTCTAACTCCTAATGGGCTTAAACTAAGGATAGGCAACGTGTAACTAGGGCCAATTTCACCATTCGCTCTATAAACTGAGTTTAGTAAAACTAAGTTAAGCTTAAACGAGTTCAAATTTCGAAATTAATCTCAGTTTACATGAATCCGATTTCATCAGATAAATTTTAATCGCGTTTACGAAAATCAAGTTTAAAGACATAAACGATACGTTTAGTATTTTTAACAGATAAAAGCGACCTACAACTGTATTTTAACTAAATATTTTCTTCTGTCGAGAGGATAGAAACAAAACGCACACCATTTTGTTAAAAAAAAAACACATTCCCTTGTAGGATTGTTTGACCTTGACAGTAACACTTCTTGAACGAGATTAAAGAGCTAAACGACGAATATCGGGCGTTCAGAAAGTAAACCAAGTTTAGCTTGAACTTCGTTAGTTTTATATTGGTGAAATATAAAAAAGAGCTCTAAACTTGGTTAGATGCTTAAACTCGGTTTAGCTAGAATTGATCGCGTTTAGTGTGTTTGGCCCTAAGTATATTGGTTCATTCTCCTGCTCTTCTGTCCTCAGTTACAATACGGAATTCGTCAATCCGTGTATTGTACTGCCTTAGTTTGATTACGTTGTATTAGGTTTATTTATTTAAAATTGCACAAAGTTGTACATAGCTCTTAACTTCTAATACCATGTTAAGTTATCCCGGTGGGCGGGACTCGTACCCATGAACCTCGCGGTAAGGACCACTGACCAACCAGGTTCCAGTCACCCCTCTCAAAATTTGTTGTTACTTGTTATCTTCTACACAGGCACCCTCAATGTGTTTTCTTGTAATAACTCTATATTAGATATTAGAGAGAAGTTAGAAGTTCTAGTTTTTATACCTACTAGATGGCAGAGAGGTCTGTTTTCTGTTTTTTCAATATTTGACATTTTTATAAATCCTATAAAGAGTCCCAGCAGGATTTATTCATTGATTTTTAATATTTATTTTATTATATATATTAATTTATATAAATTAATATTATATATTAATTTTATCTTTAAAACAATTAATATAAGATTATCCTGAAAAGGAATTTATAAAAATATGATACCGATTTCAACTTCAGAAGGTTCAACCCTCAATTTTTTTTTTTTTTTTTATTGAAGCACGGCATGTGAATTTGTATCTACCTGGTGGTGAGCAGACCAACAAAGTCCATGAATAGGGTCAACCAAAAATTCGGCTAAATGATGCGATTACGAAATTGGTGGCGACAAAGATGAATTTACAAGTATAATTTATTATACTCGCTGCTTTATCGTCAATTCAACCACCCATTTCGTAACCGCACCCTGATAGGAGACTACAACCTCGATAATAAATTAATGCAATAATCTCCTGAAAACCGGTAAACCCACAAACTAAAACCGAAACATGGCTAGGTCACTTGGCGATATTTGCATGTAACGAGTCTGGTGGGTCGCCCTAACGGAGTTATATAGACCTTCCTTCCACCTAAAACTTTAGTTGTAGAAGTGCGTTATGGCCATTTCGCCTGTCTATACTATTATTTCTCTATGGACAGACAACTCTGAATGCAGCCGCCGACCGCCTTATCATAATACGGGGCATCTTGATCGATTTATTTGCTTTCGTACTGCAAGGTAAGTGTTTTGAATCGTTGTCTATGGCAGTCAGAATTAAATTATTATCAACAACCGTGTGTTCGGCCTGCGATATCTATGGATAGCCCATAGACATCACTTGTAACAGTTATTTATAGATATATACGATATTCACTGTTACTTACCTTACCTACTTAACTGTAAACAGTGAATTGGACTTAAGTAGAGTAAAAAGTGGTATAGCATCAAAAAACAAAAGTACTGAATTATCGTGTTAGAATACTAACCTAACCTAACCACATAATACAAAACCTAACATACATTTTTCAGTTATAAAATAATATTTTTTAAATAGTTCTCCTACAAAATACTACCTACCTACCTACCTAACAAACTTAATTTGGACGAGTGAAGGATTTCAATCTAACACTGCAATCCAGTGACGTTTACCAATGTTAGCCAATGTAAACCTAGTCTAGCATACCTATAGTGAAATTAGCGTATGTCAAAGTCAAAGTCAAAAATATTTATTTCATGTAAACATTTACAGGCATTATAAAAAAAAAGTATATATAAGATCCTGTGTGCACTTGGCCAGGTTGCCATTCCTCCCACAGACTTCTGTTGAGAATATAATACAAAATAAACAAATCGTAAACTATTAAACTATTGTTCTTGCGGGAGAAAAAAAAAAAAAAACAACCCAACCGAACACACACTACATAACCAACCAGTTTAAGACTAGGTGGTTAGCTGGTTCCATTGATGTATCAACATGTGTGTATGTATACCTACATTTTACTTACGTATATATATATATATATATATACCTACGTTAAATTAATAAAATCTTCATCTTCATACTGGAATGTTTATTCTGTTTCTATGACCCATTATTTTATTTTAGTTTAACCCAGCTGGTTTTATTTTTGCTCTAAAAAGTATTTTTATTAGGATGTATGTTCCAACACAAGTATTTGAAATACTAATTACAAAATACGTTTTGGTGGAGTAATATAAATTACAAAATACATTTTGCAAGAGTATTTGAAAAATAATTACAAAATACGTAGGTATTTGTATTTTAAATACGTATTTCTAATACAAGTAATTCAAATACTGCCCAGACCTAACCTAATGCACTCTAGACCTCATTGTTAAATATATATTTTTTTACATTAATCAATATTTATTTTATGTAAAAATTTACATAAAATAAATAATGTGATTTGATACTTTCACACTTATAAATTCTCATCGTAAATTACGATTGCAAGGTTTATAAATAGCACCTCTACTAAAAACATATAATACGTGGTGGCCTAGTTGGTTAGACCTTGGACTTAAAAACGCTTAGGTCCCTGGTTCGAATCCCGGTGTGTACCAATGAGTTTTTAATTTAAAAATTTATGTACATTTGTTTGACAACACCACTATAGTGCCTCGGAGAGCACGTTAAGCTGTCGGTCCCGGTTTCACTATACCAACTTGTGAAACTGTTTATAGATGGGTTATTGTGTCTATCCAAAACATCGCGACGAGCTAGCCACTTGTTCGGTGTAGACTCATACCATCGGCTACAACGAGGTGGGATTAAAACCCCTCCGCTGGGTACCCTGGGGCCGTCTAGGCGGTCTCGGGCGCCGTAAGGCACCCGTGATGATATATATATATATAAAAACATATAACGATACTAAAGTTTTTTATTAATTCGTAATATTATTAAATTGGCGTGTATTTTTAAGCAATTTAGATATATTGGTCAAACAACCAATATAGTATAATAAATCTTTAATAAATAGTCTACAAAAAAATATTCGGACTCTACAATATAAATTCGTCAAGGACCCGTCCTGTATGCGTACAAAATTAATTAAAATAGCTTGTTTCGCTATGTCGAGCCTGAACCCAACACCGCGACGACCCAAAACCAATGCTAATTTGACCACCGCACCAGAGGAGGTGCATTATTTACGCTTGATGTAAAAATTATGCAGTTCTCTATAAACTCAGGCAATCGTTAGTATGAAGCTATATGGTTGATCGGTCGATCGAACGATCAAAAAAAAATTGACTAATTAACAATTTATTTATTTATAATCGACAGCCTCCGTAGACTAATGGTTGCGTCTTTGGCGTTGTATCCGGAGGTCGTAGGTTCGATTCCCACCCATGGCAACAAAATATTAGTGCGCTTTTTCTGTACAGTTTGTCATGGTCTGGTGTTTAAAAAATATAATATGTATTATATCGTTGCTTCTGGTACTGGCCTAGTTTGAGCTGGCTTAGTTTGTTTGAGCTTAGTTTGTGACCAGAGCAATATGTGTAAATTGTCCTACATATTATTATTTATTTTTGGAAAGATCAAAAAGACAACTACATTTCTAGTACCTAACACAGTCCAGGTAGGTGTAGATTGTGTACCTACTAATTTTGTACTTCGCATAGGACCACAAAAGAAATAATAGTACAAGTAATAAAACGCTAAAGCACGGAAAAGGCCGCGAACGATAGCGATCGACTAACTAATAGTCGGATTAATAGTCGTTGCTAAGCAATTGCTAATGCCGATACTCCAATCTCCAATTTTGACAGTTCCAAGCAATGGCTCAGGCTAAGCAATGACTATTAATCCGACCATTAGAGTTTCAGTGCGAGCTAGATCTATATTGACGCAAGCATCTAACATGAAACCCTGAAGATTACGCGAGTCTTCGTGCACTTTGTCTGTGAAAATACTTTAACCATTGATGTGTAACACTCATATTTTTACCTGTATATTTTTAAAACAAAGCAGACGTGGCAATGCGTTGGCGAAGTTGACCCAGGCATCTAACATGGAAGGCCAAAGATTTGCGTGGCGGTTGAGAGGCACTGGCACCGCCAACCTACTCTAAAATGAGTAACGTGGACTGCTCTGCATATGTATTTTTATGAGTGAGCTTCGGCGAAGTTAAAGAAGCATCTAACATGAAAGGTTGTGTCGTTTGCGCGTGTAATTAAAAAGCGCGTTTCTGAAAATATCTAGCTATTAATTTAAGAACAAAGCGTTGGCGAAGTTGACCTAAGCATCTATAACATAAAAGGCCAAGCATTGCGCGTGACAGTAAACAGGGGCGAGTGCTGGGAACCTATCTACACTAGAATGGGTAACGAGTATTATGTATGTATTTTTATGTGTCACATCAATAGCAACAATGCTTTGGCCAAATTGACGAAGCATCTAACATGATAGGCTGTAAGGTTGCGTTGTTTGCGCATGAAAATCAAAATGCGAGACCGAAGCCTCTAGCTACTACTGATGAGTAAGACAACAGGCAGAACAATGCGTTGGCGATTGATGTAGGCTTCTAACATGGAAGCCCGAAGGTTGCGCGTGGCGGCGAGGCGCGGGCGGCGCGTGCCTGGGAACCGACGGCGCGCGCGCATTCTCACGGCCCCCGGTGACCTCAGACCCGCGCCCGATCCTCTCACCTCACTTTCCCTCCGCCGCTGCACACCTCTTAAATGTGTGTTTGGGTGGCGGGTCAAAGTCGTTTAATAAACTTTATTATTATAAAAATAGTTACTTACTTTAAAACATTCTGAGGTTATTAACATTTTCAGTGTAGTTGATAAATGTTAAAATTGTAACCTAGGTAAAAATCTACCAGTTATCCCTGACGCCAGAGGATTATTATTATTAACATACTTAACATGTGAGGTCCTATTTTTTCCATCACATATCGTTGGAATTCAGAGATTCAGAGGAGGAGATTTTTTTATCTAATTTAGTTTTACATTTATTAATAGGTTATTGTTTATTCATATAGCATTTTTTTTATAAAAGATAAAGCATTTATTAATAACATAATTATTATAATAAATGATTACTTTATTTAGGTAAAATGGTAATGTGATTTTATGTCAGAAATTACATATTTTGGATGAAAATCACCACAGACTGGGTAACGTCCCATCTCCAAGGAGGAGAAGAGAGGCCTTTGCCCAACAGTTGGACAATATAGGCTAACAAAAAATAACACCTTAATTGATGCTATGATAATACTTTCAATAATAGTTCTAAAACTGATATAAGCCATGCCGGATTTAGACTTCGGCGGCCCATAGGCAGAGCATGTGGTGGAGGCCCTCAAATCGTTTGTGGTTAACTGTTGAAAATTTATATTACGGTCAAGGTAAAGAAGAGAGCAACTGAATAAGTTGGCTAACACCAAATTTATTCAAAATTAAATTTAGGTACTTACAAGATAAATTATTTTTTTGTCTGACTTATTTCGTGCTGCTTGATTTCGCAGATTTTTAAATGTTAACTTTTACCGCTCGAAGAAAAAAAATGGTTTTTCGTCTTACAATTTTTAACAAAACTCATTTTTTCTAAGTATTTTTTTGTTCCTTTATCGATTTTTTTTTGTGGTGTGGTGGCGGCCCATAGTCAACTATGCTTAAATCCAGCACTGGATATAAGTACTTTATGTGGTAATGGAATTAGAAGCTGGACCAGCAGCATCTGAATTGTGTCAGCGAATTATGTCTCAAGGTTAACGCTTAGGTAGGTAAGTATATCTTGGACCTTTGTTAACGATTAAAGAGAGCGAGATTTCGTAAAAATAATATTTGAAATTATATATATTATTATTAAATAACTAATGCCAAGTTATTTAACTAATTATCAATGCCATCTTATGTTTAAAAAATAAACTATAAGTAGATAACAAGCAATGACAAAATTCGTGAGGGGTGAATGGAACCAGGTTGGCTCAGCGGTTGAGCACCTTGCCGCGAAAGTGAGGTTCGTGGGTTCGAGTCCCACGAACCCACCAGGACTATTTTCATGGCATTTTTATATATTTTTTTTTATATAAAATTATCCTAATAAGGAATTTATAAAAATGCATAAATACTTTAAAAAATAATAAACTGTTTTGTATTATTGTGGTTCCGCCAGTGTAACGCAAGACGTGAGCGGGCCACAACCTTTCGATGCATCTCCTCATTGGAGCCCGCCGCCTCCTAATGACCGTCGCGTCGAACCCGACCGCCGATATAGCCCGTTACTGTATATTATATTCACTATACACTGCTTTCTATACAAGCTTTTTATTAAAATATATAATTGACTTTTTAAAAGATTATTAGGTAGGAGTTATACATTACACACCTTCGATTTTGTTCGCCATATTTGCACAATTATAATAATATAAAAATAAACGACAATGCCTGAGCCATTGTTTGGAAATGTTAAAATTTAGTTGTTGTATATACAGTTTGATAGTTTTAGCATCGGCTAAGCATTAGCAATTGCTTAGCAATGGCTATTATTCCGACCCTATAAGGAGGTACTTGTTTTTTTTTGTCTGAAAACCCATATTAGAAAATGCGAAAACCTAAAAATATTAGAATTCTTAATACCTAATCAGGTAGGTTCTTTGAAGAAGCGTAAATTTAGACAAAGAATATATAATAGTATACTACGAAAGTTGTGTAAAATTATTATTAAAAAAAATAACTGTAAGTAATAAAAATGTTTATAAAACATAAAATTACTTATATCTGAAGACATCTTTACACGGCTTGTGAAAGTCATATCAGCTCATAAGACTCCCCAGTCACGTTTAAAGTTTCATAAAGCTCATAAAGTTCCCCGGTTACAGTGCTGCCAGACAAACGTACTTCTGTATAAAGTATAAATCCATGTCAAAATAATAAAAAACATAACAAAACATTCGCTGTTTATCAATAACGTATTCCTTAGTATATATTCCTGTATAACACATGGTATTTCTCAATTTTTTTTTTCTAATTCGTCCATATTAGAGTGAATTCTAAATTGTAAAAATATAAAAGCCATGCCAAAAAAAGGAAAAACAAAAAATAAACTTCTCTGCCATATAGTATTAGAAACATAAGATTTCTAACTTCACTCTAATATAGAGTAATCAGACGAAAGCACATAGAGGGCGTCTGCGTATAAATAAGTAGGTAACGAACAATGGCAAATTTCATAAGAGGTGACTGGGACCTGGTTGGCTCAGTGGTTAATCGCGAAAGCGATGATCGTGGGTTTGAGTCCCACCGACCAGGTTTATTTCATTGCGTTTTATCTTTTTTTTTTATTATTGGAGCACGACATGTGACCTGGTGGTGAGCAGACCAACAAAGTCCTAGAATCGGGTCGATCAAAAATAGTTCTAAAACGAAATTGATGGCTCCCACTATTCCGGCTAAATGATGCGATTACGAAATTGGTGGCGACAAATTGCATTACGAGTATATTTTAATATACTCGCTGCCTTATCGTCATTTCAACCCATTTCGTAACCGCATCCTGAAAGGAGACTACCACCTCGACAAGAAATCGATGCAGTAATCTCCTAAAAACCGGTGAACCCACAGACTAAAAGCGAAACATGTCTGGGTCACTAGACAGATTTTGCATCTGTATGGGCGGTGGTAATGAAACCGGTCGGTTGGCCTATCGAAGTTATAGAGACCTTCCTTCCACCTAAATCTTAAAAAAAAAACAATTATATTATCAAAAATTAAATGAATAATATGAGAAGTAGGTACGTTTGTATGGCAGCACTATCGACTGGAGAAACCTTAACGGTCTGGCACCAAAATTCACAAAGAACCTATCAGTATCATCACAATATTACATCGTGCCCCGTAATTACGCCGGCCGTAATTCACGGCGATTGTTAAGTTACATGCCTTCAGGATACGGCTCATTAAGGCGCTAATAGTTGCCAACGTTCTTGGTTATTTTAAAAGGCCTAAAAAATATTTGTTTACTTTAAATTATTTTTAAAGGTACAAATTGGAAATAGGTTTCAATTTTCAATACGTGAGAAATCTCCAATAGTATCGCTCATTTTTTTATATTTTCAAGAATAAAACGATCCTATTGGTGATCCCTCACGTATAAACGTCACGTTAATACGAAGGAAAAAGTCATGATTCTTAAATTATTTGATGCGGAGATACAAGCAGACAGAATTTAGGTTTTTTTTCAGCTGATCTTAGTTCAGAGACACTATTTTTAGATTTATTTTTTGTATCAAAAAAAGTCACGTAATCGACCACGAAAAAAATGTCAGAATAAAACAAGAGAAATAAATTTAGCATAAAAAATACTTTTTATAGAACTTATAAAAAAATATACCTTTTAATTAAAACTTATTTTTTCGCACCAGGGCCCTATTTCATAAACGTGACAATTACCATGACATTTTATAATACATTGATTAGTTTAGTTGGAATTATTTACTAAGTACAAATTAAACCAAGCAATGTATTATAAATTGTCATGGTAAATTACAATTGTCACGTTTATGAAATGGGCCCCTGGTGCGAAAAAACAAGTTTTTCATTTTGTTTGAAACGGATATGACATACACACAGACACAAGAATGCCACCGTGTTTTATGATAAGTAAACCATCTTATTAAACCTTACATTAACTCCTTCATAAAATGTTAGTATAATTTAGTTAGAATTCCAACAATCGCAGTTAGGACGGCTCGTAGCCCAAAAGAATGCATGGCGTAGTTTCCCACGGTACTCCTTTCATTATCCAAGTAATGGTTACATGAAACCACCGGCACCTTAGTTTTTACCGACCGTACAACTACAAAAGTCTTACTTATACGACGATTTATATTTTTATGCAAAAATAGATTTTAAAAGCATCCAAAAAGCTTGCGAGTAAACAAAAATTGCTTGAAAATAAGATTTAACTTCTTATGTTCTTTTCATTTATTAAATTTTGTGCTATAAAATTAAAGTTTTCGTAATTTAAGTACAGGCAGACACTCAGGAATCCTTTTTTTTTAACAAGAGAACTTTAAATTGTAAATAAAAATATGTAGGATAATAAAATTGTTTACACATATTGCCCTGGTCTCAAACTAATGTCTAGGCTTGTACTATGTGTACCAGAAACAACACCATACATATTATATTTTAACAACCTTACCATGTCAAGTTACCAACAATATTAGTACATGAAATGTACTAATATTGTTTGCCATGAATGGGAATCGAACTTATGACCTCTGGAAACAACTCCATAAACGCAATTTCTAAAACAAGAAGAATATTTATTTATATCATTTGTTACAATGTAAAAAGTCAAACAGTAAATATATATAGTTTATTTTGTTCTACGACACCAAAAAAGAGGCTTTCTTTAACGCGATGTCTTTGAAAATGTCTTTTCTGCAATTATTTTATTTCTTATTGGCTACACATAAAGATTTGACAAAGAAAACATTATAATTGTGAAAAATTTATAACAAACGCATTTTTAGTTAGGACCTTAGGTACCTATAAGCAAAACACTGATATTTGACACTGCACCTTAGTTCGTTGTAGTAAAGTGCGGATTGCTTTGAGCATAGTTGTCTACTGAGTTGTTTCGATGTGGTGCAGTTTAGATAAGCGGCTAAGGTGATCTGAGTGCAGCATCTTACTCAGGTTGGTGCACAGTATGCAGGATATTCCCTTTGTGAAGCAGACTGATGCAATCTGCTTGCTTTACGGTCCCGACGTGCCGCCGTTGCCGCTATCTTTGGCTTTTACACCATTATATTATTAGGTACTACCAACGCATTTTATATTTTATTTAAAATATTATGGTTAGATTACGATGTTTTGCATAAATATTGGTTTTCATACCCTAAAAGGAAAAGTCAGTATTGCCAGCATTTTTTTTGTTATTGGAGCACGAAATGCTACGTTGTGGTGCCCGATGTTAAGCACCCTAAAAAGTACTTTATTTTTCATCTACCTGATGGTAAGCAGACCTACAAAATCCATGAATACATGAAAATCAACCAATACTTTGTTATTTAACGGCATTGATCACTCCCACTATGTCAGCTAAATGATGCGGCTACAATATGGGCGGCGACAAAGATGAATTTGCACTACGAGTCTATTTACTTTAACAACATTGCTGCTTTATCGTAAAATTAACCGCCCGTTTCGTATCCGCACCCTGAAAGTAGACTACCACCTCGACAAGTTAAGGATGCTATAATCTCCTAAAAATCGGTGAACCCACTAAAACTGAAACATGACTAAGCGTCACTTGACGGTTTTTACATCTGTATGCGGTGCAAATTTAATTTTATTTTACAGTGTTGAGACAACTTACGGTTAACAACCAAACCATCAATAAGTCATCACAAATAGTGAATTTTGTGCTAACGAGACTGGTCGGTCGGCCTAGTGAAGTTATAGAGGCGTTCTTCCCACCAAAAAATTACATGAATGAATTTGAGCAGTATTTCTAACAATATAGTCTCCCACTGTGCGGATATATTTAAGTGATATGTTTATGAAATGGTCGACAACAAAGACGAATTTCGTGAGGGGTGAGGACTTATTCCTGGTTGATTTAGTGCAGTGGGTGAGACTTTGACCCGAAAGCGACAGTATTGGGTTCCAATCCAGCCCATTATTTTCATTGCAATTTTATCTTTAGAATTCAATATAATAATATCCTGAAAAGAATATTTATAAAAATGGAATAATAATTAAATAATAAAATATTTTCTTATTATGTAATCTATACGATTATAATGTAAAAGTTTAGAAGTTTGTGAATAATTTCGAAACGGCGGAAAACTAATTTGTATAAATTTTTGCACGCCAAAAAAAAATTACTGAAGAGAAAAGAAGCCATATTGTGCCACACGGTGTGGCATAATATGGCTTCTTTTCTCTTTGATACTATTGAAACTTAGTATGTGGTGTGGCCCACACCACATACTAAGTTTCAATTATTTTATATAAGTATATAGTTAATAAAAATGTAAGAGTATGAATATGTAGCCAAAGGCAAATCAGACCAATTTTCATTTGTATTTTTTATATTTTATTTTAATCTACTTTTTTATATTAGTGAACACGACCCCGACACGTGCCTTAGAAGTAAAAAACCCACAAAGGGTTCTAAATTGCAAGAACATTAAAAAGCGGCCTCAGGTAGCATTCGAGGTTTACCTCCGTCCTGCGAGTCACCTCTGGCTACAAAAACCAGAAATTAAAATCCTAAAAGGTGATTTTATAGCTTCCGTAGTGCAGCAGTTACGCCTTTTTTGAATTGGGCTTTCTATATTTGAACGTTTTTTTTTTAAGTTTGTCTAACAACACCACTATAGTGCCTCGGAGAGCAAGTTAGGTTAACGAGAGTGTAGAAGAATTGTATATTCGTAGTAATATGTTATAAAATAATATAAATATTAAGACCGTCTAGACCGCCTCATGGTACCCAGCAGAGGGGTTTTAATCACACGTCGTCGTAGCCCATGGTATGAGTCTACCTACACCGAACAAGTGGCTAACTCGTCACGATATTTGGATAGACTGAATAAACTCATTTATATTTGTTTTATTAACAGCTTCACAAGTTGGTATAGTAAAACTGGGACCAACAGCTTAACGTGCTCTCCGAGGCATAAATAGCGGTGTTGTAAATTTTTAGGATATTAAAATAGACTCGTAATGCAAATACGTCTTTGTCGCGCCGCCCATTTCGTAACTGCATCATTTCGCTGGCATGGTGGGAGCGATTAATATTGTTAAACAACAAGTATTGATCGACCCTATTTATGGACTTTGTAGGTCTGCTTACCAACAAGTAGATACAAAATCACATGACGTGCTCTAATAAAAAAATACCACCAATAGGATTGCTTTATTTTTAAAACAGGACAAATCAACATTTCCTATTTGTTAATTACGATAACAAAAACTAATGGTAGATTATTATACAAATTATTTAGTTCGGTCCCACTGAAATATTTTGTCGAAATCTTTTTTCAGAATATCCTTAAAATTCGGCGATAAGAGGGATTTTTAAGGGTAATTTGTCGGACATATAACATATACACGACCAACTTGTCTCAACTTTTTCGTTATTATCATCTAACCCAGAAAATTATTTACACTAGATATATATAATATTATAAAGAAGAACACAATAGTTTGCTTGTTTATTTGGTTAGACGCGCTAATCTCAGGAACTACTGGATAGCCCTTTTATCGAGGAAGGATCTATATATATAGATCCTTCCATATATTGTCCTGAGATTTCATATCTCTCTCAGCTAGTTCGCCGGTTTTTCTCAACAACCGTCCATCAAACTGACGGAATGATTTTTGAGTTTGTTTTTTATAATATTATTATTTTAAAGCATTTAATTTTGTGAAGCTTCGTTGTCTATTTCTTGTTGTTGATGGGAAGATGAGATGTTATTTGATAAGAAACGTGCAACTATTTTCGAGGTATTTAGTCCAGCTTGTTTTTGTAATATATCAATTTATATATATATATATAACATTACGATACGACCAATAGGAGCGGAGCAAACTGTATTCCTTTCGGGAGCTTCTGTTGCGTGCCGTTACCGTTACGTTACGCAGACGAAGTTGCGCGGGTCAGCTAGTCACATATAAACAGCCCATAGTTGCTCATCATCATTACCTACCATAAATATCGGTAATTTTCACAATATTATTCTAAAGACATAATGGAAACCACATAAGGAAACCTGTTCAAAATGTTGATGACGCCAATAAAAAAAAGAATATAATTACTTATTTTAGTTACCTGCGTACGCACATCAAACTGTCATAAACGCGCATGACATGATCGTAATCAAGATTAATAATATAAGGAAATAATAATATGTATCTATCCAAATATGGGTATATAGGCCTTAAGATTTGTTTTTTATATTAGGTTTATTCAAGGTCATTAGGGAAGCATTATAAGGTTTTCTTTAAGAACTATGATCAAATTTTAATAAATAATTATAATTAATAAGTTGTTTTACGTTTATCTGGTAAACATTTGTTCATTATTTTAGGGATATAAGAGATACTAATGAAAGATGTATTTATAAAAAAATAACGAGTACATAAATATATATTTTAATTTATTAATTAAAAAGTCCTATAAAGTTTTTATGAATAAGACTCTAACTCTAAGGGCTCCCTTACAGTGGGTGAAAAAAAGTTAAGGGACAATTAATGACAGTTGTTTCATAGCAAATATTTTACAATTCTTATTTAGATGCTCCTTTAGAGTTAGGGATCGTTGTTGAAATCAAGCATAAGACTTTTAGTCAGACTTAAAAAAAGGTTATTTTTACCACCATGAATTCAAAAAATATATGACATATAAAACGAAAAGATAATACCTACCTACCAGCACTTTATCATACTCGAGCTGGAGACCAATAAAGTAATCATCGACTGGTGGCCAATTACGTGGCGAGAGACCCGCGATCGGTTGAGGGACCAAAATTAAAAAATAATTACCATTCACGCGCCATGCACGCAGTAGCTCACGGCAATTATGCAAAATAGATTTAAATTCAATTTATACTTTCAAAGGTGACACGAAAACCATTTATGGATAATGTTATTAGCATCTTAATAGTTTATTTCCATTAAACCCATTCAATTCAATTTACAAGCTATAATTTATTTAAATTCACTGTTTAAAAGAGTAAGTATATAAAATAAAATTAACGACGTCCGAAGACAAGATAAACTTCGTGAAACACTCTTAAAACTGGTAAAGGGTATGCAAATGCAGCTTTTCAGTGAGTTCCTTTTGCGACAATGATTGACTTATAAATAGAGAAGGCTCGTGCTGTGGCGAAAGGACCATCGCAACACAAAGGAATGTTGCGGCTGTTACCTACTTAACTAAGGATAATTCTCAATTACTCATAGTGAGCTTAAAAAACTTGGGACTCGTCGCCTTTTTACCGAAAAAGGTTGGTCACGTTCGATTTTCACAAAGGTCTTGTTGAGGCAATTTGTTTGGGGCCTTGCGGTGCGGATGAATGGGGCCGCGCGTCGCATACTGATGGCGGCGACTTCGCCACCTCGGATGCCGTAGGGGGCCAATTATTTCACTCTTCGCCTGATCTATTGTGTGACACTTTAGCGTCGTCTCAGTGTGCTGCCTTGCATGCGTTAGCGACGTGTTTATTTTGTTCTGCCTGAATAGAGCAGGATCTCTACAAAGTAAATGTAGAGATCTTTCTTCAATAATAAAGCTTTTATTCAGATGAGTTTTTATTATATATTAAAAGTACTATCACGGATGCTTTACGGCACCCGAGATCGCCTAGACAGGGAGTTTTGGAGTTAAGTGGTCTCTACAATTTTGTTAAGCCGACCGACTGGTTTTGTTCCCACCACCCATTACAGATGCTTAAACCGTTAAGTAGCCGTTAGGTTTCTGATTTAGGATATGGGGTCATGGGTTTTCAGAAGCCAACTGTATCTATTTCTTGTTGAGGTGATAGTTCCTTTCAGGGTGCGGTTACAGAACTCACAGTTGATTTGATTATAAAGCAGCGAAGATATTAAAGTTGACTCGTAGTGTAAATTTCATGTTATTATCTTCCAATTCGAAACCGCAACCTAGCTTATAATGCTGTTAGACAACAACAATATTGATTGACCCCATTCATGGACTTTGTATATCTGGTTACCATCAGGTATATACAGAGTACATTTTGTGCTCCAATACTAGTATAAGCGACTTGGTAATACATCTAAATAGAATCTTGCTCTAAATTCCTGTCTCCTAGTGTATTTATATCAAAGTTACCAACATTATTACCTATTCAATAATAATTAATATTAATAAACACTGGCAACACCGCTCTATTAAACTCTATAAGCGAGCCGCTCTCGCTGCTCTCTAATTAATTAACTTTTTATATTCTTACGCAAAACAATCTCCTCAGATAACTGATTAAGGGGGTGTGTAATTTCGTCTCATTGGCTCTCGAGATTATTTAATACCATCAAGTGAGGAGAAATAAGAATCGAACAGGTACCTTCAGAAATCGATTAAGCTGGACATGATTAAAGACGCGAATGAGCTTTTTACGTACAATTTTGTATTTTACCTCTTCAGCTTCAATGTACAATTATTATTTATAGTAATAACTATAAATCTCTTCAAAATTACCTGCTATTATTAGTACGTAATGCTCGTACTTACGCGAAAATCTTGCTTGTAATACCTTACTTTAGAAATGTAACGTCTCTTTTAATTTTGGTAAAAATAATGTATCATAAACTGATACATATGGAGCACCAGTGCATGCTGAATGCCACGACTATTCGTATAGCTGATTTTAAGAGAGTAATGGAAAGAAGATTATTTATCTATGTATACTAATTAAATCGTAAATTTAAAAAAAACTGTAGGTTTAACTTGATTTAAAAAAAATGGCGAGATGGGACCTTAAATTGGCTATAGAACATTAATCTATCATTTTTAGAATTCGTGTCCATTCGATTTTGATTGTTTGTACGCGCATAACTTAAAAACTACTGTACCGAGTTATATGCGTTTTTTTTCCTAAATGGCTATTGGTAGTGAGGGTTTTATTAACCTGAGTCTCGATATATATACAGGATGTTTGTATTACTTAGACTCTTAGAAAAAGGTTTTAAATATTACTAGGTTTTCTTTAAAGAAAAGTTGGGTATATTATAATGAAATAGAGTAAGCATGTCGCCATCTTAGTAAGAATAATGGGCAGAACATATTTATATTTAGGAATCGAGAAAATAAAATTAGTTATAAAATAAAAAAAATAGGTAAGTATTAATATTGAATGCGCCTTTGCTACTCTTCTATTATACTGTGTCGTTGCTGTTGGAGGTCTGGAGGACGTGGCTTCAATTTTCAGATATTAACAAAACTGTAATAGTCTGACTTCTGGGGTTTGTATGTATAGTAAGTCTAGAGCTTAGTAGAAAAGTATATTTTGAGCTATAGATTTTATAGGCAAGTAATATTATAGTGTATAATTAAAAATACTTTTCTCCAGAGGCCTATTTAATAAATATGACTTGTCTAGTAAAGTGTGCGGTTTTAACTTACAATGATCATACTTTAATAATAGTCTTGACTTACAGTAATAGTCTGGCTTATGGAGTTTGTATGTATAGTAAGTCTAGAGCTTAGTAGAAAAGTATAATTTGAGCTATAGATTTTATAGGCAACCAATATTATAGTGTATAATTAAAAATACTTTTCTCCTGAGGCCTATTTAATAAATATGACTTGTCTAGTAAGAAGAAAAAAAAAATTTACATTCGCATTTTAGAAATTTTATTTTAATTAAATTTATTTTAGATTAATTTTGACTAAATAAACTAAAAGTACATAAAGTGCTATTAGTAAACATGTTGTGAGTGAAAAAATTGGTGAAAAATAATATATTTTGCACTCTAAAACTCAACTGGACCTGTATGTGTCAAACATCATAAAATACCTAACCTCTTTTCAGCACTTTCCCTAAACAATTTTCCTTTAATCAGCAAAACTGCCAAGGATACCTAGGTTCTGTACAAAGGATTTCTCTAGTAATATCATTGAGAGCTGAATTCGGTGATATATATATCAAAAATAAAAGAATAATTCATCTACCTAGTGATGTCAAGTGATGTTGGTGATATTTACAAATATATGCCCAGGGCCACAAAATGAGTGTCTTCATATATATTTGATGGACCTACATGATAAAATAGGATACAAGCTATTCAATGCATGTTCAATAATAACATTTTCTTACCTACCTACTAATTTAGAATATTTTTAATAACAATTTTTATTATTAGTTTATTTCTATTTTCTCTTTCTAGTAGTTTTGTTTTTCATTTTTTTATTATTAGTTTTGTAAAAGTAATTTTGTTTATAACTTAGGTTCTTATTTTTATAATTATATAAATAATATTTTCAATGTCCCAAAATAACAACACTATAGACGGCTCTCAACCTCAGCTCAACCAAGAATATATTATATGTCCAAAATGTACCATACCAAATTTTTTTAAAGGCAACCGGGGTCTAAAATTACATGATTCTCGGAAACACAAAATTCAAGTGCCTAAAAATACAAATCAAGCAGATGTCATCATTCCTTTATCAAATTCATCCGAGGTATCGAGTATTCAAAATTTTAGCGATATTCTTTCTAATTTAAAGAGCACTGTGCCTATTATTAAGAGAATACCTCGTGGGGCCAGAATATTAGTAGCGTCTTGTCTGTCATCCCACATAAAAAAATGCTTAAATAATTCCGCCCACGACTGGGAAGCTTTATTCACATTTTCATATAAAGTTCTCTACATTGACAAACTTGGCACTAATAATATTTCTGTTACACAAAAAATTAAAAATAATACCTTAAATATTCAATTTCCTGATATTTCTTTTAAGAAAAGTCATTTTACCCCATCTCATAAGTTAACAATAATAGAAGAAAAAGTATATGATGGCGATTTGAAAGGAGCAACAAAATTATTATTTTCAGATGAAACCATTGCTACTGACTCTCCTGAAACTCTGTCTTTCCTGAGGTCAAAACACCCGGAATCTAATTCATTCACATCTCCTCCTCCAATCGCTGCTTGTGCTTGTATAAAAATTTGCGAAAAAGATGTTGCGGCGGCCATCATGTCGTTTCCAGCAGGTTCCGCCAACGGAATGGATGGTATATCCCCGCAGCATTTAAAAGATCTAATTTCAAAAAGTGCCGGAGACGCGGGTTGTGAACTTTTATCAGATTTAACTAAACTTTGTAATTTGATGTTAGAGGGGAAAGTCAATAACAACTTTCTCTCCACAATGTTCGGAGCCAAATTATGTGCTTTTAATAAAAAAGATGGTGGAATACGACCAATAGCTATAGGTTCTACATTTCGGCGTATTTGTTCAAAAATAGCTTGTCGATATATACAAAAAGATCTATCTAATTTATTTCAACCCATTCAACTAGGTTTAAAAATACCATATTTAGATAACAGTCTTATTGCCTGGTCGGAGGCTTGTCCGAGCGGAGATATCCCGTTGGAGCGTCATATACAAAAACATTGGGATGCTCCTCTCGTACAAGCCACCTATGCAAGTTTGCTTCAAAATTCTACAGAAATAAATCGTGCACGCCTTTTAGCAGTCGCAACCAAAGAGTCTGGGCAATGGTTGCACGTAATACCAAATCGAAATTTAGGAACTCTTTTAGATAACCAGACCTTTCAAATCGCCATAGGGCTGAGATTGGGAGTAGCTATTTGTGAACCTCACAGATGTCCGTGCGGATGTGACGTCGACCGATTTGGGCACCATGGTCTATCTTGTTCGAAGAGCGCTGGGCGGTTTTCACGGCACAACCTGTTAAACGATTTGATTCGTAGGTCTCTTGCCGTTATTAATATTCCATCAATTAATGAACCTTGTGGTCTATCACGCGATGACGGCAAGAGACCTGACGGATTAAGTTTGGTCCCTTGGAAGATGGGTCGCTGCTTAGTGTGGGATGCAACATGTGTCGATACTTTGGCAGCTTCACATCTTTCAAGGACTAAAGAGGAGGCTGGTGCCACGCTGAAAACCTCAAACGGCGAAAATATTGTCAAGTTATTAATAACTATATATTTGTGCCGTTTGGGGTAGAAACAATGGGATCGTGGGGTCCTGAAGCAAAAACTTTTTTCAAAGAGATTGCATTAAAATTGGTGGACGTCACAGGTGACCAGAGGGCTGGCGCATTCCTCTCACAAAGAATAAGCCTTACCATACAGAGAGGAAATGTAGCCAGCGTTTTGGGCACTATGCCGCGCGAACACTGTGAGGATTTATTTAATTTTTAAGTGTTTTTATTATTTTAATTTTAAATAGTTTATATAAATATTCATGTTTTTTTAAGTTTTATTGAAATAAATATTTTTTTTCTAGTAAAGTGTGCGGTTTTAACTTACAATGATCATACTTTGTATCATTGAAATAAATACATTATTTTATTTTATTAATAGTATTTATTTAACTGAATTAACATTGATTTTTATTCGTATTACATTATACACAAAATTAATTTAATAATAAAGTTATTTTGCTTAGATAACCGGGTTAGCAGTCTGTCCTTTGACATAGGTCTCTTCCAGTGCAGACCATTCTCTTCTGTTTGGTGTTTTTGTTACCAGTTGATTCCAATTAGACTTCTTAAGTCATTATCCCATCGTTTGTATGATTTTTCTTTATCCATCCCTAGGGTACCACTCAGTAATTACCTAATTTGGTCTATTTATCACGTTTCTTTCTCATTATACTCCCTAAACACTTCCATTTTAGTTTCTTTATATTCTGTTTAATATCCTTGTTGTTTTTTTTAATTATTATTTAGACCAAGCATTTTTTTTTAAATTATTATTTAATATCCTTGTTGTTTTTTTTTTTTTATTATTTAGACCATTTTCATTAGCATTTCCATTCCTTTTTGGCATACTTCTAGTTTGTATATGACATGATAACTATTTTGTTATTTTCCATAATTTATTATACATATAATGACAATATATAGCTATAAATAATTATAAATTGACATTGTAAATTATAATTGTCATGTTTATGAAATAGGTCCCAAGTGTGTCTTATAGTCACTCTCGAACTCTTTTTTTTTTGCAAGTTGTATGTTTTCCAGTCCTTAATATTCACGCCCACCAAATGGATTTAATTAACAAAATCAATAATCGAATCTCAAAGTCTTATACATATAATTGATTCTCCGATATAGGAAATTTTATCAAGAAACGTGCATCGACGCATGCGTAGTGTAAATAAATACTCATGTAGAAAATTGATATCTGTAGATTGATTTTTTATCTGAACCAGTTATTTAAATTTTGTCTTCGTTTTATTTGACTGCGATATTTATATTAATTAAATTGAATAAGTTATAACATATGTGGGTATGTATGTTGCGTCTACCAGTATTTATTTTATTTGTTTGGATGACCGCGATATTAGTAGGTACGCTTTTCTGTACAGTTTCGGTATTTATTTAACATAAAATAATAGTTCTAAAATAAAATTATTATGACAGCCCTAAAGTAAAAAGTTTAAAAATGATAAAGATGATCTGCGCTCTGTAGCCCTAGTGTGAGTTTTTTTAGCATTTACATTCGACCAATCACACGCTCGCATTTTTAGTTCTCAAAATATCCGCTTGGAGCGCTAAACTATTTCCCATACAAATTTTAGTTAACTCAAACGCAAAGTAATAGTTAGAAAACTCACACTAGGGGTACTCTGATCATAAACTAAGCACTATGCTTTACTATTGTACTACTACGATAAACAACGATACTTATTTCAGAGCGCAATAAAGAACCCGACATAGTGAATCTCGCGCAGGATTCGATTTTTAAATCTTTCACTGTCGGCTACATAGATATAAATATACTATTTACGTCAATGGTCGGCTATCATATTATTTTACAAGAACTACTATTGCAAACTTACGGTACTAAAGCCTTATTCAAAAAAACTTATTGAATCAAATAAAGGAAGATGCTAAAGAGACAAAACCTACTATAACTGAAATGTTCTTCAAGGAATCAATAAGTTTTTATTAATAAATATCACTAAAATAGATGATGGTAGGTATTTTCAACTATTTGTGTAGTACTAAAATCTTTACCTTTTAAACTTACTACTTACATTAGGTATTACGGTTTTCAGGAGATTACTGCATCGATTTCTTGTCGAGGTGGTAGTCTCCTTTCATGGTGCGGTTACGAAATGGATGGTTTAATTGACAATAAAGCAGCGAGTATATTAAAATATACTTGTAATGCAATTCGCTTTTGTCGCCGCCCATTTCGTAATCGCATCATTTAGCCGGCATAGTGGGAGCAATCAATGTTGTTTGTAGGTCAACTATTGATTGACCCCATTCATGGACTTTGTAGGTCTGCTCACCACCAGGTAGATAAAGTCGCATGCCGTGCTCCAATAAAAAAAAGGCTTATTAAACTTAAAATAATAATCTCTGCCCCGACAACCCTAGCCGGCTCTCGGCCACACCGAACAACCGGGGTCGAACGCCAAATGATTGATTAAAATAATAGTTTTGGCCTACTAGGTACAAGCTTTTTTTATATAAATAATAACTAGGGTAGTTGTACCATAATATAGCAGCTTTTTAATTGAAATTACATTTTATTTACCGAATATTTTTATTATTATTTGGTTTGTAACAAATCTTTTCTATGACCGTTGGCGAACCGATCTAAAAAAATAGGGGTAGTTGTAACATAATACGAACATGCACCCATGAATGAACGAACACCTAAATGTTTTTGCATATAATAAGAATAACGTAAAAACTATCATGTTGGGATCCTAATATTGGCTTGAAGTGGCTGATATAAAATTAAAATACCAATATGGTAGTTTATTTCACGGTATTCTTATTATATGCAACAGAAAACAAAACAAAAAACTATATTTAGGTGTTCATTCATGGGTGCATGTTGTTATTATGGTACAACTTCCTTGGTTTTTTGTTTTGTAATTCCAAAACAAATACAACAACTTGACATCAATAATTAAAAAAAAAAACTTTTATTTACTAATTGACAAAACCTACTGTACTACTATACAATTAATGAATTTTTAAATGATAAAATAACATGTGTTTGATCATGGGCTCATTTGTATATTTGTACCTGACTTGTTTATAATTTCCATATTTTATATGAACATAATATTATTTGATGTTAGTATTATTGTAATTGATATTTGTATACCGCGAAGTGAAACAAAGCGGACTAATTGCATTATATCTAACACCTACACCTTGTACCTTTGTTTTGACAAATAAATGAATTTGATTTGATTTGAACTGCCCTAAATACAATCCTGATTTCTTTACATTGGTTCGCCAATTTATGGTCCCGGGAATTATTTGTTTCAAACCAAATAATGATAATTAAAGTATGGGGTGAATAAAATCTAATTTAAATAAAATAGGCGCTACGTAGTTTGCATCTGTCATTTTTATATTGCAATAACCAGGAATAACTAATAATTACCTAATTTATTCTGTATCCGCCTTTATACGGAAGCCTACAGTTATCTAACTTATTTCGGAATAAATCTTTAGTAAATTATCAATAATAAGTCACTACATGGTCAGCCCATACAAGTTTTGAGGCTGGCTCATAAAAGAACGCAAGTAACAAAAAGACGACCAAAAGTCAGTACAGTTGTCGGATCCTCACCCGAAGTCATTAAAAACCCATCAGGTTCAAATAAATTATTTTATTAAATGTCGATTCACACCTATATTTCTGTAACTGCCGACCTGTATTTAAGCCACTGTAATTACCTTTACTTCCTTACATCTAAAGATACTTTTTCGTATTCGGTTATATTACTCTTACAAAATAGTCGATTTCTACTCTAAAGATTTCTGAAAACAGTATTTATATAAGTTTTTTTTTTTTTGGCATCGTTCTTTTATTTATTACCAAAGTCGACCTTCCGACAATACACACGCTATTTGCAAAATAATATGTGTTCCTAATAAAAAAAAGTTACGTTATGTCACTGAATGACGTCAAACGTAGGTACTTATGGCCATTATATTTTTTATTTTGGAGCACGGGTACTTATTTCCTTAGTACTTAGTAGCCTAGATTTACCTATAAAGTCCATAAATGGGTACGCTTTTGTGGTCGCTCATACCCTGTCGGCTATATTTAACAAAAAGCGAAAGACGAATTTTATTTGCATCACGAGTCTATTATCTCATTATGTTATCCTTTAAATCGGGCGTTTCGTAATCGCACTGGACCCTAATTCTGGCGATTTTGTCTTTTCGGTTCAATATACTCGAGTGAAAAGTGATCCATAGAAAACTGTCAGTTTCATTCGAATGCCGACATGTATGGAGTCGATCAATACATTATTATTGAATAGTATTGATCGCTCCCGCTAACCAAATTCATATGCCGTGCTCCAAACTCGAATTAAAAAAGTACAAACCAATTAAATTTTTTACACACATCCCAAACTAAGGTAGGCTTATGTGTACCAGAATTCAAAAACAACGATATAAATACATATTATATTTTATAAACACCCAAAACATGATAAATTGTACAGGAAAACGTACTAATATTATTTTGTCATGGGTGGGATCAAACCCACGACCTCCGGATACAACGCCGAAGGTAGCCACTAGTCTACGAAGGCAGTCCGAGTTAATATGTTATTACATCTCAGCACATAACTCTCTATTCACAGTCTACCTCTATCTTAGATAAGAAAATTAATTAAGAAAATTACTTGCTCACTACGAGGTTTTAATATCTAGCTAATTAGTCGGTGCTGTACACACTCCGCCTCTATATGATGCGGCCTGATAAAGGACCACACATTCTCTGCAGCAGAACATGCTAACATGGGGCCTGACCAAAGAACACGATCACCAATCGATTCGCCACATCGATCGATAAAAATGTATATGAATTCTGCTCTATGGGTCTATCTATATATAGCCTGATCGATGAGAAACGTTAAATCCAATACATTTGGCTTTCGATGGGTATTTCGATTCGATTATCGATTGGCTCTTTGGTAAAGCCCCTGTATGTTGCTGTACCTTTGTAAATATACCAAGTTGTAGCAGCACGAGATGATTTTGTATCTACCTGATGACAAGCAGGCGTACAAAGTCCATAAATGAGGTCTTACATTTATACGGTAACAAAATGGCCGGCGGAAAAGCCAATATAAAGAAAGAAAAAAAACGTTATTTGAACACCTCGCCAAGAATATACACAAATAATATTACATTATTACGTAATATATAATTAATTAACAAAATAAAATAAGAGCTTGCTGCGTGACGTCAAACAAGAAATATTTACACAACCCTCAGATTAATAATAATAATATTAATCAGAGATACAACCACTTATATACATTGTCATCTCACTTCTTTTACTCAACGTAACATATAAACAGACATAACGTAACACATAATAGTGATCGTTTTTTTATTTTAATACTTCCACCATTGTGGAAAGGCAAAGATATTTCGACCATTCAGCCATTAATGGTAATAGAAGTTTTTTTTTGGAAAATATGGGTTATAATTGTACCTATACCTAATACGCTTTTATATATACGCTTTTTTATATATTCATTTAATTATTTTAATGTCGCCAGCGTTCTGGGCTCTATGCCGCGCGAAGTGAAGATTTTTTTGGGTAGGATTTTTTATTATTATTTCGTTTTTATTATTTTGTTATGTGTTATAAGAATAAAATATTATTTACAAATTATATAAAGATTAGGCATTATAAAACAATACACATCATTTTTAATAAATTATGTAGTGGACAACCATTTGAAAAAGATCATGAATAAGGAAAACAATATAATCAACTAAGAGACAAATATTTGATCTTTCATTTTTGACAAATAGTGACCATAATGCAAACATTATAATGTTATTTTGCACTACTAGCTCCACCTTAACTGTAATATTGTTTATTTTATCTTTTTATTTCCAATGAAATTGTGAAATGTAATTTGACGGAAGTGCGGGATCTCCTGTTACACAGTGCTGCGGTCTCTTGACTCAGCACAGGGGTCCCAACATCCAAACAATGTAATATTTTGGTAAATAAAAATTTTATTTTTAAACTATTGTTCTTCTTTTTGTATAACACTTTAAAGGCTACGTGAACGAAGTAAAGTAATAAAAGCGACCTTACAGTAAAGAGTTTCTTAAAAGCATAGTACAAAACAGTAACAGTCGAAAATTTATTTTCAAAGTATAATATTATTGTCGAGAGATCAGATGGATATGTTTATGGCAGCAGTCACTATCTTTTAACCCCATGAGAAATGAGGTGTAACTAAATATATAATATATTTTAATTTATTATTGCGTGAAATACACTCAATGTTTATTAACAAGGAGCATAATATATATATATAGGTAGGTACTTATATAAGTATATGTAACCAACAGTGTACTATATAATACACTGTTGGATACCTATTCTCTTTATTGCAGTCATGAAACTTTTTCTCAGTCACGTTTGGTTTTCTAAACATAATAATTGTAAAGTAAAGAATCGAATACGAAGCAATGGGAACCTTCCTGAGGCTAGATCAGCCGGCGCGTGGGCGACGCGGGCGAGGCAGGCAGCGAAGGCAAGGCGGGCGGCGCGGGCGGCGGCTACTGACAGCACGCTCGTCGTGACCCCACCTCCGAGCGCCTGCGTGTAGTATCACCAAACTTCTGGTATAAATGTAGGACAATAATTTTTTGATGCCCCAAAGCAAAGGTCCCCATACATTTTTTTCCGTAGCTTTATTTTCTAATACTCATACTTATGAGCGAAATAGGTTAAAAGCGATGGTTAAAATAGGTATAAATATCGGTGTCACTTATAGAGATATTAATATCTCTATACGTGATACCATTTTTTTTTTTTTTTAATATGAAAATTTTACATAACAGACTTACTTATCTAACTGTGTTTTAACTAACTATTTTTTTTTTATATTATAAATATGGCTCCAAGTACCTCAGGACAACTTGTTTGGTCTCACCCCCGTATTCTAAGACGTGTCCTTAACTCCACTTTACACTCAAGGAACATCTGTCTCTTTCCACCAAATGTCAACTATAAAAAGCAAGTTGAGACAGACGCTCCTTGAGTGAAGAGTGGAGTTAAGAGGCCAGGAAAAGGATTCGCGATCTCTAACGTCTAAAAGCGTGTAATTATTGTTTTCAGTGACATCAAAGTCTTTTTTAATGTTAGAAGAACGTAGAGGTGTAAATATTATTTACTCGATCCTAATTAGATAGTCTTTTTAAAAAAAATCTATTGACTTTTGAAAAGACACCCAAAGTTTGATTTATGTTTCTATAAATATTACTTTAGTTGTCATTTTAAAACTTAGCATTTTTTTTTTATAAATAAATTATGTAATTAAGATCGAGTAAATAAAATTACACCTCCATGTTCTTTTTTTTTCCCAAAAAATACTTTATTTACACTGAAAACAACAATTAGATGTTTTTTGGCGCTCGAGTTTGCGAATCCTTTTCCTGTGCACTTAAGGAAACGTCTTAGAATACGGGGGTCAGTCTCAGATGAAGTAAATATAAAAAATCCTTACAGTTCTTCAGAACATGTGCGTTAAATTTCAAAACATTTTATTTAGAACATCTGCGTTAAAAGCACATGAAATGTATTCGCGAACGTCAAATAACATCTAACCCTGTTTCAGTGATATTAAAGTTTTTTTTTTGGAAAAAACAAGTACAACCTTTCAAAGTCATCCTGTATATAGAGAATGTAATATAAAGACTGTAATATATACTAAGTAAGTAAAATGTACACCTTATTGGTGTACATTTTACTTACTTAGTATATATTACAGTCTTTATATTACATTCTCTATATACAGGATGACTTTGAAAGGTTGTACTTTAGGCGAATATGAGGTTCTGCTGATAAAATCGAGCAACTTTTCCCATGAAACTATGTGTTGCAAATGAAAATAAAATTAGGGTAAGATTTATTTTATTTATATTTTGGATTATATACCTGGTTGAAGTTTTTTTGTGGCATTTACGGAAAACCTATCTTTTTAATAGTAGACGATTTACATCCTACTCACCCACAATTTATTTTTTTATTGTCGTAGACCCTCAGTAGGTCAACATCGAACCCTGGCGGTCGTAGTACCACCAAACTTTCATGTTACTGATAAAGAACAAACATTTTTTAACATAGGCTTGCTAAAAAGTACCTTAGTACTGGTATTTTACAAACATCTACGTATAACCAAGTAGTAAATCGTGAGCAACTCTTAGGATAATCTAATTGTATCTCTCCCAAAAGACTCATTAGTCTCTGAGATGGAGTCAAGACTTCAATTCTATAAATCTTTTATGGACCCTTCTGCTAGTGCACAGACCAGCAGAAGGGTTTGGGGAAGAAAAATAAATATTTTAATTTAAAATATTCCTTTTTCTTAAAGTTTTTAAATAAGTATGTACAGTTTTAAAATAAATGGTCACCTTACAATTTTAAGATGAACAAAAAGGCAAAGTGGTTTGCGATTCAAAAAATAAACTCGAAACAAATGCTTGGCGTCGCAAGCCGCGCACGACTCGAGCGACCTCTGTGGAGGACGGACAAGATCCCGCGGCAGGTAGGCAAGTCTCAAGGTGCGGGTCACACACTAAAACTGCCTGATTCCTGGAAACACTATCAATATAACGCTAATTACCTAATTTGGAATCATGTTTCTACATTTTTAAAAGAATAATCTATGAATAGAACATTTAGAGAATTCCAAAAAAAAAACATATGTCAACAAGAACTACGATAATGACGTAGTTGTCTGTCAAGTTTTAATGTCGCCAGGTTTCCATTAGGAGATTTTTTTTTCAACTAATTTAGCCATTCCTAATTTCCTTGTGCATATTTCCCATGATATAGTAAAATGTTCCCAATTTCCCGCCGTTCACAATTACCCTGCTCTCCCCTATTATATGCATTTAGGCATCATCCTATGTCTAGGTAACTTATATAAATAGAATAACAGCAGGTACTATATAAAATTATTACTTTCACGACAATGTCAAGGTCTTAAACAGAAAAGACCTTCAACTCACACATTCATTTAAAAATGGAGTCAGGAGCATAGCAGACATAATGAGCTTTAATTTAGCAACGAATATTTTTTAATACTCACTTAAGACGTAATTCGGGAAACGCAATCACATAATGAGTTGCCGCAGACCACAAAGGCTAATAAACCGCGGCAATTAACGAACACTTGGCGTACGGCGCGGCGAGCGTATGATGGATGATCATTCAGCCAGACATGTGTTTATGTGAGAAGATGAATTTGAGAAGTTAACAGAAGCATTGCGGAGTTATTGTTAAAGCAATCATTATATTTTAAAACTTCATTCACACATATTGCCCTGATCACAAACTAAGCTTTAGGCCTGTAGTGTATGCAATAACGGACGGAGGCTCTGCAATTGGAAAGTGCTCAGGGGCCAGGCGACCATCGAAAGCTAAATGTATGGGATATGACGCTTCTCGTCGATCAGGCTCTACCCATAGAGCAAAATTCCTACATTTTTATCGATCGATGCGGCGATTCGATTGGCGATCATGTTCTTTGGTCAGGCCCCTATTTCTTGAAGAAACAGGGGCCTGACCATAATGTAATATAATGTGAACTATCGATCCTTACTCCTTGACCTCGGGAAATGAAAATTCCTAAAATCCAAAAAGTCAGCATTACGCATAGTTCAACCCTCGATGCAGTTCGAGGGTACCCCAATAAGCTATTCTCACTTATCTGATAAATATATGATTTTCACCACCATTAATTAGTAATTTAGATATATTTTTTTTCGTTATTGCTCTGGTCACAAACTAAACTCTAGGCTTGTAGTATGTGTACCAGAAACAATGATTTGATACATATTATATTTTATAGACAGACCATGACAAACTGTACAAAAATACGTAGGTACTAATATTTTTTGCTATGGGTGGAAATTGAACCCACGAACTCCGAATACAACTAGGAGGTCTATAATAAAATCTTCTTTATCGTAAAAATGCATGAAGGCAAAAACCGTGCCAATCCGCGCGCGGGGCGCGTTTTTTTTAGTGACAAAACTCAAAAATAAAAGTTGTAACTGATTGACACTAATATGATTTATAAATAAGGTTATTAATCTTCTCTATTGTAGAGTAAGGATACTACTGGCCATAAATATTGTTAGTTTTCTTATTTGAGTATTTATGACATTTGTGACGGGAGTAGAACAAAGCGAAGGAACAAAGGAGTCGAAAGAGAGATCAATAGATGGACACAATCGATGGAAGTGTGATTGATTAATTTAATTGAAAACGAATAGAAACCGCGATTAATCCTCACAGTTTAAGTTTATAAAGCTTCGCAGGGATATTATATTCTATAGGAAATAAAGAGAATATAAAAATAAACGTATAAAAGGAATAAAGTTGTTTTTAAAGAAGGATCTGGAGGAGGTACCCTGAGGTAATCGGGTACGGTGACCGAAAAATGAAGTAAATTATATCTTCGGTCACAGTACCTACTTATATGTATATTTACTGTTATATAAGTCAATTTTATTTATAAAGGTTAACAACTGCCTAATACTTTTGGTTAATTAATTTAAGGACCACCGTCGACTGGCTCGCTCGCGCGTTAAACCGAACCCAGCCGAGCTCAGTTCTATAATCTGACAGACCAACAAAGGCATATTGACTTGTCGCCTTTAATCCAGACCAACGGACTGAGCGAGTTTGTCACCGAGGTGGTCTCACTAAAACCTACATTTATCTCTGAAATTTGTAGATTATTATATAAATAACTGGTTGCAGTGTTACCAGTGGAAAGTATACATGTTATTTATATTTATTATAACTTAAAAAAAGCTCTTAAGAGAGTTGTTTGTAAAACCCCTGAAACTCGTTTAAACCCATAAAAAACTGCCCGAAAACTATGAAGCCGAAACTATATGGTATAGCATGGAAAATACATACATATCTTCACGGGTGCCTTACGGCGAGAGACCGCCTAGACGGCCCCAGGGTAACCAGCAGAGGGTTTTTAATCCCACCTCGTCGTAGCCGATGGTATGAGTCTACACCGAACAAGTGGCTAGCTCATTTTGAATAGACTCAATAACCCATCTATAAACAGTTTCACAAGTTGGTATAGTGAAACCGGGACCGACAGCTTAACGTGCTCTCCGAGGCACTATAGTGATGTTGTCAAACAAATGTACATTTTTTTTTTAATTAAAAACTCTTTGGTAGTTATTTTGTACACATATGGAAAATACTTATTTAAATGTGATATAGCACTTTATATGTAGCTATTAGCAAACGTAATTTTGATAAAATACTCATTTAACATTGATATACAAAGATAATACTGGCTGTCCTCCAATAATAATATAAACTAAGTTCAAAATGAAGTACAATCGCAACTTTATCATATGACTCGTATCTCAAGTTATTTTTATTTCTACATTTTCAACTTCAATTTTTAATACCTATTTAAAGTTTTTCTCGAACACCTCGAGAAACTCTAGAAATGGCGATCAAGAATTATCTAAACCCTAGAAAAAAAATATATCGAGAAATCGAAAACCCTAGTTCTAATACATACAATAACTGGATATCAAAGTCACAGAATTGACAATTTTTGCCGTTGATCTCTTACATCTCGTATTGATGCTCTAATGCGTCCTACGTAAGCGATATCAACGCGATCGCGCCGCGACGAGATGTTATGCGGATAAAGAAACAGTCTCAGCCATCTGTGTGGTCTACAAACCTCTATATAGTCTGTGGGTCTACGTGATAGAAGCCCAGAATGTTAGTGGGGACAAATCAATTGTCTTTTTTTTTGCGAGATCTCTTTAAAATCGCACAGTAGTGAAAGTTACTTTACCCGGCCTAATTCTATGCATATCAAAGTAAAAAAAAAAACACATTTTGTTTACGAAATATATAAGATTAAGACTTTGCTAGTTGATAGGATGTAATTAATTTACAATATCTGAGCCTGCCTATTATTTATTAAATTTTAAAGGTTAAATATGTGTCAATCCCCGCTGTTCAACTTAGCAGTAACTTAATTACCGGTTAATTACTTTACAAATGATGTTATTAAGCTTAATGATCGGGCCGACCGATCTTATTTATGACGAACGCGCATCGACTCATGGTTATGTATTATGGATACTTATGACGCACGCGCATCGACTCAAAGGGAATCCAGTATAGTTATGACGGATACTTAATGTAAGGCAAGTCGTAAACTTTTCGAAGGCTTTTAATTTTCGGATCTAAAAACATAAGATGTATACATATTTATATAATGAATATGTAGGATAATATGATATTGGTGATAGCTTCGGACAGTCAAGCGTAAAATAGAAAAACTTAATTATGAGAGTTGAAAACACGGACTCGGGCTAAGCAACTATTATTAATCTTAATCTCAGGCTCAGGCAAAATTAGCTAACTAGACTCCGATTGTTATAGTCGCTACTTCCAACTGTTAAAATTTAGTTTTTCTAGGTATATGCGGTCTGAGGCTGAGATTAATAGTCGTTGCTTAGCCCGAGTCGTCTTCCAACTATCAAAATTTGGTTTTTCTATATGCAGTTTAACAGTCCGAAGCAACGGCTAAGTGTTAGACTGTTAGATCTTGCGCAATGACTATATTAATCTCAGCCTCAGACCGCATATACCTAGAAAAACTAAATTTTAACAGTTGGAAGTAACGACTATTAATCATGCCCAAAGGGTCGGATTAATAGTTGCTAAGCAATTGCTAATGCTTAGCCAATGCTTCGGACTGTCAAACTGCATATGAAAAAAAGTTTTTTTACAGTTCCAAGCAATGGCTCAGGTTAAGAAACGAGTATTATTTTTAGTTATTAATCCGACCATAAGAGTTCATCTAAGCCTTAATTAGACGAACTCAAGGTAAGAAGGATTTTTGTCATTGTTTTTCTATGAATAAGCACTTGTTTACGCAGTACCTACCATACGGCACCCGTGATCGCACAAATTATGAATAAGTTCTTAAGCATTGAGATCTTGCGTTATTATACTGTAAATCACCTCTACCTACCAGCAAATCAATAAGTAGATAATTATTCATAAAAATCCGTTAAAATTAAAACACCGTGTACCTATACTAAGGCAGGCATACCTACATCATTGCGGTATTGTTTTTTAATGGCGGTCAGACCGAAGATTTATAGATGTTCAACAAGAGTGAGGCCGCACTTAAGGATGATTATGTCGGTCCACGGCAGGATTAACGAGTGCTGGTCGTGATGTGGCGGCCTTAATTAAAATTTGCCAACTTTTCTTGTTAATTCTAAAAGAATTATCCTCAAAAGGGCATACAAAATAGCTTTTTGTTCCCGGTTTAATGTTCATAAATAAAAACGATACACGGGATATATATATATGGGATAACTCTGTGAGAACTATTTACGGTAGGTGGTCCGGCCAGCCAGAATAATAATAATAATATGTAGGACAAATTACACATTACTCTGGTCACAAACTAAGCTCTAGGCTTGTACTTTGTGTACCAGAAGCAACGATATAATACATATTATATTTTATAAACACCCATACCTTGACAAACTGTACAGAAAAAAAACGTACTAATATGTGCGTAGGAATCGACATAATTATGACCACAGATTATGACATTTAAAAAGGGCGTGTGTGTAAATAAAATAGGTTAAGCAATAAGAAATCCGATGAGGGCGACTGTACCTGCATATTTTTTTTTGGTTTATATTTGAAAAAAATGGCCAAGTTCGAAAGCTTTCCTCGCTCTTAGGGTTCCATTCAACAAAAAAAAAGAGAGAATTGGGTATGATTATTATTTGAGATAATTTTTTCGGAACCTGAAATGGTTTATAATAAATTTAATTACTTAATTTACTGCTATATTATTTCTTTTATAAAAATATCTTACTTTATATTCAGTTATTGTATTTAGTATTTGTGGTTTTGCAACATAATAAAATAATTATATAAATTTAAATTGTAGGTTTAGGTCATAATAATATGCCCTAAACCTATAACATAATTACCTCCAGTTTATAGACGTTGGTAAAATTAATCCATAATCAAAATTAGCTAACTAGACTCCGATTGTTATGTTTTCTACGATTCTGCATGTGCCTTGTTAATTCTAAATTTTATCATACATTACTTTCAGCAACGTTCAATTAATTGAAAGCGGTTATTGTAATTTTTAACTGCAATTTTATTATAAAATGGCGGTACCCATTTTATCGTTGGTTATATTTCCTTTCTTCACATGACATTAGCAGGACTATATCGTGCGCTTTCATACGGTCATGTCGCAATTCCCTTTTTCCACCCTAGTCCTTTCCCAATTTCTTTCCTATCATCTAATCCCACTTTTACTTTACATTCATTTAATTTATAAATCTACCTACATTGTCATTGGCAATATACCTACGTGGTGGCCGAGTTAGTTAGTTAGGCCTTGGACTTAAAAATACTTAGGTCCCTGGTACGAATCCCGGTGTGTACCAATGAGTTTTTAATTAAAAAAATTATGTACATTTGTTTGACAACACCACTGCCTCGGAGAGCACGTTAAGCTGTCGGTCCCGGTTTCACTACACCTGTGAAACTGTTTATTGATGGGTTATTGAGTCTATTCAAAACATCGCGATGAGCTAGCCACTTGTAAAGCCATTTAATTAAAAAAAAGAAAATAGTAGTAATGTCTCTGTGTGTAAAAGTTTATAATTGAACATTCATTCATACAATCAAGGCTTTTTTTTTTGTTTTAAAAAAATACAAAATTTTACAAGTATTTCTCTGCCAAACTATATAAATAGTTTATCGGCAGAATGCTCTCGTTACATTTTTTGGTACTTAATTATAACACTATTATTGTTTGATGCTGATGTGCTAAGGCCTTTAATGTAGAACAGTAGAGCTAAAAATATCGACAAAAACCTACAAATCAATTACCGTAATACAACGATAGCTAAAGCAAGTTAAACAAAGGTTTAATAAAAAGCCGATCTCCATAGGCAGTGCAACGTTATCTGTTAGTAACATCTGTTCAATTAGCAACGTCAGTCTGCCCATGGCTGGCACAATAGAATTGCTTCGATGGCCGGACTCCTCGCCAGCTTTGTCTGCGCACACTCACGCGTAACTCAACAGTAATTGGGTATAGAAACAATTACTGCTAATTAAAGATTGTCTATTTGTCACAGCCTTGCTATTTGGAAAACAAATGAATAAATTTTGTGAACAAAAAAAACGTAGTACCATCACGGGTGATTTAAGGCGCCCGAGGCCGTCTAGTCGGCCCTAGACAGTAGTCGACGCCGTCAGACTCATAATACCGTCGCGTCGACTCGACGGTATCATGAGTCTAGCGGAAAGTTCGTCGCTGTGTTTGTATAGGGTTAAAAATATTTGTACCAGAAATAATGATACAAATACATAATATATTTTATAAATACCCATTTCAAATTAAATATAAAAGAAAAGTATTTAAAATATATCTATTTAATTCGCACATCCAAATAATATAAGTAATTTAATAGACCATATTATAACACCCTATTATATTGAATTAATTTTTCTTCTATTACAGCATATAAGTTATATTAGAATTGTGTTATTAATTTCATATTTTACAAATAATAATAACTAAACTTACCTACTTAGGTACCAAAACTAGTTAGGTAGGTACTTACAAGAAAATAATTATTCCGTTGTCATTGAAAAACAAATTGAAAGTAAGCAAATACAAAATGGCAGCCTTTGTTCAGTGCTTCGCGACAAAACGACAACTAAGTTAGTTTATTTTTAACTTGAGTAACAGCTCTCTAAAGGCCGGCGACAAGTAAACACATAGCAATCCATAAGGCGAAGCAGCCTGAATTTATCTCCGCCCTCGGTAATACGCGCTAAGACGTTTTAATCCTTGCGCCTGCGCAGGATCGGCGCGTGGGCGAGGTCTTAAGAGCACTAATGTACTGTTATAATTAAATATTATTATATTTTATTACATACGGGAATAAGAATAGGCAAATAGGGTTTTTTTTGAGAAATAATTGACACATGATGGTCTTTGCAAACTCCGCTATAAATTGCATAATCATCATGGCAAGAGTGTTTGTTGTATTTATTTCTCCTTATAAAAAAAATATACGAGGTATAAAATATTTTTTTTAACTTTTTCTATCAAGTTTATGAAAATAATATAGAGTCCAAATAAAAATATTTAATTTTTAGATTACTTCCAATACTTTTTGGAATAAAGTTGCTGGAGAGTCAATATTGCATAAAAGCAGCCTGTGACATAAAACATTGTTCTACGATAAGGATAATTAAATGAACCAACTGTAAATGTACATATAAAATAAATAATAAATTGGGCTGGTCGTTCCTCGGAAAACGTATACCCCTCCCCCCCCCCCCCTGAAGTGAACGTACAATATATTTTTTTTAAATCAATTTATTAAAATAAGTTGACAAAACAAAGGTAATAATATTAAATTTATTTTAAAATAAACATTTAATTTTCACATTATCTTATATAAATGTAATAACCAAACATAAAGTTGCTCAGTCAGATTATTTTGATAATAATTATTCAACTTATTGTGAAGTAAATAAAAAAAAGTGCAACGTTACACCACTGTGTAGCTAAGCCACCACAAATTACCAACCTTTTGGTCACCAAATATTTTGACCAAATGTTAAATTCCTTTAAAACCCTAGTTGGATACCACTCGGTCTCGATATTTTAAACTGATTGAATATAATTGATTAAATCAGGCATTATATTTAATAATTTGCTCAACATATTTTAGATAATCATTAAAATTCAATAAACTACAATTTTGAAATACTATATTTTTGTCAAAAAGTATACATTTGAATATTTAGGAATAATTAAAAATTCGACAGACAGCATAATCAAAGAACAAATCAACATTCCAAATTCATCTATTCTCAACTTTTTTCGGCCATAATAAACAAAATTCAGGTCTGATGATGCTTCGTAGAGAAGCGAAACATGTCGACATCGTTTGACTACTAGCGGAAGAATTTGCAATAAATTAAATATTACATCAACATTATATTAAATTAAACTGATTATACAAAATACACACTTTTACTAAACACTTGTTTTGTTACACGCATGCCACAGCCACAAAATACTAAATTGTTTACCACTACCATAAATCTACATTATACCTACTTAATAGTAAATGGTGATAATTTTACACTGCCTACACCGCCTTAACACGCATTAACTTTTGTCAACCCGACGCTTGCGTGGGATTTGCTTTTTTAAACACTTGAAACCCTTCCATATTAACTTCAAAGCCTTTACACCAACTAAAAGCTACACATCAAACCCGTCGAACCTTTGACAAAGTTCCTCGATAAAGATTATAGAGATTATATGAAAAAACTTCTCGATCGATGGAAGCAGTTAAGTGCTTCTTTGTGACGAGTTTACGTTCCCTGACAGCGATGTATCGATCCACTGTCAATAGCTGAGCAGAAGCCGAGGTGCATCTATCTTGTTGCTGAAAAAAAAAAACTTAATCGAGCTTTTACGATTTATTTTATTCCAGAAGCTATAAGCTTGTATTTATGTCTAGGAACCTCTTATAGGATTTTTTGTAATTTAATATAGAATAGGACTGATTGAACCACAGATCTAGTATTGCAAGCAAACTTCTAGGTCTGAACATTGAAGTTGCCTATAAAATTACTGCAAAGTAGGTATTTTATAGTTTTTTTTATAGAGGGTAAACATGATGTGGTTACGAAAAGTGAACATTTCGTAACCGAATTTAGCCAGCAAAGTGGAAGCGATCAATGCTGTTAAACGATAATGTTATTATTATTTGACCCCATTCATGAACTTATCATCAGGTAGATAAAAAGTCACATGGCGTGCTCCAATAAAAAATACCTTAATTTTTTTATACTACCATCTTGAGAAATATTTTGATTAATCTTTGCTTTAAAAACCTAGCATCATATAAAGAAACACATGCGTAATGCTGACAAAGCATTAAAATCAGCGACAAATTAAATAATTACATTATCGTAGTACCCTTTATGTAGTGAATGCTTTGAACAAATAGAAAAGGTTGTAATAATATTGTGTCCTATCTTAGCTCTTCAGAGTACATTCTGTACCCCTAGTGCAAATTTTCTAACTATTACTTTGCGTTTGAGTTGACTAAAATTTGTATGGGAAATAGTTCAGCGCTCCAAGCGGAAATTTTGAGAACTAAAAATGCGAGTGTGTGATTGGTCAAAATGTTAACGCAGTAGTAAAGTTAACGCGAAAGTAAATGTTAAAAAAACTCGCACTAGGGTTACTAGTACCAGTGGTCAAGACGGTAATATTGACGTTATGAAGATTGAATACACATCATTGGGGTATCATCATAATTGACATCCCCATTCAATTAGTAGGTCTGCTTAACACCAGGAAAATACAAAGTCATGATGTAGTCTCATAAAAAAAATGTTCGCCCCGAATGATTTTCATAGTCCATTTTAAAAGAGTCCCAAATAGCAATATTGTATTTTTCATCTCCGATTAAATAACAAATCAGTTTCGATATTAGGCTCGCATGTATTCGCACAAATGACAAGTTGAATGACTACAAATCGTAATGCAGTAACCAGACTACTGGTGTTGTCAAAAAAGGTCCCTAAATCCTGGCACGTGCATTAACAGTGACGCTCCTTATCACACTCGGCCTTAACATTTCAATTAAACCGCTGATTAAGAAATTACGCATAATGAAGTCTTAAGTATACATTTATTAAAGTCAGGAACATTCATCTCTCTTAGGAAGCTTTAAAGTTTCAATTACGTTACCTACCTTTATGGTACGCTTGTAAAAATACTTCTTGATAATTATTATGAGTATAGGCATTATAATTATTGGAATAAAAGAGCAGACATTTAGATTAATAAGCAATCACACATTTGTATAAGTGTAAAAATATTTACATTTTATAATTTTATTTATTTATTTAAACACTTTATTGCACAGTAAACAAAAGTTATGTACAAAGGCGAACTTAATGCCTTAGGCATTATCTACCTACCTTTAAGATTGTGTATGAAAATGAGTCGGGTGCTTAATTTCAAAAACTAATATAAATTTAAATATAAACTTATATAAATTTAGCAGTTTTAATTATAATTAATACTTAATTATTGTAATAAATAACAGTAAGTTGACATTTACAAGTTGAAGTCCATCGTAAAATTACCTCCTGTTTACTTCGAATCTGCAAGAACATTATAAAACTTTTAAAAATCATCGTTAATCTTGTAACGGCGACGTGTGGTAAATCTCTTAAATTGACATGAAGACATTTACGACGAGCGGAGGCGGTCGTGTTCATTGTTCGCCGGCTGCTTACCCTACGCAAGCAGCGCATAATTGGACCTGACGCGACCATCCGCATACGGCTATTCACCAAATACGCACGCAAAAACACACGGAAAATGCTTACGCGTATTGGAAGGGTCCATAAAAGATGACAGCGCGCTCGCGTCGCGAACAAAGAATGATACAAGAAATAATTACGCCCATTGATCGGAGCTCATTAAAATGGACCAATGGAGAAGCCACAGTCGGCTCGGTAGAAATACAAAAAGGAAAACGCGGGAAGGCGCAATTTGCTGCGGCGCCGACGCTCGCTCTTTCTTATTGAAATAATTCGAGTTGGCTACCACTGAATTCAATTAGAGACGACCCGTTATCGTACCTACTCGTATCTCAATGGGCTTTCAATTAAAGCAAAGGCTTTATTGTTCGATGTTCAAAGCTTAGCTTTTATTGTAAAACGATAAAAAAATATCTAATGCGTAGTAAAGTAACTACGAAACTATTCTACGCCGTAGATTCGTAGAAAGTTAAATTATAGTAGAAAGTGTTGGGACTCAACACGCATTGTTACGGTATACCACAAGCTTCCTCGTTTTGTACCAAACCCGTTCCGTTGTATGTTTTTTACTAATTGGCCGAAAAAGTTGTTTGTTGAAAGCGCACGTGTTACTGCAACTTCCATCAGCACTCTTGCCTCGTAAATTGACATCAAGAAACGCACAACTGCTGCTGAATAATAACATGACTTAATGAGACGCCTACAGACGTCGCACTGCGCCAGGGCACTCAGTTTTTTAACAATTTTTTTCGTGTGCATTCCCTCTTTATCAATATCATTATCGAGGTTTTGGAACAAGTATTCAAATAATGTCGGTAATTTAATTTGCCGTTCGGTTTTGATGACCGTTAAAACTGTCTTGTGAATACTTGGGATACCCAAGGGAAGGGCTTGACCACCTTGTTAGTTATATTAGAAGCATTTTAGTCTGTATACCAATAACGTTCCTTACTTCTCCGTTCAGCTAACGGATATACCCAGAACGGTTTTCTGGAAATTGCTTTATAATTATTATTACGATTGACGCACGAAATAAAATAATTAAAAAACTAAAAAGTTAAGTTTTAATTTTACGGGGAATGAGAATGAGAGTAGATGGATTCATTTGCTCGTTGATTCACTTGAAACCACTTTGACACTATCATTTTCAGGAATGCAATTATTATTATCTATCATCTTTCAAACTGTTATTTCAGTAGGTCTCAAAACTCCCTGAAACTGTCTTGTGACTACTTGGGATACACAAGGGAAGGGCTTGACCACCTTGTTAGTTATATTAGAAGCACTTTAGTCTGTATAATGTATTTTGTTATCCTAAAACTTATTATTATTATTATTTTTGGTGAATGGCTTTTCGCTTGACGCGTAACTCTGCCAATGTCAAGTTGTTGAAAAGGCACATAGGAGTATAACTATAATATTACAATTATTATTGTTTTATAAAAAAAAAAGTCAATAAATATTAGTTAAGGTTAAACATTTAACACTAGGTATAAACAGTACAATACAAACAAAGAAATTCAACATAGGGGAACACAAGGGCCCGTGGACAATACAGGACGGCACACAGATCTGAAAAAGAAACATATATATTAGATATATAAAGTAGTTAAAAATTTAATTTAACTTCTATTATATATTAAGGCACAAACTTATACAAGGGGCCACTGAAACTAATAAAAACCGGATCCAGCGGTCCAGAAGTAAATATTCATAGGAAGTATAATAGGAATATATTTATAATCAGAATCTTAATTTGAACTTTTTTAAATATTTAGCTATAGTCAGTATTCCATTATAATTGGGCAGTGATAAGAGAGTAGTTGAATTGGTGGGACGAGGGATTATGGGTGGAAGAATATCATATAGGGAAATATTCTGAATGGGACAACCAAATAGAGAGTGTTCTAATGTTCCCAGATCTGTCCCGCAGTCACACAAGGGGCTCTCTCTAACCCTGATTCTATGTACGTGGCAAGGTAGACTACTATGGCCCAGTCGAAGTCGACAGATGATTTGTCTAGTAAATTTTTTTAATATAAAAAACCAAGGTTTAGTGAAAATGGTAGGTTGGATTGATCTATAGTGTTTAGCCTTAGTGGGGTCAGAATTCCATATACTCTCCCATGAGGCAACTTGATCCCTTCTAGCCATAGGGATCAAGTCCTGCGGGTACAAAACAAAATTGTCCATTGAGCCAGTGGATGAAGCCTCCTTGGCAAGTAGGTCAACAGCCTCATTGCCCACTATACCGCAGTGGCTTGGAATCCACGCCAGTACAATGTCAATCCAAGTCAGCTGCATTGCCATAGTTGGTGCTTAATTTTCAGAGTTAGTGATGGAGGTTTTCACAAAAGGGGTTGGCAAAAGTGCTTTCAAGCAACTCTGAGAGTCAGAAAATATTATGATTTTTTTAATATTGTAGGATTGGACATATTTCACAGCTTCTAAAATAGCAAGAGACTCCCCGGAGAAAATTGATGCTTGAGGAGGACTTCTAAAATTTAATTATGCTGAGCATGGGTATCCACACAGCTGAACCCACAAACGATTCCAGATCAAATTTTGAGGCATCGCAAAATATTGATAGTCTATCTGACCAATGCCTTTGGATTTCCTTATTAAAAATGCTATCTGCTCTGGAAGACTCCTTATCAATGTCAAAATATACAACTTTGGGGATGAGTAATAATGACTTATATGGATATTAAAGTGGGATACCAGTTGGAGGAATAAATGGGATATTTGAGCTTAACAAATTTAAAGTAACTAACTAACAGGGATGGGTTATTTTTGTTTCTCCAATATGAAGAATTTAAAAGATTTAATAATGATTCTAATTTATGCATAAGAGGATGAGAGGGGGATAGAGAGATTTTGTAAAAAAAGCAGTCTGATAGGTATTGTCTTCTTGTGCATAAAGGAGGTTCGGCACATTCATTTTGCAGGGCAAGAATGGGAGTTGATTTCATTGCTCCAAGGATGATTCGAATGCTCTTAGCTTGGATTCTGTCTAATTTGTTTAAGGATGCTTTATAACAGGGGGCAAAGAAGAATGAAGCATAATCTAGATTGCTTCTTACAATAGAGTTATAAAGTAGTTTTTAGGAGTAAGGGTGTGATCCCCACCAAACTCCAGAAAGGCAGCGTAGGACATTGATAGATTTTTCACATTTTTCAGATACATAATCAAAGTGGGGGATGCCAGTCATTCTAGAGTCTAAGACCGCTCCCAAAAATCTAAAGGCTGAGAGTTGGGGAATGGGGTGATTATTTATTCTAATATCTAGAGAAGGAACTTTATACTTTCTTGAAAAAGGAACCACGGCACATTTCACGGGTGATAGAGAAAGACCATGGTCTGAAAGCCAATTGGAAAGATAATACAAAGCTTTATTCAAGAGGGATTGGGAATCTAAAATATTTCCAACTGGTCAATAGAGAGCCAAATCGTCGGCATACTGTAGAATATTACAATATGGTTTAACCGTAAGGTGGAGATCATAAGTGTAAATATTATAGAGAAGCGGGCTGAGCACAGAACCCTGAGGGAGGCCTCTCCAGATAGTAAGCGGGGCGAGGTGGTGACCCTGGTATCTAATAGATTTATTGCCATCATCCTCTTTGGGGCCCACGTTCAGCTGATAGTTTTGGTTTGGATCTTATGGACCTCGTTGACACTAAGAATTTGGTTATTCTTAATGATGGTTCTCCAACACGGAGAGCTTACCCCAACCAACAATCTAGTGCTGTAGACCTTTCATTATGCTCTCCTTCCCTTGCTCCAAATTTTTCTTGGTCCGTTCTTCCAGAGTCCTATGGTAGTGACCACTTCCCTATCCTAATCTCATATTCCCTGCCCTACTAAAGTAGTTCTTGAACCTTTATTGAAATATAAGACTAATAAAGCTGATTGGTCGCTTTTCTCTTCTCTGATCAAAAATCTAAGCTATTTACGGAAATTACTGATAATAATTATTTACAAAAGTATGATCTATTCCTGGCTTCTCTAGTGGCGTCAGCAGATGATTCCATACCCAAAAAAACCTTTCAAGTTCATAGAGTCTTGTCCCCCTCATGGTGGGATGCAGATTGTTCTAAAAAGATTAAGGACCGTAAACATGCAGAAAGGCTTTACAACATCTCAATGACATTGGATAATTTTATTAATTATAAAAGAATAGCTGCAGAAACAAGAAGACTACTATCATTTAAACTCTTCGGGCTGGTTGCTGCAGTTTGCAGATGCCATGTTCCCTCCTCATAACCTATCCCTGGATAACTTCCCTCCTTTGCCAAGAAGTTTAAATGACCTCCATGACCCCTTGGATGACCCTTTTACTAGAGAGGAGCTAGTAGCTGTTTTTTCTAAGCTAAAGGATTCTTCCCCTGGTTGTGACGGTATTCCATATTCATTTATTATAAAATCTAGTCTCTATTTCCAAAATATTTTCCTTAAAATTTTAAACAAAATCTTTGTTAATGTTTCCCTCCTACCTCATGGAAAAACCAAGTTATATACCTATTCCCAAACCCAATAAAGATCCTACCCTTCCATCATCTTACCGCCCCATTGCCCTCTCCTCAGTGCTCTGTAAAAACCTAGAACTCTTAATAAAAAATCGTCTGGAAAGGTATGTTGAAAGCCGGAGTATTATTGACATCTCCCAATTTGGGTTCCGTAAAGGCAAGGGTACATACTACAGTTTAGGTATTATATCAACAGACATCCGTAGTGCTTTCTCAAGGGGGGACTCTGTAGTGGGTGTCTTCCTTGATATAAGTTCGACATATGACCACGTCATTCTTCCTCTGCTCAGGCAGAAAATGCTAAAGCTGAGCATTCCAGTGAGGACTGTTCAACTCATATCCAACTTATTATCTGCCCGGTCAATCCTGAAACTTATATAATGTATTTTGTTATTTCATGAAAATATTGGTTTGGTTTTAAGACTATATTAGTGTTTTAAAATTTATAGTACGATAGATACCCATTGTAACAACAATCATGTACGTGGTACGGTAAGATAAATATATTTTGACCTTTGGAGCACTAGTACCTATCGTTGTTAAACCACTGTTACAGACGGAAAATAATTACAAATTCTTCTATAATTCTGCTAGGTAATTATAAATTCTCGTCACCTACTAATAAGTGGTTAAAGTAAAATCACGTCCTTGTACAATGGAGTGAGATAAAAAGTTAGTGCATGCACGTGCAAGACCGCGAGGGTTTTTGTATGTATCAATGAACTGCGTGCGCGCGCGTCTCGTCGGCGAACAAAAAGCGCCGCGCCGCGTGTCGCCATTAGTATGTGCAGTGGCATCCCAATATAAGCTTTAATTTATTGATAATATTGTATTGAATAATGTACATCTTGTCGTGCAACGCCGCCTGCAAGAACGCCACTTCCTGGCGCATCTTTCAGCTACTAATTCCGCGAACTTTTAAATTTCTCGTCTGAATTTTTTGGCTTAGAAATGATAATAGTATAATTACTTAGGTCACGAATCAGTCTACAATCTGAATATTTTAAGAGGAGTTTTAACTTTCTGCTTTGTTTTAGGGCTACTGACTATCACTCTCCCTGTTTGGCCTCTATTTAGAAACCTTTCTTTTTGCTAAACTAGGGATAGTCAACCTCTGATCTTCTGTTTTCATAAAAGGCAAATAGCCTGATTTATTTGGGTTCTACAACTCTAATTTCATTCTTACTCTCATTAACAAATTTTCCATTTTAATCGGCATCGACATTTCTTTATAATGGCAAAGAGTAACAAACACCACAACCATCATACAACTTGTTCTGTGTACCCACTCAGAATACGACGAGGTGAAAATAAAACCTCTTCGTTGGATAAATCCTCTGCACCTATCTAGGTGATTATGGGTGCACCCGTGATGGCTGAAACTATAAAGTTCCTAATGCCTTAATCGGTTATGAGTTGAATTTTTTTAAATGTTTAATATAGCACTTATAATATCAGTTAACGATGACAAAGTGGTATTTTATTTTAGCATTAACGTTGTTCAGCGATCAACTCCGATTCGATAAGAGAAAGGCTGCAGAAAGTATTTTTAATCAGCACAAAGAATTGAAAATTTATGTCCTTCGGTGTGGCATTAATTAAAATACTTGGCGGCCGGTTTGTGCCACTGCGCTGCCGCGCAAGCGCCGCAATCGTAATCTGTCATGAGCATTTGTTGTAGGAATCGTTTATTGATTATCAAATTTTACAATTTCTGATGCGGTTAGCGTCTGTACTTTATTTTCAAAATTTTTGTATATCTGATTATTTTACAAAGGTACTAGTCTAATGAGGTTTTATGCTCTTCACAGCCTACTAACTGGCCTAGCTACAGCAGTATTAATTAATAATTAAGTAATCATAAACCTAAAAAAATAATCAAAGAAAGATCAACGCCAATGTTGTTTAGGGGCCAAGTTATTTTTTTCCAGAGAATAAGCTGTAAATACGTAAGTTTTTAAAGCTCATAAGGGTGTAACATTTACGAGACTTCAAAGATTAATCTTATAATCGTTTTAGAAACTGGGGGTTGGACCTTCAACTGCTGGGGTACTCACGGGTACTGTGATACTTGCCAGAACCGTATTTAATTGTTCTCTTTTTAACAAACTCCACGTTAGTAGGTGAAACAAAAATAATCTTATAGTTTGAACGTTTTTTTGTCAATGTTGCCATGAAAATAAGAAATAAAAATAACACATTGGTACCTGTACATTCTCAGTGAGTCCATGTTTGCATACGAGCAGACTGATGGCGACATTCGATTGACAATGAGCTCTCATTAAGTCAACTGGTTCTTTTCAACTTCAACAAAAGGTTTAATTTTTTGGATTCAATTTATTTTAGTGTCAACTCGGAGGGAATTATTTGGAGTTACTTGAAGATTATGCCTCAATAGACATCTTGAATTCAAAGGGGTCCTCCTATATTAAACTTCTATAACCAATAATAAAGCCTCACATTAAAAAAAAAGGAAAAACATAATTTCTACTACTAGTGGGAACTAAGGACTTGTAAATAAGTTGTGTAGGTGCAAATACTGTTTAATATAATTACAACATTGATTAATAATTTTAAAACGTCTAAGATGATAAAGTTAGGTACATCGTTACAAAGTTACTGGCAAATTAATTGATTGATACCACAGATCATCGCGTAAGAGCGTCAAATAATATACAGGGTGACTTTGAATGGATGTACTTTGGGCTAATATGAGTTTCTGCTGATCAAATCGAACAACTTTTCCCAATAAACCATGTGTCGCAAACAAAAAAAAATGCCTTCTCCATACAAACTAATAACGTTAAAATTACCAATGCATGTGGAAACCAAATATTTTTTTCATTTGTGAGACATGGCTCCATGGGAAAGTTGTTCTATTTGATCAGTAGAGCCTCATATTAACCCAAAGTACAAGCTTTCAAATTCATCCTGTTTATGTAACTTATTTATATTATATTTATTGAAACCACCTTCCAACATAATATGGTGACATTGCTTTGGAATTAAATACGAGTACGTTCCAATATTTTGTTGTACTAAGTTTTTAAAATTTTCAGAAAGTCTATATTAATAATTTAAATTAATTTGTTGTAACTAAATACTTTTATCGTTTACATATCTTTTGTTTTTAACGAGATGAAATTTGATATTCCTGTTAAGATTGCAGCAAAAGTAAACTGTAAGCGTTAATACCTACGCATTCGGTTAGTGAAAGAAATATGTTAATTGAATCCTTTATATGCGAAATCAATTAAATCCAATGGGAAAGGAAGGAGTTAAAATATCAGTTGACCGTAATAAAAATACGGAATTTGATTTTTATTAATTGCAGAGGCTGTCGACGCATATCTTATGCGAGTCTCCGGACATCTGCCCACGTGTATTAATTCCGATGCCAAACAAAACATTTGAGACACGTCTTTATGAATTTGTACACGAATTCGCGATATGAATTATTTATTTATTTTATTGCAGTCTTATCGTGTGATCGCAGCCTCCGCCCGGATGCGCCAACCTCTGTGAAATAATAATCAAGACATTATTTTTATTTTTGACAAATAACTGGACCATGCTCCTGTAGGGTGCTTAAATGTCAAGTTTTTGTTTGAACAGCTGCCGGAGACATTGATAAATTTCATTGTTTATTGTATCAGTTTTTGGTCTCCCTTAATAAAGATTCCGAGCATGGAGCTGTAAATTCTACTAAATATGACTTTAAAACAGATAATAAACTACCTGTTGAAAATGAATTCAACATTATTAACACATTATTCAAACAACATTATTTTTATAAGTAACATAACAATGCTAATTCATACTTTGTATGTAGACGTATTTCTAAGCCTTACAAATTCCCTATTTAGAGAAACAAGTATTCTTCGAGGACAGAATAATCGTAATTCAAATTAAGAATTTTCGAAACACAAAGATGATCGCGTTCGATAATCTCGGAAACCTAAACCGAAATGCAAATGAAATCCTAATAAGGCTTTACAGTTACCATTAAATATTCATCAGAGTCAACCGAAAAAGGGCAGCCTTCTGCAATAACATACGTCATGCGCGAGACAGCCTGCTCGACATTCCGGTTAAGCAATTACACCCACTGCTTCAATTGAAAAACAATACAATTCGAATATGTAGGTTTCAATTTTTAATGCAGCCAATAAGGGCGTCGCTGTAAGGTCGGACATACAAGGGAAGGCGTATGCCTCACTGACATACAAGGCCGGCGAGTCTACGCACAACCCGAACGCATAGGTAGGTAGGTTAAGTAGAGTTCAGACATCTTTATATTTATATCGAAAATATATTACAATAACAATGAGAGAACACCTTTGAAAGGAAGGAATTGCAAACCGTCAATCATCAGTGACAGTAGTTAAAACACAAACAAAATAATTTTGCACCTGAAGTCTACAGCAAATAGTAAGAACAGATAATTTTGTTTAAGTTCCGAATATATTTGGTGTTTGACCTTACTTTCGTATTCTGCGACTGGTCCAGCATTTGCAGAAGATTTGATAAAGTACATTTTTTATTAAATTTGTCAATAATTGGATTAATAATATGAGAAGTACGTTGTATGGTAGCACTTAACACACACTGTTTTATGACTTATACATCTGAAAGGTTATGAATTACTTAGTCATCATAAAGCATATTAAAAGTTGTACCCTCTGTAGAATTTCAAGTGTTCAATGCTTATAATAACAACACAGAAAATTATTACTAAAAATACACATAATTTTATTGGAATCTGTTACAAAAAACGTAGCATGTTATTATATGACGGTTTATTATGATGAAATTATTGTGTTGTCCAACTTTAGGTAAGTTGGACAACAAATAGAGATTGACATTTTAAAAACGTCCTTAGTATCAATATCGACAAAACGTTGATAACTTTATGTGGAAGAAACGTCTTATTACTTCACTAGGCCGATCTGCCAGTGTCGTTAACACCGTACGTACAGATGCAATAACCGTCAATAATAATCTAGTCGTGTTTCAGTTTAACACCGGTATTCATAAAAAAAAATTCAGTCCTTTAAGAAGACTTTAATTTTTAGTTCGTTTTGTCTCAAAAACTAAAGTGTTCTTCAATCAATAAGACCATTGGTCAGGAGATTACTTTATAGATTTTATGACGGGATGGTAGTAGTCACGATAACGCAGCGAGGAGACCCGTACCTAATGCAAGTGTATTCATGGACCATGTAGGCCCGTTTACCATCAGGTAGATACAAAGTCACATGCCAATAAAATTTAAAGTAAAATATACAGGCAATTTACATTATTTATTCAAGACTATCAAGTTTGCTACACTTACCTAACTATTAAAGGGTAGGGTGCAGCTACATAGTTATAAGACAATAGGGTATTTGACTCTTTTTTGAAACCCGTTTTATATGATTCTCCATTACATAATAATCATACTACATTGATGTTTCCAGGATGTCTACTCTATTATTAATAAAAAACAAAGTTAAAGTTTGAATTTCCACAATGGCGCTAAAAACGTTGTTTTGCAGTCTATGTCAAGTGTGACATCACACGCAAGTGAACAAACAAGCACAGGGGCCTTACCAAAGAGCCAATCGACAATCGAATCGAAATACCCATCGAAAGCCATATGTATGGGATTTGACGTAAAATTCCAATACATTTTTATCGATCGATGAGGCGATTCGATTGGCGATCGTGTTCTTTGGTCAGGCCCCTGATTAAATAATCTCCTATATATTACGAGTATACTCTATTCTAATTCATCCACATGATTTATAATCTGTGTATTGTTTTGTTTACTTGCGTGTGACGTCATCAACCAATCAAAGATGTTTTTGTTATAAATAAAATTGTAAACAATATTCAATTTTATTTCGTGTAATCTACAAAAGATATAGGTACATAATTTAGTTTAAAATAAAGTGAAATATGTTTTTTACGCCATTGTCTGATAGGTTGACCACAATTTATAGTAGGTATATATTTTTGATGTAGTCAAATAGCCTATTCAGTGTAGGTACTCGTAGGTACTCGTATTTGATGGATTGCGGCGTTACTTATTTTAAGTAATGTCTAATAATGCATGGAGTTAATAAAATATATTAATTCCATATACACGTGTATATACATGGTGAATTTGAATGGGTGTACTTTGGGCTAATATGATGTTCTACTGGTCAATACAAACAACTTTTCCCATGGGACCATGTATCGCAAATGAAAAAAAAATATGGCTTCCCCATACAAATTGGTCATTTTATTTAAAATGACCAATTTGTATGGGGAAGCCATATTTTTTTTTCATTTGCGATACATGGTCCCATGGGAAAAGTTGTTTGTATTGACCAGTAGAACATCATATTAGCCCAAAGTACACCCATTCAAATTCACCCTGTATATGTACGTGGTGACCGAGTTGGTTAGACCTTGGACTTAAAAACACTTAGGTCCCTGGTTTGAATCCCGGTGTGTACCAATGAGTTTTTAATTTTAAAATGTATGTACATTTGTTTGACAACACCACTATAGTGCCTCGGAGAGCACGTTAAGCTGTCGGTCATCGCGACGAGCTAGCCACTTGTTTGAATATATATATTCCAACCATGAAGGTAAAATCCGTGCCCGTCCGCGCCGCTACTGGAGTAAGCATCATTAATTTTTTTTTGGCGCGGGGCGCGTTGTTTTAGCTTCATGATTCCAACAATATGTAAGTAGGTAAGTGATGACAAACGCACTTACAAAACGCATGAAAAGACGCCGAGGACCTTGGTTATGATTTACTGGTTCATCCTAAGTATTCGAGGTATTTCAGCAACGCGATAAGGGTTGGCAATTTGACAGATTCACAAATTCAAATTTCAATTGCAGAATTCTGTGTAGGTCAATGGTGTAGGTATAATAGGTAAGATATTAGTAACATTGCTTTTGACAGAACTCACTTTTGGAGGAAAGTGTGCTTAAGTTTGGTAACTTCACATAATTTCAGTTATTTAAATTGGAATAACACAATGACAATATCAATATTTAATTTTATTCAAAATAGTTTTATAAGGTCACACCAATATTTTTGAGGCTTTATTGTAATATAATTGTATTGTGTAGTGGTGTTATTTATAATCAACAATTGAGTTTGTTTGACAACACCACTATAGCGCCTAGGAGAGCACGTTAAGCTGTCTGTCCCGGTTTCACTATACTAACTTGTGAAACTGTTTATAGATGGGTTATTGGGTCTATTTAATACATCGCGACGCGCTAGCCACTTGTTCGGTGTAGACTCATACCATCGGCTACGACGAGGTGGCATTAAAACCTCTCCGCTGGGTACCCAGGGGCCGTCTAGGCGGTCTCGGGCGCCGTAAGTCACCCGTGAAGATATATATATATATATATAACAATTGAGTATTAATCATAAGGTGGGAGCAGGCCTCTATAACTTCGTAAGGCCGACCGACCGATCTTGTTACCACCCATACAGATGCAAAAGTCAGCAGGTGACCTAGTCGTAGTCATGTTTCGGTTTTAGTCTGATGATTCACCAGTCTTCAGGAGATTACTGCATCGGCGTTGAAATTGTCGATAAGGCACCGAGGATATTAAAATAAATAGACTGTAAGGCAAATTCGTTTTTGTCGCCGCCTATTTCGTAATCGCATTATTTAGCCGTGGCTTTAGAGAAAATTCAGGCGAGGCGACGTGTTGCGTCCAGGGGCCTTAGAGAAAAAGCAGGCGAGGCGACGTGTCGTGTCGCCTTCAATCAAAACTGTATAGACTTTGGCAGGTGACAGCGTACCTCACGCCTACTGTCACTGTCAAAATACATACGTTTTTGACTGAGGCGACGCGACATGTCGCCTCGCCTGCTTTTTCTCTAGAGCCCCTGGGCCTCAATTTTTTTTAATTAATTTAACTTTAGATCAATTAGCATCGTAGTAGGATCACATCAATCATTAAATTTGCTACATTTCGTACTACCTTACCGAACTGTCAAAAAATAGCGTGTTTAATTCGATTATGATTCAATTCTTTTATATTATTTAAGAAACCCAGTACAAGCTGAACAAATAGCAGACAACCCTAGGCTACAAGGAATGCGAATAACAATATATTAAGTAGAACAATTATATTTTATTCGAGTTTACAGAAAAAGGCAATCCATCAGGAATATGAGAGCAGCGGCGGCGCGGCTTGTTCAAAGGTACCGCCGCCCGCGCCTCGTAAGATTTGCTGGTGAAAATGTCAACAAGCTGTAGGCGCGCCGACAAAGCGGGCCCCGGCTGAATGCGGGGCCTATATGGACAGGTTCCAACTTCCCTGGACTGCAGACTCTGGCACGCTTATTTTGAACTAATAGGTTAATTATGTGAAGTTTTATTATTTAAGTAACGTCGGGTTTTTGACTGCAATTATTTTTTTACAGAGTAACTACTGCAACGAGTAATGTCCTCGCAAGGCTTGGTTTGAGTGCACGTATTTCATAAACGTGACAATTTATAATTATATTGCTTGGTTATTTTTTTCAAAACTAATAATTAATAATAAAGCACAGAAGAAATGTAATAATAGGTAGGTAATAATAAATATCTTTATTTTATAATAGGCATAAAAGTTTAAAATATCCTTGATGTACCTACATTACAATTAGGTGGAAGGAAAGTACCTATCTCTAAGCTCAAGTTTCGCCCACACAGATGTAAAAACCGTCAAATGACCTAGTTGTTTGGGTTTAGGGGTTTTTAAGGGACTACACAATCCACCGATTTATTGATGTAGTAGTAGTCACCTTTTAGGGTGCGGTTACGAAACGGACTCGTAATGCAATTTCGTCTTTTTGTTTTTCTCTTGTTTTTTCAACAACCTACGAATACCTATTATATTATATATTTAGATTTGCTACGGTGAAATCCAGCGCGAGGCAAAACCATCACGCACAAGCTGGGGTGTATCCAGTTTGCTATTAAATTACGTTTATGTATTATTGTTTTTTTTTAATAAATATTTTATTATATTCTGTTTTATTTCAACAACAAAAACTGTAGGGCGCAGCGTCTGCTTTTTCATATTATTACAATCTTTTGTCAACCGTCGTAACCGATGGTGTTCTGAGTTTACACCGAACAAGTGCTCAGCTCGTCGCGGTGTTTGGCTATATATCCAATCAATAACCCATCTAAAAGTTTCACAATCTAGTATAGTGAAACTTGGATGGGACTGACAGACAACTGAAATTTATGACAGCTTGTCGTGCTCTCCGAGGCACTATAGTGCTGTTGTCTCGAACAATGTACAAAAAACGTATACTCCTATATGTTATATATGTAAAAAAAAAAGTTTGTGTCGCGCGGTGTTCTTGTCAAAGTAACGAATTCCGTTATTAGCGCTATCTTCTCCAATCAGCGAATGTTAAAAACTACCCTGATGGGAGGAGAGTGCGCTAATAGCGGAAATCGTTATTTTGACAATCTAACGATCACGTTATAAGAAACAGAATATGGCCGCTGGTGCAGCATCCGATAGAGCAATAAACGTAAGTAGTTTCATCTAAGGCGCGTTCGAGTCGGCTATCATTTTCGCCTAAAACGCCACCAAACGTTTTATTACAATGACAATGAGATAATGGAAAACATTCAATGAAGGTTCGACATTTAGTGGCATTTTGGGCAAAAAAAACAACCAACTCCAACGCCGCCTAAGTAATCCATTATTCCATTATTTTAAATAACTAATTAAGAATGAACTTTGAACTGGCTAAGTTAATTCATTAACGAAATTGATGACAAAGAATTCTTTATATGTACAACTCACCACTTTCATAGACCACCCAAGTAGTATTGATACTTGTTTGTCCTGATACATTAAATGTCCACGACTTAGCGCAATGTGTTTATTGCCAATATTAATATCTTTGAGATGTGAAGACGGGTTTCGATGCTCTTTATCTGTTTAACAAAGAATTCGATTAATTTTTGATTAAAATAATTAGCCATTCGCCACGGCTGCCCGCCACTAACAGCGGGGTATCTCCCTACATGCTCACCAACGTAGCGACTGGTCTCCTGATATGATATCGTTAAACATTTTTTCCACTGAATGGAGAACTTCCTTATAAATTAAGCAGCATATTTAAAGTTTAGCAATTCACTGTACCAAAGGTCTACTTGGTTTGTAAGGTATGTATAAAATAAATAAAGGTATGTACATATAAAAGTTCTGAATAAAATTTACTTTTTATAGAGTCCTGCGCCTCAAAAGGGTACAACATGAATACCAAGTTATCTGTCAGTCATAATAAAAATATTATAAATATACTACGGAAGCAGTAGGTATATGTTTACATAAATATTCCTTTTGCCTCGTCCAAAGTCATAACTCTTCTCGTGCATGCAAATATTTTAGGTGGGAGCTATAGCTCACATATAACTTCACCAAGCCGGCCTTTTTACCATCGCCCATACAGATGCAAAAACCGTCAAGTGACCTAGTCATATTTTGATTTTAGTCTTTGGGTTCACCGGTTTTAAATATACTACTGCATCGTTTTCTTGTGCTAGTCTTCTTTCAGGGTGCGATTACGAAAAGAGCGGTTGATTTTAAAAGAGCGAAATTCGACCTTATTGCCGATTTTTTAGGTCTGCTTAACATCAGGTAGATCAAGGTCACATGCTGTGTTCCCGGCTAGAAATATATATATAAAAATAATATATATATATATAATTCTATATATATATATATATATATATATATATATATATATATATATATATATAGAATATTTTTTACAAAAATCTAATGTATATAGTAGTTTTAGTTTTTATCAAAATCGGCCTCGAGACTCGTTTGCGCATTTATTGCTATTTCTTGTAGTTTATAATTTGGCCCTGAGGGCACACTAGAAAAATCACCCTGTATAATATAACGGAAACAATTCTATTTTTGAATAAAAAAAACTTATTGTTTTTATTTACTTTTGTGAAAAAAAAGATATTGAAATTATTTTTCTGAGAATATTCCTCGCTGAATAATTCAATTTTATCCGTGGAAATATAAATATAGACTTTAGTTTCCTTAATCGTCTATCTATTAAATACTAACACCTTAAACTTTCAAGTATTTTTCGGAGACCTCTTTCAGCACATCTAGGTATAGTGTGCTGGAGTAAATGTAATAGTAAATATAAATAGTAAATAAGGGGAGATCCCACGGAAACTTTGTCCTCTTGGTAGATTATCTTACCTAACTGCCTGCTATATACCTACCTACCTATAAGACTTTATAGAAATCTAACTAGGACCTTTCGGATAACGATTAACGGACAACGTCGACACACAATTTGTTCGTTATAGGTAACAGAATAATAATAATAATATTTAAACATGAATATTCTTTTAGTGCATGACCATAAGCCTATTGCGCTGCCTGCAAGCAAGATTCTTTTGCATTTAGCCAAAACAACAATGTACTATCTTTATTTTATAACCTTTTATCCACATATGACAAAGATAGATCGAAAATTTAAAAAAAAATCTTATAGTGCCAAAATATATTGATGATGGCTTCATGAATATGCATAATCTCATAAAATAGTGCAACCCTTTACTTTAGACCCATTGTACCGGATTGATATCAATCAATACCTTTGCAGATTTTTATGAATATGCAAAAATAACAATTAAGGCAATCATTGCGAGGTCCACAGTTATGTAAATGAAAAAGTTGCAAGTCATCGTGCGATCATTATTTGCGATTCATTCATTTCTTTGCATTCATCTTTTTAAAACTCTATATCAACCTTCCCCTCTTTACATATAATCTAATTAATCGATTATAGAAAATCGAGGGTTCATATTGATTGAGTTAATGATATAAAAATACCACTCATTTGGCATTGAATTTTGCAGGTGTGATGGTAGGTACGTTTTTGTACGAGTAGGTACCTACTTGTACTATTATTTCTTCTTTGGTACGGGCAATAAAAATGGAGAATTTGAAAAACCTATACTCATTGATAACAACTTTTTTTTTTAAATAAAAGTAAGAAAAACTCGAATTTAGATATGTATTAAAATAATGGCTATCATTTTGAACAATTTATTTGTTAGGGCTAAAAAATATTAAACATATTTTCTTAATCTGAGCACTTCCCTTTTTCTTCCCTTGCTGGTTTCTTTTTCTCCGGGGGGTCTCTGAGGGGATCGACTTTATAGTTTATGTTTACGCCCTTAAAAATACCGATCCTTATACCTTTACTTATATGTGATTGGTTACTTACCTTTTATTTACAATAAACATTTAAGGCGTGGATATGGTCGGTGAAGTTGGTCGCCTTGGTGGCTCTCTTGCATGGCAGATAATGATTGACAGGTCAACATTACCGCAACAAGCTCGCTACTTGTTAGGTGTTGGCTCCGAATACCATCGGCGAAATGAGGACGGGTTAATCCCTCGGCTGGGTACCCTGAGGCCGGTTAAACGGTTCTCGGGAGCCAAATAGGCACCCGTGATGGTATTTATTTATTTATTAATATTCAAAAATGAATTTAATTATTTTTAGTATATGCGTTGGTATGCTTTAAAAATTGGATAGGCATGACCTAGCTGGCAATACAAAATACCTATTGAATATAATCCTTTTAGCCAAAGTGACATTTATTGCCCAGAACATAATAATATTTTGTCTTGCTCAGGTAACTAAATACACCGTGTGTCGTAAATAAAGGTAATTTTAATAAAATCTGTAATTTTTGCTTGATCAAAGTCACCCCAAACCATAAAAATCATGTGACTTTTAATCATTTTTTTTTCTTAAATTTATTAATGTGACTTTTAATGATTTTGACCGTTTTTTTTTTTTTGAGAAAACACTTCTATTTAGGTTTACTGTCGATTTCCATAAATAAAAGCAGTAGTATCAAAGTAACACAATTTTTTGTATAACTTTTATCATAGCATTATCTATTTTATATTCATTCAAATTTAAATATTTTAAATTCAAATTTGGAGTAAAGTTTAAATTGATATAATCAATTTAAATTTAAAATTGATCAAAGTACCCCATTCCACGGTACCATTACCGATCTATAATTTATTATTTTAATTTGATTTTTGTTGTTTTTTATATTAAAATTTATATGTTAATTTTATAACAGTTAGTTATTGAAATTCAAAATTATTTATACAATAAATGCGTCCGACGAAGGACTTTCTGACCATGATATTTCGGCCTTAATTCCTTCTAATCCAAGGACACATTTTTACATGTTGCCGAAAGTACACAAACCTGGTAATCCAGGTAGACCAATTGTAGCTTCTTATGATTGTCCTACCGAAAGAATATCATCATTTGTTGAATATCAACCTTTAGTAAAACATTTAGATTCGCATATTAAAGACACTTACCACCTTTAAATATTATAAAAAATATTCATATTCCAAATTGTTATGATATTTTCTTAGTAACTATAGATGTTGTGTCCTTATATACTAATATACCACATGACGAAGGATTGTATGCCCAAAAAGAGTATTTCGATAGCCGCTCAAACCCGCGTCTTCCTTCTTCAAAATTTTTACTAGATTTAGCAGAAATAGTTTTAACCAATAACTATTTTACTTTTGATAATAAATTCTATCACCAAGAAAAAGGCACTGAAAAACAATGAACGTGAAGGTGTAGATTTTACTCGCTTGATCCTAATTACATAAAAAATAGGATTAAGTTTTGAATCGACAACAAAAGTAATATTTTTAGAATCATAAATTCAGACATAATTTGGTTCTTTTCAAAAGTTAATAGATATTTTATAAAGAGACTAAATTAGGATCAAGTGAGTATATTTTTTTTAACATACTTTAATATCATTTAACTTTTAGACTTAATAGTTCGCGAATCCTGGCTTCTTAATGCCTTGGGCATTTTACACCAGCTAACCTTTGAGAGAGTGAAAAATGCTTAGGGTGATCATTCTAGAAGTATGAAGTATGTGTACAGATAGACAAGTGGCGCTCGATTGTCTCTGCCGACCCCGTAAGGGACCTGGCGGGAAGTTAATAAAAAAAATCATTCTAGAAACTGGGGGGTAAGTATATTATACAGCTAAATATTGAAGCTTACTATATCTGGCGCTTTTTACTTAATTATTGATCGAAATATTCGAGTACAAAATGATAGATCATCCAGTCGTAAATAGACATGCCAGTCGAAATCGTTAAAACTGAAATGATGCCCGAGACCAAGCTTTTGCAAAGTTCCGACTGTCTATCTTACTTACCTCAACTCAGATATACATTTGCGGTAAAATTAAAACAACATATTTTTTTAGAAATATACTTATTAAAATTGCAAAACAATAATAAAATAATACAAAATTTAAACTATAGTTTTGAGATCCAAGCTTTCAGTGATTTTATATCGGAAGGATTATCATCATCACCAGTGTTGGCTGAACTCTCCACAAACTCCACTTTATTGCTAAGATGGGAGAATTCAAAGTCCTTCCCACTTCTTCCCAGGAACGAAACGATGTTTGATTGAGACGGATCTACTGATTGGAGTTGACTGGATTTTGTAACTCGAACAACATTTCTGAAAAATAAATTACTTATTAACCCTTGTCTTTTACAACACATTAACGTTTATTTTATCTAAATACCTAACCACTTTTTTTTTTGGCAAAAAATACACAAAATAAATAAGAGGAAAAATATTTAAATTAGTAATTAATGTTTATTCATGTGAATTACAGGGAAACATTATTTTCAATCTACACTAATAATATTATAGAATTAAAAGTTTTGTATTTTTTTTTATAATGTATAAACTCAAAAGTTACTGGACCGGTTAATAGAATGTTACATTATCAATGAGTAACATATGCTTTATTATATTTAAAAAAAATATTGTTACACATTGCTCCACTGTGTTATCTTTATTATTTGTTTGTGGCAATATTGTCTCTCTAAAAGCGGCAGAAGACCAAAAATCAAAATTGAATTGAATTATTAAAAATGTATCCATACGAAAATGTAACGCAAGCTCTACGTTCCGACCGGTAGCGCGGGCAGTTTTTAGTGGTGCCATCAAAAACCAGCGCGACCGGCCGTTTCAACACAGCCATGTCATTTTTTTTTAGCGATGCTAAAATGCAGATCTGAAACGATTGGTGTTGATTTTTGATGCCACTTTTTGACAAGAAGCACTATTTTGAATTAAATAATTGAAATTACAAATATTACTAGCTTATTATTATATAAATCAATATATTTTAATTAACTATTATTTAAATACAATAATTTTATAATATCACAATATTAATTTAATTAACAACCTCAAACTAAACATACCAAAGCTGAATTTAGTTACACCATACTTATTTTTTAGGTTTAATAGAACTTTTAAAACTAAAGCAGATATGAATATATAAAATAATTAATTAAATTCCAATTTGTAGATATTCACATGTAAACAAACATCTGTCAAAAAGTAGCCTGGCGATTAGACTTAACTTGAACTGCTAACATTTCCAGGCGCTGGAACGACTTGGGCTAAAAAATTCAGCAATCCGTGTCAGTGATGCTGCTGTCGGAACGACCAAGGTGTAAAAAATGCCAATAAAAAATTCCTTTCATTGCGTGCGCTGCGAATACTGTAGAACTGTGAACCTACAGCGTCGACGATGCAACTCATCGAGCCAACCCGGATAAGCATTCTTCTAAACTTGGTTGACACAACTCGTTCCATTCTACACCAAACGAACTTATTTTGGATTCAGCGTCGTCGAAGCGAGTCAACTTGAGTTGCGACCCGGGTCAGATTTTTTTTCAACTTGGTTGACTCGACTTGAAAAATTTACGCATTGTTTTATCACTACCTTGTATTATATCTGCACAGTCTATGGCTAGCTACTAGCATAATCTCTTTTAATTGTTTTATATAATAACCTGTACCACATAATAAGTGCTGTGTTGTGTACCTACTTACATTTCTTTTTCCAGTAGGGTCTTGATAAGCTGTCCACCTTTTGCTGTCGGCTGATCCTGTTTGTTACATAAAATCAGTAATGGAGGAGAGTAGCTCTGGATTACTGGGTCTGACAGCACTGTATAAAGATATCTGGAAATAAATATATCATAACATTATTTTACCAATAAGAATAACTTTACGTTCTATTCTATACAGGCTTGTATTGCATCAAGCAGAAATCAATATTAGCGTTACTTGCTAAATATCTAGAAAACAAAAGAAATTATTATATGGGTAATTCCATGTAAAAGTCTCCTTAAATGAAAAAAATTAAAAATGTTTTTGCAGATTAAAATGCAAATTGAGTCAAATGTAGAGTCAGTCACATATGGAATTACCCATATGACTTAAATATACCTATATAATGTAATAAAATATATTGTAAATATATTTTTGGATTTATGACTGTCAACAATATATAGGTATACCTAGTCTTGCTATAAATATTGTAACAAAGAAAAAAATTTTTTTTTCAATTATTACACTTACGAAAAAGGTGGGTACGAACTGGATGGCCAGATCTATTTCTGTCACAAACAGAGGAGGTCATATTAAATTAAATATATGTGGTGACCGAGTTGGTTAGACCTTGGACTTAAAAACGCAGGTCCCTGGTTCGAATCCCGGTGTGTGTGTACCAATGAGTTTTTAATAAAAAAAAATATGTACATTTGTTTGACAACACCACTATAGTGCCTCAGAGAGCATGTTAAGCTGTTGGTCCCGGTTTCACTATATACCAACTTGTGAAACCGTTTATAGATGAGTTATTGAGTCTATTCAAAACATCGCGACGGGCTAGCCACTTGTTTGGTGTAGACTCATACTATCGGCTACGACGAGGTGGGATTAAAAAAACCCTCCGCTGGGTACCCTGGGGCAGTCTAGGCGGTCTCGGGCGCCATAAGGCACCCGGGATGATTGTGTATTTAAAATTAAATTTTAGTTTAAATGTAAATTATGTATATACTTACTCGGCAACATCTCTTATCTCTTTTTGTATAGTTACTGAGTCAACAACAAAAACAATTGCTTTTGTACTATTTTTGTATGCATTAAAGAATTTATTCCTTAACCTCTCATGACCAGGTAGATCAACAAGCTTGAGAGTATTCTGAAAAACGAAATTTAAATTAATTAAACAAGTGAAGAGAACTTGTCACCAAAGCTTTAAGTCCTCCCATCTACCTGAATACATTAAACTTTTTAAGTCTGATTTCAGGGTACCTACTGAAGAGTTTGTTGTTATAAAAAAAATATCTAAAACATTGGGCAGGATAAACTTCTATCCTAACCTAACAAAGTAGGTTTTGGCTCCTGGAGCATTCATATGCCATGTTCGCTTCTGCCAAATTTAGTAATACCAAAATAAGTACTTATATTATTATATAATTAATTCACATGAATAATATGTGGTTTGCTTAAAGCTTCAAATTTTTATAATAATATGACACAATAATCATGAATTAATAAGTGAAAGTCGTGTAACTAGTGTAAGACTAGTTAGCTGATTCCATTGAGTGCCATAATTCAATCATTATGTGCCATACAAGGGAGCCACCATGGCGACAAATTTCTCCGACCATATCCACGCATTAAATATTTATTCTAAATAAAATGTAAGTAACCAATCACATATAAGTAAAGGTACTTTAAAGGGTGTAAATACTAACTGTAGAGTCGATCCCCTCAGAGACACCCCAGAGAAAAATAAACCAGCAAGTAAAAAACTCTAGTGCTTCACACAAACTAAGCTAAATTATCTAAATATTCTATAATTGACATAATACAACATGGCTAGCAATATAAATCTAGGATTAAAACTAAATACAGAGTTAAAAACCTTACATTTGTTGATATGTATTCTTCAACATTTTCTTTCATAGAAGTGAACGTTTGTCTAAATTGAGAATAGGCGAGCTGCACAAACAGCAGGGTTTTACCAGCATCAGATAATCCCGTAAATAGTATCGACTGACGTACGTGGCGACGACGGCTAAAAAACCACCAGAATACTAAAAAAACATAAGTAATATATTATTATAAAAAAGGAAATACAAATACTGTTGTATTTCTACATATAAATCACTACATACCAAGAGTAAAAACTAATACAATAACACTCAATAAAGTAACATATCGAGGATCATTAAACATATGTTCTGTCTGTATCTTTTCTTTTATAACTTCGTTATCCATTTTTCACAAATAATTGGTACCTATACCTATAACTTATTATTGACAATTTAAATTTTTTTTCGGCCGAAGAGATTGGATTTTTTTAAGGTTATGTTTGACGTTGGTTGACGTGTCAAGTTTTTTTAAAAAGAGCAAACAGATTAATTTAATATATCGAAATAATAATAAAAATCCTTGCATTCACTTGAAGGTTTAACATGGAGGTGCCTTATGGCGTATAAACCTTCGCTTCGGTTGGTTAACTATTTTGCTTTTATTTGGAGATATTTCTTATGTCCGGATTAATAGTCGTAGCTAAGCCAGTGCTTAGCACGAGCCATTGCTTAGAACTGTCAAAGTGACAATTGTTTCTATAATAGTCGGTGCTCCGAGGGTGGCTCAGGCTAAACTAGAGCCGTGTTGCTCGGCTTAAAGCGAGCTTTACACGTGCAGTTTTAACTGTACAGTTGAACTGTCAGTTATAACTGACATTCTTTGTGCCTACAGACATTTAGTTTCATCTACACTTCTTCAGTTGTTATTATTTTTCGATCAGATTCGCACGTATATAAGCGCATCGTATGTTATTAATTTTGTATATAATTTTCTTGGCTTGATCTCTTTAAGTTTTACTAACAACTTTTCATATGCTGCATCTTTTTTACATGGTCTTCAGATTTTATTTGCCATCATAAGTATGGCTCCTAACGATATATCTCTATGAATTATTCTAAGAATCACATTGATTTGATATTTAACACAAGGAGCAACAGAGAATTTCGGGAAAAAACGCAGCTCTAGCAACCTAAATGTAAAATTAGATCAGATAGTTCGTTCATACAATTAGGGAGAAATGAAATAGAAAAAATCGAAAAATGGGACCAAGTCACCCCTAGAAACTAGTTTTCGATTATTTTGTTGAACGGCAATAACTTTTGATCGAATCAACTTATTTAGACGTATGCCATTATAGCGTAATAATGCATTACATTTTAAATTGTTTCATAGATACGTAGATATAAATATCAAGATAGGCCCTTCCATACAGAATCACAACGACACTTTGTCAATAAAGTGACAACTAGCGCCACTACCGGTAAGAATTTGAACTAATACTTAGTACGATGTAACGTTGTAAGGGCGTATCAATTTAATTAGAAACTATTATTTTTCATTTTCATACTTAATTTTTATGTTTCCTTTTTTTTTCATATATATTTAATATGACTCTGCGGGGTGAGAAGGAACTTTATTTAACACTTTCGCTTTCGTCAGTGGAATCGTTTTCGTCTTGTCTATGGTATAATAATATACGGAAGTGCTGTAATGCACCTTTAAAATTATTAAGTTGATGATTTTTCGATTGAATTCTTCAAAGAAACGAATAATTGATATTTATCTCTTTTCTGTAAGTTGAATCGAAAGAATTATGGTACAGTTTTAATAATTTACATGATCTGTTACAGCACTTCCGTATATTATTCATACAGATTCTGACCATAGACAAGACGAAAACGATTCCATTGACGAAAGCGAAAGTGTTAAATAAAGTTCCTTCTCACCCCGGTGTTTGTATTTCGATATGTATGTTTATCAATTAGTCTGTCGGTCTATAAATCTACATCTTAGCGTCAAATATCTCGAGAACTAATCATCAGACTGACTTGGAATAGTTATAAATATTGTAAACCCACACTCATCCAAAATGGTATAAGTCATAATAATAGCCTTGAGTGAAAAGTGGTCTAAATAGAAAAATAAATAAATTTGGGACAATTTAGGTCATGTGGGGTGTCAATTGAAAGGTAATATATTTATGTAATTAAATTAGGCACAGTCTAGATACCGTTAAATGAAAATTATTTGTGTAAGAAGGAGTAGTTTACTCTAACACAAAGATACCGTAAGCCAAAAGTACCGAACAAAAACGGAAAATAAATAACCATCTTTGCAATATTATAATATAGCAATATATTAACTTATATTAAAAATATGTATAATGTTGGTACATTAAAAGAAGTTTAGAAGTAACTCCAAAAACATCATCTCTAAAACACAGAATGAGCTTCCGACGAAATAAAAATACTGTCCGAATTTTATAATTTATCTTTAAAAACTTTTTTAAAGCTGGTTTTCAATAAATGATTATTTAAAATCAATGTTTGTGTCTATATTTTTTTATTTACAAAGCTGACAGTTAAAAATCTTTCTCTATAATACGAGTCCATCGGCCATATTCTGTTCCTTATAACGTGATCGTTAGATTGTCAAAATAACGAATTCCGCTATTAGCGCGCTCTCCTCCAATCAGAGTAGTTGTTTAACCTTCGCTAATTGGAGGAGAGAGCGCTAATAACGGAATTCGTTATTTTGACAATCTAACGGTCACGTTATAAGAAACAGAATGTGGCCGCAGGGGCCTTAGAGAAAAATCAGCCGAGCCGACGTGTCGTGTCGCCTTCAATCAAAACTGTATAGACTTTGGCAGGTGACAGCGTACTTCACGCCTACTGTCACTGTCAAAATACATACGTTTTTGACTGAGGCGACGTGACATGTCGCCTCGCCTGCTTTTTCTCTAGAGCCCCATACTTTTCTTCGTAGATCATTAGGTTGAAATTTAAAAATAAACTATTGTAAATTTTTAATTTATATTATAAATTTAAAAAATCGATTGTTTTAGAACTGCACTTTAAATCCCCAATAAAAATCGTAAGTATTTTAATGCAGCTTTATGTTTTATTATGATGTAAAGATGCGCATCTTTGTTTTATAGTACATTTTCATCTTTTATATCTCAAAACTTTTTCTAAGAGTTTCTTAAAATCCGTATATCCCGTATAGTTATGCCCTATGTATAAAAATAAATATTTTAACAGTCTATACATATCGAGGAAGGCATGTATAGTCTATTAAAGTATTTATTTTTATACAGGGGGCTAAGATAACAGTTTAAATAATATTTTTAATACAAAAACAACTTTTCAAATTGGACTAGTAGTTCTTGAGATTAGCGCGTTCAACCATCTATGCAAACAAAATCTTCGGCTTAATAATATAAGTATAGATAATCATAACTTTTATTAGAGTTTCGCACTTTTTCATTCGAATTTTGTTTGAGACATCTCTCTATTGTATTCAGTTTAAGTATTCTAGGCGAAAAATATGTAACGTCATTCCAAGGTTAAGTCGTTGATAGTAATCTCTCCATACATTGAAATTGAACGAATTGAAAATAACCTAAATATATTTTTTTAATATTTAAATATTCGACTATCCGATGACAAGAAATATTGTCTTTCTTTTTGTTGAGCTTTGTCGAGTAAATTGTGCAACCTTTTACCATACCATATATATTGGCAAGTTATTTAGAGTACTTTTCGCTGCCGCTGCTTGACACAGACTGACGTATCGTTGGTGCTAAATTGATTTTTTAGCACCAATGTTTTAGTACTTAAGAAACCGGTTTTGAGGCCCGTCCTTACTATTAACGTCAAGGCATAGATATTAAAAAAACGAAAATTATTTTTTAGATGTTTTTAAAAACTCGATAAATTCGGTAATGCAACATTTATAAATAACAATTAACGAATGTAACATATTTATTCACTCTTATCTCATATTTTTGATGAAACAGAACGCATTACGCAAGTAAAGTATCTTGTGGTTGGAGAATCCCCGGCGCGCGCCGGGGATTTTAATTTTCACCATTAATTTAATTTTTCACCCATATTGTGCACATGTTTTAAACTTAATGCTAGGACGCGCGACGTAAAGCTGTAGTCAAGAAAATAATTAATTTGCATTCATTCATGAATCATTTAAGCGCATATCTCTATGGGTGGATAAAATTTCAGAATTAATAACTGGACAAGATAAATTGAGACGATTACAGAATATTGGAAAAACAAGATGGTGGGCTAAAGACAAAGCCTTGACAACTATTATGGAGAAAACTCGATACGTCGCGTTAACAAAAACTTTAAATGCCATATCTTCAAGCACGAAGTTCGAGCCAAAGGTTACGTTCCAAGCAAATGCATTGATGGATTCCTTTTTGAAATTTGAAACAATCCTGATACCCTTAACATTCAAGAAACACCTACATTGGATTGTCTTAAAGCTTGGGGATTCATCAAATGTTTAGATATGAATTTATGAAGATATATAATATACTTTTGATGGTGTTTTCGAAGCTACAAGTTTATTTGCATCCGATGTTCAAGACTTGATGCACGCCGAAAATATTGATCTCGACATACAAACCACGTTGCCGTTACGAAGAATTTCTAAAAAAACCGAAGAAATATGATGAGTTATGCCAAGATGAAGCAACATTACTGACTACAGACCCAAAGAGATTATATTCTATTTATGTCTACAAAGTCAATATTAATACAGTTTAAAATAAACGAAAAATTCATCTGCAACGAATATTTAATGAAACGCTTGTTTGGACCCGAAAAACTTCAATAAAATCAAAGAAAATAGGATTCCTAATGACGCACTAAAGTCTCTCGCATCAATTGCAAATGTCGATCGAGAGTTGCTGTCAAAAGAATTAGAATATTTTGCAAATAATTTTAATGAACTGTCTAAAACTCTTTGGGATGAGCACATTTCTCCTAGGCAACATAAGCAAGACTCAGATTCACAAAGTGAAGAAGAAGACGACGGAGATATACAGGGTTACAGGAAAAGTCGTGCTAGATCCGTTCAGGGCGTGGAGTACCCATCAGTTCTGACTTATTTCTCTTTGAAACACCCTACCCTAAATTTAATTCGAGATTTTCGACTTTTATTTTTTTTATTGAAAATTGCCGATTTTTGAGCTACTAAAATTAATTTTGTTTATTTTGTGTGCCTTATTATTATTGGGAAAGAAAGTTAATACTTAGCCCTTAAAAGTAAAGTAAAACAATAGGTAAGCAAGAAATATTATTTATTAAATCAGGTTTTCACACAACTTTTTCTTACTCTACAGTTCATGTTCAACATGGCCGCCTCTGTTTCTAACACATTGTCGCATCCTTCTACGGAGACCAGTCTTCACTACTCCAGTTGTCAACGTTGTCCTCATTTGATTTGCTGCATCCACATAGTCTTGTGTAGTACATGTACTAGAGTACTAAAGGAATTAATTCCCTATACTGAATGAGAATGAACTATTCATCAACGTAGTTGCTCTTCGGTCATTTAGTTCATTTTAAAGTCGAGATCACAGCTCTGTGGTCGAGATCGGTAAGAAATCTGAGGGAACGAAAGAGAAGACGTGATATAGGAAATCTCGCGAGCGAAGGAGACGCCAAAAGAATAATTAAGACACGAAAGAGAAGCCGCGATGCACGATTTCGCGTGAACCAAAGAGATGTAAGATGTACTAGTTCACTGTTCGTCGCGTCCTCCGAGGGCATTCGTACGAGCTCGGGCACTGCTCGGGTATCGAAATGTGTCTCGGTCGCGCTCGCGCGTATTTGCTTATCGCATTTGTTTTCTCTCTCTACCGACACGGCTCCTAAGCTCTCGGAGTGTACTAGTTCGTTTCATTCTTTTTGCTTTGTCTTTAGTCATAAGCGCGAGCACGAATGAATGCACCGAGTACTAGTACTTGTTGTATTTTTTTTTCTGTGGTACTAATTAGTAATACGGAAAAGTTAACAAGGGGTTCACAGGTTTTCCGGAGAATACTGCATGGTTTTCTTGTCAAGGTGGTAGTGTCGTTTCAAGGTGCGGTTACGAAACAAGCAATTTGACGATAAAGCAGCAAGGATATTAAAATAGACTCGTAATCTAAATACGTCTTAGACGCCGTCCATTTCGTAACTGCATTATTTAGCCGGCATAGTGGGAACGATTAAAATTGTTAAATAGTATTGATCGACCTCATTCGTGAACTTTGTAGCTTTGCTTACCATCAGGTAGATACCTACAACAAAATCACATGCTGTACTCATATTAAATCAAAATGTTTTTCGACTCAGGAATCTACTGTACTAAAGTACTAAAATAATGTACTAGTACATTTTAAAGATTGTACTAGTTTGGAGCGATCTTTTCAAAGACTGAGCAAGCACAAGCCTAATCCACAATCCTTTCTGGGTCAAAATCAAAATTATTGTACAGTAACAAAAAAGAAACAAAAATGAATAACGTTACAAATATGAATAATGTTACAAAAAAGTAACAAAAAGGAATTGTAAGGGCTTCTTCACACTATGGTAATTAAATAAAAAAACATTTAACATTATTTAATATTTATTACTCAGAAAGTATACAAATAGCAAAACTTTTTAAACTTTTCTAAAAGAGCGAAAAAATTCAATAGAACACTGCAAAGTTACCATATATCATTACAGTTTAATGTATCTTTACTTTTATTACATAATCTTGTAAAAATTAAAACTATTTTTTTTACGTTCATTAACCTAATGTGAAATAGCCCATTTTTGTAACGTAACAAAAAAACGTAACGATTGCTACAAAAAGGAAAACAAATCACATGTTTAAAATATAACCCTTAGCCATAAAGATACAAATAAACTTCTATGATTAAAATAATAATCAGTTTCAAATGTATTATAAACAGCATTTTACACAGTATAGTAATAGTTAATCATTAACTTATCGTAAAATATACAGGCTAAACAAGGGAATATATATTTGTTTAAATAAACGAACACGTAAAAAAACACACGTGTCGCACAACCATTTCACGCCATCAAAATGGCTGACTGCGGCCGCAAGACAGATGCTATTGGTCGTCCTTATATCAAAATGTTGCATACCCATAAATTTTGAAATCTGCTAAAATTAATGTTACAAAAGGGAATAACCAAAATGAAAAATAATGTGGACACGTGTTAAATTGTAAATAATTAATGTATCTCTGTGTTAATTTTATTGATTTTATAATAATTACGTGGTAAAAATCATAATGCAGTTAGATAAATTTAGAATTATCTAAAAATTTTTTTTTTTTTTTTTAAATTACTTTTTTGTAATACACGTGTGTCTGGAGACATAATTATTTGTATGAACCAAGTACGATGTGTATATAGCAAAACATATTTTTTTATACTTACCGGTATAATTTCTTTGTTTATGAATACTAGAGGTATTAATATGGAAAACTTATATTTAAAATATATAGATCTTATTTAAAAAATATTAACCATTTCAGCACTATTCACAAGGACGTTTTGAGATGTAAAAATGTACAAAAATTTTAAATACGACCCTTCTCTTAATTCTTACACAGACGAAACTGGAATTGGCTCGCTGTAGACAAGACTTTTCATGCGCCCCCACACATGAAAACCTATGGGGGCTAACCCCTTCTAGGTCCGGACTTCTTGCTGGCCATGGCAACGGCCCACCTCGTCCTATACATTTGTTTGGATAATTTGTGTTCAGCCAGTCTCTGACACTTCTCCTGAAATGGGCAGGGCAGCCATCTTGTTGGAACCACATGTCCCTGATCAAGTTGAGTGGCAGATCATCCAGCAAATCATTCAAGTCTCACCTGAGAAAGTTTTCGTAGCTTTCCCCATTTAGATTGTCCGGGAGAAAGTAAGGTCCAATCAAATGATTGGAGATCATGCCCATCCACACATTCACGCTGAATCTTCGTTGGGACCCCTTCACTCTTTTCTTATTGGGATTCCTTCGTTCTTTTGGGGCCCAGTAATGGGCGTTGTGATAGTTAGTTATGCCATCTTTATCAAATTTGGATTCATCTGTCCACAAGATATTTCTTAGAAAATCTGGTTCTTCTACGTCAGCATTTAGCATGAATCTGCAGAAGTCCAACCTTCTCGCGGGGTCTCCTTCTTCAATAACATGTACCGGCGTGTAATGGTAGGGGTATAGGCCAGCAGTATGCACTGTAAACCATACTCTCCATTGCGAAAGTCCCAGATCACGGGCAACAATATTAGTGGAAGTAGTGGGATCCGCTCGAAAGCGTAGCACTATCTCATTGTCCTGTTCTTTTCGTGGTCTTCCCATATCTGTACTTCGTCTCAAAATAGAGCCAGTTTCTCGAAGTCTTCGATAAACTCTGTCAAAAACGGCTACATCCGGCACTCGACGACCGGGGTAGCGAGTTATGTATTCGTTGCGAGCTTGCGCAGACACACAATCGCAGTATCCATAACAAATAAGCATATCAGCATATTCCTCAGGTGTGTAGGACGTCATCTTCACACTTCCGTATCACAAGTACAAATCAGAGTCCGGTTAATAAGCACAGTAGTCACAAATCAGAAGAAATAGTCCAGAATCACAGCCAAGTCGAGAAAAAGAGCAAAACGATATCACATCTACTATGTACGAAGCACAAAAGCAGAATACCAACCAAAACAATATCCTGTGTTGTATTCCCAGCCATAATCAGTCTTTACACGTTCTTTCACTTACACCTGCATAAATCATCACTTGTCTCGCTCGCACGGTGCGTCTTAACTTGAAAAACAATAGGTGCGGGTCCGTTAGAACTACTACCTGAAGCGTCCCAACTACTTTTTTTCCACGAAATGTAATACAAATTCTAGATTTTTATACCTCGTTAGATAGCTTATGATACGTAGATATTTTAAAATACATCTGCCGAAAAACTGGCATAATATTTTTTTTAGATATCCCTTAGAGAAAAAAAAACTTGCTAATTATTTTTGTAATTTCTTAACTTTCACTTGTCTACTACGGCCTATTTAATTAACTTATGCACTATTTTAATGATTGACGTCCTAAAGCATCTTATTACACATGTAAAAATGCAATAATAATAATAATAACGCACACAAAATAAACAAAATTAATTTTAGTAGCCCAAAAATCGGCAATTTTCAATAAAAAAATTAAAAGTCGAAAATCTCGAAAAGGGTTAAATTTAGGGTAGGGTGTTTCATAGAGAAATAAGTCAGAACTGATGGGTACTCCACGCCCTGAACGGATCTAGCACGACTTTTTCTGTAACCCTGTATAGTCTTATACTTAGACCAAAGGGACGCTATGTGTTTTTCCAGGAGTGGTTTGAACGTCTGTCAAAGTTGCATACCATGTGCATGTAAACTTTTTTAACATGCATATCAGCACCTACATCACCTTATATTTTGCATATTGTGTAATTCTCGCAATTATATTCACGCAAGTGACTTGTGAGAGATGATTTTCAGCGTTAAAGCGCATTACTCTTTATTGGGGCAAGAACTGTTGGAATCGTTGATTATGTTAAACACTGAATCGGATTTAATCAAGGATGACGGAAACAGCCGCTTTTACGTTCAAGTCATTAACAATGTTTATCTGAAAGTTCTCCTCTTTAAAATTCAATTCAATTCTTTATTTCAGTAATTAGGCTTATATATTTAGCACTTTTACCAGTCATAATAACACAATAAAATACCTACATTATCTTATACACTTGTATGTAGTACTATTAATACATAATATTATAAGCTTGGAATACTGGGCAGCACATTGCAGTAAATCAGTATGTAAATATACAGAGAATAATTTATAAAATAAATTAATTAATGTTAGAAGAGAGACTATATAATTAATTTCACTTGAGTTAAACAATTTACAAAGAACGCCTTTCTTAAATGTGTGTTTAATATAATTAATAATTATTGGAATATCTATCAGGTTTATACTTTGACCTCGAACTGAGCTCCAGTTATATGAAACTCGCCTATTTGTGTATCTCAGTAGTTTCCGATAGTATCCCATTTATCAACATCTAGTCTCGGGCCCCAGGCTTGTGGTCAGCCACCCGAGCCCTTCCGGCCCAGTCTGACCTTGGGGCTTTATTCCGAGTTTTGACACGTTCACCATCGCACATTTTGCGTAAAGTACGGGTATTGAAATATAAGTTCTATCCTGTTAATTATAAAGTTGAAATTCCATTGCTCCATACATGTTCAAACTTGCGAAGAATCCGTGTATTTCAAGATGGCGGCATTTTAATAGCCAACCTAATACATACTATATAATCATTGGAATAGAGCTTATATTTCCATATTTATAGTTTGCGCAACGACTTGTCGTGATTAGTCTGTGTTTCTGGTTTTCTATTAATTTTTTGTATTTCATACTTTATTTATAAAAATTCATGATTCCTTCTGTACCAGTGCAAATTATATATTTTATATTATAAAACTTCAACAGTAGAGGGTTACCTACTCAGATAAATAATAGTTAGATTAGTAATAGTTAGAATTCGCTAAGTTAGCGATCGCTATTTATGGCAGGTATTGAATAATAATATATTTGAATTTTGTAACATCCCTAATACGTAAAACAGCGGCCACATTCTGTTTCTTATAACTTGATCGTTAGATTGTCAAAATAACGATTTCCGTTATCCGTTATCAGTAATTGTGGCATATTATCCCTGCGTTCCGTGAGCTAACGCGGGCAGTTTCTCGTGCTGACTTACAAAAACCAGCGCGACCGCCCGTTTCAACCCAGCCATGTCATTTTTTTTAGCGATGCTAAAATGCAGCTTGGAAACGATCGGTGTTGATTTTTGATGCCACTTTTTGACAAGAAGCACTATTTTGAATTAAATAATTGAAATTAAAAATATTACTACCTTATCATTATATAATAAATCAATATTTTTTAATTAACTATTATTTAAATACAATAATTTTATAATATCACAATATTAATTTAATTAACAACCTCAAACTAAACATACCAAAGCTGAATTTAGTTACACGATATTTATTTTTTAGGTTTAATCGAACTTTTAAAACTAAAACAGATATGAATATATAAAATAATTAATTAAATTCCAATTTGTAGATAGATGTTCACATGTAAACAAACATCTGTCAAAAAGTAGCCGTGCTAACTTTTCGTGTTAACATTTCTGGTCGCGGAACGATTGATGGTAACTTGAATTGCTAACATTTCCGCGCGGTGAAACGACCTTGGCTAAAAAAACCAGCGATCCGTGGCAGCGATGCTAAGCACGGAACGCGGTTTATCACGAATCTGTCAACTGTCACTTGCCAAGTAAAATATAGGTTAAATCGTACAATCCACTAATTAAATTTGCGAAATCATTCAAAAATCATTTCGATTTATAATACAATAAATTTGATCCTAAAAATATAAGACGGCTGCGACGTTTAAAACAACAACACTGTCACAACCACAAATGTCAAAAGATGTTCACAACGCCTCACATCGACTGGGGTCATTGTGATCAGGTTCACGGTAGCATTCTGGCACAGATGATATAGCATTCTGCGGCCACATTCTGTTTCTTATAACGTGATTGTCAAAATAATGAATTCCGTTATAAGCGCGCTCTGCGCCAATCAGGGAAGTTTACAAAACTACTGTGATTGGAGCAGAGCGCGCTTATAGAGGAAATCGTTATTTTGACAATCTAACGATCACGTTATAAGAAACTGAATGTGGCCGCAGGTGGGCGATTCTCGCGCTTTCGAGATTCATCTCGGTTCGAGATTTTTAAACGAAAAATGACTAAATATGCCATTTTTCGTTCAAAAATATCGAACATTAAACGAAATAAATAATAAATATTAATTAATAAACAATAAATATATAAATATTGAACGAAAAATGACATATTTAGTCATTTTTCGTTTAAAAATCTCGATTCGAGATTTTTAAACGAAAAATTACTAAATATGTCATTTTACGTTCAATATTTATATATTTATTAATTAATATTTATTATTTATTTCGTTTAATATTCGATATTTTTGAACGAAAAATGGTATATTTAGTTATTTTTCGTTTAAAAATCTCGAATCGAGATGAATCTCGAAAGCGCCAGAATCGCCTACCTGGGGCCTTATTCCGAGTTTTGACACGTTCACCGTCCGAATTTTGCGTACGTTTTTTCCGTTTTCGACGATCACCTTTGTATGGGATGACAGCTGTCATTTTTTAAATGGTATTACGAGTAATTGGCGAAATTTCCGTCACGCACGGTCGCGAATTTATTGTTTTGTCTATGAATTTTAGTATGGATTTCTTGTAATTTTGTATTACGAGTTGCATGCATTCAAACAAACGAAAAAAATGTTTTCTGCGACTGCCATAGAGTATAATTAATAATATTAATATCTAAAGAAAGCGGCAGCTTGTTCGTATACGTAGATTTGTGGTCGTCATTTTCGATATTCTTTATTTTTGTTAAAAAGAGTGGATTTTTTGTTATTTATTTATTAGTTAAATCTAACTATTATTATTATAGATTATTGTGGAATTGTTGTGATTTTCGTTGTGTTATTTTTTGTTCCTTTTTATGTTTTTTATATTTATTGTTTTTAAGCCTGACTATTATTATTATAAATAATTTTGTTCCTTTTGTAAATATTATAATTTGTGTGACTGTATTGTGTTTTAATAATATGATATAAAAACCTGTTTATGTCATATCATATTTTTAACATTTATCTAATAAACTATTCTCCTTGCGGAAGAAAAAACAACAAATAATTTATAATAACATATAATTAAATACTGGAACCCTTTGTGAATAAAAGTAATAATGGATTGTAGGGTAGGCAAAAAAAAACACACTCTTTTGAATTGTTATATTTTTAATTAATTATTATATTAATATTAAAGCATTGAAAGATAAATGAAAGTGTAAATTACTTTAAGCACATCCCTGCCTTTTTGTTTTTCAACATTATTTACTCCAAAACAATCAACATTATGGAAGTTGAGCCAATGTCAAAACTTTTGGGCCTGGAGGACAAATTTGAGAGGACCATAAAGACCTTTGAAGCACACTTTTCATCTGCATCTCTCTCCTCAATTTCAAGGGCGTAATTGGCTAAGAATTTCAATACTTTTAAGGACTTTGTACGGGAAATACGGTCACTGCCCAAATCAATAGTGTCGCTCTTATGGCTAAAGATATTGGGAACAGAAGCCGGCGTAAGTTTATTATATTCCAGGGTATAAAAGAAGAAGTTGGTGAAAGCACTCCCAATACTATTTGTAATGTGGTGTCCAACAGGTTACATCAGCATTGTACACCAAGTAACATAAGTTTTAGCTATCGGCTTGGAAAACAAATTGAGCCTGACAAACCCCATCCAATTCTGGTAAAATTTCAAGGTGAGGATATCCGAGTCAGTATTTAGCAGGCCAAAAAGAGTCTTAAGGGCTCTGGTTTATCACTAGCTGACTTCATGACACCAACTCGGAGGCAGATTTTCATTGAAGGCCGACAATTATATGGTCTTAATAACTGTTGGTCCCAAGATGGCAAAGTCTACTTAAAATTGCCAAATGTTCAAAAACATTGCCTGCCTTCTGCTGCCTAAGTGAATTGGCTGCCAAACATCCACCGGTTCAGCCTGAAACACAAATCAAAAGGAAAATCCGTGCTGTAAAAACTTCTAAAACAAAATAATTCAAGAAATATTGTTAATTATGTATATTTACCCAGGTCTATAATTTTCTGTATATTAACATCAATATCTTATTAGTAGTTTTATTCCCAGAAATGGTTATTACAAATTAAATTCATATTTCCTGTTTGTAAGTGTATTTCTCTATATGTTAAGTGAATACCCAATATTTCTTTCCTACAAATGTTATAATTGTAACCATGCTTGCAACTAAAAAGGCTCTTACCATAAAAATTAAAATTACCAAATGTTTTCTTTCACAAATATTCTTCTTCTTCTTCTTTTAATTAATGGCCTCTGCTCCTTACGAGTAATTTTGCCAGTGTCTAGTGTGGTAGATTATAGTAAAAGTGGGATAATGGGATGGACAGGAAAAAGGAAAGGACTAGGGTAGAGAAAGGAATGGCGACATGACCGTATGCAAACATACGGTATAGTCCTGCCAATGTCGAGTGAAGAGGAAAAAATCTACAGTAAAATGGGTACCGCCATTTTACTGAAGATTGTGGGATTGTTTGAGATAACACAAACACCGAGATCACTGCGTAAATGCTACACTTCTCACACTTAATATTACTATACGAATGCTTATTCTACAAAATTAGTACACTTTTGCACAATAATATTCAATAAAATTAAATTTGAAAAATATAATATAAACACGCGTCTACAGTGTTCGGGCTACCCTCAAAGAATCCTTCACAAATATTCACAATGTTTTTTTTTTTTTTTCTTTATTAATGGCATTTATATAATTTTGCCAATGACACAGTTAAAAGTTAGGGAAAGTTTAAGGATAATAATAATATGGATTACGTAGTAGGACAGGACACGGATTATTTTTTTAAGGATCAGATAGGTATTTACAATTAAAATAAAGTAGGATTAAATATTACATTTTACATTATGTACAGACCTAGGCTAGATTACCGAAAATACACGGGTGTTGAACACAGATCATTAGAAGTGAATAAATCCCGCGAGATTGTCCTCACCACCGGCTTCCGCATACAAAACCCGTGCACTTTTTACAATTTTTGCTAAAATTAATAGTTACAATTTTATATCATTATGGACAATAAATGAGCCTAGAATTGTATATATATACTTACTACGTTTATTATAAATAAGTAAGGATGAAATATTGATAGGAAATGGAATTCGAAGGTAAATAAGGCTGGACATTAATGAAGAGCGGTCATATAAAGGACAGGAAAAAAATATGTGGTTTAAATCCTCCACCTCCAAACCAATTCACAATGTTTGTTTACATTTCTGTTTATTTTTTTTATTTTTTTCTCTTAAAATTTGTATGAGCTTTGGCAAAGGTACTGGAAAAGGCTAAGATCAATGTACTATGGGGTTCTGTGTTATCCATAAATTCCATAATACTTATTAACATTACTATTGCCTATCTAAATATATAATGTTTAATTATATATAGTATTTAATTTAATTACTGCCTTACTTTATTGATGTTGAGTTACGTATTGTTTTCTTTTGGTGATTTCTCTTCAATTGTGAACCAGCTAACTGGCGGTTGATGTGGCACTTCAAAATATTGGCAAATTATTGCTGTTTTAATGACTTTATACCATAGATATAAACGTCAATGCTTTATACATATATATATTGTTTATATATTTATTATAAACAATATATATATGTATAAATTACATTATGTAAATTTTGTCTTTGGATAAGGTAATCATTGATGATTACCTACTTATTTATACTTAATTTATACTAATAGTATACTGTGTAGTTATGTACATTGGTACCGTAACAAATAATCTGCCATAGGGTGTTCTGCGCATGCTGATCAGTGGGGTGCATTTTGAATATGTTACTATATATATATATTATATATATGTATGCTATATAGCATAAGTCAATCAATAGCTGTACCCCTCTTTTAGTTTGTGTGAAGCACTAGAGTTTTTTACTTGCTGGTTTCTTTTTCTCCGGGGTGTCTCTGAGGGGATCGACTTTACAGTTAGTGTTTATGCCCTTAAAAATACCGATCCTTATACCTTTACTTATATGTGATTGGTTACTTTGCTTTTATTTACAACAAATATTTAAGGCATGGATATGGTCGGTGAAGTTGGTCGCCTTGGTGGCTCTCTTGTATGGCAGATAATGATTGACAGGTCAATGGAATCAGCTAACCACCTAGTCTTACACTAGTTGGTTATGTAGTGTGTGTTCGGTTCGGTAGTAATTTTCATATTAAGATTTCCATTCCATCGTGTCTAAGTTCAATTAATATTTGTCGTTATTTTGTTAATGAATAGCTGCCTAACCTAACGCACTCTAAGACCTCATTGTTAAACTTTTTTTTTTTTTTTTTTTTTTTTGACTATTCATAAATATCTGTAAAGATTTACATGAAATAAATGATTTTGACTTTGACTTTGATACTTATTTTTATATATTATACCATATTACCTATATACCTATTATGCCTAACACATCGTCAGAAGATGAATCTATAGAATTTTATTCGTGTAACTTATCCTCTTTAGTCTCATCTTCAAGTCATCCTCTTAGTTTAAGGTCCCGGAGCCAATTCTGACATTTTCTTTTAAATACTTTTGAATTTAGTTTCTTCCAATCATCGTCTATTTTATTATAAAATTTTACACTATTTATAACATAACTTTTATACTTTGTGTTTAATCTACATTTAATATTAGAAATTTTATTTTTGTTTCTTGTTGAGAACGAGTGCTTATCAGAGTTCAATGGAGTATTATAAATATTTTTATTTGCATATATAATATTATTTAATACATACATAGATGGTAATGTTAAAAAGGCAATGTCGCACTCGAGATTATCTGGAGGTACAAATTAATAGCACTAAAATTAAAAGAGATATCCATAAAATATTATGCCTGGGGTATTAAACCCCACGTTGTACGCGGAAGGTTAAAACTCATAATCACTACTCAGTCAGTTGGTCTGTCGACCCCGGTTGTTCGGTGGGGCCGAGTTCCGGCTAGGGTAGACCTTGTTGCCGGTGCAGGTACTCGGCGGGCGGCAGCCCGCCGGGGACTTATCGCGGTGTGCGCGAGGTCCCCCGCTGAAGACGGGGGGACCTACGTGGTGGTATTTTTAATAAATAAACCCGACTGGGTTTTCCCGGCGCGTTACAGGCGGCAACGCGCCGGTTTGGGGAATTTAGGGTGGTGGTGGGGTTGGGTTGGGGGAAAACTCGCCGCCGAGAAGCTCTCTCGGCGTAGGCCTGCCATTCGGCGGCCGTGCGTGCAACGGAGCGATGCCGCGAAGATGCTCGTGCGGTCCGTTGTCGGCCCGGTCGTACATACGACGGGCGAGCCGCTCCACGAACTCGGCTAACGGTTCGATCTTCACGTCATCGCTGATGGTTTGGTTGCGCACGAACCACGGAGCACCAGTCGCCATACGCAGAGAGATGTTCTGCTGGCGCTGGAGTCGTGTTTTGTTCATGGCCGACAGTAACTGGTGCCACGCTGGTGCCGCGTATGTTAGATGGGGACGGACGAAGGTCTTATAGACCGACACCTTGACCCGGAGTGGGAGGGTGGACCTTAGCACCGGCCGGAGCATGGAGCGAGCGGTCTTGGCCTTATTGATGGATTGGGTGGCCATTGGGCTCATGCTCAACGACCGGTTGATGGTGCACCCCAGGTACTTAATGGAGTCGGCCCATTCGATCTCCTGTCCCCAAAGTTCCAGTTTGGCTGGGCGGCGGTGGCGGCGGGTGACCAGTAGGGCGGATGTCTTTCCAACATTTACAGACATCCGCCATCTGTCGAGCCAGGAAGGGAGGACGTCCAACATCCTCTACATCTTCTCGGCGGCGAGTATGGGATTTTTGTGGGAGGTGAGGTAGGCGCTGTCATCCGCGAACAGCGCCAGGACTACGTCATCCTCTTCGTAGAGTTGGTCGGAGAGGGTAGGGATGTCATTCGTGAACAGTGCATACAGCGTGGGAGAAAGGCAGCTTCCCTGGGGTACGCCAGCGTAAATGGAATGCTCCACTGAGACCTTTCCCTCCACGGCTACGTGGAAGTGGCGGTTGTTGAGGAAGGAGGCCACTAACCGCGTGGCCATGGGAGGCACAGGCGAATCACTACTTCTCAGAACTAACTAAGATGAAACAACAACAAAAAATATATAAACTTTACTATTAAGTGATATAAATCACCAAATTTACAAACTAATTATTACTTATTACCAATAAACGTAATCTAATATACTAAATTAAATTCCGCCATTATCAAACTTTAACTTAATATTATTTTCTCTTTAAAAACACATTAAATTATAAAGTACTTCATATGACATTATACTAAGTACTAATGCTTTGGATTTAATTTTCAAGGTTTGAATAGTCTGTGCAATGAAATAAAAATATATTAAAAAAACTTTACGCAAAAACTGTTTTGTCTATGGTGCTTGCGACAACGCGAACGCACGAAGTTTAGTGACTCGTAATACGAATCGACGTCATCGCAACTCACGAAAAAATTGTAACGCGCGAACTTGTCGTGTTTAACGTTTGCAAACTCGGAATAAGGCCCCTGGGCCAAAAAAAACGACCATTGTGGCAGATCACATGCCACTTCTACAGCCGAAATCTAAAAAAAAACGAATAAATATACATCGTGATATCGTGAACATGTTTCTGTCCCAAAACGAACGTGTACTATTACCAATTTACTTCGTATTGGCGGCATTTGATAACAAATAATTCAAGGACAAATATAGTTTGCTAAACTATATTATTCTTTCTTATCAACGTCATTATCTTTTGGTTGTCTTTGGGCGATAAAGCTGAGTTTTAAATACAAGTTCATACACCTAGACATTCATTACTGTAATTACTGCATGGATAGAATATCGTTTATTAGGGCTTCAAATATATTTCGCTTCAATATCCGTAAAATGAGCATCGATATAGGAGGTAAGTTGGTTGCAATATAATTAAGACAAATCACTTATAATTTCATCCTATAAATACCTTCACAAGATTCATTCCAGTCTACAGTGCTGCCAGACAAACATATTTTGCATATTCAATTATTGAAGGAAATTGAATATTTTTAATAAATAAGTACTATATTAAATTAAACAATAACAAAAGCAGTCTATCAACCTAGCAAACTTTTAAAATATAATGCTAAACAGATACATAGTATTTGTAGTTATTAATAAAGTGCATTTTATTTGTTTGTAAGGCATCACTGTTGGCTGGAGAAACAATAAAACTTGGTTGTATAGTGCTTGTAATTATCAAATGTTGTAAAGTTATTTGCTAGTGCTTAATATCTAAGTAGGTTTATTTTATTTGTAATTAATATTTTAGGTATGCGTATAAAATATAAGAATAAAAATGAAACGTTTTTGGAGAAAAATCTGGCATCAAAGGAGCCTATTGGACAATTTAAAGAATGGTTTGATGAAGCCTGTAATATGACAGAAATCATTAGAGAGCCTAATGCTATGTGTTTAGCAACTGCCACAAAGTATTTTTTTTTATATTGTTACTTATTTCATTTAAACTATATGTATAAGTAAGTATACATACATCAAATTATAATCAAAAAAATATTATTTTCCAGAGAGGGTGTCCCATCACTTAGATTTGTTCTTTGTAAGGGTTATGGCAAAGATGGATTTAAATTCTTCTCAAACTATGGCAGTAGAAAAGCCAGAGAAATGGTATGCCTGTTTGTCAATATTTTACAGGGTGTATTTTATAAGAAACAGTCTAATAAATTATACCTACTCAGATGATTTTTTTCACAATACAGTATATATATTTTTATAGGAACTTAATCCAAATGTGGCTGCAACATTTTATTGGGAGTGTTTAAAAAGATCCATCAGGATAGAAGGTACTGTGGAAAAACTATCAATTAAAGAGTCTGACAATTACTTTCATTCTCGGCCTGTTGTAAGTCAAATTGCTGCATGTGCAAGTCGTCAGAGTACTCCAATAGAATCAAGAGATGTTTTGTGTGAAAGGGAAAAAGATTTGGAAGCTGAATATATGGCTAAAGATATTGAGGTTCCAAAACCAGAATATTGGTAAGTTACATGGCAGTAAGTCTATAAAAATATATAAAATATTTTATTAAATTGTTTTATTAATTAGTAATGTATATTTTTCTAGGCAAACTTCAAAACTTCTTGACCATTATATACAACAACCACAAAGAAAGTAGTTTTTAATGGATGTATTTTTCTTTGTTTGCAAATTTCTGTGCAATTATGCACCAATTGTTGTTCATATTATTTGCCACTATCTTTACAACACAGTAACAGTGAAATATGTAGCTGTCAAGATAAAAATGAGATTTTAACGTTACATTGATTAGATTTATTATAGATAATGCCTCTCGTCTCCAGATATATTATGTAATTAAACTTTATTGTTACTACTTATTTACAGATACAAGATATGGAGGCAAATGATAAATAGTTTTTAACTACCGATATTCATATATTAATAATTTAATGTTTTAGGGGTGGTTATATAATTAAACCAAGAGCTATTGAGTTCTGGCAAGGCCAGTCAGATCGTCTACATGATCGCATCAAGTTCAGAAAACTTAAAGATGGAGAAACAGTGGATGGAAAATTATTACACCAAGGGGAAGATGGCTGGGTTTATGAAAGATTATCTCCTTAACAATTTTATTAGATTTGACGTTATACTGGATGTGTGTAGTGAAAAATAATACCCATGTTTTCAAATATAAAATAACCGATCATATATTATGTACACCTATATGGTTACAATAATTTTAATTAATATATATGGCCAGTGCAGGCTAGAATACCAGAAAGTGATTTGGAGACCTTTTGTCATTAAATAAATAATATTATGTATAGGCAACACTCAATGAAAAAAAACCACTGGTTAAAAAATAAGAAAGATTAAATCAAGACTGGCTTCAAAGGACTTGTTTCCAAGGCCATAAACCATTTTAACAAAAAAAAAACCACTGGTTTCATTATTTTCATCATAAAACCCAATATTATTTTTTTCACACTATAATCAAAATACCCAGTATATCATTTTATTTAAAAAATATGATTTAAAATCTTTATTAATACTTTTTATTATTTTTTGTTATGTATATAAATAGGTATCAATGTAAATCATAATAATAAAAATATATTATGTGTTTAAAGTATATTTTTTGTTACTTTTAAAATTTCTCTCTGAATGCCACTGACAGTTTTCCAACAAACTTCTATATTAAATATGTCATTTTGTCTTAAACAAGATTTAAATTGACTAACACCGCCACCTACACCAAAATAATGTGTTTTTGCTGCAATATATGCTACACCATTGTCATTTAATTTGTGAATTAAAATATCTATTATTTTTCTGTAATTATTTTCATTGTATATAGTTTCTGATGTCAATATAAAGTCATAATTCACTTTTTCATCAAGCAGTTTATTAAAAGATTTCCAATCACCAGAGTAAAATTTGCACTTCTCTGCTTCTAAAGATATGTTTTCTTTATCCTTTATATTTAATAATACATTAGGGATGGTTGCATTTTCAAGTACTTCTTTATTCTGTAATGATAAAAAATCCTTGATATTTTTTTCAAATATTATTATTGATTATATGAGGATTTTAAAACTACATATTAAGGTAAATGCATACATACATAATCTTGGAATGTAACATTACTGCCATTGATAAAGGCATAAATACCAAGTAGGCCTGCTCCACATCCTAAATCTAACACATTGGCTTGTTTCCAAGAACTGTCTTCAATTTTATTCATGAGATATTTTAATAAATCAGAAGTACATTCCCAAATCTTTAAACCACCTAAAATAAAATGTGAAATTCATAAATAAAAAAAAAGAATTATTTACATAAATAATATCTTAAAGACCTACGGTCTTATTCATAAAAAATCCTTAAAACACTCTTAAAGAGCTCAATAGTTAAAACGTTCAATAAGGCTATTGGCTCGATAACTTTTTTGTTATTCATAAACCTCCAATAAAGCTCCTATAACTATTTGACGTTTATTAGCTGAATTAGTGATGTGTTGATAGAAAAAAATAATTGATTGTCAAGAAAGTTGGCAGAATCGCGGAAAACCAAGACCATAAAAGTAAAAAAAAAAACGTTTTTGACACCTCTAATGAAATAATTAAAATAAGGTTTGGCGCACACTGATAGAAAATTTAGTCACACTAGCTGTGCCCCGCGGTTTCAGCCGTCATTTAATTTAAAATAATTTGTATCAAAAATATAATACAGCTTTGTTTATCGCGTATGTTGCATCTCTCTATATCTGTACCTGTGTGATTTTTTATGATTGCATCTCTGTATGATAATATGTAACTGGCAAGTCGCAATACTTGTTTCACATACAACAACAAAAACTGTCAAGTGACCTAGTCATGTTTCCGTTTTAGTCTGTGGGTTCACCGGTTGGTTGGTACCGGGACTACTGCATAGATTTATTGTTGAGGTGGTAGTATCCTTTCATGGTGCGGTTACGAAATAAGCGACTAAATTTATGATAAAGCAGAGAGGATATTAAAATAGACTCGTAATGTAAACTTCTTTGATTTTGTTTTTCTTTCTTTTTGATTCTTTGACATTTTGTAACCGCATCATTTAGCCAGCATAGTGGGAGCGATCAATAATGTAAAACGACAATGTACTTATCGATCCATTTATGGACTTTGTAGGTCTGCTTACCATCCGGTAGATACAAAATCACATGTCGTGTAATAAATAAATAAAAAACAGATGTGAAGGCAGTCGGCACCGCCATTCAATTTTTGTAGTTTGAAGCGGCACAACTTTGTCTTTTTTGACAAATTACCACGGTGAAACAAGATTAAATGTTAATATTTTTTTGTTACAAATTTCTGTCAGTGTGCGCCCAACCTAATTTGGTTCAAGTCCATTCGAGTTGTAAAATTTTGAGAATTTGTTGATCGGAAGCCGACTGGGCATTATTATTTTTATTTGTAATATAATTTTATGAAGTAATAGAAGTCATTTAATAAAATTTTAAACCAAAAAATAAAATATGTATAAAAAGTGAGGTTAAAATAGGTTTATAGTGGGCTCCTGCCTTCAATAAAGTTATGGAGCTGTTATTTGACGTTTATCACTATTAGAGGTTTATTGAGCGTTTATGAATAACATTTTGAGGTGTTTTGCTATTGAGATGTTATAAAGCATCAATAAAGGCTTCGTAAGTTTTTATGAATAAGACCGCTAGTGAATAAATACTAACTATAATATAATTTTTTCTTAAACTTAATTTTAGAATAGGCAAGGTAAAAATATTAATTTCAAATTATTTTTACCTGTCAAAAAGTAATTTAGGTAATTTCAAAAGCTCATATTGACATGCTGTAGTTAAGTTTGATTTAGGTGAATAAACTAGTCTATGATGTTGAAACAAGATCTCAGCCATGTCTTATCCAGGAACAACCTGTTTATTGGAAAAACAATCCAAACACTCGCTCAGTGTGTGGCAACTGGTTAAGAAGTGGTAAGTTTATGGTTTTGTATATACAATATTTACACATTAAAAAAATATATTGTATTAATGAAATTATTATATTCAAAACAATAATCATGACATTGCTTATCTGATTATTTTTCAAATAATAATAAGGTCTTAGATTTCCACAAGGGGGGTCTTGTTGGGAGTATTATAAGTATTGCATTGAGAACCTTACAGTCCTACTACACCTTGTGGTTGTGGATAGAGTTGGTTTTAGGATGGGAGGTGATGTTACAAGGGTTTGAATTGCTGTATGTCAGTTGTGGTTTATTTGATTTGCTGGATTGCATTATCACTAAGTATATAAGCTGGTTTGATACGATCAACTGAGACTGATTGGTTTCCAATAGATAGATTATAATACTCAGGCGGTCCTGTGTGTTTTATTTTTATTTATAAGATTATTTAATTCTGATGTATTATTTAGATATTGTCATGCTAATAATAGAAATTTCTTTAAAATACCTTCATATTTTCCAGGTATTAAATCGCTATGATTACTTTCTGCGAATTGAGCATCACCTTGTATACTTTTTATAACCTCATGTATCGTAACATGTTGTATTTCCAATACCCCACAAGTAAATATCTTGGCATGATGAGATAAATCATTAATATTGTACTTTGATACAAAGTCTGATGGTATTTGCTCACATGTAATCCAATTTGTGTGATCAATTTCAGCTTGGTCTGAAATGTATAATTTATAACTATTATTTATTACCTATTATAAGTAATTTATTAAACTTTATACGATACCTTTTGGAAACTCGTTATCCGAAAAATTAAACCTAAACGAGGACATGTTAATCATGAAAAATCCTGAATCGGTTATAATATAATAAAATATAGCACTAAAATTTTATAATTTTAAACGCACTCAAACGTACTGACAAACATATAGGTACATATATTATTAATCTATGAAATAAACGTATGTATGTCGTATGATAGGGATGGTATGTAGTCGCCACAGACTGTTATTTTTTTATTTTATTAATATATTTTAATAATCGATGGGCGACCCGAGTCAAATAACTCGGTTGACCCGGGTTACGGGTTACTTCTCCAACCCGTCGACTCGAGTTAGTTTCCTCCTAACCCGAGTTTACTCGGTAGGTACGCAAAAAGAGCGGGTTCGTTAAACTCGGAATAAATAAAACATACCACTTTATATATTAAAATGTTGATTGTTATGTTAGTTTTTTCATTAAAATCCTGAACATTATTTGTCATTCTTAGATACAAACATAGAAAATTAGTTTTGATATGATTAAATTTAATAAGTAGCGCATGTACTTACTTATTAAACTTAAATTATTCAAATCAAAATAACTTCTTTATTTGTGTTCAAAATAAAATGTAACTCTTCTAATAAAAATACGAAATGTTATGAAATTAAATAATCGGTTCATTCAAATTTTCACCGAACTACACTATTTTATAGGCCTACCTACAGCATCGTCGATGCAACTCGACGAGTCAATCTGCGTAACGTAAGCATTCTTCTAAACTCGGTTGACACGACTCGTTCCATTACTAAACCAAACTATGAACTTATTTTGGATACAGCTTCGTCGAAGCGAGTCAACTCGAGTTGCGACCCGGGTAAGCATTTTTGAGTTGAAAAATTTACGACTCGTCCATCACTAGTGAAGTCTGTCCATATAAAGTAACCACAGAGGAGCGATGACCGATTATTACTAAAACTAATCGAATTAGTCGATTGTTTAGTAATAATAGTAGCGATTGATTTATTATCGAAATGCACCGACACAGTTATAGCGATTGGTTATATGATCGAAGGCCGAACTATACTAAATCTCAGCTGACGTCATGACGGCGCTCGAGTGATAGGCATGCAGTGCATAAAAGCAGCAAATAGCAGGACTTGTCCGGCCTTCCGCCGCGAGGCCAGAAAGGCCCCTCCAGCCCCCAAATCAGTGACAGCCTGTGCGTCACTCCCAAAAACAAGGGAGATGCCCCAACCAGCCCAGTCAACCCAACAAAAAAGGCAGGGGCAACAAGCCACAATGCACCCATCAATTCACCAAACTCAATATATATATGGATATAGCTCATTTATCGAGGCTATTAGGCTTCATAACATCAGGCTGCGATTAATAGGAGCGGAGTAACAAAGAAAAATGTTGTAAAAACGGGGACAAAAAAAAACCTTTAGAGAGCGTATGTTGTTACAGTTACGCAGACGAAGTTGCGCGGATCAGCTAGTATTATATATTTTCGCCAGAATATTCTTGGGAATATGAATGTGAGGTACCCGAGTAACGCTCACGATAAGAAACTGAATGTGTTCTAAATTCTTGATACGGATATATAAAGAGGTGCCCAGTCCTAAAATCTTTTTAATTAATTACTTTAAACTTCTTTCGACTCATATAATGTGGCGCTGTTTACAAAAAAATATTTGTTTTTTTTTCGGATTTGAAAAATTGTTTTCGATTTATATGACGACTGATATCCAATGTAATATTCGATACGATTTCACCGTATAACATCCCTAATTCCCTACTTCATCAGTCAGTCATTTTTTTCTTTATTTCTGTCCGTTGGCTAAATAAAAAGACTAAATTGTTAGTAATTATAATCCTAATTTTCATAACAAATTTGTGTGAATATCATTTTGCAACAAAGGCTCTCAGAAATCGCAAAATTGTTTAAAAGTAAAATGGCTGACGTCGCCAAAAAGGTAAATAAAGTATGTTCAAAAATGCCGACTATTTTTAATATTATAAAGACTAATTTAAGATAAACGTTAACTCTATATAATTAATAATTCTTTGCTGCATATAAAAATTTATAAAATCCTATTTATAATATATTTATTGTAACCACTCATGCTTTTTTCAAATATAACCTCACTTTTTATCATGGATGGAGGTCCCCACTCTAACCGTTCAGACACATTTTAATATGTGCATTTAATAATAGATGTTAAAATATAAAATAAATTGTGTGCACACATATATATATATATATATATATTGTCGACTTGCAGGTTCAAGAGTATAAAGATTTGCTTAAAGCTAAAGCAGAGCATTTGATAATAAAAGGATTTCCTGAGAAAATAGTAAAATTAAATGAGTTACTGGAAACCTCTAATTTTCAAAATCGTGATTTTGCTGATGTTCATCAGGTATGTACAAAATTATCATATGCTGTAATTTGTATTTAAAGAATGCTCCAAAGTTTAATTAATTATAACTTGATTTGTGACAATTAAAGTGCTCAGCAAAACAGCTAAATATCTGTATACAGTTGTTATTGAGTTTTGAACTTGCCTATGCACTAATGCCACAAGGAAACCAACCGTAACATGGTTTTGATCAAATACTAAAGATTTTCTAGATAGTTCACTACAATGTTAGTACTGCATAATTTTTCAATTAAGTATTCCCATTATATTTAACAATGCTCGCCTTGCAAACAAAAAAGAAAAAATCTCATTGACAAGTGATAGAATTTAAAGGCTGTCCCAAAAATCAATGTCAAGCCTAAAACGGTTGATAGGCCAGGTGGTGACAGTTATCAGAAAAATAATTTAAAAAATCCATGTTAAGTGCTTTTCAAATTATTGACATTAAAAAAAATTGAGAAAATTGTCACCCTGTGATGTACTTTTAAGTACTGTGACTACAAATCTTTACTTTTCATATTTTTTTGTGAGTGGTAACCCTCTATAACCCTTCTGTAAATTACAGTCTAAAATTAAAACACAACTACCTCAGTTTTAAAGAAAATATAACTTTTTTGCCCCACCATGTACTAAAAATTATTACATAGCCCAATTTTATCTGACTGTACTGAAAAAAAAAAGTACTATGCTATTTCGGCAAGTGACTTTAAAAGATGGTGTATTCCATAAAGGTATAATACTAGCTAGATTATATATTAAATAAGACAATTTTTTTAAAGAAACCCGATATTATGCTAGTTCTTTTTACTTAGTTAAAATGCTTTTATTGCACTTAAGGCTTTCTCTAAGTCCCTAATTTTCAGGTACAAATACCTGGGGTATGTCAGATAGTGACGCCACTTTTACCAAGATGAGTGAGACGGATAGATACACCACTTAGGCCAGTGTGGGTGAAACGGATAGTGACCCACAGGCACAATATGCAATAATGCAGCGTACGTTACGCTCCTTCGTTTACTCCGTCTTTACGCGCATCTTTCTGTATTTGTGTTAATTTTGTGCTTACAGCTTACGGCTTTGTGTATTGGACTCGATTACCTTGTGAATTGGATTTGTTATCTGACCGTTTCTGACGACTCTGGTTTTCTTCTGGACTAAACTGGTCGCGTGATTGTAAAGTGTGATTGCCACCATGCCATCTTGGTACACTGTTTAAGAGTATGCAAACATGCACCTCATTTATAGGGAATGCAGATGCAATGCAAGTGCTACAGCTAAACTTTATTGAGAGAGATGTCCAAGTGCTGAGCGTTATCCGGATCATTAAGTGTTTGTGAATATTTACCAGTCACTCTTAGAGCGTTGATTTCTACATCAAATAGCTAGTGAGGGAAGACCCCTCATGCACTACGAGGACACAGTTCTACAAGAAGTCGCACAAGATCCAAGTACCTCAGTACGTGTTATTGAAGTAAGGACAGGAGTGCCCAAAAGTACCGCTCACCGAATTTTAAAGGAAAACTGGCTCCACAAGACATTGTACAACAAGTACAATGTCTTTTACCTCGGGATTACCCTGAAAGAGTTGCATTTTGTCAAACAACGTTGCAAAAGCACAGGGAAGATCCTCGATTCTTGGACAAAATCATATGGTCCGATGAATCGACATTCAAAAAGGATGGATTCATAATCCTCCACAATTTACATGAGTGGCATGGGGAAAATCCACATTTGATGCGAGAGGACAGATCGCAGTATCGTTTTAAAGTGAACATGTGGACCTGCATTGCAAACGGAAAAATTATTGGACTGTTTGAGCTCCCGGAGAACTTAACCCGCGATGTCTATTTGAACTTTTTACAAAACAACCTACCATACTTATTAGAAGAAGTGCCATTCAGCATTTACGGAACCAAACATGTGGTTCCAACAAGATGGCTGCCCAGTGCATTATGCTCGGCCAGTCAGGGAATTTTTGAATTAAGAATACCCCTATAGGTGGATAGGGCGGTCTGGATCAATTTCATGGCCAGCCCGTTCACCTGATTTAAATCCGTTGGATTTTTTTTCTGGGCGGTAAATGAAAAAGTTTACTCGAAACCAACTCAAGACATAGTCGAGCTGCGCCAAAAAATTGCCGTTGAAGTATACTGAAGGATACGCTCGATTAATAAAATGATCATTTTTAAGAAATTGTAGGGCCTGCATTGTAGCTGAAGGCAAACAATTTGAGCATTTGCTATAAGTTGAATAAACTTTTAATATCAATTATTGCATTTTATTTAAAACTTTAACCAACAATTTTGTCACAGTTTTTTTTTTGCCTGGTAGTGTTTCTTTATTAATTATTTTCCATCTCAATCAAACTTGTACCTTAGCATTATGGACATAAGAAAGCTCAAAGGATTAGAAGCATTTTAACTAAGTAAAAAAATTTTTTTTTCTGTTATTTAATAAATAATCCAGCTAGTATTATACCTTTTTGAAATACACCTGACTAAATACACCATCTTTTAAAGTCACTTGCCGAAATAGCATAGTACTTTTTTTTCAGTACAGTCAGTTAAAGTTGGGCGAGGTAATCATTTTTAGTACTAGGTGGGGCAAAAAAGTGATATTTTCTTTAAAACTGAGGCAGTAGTGTTTTATTTTAGACTGTAGTTTATAAAAGGGTTATTAAGGGTTACACCACTCACAAAAAAAAAAAAAGTAAAGATTTGTAGTCACAGTACTTCACTCATCATAGGGTGACAATTTTCTAAATTTTTTTTTAATGTCAATATTTTGAAAAGTACTGAACTTATTTTTTTTTATTATATTCCTGATAACTATCAACCGTTTTCGGCTTGACGTTGTATTTTGGGATAGTGTGTATAATAAGGAAGTCGCCTTAATCAATACAATGTTGTTTAACTAAATTATTGGTCCCTCCCAAAATCAGGTGGCAATGAAGATAAGTTTTCATTATGAAATATCTCTGCTGCTCTGCTCTATCATCAGACTAAACAAAAAAAAATGCAGTAGTCTACTGAAAATTTATCACCCACAGATTGAAAACATAACAATGAAGTCAGTAATTAAGTTCACTCTAGTTATTTTAACACTGCTTTGGTGAATGTTTTTAAATTTTTTCTCAGTTCAAAAGTAACTATTATGTAATACCTATTAATTAAAAAGTCGTCTAAAAGACCAAAAAACTTTAATTATAATAAACTTTTTTACTCCAGCAAATCATGTGCCTGAATAACTTATTTATATTGCACATTGTACACTATCTATACTGTCATAATACAGTTAAATGACTTATAAATAATAATAAAAAATTGCAGGATTTAAACATTCCAATACCGCCTCCAACAACTTCAGCCACTGAGCCTGGAGCTAAGCGTCCTCGTGTGGAGCCTTCAGATACATCTAACTGTACCATTGAAGGCACTCGAGTATATGTGTTACCAAATGGCACAGTTCCGTGTAATAAACCTCTTAGTGACCTTATATTTTTGGTTAAACCACACATTAGAGAGCTGGTGGAAGATTCCAATTTGGTAAGTTTGGACTCTTGGCTATGATACAATTTATTACATTTCCAATAATATTTATACATTTGTTATAAACTTCTGTGGTCTAGTGGTTTCACCTTTCATATTATATTTGGAGATTGTGGATTAAATTCCCACTTAGGGCAAGGAAATAATAGTATGTTTTACTGTACAGTTTGACATGGTCTGGGTGTTTCTAAAATTTAATTAATATGTATTAGTGTTGTGGATTTTGGTACACATAGTACAAGCTTAGAGATTAGTTTGTGAACAGGTCAATGCGTGTGAAATGTCTTATATATTATTATTATTAATAACAAATAAAATTTTAGTAATGAGCATGTTGAAATTAAAAATGACTAATCTAAAGATTTTGTTATATCCATACAACAAAATAGATTTTAGTCCATTTTGTTTTTACTGCTAATTTTATTATAACACATATATTGGCAATTTACCTTAAAATATTTAATCACATTTTAGGCAAACAAGATTTGTTAAACCCAATGCATATTAATTAATATATCTAAAACTTTTCAGTTAAAAATGTGGATATCATTTATGATTCCCAAAATAGAAGATGGTAATAACTTTGGTGTCTCAATACAAGAGGATACACTTGCAGAGATTCAGTCTGTGGAATCTGAAGCAGCAGCATTCTTTGACCAGATTTCACGATACTTTATTTCCAGAGCTAAAATTGTTTCCAAGGTTGCAAAATACCCACATATTGATGATTATAGGAGAGCCGTAAGGGTAAGTTTATTAAGTATTATTTTAGTTACAAAAGCCCTATATGCCCTCATAGTTAAATATCAATGAAAACCGGCCAAGTGACTTAGTCATTAGTCAGGTTCTACCTGCTGAATAACTAAATTGCTGGATGCAATGGGTCATTATTCGCACCAACATGATAAAGTTCTAGAAATTATTTGTGAAGCTGTAAGTCTCAGTATTGCTAGAGCCCGAAAAGGATTATGAAGAAAGTAAACAATTCTCAATCCTGGACAAAGCACAAGACTGGAAAATATTCATGGATACATTCAAAATACATTACAAGATTCCAGACAAACTAGCAGTTTAGACAAACTAGCAGACTCAATGAGTTTTTATGGTAAGGCCATAAGTCCAAATTAATGGTATTTCATTTTTACATATTATTTAATCAAAGATGTTCATGTGTCCTTATTCAAAATAGCGTGCATTCTTTTAAATGTTCGTCGATTGCTTGTTTTTTTATAATAGCAGTAGGTAGTCAGTAATTATGTCATTTGGCTGTGACGCGTGTAACCTACTTTTTAGGTATTTGATTGCAGTTTGAGCATAACTTAATTTATTCATATTGTAATTAAGTTTAAACTGCTGATACCAATTTAATGTAACATTAATATATTTTTACATTTCCATGTAAACTGAATTTTGTGAATTCTTATTATTATTAAATAATAGGCGAGCAGCGTATTGCTGATATGCCTATATCAAGCACTGGTGTATAGTTCTTAATTTTTTTTATTTATTGTCTAATTTGTTAGTTAATAGCCACCTGTCCTGTATTATATTCTTATGGAAATACATTTCTTTAACCCTAATTTTGCATGTTTTGACAAAAAAAAACTTTGTCAAACCTTGGACCAAAGTATTTCCTATGATCACGACACAACCAAAATAGCAGGGGCTTTATGGGGGAGAAAATTTAGGTGAGGCGACATGTAACGCGTCGCCTCAGTCAAAAACGTATGGATTTTGACAGTAGGACTATAGGCGTGAGGTTCACAGTCACCAAGAATATGGAACTCTTATCGACTGAAGGCGAGGCGATATGTCATCTCGCCTGTATTTTCTCTAAGAGCCCCGCACTTGTCTTATATTCTTGATGTAGGAAGGAACTCATTTTGCTGCTTGCTTTTTATTTCAGTATTTTTATTGCATATACCATCTTAGTGTAGGATATATAGTTTTCTATGTTTATGCTAAGGGGAAATTAACTCTAATTTCTTGCTTACGACATGCATGTCGGCTACATGATGTATTAAAATAAAATTGACAGTTCCATTCAAATAGTTGAAGCGAAATGCATGTCGAAAACGCGAGAGCTGCTCCTCTGACTATGAAATTTAAAAATTTCCAAAATTTCAGCCAGAACAGGAACCTCATCTGCTTTCTTTATAAGAGAGAGAGAGAGACAATGTTCTTAGCTATCCATGGCTTCACCGTGTGGGTACCGGGTCCATCGCGTAGTTGGAAGGCAGGGGAATGAACTGCAGCATTCCCGGACTTGCGACCGCGAAGGTTTGAAGGCATTTAGAACTCTCACCTGCACTGTGTTCACTACCATCTCTACTCAACCAAATACTATATGATCCTGTTAGCGCCATCTTGGAAACACGCTCCATAAAAGTTCCGACGGCTGATTGAATCAAAAAAACTTTGCTGGAATTCCTCTTGCACCAATTTCCACTGAATAAAGTTCAGTTTTAAATCTGTTTCTAGTAATTTCGTTTCTTAGATCAAAATATTAGCTTGACTTGATACAACATCTTCTTAGGAATTGTTTCCCACGGAACGGTGAGTTCTATAAGTATTACTTTCTTCAAGTACCAAGAGTACACCAGTATGTCTGGTCTATAGGCTGAAACTGCTAGTTTGTCTGGAAATTTTTTTTTAAGGTGTTTTGAATGTATCCATGAATATGTGCTTTGTCCAGGATTGAGAAAGGTTTACTTTGAGTTTTCTTGAGTTGTCCCTGCTTTACAAAAGTAGTTAGTCTTTCATTTGTTGATAGTCCTTTTCAGGCTCTAGCAATACTGGGACTTACAGCTTCACAAATAATTTCTAGAACTTTATCATGTTGGTGCAAATAATGGCCTTTTTCAGTCTGACAGTCCCTGCAGCAACACCGCACAATAAAATAAAATAAATAAATACCATCACGGGTGCCAATTTGGCTCCCGAGAACCGTTTAAACGGCCTCAGGGTCCCAGCGGAGGGATTAACCCATCCTCATTTCGCCGATGGTATTCGGAGGCACCACCTAACAAGTGGCGAGCTTGTTGCGGTGTTTATGATGAAATAGCCTCGTTGTATAAAGCGGTCACCCATCCCAGGCCGGTCTTATTGTCATCTGCTTAACCTTGCTATCAGTTGCGCAGTAACTTAACCACTAGGCTGGTGCCGCTTTTTTTGTAGGACCGCACAATATACATGTCTTATCTGTTGCTTTCCCCCATCTTACCAGATTACTCTGGTCAGGTAAGGACATGTAGTCTTGATATAACTCCGAGACTATTTTTAATTTTGTAATAGAATGTGCAGAATATGCATAATTTGTAAATTCATGATGTTTATATCCAATGAAAACATGTTTTAAAATAGTTGATATCTGATAAAGAATACCCGATCACAAATGTAATTATCTGTAGTGGCATAGCATTGTGGGACCCACTTTGGGGGTGACTGAATAAGGGTCAGAAAGGTTTTTGCTAATTCTCACTGAGAATTGTCTGTTAGTTAGCAATTGTTTTATACATATATTTTAGGTATGAAAGCAAAGTTTTTGCAGGCGATAGATAAATGCTTGAATGCAATAAATCAATTTAAAGCTATCTACACTGGAAGCAGTGTTGCCAGTATGGTTTTAGGTAGCATTTAAAAAAGTAAGGTTTTCATATGAAGGTACTGTTTTAAAAAATCTAGGTTTGTAGGCCTTATTCATAAAAACTTATTGAGGCCTTGAAGAACACTTTAGTTATAGGAGGTTTTCTCCATTTTCCGCATAATCATTTTTGTTGCTTATAAAAAGATATAAAACCTTCCATAACTAAAGTTTTTTTTCAAGGACTCAATAAGTTTTATTGAATACCGGTGTTAATGGATTTTGCCACATTTATACATAACTTTTTTACAAAAAAATATTATGCAATTCTGTATAATGAAAATTAATTGTTCAATTATACAGAATTACAGCTAAGAAAAAATATTGGATCAATATGGAAATAGTACGTAAAAGGTACTGTCAGAGCTGAGGTATGACTAAAGTATGGACGAGTGACATATAGTTCGGAAAACTGTACTTTTTAGTACCGTCTGGCAAGGCTGACTGGGAGTGTGAATAGCTTTAAATTGATTCCACAATTCAGAAACTTATATTTCCCACCTGCCCCCCAAAGGATGTTTTAAGTTATGTTGTCATTATTGTTATTATTTGTTTCAGGAAATGGATGAGAAAGAATATCTGTCTCTATGGTTGGTGCTGTGTGAGATAAGAAACCGCTATTGTTCCTTACATGATATAGTAATCAAGAACTTGGAGAAAATTAAGAAGCCACGCTCTTCTAATGCTGAATCCCTATATTAATTGCCATTACATATACATTACTTAAATACATTGTCATTTAAAAATACATATTGAGGAGGTGAAAGCAGCAATATAATTATAAACAATTAAATAAAAACCTATTCAAAGTAAGAATCTCCGCCTAAAAAGCTCAACTATAAAAATGAAAAAAAAAAATGTAAAACTAGTTTTTACATTTGTAATACAAAATTATTATATATTATGTGGGTGTTTAAGATAATATTTATATTGCACAATCATTTGTCTCAGTTCTAAATGGTTGGATATTTAAAGCTATCATGGTCAAAGTGATGACCATTGCAGATGCTGCCTCCTCATTACATTTCACATTTTGTCCCACTGCAGCAGTTAAGCTTTTAAAGCACTGTTCTTATATCAGTTTTGGCAGGACACTCTTCACTGTTGGAACCTTCTGAAACGCTAATCAAGGGTCTACAAACAGCTATGAAAACTGCACTAATGTCTGATAAAGACTAAATACTGCTGCTGTGTGAACTTACGTAATACATACGATAGCCTAATGATTAATTTATTTAGGGTAAGTTATTAATTATTCAATATATTGTATATTGTGACACACTGCAGCCTTAAAATTCTTGCAATTTTATTATTCTTGTGCCTTTTCCTTTATTAAGGCTGATTCAGACAAGGCCTGTGTGCATTTATGCTATATTTAACCGGGTCATATTTGTCTAGGCCTCGTTTGGATGGGTCAGGCTTGCTTAAGATCAAAGGCCCTTTGACAGAAATAACAAGAGACCTACGACCTTTCGTACAATTTAATATCAACAGTCCGTTTTATAACCGCATCCTAAAAGGACATTACTGTCTCGACAATAAATTTGCTTGAGCCTCATAGAAAACCTAAGTTTAAAAACGAGTATTTAAACAGTAATATAGAAATATCTTACACTTTTCAAAGTTTGTTTTCTTATTTAATAGTGGTTATTAATCTGATTTTCTATGTGGCTAAAGAGATAAGTTGTAATTTAAAAAATATAAATTTTGTCTACTAGAAAAGAAAATGTTTAAAGATATTTTATTAGAAATATGCAATTTTTTATAGTGAAATAATGATTTCTTAAAAACATTAAGCACCTAGAGAGCTTGCATTAAAAAATATATATATTCATATCCTTTAACAACTTCATCAATGTTGCCTATTTCACTATCAAACATTTATCACATATTTCATGGCTATTATTGAAATGATATTTATTTTCTAATGGCAATAACAATTTATAAAACGCATTATGTAAATGTAAAAAACATTTATTACCACATAAAATTACACTAACATAAAATCAAACTCATTTTCTAAATAAAAAAAAAAAAAATTAATAATAATAACTTGGTTATGACTGCAGTTATTATTTTATTAAAAAGTACATTTTTGATTAGTTAGGACAGAAATAGACTAAATGAGCCAATTGATTAGTACCTATACGAAGGAGTAGAGTGTACTTCGACGTAAGTATTACCAGACGTGATTTAAGTTAATGAATTGGGTATCAAAACAATATTATATATTTCCACAAAATTTTTACTTTGATACCCAATAAAATTCATTTAGTACCACAAGATATTATTATGGCTGCAGTGCGAATAATGTTTTAACCAATTCAATTGATGCATAGCATATATGCAAGCTAAAGTACGGTCGCCGAGAAGAAATAATTTCGGACATTGACTAGCTCGGCAGTGTATTTGTTAGCAAGATAAATAATTAGTGGTACGAAATTGATTCTGTTTCGCGACCGTACTTAATTTGATTATCCTTGACTATTGACATATAAAGTGCCACAAGCTTATCTTTAGCGATCACTTTAGGAACTAACGACAGACGTACGTCTAGTATTACAAACTTGTAATCTTTTTTAGCTGGTAATTGTATTTAATAACTTTCGATTGTACATTAACTTATTTTTGTTTAATTTTTAGTTAATGTTATGGGCAAACGAAAGAAGTTTAAAAACAATGACCGAGATAAATATTATTTTAATGCTACGACAAACAATAGTGGTGAAATACTAGAAGTGTGACTGCATAATTTGTATTGGGAACATAAGAAACGTGTTCTTAAATAAACTGTCGCAACTTGAGTCATCAAATTTGTAACAATTTCTATCCATTTACCAAATCCTAATATTTGTACTTATGTAAAAAAAATATGATAAATTCAGCATTTAACTTCTGCTTACAACGAATTTATGCAGACCCTAATCAAGTATTAACTGAAGAGTATATAATAATTTTCTGCAATTCAATAGTAATAAATTGTAAAGAAATAAATACATTTTAACAATACAGTAGCTGAAATTTTGGTTTCTTTAATTTGCTGTACAGTTTAAATTGTTCGAATCCACAAATAGGACTTGTTTATTTGTACTGTCGAGAAAAATAAAGCGATCCTAATATTGGTGAATCCCTACAATATAAACCGTACAGTAAGAACAAAAAGACATGTTAAAGCTAGAGTATCTACGCGAGATTCGTTTTCATATACAGATATTTTTGTGGTACTGAATATATTGTCGAAATATAATCCCAAAAGTTTTGAATGCTGAGATTTTACTTTATATTTTGTGTTAATATGAATTTTGTTTCCACAATTTAATTATTTTTGTTCGCTAATTAATTAGCTTTTAAAGTAATTGAATTAATCTCACCAAGAGTAGGTATTACGTGCTGTAAACCTATTATAATAATGTACAGAGAACATGTAAAAAAATTGAATACATTTCAATATAAATTTACTTATAAAGAAACATAGTTTTTATTTATTCAATCACTTTATCGCACCATAAACAAAAGTTATGTACCTACAAAGGCGAATTTTATGCCTTAGGCATTATATATCAGCTAACCAATAGTTGTAATAGAGAAAACCCGATATAACGTATAACCTAACCCATGTTTAAATGTGTTTTATTACTTTTCTATGTCAAATGTAGGTATCAGGAAAAAAAACAGCTTAAATATCCCAATGGCCACATTCTGAGGCTCTATCGTATATTAAACCACATCATAAATCCAAACAAATACTTTAATCTTACAAATGAAATTACTAGAAACTGTTTTAAAACTCAACTTTATGCAGTGGAAGTCGGTGCAAGAGGAATTCCAGCAAAGTCTGCATCGTCTATTGAAGGATCTTGGCCTTCCAAGGTCGGCAGTCGGTTCTTTTATGGAGCGTATGGGCGTAGCCAGGGGGGGGTTGGGGGTTTAACCCCCCCGAAATGTTTGGATATAGATAAATCTGTATGGGGGAGCAGGGGCCGAGGTAGTGGTATGTTTGTAGGTTGAAAATCCCCCCCCCCCATATATGTTATTAGTTTTTGCATTGTCAAGTAGATACTATATTTATGAAGAAGACACCCATTCAGACACTACATACTTATGACGATGACTTTTATTCTTTTCTTAAGAAATTGGAACGAAAAAAAATTTTACGAGGCTGAAACCCCCCTGATATTAAATCCTGGCTACGCCCATGATGGGTCGTGTTTCCAAGATGGCGCTAACAGGATCATATAATATTTGGTTAAGTAGAGAGGGTAGTAAACTATAGTAAATTAACTGTGTGTAATTTGGTATAAAAATACGATGTTATAATATTGTTAATTATATTCGAAGTGTCATAAAAACATACTTGACGTATTTAATTATTTTGACAATCTACTTTTCATTAGATATTAATTATAAATGCACAACAAATGCCACCTTAATTCAGATCTCATGAACACTTACAATAGTTACATGAAAAACAAAAGAGAAATAAACATACACAAAACACGACAGAGATAATAACATAAGGTAAAAATCATAAATAAATAAAATAAAAAAATTAAGTAATGCCTATACTTATGATACATCTCCGATGTGCAATACGTGCAAGAGGTTTAGTGAAAACATCAGCCAACATTTTCTCATCATTTTCAGCAGCTATAGCAAATAGTGTTCTTAAAGAAGAATTTCGAACAACTGGAGAAAAAGTTTCGTAATAATCGACACCAGCAACTTGAGTGAAACCCTTCGCTACTAACCTTGCTTTGTATCGATTTATAGAACCATGAGCATCCTTTTTAATTTTGTATATCCATTTCCAAGGTATACCTTTTGTTTTGGCCTATTCACGAGTATCCATGTTTTCCTATTAATTAACGACTTATACTTATCTTCCATGGCAGGGTGCCGCAATCACGCACGTTCGGCGTTGTACTACGGCAAAAGAGTGTTGGAAATCTTTTGCGGACGCCTACGAAGATAAAGGTATGGGTAGACGATTATCCCTAGAGCGGAAGTTATATAGATGGAGCCTCACCGATTTTGATAATATTGAGTTTTATATCAACGCTGTTATGTCAAACGCGCAAGACTTGGCTGATATTGGAAAAAATATTGAAGATCGAACGAAAATATAGAAGACGAACCTTTAGTCATGGCTTTGGAGAATTTAAATGTCGAAATTACCAGCGACTTAGTAAAAAGCAAATTATTAAACGAACTCTCTAAAACAAGTTCTGATATTTAACAAGCTGTTGTTCTACGCACAAAATCCAATCCAAAGCAGAAGTCTAGGAAATCCAAACCAATCGTTTGCTATGACTGCAACGAGCCTGGTCACAAACGACCTGACTCCACTGAAGAAGGAGAAGAAGGCTAAACAGGTGACTATGGAATCGAATATGTTGAGTGCTTTGAATGCCGAAGTTGATAATAATACCTGACTGGTTTATTAATTCAGGAGCCACGCGCATATGAGTTCAAGACGAGATTTATTTGAAAATTATATTCCCTGTTTGAGCGGTACGGTAACTGTGGCAAATGGTGAGAAACTGCAAAGTGAAGGTATTGGTGACATATTTATTGGTAATTGTGGTGAAACTGTCAATAAAATTAGTAACGTAGTTTTAGTACCTAATTTAAATTCAAATCTTTTATCAGTTAAAAAAACTGTAGACAATGGTTTCACAGTAGTTTTTGATAAAAATGGATTTAATTTTTATGATTCTAGTTTATATTCATGTACAGGTGATGCTATTTTACATGGTTCTTTGAATGGTGGATTGTACACTCTAGATTGTACTGTAAAATCACATCAGAGTTTTACGGCTTTTGACGTTCGTAATGACGTAACCGACTACCGACTGTGGCACAAACGATTAGGCCATCTATGCCGTATAGGAATGAGCCGTCTTAAGAATGGTCAAGCTGTAGGTTTAGATTATAGTCAGGTAGATAAAGAATCGTGTATAGCAGGTATAGAAGGTAAGCAGGCAAGACAGCCTTATAAGAAAATTCTGTATAATAAAGCTACTTCTAAACTAGAGTTAATACATTCGGATTTGTGTGGGCCGATGTCTACTACTTCCTTTCAAGGTAATAAATATATGTTATTATTTATAGATGATTTTTCTCGAATGATTTTTGCATATTTTATTTCATCAAAAAGAGGTTAGGGATAAGTTATTTTTTTTCAAAATATGGTTGAAAGAGAGACTGGAGCTAAAATAAAGATTATGAGGACTGATAATGGAACTGAATTTGTAAATAGAGAATTTTCCGATTATTTAGAGTCTGTCGGTATTCAACATCAGACAACTGTACCGTACACCGTTCTCTTGTGGACTGTACGAGTCCACAACAGAACGGTGTGTCTGAAAGGACCAACAGTTCTATAATTGAAAAGACTAGGTCAATGTTGTCTCATAGTTCTCTTCCTAAAGCATATTGGCAAGATGCTGTTAATACTGCTGTATATCTTAAAAACAGATGTCCTCATCGAGCTATCGATATTACTCCATATGAAAAGTGGTTCGGAAGTAAACCTAACTTATGTCATTTGCGAGTTTTTGGTTGTAGGGCTCTCGTACATGTTGCTTCTAGTCAAAGGAAAAAGCTTGATCCGAAAGCCACACAAAGCATTTTTGTTGGATATAGTGACCATGTAAATAGTTATTTTTTCAGAGATGTCCAATATCCACGAAAATTGGTGAAAGCAAGGGAGGTAGAATTTTTTGAAAACAAACTCTGTGACTTGAAAAATGAAGATGAATTGTTGAATATACAGCAGGCACCTGTCATACTTTCTGACAATTCTAATTTAAGTACACCTGTCATTTCATCTTTAAGTTCTATTGATAATTATCCTGATCCAACAGGTGTTGCTTCATCTTCAAATACCTGTGGCAATACTATTGATTTAACAGATGTTGTTTCTACCGATTGTATTGAACAGGAGGAAGAAAACATCGTTGAAGGTATCGTGCATAATGATGAAGAGCGTGTTGTTGTTGATCAAGTAACACATTTAATTTTCATTAGTTGAAATTTTTGCTTAAAGTGCCCTAGTTGCGGAAATTAATTAATAACTTTAAAACTAAAAGTGATAATTACACTTTTAGCATATCGTTAGAAAGGGCATGGACTGAGGATGTTTTAAAAAAATCAGAAGAACTCCAACCCTGTTAGTTTTTTTTTAAACCCCATAGAAAGTTGCCCTTAAAATTATTTCTTTACGGTACTTCAGGCCCCATAACTTTTCTTCTCCACAATTTTCTGGTGTAAAATATTTTTTTGCAGGACCCTAAGACTCTAACGATTAAAACAAGACCATTAGCAGACCGGTCCCATGGATAGATTTTGTAGTTCTTAAGATTAGCGCGTTCAAATAAACAGACAAACAAAATCTTCAGCTTAATAATATGTATAGATAATCATAACTTTTATTAGAGTTTCACACTTTTTCATTCGAATTTTGTATGAGACATCTCTTATTGTATTCAGTATAAGTATTCTAGGCGTCAAAATATGTAACGTCATTACAAGGTTAAGTCGTTGATAGTAATCTCTCCATACATTGAAATTGAACGTAACCTAAATATATTTTTTTTATATTTAAATATGAAATTTTCGACTAACCGATGACAAGAAATGTTGTCTTTCTTTTTGTTGATCTTTGTCGAGTAAATTGTGCAACCTTTTACCACATAATACAGGATCTTGGCAAGTTATTTTGAGTACTTCTCACTGCCGCTGCTTGACACAGACTGACGTATCGTTGGTGCTAAATTGATTTTTTAGCACCAATGTTTTAGTACTTAAGAAACCGGTTTTGAGGCCCGTCCTTACTATTTACGTCAATGCTAAGATGTAGATTCATAGACAGACTAATTGATAAACATACATATCGATATACAAACACCTGAGTCATATCCACATATTTATGAAAAAAAAAAACGGAAACTTAAAAATAAACTATGAAAATGAAAAATAATAGTTTGGCTAATTAAATTGGTACGCCCTTACAACGTCACATCATACTAAGTATTAGTTCAAATTCTTACCGCTAGTGGCGCTAGTTGTCACTTTATTGACAAAAAATCGTTGGGATTTTGTATGGAAGGGTCTATCTTGATATTTATATCTATGTTATATTCGAAGTGTCATAAAAACATACTTGACGTATTAAATTATTTTGACAATATACTTTTCATTAGATATGAATTATAAATGCACAACATAAACAGTTGTGCATTTATAATTCATAGGGGAGAGTTAAAAAGCGTTTAACCCTACTTCCGAGGTCAAGTCCGGGAACGCTGTAATTCATTCCTCTGCCCAATGGCGGACTTTCCTTAAGGCCGATTAGGCCCGGGCCTAGGGCGGCCAAATATCAGGGGAAATCTGCTCCAAAACCTAAGTTATATCCTGGTGAGAATATTACATGTGAAACAATTAAACAAAAGGTCCAAACAAACCTGTGGTCCAAACGCAATACTGTTTTCCGCACAGAACAATTTCACATTTCTACGCTGCAAGGACTTTTGACTTTTATTATTTCATATAGCTGTTGATGTAAAAAAAAATCTAATAATAAAATAAACAGCCAATAACCGCTTTTTAACAAATACAGTCTTTTTTTTTTCTAAATACCTACAAGTATAAATACAAACTTCTTATGTAACTTATTAAAGTTATTGCAAATAAAGCATCGTCAACCACCCAGGTAGCATTTTGACGTACCTATGACGTCAACTTAGTGTCATTCTCGCCGTAATTGACGTCATAGGGACGTCAAAATGCTACCTGAGGCTCTACCATGGGTTTTTGCAATAAAATACGTTAACGTATGTCCATCCGTTAATGTGAAGACGAAAAACGTAACGTATTGCACCCAATCGGTACCATAGGTTATCATATACGGAGTTCCGTACGTACGTGATACGATAAATACAAAAACGGGACCGGAAATAGCTTTGTCTCTATCTAACTAGAGTCCAAGACAAAGATAAAAATACTTTTGTGTCAATGTGACATTATACGGAGCAATTGATATCCGACAAAAATGAAAAGGAATGTTTAATCGTGAAATCTTAACATAATAACACGTTTTCAATTTGTCAATATTATACAATGTAAATATCGTTGATCAGGAAGGCGTGAAAAATACAAATTAAATCAAAACCAATTAATTTAATGCCGATGATAATAAAACAAGTGTACAATTTGAAAGGCTGTTGGATTTTCCTTAAAGGTTGGCAATTAATAAATGAATCACAAATCAAAATGCCGGTGGTAGAATCAAGTGTATTTTTTTGATACGCTGCCGCCCCTGGAAAGTTAATATTTATAATATCAAAATCCCGATCATAAGATTATGAACGAGTAATAAACAATTTATAATGCTGTCGGATATAATGGAATAGTGAGTATTTATTATTTATCTAGTACATTTTGACCAAAATAAAAACGTCTAAAAAATGTTTGCTTTAGTTCTAATCCAAAGATAAATTATAGTAGCTGTGACCGTGAAGTAAGAATTGAAGGCACTTTGTGATATTAACACTTCATGTAGTGTTCAGTACTTACCCTTACTACCTTACCAAATACTATGAGATACTGTCAGCGCCGTCTTGGAAACACATTCCATAAGAGTTAGGTTGAGCAAGATGTTTTAAAAGACTGCTAAAATTTTAGTAATTTCTTTAATGAGGTCATTGTATTTGTTTATATTGATGGTGTGGTACTTTGTGATGTTATTTATATATATATAGAAAGGTCAGTTTTACAAATGCGGAAATAATAAAACATACAAATATTATAATTTTGAACTTACTCTGAGAAAACAATACCTACATGTCTTTCTAAAAGCAAGGATTTTTCTTATTCTGTTGAATGATACCCTAAGTTTGTGAACAGTATTTTCATTTGACCACTATTTTGTTTTTGTCAAAGTAAAAAATGTTAAAAAAATATGTTGAATGTTTAAAAAAAATGTTTTTAGTGATTGAATTTCCTAAACATATTTGACAACCTCATACAATGCCTCTTTTTATTGTCACATTTGCAGATGAACTTTGGAAATGGAGCCCTCCACAAGTGTTTATATGAATGAAGTTGCTCATAGACACTACCACCACACCTCGCACTATACTGGATGGCAAATTAAGATGGGACACACATACACCATTATATGAAGCTAAATGATGATGGTCTAAGAGTCTAAATCTTAAATTTTTGATTGAATATCTTTGACCAATTTTACAAAAATAGATATAAATCTTTCTAATTTTATAAAGAATGGACAGCTATGTCGCTATGGAATTGGTTTTAATACTTTTATATATAGATTTAAGTATGGAATATATGTACTTAAATTTTGTTGAATAATATAAATTTGTTATTTTTTTATTATTATAGTGTTATTTTATTTTGATTTTATTTCTGTCCTATTTTCTTTAGCATTAAAATATCAAAATAATAATGGTAGGTAAATCTCTACAGGGGGCTTACCAAAGAGCCCAAATGACAATCAATTTGACGCGTGGATGGATAAAAATGTATAGGAATTTTACTCTATGGGTAGAGCCTGATCAATGAGAAACGTCAAATCCCATACATTTGGCTTTCAATTCGATTATTGATTGGCTCTTTGGTAAACCCCCAGACAATGAAGTAAATGGTATGTTTATACAGAAATTGCATACTAACCGGTATTCATAAAAACTTATTGAGTCCTTGAAGGACACTATAGTTATAGGTTTTCTCTTTTTTTAGCAACAAAAATGAATAATATACATATAATAAGATTAAACATTCTGTAATTAAAGTGTCCTTTCTTCAACGACTCAATAAGTTTTTATGAATAAGACCAATAGTCTCTTAATTTGGAAGAGACTCCATTATGTCTGTTAAGATTCTAAGTCTGTCTATATGGTAATGATTTGTTATTTGCATTAAAAAATGCAGCTGAGTATGGGGATTAATAATCAATGATTACAGGAATTGGCCATAGTCATGTTATGGCAATCTTTCATCATGCAGGGTGTTTGGTAGAAGGTTAGACAAATATAGGTGCCCAAAGTACATATTTTCAAAGTCATCATGTATATATTTTTACATGCTTCTAGTATAATAAATGTATTAATTATTGTCTAATAAATGTTCAATCTAATGAATTTTAGACCAAAATTATGACTTAAACATTTAGTAATGAGCTGTCAGTTTAATAAAATCTTAAAGAAAAAAGTTTAATTTACAACACTTATTGGTAGAGGGTTAGCCAAACTTAAGGGCTGAGTAGTTACCTACACCTATTTAGAAAATACCTAACTCTACAGTACCTATTCAGACCTTAAGTTTTGCTAGCTCTACCAACTGTTGTAAGTTTTTTTTTCTTTCTTTCAAATGGTTAGCCAAACTTAAGGGCTTCATATTTGCCTAAAGTACATCCTTTCAAATTCACCCTGTATTAAAAAAGCTAAAAAGAGAAAAAAAAAAAAATCATAATCATATAATTCTTGTCTTTTTTCATGGTGTTGTTATGAAACGGGGGATTGGGTTGACGATAAAGCAGCAAGGATATTAAAATACACTCTTAATGCAAATACGTCTAAGTCACCGCCCATTTCGTAACTGCATCATTTAGCCGACATAGCGGGAGCGATCAATATTGTTAAACAACAATGTGTTGATCGATCCCGTTCTTGGACTTTGTAGGTCTACTTACCATCAGTTAGATATACGTTAGGTTCCATGGGAAAAGTTGCTCGATTTGATCAGCAAAACCTCATATTAGCTTAAAGTACATCCTTTTAATATATATTATTCACCTGTATATAAAGGGCCCCTAAGGCCTACCAAACCCAACAGAGTCCACGTAATCCTAAAATTTATGCAGATACGGCAGACTTTTTCTAGACGCGACCACACCCCACCCTGGTGATCGGGGACTTAACGCGGAACATTCCGCGTGGGGTTCCCAACTTGTCGACCCTCTTCGACGACTCGGCGGTGAATCACGCGGCCGACGTCCTAGACATCGCCCTGGCCCAAGCCATAGTGAACCCAGTCCATGTCGAAGTGCTTTACAATATGGATTCTCAGCATCATAGTGCTGGGCAATAAGGTAGACGTCGCCGCCGCGAGAGGGCGGTACAAAACCGATTTCACCTGTTCTCTTTTATTGGTCCCCTAAACACGCCGCAAGACGTTGAGGCTGCCGCCGGACAGCTTATGGAGTTCATAATCTCGGCCAAGGAGGCACAAAGGCAAAAAATACCTAGCCCTCCCCCATCCACTCAACCCTGCTTCTGCACTCGGCTAAATAGTTCGAGCGACTGTTCCTCCGGAGGCTAAAGAGCTACGTCGAAATTCGATTCAAGCAATTTGGCTTTCGCGAGGGACACAGTACCATGCTCCAACTAGTCCGGGTGCTGCACCCGGCGAGCGATCTAAACGTAGCGCAACCACGGTTGGAGTCTTCATCGCCATCGAAAAGGCCTTAGATAGTGCCTGGCACTGCGGCCTAGGTTAAAAATTCCTCGACTCGTCTTTGCCCCCTATAGCTACGAGATTGCTAGCCTCCTTCCTTAACAACCGCCACTTCCACGTAGCCGTGGAGGGGGGTTTCAGTAGAACACACCCCATTTACACAGGCGTCCCCTAGGCAAGATGCCTTTCACTCGCACTATAAAATATCTATTTATTTCAATTGTGCCTGGTACCTCAATATATATAGATATGTATATTGAGGTGCCGGTAAGAATAGTATATGTCACATAACATATACTATTCTTACCGGCATCATCATCGTCACCTTTGTTAAAAACTCCATTTAGATCTGCTGGTGTTCTATTTGCGAAATGATGATATACTCGTAGGTACATAAGTTAAGAATAAAATACCTGGCTCTTGGTTGGGTTTTTATGATAACTGTCTAACATTTAACTATGATGTTGTTGTTTATTTATATATCTTTAGGGTAAAAAACGATTTGATACACTCCATCCATACCCATATTAATATTATAAACGCAAAAGTGAGCCCAGCTGTCTGTTTTAAGTTCACATGAATATAAGTATTGTATACTAGCTAGCTGTGCTGTAACCTAGTCATGTTTCGGTTTTAGTCAATAGGTTCACCGGTTTTCAGGCGCCTATTGCATTGATTATAAAGGGTGTCCTTTCAGAGTGCTGTTATGAAAGAGATATTAAATTGAAGATAAAGCTGCGAGAATATTAAAACTTGCAAATTCACATTTCGTAACCTCATCTTTTCGACAGTTTGATGGAAGCGATCAATGTTGTTAAACAAGAATATATTGACTTTGTATGTCTGCTTACCATCAGGTAGACACAAATTGAATGATTTTTTTCTACATATGTATGGAGCTAGTGATGACATTTACACATGAAACAAAATAACGGTTAAATGGCCACCATTGCTCTGTTGGCAGGTATGCACTCTATTGACTTTTGTTTTTAATTTTTTTAAATACAAGTTCTTAATGAGACACATTTTATATAGTATAGTTACTATACTTCAAAAAAATATAGATTATTGTAAATGGCTATAAGACAAATTTTTGCCTTATCACAAAACTTACCCCTGTTTAGTAACTGCATACTCTTTGTACTTATGTATAAGATAAAAAGGGTAAGAAAATTATAAAAAAATATTAAAATATAAATGTTTATTAACATAGCTATGCAATGCCTTCATTCTCAATAACAAATTGAGTGATTGGTTAGTAAAGTATATTATATCAATATTTCTTTATTTATAAAACTTTCAAACCTTACATTAGAATATTAAGTTTAGGTAGGTGTGCAATAAAATTATAATTACCTTAAAGTATTAGTTAATTATCATATATACCCATATGCTATACAAATACATGTATTATACACATATACATATGCAATATACTACATACCATATAGTACACATATTTATACATAAACAGTATAATGATTACTTCAACAGTTGTTGGGATTTATTTAAAAAGAGCTCACAACCATTTTCTTAAAAACAAATCTATTTGGAGCATTAGTAGGTAGTTAAACATTGTAGACGCAAATCAATGTCTTCAGGGTCTGTACATTGCATTCTATAGTGATTTATAGTTATGTCCCACAACTTGCTGATCCCGCTCATCAAATAAGTCATTTCACTCTTTATCTTTGAATTATTCCCTATGTTAAAATGTTCCTGCAAGAAAAAAATATTATTACAAATAAATTAAGCAGGGGTAGGTTAACAAGGTATATATATATTATATATATCTATAGTAGGTATACCTTGTAGATTATTCGGGCACACTTTTGTTGTAGTGCAAAACTTGGCTTAGAAAACAGACAGCACCATCAACTTTTAACTCCCCAAAAGTATTCCAATAACACTTCCTGTGGTATTTTTTATTATACACCTGCTACATTGAACCAATGTCAGATCATCATCGTGAATACCCAAAATTACCTGCAAAGAAAATATTTAAATTGAAATATTGTATAGTTAACTACTATTTTAGTAGACTTCCTAAATTATTTTAAATAATAAGAGCATAAAAAACTTTCCAGGAGTGAACCTACATTTGTTATAAATTTTCTGATTAAAATCTGTTTTCTTTTTAAAGCACATCTATGTTTTCACATATGCCATAATAATTTGCAGAGGCTTGTCTGAGTAGACCTTAAGAATTATATACTTAGAAACAAAACAGTGGGCTTGTTAGAAAAACTTGCAGCTACACACAGGGAATGTATCCGTGACTTTCATGTTTATAATAAATTAGACTATTTTACATAAAACAATTTGGTAATTCAATGTAAATGTTTTAAGGGGATAAATTGTTTTTTAACATTGAGACCAGCTTAGTATAGATAGTTATATATTAAATAATGTTTATTAATGTTAAAGCTTCAAGAATTGTATTTAAAATGTATGTAATTTAAGGAAGGGTATAAATTTACCAGCCAAAATATTCACATAACCTACAAATCCAGCAAGATTGAATTACAGTTATACTAGAATGTTTTGAGTATTTCTCCATTGATTATGTTTTTACATATTTACCTTTGATTGTAGATAGACTTGCTGTGTTCATTTTAAATCCATATTCGGTTGAAGCAAATCACAAATCTAGAAATGAGACTGAAAGTTTCTGTTTTCAATTGGATCCCCAAGTTGAATACACCAATTTCTTTAAATGTTCGTTTACTTTGTAGGCCTTTTAAATTGCCGCCACCGTTCTCCATACAAAGTGTGCCCTAGCAGACATTATTTTAGATTTTAGCACACTTCAAATGTTTTTAGCAAGTTTTTTCGAACAATAATATCAACTCAATGTTTAGAACCCACCTCACTGAAACTTTCTCACTATTTTAGTCTTCTCAATTTAAGTAATCTTAATTTTTCTGTTACTTTGTTACAGTTGTGTAGACAACAATTATATTCTCTAAACAACTGTGAAAACAAGCTCGGAGAATATAAAAATAATAATAAAAATAGTATTAAAGTATCTTGATACTCAGAAACTTTATATTATAACAAATTTTAGTCTTTTTAGCACTTTAAATCTCGTTTCACTTTGCAAATGGCCGGTGAGAGATTTACGTATCACGTAAATGTAAAAACGTGATACGTTCGCGTAAATCTGTCAAAATTGTGCGCCCATGGTACCGATTTAGGACATTTTGTATGGGAACGCATACGGAACTTAGCGGACGATAAAACGTAAGTTACGTAAAAAAAACCTATGGTACCGATTTTAGTACCTCACGTATCCGCTAGGGGCGCTGAATAAAACTCCATACAAAATTTTTACGTGAGGCAAACGTTACGTATTAAAACGTGACGTTTTTAAAACCCATGGTAGAGCCTCTGGGCATGGGCGTACCCAGGGGGGAGCTGTGGTTTGGGGGTGGAAATAGATAAATTTGTATGGGGTAGTACATGAGCGTAGCCAGAATTTGATATCCGGGGGGGGTTTAAACCTCGTAAATTTTGAAATGTTTTTGGTCCTAATTTTTTAAAAAAACGCCATCATCATCATACAATAACTTAATATGTGTTTACAGCTTCAGGATTTGTATACACGCAATACTCATGGGCAATTACAAAAATCAACGCCACCCCATGTCTACTACCCCATACAAATTTATCTATTTCCAAACATTTCTTGTGTCATGTCATAAGGCAAATTTATCTATTTTCATAGATTTGGCAGTAGGAGGATGGTGTAGGAGGATGCCCCCCCCCCCATTTTGCCTTATAATTTATTTGCTATCTATTTTTTACACTAGGTAGGTATGAAATATGTATCATGAAAAACTGAACGAATTATATAATTTCGACATGACATCGAAAAAGGTAGGTTCGCTTTTTTACCAGTTTGGGCCTATCATATATCTACATGTAAGCATGTATTACTGTGTTAAAAGCCGAGGAAAATCTAGTGTTAAGTGTTTAGGGATTCTTTAATTTCCCGCCTCCAATGATACTGGGTACCCTGACATAATATGGGTGATGGCGATGCAAGGATGGAGTTTAGGTGTAGAATAGAAAGAGGAATAAATATGAAATAATGGACTGTATTAATAACGAGAAATTAACCTAAATAACTTAAATATCCACCACAGATACAAACCTTCACGACAGCTGCCAAAATCACTCTATTTGTAAACATGTCAAATCAGTGACATGAAGGATTGTAAATATGGCAGTTAAACTTATTATAATTGATACCAATATGTGGCCGGTATCGCCGACATAGCCCTCTTCATAAGGCATTCATGTCTTATCAAAACCTTTATCAGGCGGACCGATCCACATCTTCAACCATAGGGAGTTTCAACTTTCTGACAGGTCTCTTCAAAGTGCCAGCAGCTATCAATACTTCTGCCACTCGAACAACTCCATCAGCGCTAGGAAAAGTGTATAAATTCTTCCACGTAGTCATATTCATTGTAGCATGTTACCTTCAGCTATGATCACCAAATATTTTAAATCAGAATTTGGAAAGTCAGGGTACAGTAATCGCCAAATCTTTTTAGATTAAATGAGTCCAGATACCTTTTTATATCTTTAATAAATATCTTTGTTATTCTGTATTTATTATATTAGTCTCGACATTCTCTTGCCCAGTCCAGATGCAATATAATTGCAGTAAACAACCTGATTATATGATGATGATCACTAAGCTGTAGTCACGACGTAGGCAACCTCCATCGCTGAGATATGAGTATGAAGCCAACTTTAGACATTTAGTTTGCATAATAAATATGTCAGTCTGCTTTTTGGTAGCAGCTCTTCATTTAGGCGAAAGTAAAATAGTTTGTCCTTATTATATTCTGCTGCATGCACTTAAAATGTGCAATTCAGCCGTCTTTATATCAAGTGCCAATAATAGACATAGCCCTCTTCGTGCAGGAATTGTGTGAGGCTGCTGGCGACCTTTCTCCCAAACACGCAGATTACACACTACAACAATGACAGATAAGGATATAAGAGTAATAATAATATACAATAAGTTATATTGTAAGAACAAAAAGTTCTTATTGGTTTTTTAAAAAAACCTAATATATTAATATAATTTTATAACATTTTGTAGATTAAATAATTTTGTTAGTAAGAAGCTAGAGATAATACGTTAATTTAAAAAGAAAATAATTCTTTAACGGATTACAAAATCATCCCGGGGCGCGTAAACATAGTTTTATTAAATCTAAGTTTAGCATATTAGGATATACTTTTACAATAATAAGTTGTAAAAATCTCAATTCTTTAACTTTACATAATAACCAACCTAGTAACTTATAACCCGCCTTATGTTGGATATGTACAATAACAGCTGCAAGCTGGACGGGTATTAAAATAATTTTATAAATACATAATTTTGTATACATAGATAGAATTTTCATTTTAACTTTTACAGGTTTTTGTAAATCTGATACAAAGGTATTTTTGTATTTCACAAAGATTGTTGAATAGGAAAAGGAAGTCATTCTAAATATTAACCATGACCAAGATATTTTAAATCCTAGGACTTCTCTATCAACATACCACAAATAATAACATTGACAATCACGATTAATATTGTGGAAATTGCTTTGATAAATCATGCGTCCTAATTTTAGCCTACCTATCTTATTGGTTTTAATGATCTCAAATTGTGGAGAGTACATACGTGGCATTATTTTGTCACCAATGTAAAAACCACTACTAGGCTTCGCATATTGTTTCTCGATGTAAGCATCTATATTTATATGATAGAGCTCTGCATATATTTTATTAAGTTGTTTATGCAAACTGTACATTCGAGAAGATGCGAAATTGTAATTAATATTTACAGTCTTAAAATTACCGTTAGGTGAACGTCGAGAAGTATTTTTTAAACGATTTAATGGGTCATGTTGACTTACTACTATACAATTGTTTACATAATGATTCGGTTTAGTTTTATAATTATTAGTGCAACCGAATGCAACCCATCCTAACGCGGTTCGCGACGCTGCAAGCTGGGACGACTTGCCGGTTCTAGTTTCTTTACTTTGTAGTAAAGGCCAATCGGAAATACCGATAAGTAATTTAGGCGTTACTTTGTCGTAAATAATGAAATCTAAAATGTCATGAAGATGATTATGATTTGATAGATTATTTAATTGAACCGACTGCGATTTTAAATTTAATGTAGAGACGGCGCGAGCTTTACGAATGGTAAATGGCTGATTACCGTTCTTACCTCTAATATTGAAATTAACTAGCTTAGCCTGGATGCCGTCGACGCTTCCAGTTATGCCTTGCATTCGTATTGTCTCTATAGGACCACTAGCACCTATTTGGTTAGCCAAATCGGCATCGATTAAAGTCGTAGTGGAACCATCGTCTAATAAGGCAAAGGTTTCGATTTCGCCTGAAGGGCCAGACAATACGACAGGCAAAACTTTTAAATAAATAGAATTATGTACATCATAACACGAATAAGACGTCGAAGATTGCAAACTATTGATATTATCATCACCCGAACTAGTGGCGAGTACGTTCGTCACAATACTGTTCAATTGACCCAAAGTTTGTGGAGATGACGATGATAACGAATGCAACAACTTATGATGTGACTTTCTACAATTATCTACATTACATGGTTTGTATTTACAGTTACGCCAGTTATGTTTGGTGTTTTTTAGGCATTTAGGGCAGACTTTTGTTTTTCGCACCCAAGACCAACGATCATCGATCGATAGATTCATAAAACTATCGCAATGAATAATATTATGATTATTTTTACAGAATAAGCATGATAAATGAGTTTGCGTCGATTGTGCATCTACTGAGATGTTATGACTTCTAATTACACTACTTTTAACTACGTGTGCAGGATGTTTTGAGTAAGCGCCGTGATGGGAAATATTTTTCATGTTTTCTGGATGAACGGGTGACGTCCAAAGCTCGTTTGGTCCGTAGCTATATTCTCTATTCTCCAGGAAATCTGCTAATGACTCTAGCAAGGGCTTTCCATGCACACTGTTCTCAGCAGCGAAATCGCACCATTTATTCTGTAATAATGGCGTTAATTTAGAAATAATTATATTTGTCAGATCGGGGGAATAGATATACGGCGTTTGTTGTAACAATTTTACAACACTGACATAATTTTTTATTTTACTAGCGAAAATGTGTATATCGCTCGTATGCTTACCAAGCCTAGGTAAGTTCTTTATTGTAATGATTTCATTCATTACTATTTGCTCTGGTCGAGCGAAACGTAGTTCTAAGGAACGTATTATTAACTCGGGATCGTTCGATGTTAATAGTAAAGAGGACACAGCTTCGAACGCTTCACCACGCAGAGTTTCGCGCAGCCTACTGACATTCTCAGTGGACGTGTACGAGGATTTGGTGTCATCATAGGTTCGCTTGAAAAGTAACCATTCTTTTACGTTGCCGGTAAAATGGATAGTCTGACGTGATGATGACAAGGTTTGTTGGCGACCGACATGATAGCTTTAGCTAATTGAGAAAATTCACTACTAACCGCTGGCGTCCGTTCGCTAGCCAAAGGCTGCATACTCATCGCTCGTATTCCTGTCGACCGGCCCTGTGCGTGGTTCTCGTACGTGCAGTGCGCAGGCGGTGGCGCACGGGGCTCTCCCGGAGGAATCCGGGGGCGGTGTGCGTCCATGGTCGCGCGGGGCTCGCAACGAGGGCTTGTAGGACACGCGGTGGGTGGCTCGGCAAGGGGAAGGCGAGGCGGAGGTTCCGCGGTGGCTTCTACACCATCGCAGGGTAGCGCATCAGCGCTATTCTCTCGCACTCGGCCTTGTACGTTATGCGCAGAGTTCGAACTGAAATAATGCTCAGGAGCGGGGTTAGGTAATAACAAAACGTTGTCGTTGTATTGACATGCTGAGGTCGTGCCCTGCTCTTCAAGCTCGGCGTCAAGCGTGGCTACTTCGGCGGCGTATTCCGCCTGTGCGGCTTCACGCTGCGCTTGTATAGCTTGAAATTGTAAATTAGCTAGTTCACGTTTGTATCGAGCCTCGGCAATCTTTCTTTGTGCGATGATAGTCGCACTCGAAGACGATTTGCCCGATAACCTACAGCTAGATGTCTGTGAAATTATATCGGTTTGTGATGCCGTGGGTGAAGGTTGATCGGTGGTGGATTCCATCCTAGCGGTTTGTGAGCGCGTGAACATTGTGAAAATATTTCAATGTTTGATAGGAAAGTTCAGTACGTGCGGCTCGAAGGACAATGATGGCGATGCAAGGATGGTGTTTAGGTGTAGAATAGAAAGAGGAATAAATATGAAATAATGGACTGTATTAATAACGAGAAATTAACCTAAATAACTTAAATATCCACCACAGATACAAACCTTCACGACAGCTGCCAAAATCACTCTATTTGTAAACATGTCAAATCAGTGACATGAAGGATTGTAAATATGGCAGTTAAACTTATTATAATTGATACCAATATGTGGCCGGTATCGCCGACAATGGGTACTCTCCATTCGTCACAAGCGAAGATAGAATACCTACTATACCTATCTAATAAACTAATACTCGTATAGTACACTATTAATTAGTAGATAGATAATTTAAATTACCAATCTTGTAAATAGACGAATAATAATATTATATAGTTTAACATTACGAACCTAGGCTTCATCGACAATACCTACCTATTACGAACACGTACAATGGATTTTGTATTTAGAATAAAAACGATTGATTTCTACTGACGTAAAGTTGAAAGCAAGCTGTCACACAGACGGATATATTTTGATAAAACTGCAGGTATTTTATTACCACGAAAATTTTATGTTTGGATTTAAGTTATTATAATGTTATTTGTTTTTTGATAATAATTTTATATGATGTCTGATTTCGGCAAGAATACTGGCGGAGACAGTGCGCGAAATAGATTGGACAGCATCCTCGACAACTCTAACCATGTCTTTGACGGAGCCGGCGAGAATGTCCAGCTCTACCTTGACCACGAGGTTGAGAAGCAACCTCATGCTAAACGTTACATTAATCCTGCAATTTGCATTGAGAGAGTGCTGTCTTCACGTTCTGCTACGAGTTTAGGCACTGAGAGTGAGTCTTGTACTGATGTAACTCCACATCCACACTCTACCTACCGAAGTACATCAACCCCATATTTAAGTGGCAGAGACACTAGCGTTTCATCAACAAGTGTAAAAAGAATATCTTGTAGTCTAAATTGTGAAGCACACTCCACCAAAGACGATTCGCCTCGAGTGAACTACACTTACCGTGAAAACGGATCCGATACGTTTCGTTTATCTGTTGCTTCAATATCTACAAGTTCGACCACAAAAGAAGATCGGCAACGAATTGAGGAAAGAAGGCGAAATGCTTATAAACAGTGGTTGGCCCAAAAGGAACAGGAGGCAAGTAACATATTTAAGAGTATTGCGAATGTTAATGGAAAATGAAATATAGTGTAAAAGTGCCAATATAGGTACCTACGCACGATATGCATAGAATTCATATAGTGCATATATTGTACTATCTGGATTTTGCTAGTTTGCTAGATAAAACGCACAATCAGCATTTGATGACATAACCATGCTGACAATTGAGATTAGCTATTATTCTAATAAGTCATTAATTTAACACAATAAAATCGTACTTACGCAGTTTACAGCAAAAAGCTTTTAATTTGTGCTGCTTGTTTCACAGAGACGCGAAAAGGATCGCCTTGAAAAGTTACAGCGTCAGCCTGTGCGCGTAGTGCCTGAAGAGGAACGAGAGCGATGTTACCAGAAATGGTTGGAGATGAAACGTACCGAAGCTGAAAACAAAAAGGCTGAGATGATCGTGCAGCATTGCCACAGCGCGCAGGACTTTAAGCAGGATCGAAAGAAACTTGAACGGGAAAAGCAGGAAGCAATGAGCATGTGGAAGAAAAGGAAAGCTGAAGAATTGAAAGGTTCATATCTGTTCATAATAATATATAGTTTAAAAGGACTAAAGAACCCTTCTTAGGATTCATTTGGGTTGAATCTTAAGGAAGAAGGGTTCTTTAGACCTCAAAAGCAGGTACTTTTGGTGAAAATGGACTCTGACCTATCTTTATTTAAAATTAAATAAAGTTGTGTTATAAATTATTAATACGACTGTTTTACCTACTGCGGCTTTGCTTAAAATTACAAATTGTGTGACCTATCATTAGACTGATATAACACTAGGTACTTTTTAATGATCGATTAGTAGGTAACCATTTTCTCCCACCTTCTTCTAAACGGTTGTTTTCCGCAACTGTATAGCGAGCCAACTATTTGCCTGATTTTTTTGTCTGTTTGTCGGTTAGCATGTGCGTGGGGGCGCATCACGTAAAATCTACTAGTTGAATTCAGAATTCAACAGAAAAATAAGAAGCTTTATTGAAAGCAACATTTAGCCTTTATTTTATCAAAACCAACCTACAGAATCAATATATATGAATATTTAAAATTTATGGTCATACCGCCACTTGTCGCGTGCCCCTTGTGCCGCCACAAAAGTCACCGGTTCTTTATAATAAATAACAAAATTGTGGGCACCAGCTAGTTTCTTTAATAAAATATAAAATCGACATATTGATTTTATTTATATTAATACAAGGTAAAATTAAATTAAAAGTCTGACTGCAGATAATTCTAAGTCTAACAAAATAAGTTTAGCGTGTGCACGCAATCCGTTTTATTAGTGTAGGTAAGGACGTTGCATTCGCAATTTCGAAGTCTGCGTTATCCATACAAAGTAAGCTTTAGCACTTCCAGTAGGACTACCATAAGTTTTTGCAAACAATTTCTACTATAGCGCTAGCTATACTACTACTATAGACAGGAATCAACCAATAAGAGAGGTTTATTTGTAAAATAAAGCGATCCCATTGGTTGAATCCTATCCTATCTATCCTGCAGCTACTAGCGACCATGGCAGTTACTGTTTGCAAAAACTTGTAGTAGAGCTACAGTATTACTCGACTACTGGTTGTCGCAGAATTAAAATAATATTTTTGTCATTGTATAAATAAATCTTTCTGTGTTAATACTTTTGCCAATCAGCTGTCAACAGAGACTGTTGTTAAATAGGTATTATACACAGAGCTTTGGTATTATAATATAATAATATTTATTACCCAAGTGTTATATTAATATTGAAAGTACGGTTGTATGGGCGTCAAGACGACTGCAGAGCCCATAACAAACATTGACATTGTTTTAAACAGCTATAAAAATGCGAGAAGAAAAAATATCATCACGCTTAGCAATGGAAGCTGAAAAGAGACGAGCGGACGGGGAACGTGCTTATCAGAATTGGCTACGGACCAGCAAGCATAAACCTCTGCCTGTCCCACTTAATAGAGGAGAACTAAGTAAGATTTACTCTATTATTTATACATGAAGAAAAAAATAATAGGTAGATATTTTTATAATAAAATTAACTTCAATAGTGCGAATTTCGGCAAATGGCATTTTTATTTCTGAGGCTCTACAGATTTTCGTTAAACAACCGTTCACTTAATGTATAGTTAAAATTATAGAGATCTACCAAGGGTTTTTTTATTTTATTTTTAACGACAGTACAAATAAACCCTTTCTATTTGATCGATCCCTACAGTTTAAACTGTAGGTACAGTAAGTGAAAGATTGTTTAACAAAAACTCCCAGTGTTGGCATTTATTAAGAAGAATGATTTATTAGAGGTACCTTTCGGGAAATTAAACCTAGACGGCCCCAGGGTACCCAGCGAAGGGGTAATTACACTTTTGAGAAGGTGTAAATAATATCAGTATCTTCTTCTTTAATTATCTTCCCAATCTTTTAGAGAGTCCATATGATTTACTGACTAGTGAAGAAACAATCTTGTGGGCATCTCCTCTGCCATCTAGTATTAGAAACTAGGACTTCTAACTTCACTCATAGAGTTTTTAGAAGAAAAGCTAATAGTGGGCGTCTGTATATAAGTAGATCTAAATAACAAGCAATGACAAAACTTGTGAGGGGTGATTGGAACCTAGTTGGCTCAGTAGCTTGCCGCTAAAGCGAGATTTGCGAGTCCCGCTCACCAGGAATTTTTTCTTTGCATTTTATCCCTAGTAGACCAAATGTAGTTTTCAAATTTATCCAGGACAAGATCCGGGAGGCATCCCGGAAAATATCCGGAAGGTTTTAAGCGCATTCCGTATTACCTTACTCATGTGATACTCATAATGAACGAAAATAACGGTATTTGGGCATAACTCTGGACCTCGTTTGCGGATCAAACTTGCCAGAAGCATATCTACCGAAATATCTAACCAGCACATGGTTTCCAGATCAGTTACAAACTGACGGGTTTTTAAACGCCTCCCGGAACATGACCTGGGAAAATGAAGGCTACTTGGGGCAACACTAATAGTCGTTGCTTAGCCTGAGCCATTGTGGAACTGTCAATATTTAGTTTTTCATATGCAGTTTAACAGTCCGAAGCATCGGCTAAGCATTAGCGATTGCTTAGCAACGACTATTAATCCGACTATAATAATGATATTTAATGCCCAGCAGACGGTTGCTTTACAAGTCAGTAAATCATATAGGAAGCTCTCTAACTATTTTGGTTACATTTTCCCTCGGTCTAACCTGGGTAATTATTACAAGATGATTTTTCATTAGTTCAAACCCCATTTCAACTACAACGCTTAATAAAGTTTTAATGAATAAGGCATTTTAATTTGTTGTTTATAGCAAGTATTTTTTATTCCAGGTATGCGAGGTTCAGTATCGGAAATGTACATCAATCCAGAACCATGGAAGTCACTAGATTGAACAAATTGTGTTTTTTATAGGTTAATTATTTTTTATTCTACTTACTTATGTAACATTTGTTGTAACGTTTTATAAGTGAGGTGTCAGGGAATGGAGAGAAATAAAAATCATTTTGTATTCTATAAAGTGTTTTATTTTGAACTACTTAGAATAAGAAATTATACAAAAAGGGTCCCCTTTATTTATAATTTAGTGTAATATAGAAAAATATATCTAAATAGTATTTATCTACTTAATTACTAAAGTGCAATGTTACTTCCTATTTAGATGGAAACTTATTTAAAAAAAAGCTCTATTTTGTGAATATAATGATTTTTAAGGTTATGACGGTCACAATTATGTTTTTGTTTTAATAAATATGTACTTAAAGGTTTACCTTATTATATGGAAAATAATCCACGATAATATGCATGAGCTTTAGGTAAACGATAAACATGACAAATTATGATAAAATATTTTAGGGTCAAATTGATTTTTTAACGCATAATTTTCAATCACCATATATTATAATTTAGACAACAACAACATACGAGTACCTACATGTTGTTGTGTATAAGTAGTATCTTCCAGCTTTTATTTCTGGCTTTACTACTAATTTATTTAAATATGTTATGCCTCGGCCAGATTCCTATAATCAACGGCTCAAGTTATCCCCATACATAATATTAGCATACGAGTACGTAGCTGTCATTTTTGAATGGATGTAACGAACCGTTAGCGGTAACTACAGCAATCTGTTACGACTCAAACTCCATATCAATATAAAATATAAATATACCAAAATTTATATTTTAAGTGATTCAACAGTTCTGCAACTTATTAGGTAGGTCCTCAAAATATTTTACAGTAATATGGTATGTTGAATTTATAAACATTTTACCGATGACTTTTTTTCAACTCGTTCTAATTTAGTTTTTTTTATAAAGTATTTAGGTAGAGAATCTTATAAAAAAACGAAGACTTCCGCCTTGGCTATGTCCATTAAATTGATATAAACTGAAATATATATCCAAATATTTTTTATTTCTTTCACTTTCTTTGTACTATTTTTTTTGGTAATGCCTATTCCACGATTTATTACATTTCATATACATTGTGACTTTGGATCTTTAGGTTAATATAAGGCTCTACTGATCAAATCGAACTTTTCTCATGGAACCATGAATCGCTAAAGATGGTGGAAAAGTTGTTCGATTTGATCAGCCTCAAACTAACCCAAAGTACATCTTTCCAAAGAAACCATGTATAGGTAGGTACTTATATAAATATAATTCACTTCTTTAAGAAAAATATTTTAAAGAAGTGAGTAATTATAGCTACAAACAGTGAGACATTTGTTTAACACAGACTGTTAATATCACCACTAAGAAACTATAGGACTATCACAAATGCAAGCTTCTAGTAGACTTCTTCCTCCTCCTTTAGCCTCAGGATGTCTGATTTGTTCATGAAGTAATACGATGCCTGACGTCCCTTCAGATCCTTCAAGACTCTCTTTGATCCAGCCCTTATCAGTACTCTGCTTAGAGATTCCATTTTATCCACCCCCATTGCGTAGTGAAGAGGAGTACGTTCCAACTGTAGAATATATTTTTTACATTTAGAAAGAATCTATTAGGAATGTATCTAAATGTATAATGTAACCCTCACATGCGCAAGAATACGCGAACCCACAAGTGTAGGACGGTACCGCAAATATATGTGTATTTCCGTCCCGTTTAAAAAAAGGTTGGCACGAATGGTTTCGCGTATGTGAGGGACTCGGGTAAGAATCAAAAATGCAACCCGCCATTTCTGATTTTTTTAAACTATTTCTTTTAAAACAGGGTTCTTTTGTCAACCATTGATCTAGTTACCTTTCAAAGAAAATAGCATATAATATAAGTTATGCAAAATCATAACTATCTCTATGTATGAAATAACAGAGTAATCATCCAAGTTACGCCCATTGTATTAAATGATCATTTTATTTAATGTTCATCAGAGATAGAATACCTACATATAAAAAAATAGTTATGACACTTCTTTTGGTTAAAAGAAATATAAATTGTACTTAGGCATTTACCCAATATGCTACCAAAAATAATATGATTACCAAAAAGTGTGATTGTTCAGAAAAAACTAGAAAATTATATCAATATCAAGGAAAATGGTATCTATATCAAGTACCTTTGATACCCTTTATAAAAACCTGAAACTGTGATACTCGCTTGCGGTGGTTTCCGATCTGTTATTTTTCTAGCATCATAACTTACATTATCACCAGTACGCAGCAACTCTGGACAGTTTTCAGCAAGATAAGCTACCAGGTCCTCATGTTGTGCTAGCACCGCAACGTGCAGGGCTGTGCGGCCGAACGAGTTTTTTCCTCGAGCCAGGGTCCTTCCACCTTCGGCAGTGACGGCCCCTCGCATGCTGGAGAGATCTGCTCTCCTGATAGCTGCATGAAGAGACTCTCGGGATTCCTTTGGTGAGGGATTTATATTGGGCATTGTAAATAAAAGTATCATCACGGGTATAGTGCCTGAGATCGCCTAGGTAGGCATCCTTAGGGTGGGGGTTTTATTTCCGCCTCGTCGTAACCGATTGTGTTCTGAGTCTACACCGAACAAGTGGTCCGCTCGTCGCGCTATTTGAATAGACTCAATAATAATCCACATCAATAATAAACTACAAACAGTTTCACAAGTTGGATAACGAAACTGGTGGTGTTGTGACTATAGTGTTGTGAAACAAATGTACATTTCAATTATTATGCTCATTGGTATACACCGGGGTTTGAATCTAAAAACTAGTGTTTTAAATCTGAGGTCTAACAAACTCTGTCACCACGTTATATTTTGCATTGCCATAGATATTATAATTAAGCGCTAAAAAATCATATAAGAATATATGTTATTAAGAATGAAGTTAAGGCACACGACTCACTTCAAATGCAGGAATAGATGCGAGCAAACTGCTTATATCGCCTAAGCCCCGTTGGGAAATCACTTCTGATATGGGAACCCCTTCTTCATCGACCACATCTAAAATATGATCATATCCTTCAAGCAGAAGCTCCATAATTTTTTCCGAGTTCCCTTAAATCCAAAATAAAAATTTAAGATGCTTACGAGTACCAACATTAAAACACCGTGGGTACACCGGTTTTCAGGAGACTACTGTATCTATTTTTTATCAAGGCGGTAGTCTTCTTTCAGACTGCAATTACGAAACGGGCAGTTTATTTGGCGATAACGCAACGAGGATATTAAAATGCACTCGTAATGCAAATTTGTCTGTTTCGCCGCCCATTTCCTAACCGCATAAATTATCCGGCACAGTGAGAGGGATTAATGTTGTTAAACAGCAAAGTATTGATCGACCGTATTAATGGCCTTGGTAGGTTATCTACCTGATATCTATCAGGTAGATAACCTACCACCCAAAGTTACATGCTGGAGCCTCAATAAAATAAAGTCCTAGTTGTGGATTGATTTAGTTGTTCACAGGTATAATTTTTTTGCAATTGCAATTTGTTGCCAAAATAAACCTAAAAATTTAAACAAGAACCCGATTGCTGTGGGAGCCTGTGATCTAATTGTAAATATATATCACCAGGGACCCATCCAAACTCAAACACATCCAAAAATAATACAAACTGAATCGGCCCATCATAAGTAAGTCGATGTAATTACCTCTAGCTGCCAATTGTAACACCCATCGATCTATTTCAGTGGTGTTCTCAGGTACATTAGCTTGTATGGAAACATCTCGTGCAGTGCGGTAAAGCTCATCGCGGTAAGCTAGATTTATATCAGACTCCTGCAAAAGCTGGAACAATGCGTTACGGGAATGCGTACGCGCTGCTGCAAAGTGAAGCATCGATTGACCATGTTCATCCTAAAAATCAAATGTATAGATACTGCAATGGGATTATCTTATGACCTTGTCAAACAAACATGGGCTGAAGGTAAAACGTAATAGGAAGGATGCCAATAGAAAGCATCGTTTCCGGTACCATGTGGAAGCAGGTAGGTAGTTTCTTCCATACCCCCTTCCATACAATGGTGGTGTTCTTCATACAAGTAACATTGGAGAATAAATATTTTATTTATGGCGCTTCTACAAATTTGCAAAACAAGGTCAGCAATCAATATTTTAAGTGGTAAACACCCGAAGAAGAAGTAGGTACTTAAAATATTGAAGATCGAGAAGATTTTAATGAAAGACTTAATTTAATTTTTTAAATAAATAGAATGCATTTACAGATTTTTCCTAAAATGTCAAACAGGGAATCGAACCTACTAAAATCCGAAAAAAATACATTATCCTATATTTTTATGTTTGGAATGGAAAGTACCAATTCTTTCTAAAACCGTATATGAAATCAAAGAGAGACAATGAAATTTATCTTTAGTATCAAACAAATTTTCTAAAATCTGGGAATTCTAGTCAGTTTTCAAAATGAAATGTAGTCTTTTTTCAGACAAATCTTTAATAATTAAAGGCGTCCTACGGCTATATATACACAGGGCGTGTATCATAGCCGTGTGGCGTGCCTTGTATATCTACTCACCCTATTAACACTGCTAAACGCAGCTTCAGGTGCATCAGGACTGGGTTCAGATTTAGGTTCCACAGTGATCACTTCAATAGGTCTGTCAGGCTTCTTAACGCTGGTCTGTGCTCGCAGCAGGGCCGTGGCTTGCGGTGGAGCCACTTCATTCTCTACTTCAGCCTCCTCGTGTGTCACTAGCACATTTGATTCCTGTTTAGATAGGACCCTTTCGTATCTTTAACTTCACATTAAGACACTAATGGACACCACATTGACGTAAAAGCCTTGTGGAATACTCTCTGTTGTTGTGTTTCTATTGATAGTGATACCTCTGACGTCATATCAATAGGCAAACATATATATTTATAATCTGTGTTGATATATATTTATAGTATGGTGATTACATCTACACATCTATTAAAACAAGTTTTGCCGGGAAACGTCTATAAATAATTAGGTTCCTTTTAATAATAATGTAAAAGCCCCACATCCATAGTATATAGGCATATAAGTAAATATGACCGGCTTCAATAAAAAAATCAATAATTGAATAAAAATAATAACAGCTCTCACCTGCGTACCTAATCTAGGCTTTTCTTGGTCCGGGAAATTATGTAGAAAACTTGCGAGAAAAGCTATGGGATCCTTTGGTTTCACGTTAGCTACCTCGGTCAGGCCTTTTATCAAAGGATCGCCGAGCGCTGTAAACATATCATCTACGTTTACGTCTATATCTTTGCTGTTGTTCATTATTTTATTAAAATATTTACTAGAATTTTAAATAAAAATCTTACACTTCGCGAGATATCTGCCTTCGTCGGTTTTGAAAGCAGGAATGTCCATGTGACCGTTCGGATTGTTCGAACCTGAAAACGATCAATTATTCACTGTGACGGCAATCGATATCAACACCATTTGTAGGTATATCTACCGAGGTGGACACGAGAAGGGGCGGGAAACCTACATGTGGCCACAGCTATTAGTGGTCATAATTGCTATGACAAACATTTGTATCGATTCCTGGCAAGTGGAGTTTCCAATGACCTAATAACACATTTATAACCAACTTCGACATTTTTATAATAAAAAAAAACTGCTCAAGGTAATTTTATAGCTATTAAAATTTTAACTGATAACTAATTAGGTATATGAATATACCTATACTAATATAAGTGGAAGATTATAAATAATGGTAATAGTCAATTAACTGAGATCTGATATTTTGATATATTTGAGTAAAAATACCCGAATATAAATTTCACTCTTCACTTAAACATAATAAATTATTTTTGTGTAAAATAGTAATAAAACGAACACAGTAAAGCATTGTGCTAACATAGATATTATCAATTTGCCAACTGTTTCTTATTGCCTCTGCCTACAAAAGGTACATAAAAATAACGGGACATGGACACGGAAAGTACCATAAATATTAGAGAGCAAATTTTACTGAAAGGAACCCTAATTTTTAAGATAAAAATCATATTGTTTTATTTTTATACCTATTCATATAAAACTTATTTAATACAAATATGTTATACTTTTGTGTTAGATGAATCAATAATAAAATTATTCAATAATAATAAATAAGGTAATAAATCATTTGTGTTTGTTTCATGGTGTTTCATAATGTTAGAGATATTTGGTACTATCAATAGGTTGTATATTTTTTTTTCGGTTAGATTACCCCGCTGTAAGAATTGAATTTTATAAATTCATTTTTTTTTACAAAAATTAGGTAATGTTTCTATCCAATGAAAAATTATATCTTTAATATTTAAGGTACTTACTTTGCATTCTATACCCTGTTAGTTTTTATTCTTCGTGTATTATTTAAATTTACGACTTATTTATTTATTTTTAAAAAGCTGAGAAATTGATAAATTAAAATAATGTTGGAAAGATTGAAACCTGGTGGGTGCTTTAGGAAGTGTAAGCAATAAAAATAACGTCACGTAAGATAAAAAGCGTGGACAAGTGGTTACAAACTAAGTCACCACAAAATACACTCCATGAAAATCCACACGTAAAAATAATAACATTTCAAACAATATTACTGACCTATTAGGAGCCTTTATCTAGTCACGAAGAAACTTCAGCGACACACAGCATCTATCTTTCCAACATTAAACGAGTAATATTTAAAATATAAATAAAACTAATTACATTAGTTTTTTTACTAAAATATTAAAATTATTTTCTATTATATCTTTAAGCTTAAAAAAATAAAATTAATGTTTCTCTGACGTATCAGATTCTCCTAAACTGCTACGCTTTTTACGAAATATATTCGTAAGCATTGTAGCAATATGTGCTGAATTTTGCATAGACAAATCTTTCTCCAAATGTAAGAGATTCGATGTAGCTGTAGAAAAATCATTAAAACAATTCGATTCCGATACACCCAATGACTGATAATTACAAATTCTGGCAATGCTGGGGGTCAATGTTTCTCTGTATTGCAGTCCTCTCATGGCGCATAAGTATTTTAAGTTATCTATATCTTTCGCCAAGCCTGGAAAATTTATTATCAGACTACAATGGATACCACATCCTATAAAAGTGGGTCGACTCGATAGATGTCCAAATTTGGGATCCCATACAAAACTTATATTATCATGTAAATAAGACATGATGTATGAAAGTCTACTAAATGGTAGACCAATTTCGCCAGGTGCGTCAGCAGGCGTCGTTGTTAGGATGCGGAGATGGTCATGGACATTGATCCATACCGCTACCGTTTTATCGTCACTGACGTACACGCCGCGCCCATAAGGCCAATGTTTCCCGTGAAGACGGTCACAATCATCGATTTCGCATTTCTCGCATAATGTGATGAGCAGCCCAGCTGATGCTAATGTCGCAGACACCTCTGAAGGTGTTTCTAGTACTTCGTTTAAAGTGTAATAAGTGCCACCCCTTTGATCCGATTCGGGACTAGATTGTTCATTAAATTTGGAAAAATCGTCTTTCATTAATACTGTAGTTATAATTCTTTCGACGTCTTCGAGTTGTCGCACAGAAAGGTTTAGGGGTAGCTCAAAGTTCTTTATATTTCTTGTGCACTCAATTGTTCCAGAAAGGACAAATTCCTCATGTGGGTCTATATTTAATTCGACTAGAGGTTCCGAGTTAGAGGTTCCACTTAAAGGTTTCTTCCTTAAAAAATCCGATTTGGGATGAGATTTCAAATCTGTATGAATATTAATGTTGTGAAGATCCTTAATTAGAGGGGTTAAGAATTCATCATATAGTGCGTAAACATAATAGTCTGGAGCAGTAACACCTCCTGGAAAATCTTCTTCAACTGTTTGAATTATGTTTTTGCTATCAGGTAGTTTTTTAACTGCTGGCCATATAACATCAAAAAGGTCGTGGTCTAATTTTGTTACACGGTCTTTAATAGTATCAAAAACGCTTTTACGTAGGAATCGTCCTAATACAAGTGGTGGTGTGATCCTATTAGATGAAGCTGAAAGTGGAGTCCTTGCAGGTCGAGCAGATGCTAGCAGTCGATAACAACGTTCTATTGTATCTATGGATTCAGGAGCATCTAAGGGGCGTCTGGATGAAACATGATCTTCAGGTACTGCGCATAAAATATATCTAAATTGGTAATGTATTTAATAAATAACTTAAGTTGTATAAAAAAATAAAAATATACCTATAAACAATATTTTACCTTTATCAGATAGCATGTCTTGCATAGCGTCTGGAGTAATACCAAAATCACTGAATAATTGCTCTAGGGACATTAGATTCTGATTTCTATAGTATTCCTCCGCTGACCGACCATTCTGTAGATACCCAAATTGTGTTTAAAATTATTATATATTATAAATTAAGACGCCCCTTTGGCCTTATAATAGTATATTATTACATACATCATCTAAATCCTTTGAATTGGCACCGAGTTGCTGAAGTAAATTATAATAATGGCCATTGTCTGGTAAAACACCAGCATAATGCAATGCTGTCCTGCCTTCAAAATCTACTGCTGATAACGTTTCAGGAAACCTATAAATAAATCAACAAAAATAATACATTTATTTACGAAATAGAATGTAACAAAATAATAAACTTAAAATCAAAACAATTAAATTTAAAAAATGAAACCCAACAACAAAACCCAAGTACTCATATGCAACGTTCGTACGAAATAAATGTACTTTTTATTAATATTTTTATTATTTATATAACTTTTGTTACTGATCGTTTTAAATTATCATTAATTCTACTAAATGATTTCCTTTGATAGATATCAGATATGTATCAGGTCTCTAGCCAGTCCTCTAGGATCGAAAATGGAAGGGATAGAGAGAGTAGAGACCGCCCGATGTATATAATCTGATTTAAGTTGACGTGTCGCAAAATTCCCCCGGTACTCCTAAGGCATGAGAGACCGCGGTGACCAAGTTTACAAAGAGACAAATTTTAGACCCACAAAAAGTTAAAATTGTTAATTTTTTTCTATTAAATTTCGATCAATGGATATATTATTGTATTTTTTTATTTTATTAATTTCAAGCATTTATTTTTTATTAATTTCTTATAAGTATTACATAGAGTTACCTTCCACCTAAATATTTAATAATGTTAGTTTTTCCAAATACAGTAGCTACATGTAAAGGTGTAGCACCGTTGGGTGAAATAGGATCTCGGGCTATGGCGAATTTTCTTCGGTCCAATGCCGCTTGCAATTCTCTAATATTTCCCTCCCTTGCTGCAATGTGCACTTTGTGAATCTTTTTCTGTAATATAATTAACAGTGAATAAAATTAATCTAAATTAGAAATATTATTAAAATAATTTGTATATGGTTCTTAAATTTTTTATCATTTTAGAAAATACGAATTATGCCTTTTATGGATTAAATAGTTGTCATTTATACAATATTTAATCGAGCAGTTTGTAGTCTTTTCCAAAATTCTAATATTACTCATGTGGTCTGTCGAGAAAAACAAAAGAGATGGAATATACGCCCGAATAACACATTTCTATCTCTTACCTTTTTTCGACAGATCGCACAGGTAAATTATTATAACTATTTTTGTTTTGGGCTAGACTTGCTTATAATATTCTGATCGGGAATGTTAAAGTGAAATTTGGCAACAATACCTATAATAATTAGTAATAAGTTATTACCATGTAAATTGGAACATTATCGAGAAATGACTTTAACTCGGAATTATTGGAATTTCTTCCAACTAGTCTTGATCCTTCTCCATTCAACACTAAAGCTGCGAGCATTTCCATATTTGTACTGTTTATTAATTCTGTAACTTCTGGGTCTATCTCATTGTCCTGCCAAATTATTTACATTTACATATATGTAGGTACAAACAAATCTGTAATGTAGAATTTTTAGTATGGTCTTTTTAATAAATTGTTCAGTGATTAACATCGCGATCTAGTTGTGTTATCTAAAAAGCGAGCCAAATCAATTCACGACAAAGTGACATGTCATGAGTGTTTGTGAAGACACAGTGCGATAATAATGCTGCTAGTCTAAGAAACAATACTAATATATTATATTAACTTTAAATTTACCTTTATAAGTAGATCAAATTGGTCATGCGTGATGTTTATTTTATACTTACAACTATAAGAACGTCTCCTTCGATAGATTCCCCACTTTGTGATATAGTTGCATCTTGACTGTCCATATCGACATCACCATGAATTATTCCTTTTATTAGATTTTCTTGTGAACTACGGCCATCAGTTTGGAATCCTTAATTAGCAAAATAATTAAAAATGTTGAGCTTGTTTAGGGACCCTTATATTTGTTACTAAAAATATCTAAATTTTAATAATTTCGTGAACAGTACCAGAAGAGATATGTTTGTTATCTCCATTGGTACTCGTCGAGGTAACGGCCTCGGCTATGGTAGTACTATGTTCCGAATTAGATTCCCGCTGAACTTGAACGTCGTCGTCATCTTCATCATCACTTTTATTGTGATTACCTTCATTTGTAGTTTCTCCTATTTCTGCCTCTTGCTGCTCGTCCTCAGTAGTGATTTCTTTATCTTCAGTTTCCTCTTTATTCTCTTCCGCTGAATTCGGCTTTTGACATACATTTTCGTTATCATTTACTATTTCATTAATACCTACTTCTGATTTTTCTAATTCAATGTTAGTACATTCATCCTGGTCATTTTTATATTCGTCCTCTTTTCGGCTAACTTCCTCTTCGTGATTATGATTTGAATTTTTTTCATCATCGTCATCGGTTTTGGACTCTGACACTTCGTTTTTGTTGCTATTTTCTTCTATTTCATCATCATTTATAACTTGTGGTTCGGATTCATCTTCTTTAACGTCGTTACCATCATCATTAACAAAGATTTCAGTACTATCATCGCCAACATTATCGACCTCTTTTTCATCTGTTGCAATATTATCATTTTCTACATCATCTTCCTTAATTGTTTCAGGTAGTTTATGTTCCTCTTCTTTCTGTGATTCCTAAAATAAATAAGATATAAATTCATGCATTTTCATACTCTTGCTAAAAGCAAAGCAACATAACTATAAATACATTCCAACAAAAAAATAAACATGCGTATTTTATTACCTTACTAGGTGCACCAAGATTATCATCATTTTCATCAGAAATAACTTTAAAAGATTTACTACTATCATCTAAATCTGGTAAATCTTTAATAAGTTCTTGAGTACTGCTTGTTTTCATAGTACCATTAAACATATCCATACTTTCTGAAGCCGTATTGTTGGTTGAGATATTTTCAGTTGATGCTTTTACATTTTTCCTTCTAGATTTTTTGTTTAAATCTGCTATGACTTCGGTATCTAATAATTTCCAATCCCATGATGAAGGATAAGCACTCGATGCAGTTCTCGGAGCCTCGGGCACGACTTTTAATAGATTTTTATCAATTTCTTGTGGTTTATTAATGTAATAAGCGGGAGTTTTATGTTTCTAAAATAAAATATAACTTGTTTACCCTTTCTAATAATTATAAAAATAGTTATAGATAGAAACCAATTGTACTCACGTTATCTGTTATGCTTTCATCAGCTCCAAGACCGACGAGAGAATTAAACGTATGATGATCATCCCTTACTGAAGCCGCGTAATGAAGAGGAGTTCGACCTTCGTTGTCAATATCATTTACTCCTTGTGGATATCTTTCAGCTATATATCGCAATATGCCACCATGACCCAAACCAGCCGCCTGATCATATAAATTATTTGATTATAAGACTGATATCGGTTACATTGATGTTGGTGTGATAAATAAAAGAATACAGAAATAAATAAATAGTGTTACAACAAGTCGGAAACCCAGTGTTAATAACTCAAAATATGTGTATGACGCATTTAATCATCATGTCGTTGTTACACTATTCACAATATAAGTTTTATTTTAGTAAAATAGTTAAATAATACTTGGAGCACAATTTTTGTCAAATGAATTTGTAATTGTATTCGGTAAATGAACAACTTTTTAACATAAAATAAAACAAAACAGACGTCCAGAATATAATACTATAATACTACTACTAATAATAGTACCTCGTTATTCGAGTTTGTATTACTTAGTATTTCTTTCTTATTATCAATTGTATTTAACATTTTTAATCACCACCAAGTCAACTATATCATACATAATATAAAACAAAGTTATTCCTGCGTCTGTATTTCTGTCTGTTTGTATTACGCTTAGATCTTCTAAACTACGCAACGAATTTTTATGTGGTTGTCAGCATTATTTAGATAATTCCTTTCTTTCTATACAATCTGTGCGAAGCCAGGGCGGGTCGCTAGTTACCTATACGTATTGTGTTATTAGGTTTTTTTACATGGTTGTTACCAACTTCAAATGTAGAATACATACATACATATCATCACGGGAGACCATCTAGACGACACCAGGGTACCCAGCGGAGGGGTTTTGATCCCACCTCGTCGTAGCCGATGGTATCAGTCTACACCGAACAAGTGGCTAGCTCGTCGCGATGTTTCGAATAGACTATTGAGTCTATTCAAAAAAAAAAAAACCATCTAAACAGTTTCACAAGATGGTATAGTGAAACCGGGACCACAGCTTAACGTGCTCTCCGAGGCACTATAGTGGTGTTGTCAAACATTGTCATTGGTACACACCGAGATTTAAACCAGGGACCTAAGTGTTTTTAAGTCCAAGGTTCAACCAACTCGGCCACCACGGATATGTAGAATATATACTTATATATATATATATATATATAAGTTGGTAATAAAAACCTTATGAGACTCAGGTGTCAAGTCATCTGTCTGCCTGTCGCCATCAAATACACACATCAAAAAAGTCTAGGGATCAAGCATTTTTATGCGGATTTCTTGTGATTGAGATGTGGCTTTGTAATAAATTTATGATTTTATAAATTTATATGGATCCTTTTTGGTGCATTTTATAATTTAAAACAGGAACTGTCAATCAAATTCGAGTAAAAGATGAAAATCAGCTGTCAATATTTTCCCTATAAAAACATAAGACGCATTGAAGACATTATTAGTGCTACTGTTTCCCTACTACTGATTAAAACCAACGTTATTATGGAGCGGCGACGTCATTTAAGCAGGGAAGAAATGATCAGAGCCGTGGGAATGATAGAAGCTGGTTCCCGGCAACGTACTGTGGCTTTAGCTCTGAATACAAGTCAGAGTGTAATCAGTCGACTTTGGACACGTTACCGAACCACTGGTACCGTGGCTGAGCGCCATGAAGGACGGTATCGCTGCACCACACGGAGACAAGACCGATACATTCAAATCACAGCTCGAAGAGCTCCAACAATAACCGCCATGATGTTAGCCGTGAGCCTTCATCGCTCTTCAGGGAACTTAATTAGCGACCAAACAGTCAGAAACCGCTTGCATGAAGTAAACCTTCATTCCCGAAGACCGCTACGGGTACCACCTATAGCAATGCACAATCGTAGGACTCGATATCAATGGGCTCTTGAACACAGAAATTGGACAGAAGAACAATGGCGTTTCGTGTGCTTTTCTGATGAGTCTCGTTTTGGTATGAGGCCGGATACAAGACGTATACGACACTGGAGAACCCCTGGACGCCAACAGCGATTAAAATCCTGCCAGGAAGTCCATCCTTATAGTGGTGGAACCATCATGGTATGGGCGGGTATTTCGATCGGCGGAAGAACTGAGTTGATTTGGATCAGAGGCAACCTCAACGCTCAAATTTATGCTGAGACGGTTGTATCAGACGTCATCGTTCCTCTACAAGTGCATATCGGTCCCTTATTTCAGTTAATGCATGATAATGCACGACCGCACACCGCAAGAGTTGTAAGACAGACTCTCGCCGCAGCTAACATCAATGTCCTGCCCTGGCCTGCTCAGTCGCCAGACTTGAACCCGATTGAGCATGCATGGGATATTCTTCAGAGAAGAGTTCTGCCGAATATGGAGGGTATCCAGTCGCAAGAAGACCTTTTTTGTTGTTGCAACGAACATGGGCGGCCATTCCACAGCGTGATTTGGATGAACTCATTTTGAGTATGCCAAACCGATGTTCTTGTGTTGTTAGTGTTCGCGGTAGAAACACGGATTATTAATTGTTTAAGTTACCCAATAAAATTAAAAAAAAAACTGTTATTTCAGTCTTTTTTTCGAACTTTAATGTTAGTGGTTCAAATGTCAAAAATCCCTTTATTAGGAAAATGGCAATTATTTTTACTAATGCAAAGGTGACTTGGTTTATCGTTACTGTAGACAAACGAAAACATTTTATTTGATCAATCCTTAAAAAAAATTTTAATGAATATCAATCAGGAGAAAAGTTATTGCAAAAATATATGTTGATCCCTAGACACTTTTGATGTGTGTATATTAATTAATGGTTATAGATGTTCTTGTGTCACATAATATACCCAAAATAATAAAAGTCAAAAATGTTTATCTCAGGTGGAAAAATATATAAATGGACCGTGTTGTCGTGGTATGTATTATACTTTGGTTACCTATAGGTAATAAAAAATTGTAAATAAAAATATCTGTACTTAGATCTAATTAAAAAAAAAATAGCGGGATAGCCTCTACATAGCCTAAAGAACAATAATCTATTATTTTTAGAATTCGTGTCTGTCTGTCTGTTTGTTTGTTTGTTCACTTAAAAACTACTGGACCAATTTATAAGCGTTTTTTTGCTGAATAGCTATTAGCTCTGTTGGTACAAATGGGTATATTATATTTAGATATACACAGAGAAAGTATCGATTTTATTATTTATTATGGATTTTTTAATAATTGGAATTTATGAAACGTGAAATATTAACATCGAAAAAAAAAATATTTTAACCAAATCGGTTTCCTCAATTGTTTTTTTATTTGATACCCACACCTCATATAAAATCAAACAAGATATGTTTGATTTTGTATGAGGTGTTTTTTATTTGAATACTGGTTATCATATATGTTTGAATACTGGTTATCAAAGTGATTATAACTGGTTATGAATATATTAGGTGCCTACCTTATGAAAAACCGTCATATTGTTAGGATCTCTGCTGGAGAGAACGACTGCGGGTATGGGGTCGCTGGAATGTTTCATTACCCCTTCTATGTCATTCTGGACGACCGAGTTGTGGAGGTCACGAACTGTGTTCTGAAATATAACACAATATTAATTATTACATTATGACTGAAAGGAATTATGACTATGTACTTGTTATTGAGCCTTAGTTTTAAAGTCCAAATATTGATATCGATATTGTTGAAGAGTACCTACCTATAGCAATCAATTATAATTTTAGGCAACTATTCGTTAGGACTTTGTAAAATAGCCAGCATGTGTATGTATATTTTACCATTTTCTCTTCTACTTCACTGAGTTTTTGGGAGTAGTTCAGTGCATGCACTATCATCATTTATATCTCATATCTATGACATTTTTTTTAATTGGAGCTCGGCATGTGACTTTGTATGTGCCACTTTCATGAAGCTAAAAAAACGCGCGCGGACGGGCACGGTTTTTACCTTCATGGCCACTTCATTCTAAACAGATTTACAAAGTTCATGAATGGGGTCGATCAATGTATTGTACATTAACAAAGATTAACGCACTGAAATCGATGCAGTAGTCTTCTGAAAACCCACTCCGGTGAACCCACAGACTACAACAGAAACATGACTATGGCACTTGACGGTTTTCGCATCCCTATTACAGTCAATATACCTATACAGGGTGACTTCAAATCGAACAACTTTTCCCATGGACATTTGAACTATGTGTAGAAAATGAAAAAAATAATTGCCTTCTCCAATGGTCATTTATGTTAAAATTGGTCATTTTAACATAAATGACCAATTTGTATGGGAAAGCCAAATTTTTTTTTTTATTTGCGACATATATCTTTTCCCATGGAACCCATGGGAAGTTGTTCGATGTAATTAGCAGAACCTCATATTAGCTCAAAGTACATCCTTTCAAATTCACCCTGTATATCTCCTGTAACAATATTTATTAATCAAAATAGCACCCTGAAATCAATATGTAGAGTCTCCTGAAAAACGGTGGAACCACAGACTATAACAGAAACATGACTAGGGCATTTGACGGTTTTTGTAGTCAGCCTGTACCAATACTCATTAATCCCAATAGCACCCTGAAATCTATGCAGGGTCTTCTGAAAACCGGTGAACCACAGACTAAAATAGAAACATGCCTAGGGCACTTGATGGTAAAAAAATAATATTAAAAATCTAAATATAATGAAAATATTATTGATGGAAGCTTACCATCATATAAGGCACTGCTTCCAGAAACTTTCTCACAATGGGTTGGTTGGAGACCTCGCTGAGCAGTCGAGACCCGTGACCATCCCACACTACTCGCTGCAGACGAGCCATGTCGCAATCGTGACACCATATTCGGATGTTTGACCGTTTTAACACCAACCCTGTTTTATTAATTAATTTTATTAAAAGTAAGGAAATTTTATGATTCATCTCGTAGCATCTTCAAATGGTTGCATCTTCGACGTTGTACTAGGAGGCAGTGGCAGCCAATTGTAGGGACCGCCCTGGACGCCGCGGTGTCACAAATTTCGCTCGATAAAAATAAAAATCGTTTGAGTGAAAAAAAAAATACAGTTATATTAGTGGAATGTAAAAAAATAAGTAGGTACTATGGTGGTTAGTGTGGGGACAGCCAAATATAAGTGGCTAGGGGCGAGACTGAACAAATACTGTTCGGAGGTCATAGGTTCGATTCTCACTCATGGCAAAACAATATTAGAACATTTTTCCGTGGTCTGGGTGTTTTTGAAATTTAATATATCCTAGGAACTTATCACATAGATTTTCACTAATTACCTATACCGTATTAAATTCATTGCGCAGTTGAAAATATCCACTTATAATACATACAGACAGACGCAGGAAGGACTTATATTACGTAAAAAAAATGTTGTCCCCCACCTCCCCTAATGAAGTTTTGAAAAATAGTATACATGTGATGCTTAGTTTTATGAGAAGAGTATGTATAGGTACATAGAACGTTTTTATGTTATAGGTTATTGTTACTATGAAAAATTCACGATATATTTCTTAGAGAAAACTTGGACAATTTTTAAGATTCTGTCTAGAATTTTTTTTTTTTTATATATATGTATATGTGAGTGATTTTTTATTGATTAACATTTAAAATGATTACTACAAAATAGTTTTTAAAACATATTTATAATTATCGTTAATAAATTTCCATGAAATTTTTCAAAAAGAGTCAAATTAAGGACAACCATTGAACTTTACGTGTAAAGGAAAATGAATATATAAACGTTTCAGTAGATTACACAAATTGGTGGGTGTATGGCTGATTCATGGCTATTCATCGAGTTCGTGGCGGGACATCGATTTCCGTCAATCGAATGAGCTATTGGAATAATTGAATGGTTGGCCTTCTTCGATAGCTGGAAATCTAACTCCACATGTGAAAGTAATTCGCATTTTAGATATACTATGTGTTAAAAACATCTATGTATAGAAGTCATTGCATAAATTCAACTAAGAAGGCTATACATTAATTTGGCTAGGACATTATTTGATTATAGAAGTAAAATAAACTTTATTTGGAGCTTCTTTCACATAGGCATTATTTTCATAAACATTTATATTTTTTTTTATATATACATTTATTATAAATACTTAATATCACAAAAACATCTTTTGTTTTTTAATCTTGTTTTTTATATTAGGAAATTTTGATAAATACCTATTTTTTATTATTATTTAAATTTAGGTATTATATATTATTATTCATTTATTTTTAAGTTTATTTTAATCTAAAATTTAATATCGAAAAAAAATAACATTTATCCTAATCTCATATTCGACAGCCTTCAGTCTACTGTGATTGCGCCTTTGGCATTAAATCCGGAGGTTGTGGGTTCGATTCCACCCATGGCAAATAAATATCAGTTCGTTTTTTAGTACAGTTTGTCATGGTCTGGGTGTTTATAAAAATATAATAATATATCATTGTTTCTGGTACACATAGAACAAGCCTATAGCTTAGTTTGTGACCATAGCAATCTGTATAAATTGTCCTAGATATTATTATTATATTTAAAAAAAAAAAGAATTAAAAAAAAAAAGAAAATATTATCTATAGAAAATTCCCCGATATTCAATAGACAGGTATAATTTTGAAGAACACAAATGTCAAGGCCGTAGATTATTTATGCAGGAGGGCCGTGGGCGACAGACAGACACACGTGAATGTTTAACGCGGTCGCGACCACGACGACGCGGTCGATGGGAACTTGGGATACCACTCCGAGTCAACACCTCATGACTGATATAATATTCTTAAAACTATATATGATTTACTAGTATCTAATTAATATTAGTACGTTTTTCTGTACAAATCATGTCATGGTTTCGGTGTTTATAAAATACATGATTATTATGTAATTATCATATACATAGTATCCGAACCAGTAGCTTAGAGCTTAAATTGTACCCGCGCAATATAAGTGAAAAAAACCAGCTAATTCAAAACTGTTGGTTGGGTAACGTTGGTAAAATTACTAAATTACTACTTATAAACTTTTATAGAGAAATCTCAGTAAAGTAATTTAAAATTCCGGAGTTTTTCCGTGATTTTACTTCTAGGGTTTTTCGAAGGTTAAGTAGATTAAATAAAGCCTTGTTTCCTATAGAATTTTAATGTCATATTTTATTTAGCAACAATAATAATTATTTTTATAACTAAACAAAATAAGAAAAAAAAACAGTTTTTTTTCTTTATTAGATACTCGTAAATCATATATTATTATTTATACTTACTTGTTATCTTGTTACCTACCTCAGAGAATATTAATTAATCAAATCTTATATAGGCACTATAGGTATATTATATTATATCTAAAATAAAATAAAAACTTGTAATAAAAAAATACATGAAGACAATGATTTATTAGACTAAAAGGTTTGTGTGTAGTTTTTAAGGTCCATCTTTCTGGAACGATCTCACATACTCACACTCAAGAAACGCAGTTTTTTAATTATTTGATATTTTGCAAAAATAAACAAGAAATACTTGAGCGAAGTTTTAGTTCCAGTGTCGTTTATAAATATTGGCATAAGTTGCCAAAAGATGTGGGCAACGCGCAGGGTATTCAAAGTAATAATTTATTTTTAGTTTTATGTAGGACGTTTTTATACCAACTAAGGTCTAGACTTGAACTATATTTACCAGAAACAACATAGCTAATATATATATTTTATAAACACCCAGACCATGGCAAACTATATAGAAAAACGTACTTACTTATAGTTTAGCCATGAGTGATATTAATATCTCTATAGATATTAAAACTATCTTACTAAATCAAGAAAGTAATTGCAATAAAACAATACATAAAAAGAAAAGAAAAAACACAAACTCCACCTTCTAATGAATAGGCGCGAATATTTCTGTTATTTCTGACATACTTTATTACAAATGACGCCATTAATATCTGTAAACTTGTCACGGAATTGTGAAGAAGGGACGCGCAACAAGTTTGCGTGTAAAGCCACTCACTGGGATTTATATTAGCATAATAAAAACTTTAATTCTGGCGTCCTACAAACTAGATTCGTTCATTCGATAACTCTTACGAAATAGGAGTCCTTTAGTGACTGAAAGCACGTTATTTTCCCCTTTGAATTAATGATTTTTATATTGGATGTTTATTTTTAGTACTTTATATTTGATAGGTGGCTGTTTGAAAAAGAGATTCGATTTTTAAATTAAGTTGTTAAATTTCTATTTAGTTCGGTTTTGGTTTCCAGATTTTTTCCCATTAAATTGCGTTTTATTTGTCATTAACTCATTTCGTCGATATCTCCTGAACATCATCCCATTATCTTTGTCCCATTAACTTTCACCATGTCGTGTAGTTTCATATATTCGATTACACTTTATATATTTATTCAGTAGACGCTCGCGCTGATAAATGTTTAGTAGTGGGAAGCCAATAAATCCAAACTAAGCCCGGACAATAAGAAGAAATAAAGTCATTAAAAATCCGGAATGTACAGAGAACCAGGACATATTGTAACCCTAGTCGCACTCGGCTAATACTGAAACGCATTCGAGTGATGCGATGATCACCCAAAAATACTTTAAAATATAATGGTTACTCCTTATTTGGAACGCACCTTGTTCCTACTATTCATATACCTAGTTTAAATTTAATACGTATGAATAAGTAATTATCTACATGTAATAGTAATTACTTAGAAATTATTATAAATTGTACTGGGTATATAGGTATTATAGATATATAAAATAACACGATGGTAATTTATTAGAAACCTAATGACAATAAACAAATAGCCTATTTACTATAGCTATTACGATATACTTTCCATATTGATCACAAAACCGTAATTTACTTCGTATATTAATTAATAACAAAACTATCGTGCAAGTCATTCTATTGACATAATTAAAAAGCTTATTTTCCTAAGTGCTTTATGTAATAAAACTTTATTTTCATAATACTGCAAAATGTGCGAAAATAAATCCGGTAAGCATAGGGAGAGGCTGTTGTTAAAAAGAAAGGCTTTGCCATAATAAATATTCATGAACACGCAATGTAGTGGCCCCACCCTGGCCGGCCTTTATCGTGCTGATAATTGCTGTTTGCGTTGAAATCTGGATGGACTCTATCAGACTACCGGATAACTAATCACGCTTGCACCTCAACTCTACAATAAATTTGTTTATGTTATTTTACCTGTTAAAGTTTACCCTTTTGTTTATTGAAGCTGTTTTATTTTACAAAGTATAATAAAAAAATGCAAATGGATACCTATACTTGTAAGTTGAGCGTCAACTCATTGTCAAGGTGAATATTTAGTAAAATATTAGAAATTTGAAGTTAAATCGGGAAATCTAGCCAATGCGAGGGTGAAGAAATGTAAGAGAGTTCCTCTCCCCTTTTGCTATCCTTGCCAGACCGATCTTTTTATCGTTTTTTTTTGACGACATACTTGCTTGCGACATGCTTGTTGCGATGCGTCAACTACGTTTTTTAATTCAACTACTTTTTTCAAGCAATTCATGGATATTCTATTGTTGGAGTATTCTAGAGCGGTCATTCTGTAAGGGTTGTCTTAAAATCTAAAGGGATTTTGATTCGTGTCGTCATTATAATAATTTTACTAGTGGGACTTTTTGTGGCGGACCGTTTTTTTGGTGGTACGAAATAGTGATATTGGAAAAGTAAATGTATAATTTAATTTTATAATTTGTTTTTTAAAAAATGTTTTTTTTTTGGAAATTTACCATCAGTTATGGCGTAAAGGTCGAACCTATTGCGGAGTTCGCTGAACGGCTCGCTCATCGGAAATATATATATAAATATACAACCCAGCCGACACGCAAGAGCACCTTCGCGGCATCGCTCCGTTGCGGGCGCGGGCCTACGCCGAAAGACCTTTTCGGCAGCGAGCAACTTCCAACTCTATCCCCATAAACCTTACTTTTCAAAATACTGTTGCATACAGCGCGCCGGGACCAGAGGCGTAGCTACCTAGGGGCTAGGCAGGGCAGTGCCTCGGGCCTCTCAAGCTCAGGCCGCCGGCGCGCTCAAATCTCGATCCAACTGAACTTTTAAAAAATTCTACCATTTTCAAAATAAATCTGGCAGGTTGCAACCCGACTTTAAAATCATGGCAACTCAGTTGAGAGAAATTCGAAAGTTATACCTAGGGAATTCCCCTAAATTCTTTCTGTGGATTGGCAGTGTTATCAAATTGATAAAACCTAACCAGTTTAGATAGCCGTGAGTCTCCATTTTTTGATTTGCCCCAGGGCCCTTGGTTACCTAGCTACTCCACTGGCCGGGACTGCCAAAAACAGCCAACATATAGGTATATTTCCAATATAGCATTGGAAATGGGGAACCTATACTGAACCAGTTCTCGGCCCCACCTGTTTTTTTTTATAATATCCTGATTGACACATTATGAGGCAACCGAAAAAACTCATGTAGGTATATGAAATTTGGTCGAGTAACTTCCTTTTATATTTTAAGGGCCAACTAAGAAGGGATTTTTTGATTCCCAAGGGGTTGACAATGGGAGATAAAAAATCTTTAAGAAAGTTAATATTTCGGTAACGGAAAGTATAGACTTTAAATTTGGTACACATATTCTTCTTGGAAATTAAATTCTAACGTTTAGAATATAATGTTTTGTAAAAATATATGATGTAAAATATAAATATATATATATATATATATATAATAAGGTTTTATTTTATTTTGTCAATAATATGAGAAGTACGCTTGGACGAGTGTCGACTGGAGTAACTTTATAAAAACCTTTACAATTATTGTACTATATATTTCTTTATTAATAAATAATATGACAGGGAAGCTGTTTACTAAAAAAAAAAAACATGAAAACAATTTAAATCTTAATGTAATTAAATACATCATTCAGGTATTAATGTTTTTGGTGATGTATACAGATAAATAGACATTGAAACTAGAATGAAATATTAGGAATGGAATTGCAAGGTCTGAAACCCCATACTTTAGTCTTATTTAATATTTAGTATTTCATGTCTATAAGGATCGTACACATAACATGTTTATGTACCTACAGACTTTGCATGTTCAGTTTCGTGTTTCCATTTGCCTTATTTTAAGTTTTAATAAACGAAGCGTGAAATATAAAGCCATAACATTTTGATATTTGAAGTTTGATATTATAATTATATTGGAATACATACTTAAACAGCCGCATTATATAATAAACTTATTTTGCTATAATTATAAAAATAATCTTCATTATTTTAAATATGGAACAAAATCTATATCTAGGGTTCAAAGGGGGTCGAATATATTAATTTCATGTATTACAAATATTTATTTATGTTTATTCAATAAATTAAATTAAAACAACAAAATATAACTACTTAACAAATAATACCTAACAATAAAAAACCTATGTAAATCCTATAAATTAAAAATATCGTCTAAATAAGTTTATTTATGTTAAGTTAAATAAAAAATTAACAATAAATTATTATGCTGAGTCTGCATCCAAATCAACTCTCTGTAGTAAACGATTAAAGTTAAAGGTGGCGTCAATAGTACCAGCTGTCATCCCAAATTCAAAATAAAATTGGTACGTTTGACGCCATTTTTTACTTTAATTGTTACAATTACGGAGTTTATTTTTGTGCAACTTAGACTTAGAATGCGTTTGATTAGGTTAGGTTATATTTGCTATTCATTACCCAAAAAATGTGGACTACGACATATTTGCGATGCCTCAACTACGAAATCACATTACTCCACTGTTGGAGTGTTCTAGAATGGTCATTCTGTCCTTAAATCTGGAGAGTTGATGATGATACAATATATTTTATAATTGACTTAAGATTAATTATAAATTGCATTGTATTAAAAGTTAACTAAATAAATTAAACTAAAACGGTCCGGATATTTCTTTAAACAATGGATATTACTGGCAAAGAGGTAATGCTGCAAGTTTTTTTTGTTGATTATAGCTGTCTATATTTTTCTGTTTTATTTTTAATGTTTAGTTTTAGTTTATATTGACAGGGCTTTTATTTTTAATATTATTAATGTTTTTTTTATGTTTTCTTGTACTAAATAAATGCAAAAGTAAATTGATCTAAAAATGTAGTAACTTGTCTTTAAACTATTATATTGTATGTAACTGTATCATTGATACCAGTTTATATATACCTACATATAATATATAAGACATTACACACATTGCTGTGGGCACAAACTAAGCTCTAGGCTTGTACTATGTGTACCAGAAACAACGATACAGATATAATGTTTTATAAACACCCAAACCATGGAAAAACCGTACCTATAGTTTCCATGATGGAAATGAATCCACGACCTCCAGATCCAATGCTGACGTTGTAACTACGGATCACGGAGATCACGAAAGCAGTCATTTGGTGACATATTCTTTTAGGATATATCCAATATCCATGCATGCGTTTTTTATTAAAGTCTATTAATAAAAAACGTTGTACTTCCTATTCCGGTAAGGATAACAGGCGAGCTTATTCGCGGACAGCTGCTATTTTTTTTACATTATTAAATACAGAAGTCTTTTCTAGATACCTGATCTTAAAACATGGGATTTATTTTAAAGTTTCTACGCTGAATTATATATTTTTTTTTATCATCCTTTTTAGTTTTTTTTTAATTAGCTAAAAATATTAAATAGTTTACTAATTCAGCGTTAGGTATTATTTATATTCTATTTGTTAGGTATCATTTATAAACCATAAACCTATTTTTTTTCATTAAAAAAAATTTTGGTTACCACTGAGTATTTGCACTAAAATTTATTTAAAAAAACAGCGTAGATATTCTAATAATATCATAATCCTATTTTTTTGTAATTTTATATATATATAATATATTTTCACGAATTACTAACCTGGCGGGTTGTTTCTATTGTCCCGAGCCATGTCCGCAGCACTGGGCAGTACGAGGTTCACGCGAGCCGGTCCGCGGTAGTATGCCGGCGTTCTGCCAGCGGCGTCTCTCGAGCCGCGCGCAGCCCCCGCGCCTTCCAGCAGCGACGCCGCCCCAGCCTCGTCACGGCACATGGCTGCGTAATGCAAGGCTGTTCGACCTTCCTAAGGATGTTGAGAAGGGTGTACCTAATGCTTGAGGATAATTAAAAAAAAACGCGGAATACGATTCGTATTTGATAAATAAGGTTTATGATAAAAAAAATCCGATGATGATAATAATAATTAAAAAAAACATTTATTTCACAACATCACTATAGTGCCTCGGAGAGCACGTTAAGCTGTCGGTCCGTGTTATACTATACCGACTTCTGAAACTATTTATAGATTGGTTATTGAGTCTACGAGTATTAAAACCCCGCGATAAACTAGCCACTCGATCGGTCTAGACTCATACCATCAGCTACGACGGGGTGTAATAAATCGCCACCGCTGGGTACCCTGGGGCAGTCTAATATCGGGCGCCTTAAATACGCCGTAATATTTTTTTTATATAGAAAGAAACATTATTTTCAGCTATTCATAATTTCTTCATGCAGATGCTGGGCCCATCGCGTGTTTTGGTATTGGTAGGCAGGAGAGTAAACTGCAGAGTTTCTAGACTTGTGACCGCGAAATAGAGTTAAAGGTCTTTTTGATATCAACTTTCCTCTGAAGTGTGTTTAGTACCCTCTTTTATTATCCAACCAATTAGGTAGGTACTATAAAATCCTGTCAGCGCCGCCGGCGTCTTGAAACATAAAAGCTTGAAAATCCTTCAAAAGACAATGCAAAAACTTAGCTGGAATTCCTATAACATACCAAACTCTGATGCATATTTACTTTGACGTAAGTTTGTTGTAATAACCAAGTCATTTACAAAAAAACAAACTTTTAAGAACCAAGAATATTTAAAAATATTTTTATTGTCATATTTGATAGCTATATTTCGTAGAAAGCGCTACGTAACCCCTAAGGACAGACCACACTAGGCGGAACTACACTGCAACGGAGCGACGCGACATTTTTGTATGAAATTGTCAATGGAAAAGCAGTCGCCTATACTGGATGTTTTTTTGCCATGGTAATATTTTTTTTATATTATGTTCTATGATGAAAATAATGAAACACGAATTTTTTTTTTCTTTTTAGTGTCGCCTATACAAAAACAAGATATAACATACAAGATCTAAAAATCACGTTAACTTTCATACTAAACTCACGAATTAAAGCCTATCACTTGTCTAATTGTGTTGTACTTGTTAGATACGAAGACCTATTATATATTTGTAGGAGTAATTTTAAGCATATAGACGTTTGTTTATATAATAATTTATTTTTGGGACTTTTTTTTTGAAGAAAAAAATACTTACTTACCTACCTTTTTTATTTTGAAAATGGGTCCTAAAAGTGATACTGGAGGCATCAAAAAAATGTTATCATTGTTAAAAACACATCCAGTATAGTGCATGTTATTTCATATAAAGAATATATGGCCGTCGCGTCGCTCCGCTGCAGTGCAGTTCCGTCTAATGCGGTGTGACTTTTAGGCTAGAATGACAAGAATATAATTCAATGGTCACACGGGTCACACAAATATTTTACATCTGTTATTTTATCGCTTATTCCTATCACAGTAGCTATGACCTGGACTACAAAATATCATAGTGGTTCTAAGTAGAGGTTGAATTAAAAAAAATATGACTAGGGACATACAAAGATTTAATTCTGTCATTATCGTTTATTCCCATTATGGTAGTTACTATATGACTACGAGATACAGTAGTAGGTATTATGGGGCCGGGTTTCCAATAACTATAGCTAGAGCCATATAAATATGTTACTTCTGTCATATTATTGCTTGTTATTACTATAGTAGCTACGATGTGACTACGGGGTTTAGTAGTCACATAGTTTAATATTTATTGTACATAGTGGGTGGGGTATTCAACAACTATGCTGAAGTCAAGCAAAGATATACTAATGTCATATTATTGCTTATTCTTATCATGGTTCTTCTCTGATTTCTTTTAGGTCGGAGGAAGATGTCTATAACTTCGCTAGACCGACAGACCGGTCTCCTTACCACCGCCCATACAGATGCATAAACCATCAAGTGACCTAGTCATGTTTAGATGTTAGTCTGTGGAGTCACCGGTTTTTAAGAGATTACTGCATATTATGCATATTAATGATATCTTATCGAGGTGGTAGTCTCCTTTCGGCATAAAGCAGCAAGTATATTAAAATATACTCGTAATGCAATACGTCTTTGTCGCCACCCATTTGTTAATCGCATCATTTAGCCGGCATAGTGGAAGCGATCAATGTTGTTTAACAACAATTATTGAACGACCTCATACATGGAATTTATCTGCTAACCACCAGGCACATACCGTGCTCTAATAAAAAAAAAAATGGTAACTACGAAATTACTACGAGGTTTGTAGTAGGTGGTGTAGTTCTATTAAGTAAGGTGTCGGGCTTTCAAGAACTATTACTAGGGTCATGCAAATATTTTACATCTGTATATAATTGCTTATTCTTATCATGGTAGCTACAATATGCCTACGAGATATCGTAGTAGGTGCTACGTAATGAGCACATTTCTGAGAAATATTACTAGGTACATGAAAATACTTTACTTCTGTCATATTTATATTTTTTTCTAATAATGGAGGCTACGATGTGCCTACGAGATATCGTAGTAGGTGCTACGTAAAGAGTAGAGTTCTGAGAAATATTACTAGGTACATGAAAATATTTTACTTCTGTCATATTTATTATTTTTTCTTATAATGCAGGCTACTATGTACCTACGAGATATCGTAGTACGTGCAAGGAAAAGGGTAAAGTTCTGGGAAATATCACTAGGTACATGAAAATACTTTACTTCTGTCATATTTATTGTTCATTATTATAATAGAGGCTACGACGTGACTTCGAGATATCGTAGTAGGTGCTACGTAATGAGACTGTTCAGAAAAACGTACTATTAATCATTTTGCCATGGGTGGGAATCGAACTCAAGACCTCCGGATACAACTCCAAAGGCGCAATTAACTACGGAGGCGGTCAACCAAATATAACAAATGAAAAACCTTTACATGACCTCTATTCCTTAAGAACATGATGACTTACTACGAAATCTCACACGTACATTTAAAATACATAACGCAATAATAACGCGTAAATTATTATGGTTTATTTCTATCAGGGGTAAAAATAACTCAAAAATATCTAGAAGCAAATAATTTTATTATTTGTTCGGCTTCTGTAATCTATTGCAATAATAGAATAAAAATCGTTTTACTTGGTATATACGTAATGTCCTATAAAATATAAAAAAATATATATAAATATAGTTCTAAATAAGTACAGCAGATTAATAATAACTACCCTATACAACATCGTATATAGTATAAAAAATACTATAACTTATTTGCTTAAACTTTCGGTACCACGTATAAAATAGGTATATTTTTTAATACCGGTATTCATAAAAACTTATTGAGTCCTTGAAGAACACTTTAGTTATTTTTACACTTTACACTTTAGTTAGGTTTTGTCTCTTTTTATTAGCAACAAAAATGATTATGCGTAAAAGAGAGAAAACCTTCTATAACTAAAGTATTCTTCAAAGCTTGAGGCCTTTAAGAACACTAAGTTTTTATGAATAAGACCATATATGTCGTCAAATATTACCTCTGTAATTGGACACACAGTCTTGTCTATCGACAGATCAATATACGAACACAAATACAATTTTAATGAACATAATTTCTTACGAACAAAAATGTTACTAAAATAAAGCAAGATATTTAAGAATGGACTATTTATTTTATTGATCTCAGTAAAATAATTATATAAATAGTATGTAGGTAGTAGTCACTTTACGTGTAATTTATAGCGAAACATTTAACCGGCATACTGGGAGCGACCAATCCTGTTAAATAACAAAAGCCATTCATGGACTACCAAAGTCTACGACTCGTCGGGCCGCGCCCAAAAAAAAAAAAATAAGTAAGTGCAAAATTGAACCTTTTTTAACGTAAATTGGTCCTTTGGGATAATTGCAATGGTCTCTTCCACTATGCCGGTACTTTGCACAGGACGCCCATTTCATAACCGCATGATTTAGCCGGCATAGTGAGAGCGATCAATGTTGTTAAACAACAATGTAGTAATCGACCCTATTCACGGACTTTGTAGGTCTGCTTACCACCAGGTAGATACAAAGTCGCATGCCGTGCTCCAATAAAACAAAACAAAAACAATGCTTTATAAATTATACATAAATTTCAAGTATTCAAAATGTGTTGACTTTTGCTGTTCTCTTGTAGGATAACCTTATCCGTAATATGAATTATTTTAACGCCCAATTTATTATTATTACAAAATAAATATTTAAAATAATTTTAATTTATTTATTAAAGAATGGACTACTATTAGTAATTAAACGAACTTACCTGAAGTGAAGTTCAATTATAATTGTACGAGCTGCTTCGTCCGAGATGAATACTTATATTGTACTTGTAGTAGGCCATATTCTGTCGCCTATCACCACGTATTTTTAGAGCTAAAATAATATCTAAAAAAAAAAAAAAAAAAAAAAACTTTTTATGAATGCAGTTATTTCCTTTCATAATTCTGGCAACCCTAACCGCTTCCTGTCATTAAGTTTAGAGTTTGCTTGACTTTTCTTTGCGCATTAGGGGTTTTTCATTATATGGGTGGGAGGGTGTATTCATCTCGGACGAAGCAGCTCGTACAATTATAATTGAACTTCACTTCAGGTAAGTTCGTTTAATTACTAATTGTACTTCATGCTTCGTCCTTCGATGAATACTTATATTGTACTTGTAGGATGTTTAGAGTGTCGCAAAGAAATAAAGATCCTAAGATAATTAAAAGATTTTTTATTTATCTTTTATAAATTATCTACTAATAATAATTTTAACATTAATATAACTACAAAAATGAAAGAAAACAAGGCACAGGATTGAACATTGTAATAAATACATATATTAACAATGACACTACAAATTTAAAATTAGGGTGCATTGCATACTGACTTTGCAAAGGATTCTGTTGATGTCAATGGCTTGTTATAGTATTTGGCAAACACTTGAGAAGATTGCGTCCATCCAGCAGTGTTACGAATTGTGTCTAAACTCACCCCCAGTCTCTTTGCAGCAGATGTGGCAGCATGCCTTGTACTATGTGCTGTAAATATTGAGCAGTCAATTCCACTGCTCTCTAAAGAGTATTTTATCCACCTACTAACTGATTGCGAGGAAACTGGTTGGTGAGGTTTTTTATAGCTTATAAACAGTTGCTTTGTTCTATTGCGGATTGGCTCTGTTTTTTCTAAGTAAGTTTTGAGACACCTTGCAGGACATATTTCCAGTTTGCTTTCAAAGAAGGGAAGTATGAGATATGGCTGGGTACTCCCAGGTCTAGAAGATTTGATTAATTCGGGAATTTTTATGCAAATGTTGTCAATGTTAATTTCTATGTTATCTATATTTATAAGGGTAAGAGTTTGAACTCTGTGTGCTGTGGCTAACGCAAGAAGACAGGCCAGCTTCTTTGTTATGACTTCGAGGGGCTGGCTTTCATTAGGATATAATTTATATAAATAGTTTAGAACTATTTGTGGATCCCAGGTACTATTATACCTGGGCATAGGAGGTCTTAACCTAAATACACCTTTCAAGAACTTTTTAATTAATTCATTTTTACCAATGGATGTGCATATAACAGACGACAAAGCCGATCGATAACCATTTAATGAATTAAAACCAACTCCATTGTTGAAGAGATGGTTCAGAAATTCAATGATAATTAGAATATCAGGTTTTAGATAGTCATGATCCCGTGTTTGACAAAACTCATACCACTGATGGATGTACGAATCGTATTGCTTGGTAGTGTTTTTTGACAAGGCAGCTTCAAACACATGTATGGCCGATGGAATCACTCCGCTTCTGCATAACACTTCCCGGACAGCAGTGCTGCAGCCAGTGTGACTTTCAGTTGGCTGAAATGACATTTTATAGGAAAATTTAAAGAATCTGAATTAAAATACAGAATTTTTGAACAGACTAGTCTTTTAAAGAGTGGAAACCAGGGCTGTGTGGGCCAATTAGGAACGACCATGATTCCTACCGCTTGTTCAGAGATAATTTTTTGCAAAGCCTTTAGTATAAGCGAAAAGGGAGGAAAAGCATAAAATAAATATGGTTTCCAGGAGACTGTAAATGCATCTATTTTGAATGAATCAGGGTCTCTATGCCATGAAATATATTTTTCACATTTCTTGTTTATGCGACTAGCAAACAAGTCTATCTCTGGTGGCCCAAACTTTTTTACAATTATATTAAAGGCTATATGAGACAGTTCACATTCTATTTCTAGGGAGTGAATGCGTCTTGACTCTGAGTCAGCTATAATATTATGTTGAGACTTTATATAGGAAGCAAAAACATAAATGTTTCTCTGTTCACACCATTGCCAAATGTCACGGACAACCTGGTTCAAGTGAGGGAATTGTACGCTGCCCATGCGATTTATGCATGAAATAGCAGTTGTATTGTCTATACGAAGTAATATTTCACAGTCTGATAAACCTCTGGCAAAAGTTTTTAAAGCAAAATAAGCAGCCAGTATTTCCAATTGGTTAATATGGTAATTAATTTCCTGGTTATTCCATGACCCACAAGCCCTTTCACCCTGGCATGATGCACCCCAACCTGTTTTAGAAGCATCTGAATATATTTCTTTAAAATAAATATTTGTTTTTATTGAATTAACAATGCTATTGATATTATTAATCCACCAATTTAAATCGCTTTTTATGTGGGTTGGAATAGTCACATATGACTCATAATTGTTATTATGTCTTAAGAGAGCAAGATATTTGCAGCGTTCAAATTGTTTGGTATATAACCAACCATATTGTACAGCGGGGCATGCTGAGGTAAGAAGGCCTGTGAATCTAGCAAAATCTCTGATTTTACAAATTTTGTTTTGTTTAATTTTTATCAACCAGTTCCTAATATTTTCCCTTTTTTCTTGAGTAAGGCTTACAGTAAACTTTTCAGTGTTAATAATGAAACCTAGATATTTAGTTATAGTACTGGGTACTAAGCAGCTTTTTTGTCTGTTAATAATAAAGCCAAGTTTTGTTAGAAGTTGGCTTGTTGCATCTAGATTATTTTTACATTCTAAAGAGGACCTGCCAATACAGATTATGTCATCTAAATAAATGGAGGAGACAAAACCTAAAGATCTTAATTTTTTTATTACAGGTTTCATGATCTTTGTAAAGACATAAGGTGCAGTGCTTAGTCCGAATGGTAGGACACAAAATTCATATATTTGTGACTGCCATATAAATCTGAGATATTTACGATCATCAGGATGTATAGGAAGTAAGAAATAAGCATCTTTTATATCAATAGTGCCTAGACAGCTATTTTTTGATATAAGCTTGAGAACTGTGCGTAAATCCTCAATCTTGAAATGTCTTGTATCTATGTATTTATTAAGATTTTTTAAATTCAGAATAAATCTCTTAGCCCCATTGGGTTTAGGGACCATAAATATCTTAGATAAATATTGACCTTTACATTCCATGCATGGGACTATTGCACCACTTGTTAAAAGATCTTTGACAGCAATGTTTATATCTGATTGTTCAGCATGTGAAAAATGTTTATTATTCGGAGGGTTATTTTGAATAATCTGACCAGTAAAAGGAATTCTGTAACCCTGAATCCATGATAATATGGTTTTATCATTAGTTATTTTTGACCACTGGTCATAGAAATAAAGTAACCTTCCACAGTGTGGAATAGTTACCTGTGTTAGCGCCGTAGTGGTGGCCGCTGCTGACGGGGTGGATAATTCCTTTGATTTGGCTGTGCTGCTTGGTAGGTCTTCGCTTGAGTGGTTTTCGGCTGAGTGTAGGTGCGAGGCCCGCCTGGGGTGAGTGTTGGGCGGAATTGACGTCGAGGTTGCAATGCAGGCGGGCCCTTGGAGTTTAAATTTCTTGGTTGTCTTGCAACTTTATTTCTAAGATCAACAGCTGTCTTGGTAATGGCCTTAGAAGCCTTCAAGGCCTCTGTTAGATCTGCACCAAATAGTAGATTGTCGATTTTTGAATTTTGAATAGCATCTTTGGTTTCTTTGTTTAAAGAAGTTCCTATGAAGTTTCTTCTAGTGATAGACTCTCCATGATGGATATCACATAAAAGTCGTCCAGCATCGCTTATCATTTGAAATAATAGGGAATCTTGGGTTTTTTCCGAAACCATATGATTTAATGCCTGACCTATGGCTGAAATAGTACAACCTAATTGGTCCTGTTTAATTTGCAACACTCTGTCCCTCTTTGCATTTTGATCTGTGAGTGCAGCTTTAACCTCAGGGTTGAGTTTTGGCGAGGCCACTGTGGGACAGTTTTCCGGGGTTAAGTATTTCTGTAATAATTCGTTTTTTGGTTCTTTATCCAAGCCATTGCTTAAAATATGGGACCATCTTGACACAATATCCCTGTGGATTTTTGGGCCATATATTTTTTTATTTGGTTCTCCACCTAGGATTTCCAATAATTGAGAATCCAGTGCTACTTCCTCTACAGCCACCTCTGGCAGGATTAGAGGATCAGGGTGCTCTGTAAATAAACGCACTTGTGAGTGAAGAAATCTGCCACTGAGATAGGTGAAGTGTCATCTATGAAGGAAGCCACCTCATAAGTGGCCCACAACACAAGACACTATGGTTGATTACATTCCAGTTCATGTAAAAATGTTATTTATGAAGGGAACCACCTCGTAAGTGGCCCACAACATTTCGATGCAAAGGAAAATACCTCTTGGGTAAAACACATTGCTAATTTGAATTCTCCTATATATTCTGCTAAATTAAAAAAATATTGAAGGAAACCACCTCGTAAGTGGTCCACATCAATGTATTGCAAAGGAAACTACCTCTCGGGTATCACTCATTGCTAGGATAACATATAAATCTAAATAACCTTGCCGAATTAAAGTGTTGATTGAAGACTTTATACGAACATAGAAATACATTATTAAAATATACACATACCTGTCGTAGTTTGAACATCAGGCGTATCCTCAGATAGATATAATTCATCCATTATTGAATCCTGCGGCGATGGCTCAGGCGCCGGCGTCGGTTCACGTGTACTATTATCCCGCTTAGAACGTTTTTTCGGCGGAGTTTCTTGAGAATTATATTTATTTAGTTTTCTTTTTAGTTTTCCAATCTTTTTTATAAGTTTTTCTTTTGATCTAGGCATTTTTAATTTTAAAAATCGTAAAGGGAAAAAAGAAACGCGGATTTTAGGCGGCACGAAAAATGACAATGACAGGAAGCGGTTAGGGTTGCCAGAATTATGAAAGGAAATAACTGCATTCATAAAAAGTTTTTTTTTTTTTTTTTTTTTTAGATATTATTTTAGCTCTAAAAATACGTGGTGATAGGCGACAGAATATGGCCTACTACAAGTACAATATAAGTATTCATCGAAGGACGAAGCATGAAGTACAATAAAATAATATATTGCATTGTTCCTATGTACCCTCAGCTTATGCATGACGTCTTTATAATAAACTACGCTCTGATACTCCATAGACACCGTGTGTTTATCAAAATAAAAGTGTAACAAATTATTTCAAAACTAATAAATTAAAATTTTTTTTTACTATTTATTTTTACTACTTGTGCTGGATTTGACTAATTTATATTATAAAATATATCGACATCTTCTTACACCTATTATAAATCTATCTAAACAAATAAATTTTGCTGGTAAATAAAGTTATTTATGACACTGACCTCAAGTTTCGAGAACGTTAATAAAATTATTCTATGATCAAAAATACGTAACAAGGTACATGATTGGTGAATAATTTTTCTTACTTAACGTTCTACCAATCATATGTCTTGCTTGTTAACTAATTTGATTATGGAATTATTTTGATTGTAGTCCTAGAAACTGCGCGTGATACTTATCCAAGATAGGTTTTTAAGATGAATAAATCTTACTGAATCCTTTTGGTGCACAATCGGGGGATAGATGCTCACGAGCCAGGCAGCAATGTCTAGGTAGTCGTAGTATACAGCCTTGTGGAGAAGTCCTACTCCAGCCTCGTCCGTACATGTCACGTACTTGCGTTTGTTGTACTCGGTCTCGAATAACTCCTGGAAGCCCACCGACACATTACTTTTATTTTCGCATGCTGGACTAAATTGAATTAGTTGTTTTTTGCATGTGGACCACTCAAGCTGTCTAAAATATTTATTTGCCTATAAGTAATATTTGGTATAGATGGAACTTTAAATATGTTTAATCAACTGCGACATAATTAGTATATATATATATATATATATATATATATATAGATAAAATAAGATGAAATTTAACTAAACCTAACAATTTACACCTAGATAAATAAATAGAAATTAATTATGGTAGATAGCTCAGTTTCATAATTCCAGATAATGTTGCTAACGTACCGATTCCAGATAATGTTTCCAATTCATCTTTTGTTTGCCTTACTAACAAAAGATGAATTACTTCCACCCTTTCTGTAGCAAAAGCAAAATGATGATTAATAATCATTTGGAATCATGGGCTGCTAACATGAATTTCACTGATCCCAAAAACGTGACTAGAGTCGGTAACACATCGGAACCACCACTTTAGTCCGATAGCCGCGATGATTTTGTAGCATACTTTTGTCAAACTACAGGACAAATTTTTAGTTCCAGTTTTACTCGCAGGACTTGAGTGATGGTCCTGACCTTAAACAATATTATTATTTTTCTAAGATTCTGACTGTATATAAGTTACGTGTAAAAACATATACAAGCTAAGAGTCTTTATTTGAACCTATACCAAATAGATTGACACAGATAAGTTTTATAGTCTCAACCAAAGTTAGTACCTACAATAATAACAATATAAGACGCTTCAGACACCTTCCGTGCTTAAATCTAAAACTGAGAAACCAACCTGAAGTTCCATCAAAGACCCCCGTTCGACAGCAGCATGTAAAGCGCTGCATTTAGCCATGAGTGCTGGCAGATGTGTGGCTAGAGGCAATGCTTCTGCCTCTGCCAGCAGCCTCCGACCCTGGCCAGCTAACACTGCCCGCTCCAGCCGGCTTCCAGCTCCTCCTCGAGCCCACTGACGGAGCTGGGCACCAGTCACGCTACCTACACCTTTACCAGGATTACGTTGAATGAGTTAGAAATTCAGTTGAGTACTTTCTTATATTAATCAAAGTTTATTAGTCTGAAGTTTTTTTGCTATGGTTTCGTGACTATATCTTATAAGTTAGCTATGGGCTAAATATAGGAATTATTTTAATACATTTTTTACGAAGCATGTAGATTACGTAACCAGACCGCCTCTTTACAAATTATATCGCTAGAGAAGTATGTAGAAATCGTGCGAAGTGGCGCGCATTACTATCTGGCCTAAACTTTTACAGAGATAGAGACGTTATATGTACCAACTATTTTATCATAACGAAGTAAAAGCCGTATTTTAAAAGCTTATAGCAACGAGATTACCGTACCACCATACCCGGCATAAGGCTTAAGTGAAAAGTTTCTACTTATATCTTCACGGGTGCCTTACGGCGCCCGAGACCGCCTGGACGGCCCCACGGTACCTAGCGGAGTGGTTTTAATCCCACTTCGTCGTAGCCGGTGGTATGAGTCTACACCGAACAAGTGGCTAGCTCGTCGCGATGTTTTGAATAGACTTAATAACCCATCTATAAACAGTTTCAGAAGTTGGTATAAAATATTCTACTTAATTATATAAAAATAGGTAGTTACTTTTATATATCATTAATATACATATATTTTCGTCAGCGGCTTTACACACTTTAATATAATTATTATAAGGTTTTTTTAATAAATAACTATCCTACAAAAAAAAAGATAAAATTTGTCCTCTATTGGTCAATTCAATTAACAACTTATCATTGAACACGATCACAAATAGTTGGACATATTTTTTTAACGGATAGTAACAAAATTTTCATAGCATAATAATAAGTTTATTTAATAAAAATTATTCGATCACAATATAGAATAGTAGATCGATAAAACAATTAGACCGATTAGCTGAAATCGTGGCTAAAATCAGCTAAGATGTGAGTGGCTAAAATTAATCTATATTAATTTTCAGGTTTACGGTAAATTAATTAATTTTAGAATAAGTAATATTATTTAGTTTTACATTACAATGCCGAAAACTTAGATTATTCATAAAATTAGATAGTACTTTTTTTATTATTTAGAAATTTAACTTTGTGGCTTTTATAAAGTTTATAATTTTTTTTCAATATTATTAATAAAGAAGTTAACCGCTTCGTGAAGCCAACCAACTATTCTTTATTGGGGCGACACGTCATTTTTTATTATTTTTTGTTGGATGTCAATGATCAAATAGGCTTGTATAATTATGTAAATAAATGACTAAGCCAACTGGAGCCAAGGGAATTAGGTAGGCATAAAATAACGAGTTTAACGGAAAAAGTAATTGAAAACCAGCTAACTTATGTATCGGTCTATCGCTACCTTGACCTTTAGAGTATTATTTTATTGCCAACTTAATTGGTGATTGCAAAATTATATAAGTACAAAAAGGTCACGTGAGCTCGCCATGTCGTGGCTATTTTCATGTTATTGCATTTTTCCACGACAGCAAGAGATTGAAATATTTGTAGATATGACAAATTCTGAAAACATATTGTTAAATAATTATATTAGTAACATACTAATGTATGTTTTTTATTGGAGCACGCTGCGGCATGTGACTTTTTTATCTACCTGGTGGTAACCAGACCTACAAAGTCCATGAATGGGATCAATCAATAATTGTTCTTAAACAATAATGATCGCTCCCACTATGCCGGTTAAATGATGCGATTACAAAATGGGCGGCGACAAAGATGATTACGAGTATATTTTAATATACGCGCTGCATTATCGTCAGTTTAACGACTCATTTCGTATTCGCACCCTGAAAAGGAGATTACCACCTGAACCCACAGACTAAAACCGAAACATGACTAGGTCACTTGACGGTTTTTGCATCTGTATGGGCGGTAACGAGAACTAAAGAAGACCTTCCCATCTAGATTTTTTTTTCTTTTCATTGTCGAGAACCAAAGTTTCAGGTTTTAATTATAATATTTTTGAATAGTCCAGTACATGCGTCTGCTTAGATGTTCAGGGATGCTCGGACTTCCCCATAACTGCACTGTGCACGACTGCATTTGTCGACACGGGTGGATAAAAGTGTAAATCTAAGTTATTAAGACAATGTTGTCTTAATATTACTTGATTATACATATATTACCCTGCTCTATTATGTAAATCAGTATGAATAATAGTAATACATATCTATTATATTTTATAAACATCCAGACCATAACAAATGGTAGAGAAAATGTATTAATATGTACTAGGGTGACGGTCCTAATTATCAGCACTTTAATAGGACAAGAAATTTTAATTACAAATATTTCATTTAATGCTACAATTTATGTCATATTTGCAGTGTCAAGGGGATACAATAGACATTAAATATTGTTTATTTATATAGTATTATAAAAAAGTGTAAGCTATGATCCATAGAAAACCTTTTTTGGAAAATTACCCTATGTTCAATTTTAGCATCGCCATCGCCAATTATTATCAGTCGTGTAACCAATTATCAGTACAGAGTCAAAATCAAGTGTTTTTTGAATTTCTGTTGTGTTTAATTATAAAACTAAAATGTATACTTCTTAAATTACCTATATAGGCTCTTATAAAGTAAAAAACTATTCCTAGTTTATACTAAACTCTTTGGATAGATGTTATAAAGAAAGCAACGATTTCAAATCTTAACCAAATTTTGTTATATGAATCACTAAATTCGACAAACTTACCGGCGAATACTTGATGAAGAGTATTTCAAACGAAAATTTTGCCACTCAAATTTACAGTAATTTACACGACGATCAACAAGCGACACTATTGTATAATGTTGCTAGATTTGAAGTTAAGAATCCTTTTAAACTTTTTAATAACTTGGCATTTTAGAAAGCATAAAAAAACCTTAATATTTTAATTTTTCACCGAAGTGCTCATAATTTGGTGCAGTGTCGGCATCTGGATCCGTCACCCTACGTTTTTTTGTATAGTTTGGAATGGTCTGGGTGTTTATAAAATATACCCAATATGTACCTATTAATCAACGATATTATAATTTCTGCTACAGATAGTATAAGCCAGATTAAATAGAGTACTACGTAGTATAAGCATAAAGCTTAGTTTCTGACTAGGGCAATATGTTTGTAACGTATTACATATTATTATTATCATCATTGTTATTCTTATTATAGAAGGTTTACTATATTTATTTCTTTATCAAAGTTATAATACAATACTTCTTTAAATATTATGGACAGAGTCAAACAAACGACCTCAATCGAATTTGAGCACATTTACACACAGGCATATGGAGTAAACATGGTTAAATTTGTTTCAAAATAGTTATATATCCCATTTACTGTAGATTCGTTAGACTGACCGACCGGTCACGTTACCACCGCTCATACAGATGCAAATACCGTCAAGTGACCTAGTCATATTTCGGTTTTAGTCTGTGGGTTCACCAGTTTTCAGGAGAATACTGCATCGATTTCTTGTCGAGGTGGTAGTCTCCTTTCAGGGTGCGGTTACGAAATGGGTAGTTGGATTGACAATAAGTCAGCGAGTATAATAAAATATACTGTTAATGCAATTCGTAATTGTCACCCCCCATTTCGTAATCGCATCATTTAGCCGGCATAGTGGAAGCGATTAATATTGTTTAAGAACAATTATTATTTGACCCCATTCATGGACTTTGTAGTTTGTGAGTAGACCACTCACTACCAGGTAGATACAATGTCACATGTCGTGCTCCAATAACAAATAAAAAAAAAGACTATAGTGGTCTAGTTTTCGGAGGAGGACATGGACGAAGAATCTATGTGCTCTTCTAATAGAGAGTTCAGAATGCCTATTACGCCGCACAACGTTAAACTAAATTTCAACGAAGTTGTCTGTCAATTTTCTGACGTAATGCTAACCTCACCAGGTAAGCATTACGTCAGAATTGCATGATATCGATTAAAGTTAACTTAGCATTGTGCGCGTAATCATCCCGCTAAGTCGCGATCGCTGTTCCAGGTCACAGCACAGCACAGCTCTGTGGTTCGGCTACTTTTTAATATATGCTGTCAGTATGATAGTTTCTAACTGGGAATGAGGACTTTGACATTAAAATATATTATTATAGGAAAGTGCCCTAAGGTCTAAATCGCCTGTCCAAACATGAGAACAGAAGAGGCAGGCGGCCGCCATGCAAACCAAAACAAAAATTGAGAACAAAAATTATTACAACCAATTAATATTACGTATTTTCTTTAAATAAACTTACTGAGAACGGAATATGGCGACAACGTCTAACTTTTGTGATTATTAATTTTATTTTTGTTATTGGGATTAGGAGTTTTAATTTGTATTATGAAAGTTGAACTTTGTTGAATAAATAAATAAATTCTAAGAACGACAAGTAGTTTTTCATTTTGTACCATATTGACTCTTCTATTGAAAATCTAAAATTGTCGAGTCTAGTGTATGTTATCTTTGCCGCTATGTTAATTCAGTGTGAATAGGGAATGACCGTGCCAAGTTTGTAGGTAAGCATGCTTACATAGTTATTTATGAGCTTTAAGCACTATGGGCAGATGTGGGCGGGCGGTCTCCGATTACTGCACATGCAACACATCACTTTGCTTATCTCATACCCGAACTATACCTATAATGAGGGACCTTGTAAATAAAACAATTAGGACAATTTGGTTGGTTAGTATAAAAGTTGTTGAACTACTCAGGTTAGTATGTCGTGTAGTTATCATACATTGTGTAGGTCATTTTATGGGTTAAATATTAATAGGATATTTTATAAGACAGGTTATTTTATAAGACTTTTACTTATAAAAGCCAAGCTCGATTTTTGAAGCTCAAAATTTCAACACTAAAGTGTTGATTTTTCTTAATTTATTTCTAATTTGCCCTAAATTTTCCGATCATTCACATACTGCTAAAAAAATACTTAGATTTTAACAAGTTCATTGACTAATCAATACTTTGAAATAGAGAAGAGAATTCCAAATATTAACATGGGGTTAATATATAGAATTCTCTTCTCTACTTCATAGTTTTTAACAAAGTAGATGAAATACATATAATTAAAGTAGGTACTATCGTGTAGTGAAATCAAATAGGTATGGAAATTGTAATAGGAAAAGCAAAATATCTAGCCTTCAATATCATTAAAATTTGAAAGCTCTTTTGTTAATAAATGTAGGTAGGTAATGATCTAACCTAGATAAATAGAACATCTACTTAAATATTGATAGATATCGCATGTGGGTCTAGTACAGCATTCGACGTTAAAAGTAATACAAGTAGGACAGAATGACAAGTAGGTCAGTCAGCAGGTGAACACCCGCTGGGCGTCGAACTTACTAAATATTGAGTGTCCACATGACAAGTTACTATAACAACTAAAATGGTATTGATCTTCTAATATAGGTAGTAAGAATAGAGTGGGTGACGCGAACGGTCAGGCTGATCTATAGTTTCTTTAAAATATTAAGAAAATATGTATATATAAGAAACACCTTAGAAAATCCGTTCAATGACATTGATGGTTTGCTTTTCTCTGTTTCTATTAACACGGGCGTTAGATTGTCAAAATAACGAATTCCGTTATTACCGCTCTCTTCCAATCGGGAGTACTGGCTGTCACTTTTTACTCGAATATATAACCACGAAGTCGTAAGCTACAGAATTAGGGTTTACGGTTAAATACCGCAACCAATATTTAAAGAGTGGTGAGCACTTGGACTTTTCGTATAGAAACAAAATTTTAAATTATACCAAATAAAAAAAGTAGAACGTTCCCTACATAACAATATTTAATAAATTAAAAACATAACTAACTTTTTTAAATATTTTTTATTTGTAAATAAATAATAATTAAATAGGTAAATCATGTATTTGTCGGAACGTAGGTTACAAAAAGGTCTTATCAAACATATGGCTCACTACATTCAGCCAATCTGCACACAAAATCCTAGCAATACAAATAATAAACACAAAATTCAATACACTTGACTCTGTCCAAAAAAAATAACAGTCGTAATATAAATTTAGTGGGACCAATCCCTAGTAATATCTATTTTTATTTATACCACTTATATTGTAAGGGGTCCTGTGTCCTACAGCTACAACAAACTTAAGCTAAATTTTAACTTTTAAATGACGTAGTTGTCTGTCATTTTCAATGTTTGCATTATATCAGAATTGCATCATATCGATTAAAATTTAGTTTAGCGTTGCACGCGTAATTACCCATTAAAAAAAAGGTTTTGATTTCTAACTGTATCATTCCTAGGTACCTACTACAAGGTACATATTTTTAACAGAACTCTTCTTGATTTATTTTTTACGAGTATGTTATGCCAATGATAATGATCTAATAATAATTAAAAAAATACTGTGACTTTGTATCTATATGATGGTAAGCAGCCCTACAAAGACCATAAACCGAGTCGATCAATACATTGTTGTTAAACAACATTGACCGCTCCCACTATGCCGGTTAAATGATGCGCTTACAAAACAGACGGCGACAAAGAAGAATTTACATTGCGAGTTTATTTTAATATCCTCGCTACTTTATCGTCAAATCAACTGCCCGTTAATACCTACTTGCATAATATCAATTATTCAGAAATAAAATTGAAATGCAGTCAGCAAATACCACTTCATGCATTAGACTCCACGTCACGCGATCCTCACGGTGAAGGAACAAACTGTTTACTTAACAAACAAACTGCAACGCTACCTGCTACCCCCTGATCCCCCTCCCATACCTCCTACTACATACCCTTATAAAACACTGCCTTTTGATTAAACTAAAATCATTACTTATTTAAAGCAATTTCATGAAAATTAAAATTTGGATCCGTCTTCCTTCCGACTACGAGACGTCTGCCTTTAGCGTTTTATACAGAGGATTCGATTCCCACCCAATGGCAAAAAACAATGGTACAATTTTCTGTACTAGGTCTTTTCTGGTACACATAGTTCCTATAAGCCTAGCGTTTAGTTTGTGATAAGCGGCCACATTATGTTTCTTTAAAGGTTATGTTGTCAAAATTGGGAAAACTTTAGGTACAGTTATCATCACCACACGGAATGCTGAAAACTGTCAAATCAAAGGCACCTGTAACACAAGGATTTTTAGTTATTGTTCTGGCTGATTATTGTCATTTATAAAAGATTTCGTTATTTTGACAAGTTTCTTATAACGGCAACGTTTTCCGTTATAATAAACAGAATGCGACAGCAGGGCAATAGGTATGTGTAATGTCCTTCATATTATTAAGTAATCTCTATTAATTGGGTCATGGATGAAAATGAGATATTGTATTCACTATTAGGCAAAAACACTTGCCTTGTGACTGATACTTGACTGATCTAATTTTTCATTCGATTCATTTCACTTGATTGTGAAATGAATCGAATGAAAAATTAGATCAGTATCTCTACCATGAGTTTCTGTTAAACAAAACTTCATTACTGTACAGTTTAAGCTGTACCACTTATAAGATTGCTTTATTTGTACTGTGTAAAAAAAATATTTGGTGGGGCCCTACAAGTTAACTGTAAAGTAAAGAATGTTCAAAAACAATCATTCTAAATAATAACAACAACAATAATATTAACTAATGGTACAGACGACCATGAATCGAACTATACAATTATCACTCGATATTTATCTATTGATGGTCGATCAAGGGCCAACTATTTAATTAAATCGATTGTTATAGAGAGAATTTTATGAGAAAAATATTCTGTGATAAGTTTTTGTTAAACAAAATTTCACTTAGGTACAGTACAGTTTAAGCTGTAGGGATCCACTAATATGATTGCTTTATTTGTACTATCTAAAAAAATAAGCGATTCTATTGGTTTAACTGTGAAGTAAAGAATGTTCAACAAAAAATAATAATAACAATAATCATAATAACTACGACCAATAATAACGGCTACGACGAGGTGGAATTAAAAATCCCTCCGCTGGGTATTCTGACGCCATCTAGGCGGTCTCGTGCGCCGTAAGGCACCCGTGATGTTTTTTTTTTTCATGATAACTCTTGGTAGAGCTACAGACATCGTGAATTGAACACTACAATTATCTATACAGCTTTAAGCTGTCGGTCCCGGTTTCACTATACCAACCTGTGAAACTGTTTATAGATGGGTTATTGAGTCTATTCAAAACAACGAGCTAGCCAGTTGTTCGGTGAAAACTCATACCATCGGCTACGACGAGGTGGGAATAAAACCCCTCCGCTGGGTACCCTGGGGCCGTCTAGGCGGTCTCGGGCGCCGTAAGGCACCCATGATGATACATACAATTATCTATACAATTATCACTCGATATTTACCTATTGCTGATTGATCAAGGACCAACTAATTAGTTAAATCGATTGTTATAGGAGACTCAATGTAGGAGATTAACGTATAAACTGGCATATCGAGAAAATATCTCAGAAATATTCTGTGTTTAAATTATGTTCCCTACATGACTCGCTCGATTTACATCCTTTTATGACGGATAAAGCCTGGATGTGGTACACCGACATCAATAGCGGTTTTGGGAAAAACACGTCCTTTTTAATTTAGTTTTAATATTGAAATATATGTCCGACAATAGTTTTTTTTTTATTAGAGCACGGCATGTGACTGTGTATCTACCTGGTGGTGAGTAGACCTACAAAGTCCATGAATGGGGTCGAAGAATAATTGTTCTTAAACAAAATTGGTCGCTCCCACTATGCCTATTATTATATTTTAATAAATTCGCTGCCTTATCGTCAATTCAACCCATTCCGTAAACGCACCCTGAAAGGAGACTACAAGCTCGGCACGAAATCGAGGCAGTAATCTCCTGAAAACTGGTGAACCCACAGACTAAAACCAAAACATGACTAGGTCACTTGACGGTTTTTGTAAGTATAAATATTTGTTAATTACAAATAAAAAATAATTGCATTTATAAATTGCGCGCTTCCTAATTGGCAAACTCTTTGCTGTAAAATATAAAACAACACCTATGTCTTTCAGATCTTTTGCAAATAAATGTCTTTGTCTTTTTATCTTTACTTTTCGGTAATCATATTATTACAACCCTTTTTTTTTCAGATAAAATTAGTCCGCATCTTTTGAGACAAGGGGCCGCCCGTCTGGAAATGGCAAACTCTAACTAAATAGCCGAGTAAACAAAAACACAGTGTTGAAATCAGCAAAATTATAAGGTTCTTTCATCTCTTCTCTTTTAAAAAAAATTATAATACCTTTGATTTGGGACTTCGTGTAAATCAACAATAAATTTCAAGTATATGGGGGACAACAAGATCTACACATACATATATAACCATTCCTAGTTTAGTAAATAAAACAGACCGTATAAGTTCTGTAGTTATTTGACAGGCAGAAAGGCATCAGAGTCTTACCATAAATATTTATTACCTTTCATCGTGACCCTAAAAATCCTAATACTCTCACAGCTGGGAATATGAAATCCTAAATAGGACTACTAGATGGTCTTCATTATTATTATAATTGTTTAAGTACTAATATTAAAGTAAATAATATTTATCCACTGGAATAAAATAATATTTACTCACTGGAATAGAATATAAGTATATTCTAATAAAATACTAACAAATAGACATACTTTTAGGTGGACTATAGTGGACATACACGCCGTTCTTCTTAACTGCACGTTCTGATAACCACTTTTTCACACTTTCCATAATAATCAGATTTTTTATTTATTAATAAGCAGTAGTTTATAGTTTATACTGTTTGCACTAAACAGTCCAGTGAAGGCAGTAGAAGCCAGTAAACAGCACATCGCAGCTGTGTTCAACTAACACATGCCGACACTTTCGCTCAAGAAAATTATAGCTTTCTCATCATTTGAAGTGAACACTGCTGAAAATAAGTTTTTTTTTGTTTATAAAAATACTATTAGGTTCAATTTAAAGCAGTAAATACACCTTACTTCATTCGATAGTTAAGTTGTACGAAGAACTGTTAAATTTATTAATTCTCCTAAGTTAACTGTTGAATAACTTTATCTGACGATTGAAAAATCAACCCTTAAAATTTTAAACATATATAAAATATTAGTTTTTGGCCTTACGTAAATTGGTAATGTTTTTTTTTTTTAATTTAGTATGTAGTACTATTGCATTTATGTGTATAGTTCATAGATTGGTAATTTAGTATTAAGTTTATTGAATGAAAAAATAAATACAAGATTGATGTAACACAATTGACAAGTATGGTCTAAACTACTTTAGTACCTACTAAATAATAATTAATGATCTAAAAGTAAATAATTTTATTATCATCATTCTTCAACATTTGGTACCTACAATAAATTTGAGTTAGGTATACTTAGTCTTCTCTTATCTCTATTTCTCTTTTTTATATTAAGTATATTTTCTTAATATAATTTTATATCTGTTATATTTTTTTATTTTTTTTTATTTTTATTTGATCACGATATGTGACTTTGTACCTACCTAATGGTGAGCAGACCTAAAAAGCCCATGTATGGGGTCAATCAATAATTATTCTTAAACAACATTGATCGCTCCCACTATGCCGGCTTAATGATGCGATTATGAAATGAGCGGCGACAAAAACGAATTGCATTACGAGTATAATTTAATATACTCGCTGCCTTACCGTCAATTCAACCACCCATTTCGTAACCTCACCCTGCAGGGAGACTACAACCTCGACAAGAAATCGATGCAGTAATCTCCTGAAAACCGGTGAAGCCACAGACTAAAACCGAACTTGACAAGGTTATTTGACGGTTTTTGCATCTGTATGAGCTGTGGTAACGAGACCGGTCGGTCGGCCTAACAAATTCATAAAGACCTTCCTCCCACCTAAAAATAATAAATAGTTTATTATATATCTATTATATTCATTATTTTTAAATAAATAAAATACTATTTTACTGCAAACGAAACTTGTTATCAAAGGTGTACCTGATTCAGCAACAATCTATATAAAAGATAAAGATAGTCGCACAAAAGATACTGACATTCTAATTAATGAACGCCATCGTTTTGAATTCCCACTGAAAAAAACCTTTTATAGTGATTGTTATCTTATCCAGACCTAGGTACTATAAAACTACCTCTAACTAAAGTGTAGAAAAAAGTTAGGTAGTTGTATAAAACAAATTAAAATAATTATGGATAACAAAGTTCTTAATGATACGAAAATTAAATAACATTAAAAAAAATCAATGAGTAAATTTTAATAGGTAAGTATTAACAACTATAAACAGAAGTAGAAAATATTGATTTTTAGTGAAGTGGGTGGCGTGACGTCATTCTAACCCTTGCGGATGTCAACAGCTGTGCATACGATGCGGATCTTCCCAAGATTGACCTTTACTTTCATTTCAACTTCACCACAGATGTGTTGTCAGAACATGCAACGCGATATTTTGTTTCAGAAATTATTATTCATTTCTTGACGACGAAATGTCAATGTTAAAACCGTGTTTACTAGTAGTCTTTCCTAATTTTCTTTCAGATTGAGGTACGGCAATTGCTGAAACAATAATACTAGTTACTAAATAAGTCATTAACATTTTTTTTTATGATAGAAAGAAAGAAAGATTTGTAGGTTACGAGTCCTAAAATACCATGAATAAGAACGTCTAATATGAAATCGATACTGACCCTGAAAATGTTCGAATGATTTTCAGGATTAGTGGTTTTCAGGAAACTATACATCGAGATATCGTCTATATGGTAGTATTATTTTAGGATGGCCCTAACGAAACGGGCTCCACTTCATCCTCGGCTAAAAGTCAATTCAGATTCGAAATAACAATAGGTGATCCTCAGACTGAGAAACAAATAAAATTAAAAAAGATATTGAACAAGAAGTTATATGCTTACAGTGATTTACATGGTCATGATTCAAAATGCGATGGTAAAGTTCATTAAATTTCTTCTGCCTTCTGACATTAGAAGGCGTTCTGACGACTAATGTTGGCAAAAGAATGAAATGCTCCAAATTAACAGATTCCTTTTGATCCTTTCGACTTGAAACAGTTTTTTTTATTACCAATCGTGGATTCTTTTTTGTTACTTTATAATTATTTGTAGTGTCATCATTCGTAATAGAGCATTCCGTTTTATTAGGTTGTATGTCTATTGGAACATTTGAGCATAGTCTTGAACTTGAAGATTTATAAGTAAACATGTCTCTATTACTTTTGGGACTCAAGTGACTTGGACCGGGAACTGGATCCTCAATATTTGACCTTAATATTGTTTGCTGTTGACGTTCAAGTTTATGTAAAATGCGCTCTTCACTCCTTAGATTTCTTGACTTCAGCGGCAAGTGATGAGAATTAAATAATAAATGAGGGTTTATAGTATGGTCACTTTGAACGTCATTTTCAGACTTTTTATTATTATGAGTTTTATGGTTTGCAACAATAATGTCTCTTGTTTTCCCGCTGGGCTTGTTTCCACTCTCACGCTCATGACGGTTATTAAGTTTTATAATTCTGTAATGCTTACGCTTTTTACGTTCCATATGAGTAACTCTATCTCTGAGTAGATTGTCGATTAAACGCTGCAACTCGTGTCTGACACTTCTTTCCCTTCGAGCTAACCTGGTATTAGGCCAATGGGTCCGACAAACATCTTCCCAAATGATATCACTGAGGACAGCTTCACGGGATGGTGTTAATTTTATTCCATCATCTCTTGGAGCAAACTCGCCTTGTGCTAAATAATGTACAGTATCCATTAATCTATAATCTCTTACGGGATTTAGTTTATGGCGGATTTTTTGAACTCTTTCTGCTGCTACTTTAGCGAAACGATCCCTTCTCAAGGGTACTGAGGCACATTGACGTTTTGCACGCGAAGTTATCCCATCGTATGTGGTGAAGTCCCTTCCGTATTGTTCAGAACGGTGTATTTTGTCAATTGTGGTGGTCATACTAGGGCACATCGGCTTTGACGATGAGATATTCCGCTGAAAACCAGAACTTTCGGGAATATGACTATATTGGTCTACATAAATTTCTTTTGATCTTCTGGACCGCGAGTGACCTGGTACTATTTTTGACAAATGCATCGCAATGTATGATCGAAAAACTCTTTCCTGGTGCAAAACTTTCTTTTCTAAGTAATTAATTTTCTTGCTTAATTGACTTAACAAACCTGTTCCGAATTTATTTTGAGTCGATTCTGAGGTGGATTTCGTAATAATTAATGTAGCTTTATCTACTTTAGTTACTCCAGCATTTAAAATATTTATATCATAATCAGTCTTGTTCATAACTACAAATAGGCTTTTGGATTCATTCTGTTGAACGTGGTCGTCGTTGCTAGATGGTTCTATGTCAGTAGTCGTCGCTTCACTTTGTTCTTGTTGCGATTTTATATGTGATTCATTTTCGTTAATACATGAACAGGAAATTTCATTTGTCTCATTTGGATCTATTTCGGAAAACAACAATACTTAGTTAACGTGTTCAAAAAAATATAAAAATCTATATATATACGAGTACGTACTCGTAGATAAAACCTTTAAATAAACTTACAGGCTGTGATTGAAGAAAAACTTTTCGTGAAAGTATTGGTATCAGATGCTTCCGAATTCTGAAACTTCAGTATTAAAATTTATATGTAACTGGCATCTAATTTAAATAAAGTTCAAATATATTTTAAACAAATACCTTGTCGGAATCTATTTCAGCAACATACAGAGTCTTTGTAACGGCGGGTTTCGGTTTGACGGTTACTATTACTCGATGAGATATTCTTTTGCTTGGTTTAGTTTTTAAAATTTCTGTAAAAAATCGAATCTTTGTTTAGAATTCATGTTCATCCTATGGCCCATAGTACAGGAAATCCTGGTTTGAGCGTTAAGGACCAATTTGTGGTTAAATTTTAGCCTCAATTTCTCAAATGTTGTGTCATATATAAAATTGTAGCCATGTAACCTTATTGTGCAATATTTTTTTCTATTATTTATTTTATTTATTTTTTATAACATTGATTCAAAACATTTTATTATTTTTATAGGTACATTTTCTATTGACAGGATATTTTTTTATTTATAAATATTTTATTGTAGCATGTTAAGGCGCCTTGAAGCTATGACAAAACATATTTTCATAGATATTACACATATTACCAGTACCTATTACAGGCTAGAAAACTCAATTTGTTTTTTTATGGAAGTGACCAAAATAGGAGGCTATTTTGGTTTAAAATAAATCCGAGTAGGGCTTTAAAAAAGTATTATCATTCTTCTTTAAAAAAAAGTAATACGGTTATCTAACACGAAAACAATCTGTAATAACACTACTATTACAATATAATTATTCAAATATAGTTACAAATATGCAAGAATTAGAGAAACTATTGAAATAGGCTCCAAGCAACCAACCAACTCTGGGCTATTCAACAATGTTATTTTTGTTAATTTAATTTTTTACATCCGCAGTCCCGCCAATGGTGAATTCAGGGGTAGTTAGTAGTTGTTCCCAGACAGACATCAACCCTCGAAATTTACCCAAAATCTAGCAATTACGTAAGTTTTTATAATAATAACAATATGTAGGACAATTTACACATATTGCTCTGGTCATAAACTAAGCGCTAGGCTCGTACTATGTGTACCAGAAACAACGATATAAAATATAATATGTATTATATTATATTTTATAAACACCCAGACCATGACATTTTCTACAGAAAAACGTACTAATATTTTTTACCATGGTGGGAATCGAACCCACGACCTCCGGATACAACGCAACCACTAGTCTACGGAGTCTGCCTGTGTATAAGGCTACATATTAGTAGGACCTTTTGCACGTTACAATTTAGGACAAAAATAACTCTTAAAATCTTGAAAAATCCCTGGTACTGTTTCGCCCCAGGTCCAGACAAAACAGCAGTTCAAGCCAGACAACAGCAAACATTATTAAAAGAACACAAAGTATGTAGAATTAACCTAAGAACAAAGACGTCTTTTTGGAACTTATGACGTTGGAACTTCCAGACCCATAATCTACTGTTCGTATAAACTTCTCATTGTAGGACGGTTTAATAGTTTTGCTCGTAACCAAGCACTTATTTTCCATCACATTTTCTTTCCTGAAAAATCATAATTAGCACTAAAATTTTAATAAAACTGCGAAGCAAACATTGTTGCTAACCGCCGGCTTATTTGACAGAAGGACAGAAGACAGATATAAATAATATTTAAAACAAAAAAAAAACATATTAATTTTATTTTGTTGATTACTTATAATAATAATTAGTAAATACCTATCGATTCATTCCAATTACTGGATATTTATATTATCATACAAGAAAGGTGAGCTGAGCTGGTAGATAATGAATTCAAAATTAAATAATTTTGTTCATAAAGTCTTTAAACAAATAAATATGTTATTTCGTTTGTATTTTTTTTTTCTTTTTCTCGTTCTGTCTCTAAATACTGCAGTAGTTAGAACGAGGAAGGTACAAACTTTTTTGCAGTCGACTGTACTAATGGCATAACCAAATGTCATAAGTCATAATTAAGTCTTGTCAAATTTTGTCAATATTTATGTGGAGCTTCCACTTCATTATTTATAATTCTTATTTATTTATTATTAATTGATTTCGTTTACGAAGCCAGATTCAACCGAAGATAATTTCTGAAACATGGCAGAAGAGCCGTCCCCTATAAAAAGTACACTGAATGAAGAAATTTATAGCAACAAGATTCCTGAGACGATAGTAAATGGTAACATTGGTTTATTAAATATTTTAAGAAGTGGTACAGTGATATGGTTCACTGGTCCGGGCCACTGTTCTTTCTAAAATTCCTAAACACTTTTAGATCAATGAAATGAATGGCCATTGATCAGTAGTTCATTGGTCATTGTAGCTACCTATCTGTTTTAATTCTACATCAAACCGCAGATCACTCATTGATGAACAGCCAACATTTTCACGGGCTATTTTTTTGTTTTGTTTTCCTATCTACCCTAAAAAGAAAAATAAAGAACCAAATTAATTAAATTATAGATATTGTGTTGGAGGCCATGGGTTCCGAGAACTTTCGCATCTGGACTTAATAATTTCTGACCCATGTTCGAATAATATTAACTTTGTTTATCAATTGTCCTCAGTAATGTTGGTAGAAGACAAGAACCAAGACAAATCCGATAATAAAGTGATCGTAACAGAAAAGGCAAATGATATTTCAGATAAGATTCCAGACGTAGGTGAGAATACAACATTTCTTATTTTTAAGACTAGATGAAAAAAGAGGAGTGTTATATGTATAGTTTACGTGTGTATTCGTGTATACATGTGCCTGTCGGATTTTTTAAAATGTGGACGACATTTCGCACTTTGTTTTTTTTTTTAAATATATTTTCACCCAGCGATCAAACCTATGACTTAGTGTTTTGAGTTCAGAGAGAACTCTTTCTGGGTTTCTGATATTATTTAATAATAAGTAAGTTATATCAAATATAACATTTAATAATTTCCCTCAGTAATAATCGAAGATAAGAACCAAGGCATATCTGATGTTAAACAAATAGAAAATAATAATACAAAAATAATAATTACAGAGAATACTCCACCAGACTTAGGTAAGAACGACATTTCTTGTTTCATTACACTCTATTCTTTTTTCTTGTTTCTTCTATTGTAGTCAATTCATGGCTAAACCTGATTCCGGTTAATTTTTTGACGAAAATTTTGTGCGAAACCGTGGGTTAGATCCCCACCCTTTTGTCCACGGTTTTGCACACAGTAATGCTATCTACCACTACTAACGAATAACGAAGCTTCAAGCTAATATTATTTACGTAGGTACCTAAGGCCGTACAACTAAATGCCTAGTTGTTACGCGCGTTAATGCGTTGTAAATGGAAAAACGCATATTACGGTTCTAAAAAGGAACAAACGGTTCAAAATTTTGGAAAAATACTATTCAACTCCTCCTATCTCATTATTTCTGAAGTTTGAGTTTATTTTTATAGCTAAGTTAAATTATCCAACTTACGAACGAAAATAATATGATTACCGAATAGTAAAAAGTTTTTGAAAACATAAAAAGATCAGAATACTCCTTAGGCGAGTATTCCTACTAATACCTAGTATTTTTTTTTAGTTGTAAGTAGGGTTGCCAAATATCCCATAATTAAAGGAACATCCTCATTTTAGCCCTAAACATAGACAGTGTTCCTTATTTTAAAATAAAGACTAGAGGACAATACTCATTACTTTATTTTGGATAAAAATTAACGCATGCATGGGTTGTTGAGTATTAAAATAGTACATTGTTCACCGAGGGGAGAAAGTCACCGATTACTAACGAGGGCGAAGTTTGAGGCCCGACGCGAAGCGGAGGGCCTTAATTCGCTCGAGTTAGGAATCGTACTTTCTCGCCGAGTGATACATAGTGCTTTATACTACACCTACGAGGAAAATAAAAAATAAAATCTCTATTAATTAAAGTTTATATTAAAATTATTACAGTTGTTAAAACTTAATAAATTAAAAATGCAAAGAAAGTAAACAGCCAATAAACCAATACTTTTATTTTATTTTGATTAAAATTTCGAACTTGTAAAAAAAAACTAGGCTGTATGGCTTTGAACCCTTGCCTTTCCTAATTTGGAAGAATTGAAGAAAAAAAAATTAAAAAAAACTAGCACGTTAACAATGAATTTTCATATACTTTTTCCTCCCGCTTAAGCACGTTAACAATGGATTTTCATACACTTTTTCCTCCCGCATATTTGTACGACTACAAAGACGTACTTTCTGGCCTATTCTTACGCAAGTAAAAACCTACTTTCCGAGCAGGTGTAGTATAAAAGTTATATTTATAAAGAAATATCTCTTTTGATACTAGCGTTTAATTAAAAACACCATTGTGTCCTTTATTTTCATTCTTAGTCCTGTATCCTTTATTCCTGGAAATCCTTTAAAACGGGAGCTGGTAACCCTAGTTGTAACTGCGTAAAGATGCTCTGTGTTAATTTGTACGTCTACATACCTACTTAGTTATTATAAATTACTAAGGCCCAGATTAATAGTCGGTGCTTAGCCCAAGTCGTTGCTATCAACTTTCAAAATTTAGTTTTTCTATATGCAGTCTGACAGTCCGAAAGTATTAGGCTCTTTCTAAGCAACGACTATTAATCTCAGCCTAAATGTCCTCCTCCACCTATCTAGGGAAAACAAATCAAGTTGTTGTGAAAGAAACCATTATCATCAACAAGGACAGCGAATCGATTGAGTATAACACGCCCACACAAGAAATTATTGATCTAAACGTACGTACTTTCTATGACTACATACCTATTAAAATACCTAGGGCTTTATTACTTTACTAAATAATGAATCATCACGGGTGCCTTTCGGAACCGGAGACCGCCTAGACATGCTCCAGGGTACCCACCGATGGGTTTATTCCCACCTCGTCGTAGCCGATGTTTTTTTTATGAAGCAAGGCATGTGACTTTGTATCTACCTGATGTTAAGCAGATATACAAAGTCCATATGGGTGCCATCAATACATTGTTGTTAAACAATATTGGTTTAACAACAATGGCTCCCACTATGCCGGCTAAGTGATTCGGTTAAGAAATGGGCAGCAACATGAAAGTATTTGCATTACGAGTCTATTTTAATATCCTAGTTGCTTTTTTCGTCAAATCAATCGCCTGTTTCGTATCCGTATCATGAAAGAAACTACCCCCTCGACAAAAAATCGATGCAGTAGGCTCCGGAAAACCGGTTAACCCCAGACTAAAACCAAAACATGACTAGGTCACTTGACGGTTTTTGCATCTCTAAATATGGTATTCTAAGTCGGTTACGAAATGATACTGTTACGAAACAAGACAAATATGAATAGTTTCGGAGAACTCTTACCTACTTTTAAAGATAATTTAATTTTGATAAATAGTCATATTTATCTAGCCATACTAAAAATCATTTTTTTTAAATAAATAATTCCTATAACACCTAAATATCTCCAATTAGGTATAGCGTAAACCATTACAAAAGTAATGTACTAATGTAGAGGGTTAGGTAGCTATCTTGTTTATTATTAACTTCTTTTGACATGCTAATATAACCATATGAAAAGTTGGACTTTACGCTGTTGTGTTAGCATTCAAAATTGTATATCTGGATATGCTGTGTCCACCCTGATCTTTAGGCATGTTATAGTCCAGTATGTTTAGACACGTCTAGATATCTAGAGTCACGCGAGTTAGCTAATGTCCACAGGCCAGTATAATGGACACCTAAACTATTTAGCTGTACCTATAGGTATCATTACCTATAATAGTTTTTTATGTGCTTGATTCATTTTTAATAGCATCAGTTCTGTTATCGATAACATATAAATTAGTAGATATTTTATTTATATTAGCAGGTTTTCAATTAAGTTTACGGCTACTAAATATTTTAACTGGTCGCTGCAAACAATGGATTATCTACACTCGCGAATAAATCAAATAGCATCGTTGCAAAGCAGTATGCATTATCTAGGTACACTCGCGAGCAACGAAATGTAATATCCTAGTTTTTGATACTATATCAAGTGGTACTTATTGTACAATGAAAAATCTCCTTAGTATTAGAGCTAGAGAATGCAATATAAAATGTTAATCAATCTATAGATAAAATTATCAAAAACTAAAAGTGTGATCTGTGTGTTATTGATAAGTGCTCTCACGTTCGTATGATCGAACATCCGGCGGCAAACCGAGTGGCCAATACTGACCAATCGCGGTGATCAAATGACCTATCATTAATGCTACTATCATTGGTCATTTGGTCACCATTATCTTGATAAATATTTTAAATGTCTGTAGGTGTAGCTATAAAATTACTTATTACTATTTATAGGATTATAATAATTATTATATTAGTACCAATAATATGCATTATTTATTCAGGTTAAAGCCTCGACGTCAAATTGTGATGTAGAGAATGAAGACAAGAAGTCCTTGGAATGTTGCTTGAACACCGTTCACAACCCACGACCATCTGGAATCCTGATATCTCTTCCCAAGGTAACGCTCATTATAAAATAAATTACAACATTCTACAGCGGGGTGATTACGCGCACAACGCTAAGCTAAACTTTAAACAATATGATGCAATAAACTTCATTTTATCGACTGCCAAACTATATCGATGTGGTTATGCTAAGCCATCTAGTGACATTGAAAATTGACAGACAAATACGTCATCTTGGTTAAAGTTTAGCTTAAAGTTGTGTGCGTAATAGGCCTACAGACCAAATCATCATGCCAGCCTTTCTTTGCGCGTCCACTGCTGGACATAGGCCTCCCCCAAGGATCGCCACAACGACCGGTTCTGCGCTGCCTGTATCCATCGGCTTCCCGCGACCTTTTTCAGGTCGTCGGTCCATCTTGTGGGGGGCCTGCCTCTGCTGCGTCCTCCAGCACGCGGTCGCCACTCGAGAACCTTAATACCCCAACGGCCGTCCGTTCTGCGAGCTATGTGGCCTGCCCACTGCCACTTAAGTTTGGCGATTCTGGAGGCTATGTCGGTTACTTTGGTCCTTTTGCGGATCTCATCGTTTCGAATACGATCCCGCAAGGAAACGCCGAGCATAGCGCGCTCCATCGCCCTTTGTGTGACTGTGAGCTTTTTCATGAGGCCCATAGTAAGCGACCATGTCTCTGATCCGTAAGTTATCACTGGCAACACACACTGCTCGAACACCTTGGTTTTTAAACACTGCGGTATTTGGGACGAGAAGATATTACGTAGCCTCCCGAATGCTGCCCAGCCGAGTTGGATTCGACGAGAGATCTCTTTCTCGAAGTTGGATTTACCTGTTTGGATCGACTGTCCTAGGTATATATAATTGTCAACAACTTCGAGTGCGGAGCTTCCTATTTTTACAGGAGTGGGTATAACATGGGCGTTCGACATGACTTTGGTCTTATCCATGTTCATGTTTAGGCCCACTTTTTTAGAAGCCCCACTGAGATCATTGAGCATTATGCCGAGGTCCTCCAGGGTTTCAGCCATGACTACGATATCATCGGCAAATCGAAGGTTGGTGATGTACTCGCAATTAATGTTGATGCCAAATCTTCTCCAGTCCAAGAGTTTGAAGACATCCTCCAATGCCGCAGTAAAAAGTTTCGGGGAGATTACGTCTCCCTGTCTCACTCCTCGCTGTAGCTGGATGGGTCTTGAGGTCTGGTCTTGGAGGCGAACTGACATGGTGGCATTTTTGTACAAACACTTTAGTACTTCGATATAGCGGTAGTCAATTTGGCACCGCTGGAGTGACTGAAGCATCGCCCATGTTTCTATCGAATCGAAGGCTTTCTCATAGTCCACGAAAGCTAGACACAGGGGCTGATTATATTCATCGGTTTTTTGTATAATCTGCCTCAATGTGTGGATGTGGTCTATGGTACTATAGCCTTTTCGGAATCCGGCTTGTTCAGGAGGCTGGAAGTCGTCAAGCCTACGTGAGAGACGATTCGTGATGACCCTCGAAAACAGTTTATAGACATGACTCAGAAGCGAGATGGGTCTGTAGTTCTTCAAAAGGGTTTTGTCACCCTTTTTGAAGAAGAGTACCACCACGCTTCTGTTCCATGCCTTAGGTGTTTTGCCCTCGAGGATGACGGAATTAAATAGCTTCTGGAGAGCCATCAGCAAAGGTTTGCCACCAGCTTTCAGGAGCTCAGACGTAATTCCGTCATCACCCGGTGCCTTGTTGTTTTTTAACTGTTTGAGAGCCATCCTAATCTCATACAGGCTGACTTCCGGGATATCTTCGGTATAGTGTCGGGTTAACCTGGCTCTTGGATCATTTTCCAGGTTTTTGACAGGAGGCCGTGTTGTTGTGTACAACTGTCCATAGAACCTTTCGATCTCCACCATAATCTCTGGTTTGGAGGCGACAACTCTGCCGTCCTCGGTCTTCAGCTTCGTTAATTGACTCTGGCCGAGAGACAGATCTCTTGCGAATACTTTAGAGCCTTTGTTTTGCTCAATGGCATCTTTAATACGATCTGTATTAAATTGCCGTATGTCGCGAGTCAAGGACTTTGAGATCTGTCTGTTGAGAAATCTTACTTTAGAAGCGTCAGACGAGGACTGCATGGTCATCCCGCGTCTCTCTTCCATGAGCTTTAAAGTATGGTCGGAGATCTTTCTAGCTCCTTTGTTAGATCGGATCTTAAAAAACTTCGATCCGACCTGGTGGACATTTTCCACAACCCTGTCATTATATTCGTCCACATCTGTGTACTCGCATAGGCATTCGAAGCGGTTTTTTAATTCCAGCTGAAAGCGCTCGGGGTTTTGGGTGTTAATAGGTGCCGGCCGGAGCGTAGACTTCATTAATCGTGACCTTTCAAGCTTTGTATTGATATTCAATGTGCCTCTTACCAAACGGTGATCGCTCCCGGTTTTCACCTCATTGATCACTGAGACATCATTGAATATTTGCTTTCTGGTCGACAAGATGAAATCTATCTCATTTTTGGTGGCACCGTTAGGGCTTATCCAAGTCCACTTGCGTTGTGGTTTTTTCTTGAAAAAGGAGTTCATCAAATACAGTCCCTCCTTTTCCATGAAATTCGCAAGCATCTGACCTCGTGGATTCCTACTGCCTGTACCAAATTGCCCCACTCTTAGTTCGGTTTCGCTTCGTTTGCCTATCTTCGCGTTAAAGTCTCCCATGACAACAGTGTAATGAGATTTGAAGCTACGCATGGCTCTACTGATGTCCTCATACATGGCTTCTACCTCGTCGTCGGGGTGTGTCGATGTCGGGGCGTATACCTGTATGACCTTCAGCGAATATCGCTTGGTTATTCTGAGTATAAGGTAAGCCACCCTTGTCGACACACTCTCGATTTTAACAACGTTGTTCACGAGAGACCTGTGGACGATGAACCCGACACCACCTTGAGACGGTTGGTCGCCCTCCCGGAAATAGAGCAGGTTACCAGATTTCAGAATTATCGAGTCTTCACCTTCTCTTCGGACTTCCGATAATCCAATAACATCCCAGTGTAACCCGCTCAATACTTCCTCTAGTTCGACCACCCTCTCGTCAGTCCGCAGTGTCCGTGTGTTGTATGTTGCCAGGGCCAGTGTTCGTTTGTTGTGGTAGTTTGGGCTCCCCCGCTGTAATCATGGCCGCTACCATAGCCAGCGGGGCCGCCGGGTACTAGGGGCCGTTTTTTATTATTGTCGTTCATGTTAGGGGGGGGGGGGGGGGGGGGGGTTTGCCATAATCGCCACGCTTGGCAAGCGGGTTGGCGATCGCAGTGGGTCGAAAGTTTTACTACGGTGCGCTGCTGCCCGTAGCGTATTATTATTTCTTCCGACCATGATTTGGATGGTTTGACCGCCATCGTTCGGTTGACTAATTGCGCAAAAGCGGGCGGTGGGGTCGTCACGTCCCTACGCCAAAACAGACCAGACAGACCAAAGACAAGACAGACCAAATACTGAAACCAAATGAAATAAATGTATTCGTAAAATTTTGACAACAAATGTTCAGTTAATATTGAGAACTTCAAAGTTTGTTAGGTGGACAAATTTTATGTTAAGTTTATAAAGACTTTATGAAGAGTTACGTCTTTAACTTAATGCTTTATTACAGAAATCTATAAATTCTATAAGACCAGAGATACGCAATAGTAAACAGTCTGGCATTAATATATCTTTCCATGTGAGTAATTGAATGTTTTAAAAATTAACTAAGTACATAACACCCAATTTTAACAACATCTAAACAGGACCGCAGTCCTCTTAAACTAGCTTTAGTTTATTCGCGTGTAAAATGCGTGTATTATTATATTATGATGCAATAACAATTTGAACTGAGCCCAGAAAATTCCCAATACCATTATTAATTCTACAAAAAACAGGTTAAAATATTTTGTTGAACTCTACATAAATTGTTAGTGTGTGGCTATCTAGAAATAACTATATATCGACGTATTTAAAACACGCCGCCTTCAATAGATCGATCCCTAGATACTTACCTATCATTCAACATGCCACCGTTAAATTTACGTTAATAATTAATATGTATCTACCTAAATAGGTTTACCTTTTATTGATTAGAAACTTATTTATATCGCAGAAATCTGTATCAAGAATCAAAAACCAACCTGACATAGAAGATAATGTTAACATGAGTACTATACAAAATATGGATATGAATAAGGTAATCTAAATATATATAACTCAAAGGTGACTGACTGACTGACTGACATAGTGATCTATCAACGCACAGCCCAAACCACTGGACGGATCGGGCTGAAATTTGGAATGCAGGTAGATGTTATGACGTAGGCATCCGCTAAGAAAGGATTTTGATAAATTCTACCCCCAAGGGGATAAAATATGGGGATGAAAGTTTGTATGATAAAAAAATAACTATTCCACGCGGACGAAGTCGCGAGCACAGCTAGTCTAATATATACATAAACAGTAAAACCTCAACCGCGAAATAAAATTTAATAAACATAAATAATAAATATATTTAACAAATGCCAGTTTAAAAATAATTTAAAAAAAATGTATAAATATGTAGTAAGTACATAAATTCACACATAATATCGTCTTGCGGCCTATTTCATAAATGTGACAATTGTAATTTACCATGATAATTCGTGTCATAAGTTCGCTCGCAGCGTGCGAGCGAATTTAAGACCCTGCAGGACTTATTTAAATACGTGGCCGAGTTGGTTATATAGGCCTTAGATTACTGTTAAATAAACATTATCCCCCAGTAGGACCTAAAAACAGTAGAGTTACTAATTTAAAAAAAAATGGTACATTTATTTGACAATACTTAGCACGAGCCCTAGTTGGTACCTATAGCTTTACTATACCAACTTGGGCTTGATATGGGCTTACCACTTGTTCGGTGTACGCTCAGAATAGGAGGTAAGATTAAAACTTCACCGCTGGGTACCCTGAGGCCGTCCAGACGGTCTTAGTCTGTGATGGTATTTAATAATTATGGTATTTATAATTAGTTTTTTTTTTCAGGATGATTCGGCGAACAAAAGTAATAAGAAAGTTGGAAGAATAAAGAAAGCATTCTTAAATTTAAGATCTAAATTGAAAAAACTGTTTTAAAAAATATAATTTTATATACTTTATCAGGCTTGCTGAAAATTATATATTTTAGGGTAACTGTACAAAATTCCAAGGAATCTTGATTGTCCTATTTTTAATGAGAATCTTAGTTTGAGAAATATAATTTAAATGGCTTAGATTTTTTTACGTGTAAAGAAGAGTCAGAATTTTTAATAAATAATTTAATTACAAATCACATGGTTTATTATTTTTCTGCAACTGCTTTTCCATTCGCACACTCTTGGGTAGCCGACGAGGGCAGGAGTCGCAAGAGGGTGGGATCTGGTTGGCGAAGCTAGAGGCTCTAATGGCGTCGTAGTCTACTCCGCGGGGACTCCACACCAACTCCGTGCTGCCACACTTGCAGCTCATCTCACGACATATCTATATTTCAATGATATTTATACAGGTTGAATTCGAAAGGTTGTACTTTGGGCTAAAATAAGGATCTACTAATCAAATCGAACAACTTTTCCCATGGAATCTAAAATTTTGGCTTCCCCATACATATTGGATGTAGATGGCTTTTTTTTATTTGCGACACATGGTTCCATGGGGAAAGTAGTTCGATTTGATCAATAGAACCTCACATTAGCCCAAAGTACAACCTTTTAAAGTCACCATGTATATAAAAATTAATCGCCTTTATAGTCACGCTTAAACTTCAAAACGGCTTGGCCGATTTGTTCTTTTTTTTTAGTTTAGTTTGTGTTAATACAAGGATGGTTTAAAAAGAATAATAATAAGGAAAACCCTAAAGAAAACCTAAAAAATAATATTAAGTAATTTGGACTTAAATACTGCTTTCCATCGGGTGAATGTAAGGTCACAAGACGAGCTCTCATAAAAAATAAATAATTATTTTCCGTAGATATTCTACCTAGATATAGTCCATTAATGTAGACGATCAATAAAGTGTTATTTTTAACAACAGTACAAATGATGCGCGTTACGAAACAAGCAGCGATATACACAAATGTTCAATTCAAGTCTATCCGTTTCGTATTGGCATCGATGCAGTTATCTCTTTAAAAATTGTATACACAATAATCCCAAAACATGTTTGATAGATTATCTGAAAAGGGTAATAAAAGTTTAAAAGAAAACCCAACTAAATCAATTTGTCAACAAAAATATTATAAGAGGTGTTTTCTTAGTGGAAAAAAATGCTTATAGAATTATTTTTGAAATAAATAGGTATTTTTTTCTTCAAAAAAAAGTCTGAACCATAAATTATCATATGAACGCCTATATATAATAATAATATAATAATAATAATATGTAGGACAAATTACACATATTGCTCTGGTCACAAACTAAGCTCTAGGCTTGTACTATGTGTACCAGAAGCAGTGATATATTACATATTATATTTTATAAACACCCAGACCATGACAAACTGTACAGAAAAAACGTACTAATATTTTTTGCCATGGGTGGGAATCGAACCCACGACCTCCGGATACAACGCCAAAGGCGCAACCACTAGTCTACGGAGGCTGTCATATCGGTATATATATATATAATAATTCCAACTATTACATATTATTAGAGTGATTTTATATTTCTGTCTTTGTGTCAAGCCTAAAATATCTTAGACAAGTGGCGGGGTCTTAATCGTGAGTTTATTAGTAGTTAGTTGTTTGTGTACCTTTTTTGTACTTTAAGCCATTTTATCTTAATGTTTTTGTATGTAATGAGTGTTCCATTATTATCATCATAGAACACAATATAAAAAAAAGACATTGTCACAAAAAACACTCAGTACATAGAAGGTTATACCAAAAGTTTTCTATAATCATATATAACGGTTTATTTCATGTAAAGTAGCTACGACACGACTACGAGATTTCGTAGCATTTTATTTTCTCGACCCTTGGCGTAGATTAGAGGTTGTGCGAACAACTGACTTCAGACGTTAAAATCGTCACGTGACTTATGCTGGCCATGCACACCGGTATACTAGACCTGTTTACCTGAATAGGGGGGTTATATTCTACTATGAGTTGAATCTCAAAGTGTCCTTTGCCCATCAAAGTGTATAAGATTTTACCTTATTTATCAATAAACAATTTGATTAATTAAATTTAATACAAATAGACTCTACCAAATTGACTTATTTATGTAAACACGATCGTTTATAAACGATCCAGAAAATATTATTCCGGATAGTAAGGCCCGTCAATATCAGTTTTAAAATATAAATATTCTAAAACTTATATTGGCGGGTAACGAATTACTATCCGAAATAATATTTTGGATTTGCATAGAAGTGAAAGAGGTATATATAAAAAACGGTCAATAAAAATTACGTCAATTTATCCGATGACGTCATCTTCCATGAAACAAATAGGCACAACCGAAAAAAACTTTACAAGTATTCAAAATACTTCGTTACATTTTTCATACATCGTTTACCGTCACATGTAGAGTTAAGAAGATATGGGATAAAGCAGCGATCCTAATGCAAATTCGTCTTTTTCGCCGCCTATTTCGTAAGCGCATCATTTAGCCGGCTTATTGGGAGCGACCAATGCAAACAACATGGTATTAATGGATAATGTAAGTCATAATGTAGACATGCCATGCTTCAAAAGAAAAAAAAACAAATATAAGCAATATTTACAGTAGCCAGGTACTGATGGTGATTGTCCAAGCTTTTAGGGGTGGACTGTGGGAGGCAAGGCGGTTGCGGTACGCGGTAACAGTTGGCCGGCTCACCGGAGCACTCGGGATATTTACGAGTACTGCATATACTGTATATCTGTAATGGTACAACAAATTAACAGACATTTTAAAATATTAAGCGGTTCATATAATTCAGAACTTTAAAAACTAGCGGTCCCAGTATTGGTTAAGTCACTGCACAACTGATAACAAGATTATGCAGATGACAACAAGACCGGACCGCGGATGGGTGACCGTTTTATACAACGAGGCTATACCATCATAAACACCTCAACAAGCTCACCACTTGTTAGGTGTTGCCAACGAATACCATCGGCGAAATGAGGACGGGTTAATCCCTCCGCTGGGTATCGTGAGGACGTTGAAACCGTTCTCGGGAGCCAAAAAAGGCACTCGTGATGATGGTTTAACGTAACTATACCAAACATCATTTATGTATATATACTTACCAAATAGATAGCGCGTTTAATTTCATTCTGTACGTGAGGCAGAGAGTTACACAAAAGACAGTTTTCAAATTTTGTTATTTCGGGTATGCCCAGATTTTTTTCGATTCCTGTGGGCCCTAGCATCACCTAAAATATGTTTAAAAGAAAAGCTTTATACATTGGATATACCAATAGGTATAGTTCGATGAGTATTTTCAAAAGAAGCATAAAAAGGGCAATATAAAAACCGACATAGACCAATACCAACAAGAGGATCTACCATGACTTTTCCTACGTATTAACGTAACGAGATTACGTAACTACCAATATACTATTGGTGGTTACATAATCTCGTTACGTTAATACGAAGGAAAAGTCATGGTGAATAATTTTTATTATTACACAGTTTTGACAATAAAATATATTCTATTCTATTCTAACTTTCTACGGTCCTATTATATAGATGGTTGCTCACTGAAGCAAAAATGTATGGTAAAGCTTCAGGTAACTTTTCTTGGTGGTGACCATTCATGGACTATATAAATTAAGCACTTTAAAAAAATAATCACTTATTGAAATGAAATAAATGATTTATTATTATTAAAAAAATAAACTATTTAAAAAGCATATGTTCCTTTGAAGAATTATTAGCGGGATTTACTTTAAAAAAAATACTTTTATTGGTGTGATAATAATAAAAAAATACTAAACTTATTTTAATTCCGTAAATTATAATTAGGTATCTACATAAAAAGTACTAGTAAAGTTGTTATAGGCAAAGGTAGAATATGAAAATAATCTCTATATATCATGCAAGGACATGAACAAAAGCTAGTTATTTTTTAAATAGTGTACGAGTGGGTACTCGTTAAAACTCTATACCTCGTTAGAAAAAAATTGGCAATCCGGTACGCAAGTCATCAAATGGTCGACATATGCGCACTGCATTATTTTGGCCCCCTTGAGTCCTTTTACCACGTTCAGAGTATTTCTTGCAATGGCATAAGCTCCAGAAAGACTTGGCAATCCTCCTCCCCTGGCTTCCTTCACTGCTTGAGTACCGCCCATTATACAGGAAGTTAAACATTCGACCTTGTAGGAAAACAAAATTATAAGCGGACCGAGGCGAATCGAATCACAGGGCAGATCGCAACAAGGTAGATAAACGTCACTTTTGAAATGATTGTTTTTTTTATTACGCTTGGAACTAAAGCGTTCAGTTGGAGCCTTATAGATGTAAATCATTTCATAAGTTACATTTATCATTACTTGGATCAGATCTGCCTAGTGATTCAGAATCCTCAGTATACACTAGATTTAGTATTAAAAATTTTCTTCTCATAGGGTTTTATTTATTCGTTTATAGCGGGGCATTCCCAATCCCGTCCCATTGTCACAATAAAACAAGAGTCTGCAATGACTCTGATGTTAGATTACCAAAATTTGCTTTTCAGCTTGACATTAATCTGATAGTCGGAATATTACATAAAACATACGTACCTATTGTAGGCATTTAAAGGCTATACCTGAAAAGCATATAGGTAAATAGAATACTTGAGGAAAACAACTTTGAGCTTATTGAATTAGTAGGCACTTACGTCAAAGTCGAGAGTTACCAAAACATTATACATATTTAAATCTTCACCTGTTCTTGTGTCATAGAATTGGTATTGACTGCTGCAGACAAGACAGGCACCATAGTTTGTGTCGTGGTGCCCCCTATCACCGGCACCCGAATTTTCTCAGGAGCCACCTTCAAGAAGTCAGAGAGCACGGTGTTGGCGCGGACACAGTTCAGCTCCACACATCCCGATAACTTCTTGGGGTCGTAGCAACCCCGCAGCCTTTGAACCTCTTCCACTAGTGGTACCATACTTTCAACCGGATTTGTTGCTACTATTGTGAATGCCTATTATAAAAAAGCGGTCATATTCGATTGGTATTCTCGCTTTTATGGTTCCGTAAATGAATAACTCCAAAACTAGCGGACCAGTGGCCTATGTTATAGCATGCATTTATTATAAAAATGTATTATTATATTACGAACTCTCTATAAAATAACTATTATTTATAAGGTTGTTTGTAAATAATTAAATGATAATACCAATTTTTCAGACAAATAATATTATAACAAAAACTGATATATATATTACATAATAGTTTAGAAATAAACAAAACTGTTTTTTCATCTCTCACACGACTTTTTTTACTTTGCCTGTTTGTTTTTATTAGACTCTTTTTCACCTGAATCTATTAATTTTGACGTATATTTATAAGTACCCTTGTGCTACCATGTTGCTCAACATTCTGCTCAACATGGTCATCTCAGTTAGGGCATAATTTAACGAATACATTTACGATGTAAACTAAAATAGGGTTGCATCAAAAACAAAGTTCTCCTATTTTACGCTTACTTTGGCCGATTACAGATTCGATATTATACGTAGGACACTTAAATCACTTCACACAAAAATAAATTCAATGAGGTAATTATGTTCTACAACCGCGAAATACTATGCTCTACATAATTATTATAACCTACATAATATATTCCATTAAATCCCGTAAAAAATAAAGAGACGGAGATTTGGCAGGCCCCTTCATAGGTACCAATTTATAACAAAAATGTTATTTAGGTACTTGTTTAATAAGGTTTGAAGAATAAATCTAGAAGGTAATAAAAAGGTTGAATAAATACCGTAGGACAAGTATTGCAGATTTCTAGAGCTATTTCTATAACAGCCGGGGCATTGTTTTCAAAACTATCACAATCATTGCGCACCACAATGACGACAACTTTGGAATCCTGTAATATACAATAATTCCTATTTAGTTAGGTAAGCAGCAACGTTTTAACTCTGTGTTTTATTTTACTTTTTTTAAAAGCTTTATCCGTTGTGCCAGACTGGAGCGGATCCAGGATTTCATTTATGGCATATAGGCCAAAAAAAAAGTCTGCAGTAATAGAAAACTACTTTCGTATTTCATTAATGACCAAAACAAAGCAAATATGTTAATCTCCTTCCATTTTCCCTCCTTCCAGCTTTTGTAACCATTTCTTCATCACTTATGATGTTTTTCATTACATTGCTTGGTCCCCCCCCCCCCCCCCCTCCTGGATCCGCTACTGGTGTCAGACTGACCACGGCCGGAATACACGTAGGGTGGCGGATCCAGATGCCGACACTGCACCAAATTATCAGCACTTCCGTAAAAAATTAAAATATTAAGGTTTTTTTATAGTTTCTAAAATGCCAAGTTATTAAAAAGTTTAAAAGGATTCTTAATTTCAAATCTAGCAACATTATACAACAGTGTCGCTTGTTGATCGTCGTGTAAATTACTGTAAATTTGAGTGGCAAAATTTTCGTTTGAAATACTCTTCATCAAGTATTCGCCGGTAAGTTTGTCGAATTTAGTATTATTATTATTAGCTTAATTTAATGGCCTCTACGCGTGCGCGTAATTTTGCCAGTGTCGAGTGAGGGTAGAATTAAATTGTTTTTTTATTATAAAGTGAAAGTGGGATAATAGGATGGAAAGGATTAGGGAAAGGACTAGGTTAGAATAAGGAATGGCCACATGACCGTATGCAAACATACGGTATAGTTATGCCAGTGTCATGTGAAGAAGGAAAGAATCGAAATTTACTGAAGAAATGGATTCGTTGAGATAGCACAAACACTGAGATCACTGCGTAAATACTACACTTCTCACACTTAAGATTACTTATGAATGCTTATTCTACAAAATTGGTACACTTTTGCACAATAATATCCTATAAACTTAACTGCGAAAAATATATTAGAAACACACGACTACAGTCTTCGGGCTACCCTTAGTAATTCATATAACAAAATTTGGTTAAGATTTGAAATCGTTGCTTTCTTTATAACATCTATCCAAAGAGTTTAGTATAAACTAGGAATAGTTTTTTATTTTATAAGAGCCTATATAGGTAATTTAAGAAGTATACATTTTAGTTTTATAATTAAACACATCAGAAATTCAAAAAAAACACTTGATTTTGACTCTATGCTGATAATTGGTTACACGACTGCTAATAATTGGCGATGGCGGTGCTAATATTTGGACATAGGGTAATATTTCCAAAAAATGTTTTCTATAGATCATAGCTTACACTTAGTTATATAATACTATATAAATAAATAATATTTAATGTCTATTGTATCCCCTTGACACTGCAAATATGACATAAATTGTAGACTTTAATGAAATACTTGTAATTAAAACTTCTTGTCCTATTAAAGTGCTGATAATTAGGACCGTCACCCTACTACACGTACAATTTGCACAACATTGCCTGTATTTTAAACATTTGACATCAGTAAATATATAAAAAACAAATACATATCTATCATTGTTAACTTGTATAATATTGAGCATATTTATATATTTTTTTTTGTATCTAATTAATCAATTACTAAGACGAGGTATGCAATGGTCAGTTAAAACAACGCTGTTTCACTTTTCATGTTACCAAAAATATCATTTTCGATCTGTTTGAACGAAATGATTAGCACAGGCTATCTTACTCAGGCCAATATAATATGTGAAATGTCCTACTAATGTCGTTTTCGACCATGATAATAAAAATGAAATTGTCACCTTTAGAGCTTCACATAGCATTTCTTGGCCGGTATACGAGGATACTTCGCACTTGGTGTCGATGTGACTTAACTCCATACCATAGCCACATGTAGGGGTTAAATCATACAGAGCTATTTTATCCAACAGTGGTGATTGTTTTAACAAAGCTGCCAGGGGTTGTCCTATAAATATAAATAAATATACCATCACGGGTGTCTTTTTGACCCACGAGAACTGTTAAACGGCCTCAGGTGGGCGATTCTCGCGCTTTCGAGATTCATCTCGATTCGAGATTTTTAAACGAAAAATGACAAAATATGTCATTTTTTGTTCAATATTCATATATTAATTAATTAATATTTATTATTTATTTCGTTTAATGTTCGATATTTGTGAACGAAAAATGGCATATTTAGTCATTTTTTGTTAAAAAATCTCGAATCGTAATGAATCTCGAAAGCGCGGGATTCGCCCACCAGGGTAGGGTAGGCCGGGTACAGTTGTACCATTTTGTCTTTAAGGTTCAATTGTGAGATAACTGTTAATATTTAGGCAATAGTGTCAATACTTAATGATACTTTGCTTATTTGGCTACAAGTTAGCATTATCTACGTATCTAAAGAAACCATACAATAATAAATATTTGCGTATGAACAGAACGGGAGAATTGGTACAAATGTCCCCTACGCTGGGGTCGATCGTACCAGAGATTTGAAGAAACGAAACACAATGTTTTGAATAGAAATATGAGATTTTTTAAATGGTTACATACATCTCAACAAAACATATTACTATTTAACTAAAAACTGAACACAATTAAACTCCGCAAATTTAATGAAGATAGAATTTAAAAACAAAAAACCGGATTTCCCTCTTTAAACTACTACTTACTAAACTCTTAAAACTTTAAGTAAATTATTAATTAACATATTATATAGAAAATCACGTGGTGCAATTGTCCCTGTGGTACTACTATCCCCTGATACAATAATCCATGGGCGTAGCCAGGATGGGGGTCTTGGGGGTTCAAACGCATCCCCATAAAACTTTTACAATTGTCCCCACTAGGTCATTTTGTCGAAAAGGCTACCATTATCGTGTATATCAGCTCAACACTACAGAAATACGATTACAATATAATGCTAACAATTCCACAAATCGTTTAAACTGACACGGAGTACATAATAATGCTTTAATTTTCTGTTATGACTAAAAATATTAGATCGAAAAAACTTATTTTGGATGCGCAAAAAATTCTCACAAGCGATCTCGTCTAGCTGCGTTCATGCGAGACTGGCAGTTAGATCGGACGCCTCCTAGCGGGCCCCTGACAAAGTCAAAAATTACTCTGAGCAAAAATGTAAAGCGCTTAGTTATAGAGATATTCGCGATGGTACTACCATACCCTGCAACAACTGTACCTGGTATTCCCGTTGTATAAAGCGGTCCCCCATCCTTGTTGCCATCTACTTAACCTTATTAACAGTCGTGCAGTGGCTTAATCACTAGGCTTGGGCCGGTGTCCTATAGGTGGCGTAAATTAAATTAGAAAACTACTACCAAAATAGTAAAACTACCCGTAAAAGTAAACTACCCGGCCTTCCTCTTTAACCTAAATTGTTGTAATTTTTGAACATATATATTAACGATATATACAATGTATCTATTATATTTGTAAGCAGAGTAGTGTTCCAGATGTCCAGAATTTTGGGCGTAACTTTAAATGTCCCTCCGGAACTGACTCCCGTATTTCAACCGTGCTCGATTTGTTACTGCCAAACGTGCTACGGCTGATAAGTACTCATAATGTGACCGTTTTTAAGGCCCGTTTTTAACGGGACTGTCCTTTTTTCGCCACTCTGTCCTGGTGTCCCAAAAGAAAGCTTTGGGACGTGTCCCGTGTCCCGTTTTCAGATTCATATCGTTAAATCTATAATAATAGGCCCTTTCTAAGTGAATAACTTATTCAAGCTAAGAGTTTTTAATAGCTGAACTATTAATGAAATTGTGGATATATGAAATAAATACGCTCACCCGAAAAATATAATTTCCTACTTTTTACTATCTAGGTATGTATTATAAATATAATTAATTTAATTAAGGTCACAAACTAAGCTCTACGCTTGTACTATGTGTACCTATCAGAAGCAACGATATACCTAATACATATTATATTTTATAAACACCCAGGCCAGACAAATTGTACAGAAAAAGCGCACCTACTATTTTTTCTTTGCCATGAGAATCGAACCCACCCACGACCTCCGGATACAACGCCAAAGGTTATAGTCACTAGTCTACGGAGGTTGTCAAAATATAGGTAGTAATTGTATATTAACTTTTTCTTCGATTTAATTATTGTAACATAATGAAATTCGTTTCATTATTTTTCCGGATAATTTCAAAATTATGGCGACAGTGACTGTCGCCATAATTTACCACTTAGGGAGAAGTTTCTATTTCACCAGCCCTGAAGTGGTGCACACTTAGAAAGTAATACTTATAGAAGTGACCGTTCCGTGGAAAACAAACATTCCAAAGGACCACTCCATCAAGTCGTACAAATACTATCTCGAAAACTCAACTTATGCAGTGGAACTCATTTTAAAGGATATTGGCCTACAAAAATCGGCCGTCAGATTTTTTATGGAACGCGGTTCAAGATGACCCTGACAAGATCGTATAGTATTTGGTTGTGGAGAAATGGTTCTAAACACAGTGATATGGATAGTTGAATACGAAAAGGCCTTCAACCCTTCTTCGAAATCTCAAGACCAGGAGTATTCGCTGCCTCCCAACCACGTGATAGACCCGACACCCGCACAGAGGATTCATGAAAAACAAAGGACATTATCTCTCTGTCTCTATAATATAAAAATACAATAATAAAAACCCAATAGGAAAGATAAACCCACAACATTAAAAAAATACGTTTTTTTTTAGTTTACAGCACTATACAGGGTGACTTTGAAAAGATGTACTTTGGGCTAATATGAGGTTCTGCTGATCAAATCGAACAACTTTTCCCATGGACCATGTGTCGCAAATGAAAAAAAAATTGCCTTCTCCATACAAACTAGTAAAGTTCAAATGACCAATTTGTATGGGGAAGCCAAAATTTTTTTTCATTTGCGACACATTGTTCCATGGGAAAAGTTGTTTGATTTGATCAGCAGAACCTCATATTAGCCTAAAGTACACCTTTTCAAAGTCACCATGTATAATTGATTCGTAATAAAATTGTAAAAAAAGCAAGTCTAGGTCCAAGTATATCGAATACACGGGATTATACTAACCATAAGTTAATGGATGGATAATGAAGGGATGGTCGCAGTAGTTCCATTGCGTTGTTCCATTTCTTATGAATAATGGTAATAATGGAACTACTGCGAATAATAAAATAATTCGCACGGAATCCTCGCGACTTTTGACAAGGTTTTTAAAGGATTTTTTTGCCATAACTGTAACTGAAAATGTCCTAAATGGTAACGTTAAAAATATTTTCGACGCGCAGCAGATCGAAATCATCTATATTATAGATTCTTTAGGTTTTCATAAGGTTATAGACTCATCATTTTCTACTAGCAAAAAAAGTAGCTTCATAGGTTTTTTGACATAAAATCATTTTATATGGTTTTTTTGTAGTATTCTTCTCGGCATGAGCCTATTTCGAACTAGTGTAGGAAAGGAACCTAGCGGACCCCCACAGTAATTCCTCAGTCAAAAAAAACTTTACAAAAGTATCAATAAACTATGAGTACTGCATATATATCCAAAAAAAAAACAGATATTATAGTAAATAGATATATAATAGGTATTTGTAGCTAAATTCTTATATCGTTGATATCTTTTTTAGGAAAAATGCTCTGTTTTAACTTTTTTTACCAGAAATATTAATGTAATGTGTGAAAACATTAAATTTAATATCCAAAAAAATATCCCAGCAAACACGCCAAATTTTAATAAAATATGTTTCTTGTTGTGATTTGAACCGGAAAATTGCTCTGTCGAACTTTTTCACTGGAATGCCATTTAATTGCTATTTTACACCTACAGCATGAAAATCTAAAACTTAAACCATCTAATTATACTGTTTTCACAAATTGACATTTTATTCAAAGTGGAAAATTTCTCCATCAAGTTTATTTATTTATTTCATTACACAATTTTCTTTCCTTTCAAGTATAAAAATATCCAAAAAAAACGTCACGTGTATTAAAAACTACAAACATTAAACATATATTTTAATCTAGCTAGAGCGAGGTTTAAGAGCGCGGCCCGGCGCGCGCAGTGCTACGCTTCTCTTTTATTTTATTCGTCGATCATGGAGTATAATTCTTTTGCGTTTATATAGTATATGCATAATTTTTCACTCTCTCAAAGGTTAACTGGTAGAAAATGCCGAATAGTTTTATGCAATAAAGTATTTAAAATAAATAAAATAAAATTGTCTTAAGGCGAATGGTGCATCTAAATTTGTTTTACTTTACCGATCAGAACCAAACTTACATCCATAAATAAATGTATGCAATAATGCGCAATAAAACAATATTTTTTTCTGTTTTTTTTTGTGTATGACTTAGGTGTTAGTTTAGTATAAATAACTGTTTTTCGACTATACCACGCGCGCAAACCACGTAGATGTATTTTGCAGCCACAGACCTTCAAAAAGTATATAATTTCTAATATATTACTTTAGATAAAGAACTCAATTTTAGTGATAAGTATTAGTTTAATTTAAAGAAAGTACTACCACGTATAAATATTCTTAAGATAGAGAACTCAATTTGTTGTTTGATTTTATTGTATCATAATACGATACATATCAAAAAAATATAATTATAAAAGAAAAGGCCAAATATTAATTAAAACATGTTTTTTTATCTGGACCTATGTTGGGTTGGTCGTGGACTTAATATATTAAGTCATGGGGTAGGTACAGTCGGCTACCGGTGTGAAGTTAGCGGCCAATTTTTTAGCAGCCAAATTTTTTTCGTTTATGTGAACAAACCCTTATGCTGCCAGATATCTAGCAGCCTTAATTTTATGAAAAACGTTCTGTTAGAGTAGTAAACGTATAGCAGTGAACACAATCTATTTCATACACTTGGATACCTTTGACGCATAGTATGTTAGAAGCAGGGGCCTATTTCATAAACATGACTATTGTAATTTACCATGACAATTTATAATACATTGCTTGGTTTAGTTAGTTGTAAGTAAAAAAATCCAACTAAACTGAGCAATGTATTATGAATTGTCATGGTAAATTACAATTGTCACGTTTATGAAATAGGCCCCTGGATAATCAATTCTGACATGTTTCTACCCTTCAATGGTGTTTTTTTTAAGAAATCACTACACTAGTCTATGACAGAAATGAGAAACCAAATTATAAGATGCTAGATATCAAATGCGGTTCCTTTAGCAACTATATAAAACATATTTTAACAACTCCGGACAGATATTTGTACCTTTGCATGACGTTTTTTTGTAATTGATCACTTTACATGAATAAGTATTATTTAACTGCCACTCGAACTATCACAGAAATGAGGAACCAAATTCTAACATACTGGATATCAAAGGCAGTAAATAGTTCCATAAGCAACTATTTAAAACAGATTTTAAGAACTCGGAAAGGACCGGTAGTTCCACCTTTGCATGACTTTTTTGTAAGTGATGAATATCCATTTTTCATCTGCCTCTCGGTCTATGACAGAAATGAGGAACCAAATTCTAACATACTGGATATCAAAGGCAGTTCCATAAGCAACTATTTAAAACAGATTTTAACAACTCGGAAAGGATATTTCCACCTTTGCATGACTTTTTTGTAAGTGATGAATATCCATTTTTCATCTGCCTCTCGGTCTATGATAGTAATGAGGAACCAAATTCTAACATACTGCATATCAAAGGCAGTTCCATAAGCAACTATTTAAAACAGATTTTAACAACTCGGAAAGGATATTTCCACCTTTGCATGACTTTTTTGTAAGTGATGAATATCCATTTTTCATCTCCCTCTCGGTCTATGACAGAAATGAGGAACCAAATTCTAATATACTGCATATTAAAGGCAGTTCCATAAGCAACTATTTAAAACATATTTGAACAACTCGGAAAGGATATTTCCTCCTTTGCATGACTTTTTTGTAGTTGATTATTTTACATGAATAAGTATTTTTTAACTGCCACTTGACCTATCACAAAAATGAGGAACCAAATTCTAATATACTGGATATCAAAGGCAGTTCCATAAGCAACTATTTAAAATAGTTTTTAACAACTCGGAAAGGATATTTCCCCCTTTGCATGACTTTATTGTAAGTGATGAATATCCATTTTTCATCTCCCTCTCGGTCTATGACAGAAATAAGGAACCAAATTCTAATATACTGCATATTAAAGGCAGTTCCATAAGCAACTATTTAAAACATATTTGAACAACTCGGAAAGGATATTTCCTCCTTTGCATGACTTTTTTGTAGTTGATTATTTTACATGAATAAGTATTTTTTAACTGCCACTTGACCTATCACAGAAATGAGGAACCAAATTCTAATATACTGGATATCAAAGGCAGTTCCATAAGCAACTATTTAAAATAGATTTTAACAACTCGGAAAGGATATTTCCCCCTTTGCATGACTTTATTGTAAGTGATGAATAAGTATTTTTCATCTGTCTCTCAGTCTATGACAGAAATGAGGAACCAAATTCTAACATACTGGATATCAAAAGCAGTTCCATAAGCAACTATTTGAAACAGATTTTAACAACTCGGAAAGGATATTTCCACTTTTGAATGACTTTTTTGTAAGTGATGAATAAGTATTTTTCATCTGAGACAGACAGATTAAAAATACTTATTCATCACTTACAAAAAAGTTTGCAAAGGTGGAAATATCCTTTCCGAGTTGTTGAAATATGTTTTAAATAGTTGCTTATGGAACGTCTTTTGATATCCAGCATGTTATAATTTGGTTCCTCATTTCTGTCATAGACCGAGAGACAGATGAAAAATACTTATTCATCCCTTACAAAAAAGTCATGCAAAGGTGGAAATATCCTTTCCGAGTTGTTAAAATATGTTTTAAATAGTTGCTTATGGAACTGCCTTTGATATCCAGTATGTTAGAATTTGGTTCCGCATTTCTGTAATTGTTCGAGTGGCAGTTAAAACATACTTATTCATGTAAAGTGATCAACTACAAAAAACGTCATGCAAAGGTAGAAATATCCTTCCGGAGTTGTTGAAATATGTTTTAAATAGTTGCTTATAAAAGTCTTTTGATATCCAGCATGTTATAATTTGGTTTCTTATTTCTGTCATATACCCAGAGACAGAACAAAAATACTTATTCATCCCTTACAAAAAAGTCATGCAAAGGTGAAAATATCCTTTCCGAGTTGTTGAAATATGTTTTAAATAGTTGCTTATGGAACTGCCTTTGTTATCCAGTATGTTAGAATTTGGTTCCTCATTTCTGTCATAGACCGAGAGGCAGATGAAAAATATTAATTCATAAATTCTGTTTTTTTTGTATAAACGTCATGCAAAGGTGGAAATATCCTTCCGGAGTTGTTAAAATATGTTTTAAATAGTTGCTTATGGAACTGCCTTTGATATCCAGCATGTTATAATTTGGTTCCTCATTTCTGTCATAGACCGAGAGACAGATGAAAAATACTTATTCATCACTTACAAAAAAGTCATGCAAAGGTGGAAATATCTTTTCCGAGTTGTTAAAATCTGTTTTAAATAGTTGCTTATGGAACTGCCTTTGATATTCAGTATGTTAGAATTTGGTTCCTCATTTCTGTCATAGACCGAGAGGCAGATGAAAAATACTTATTCATCACTTACAAAAAAGTCATGCAAAGGTGGATATATCCTTTCCGAGTTGTTGAAATATGTTTTAAATAGTTGCTTATGGCACTGCCATTGATATGCAGTATATTAGAATTTGGTTCCTCATTTCTGTCATAGACCGAGAGGCAGATGAAAAATATTTATTCATAAATTGTGTTTTTTTTTGTATAAACGTCATGCAAAGGTGGAAATATCCTTTCCGAGTTGTTAAAATCTGTTTTAAATAGTTGCTTATGGAACTGCCTCTGATATCCAGTATGTTAGAATTTGGTTCCTCATTTCTGTCATAGACTGAGAGACAGATGAAAAATATTTATTCATCACTTACAACAGATTTTAACAACTCGGAAAGGATATTTCCACCTTTGCATGACTTTTTTGTAAGTGATGAATAAGTATTTTTCATCTGTCTCTCGGTCTATGACAGAAATGAGGAACCAAATTATAACATGCTGGATATCAAAGGCAGTTCCATAAGCAACTATTAAAAACATATTTCAACAACTCCGGAAGGATATTTCCACCTTTGCATGACGTTTATACAAAAAAAACAGAATTTATGAATTAATATTTTTCATCTGCCTCTCGGTCTATGACAGAAATGAGGAACCAAATTCTAACATACTGGATAACAAAGGTAGTATGCAGTATGTTAGAATTTGGTTCCTCATTACTATCATAGACCGAGAGGCAGATGAAAAATGGATATTCATCACTTACAAAAAAGTCATGCAAAGGTGGAAATATCCTTTCCGAGTTGTTAAAATCTGTTTTAAATAGTTGCTTATGGAACTGCCTTTGATATCCAGTATGTTAGAATTTGGTTCCTCATTTCTGTCATAGACCGAGAGGCAGATGAAAAATGGATATTCATCACTTACAAAAAAGTCATGCAAAGGTGGAACTATCCTTTCCGAGTTCTTAAATATGACATGGTTTGGCTGATTTGCAAACTTTTTTGTAAGTGATGAATAAGTATTTTTAATCTGTCTGTCTGTTTTTTTAAGAAATCACTACACTAGTCTATGACAGAAATGAGAAACCAAATTATAAGATGCTAGATATCAAATGCGGTTCCTTTAGCAACTATATAAAACATATTTTAACAACTCCGGACAGATATTTGTACCTTTGCATGACGTTTTTTTGTAATTGATCACTTTACATGAATAAGTATTATTTAACTGCCACTCGAACTATCACAGAAATGAGGAACCAAATTCTAACATACTGGATATCAAAGGCAGTAAATAGTTCCATAAGCAACTATTTAAAACAGATTTTAAGAACTCGGAAAGGACCGGTAGTTCCACCTTTGCATGACTTTTTTGTAAGTGATGAATATCCATTTTTCATCTGCCTCTCGGTCTATGACAGAAATGAGGAACCAAATTCTAACATACTGGATATCAAAGGCAGTTCCATAAGCAACTATTTAAAACAGATTTTAACAACTCGGAAAGGATATTTCCACCTTTGCATGACTTTTTTGTAAGTGATGAATATCCATTTTTCATCTGCCTCTCGGTCTATGATAGTAATGAGGAACCAAATTCTAACATACTGCATATCAAAGGCAGTTCCATAAGCAACTATTTAAAACAGATTTTAACAACTCGGAAAGGATATTTCCACCTTTGCATGACTTTTTTGTAAGTGATGAATATCCATTTTTCATCTCCCTCTCGGTCTATGACAGAAATGAGGAACCAAATTCTAATATACTGCATATTAAAGGCAGTTCCATAAGCAACTATTTAAAACATATTTGAACAACTCGGAAAGGATATTTCCTCCTTTGCATGACTTTTTTGTAGTTGATTATTTTACATGAATAAGTATTTTTTAACTGCCACTTGACCTATCACAAAAATGAGGAACCAAATTCTAATATACTGGATATCAAAGGCAGTTCCATAAGCAACTATTTAAAATAGTTTTTAACAACTCGGAAAGGATATTTCCCCCTTTGCATGACTTTATTGTAAGTGATGAATATCCATTTTTCATCTCCCTCTCGGTCTATGACAGAAATAAGGAACCAAATTCTAATATACTGCATATTAAAGGCAGTTCCATAAGCAACTATTTAAAACATATTTGAACAACTCGGAAAGGATATTTCCTCCTTTGCATGACTTTTTTGTAGTTGATTATTTTACATGAATAAGTATTTTTTAACTGCCACTTGACCTATCACAGAAATGAGGAACCAAATTCTAATATACTGGATATCAAAGGCAGTTCCATAAGCAACTATTTAAAATAGATTTTAACAACTCGGAAAGGATATTTCCCCCTTTGCATGACTTTATTGTAAGTGATGAATAAGTATTTTTCATCTGTCTCTCAGTCTATGACAGAAATGAGGAACCAAATTCTAACATACTGGATATCAAAAGCAGTTCCATAAGCAACTATTTGAAACAGATTTTAACAACTCGGAAAGGATATTTCCACTTTTGAATGACTTTTTTGTAAGTGATGAATAAGTATTTTTCATCTGAGACAGACAGATTAAAAATACTTATTCATCACTTACAAAAAAGTTTGCAAAGGTGGAAATATCCTTTCCGAGTTGTTGAAATATGTTTTAAATAGTTGCTTATGGAACGTCTTTTGATATCCAGCATGTTATAATTTGGTTCCTCATTTCTGTCATAGACCGAGAGACAGATGAAAAATACTTATTCATCCCTTACAAAAAAGTCATGCAAAGGTGGAAATATCCTTTCCGAGTTGTTAAAATATGTTTTAAATAGTTGCTTATGGAACTGCCTTTGATATCCAGTATGTTAGAATTTGGTTCCGCATTTCTGTAATTATTCGAGTGGCAGTTAAAACATACTTATTCATGTAAAGTGATCAACTACAAAAAACGTCATGCAAAGGTAGAAATATCCTTCCGGAGTTGTTGAAATATGTTTTAAATAGTTGCTTATAAAAGTCTTTTGATATCCAGCATGTTATAATTTGGTTTCTTATTTCTGTCATATACCCAGAGACAGAACAAAAATACTTATTCATCCCTTACAAAAAAGTCATGCAAAGGTGAAAATATCCTTTCCGAGTTGTTGAAATATGTTTTAAATAGTTGCTTATGGAACTGCCTTTGTTATCCAGTATGTTAGAATTTGGTTCCTCATTTCTGTCATAGACCGAGAGGCAGATGAAAAATATTAATTCATAAATTCTGTTTTTTTTGTATAAACGTCATGCAAAGGTGGAAATATCCTTCCGGAGTTGTTAAAATATGTTTTAAATAGTTGCTTATGGAACTGCCTTTGATATCCAGCATGTTATAATTTGGTTCCTCATTTCTGTCATAGACCGAGAGACAGATGAAAAATACTTATTCATCACTTACAAAAAAGTCATGCAAAGGTGGAAATATCTTTTCCGAGTTGTTAAAATCTGTTTTAAATAGTTGCTTATGGAACTGCCTTTGATATTCAGTATGTTAGAATTTGGTTCCTCATTTCTGTCATAGACCGAGAGGCAGATGAAAAATACTTATTCATCACTTACAAAAAAGTCATGCAAAGGTGGATATATCCTTTCCGAGTTGTTGAAATATGTTTTAAATAGTTGCTTATGGCACTGCCATTGATATGCAGTATATTAGAATTTGGTTCCTCATTTCTGTCATAGACCGAGAGGCAGATGAAAAATATTTATTCATAAATTGTGTTTTTTTTTGTATAAACGTCATGCAAAGGTGGAAATATCCTTTCCGAGTTGTTAAAATCTGTTTTAAATAGTTGCTTATGGAACTGCCTCTGATATCCAGTATGTTAGAATTTGGTTCCTCATTTCTGTCATAGACTGAGAGACAGATGAAAAATATTTATTCATCACTTACAACAGATTTTAACAACTCGGAAAGGATATTTCCACCTTTGCATGACTTTTTTGTAAGTGATGAATAAGTATTTTTCATCTGTCTCTCGGTCTATGACAGAAATGAGGAACCAAATTATAACATGCTGGATATCAAAGGCAGTTCCATAAGCAACTATTAAAAACATATTTCAACAACTCCGGAAGGATATTTCCACCTTTGCATGACGTTTATACAAAAAAAACAGAATTTATGAATTAATATTTTTCATCTGCCTCTCGGTCTATGACAGAAATGAGGAACCAAATTCTAACATACTGGATAACAAAGGTAGTATGCAGTATGTTAGAATTTGGTTCCTCATTACTATCATAGACCGAGAGGCAGATGAAAAATGGATATTCATCACATACAAAAAAGTCATGCAAAGGTGGAAATATCCTTTCCGAGTTGTTAAAATCTGTTTTAAATAGTTGCTTATGGAACTGCCTTTGATATCCAGTATGTTAGAATTTGGTTCCTCATTTCTGTCATAGACCGAGAGGCAGATGAAAAATGGATATTCATCACTTACAAAAAAGTCATGCAAAGGTGGAACTATCCTTTCCGAGTTCTTAAATATGACATGGTTTGGCTGATTTGCAAACTTTTTTGTAAGTGATGAATAAGTATTTTTAATCTGTCTGTCTCAGATGAAAAATACTTATTCATCACTTACAAAAAAGTCATTCAAAAGTGTAAATATCCTTTCCGAGTTGTTAAAATCTGTTTCAAATAGTTGCTTATGGAACTGCTTTTGATATCCAGTATGATAGAATTTGGTTCCTCATTTCTGTCTTATACCGAAATGCAGATGAAAAATGGATATTCATCACTTACAAAAAAGTCATGCAAAAGGTGGAAATATCCTTTCCGAGTTGTTGAAATATGTTTTAAATAGTTGCTTATGGAACGTCTTTTGATATCCAGCATGTTATAATTTGGTTCCTCATTTCTGTCATAGACCGAGAGACAGATGAAAAATACTTATTCATCCCTTACAAAAAAGTCATGCAAATGTGGAAATATCCTTTCCGAGTTATTAAAATATGTTTTAAATAGTTGTTTATGGAACTGTTTTTTATATCCAGCATGTTATAATTTGGTTCCTCATTTTTGTCATAGACCGAGAGACAGATGAAAAATACTTATTCATCACTTACAAAAAAGTTTTGCAAAGGTGGAAATATCCTTTCCGAGTTGTTAAAATCTGTTTTAAATAGTTGCTTATGGAACTGCCTTTGATATCCAGTATGTTAGAATTTGGTTCCGCATTTCTGTAATTGTTCGAGTGGCAGTTAAAACATACTTATTCATGTAAAGTGATCAACTACAAAAAACGTCATGCAAAGGTAAAAATATCCTTCTGGAGTTGTTGAAATATGTTTTAAATAGTTGCTTATAAAACGTCTTTTGATATCCAGCATGTTATAATTTGGTTTCTTATTTCTGTCATATACCCAGAGACAGATCAAAAATACTTATTCATCCCTTACAAAAAAGTCATGCAAAGGTGAAAATATCCTTTCCGAGTTGTTGAAATATGTTTTAAATAGTTGCTTATGGAACTGCCTTTGTTATCCAGTATGTTAGAATTTGGTTCCTCATTTCTGTCATAGACCGAGAGGCAGATGAAAAATATTAATTCGTAAATTCTGGTTTTTTTGTATAAACGTCATGCAAAGGTGGAAATATCCTTCCGGAGTTGTTGAAATATGTTTTAAATAGTTGCTTATAGAACTGCCTTTGATATCCAGCATGTTATAATTTGGTTCCTCATTTCTGTCATAGACCGAGAGACAGATGAAAAATACTTATTCATCACTTACAAAAAAGTCATGCAAAGGTGGAAATATCCTTTCCGAGTTGTTAAAATCTGTTTTAAATAGTTGCTTATGGAACTGCCTTTGATATCCAGTATATTAGAATTTGGTTCCTTAATTCTGTCATAGACCGAGAGGCAGATGAAAATAGTTGATTTAAAACATATTTCAACAACTCGGAAAGGATATATCCACCTTTGCATGACTTTTTTGTAAGTGATGAATAAGTATTTTTCATCTGCCTCTCGGTCTATGACAGAAATGAGGAACCAAATTCTAACATACTGAATATCAAAGGCAGTTCCATAAGCAACTATTTAAAACAGATTTTAACAACTCGAAAAGGATATTTCCACCTTTGCATGACTTTTTTGTAAGTGATGAATATCCATTTTTCATCTGCATTTTGGTATAAGACAGAAATGAGGAACCAAATTCTAACATACTGGATATCAAAAGCAGTTCCATAAGCAACTATTTGAAACAGATTTTAACAACTCGGAAAGGATATTTCCACTTTTGAATGACTTTTTTGTAAGTGATGAATAAGTATTTTTCATCTGAGACAGACAGATTAAAAATACTTATTCATCACTTACAAAAAAGTTTGCAAAGGTGGAAATATCCTTTCCGAGTTGTTGAAATATGTTTTAAATAGTTGCTTATGGAACGTCTTTTGATATCCAGCATGTTATAATTTGGTTCCTCATTTCTGTCATAGACCGAGAGACAGATGAAAAATACTTATTCATCCCTTACAAAAAAGTCATGCAAAGGTGGAAATATCCTTTCCGAGTTGTTAAAATATGTTTTAAATAGTTGTTTATGGAACTGTTTTTGATATCCAGCATGTTATAATTTGGTTCCTCATTTTTGTCATAGACCGAGAGACAGATGAAAAATACTTATTCATCACTTACAAAAAAGTTTTGCAAAGGTGGAAATATCCTTTCCGAGTTGTTAAAATCTGTTTTAAATAGTTGCTTATGGAACTGCCTTTGATATCCAGTATGTTAGAATTTGGTTCCGCATTTCTGTAATTGTTCGAGTGGCAGTTAAAACATACTTATTCGTGTAAAGTGATCAACTACAAAAAACGTCATGCAAAGGTAGAAATATCCTTCCGGAGTTGTTGAAATATGTTTTAAATAGTTGCTTATAAAACGTCTTTTGATATCCAGCATGTTATAATTTGGTTTCTTATTTCTGTCATATACCCAGAGACAGATCAAAAATACTTATTCATCCCTTACAAAAAAGTCATGCAAAGGTGAAAATATCCTTTCCGAGTTGTTGAAATATGTTTTAAATAGTTGCTTATGGAACTGCCTTTGTTATCCAGCTGGGTGAGGCAGAGAACCATCGCTTTCGCTTTCGTATTCACTTTCGTCCGGGCGATGACAGCGATCGTTTCGTTTTGAAACCTAGACTGAGTGGCTACGTCGACGAATCGTTCAATTGTCAGTAGTGATGTAAATACTTTAAAAAATACTTGTTATTTCATATAACTTTGTCTATGACATTGTTTACAATCGTTCTTGGATGAAGCTACAGATGTCACTAGAGTCACGTTCTTAAAAAAATATTTGTTAATTTTCTAAGTAGATTTTTTTATCGGTGTATTTTTATTTTATTTACACAATGAATAGAAAAACACTTTTGAATGAGACTTAATACCTTGCACAAACATACCTTAACTTCTAGAGTTATCCGAATGTCGGTTAACCTTGTGTTGAGTTGTAATTCTTCGCATAGTTCCGCGAACTCTAATTTAGTAAATCTCACAGAGTTATAGGAAGGTCAATTTATAGTTTTTTTATAAATAGGTAATCCGTGATATTTGACAAAACTCGACTTCTCATGGAAGTCAAGTATTGTCGCCATTGGTATGAAACATCTCGCGAGAGAAGTGTAGCTAATAATGGTACCATGTTAACTAAAACAAAAATATTATATGCTTATCTTTAAAAAAAAGTACATACTTAGGTAACATTGTACATAAATTATTGTTTAAAGTAACACCTCAAAACCAATCTTTATATTGTGTATTTCTTCCTATGCAATTTATTAAATTATTACTTTATCAGCCACAGCCCACAACTCTTTTTGATAGTATCACACTTAAATCACGGAAAATAATTCAGTGTTCGATAACGATTGAACGTTTCGTTTATAGACGATCGAGCTTCCGTCAATTATTGCGCCAGTCTAGCTTTAAAACGATTGTACTCGCATCGTCACGAGTATTTACTGCTTATGGAACTGCCTTTGATATCCAGTATGTTAGAATTTGGTTCCTCATTTCTGTCATAGACCGAGAGGCAGATGAAAAATGAATATTCATCACTTACAAAAAAGTCATGCAAAGGTGGAAATATCCTTTCCGAGTTGTTAAAATCTGTTTTAAATAGTTGCTTATGGAACTGCCTTTTATATCCAGTATATTGGAATTTGGTTCCTCATTTCTGTGATAGTTCGAGTGGCAGTTAAATAATACTTATTCATGTAAAGTGATCAATTACAAAAAACGTCATGCAATGGTACAAATATCTGTCCGGAGTTGTTAAAATATGTTTTAAATAGTTGCTAAAGCAACTGCATTTGATATCTAGCATCTTATAATTTGGTTTCTCATTTCTGTCATAGACTAGTATAGTGATTTCTTTAAAAAAACACCATTGAAGGGTAGAAACATGTCAGAATTGATTATCCAGCTTCTAACATACTATGCGTCAAAGGTATCCATCTGTATGAAATAGATTGCATTCACTGCTATACGTTTACTACTCTAACAGAACGTTTTTCATAAAATTAAGGCTGCTAGATATCTGGCAGCATAAGGGTTTGTTCACATAAGCGAAAAAAATTTGGCTGCTAAAAAATTGGCCGCTAACTTCCCACCGGTCTGTCGGCTACCATTTCAGATTTTAGTCCGGCTCCGGTCAAATAAAAACCCAAAGATTTTTTTACCGTATTCCGTAATTTATTGCCGACGTACAAACGGCAATAAATTACGGTATTCATTATCCATTTCTTTCATGCTCTAAATGAATATGAACGAGAACGCGACTAAAATCGGAATAGGATAGGTTTAGCTGTAGCCCACTGCACCTACCTATAGATTAGGTATTCATTCGTTTTTTTTAAGAATTTTATTAGTTATCTAGGTAAAGTCCATCACGGTCAAGCTACCTATTCCCAGGTTTAGTCTCGCTACCGTTAATGAAATTGATTTATATATAATAATTATAATATGTAGGACAATTTACACATATTGTGTTGATCATAAACTAAGCTTTAGGCTTATACTATGTGTGCTAGATATAATACATATTATATTTTATCAACACCCAGACCATGACAAACTGTAATAATGTTTATTTGCCTTAGGTGGAAATCGTACCCACGACCTTCGGATACAACACAACAACAAGAGATATCGAATCGTGAGCTTCGGCCCACTGTATCTATTATCTCGCTTTCGTCAAATATTTTTGTATAAGGAGGACGGAGAAAATATATATAATGAATATCGTGAGCTGTGCCCGACTGTACAGTCGAGTGACGAGTTCTCTGCGGATCGTATTTAGGTACATCTGTATAGTCTGTTGTACAGGATGACCGCGAATCGTATACTTTCTACTAATATGATACTCTCTGAAAACAAAACAAACAAATTTTCCCAAGAAACCATATATGTCGGAAATGACAAAAATGTTTAGCGTCCCCAAACAAATTAGCTATTTTATATGAATTAAAAAAAAAACAAAAAAAAAATGTTATCTGACATAACTTTCTTGGGAAAAGTGTTTGACTCGATCAGGCCAGTATCATATTAGCCTAAAGTAAGCAAGCACATTCGAGGTTAAGAGGTAACGTGATAATAAAGGAATGTGATAAGGATGGTATTAAATCTTTCCTTAGAAATGACAAAGACCATGGTTACAGAGTTCACGCGATGACCCTGGAAGTATATAATGAATGGCCAACTATTTATTTTTAAGTTGTGCGGTTTCGGTACCTAGGTGCTATACCTATATATACTATTATTGTTTCTGGTAGGTAGTACACTAAATTCAATTACTATTATTTTGTTATAGAGTTTACTTTGTGAAAGTTGGTAATATAATTTATTTGAAAACTTTACATTCATATTTATTTTTAACATTACTAACATAATTAAGTGTTAACAAAATCATGAGTTAAGTACATCCCAAATTGGGTACCAATATGATAATTGTAAAAAAATGTGAATGAATGAATGATTTTTTATTTGCATAATTCAGATTTTACAGTTTCAGACTTTACTTGGTTGCAGTACATTACAAGTTGTTTATAATTATATGCAATACCTACAGTTTCATCAGAATTTACACATGAGGTGTGCAAAATCATTATTTAATACAGTTCAATAAAATTAGTAAATTCATAGGTTATAAAACAATGTCAGTAATTAATTTAATTTTATTAATCATATTTTAATTATTAGATTCATAAAATATCCATGTCAGTAATATTATTTATATATATATATATATATATATATATTTTATAAGTTTTTAGTTTTATAATAAAGTAGTAATAATATAAGCTGGAGATGTGCACTTATCAGGTACCAGTTTAAGTCAAAATATGTTAAAGACTATGTTACAAGTAAAAACTCGGAAGTAGCTACCGCGAAACAAATAAAAATAATTGTATCAATTTACAAAAAAAAAAAATGCAGAGAGCTATTTGACACAGGTCGACCTACCATTAGGGCACAATTTAGATTGATTACTAGAGCTTTCGAATACAGGATTTTTCAATACCGGTATCAATACCGAATATTTTTTCAGATTTGTCTTTCGTTTTGGAAGTAGGTATTTCTGTAGAAGGAATTTTCTCGACTAAATGAAAAAACAAGTTTTTATTTAAAATCATCATTTATTTATTTTAAAATAATATTACGTGTCAGTCAGGTCAGTCTTTTTTTACGATTATTATTATTATACAAATGATGATCAAAATACCGGCAATAACCAGTTTAATCTGTTGTCAGTTGACGATGAACCTCTACTTGCAGTTTTATTGGAGGTCTCCCACCGTTTCTTAGGTGGGAGACCTTCTTTATAACTTCGTTACACCGACCGACCGGTCTCGTTACCACCGCCCATACAGATTCAATCACCGTCAAATGACCTAGTCATATTTCGGTTTTAGTCTGTCAGTTCACCAGTTTTTTGGAGACTACTACGTCAATTTCTTGTCGAGGTGATAGTCTTCTATCAGGGTGCGAAATGGGTAGTTGAATTAACGATAAGGCAGCGAGTGTATTAAATTATACTTGTAATGCATTTCGTTATTGTCGCCCCCTATTTCGTAATCGCATCATTTAGCCGGCATAGTGAAAAGCGATTAATATTATTTAATAACAAATATTGATTGATCCCATTCATGGAATTTGTGGGTCTGCTCACCACCAGGTAGATACAAATTCACATGTCATGCTTCAATAAAAATAAAGGTGCACAGTTCGCATATGGAGTCCACTCGTTGATCCACCATGAGTTTTAATGATCTTTTGTATAAAGTACCTACTTAAAAAAAACTATATATTTCGCCGTAGGCTTCTTTGTCTTCTGGTGGTAACGCGTGAAATTCCACTACTCACTGTTTGTTTCACGACTAACAGCTTAGCGTTACACTTGGGAGGACGCGGTGACTTTCCTCTCGCCGCCGACTGTACTGCATGTAACCGTAAAGTCGTTAAATCATTAAAATACCGATATGTAACATTCCGAAATGAAATAAATGGGTAAAAATGTTTGTGTATCACAGTGATAGTTTATTACTATGTGTTTTGTACTAAAAATTACATAAAATCACTAATACCGGGATCCCGGTATTAGACATTTTAATATCGGTATTGAAAACGCCTGAAAAAAGTCCGGGATCCCGGTATTGCCGGATACCAGGATCCCGTATTGGTAGCCTTACTAATTACCATAATTGTCAGGTTAATAAAATAAACCTTTTAACAATAACAGTAAACCGACTTCAAATACCTACACTAAAAAGTATGATTTTTGAAGCTATAATCCAAATGACGCAATAGGATGACACCAGACATTTATTTTAATGACAAATATTTAATTAAGCGGTGCCAACTTCAAAAGTAGAATCCAATCGGCCTAAATAACACTTTAAATACTAATTATTTTATAATTTTTAGTGTTTTTGAACTCGGTAAATTGTTTTTGTTAAAAAGTTTTATTTCACAAGTTTTAGTGTTAGGTTTACGTGAATTTAATTAAATATGGTTAAATAAGTTTTTACCAAAATACTATACTTATGCTTTTTGCCGTCAAAGAGTTCTTCCGATACTTTGACATATTTTCATTAAAACTTATAATAAAGTTGGAATTTTATTAATTGAGACAAGCTTCACACTGAAACCAACCTGGTGATCCACGCTTTTAAATAAAGTAATGATAACAAACATCGGTTCATATTTGACGAAGATATGGTGTAATAGTAAGAGGTTTTCCTCTCGAAATTTGCGATGTTTCAGGGTCCAGCTCCGACAGTCTTTATCAGATCTTGACTAAAATTTTATGGGACCAACCTTTTAATTAAAAAAAATAAGTTTAAAATCGATAAAGATTTGACAGAGATATGAGATAGCATTCCCAAAAAAAAATAAAAATAATAAAAAAAAAACATACGCATCGAATTGAGAACCTCCTCCAAAACAGGTTTATTATTATTATTTTTAACTTATTATTATTATTGAAAAACTAAGCCGGAATAATGTCCGGTTTATTAACAATTTCTAATTTAATTAATACAAAATTTTTAAAAAGAGTGGTTATATGTTTATTATATGTTTTTTCTCGTAAACTATTAATTATATTTTAAAAAATGAAAACGTAGATCCGTTAGTTAAAGATTAGAAAAATATACGATATTTTTCTCCAGTTTATAGCACTAATAGATTCGTAATAAAATTGTAAAGAAAAACAAATTTAGGTGCACCATTCGCCTTAATAGTACTTAGAGCGAATACTCGAGGACGCTAATCTGCACCCAACTGGTAAAGCAAGACGGTTCATTATAGCGTAAACACGGTAGGTATATTCATCTTCGCCAAAATTTTTGTGTTCGGAATGATATTTTTTTTGGATATTTTGGTTTTTAGAGTAAATGTGATTACTTAGCACAATTTTGAAAACAAATAGGGCTGAGAAATTTTCCTTAGTGAGTTTTAATCAGTTTAAAATAAATTGATTTTAGTATGATTTTTTTTTTTGGATTTTCTTATCCGTTATGCCAAATTACATTCTAACCACATATTGGAAGAAAACAAGTACTGAGCAATTTTCCGGTAAAAATGAGCGTCAAAAAAGGAATTATCACTAAAAATCAATACTTATGTTTGATGAAAGTTTTGGATTTTATCAAATATCATCTACTCATATTACATAATTCATTTGGTAAAATAATATTGGACGGAGAAATTATTCGTTCCGATATATTAACAGATTTCTCTTATTAGGTATCTAACTTCGGATTGTTTTTTTTTGGATATGTATTAGTAAGTTTTGGGTCATGCTATATAACAACCCAGCAAAGTTTCATCGACTGAGGAATTAATGCATGGGTCTCCATACAAAGAATCCGTTCATTTCCTACACTAAACCCTACATTTTTAAATTTGTATATTTTTTCATTTATAAAAGTCTATAAGATAAATAAAAAAGAGGTTGTTGAATCGACGTTGAATCATATTTTACAATTTATGTGTAGTTTTTCTTAAAAAAATATTTTGTGACTTACGACATTTTGCTTCCATGTGACTTTTGCTAGTCGACGTTGCTTACTCTCGTCAGAAACCGTACTTAATTACACTGTCGTACAAATACGTAATTTCACTGTCGAGCTAGGTCCATGAATCCCCATTCATGGACCTTGTAGGACATTCATACTTCGATCAATAATTGTTCTTAAACAAAATTAATCGCTCCCACTTTGCTGGCTAAATGATGCGATTACGAAATGGGTGGCGATAAATTGCATTACGAGTATATTTTAATATACTCGCTACCTTATCGTTAATTCAACTCATTTCGTAACTGCAACCTGAAAGGAGAACAAGAAATCGATGCAGTAATCTCCTGAGAATCGACTAATACCGAAACATAATATGACTAGGTCACTTGACGGTTTTTGCATCTGTATGGGCGGTGGTAGAGACCGGTCGGTATTATTTATGCCATAGTAGGACAGAAATCCAATCTACGACCCAAATATGAGTCACGAATAATATAATGCACCTACCAGTGCTTCCGGCAGCTCCACAGATGGTCACTTTCATGGCGCCAGAACAACTACTGGATGATTGCGTTCTCGCTTTAGTCAATTTACTAACATGTTTCTGCCATAACAAAGAATTTCTGATCGTAGTTCCAACTAAAGTTTTATAAACTTGCATAATTTAAATTGTGTATTTTAAATGTAATGAAATAATTTGTATAACCTTATCACATATTTTGAAGTTTAGAAATGTCATTTTTATAAATTCTCTTCTATGATCGTGCTGGCATATTTCTGGCACTGCAAAAATGACAAATCATCTCATAAAATGTGCTAGGGTTGCCCCTCCGGTCTTAGGGTTGTTAAAGATTCAACTATATTTACAATCCATCAGCTAAAACGCTAAAACATCCTATTAAATAAACCTTAGCATATTATGTTACCCCCTACAGGAACAGAGTTCTGCGGGGTGATTTCGCCCACCTAGTTAGCTTGCACGCTAATCATTTTGATGTCATTCTGATGTAGATCAAGCGACTTAAAAAAATCTCAGAAAACTAGCGATCGCCTTGCGACAACTTTGGTACGCGTAATTTAGGCACTGTTTAAACACGCGTGATAAAGCTGACGTAGTAAGAAAATTATCGTCGGGATATTGCGCGATAATTTTGGGAAAAGACAGGAAAATTAGTCTATTTGTAGAACTCGATACATTTGATTTTCGATTCCTATCAAAGGACGCGTCGATCGATATGTCGATTTGACGTTTCGGTAGAACTACATCCCCAGGTCTCAAAAAGAATAAATACATAAAAACTGGATTCAAGATGTTTATTTTCATAAAAACATTTTTCATATGTTCAGAATCTGTCAAACTAATACTGCAGAAACACTCCCGTACCTTGCTGCAAATACTTGTACGGCTTCATCCGGTTCCGGCCGCGCACCGTCCTCAGCATCACCTTATCCGGCGGGAACTCCGACGAGCCCGTGCTTTCCAGAAATATATCCATGCACATTAGTAGCTTCGTCATCTGCGACGATAGGCTATACTTCTTCCCCACGCCGATATCCCAGTCAGTATTAATCACCCTCTCGATATCCCTTATATCGTCATCGGTGCCGGCATGATGTGTACCGTTCCAATGTAACGTGAGGCTAAATACAGGACATTTCTTGGGATAATCACTTTTTAAAGCGACCAGGGCGATCAATTTTGCCGACTGCCTCGTAATGATAGCTCTGTATAGCATATCCTCGGGCTGGACCGCTCTCTCCTTAAGCAAGGTCGCTGTGGACGCGGCCTGACTGTACTCGGGCCATCCTATCGATTGCCACTGCGTCAGAGAACCCATTAATCTAGCGCTAGAATCTTTTAATACAGATATTTTACCAGACTCCAAGTCCTGCAGTTCCTTCATGAGTTCCACTCTAGCTTTCAGTCTTTTTTTTAATGTCAAAATGACGTTTTCGACGGATACCACGCTTAGACACTGATTGGGATTTATGTAATGCTTGGTGCTGTGGTCGCCCAAGGCCGCGGGCAGGAAGTCCAGGCCGCACATGCGCTGCGCCCACACGTACGGCCGACCCAGGTCCGCGATGAACTGCTGGAAGTCTCCTTCGATACCCGCACAGTGCAACAAGTATGGCGTCGCTGGATGCGGGGAGTAATCACCGGGATCGTTCGGGTAGAGGGAGTTCAAGACCAACACGTCGGGAGCGAAGATTCCGGTTGCCGACGTGGGCAATATCACTGTAAACTTAGTAACTACGATTTTTAGGGAGAGCATGTAGAAGAAAACTAAATTTACTCCGGTCCCGTCCGGTATGGTAACGCCAATGGTTACATGCAGCGGATGTCGCTTTAGCACTTCTTTCTTTTTGGCTTCGGCGCGATCTTCTTTGGATATTTTAGCAGATCTGTGGTGTCGTTTCTTTTTGCTCACGTGTTGTTCCTCATCGTTGTTGTCTTGCTCGGAGTCAGAATCATTGCAGATATTAAATTGAGTTTCTACAGATGTATGCTGATCCAAACGCTTTGCCTCATCCTCGTCCCCAGATATTGCTAAAACAAACAAATATTTTTCATGCTTATGTTTATCATTCAATCCCCAACCTAATGTCTTCCTACTTGTAATAGACAACATTTAACTATAGCATCGGTTTTAGTGAACATAAAACTGGTTTATTGCTTTTTGGGATAATATTTTAGGTTGGAATAGTTTTTTGTTTTAATTAGTAAAGCCCACAGAGGTGAAGTCTCATATTAGCCCAAAGTGTAACCTGTCCAAGCCACCATGTATATGAGGTGGATAAGATTTTAAAAAATGTCATCTACTGTTAAGTCCACTTCTTTGTGATCTATACACAATAGAGCTGATTTGGAATTTAGCATAAAGAAAAATATAAGACTGTCGGCAGCGGACATGAGAGAGAGAGAACAAAAGACTATCTACCCATCTGGGTCGAAAAAGAGTACAAAGAAACTACAACCGAAGTTGAACTGGATAGTCAATGTCACAGACAAATCCAGTAGCTCAGAGGCAGTTTACAAATAATTTTAAATGTTTCATGATTTTTTTCTTATTCCATGGCAACCCGGCAGGCAGACTACCTGATAATAAGCTGCTACTACTGACTGTCGTCTACAACATCAGTAATTTTAAACCAGGATCTTCAGATCTCTTATCTAGTATGCTAACATATGAACTATCTAGTAATTTTACCCAATCATTGATTTTATTCTGTTAATTTAACATTGTTGGGAGATTCCTTGACGGTAGCACGAAAACTGTAGTCGTGTGTTTCTGATATATTTTTCATAGTTAAGTTTATAGGATATTATTGTGCAAAAATGTACCAATTTAATTTAGAGTTTAGAATAAGCATTCCGTTGTGATCTTAAGTGTGAGAAGTGTAGCATCTACGCAGTGATCTCAGTGTTTGTGCTATCTTAACGAAACCCTTTAACTTCAGTAAAATGGCGGTACCAATTAAACTGTTGATATTTCCCTCCTTCACTTGACACTGGCATCACTATACTGTTTGCATACGGTCATGTGGCTATTCCTAATTCTGACCTAGTCCTTTCCCTATTACTTTCCACTTTCACTTTATACTAAAAAAAAAAACTATATACCCGCAACGTGACATTGGCAAAATTACACTCACGTAGAGATCATTAATATAAGTTAATAACAATAATAACATTGTTGTTTTGATAAAAAAAACTGGATTCAACACTGTATCAGTGACATCTTGTTTTTTACTTTGAACTATTATATTCAATAAGTTAAAAAGAAAATCAATATCCATCATATAATATACCTACATTGGCAAACTTAAATCATTGTCATTATGTGCCCATAGTTAACTTATAAAGAATAAATTATATTTTTTTTAGGGAAGCATGGATTGTGACTTAAGCGCTTATTAGAGTTTCTTCTGTTACAACATTTATTGTTAGCTTGTAAGCTTTTGAAATAAAATTTACTAACATATTTATATTAACAGTTCCACAGCTCCAATTAGACAGAACTCAATACATGACATGACTGGATTAAAACATTATTTTGCAGTTTTCTTCCATTTGCAGCTATTTTTCATTCTCTACTTGCCAGACTCCAGCATTTTATCAAAATCAACAAGCTATAAATGTATGGGAAGTAGAAAGGGTCAGTATGGCAAGTCTGCTATAACCATTAGGGTATAGCAGTTATATTTAAAGAAATGTACTTACAAACAGAAACAAATTTAGTCCCCAAAGCATCAGAGTAAGCACTTGCATTGGCATACAACAAAAACAGAGGAGGAGGCAATAGCGACGCTATACGGGTTTCCTCTCGCTTTTCATCCATCTTCAGGGCCAAGCATTCCTGCAGAGGCTTCGTGGACTTAAGAACCTCTTTCAGGTGAGGGGCTAACGCCTGGAGACGCGAACTGGCAACAGCAATTGCGCATGATACACGGTCTTTGCCAGTTACCAATTCGTTACATGCGTTAGAAAGGTCGCGCCGTTGTCGGAGCTCCCATTCTAATCTGGCTAACTGCTGCTCATGTTCATTCTTTTTTGTTTTCTCCTAAAAACATGGAATTAAGATAAATGTGTTGAGGTTTGATGAGGATGCTGCATAATAAATATACTCATACATAAGCTATAATATGATTTAATAGTGATATCTCTTATTGTTATATTAAATGGGTACCTATATATAATGATTGATAACAAATGATCTTATAAAAATTCAGGTTTTACCTCTAAGGTACAAGAATTTTAAATTGCGTAAATATTTTTTTATGAACTATGATTAAGAAAGTAAACACCCTATGATTTGGGTATGAGTATTAAGATAATAGTTTTGTTAAAAATGGGTACGAAGCACTGTCAGAGTAGGTAGAGCTATTTTTGGTACTGCACTATGTGGTATAACAAAAATCTTGGGATTTAAAAAAAATACCTTACTTTTTTATAAATTTGAATATTATATGTATAGCTATATATCACAACTAATTTATTTAATTAATTTAGAGAAATTTAAAAAAAATACCTTACTTTTTTATAAATTTGAATATTATATGTATAGCTATATATCACAACTAATTTATTTAATTAATTTAGAGAAATTTTATTAATTGTAGATAAAGTCAATGTCTCTTTCTTATGTTAATACAACATACTTTAGATAATTTGATCTGAGTATAGAACAAGCACCAAATAATCCAATGACTAATCATTTTTTTTTTTTTTTTTAATCCCAAGGATAAATAAGTACGTATTAAATAATAATATGTAGGACAATTTACACATATTGCTTTGTTCACAAACTAAGCTCTTATGTGTAATGTGGCTTTTATTATGTGTACCAGAAACAATGATAAACACCCAGACCATGAATGAATGAAACATTCTTTATTGCACAAAAGTTTAATACTATTGTACATTATCTACCAGCTAACCATTGGGAGATTGACCAACCAGGCAGAGTGACAAACTGTACAGAAAAATGTACAAATATATTTTTGCATTTATCAAGATATACTTATATATATATATATATATATATATATATGTGAGTGGTCATTCACCCCAAACAGCTCTATTTATTCCAATCACTAGTAAAAAGCTTTGCCATGCACAATACCAATATAATAAACTTAAAAAATTACCGGCCGAGAAATTTCTGGTGGTGCACTCTTGTAAAATTCATCTATTGGAACCAGTTCTATCTCTTCATCCTTAGATTTGAACTGCAGACATTTTGTGACTTCTTTATCTAAGTGGTCAGCTTCATATAGCAGGTTTTGAAGCAAAAGGTGAGTGGAGTCCACTCTTTGTTTTTCCTTATGGAGTGCATCGCGCCCTGCCCTGGTTCTTACTTTTTCTAGACGATTAAGTTTTTTCAAAGTAACTAATAGAAGTGAAGCTTCAACCCGCAAATTGTTTATGAGTTCTTTTGCCTGTAAAATAATTTTAAATATTCTTGAAAATTTGTATTGGCTATGAAAATTTACCAGAACATAACTATTCAAAAAAAGTACAGCACTATTCAACAAAGCCTTATTTATGGCTTATAATATATAGTTAAACCAGATACGTTATAGTTTGTGTCAAACGGTTAGTGCATAGAAGCCATGACCTTTTTGTCAGAGGTTACAAACACTTATATTAAGAGTTGTTGTTTATATTTAGTTTTTATAAATCTAAATGTCATAATGGGTTATTGAGTCTATCCAAAAAACATCGCGACGAGCTAGCCACTTGTTCGGTGTAGACTCATACCATTGGCTACGACGAGGTGGGATTAAAACCCCTCCGCTGGGTACCCTGGGGCCGTCTAGGCGGTCTCGGGCGCCGTAAGGCACCCGTGAAGTATATATATATAAATGTCATACATACTTATATAATAAAATCGCAAATGAAAAAATGTGTACATTGCCCAAAATGTCGTAATGGACTCTAAATAAGTGTAGAACAATAATCTATCATTGTTAGAATTTGCTTCTGTCTGTTTGTTTGTACATCACTTAAAAACTACTAGATCAATTTATATGGGAGGGAGTTCAGATACGAGTATACAGGGTGTTGGTTTTATAAGAGTCTGTTAGGAAGATCTTTGTACACCAGATAGACAAGAGTGTTCCTTGTAGAAAAGTTGACTATTTTACTACAAGAAAATTATTGTCGAATTCACATTATAACTTTTGGAGATAAGTTTTGTCTATAACATTTTTACACCTAATACCCAAAATTACTAAAACATATGCTCCTCTCACTCTGTTTTAATGTTAAAAAAATCGCCATAACAGATTAATGAATTTTGTATATTTGTTTACATAAATAGCAAAATAAATGAGAACACAACACTTTTAACTATCTACTTAATAATTATTTTAGGAATTTTATTGCTTCCCCAAAAACATGTTTCTAGATAAATGTCATTCTGACACCGCTCTCAGCGATTTCACACAAAAGCAATATCATTGTAAGTTCAATATGGCGTCTGTAATGGCGTCACTATTAATGACAAATCATCTATCGTTAGCGCGCTTACGTTCATTCGGACCGGTGCTGACAGCGCTGACATCGATTTTGGTGTGAATTGGACCGCAAGGCATGTAGTAAGATTGAATCGACTCTAACCAATAAAGAATCGACGTTAGGAACCTTCATTAATATAAAAAGGGCCTTTGATAAAACGTCTTTTGTCAGCATATCATCGGCACTAACCAAATATAAAGTGGAGCCGCGAGCTGGACCGCGCGTTGTTTCAGTATATTATCTATCCATCCTATAACCATTATAGGATGGATAGATCATATATGCCGTGGACCGTACGACCAGAGGCATAGCAGCAAAAGGCTATCCCCAGGGAAGGGTCCTGTCCCTCCTTCTCTGGAACTTTGTTGTAGACGGACTCATAAGAGTATTAAACGACCAAGGGTATTTTATGGTGGGCTACGCGGATGACCTAGTGATCTTATAAGCGGAGTATTCGAGAACATACTCTGTGACTCATTGAAAACTGGTGCACAACAAATGGCTTCAATTGAGATGCATTTTAGTCTATTAATCTTATATTATTGAGTTATAAAATCAATGACGATTCAGTGAAGCACAGAGTTATAGGTAGAATGGTGAACTAAAAAGGAGCTTAATTTGCGACGGGCGACTTCGCCACAACACGCCCCGGGCGCAATCATCGCAGTTCTGTCGATATCTGCGGCCGCTGGGCGAATTCGCTCTCACCGACAGCTTGCCCCAGAAGCTGTGGACCGAGCCCTGCTCTTAGATAGGTCTTATCTTTCCCTCCAAGGGCGACTGCGACGAGATTGTGATGACCAAGCCAATCGCTGCATCGTTTGCGAGGTCAAGGTCGACCCTACTGCCGGTCACCGAATGGCAATGATATTTAAAGCCTCATCACAGGCTGCCATCGTCTACGATGACAAGACGTTAAGTAAAAATTAAATATCGAAATATCCTTTCTATCCTAATGGTCGTATAGTCATGTAGTATGTAAAGGTTGGCTATAAAAGTGTCGCCATCTTGAATGCACGCGGTCATCGTCAGTTTGAACATGTTTGGAGCCTTGAAATAAAATAAAATTATATATTTGCCTAATTTCTGAGTAAAGTTAGTTGTTAGGATATTAGTTAGTATAATTAGAAACTGCCACAATAAATAGCGTACAAATAATTTACAAATTAATGTTATTATCATATTCAATGGAAACGATATTTAAGCCTCTTAAATTGTATTATAACTCTACTACTATTAATCTTACAGTATTGGTAAGCATCAATTGGTATTATTAAGGGGTAGGTACCTATTTATTTTTATTGTCAAAATATTCCTTGACTGAATAGAAACAGTTGTATAATAACCATGTATACAGTTTTGGTTAAAATAATGTTAGTGGAAGCACACTAAGATTTTTGGCAAGTGATTAAAAATCCTGACACCCAATTGAGTATAAGTTTTTTTCAAACACACGGCATTTTGGCAGTATACTATGGACCATCATAAAAAGTGTTCGTGATTTTGGATAAACATACCCATGTCTTATAAAGAGTATTGGAATTTCAACTCTATATTTAACATTATAGAACTTATATTTCCATATTTATTGTTTACGCAACGTCGTTTCGTCGAAGACGATCGCAACTCATGATTTGGCCCCTTGTCCGCGCCCCGCTCCCCACAGAAACGCACGGGGCGAAGCTCCTCGTGTTACCTACGAACTACGGTAACACGAGGTACAGTCCTGGATTTGTCAATAGGCCGTATAGGCCGCGGCCTAGGGGCGGCAGCATCCTAGGGGCGGCAGATTTCAACGACGCGACGCTCACTTGATTTCACAGGATAACAGTCAAACAAATTCACTGGTTTTCTCATGGTTTTTTGTACTAATACGTTAAATCCCTATAGAAACTCATTTCTATCAAAAATTATTAAACCTAGGTTACCTACTGTTGTTGTACCTAGTTAAAGAAAGGAATTGGCTCATCTATTCGGATAGCAAAGGCTCGATATTCTGCTGACCTGTTTGGCCTTGGGATCTATTGAGAACAGGACATAGTTTGACGAGCAAGGATTCAATGATTGGAAGAATGCTGCAGTTCGAGTAGAACAACATGAAAAACTAGAGATATGAGGCTGAGTAACTCTGATTGCATTTCTTCCAAAAGACTCATTGGCCCCGAGTTTGCAACCGTTAAACACGACAAGACGTTGCATAAACTATAAATATTGAAATATAAGTTTTATTCTGTTAATTATAGAGTTGAAATTCCAATGCTCCAAACATGTTCAAACTTGCGAAGAATTCGTGTATTTCAAGATGGCGGCATTATTATAGCAACCTAATACAGACTATATAACCATTGGAATAGAACTTATATTTCTATAGGTTAAGTCTTGTCGTGTTAAGCGGTTGCAAACTCGGAATAAGGCCCCTGAAGTCTTGACTCCATCACAGAGACCAATGAGTCTTTTGGAAGAGATGCATTCAGAGTTATTCAGCCTCTTGTCGTGTTTAACGGTTGCAATCTTGGAATAAGACCCCAGTTCCATAAATATTTTAGGAGTGGTGCACAGATCAGGAGAAGGGGGTTCGATTGGAAGAAAAAGGAATGAGAGAAAGGATAGGATTGGAAGGGAAACGAAAAAATAAAAAACGATGAATAACAAAGAAAGTACAGAATAAAAGGCTGACTATGGGGGAAGTTTGTTTCTACACAAATGAAATTACTAGAAACGGTTTAAAACTCAACTTTATGCAGAGAAATTCCAACAAAGTCTTTGCATAGTATATTGAAGGGTATTGGCCCTCTAAAATCAGCCGTCGGAACTTTTATGGAACGTGTTTCCAAGATGCGCTAACAGGATCATATAGTATTTGGTTAAGTTGAGATGGTAGTGGACACAGTGCAGATGAGAGTTAAAAGGCCTTGAAACCTACTTCGCGGTTTCAAGTCCGGGAACGCTGCAGTTCATTTCCCTGCTTTCCATGCTTCGCGCGGAGAACCCATGGACTGCTAAGAACATTGTCACTCGTTCTCCCACGGCAATATCTATCTTTCTTAACTACCCAACTTAACGAAGGAAATTTAAAGAGGTATTACATTATGCTTCTGGAATTTATAGCAGAGTTTGAGCCAAAATTTAATGAGCAAACCAGGGATCAGAAACAACTTACAACCTATTGAAAACTGTCTGCGACGAATTCATTTATTTAATGGCTGAAAAAGTACCCGGTATACATCAGTGATGAGATAAGAAAGCAAAGAACTTTTTTTTATTGTGAAATCTACACCGGATGCAGCACATTTCTTCGTAAATGAGCTATCACTTGTGATTTGATGTTTTAGAGAACGGAGAACCATGTGAGATATTTCTCAAATTCTTACCTTCTGTAGGACACAAGACTCGAGAAATGTTTGATGCCATTACTATAGAGCTAAAACGCTAAAAAATTATAAAAAAATACTTTTTAGCTCTTCTCTACATATAAGCAAAGATAATAAATACCATAAACTATAATGATATTATACCTAGATGATTTTGCTATTAAAAAATTCCATAAAAAAAAACTTGTTTCTCTTTTTACGCTTTTTCTTAATGACTAATTATTTTGTTTATTTAACTTTAGTGCTTTCCTTACTACATCACTTTAGAAAGGTACATGGGGCGGCGGAAAAAAAGTGGCCTATACCAGGGGTGTTCCACTCCGCGCTTTATGTTTTTTGTTTACGTTTGTATGATACTCACGCGCCTTGTTGCGATATTTAATATTAACTAAAATGAGTTCTAAAGCTTATTGTGCCACATACGGTTGCTTAAATAATAGTAACAAGGATGCGGACCTTACGTTTTTCATACTTCCAAAGGACCTCATAAGGTAAATAAATCCACGCCTACCACGGTTATTATTAGGCGGCAGGTACACTAAAAAAATATCAAAACGTGTGTCTTGTAGTCTGTTTATAAGAATTCGAATTTCAACTCGCCACCTTTCCTATGTACTAAATGTTGTCCTTTGTTATAGTTATCTAAGTCTCTCTAATTTACGTACTTTGTTAGATATTTAATTACTATAGTATATAGTTTTGTTGGTTAAGTATAGGTAGTAATAGTTAGTGCATGAGCTAACTATTACTAGAAATATTATGCAGTTTTGATAAGTAGACAACATACATATTTGCTCGTACATACTTTATTTTGCCCAATTAGGTACCTACGTAGGTTGTTTAATAATAAATAACATAGACTAAGCATATATACTGAGGCAATGTTTTTGTAAGTTTTTCTTTCAACTTAGTAGGTAGGTACAATCTGTTTCCTTTAAAGGTATTATTCGCACTTATATCATTTCACATAATCTACCTATTTGTACCTACTATTATTTCTTTTGTGCCTATACACCGAAATACAATATTTAGTTTTATAGACAACTAGCTGACCCGCGCAACTTTGTCTGCGCGTTTAAATTTAACCGTTTACGCAGCGTACGCTCTTAAAAGGAATAATTTTTCCCTGTTTTTGCAACATTTTTCTTTGTTACTCCGCTCCTATTAGTCGTAGCGTGATGTTATATAGCCTATAGCCTTTCTCGATAAATGGATTATCCAACACGAAAATATTTTTTCAATTCGAATCAGTAGTTCCTGAGATTAGCGCGTTCAAACAAACAAATAAACAAACAAACAAACAAACTCTTCAGCTTTATAATATTAGTATAGATTTACCTTGCGTTCCGAGAGCTAACGCGGGCAGTTTCTCGTGCTGACTTCAAAAACCAGCGCAACCGCCCGTTTCAACACAGCCATGTCATTTTTTTTAGCGATGCTAAAATTCAGCTCGGAAACGATTGGTGTTGATTTTTGATGCCACTTTTTGACAAGAAGCACTATTTTGAATTAAATAATTGAAATTAAAAATATTACTACCTTATCATTATATAATAAATCAATATTTTTTAATTAACTATTATTTAAATACAATAATTTTATAATATCACAATATTAATTTAATTAACAACCGCGCAGTGAAACGACCTTGGCTAAAAAAACCAGCGATCCGTGGCAGCGATGCTGATGTGGGAACGCGACCATAGTGTGCCTTATGGCTTCCGTATCTCCTTAGGTTAAAATACCTATGCAGCAGACAACCTACAATAAAATTGTTTTATGATCTATGTACTTACTACTAAGTACCTAACCTAGGTTTTGTTTAAAAGAAGCCAACCCTAACGCCGCCAGAAAAGTAAAAAATTACGCGATAGAAAGAGAGGCAACTTTAGGTGTATATAAATGTAGGCCATTAGCGCTGTGCGATCTCCACTGAGTTTTATTGTGTCGGTGCAAGAGTCGCTATTTATTTAATTGATCTTTCGGAGTGGATCTTCTGTACTTGTACTATTATTTCTTCTGTGCCTATACTCATAAAAAATATAAATCCGGCACTGCTACGGAGGTCGACGACCTCAAACGCCACGTAGACGAGATGACTCGTCGCTCCGGCGCGCGGCGCGCTGTAGCCGTCCGCATGGCGCTAACTGCAAGCGCAGCAGCTAATTCCGCCAGCAAGTGCGTCATCACCGCAATAAACATTCTAGATAGCGCAACAAACATTTACAGGCGGATTAATAGTCGTTGCTTAGCCTGATCCATTGCTTGGAACTGTCAAATTTTAGTTTTTTCTTAAGTAGTTTGACAGTCCGAAGCACTGGCTTAGCATTAGCAATTGCTTAGCAACGACTATTAATCCGAACCTTAAGAGTCCGCCGCATCGGTTCTACAAGTTTATACCATATTCCGTCACTCCACTCATCACCTTAGCTACTAGCAAGTTATTTAAATGCACTCTAGCTAGTGATATCGAGACCACCATGCGGAAAATCAAGTCACTATATTCATTCCATCTACTCTACACCCAGCCAATACACGGAAACAATCACGACTCCATGCGGCACGTTCATGAACGGGATCCCCAAGACCTGGTCTGCCTCATCTATGGGCAATATACCGATATTGGTTATCGTTAATTATAATATTTTATTTATCTGTAATTTAAAACATTTTTTACCTTATTACTTTTAGTGTAATATCTACATATTTATAAACTAAAAAATATTTGTCTTTAACTATTGTGTAATTATTTAGGTCATATACTTGTGACTCATATTGTATGCTCACACACTTCGAATTGTCACATACTCTACATCAGCAAATACTTGTACCTACTTATCACGCTGTTGCCAAGTCCAATGCATTTGCTTGGTGACATGTTTATTAAATATATTTTTTGCATTATATACATTTTTTACTTTTTCTTTTGTATTGATCTAAAGGACTCCGAGGGGCTGATGTGGCTTCTTTATTACCTTATATGGTAACAGAACACCGGTTACCATGTCAGCATCTCTACACAGCCAATAGGAAAGCACCAGCTCTTCCCCGTATAATAAGTTAATTTTATTATATATAAATAAAATAATGAACTTACATTGAGACTTAACTGTAAAGCTAAAATATTATTTCACTTACTTCATCAGAATTTTTAGCCTTTAATTCTGCAATACTCGCAAATATATCCCGTAAGTCTTGACAAATTTTCTTATACAGAATAGCATCTTTAACAGCAGAACGTAAGTTAGCTTCAGTTTCCTCAAATTCAACAACATTCTGTAAAATAAAAATATAAAAAACCAGGTTATACAAGTGATTCTTCAGGTATGTATTTGATGGAATCGTCATCAGTGAAATTATTAAGGATTTTGACAGTTTTCAAGCGGCTCTCTAGGGGTGACGTTCGGTGTGGAATGGAATGGTTTTTCTGTAAAGCCCTAGGTGAGGAATCCCTTTCTCAAAAATATCATTCATAAGTGCAGTGATATACACGCATCAGCAAAAGCTGCTAGTGTATTTAATAATAATCAATTAAAATCTTACACTTGCTACAATAAAATATTACCTTGTAAACATCAACAGGTGGTTGTTTTACGGTTTCCGTCGAAGTTGATGAATGCAACTTGCGACGTTTCTTTACTGCAACTTCATCTTTACCCATAATTGATTTTGATTCAATATATTATATAGTAAATAAATACCGCATAAAAATTCTTGTTGTTAGACGTCGTATTTCGTCAGTGGGTATCTTAAAGGAATCAATTATATTCCATTAATCCACTTATATTCCTAAAATTAATATAACTAAGATAAAATCTCTAAAAACCATACAATTTTACGGAGACTAAAAACCTAAACACTGAACAAATAAGTGAACTAACTACAGACTACAGAATTATTTTAGGTTAGTTTTCTTTTTTTTCAATGTTGGAAAGGCAAAGCTATAACATACCTGCGTTCCGAGAGCTAACGCGGGCAGTTTCTCGTGCTGACTTCAAAAACCAGCGCGACCGCCCGTTTCAACACAGCCATGTCATTTTTTTTAGCGATGCTAAAATGCAGCTCGGAAACGATCGATGTTGATTTTTGATGCCACTTTTTGACAAGAAGCACTATTTTGAATTAAATAATGGAAATTAAAAATATTACTACCTTATCATTATATAATAAATCAATATTTTTTAATTAACTATTATTTAAATACAATAATTTTATAATATCACAATATTAATTTAATTAACAACCTCAAACTAAACATACCAAAGCTGAATTTAGTTACACGATATTTATTTTTTAGGTTTAATCGAACTTTTAAAACTAAAACAGATATGAATATATAAAATAATTAATTAAATTCCAAATTGTAGATAGATATTCACATGTAAACAAACATCTGTCAAAAAGTAGCCGTGCTAACTTTTCGTGTTGAAATTTCTGGTCACGGAACGATTGATGGTAACTTGAATTGCTAACATTTCCGCGCGGTGAAACGACCTTGGTTAAAAAAAACAGCGATCCGTGGACAGCGATGCTAAGCACGGAACGCGATGATAGTAGTATTTAAAATTAATAATCTTCATTTTTCTATGTAATATTTCTATTTCTTCATCAGCAATATTGAAAATGGGAGAAATTTTAATTGAAAGTTCAGTTTGATCGAGTTTTTCTGGTGTAGATTCGAGGGGGCCTCTGGCACTGCCCCGCCTAGCCTCTAGGTAGCTACGCGTCTGATAGCACCTAGATCCATGTCGCGTATTTTAAAAGACTTGCAGCCTACAAGAGACTCACTGGGGCTCTAGGTTATTTCTATTTGACTTACTCATTCATTACAAAATTATTCGTATTTTAGGGTTCTGTATCCAACTATACAGGCTACTCATAGCTACCTTAATATGTTGGTCGGTCCATTTGCTTGACAGTTACATAGCCAAATTGTCTGTCTTCAGGGCCCAATGCTTAAAAAAAAACATGAATCTGTACCTGTAGTGTGAGTTTTAATTGGATAGTAGTTTACGTTAACTGTTGCGTCTATTGAGCACTCTCCGCCAACCAGAACTGTTCACTTACCTAAACATTTAAAATCATCCTATCTGATTGGTGGAGACACTCATACTAGGTGCCTCACTAAGCACTGATTAATTATAGTTTTTAAAGCACCTCTACGGTCCCTGTTATGGCTTATGTAATGAATACCACAGAATTAACGCCTGCTTAACGTCTTAAAGTACGGGATCGTAACCAAACTAGGGAATTTCTGGGCAGAAGGATTGATTTTAAAGGAAGAACACCATCCTTAGATGTGATTGTGGAACGCTTTATTAATAACATCAACAAGGTAGATCAACAGCGAATTAGTAATGTGAAGAAAGCTTGGATTTATGACAACTACCTAACATCTCGTCTAACATGGCCTTTTCTTGTATACGACTTCAACAAAACTCTTCTGGTAAAACTGGATGCAACTGTGATAAGAAAACTTAAGTCTTGGCTTGGATTAGCACAGGGCGCTGACTCCTCCACGCTGTTCAGGGGACAGTAACAATTTGGGATGAATTTTTAAATCCATCTGAGTTGTACAAACATCTACGTGCAACAAAGCAACAAATCCTGAGTAACTCTCGGGATAATCTTATTGCATCTCTTCCAAAAGACTCATTGGCCTCTGAGATGGAGTCAAGACTTTAATTCCATAAATCATTTATGAGCGGTGCACAGATCAGCAGAAGGGGGTTAGGTTGGAAGAAAAAGGAATGTGATAAAGATGTTATTATTTTTTTCCTTAGGGACGATGAAGAGTATAATATGGCTTAGCACCATGTTTTAATTTTGTCAGGTACACAAAATTAAAACATGGTGCTAAGCCATATTAAAGGAAACCTTAAGAATGAAACAAATGAGGAACGGCCCAACTTAAAACACAACATTATACTGAAGCCTAGTTTTAAAAAGTATATAACCCTTGTAACTTGTAAATAATCTCATGGCGCGAGTTATAGCACTGGCGGTATGAGATTTTTTATAGGTTATTTTTTTTTTTAACTTATTTTTATTTCAATAATTTCATATCGGAGGACTATTATATGAAAAGTTCTCTATTCTTGTAAAATGTTCTCGACCAAATAGGTGACATGCCAAATTTAAGTAGCAAAATTATATGTTTTTTTTTTAAACTGTATTTAATTTAAGTATTATAAACAGACACAACTAAATGTGATAAGGCGATACCCCAAAATGTCCACCCCATCCTTGTTTATAATCCTTGTTTCCTCTCTCAATCCGCTGTGGGGACAAAGTGGTCTGTCTCCACGGCCTTCTAATGCATATGAGTACATTGGAGGGGGGGAGGGGGATGCACTACCCGTCGGTGCCGCAGACGGTTTGACCATGAGCTGGATGAAGGAGTCCTGAAGGGCTGAGTGGGAAACAACACTCTCTTTTTGGTCCGGAATTCAGCAAAACGGAAAATCCTGCGCGGTAGCGGCGCGTAGTAGAGAGGAGGCCACGAGCGAGAGCACCGGGCTATGAGGCAGGCAGCCGCTCCTGCGCGGAGTGCATGATTTTGGCAACTTTGTACCCTTCGCGGGAATCCGGCTCGTCTTTGCAGCGTTTCACCGGTGCTCTATATCTCCGGAGTAGGTCCTCATGCACTTGCTTGTGTATCCCCAGTTGCGGGCTCCCTGGAGGGTGGGACGCCCCGGAGACGAATTTAACCTTGATAATATATCGATCTTTTTTCAGCCATGTCTACAACTAAACCCACCACCAAGATCGATCTGAGCGGGCTGGCGAAGGCAATGCCAACATCGGGCCGCAAGTACTATTGAGGAACTACGGTGCGGTCAAACAGCATAGCAAGGAAGCCAACACTAACTATGATGAACGCAGCAGCCGGAAGCTCGGAGGCCCTAGCAAAGACGCGAGTGCGGGTAGTTTCAGCTCCGCAAGGAGCGCAACGGCTAGCATGAGCGCCCAAGCTGGGAAGAACGTAGCTCGCTGTAGCGCGGGACTCAAACACACCGGTGAGACTGAACCGCTGCCCAAACCACAGACCTCAGAGATGGGGCTGGAGGTTAAGGCAGAGGGGATGGCTCCCAATAACAAAAAAAGGGGTCGCCGAGGGAAAGGGCAAAACAAGCCGGGTGACGGAAAGCCTGAGGGTCAGCTGAATAAGCGACCCCGGCCCAACGACACTATCTCTCCCAGAGGCGACAACAAACGACACAAGACCGACGCGATGAGCTATGCTGATGTGGCCAACTCGCAGATGCACATCGCGAGGCTAGGTTGTAACCTTGCCACCGACGGATTTCAGCCCGGAACAAGGCGCGATTCTAAGGGACACCATAGAGGACGCGATCTTTGACGCATCGATACGTATGCCCGGGTCAACGTCCACCCCCTACGCACCGTCGTTCAGAGGCCGAGGCTTCGAAAGCGATGGTGTGCTAAAACTTTGGGCGGACGACCAGAAATCTATGGAGTGGCTTAAAACAGCGGTGTCTTACATCACATCGCCCGACTCTGGAACGAAGCTGGTAGTAGTTAGGCAGTCTGACCTTTACAAAAAAGTACGCGCCGGACTACACATCCCACGCCTCAGAGGAGACATGAAGCGGCTACAGGAGGTCCTCCAATCACAAAACCCGTGGTATAGAATGGACACCTGGAACCTGCTCAAAGCCGACCGGTTAGTAGAGAACGCACTCTTCCTGACAATGAGCATACCGGAAGGTGGGGCACATTATAGCCCGGGGCAGGAGAGTATCCTTCGGGGTGGGGTGCATCTATGTTAGATTCTTCACCTCACACGGTCTCAGCGACACTAACCGACTGCTGAACCGCCAAAGGAATTACCACCTGCTGTGTACACCTCCTCTGAAGAAGCCACCAAAAGGAAGAACGAGGAACCGTCGCCGAGGCTGGAAACAGCCACCATAACACCGAAGGCGTCGGATCCGATGTCACTGGAGGGGGGATTAGATGACGATGGATTATTACAATCACCCTAACCCCACTCCCCACAACCATAACCACCAACAACGTGCGGCAAGACCTACAACAAGTTGAATCTCGTCGACTTCAAAAGGGGTTGCTGGCCATAACATACCGACACACATTAACATCATACAGACTAATCTACAGCACAAACAACTGGCAACAGCTGCGCTAAGACATGTCCTGGATGAAGACAACAGCATAATCGCCCTAATCCAAGAACCATGGATCAGAGGTGATACCATATGTGGACTAAAAAGAACAAGAGGTAAACTCTTTTATAACAACACAGTCCCTAAACCAAGATCATGCATACATATCCCTCAAAATATGCATGCAACTCTATAAACACAATTCTGATCTAGAGACCTAACCGCAGTAAGGGCCTCGAACAACCAAACTATAGTATTTGCATCGGTGTATATGCCGGGAGACCGAGACGCACCACCAAGGGATGGCCGACCTTGTAGAATACTGTGCTACTCAAGGATGGCAAATAATAATATCAACGGATAAAAACGCGCACCACCCACTCTGGGGAAGCGCGACATCGAACAAAAGAGGTGAGGAACTTACATAATATCTCTTTACAACTAACCTTTCTATTCTCAACAGGGGATCGGAACCGACATTCGTTACAAGCAGATGTCAGACAATAATAGATGTTACATTAACTACACCAGAGGTATGTGATCTAATATCTAAGTGGCACGTTTCGAGGGAAGCCTCACTTGCAGACCACAGGCGCATATGCTTCACACTTAACATGACACTACCAGAACAAATATCCAAAAGGAATCCAAGGAAAACAAATAAGAACCTGTATAAGAACTCCTTGGAAGCTAATACGATAAGTATAGACCTGGAGGATATGACAAACACAACTGACAACATCGAACACAATGTGAATAAACTAGTGGAGAACATAACAAAAAGCTATCATGAGTCATGCCCTCTGATGAAACCACCCCCGCCAAACAAGAGATGTCTCTGGTGGGGACCAGAGCTGGAGCGACTCAAACACAAAAAAAGGAAGCTTTTTAACCGCGCGATGAATACAAGGGACGAAGAGGACCGGGAAAAGTAGCCCAAGCCCACTTCAAAAAACGCGTTAAACATCGAAAAACCGAGTCATGGAGACGTTTCTGCGAAAACATAGAAACAAGCCATAAAGCAAACAGGGTCAGAAAAATTATGACCACCAACCAAAACTGTATAGGATCACTGAAAAAATCCGACAACACTTTTACAAACACAGACAAGGAAACCAGTGAGGTACTTCTACAAACACACTTCACAGACTGTCAACTTACTGACAACAAAGACTGGGAAAATAGTACCCAACTACCACCAACGGACGAGGACTGGATAGTTGCGAGAACCGTAATCACAGCAGCAAGGGTAGAATGGGTAATAGAAAGCTTTTCCCCTTACAAATCCACAGGCATCGATGGTGTATTCCCAGCTCTCCTTCAATGGGGCCTCACTACCATAATGTCCGCACTAACATAAATATTCATTGCGTGTCTAGCCCATAGATACGTTCCCAAACAATGGAGAGAGGTGAAAGTGGTCTTCCTACCAAAACCTGGAAAGAGTGACTACACACAAGCCAAATCCTTCAGACCCATTAGCCTGACTTCCTTCTTACTGAAAACAATGGAAATGCTATGCGATAAACATCTCAGAGACACGATCCTGACTCAAATGCCACTGAACACACATCAGCATGCATACACCACAGGAAAATCAACCGAGTCTGCACTACATCATGTAGTAGGCAAGATAGAAACAACTTTACACAACAAAGAATCAACGTTAGGAACCTTTATTGATATAGAAGGGGCATTCGACAAAGAACGAGCGGTACAGCTAACCGTTGATAGTACGACCAGAGGAATAGCTGCAAAAGGCTGTCCACGGGGAGGGGTCCTGTCCCCCCTTCTGTGGAACCTTGTGGTGTATGATTTAATTAGGACTCTAAACAACCAAGGGTACTACACGGTGGGCTAAGCAGATGACCTAGTGATCCTAGTAAGCGGAGCATTTGAGAACATACTATGTGAAACAATGCAGAACGCTTTAAGAATCATAGAAACATGGTGTACAACAAGTGGACTAAATGTAAATCCAACAAAAACGGAACTTGTTCTGTTTACAAACAAAAGAAATCTGAGAAACATGACCATACCTACACTATTTTACACGAAACTTACTCTAGCAACAGATGTCAAGTATCTGGGAATAACACTATACAGCAAGTTGAACTGGAGTAAGCATCTGAAAAATAAACTGAAGACTGCCTGCACTGCACCACAATGTGGCAATGCAAAAGACTTCTAGGAAAAACATGGGGGCTGAAACCTAAAATCACCATGTGGCTCTATACCACAGTAATAAGACCGACTATCACTTATGGAGCAGTGGTGTGGTGGCCCAGAACCACCCTGAGCACAGTGACAGCCAACCTGCAAAGTCTGCAAAGACTGGCCTGTATAGCAACTACAGGATGCATGAAAACTACACCGACAGCAGCCACGAAACTTTATTAAACTTAACACCACTACATCTACACGTACAATACGAAGCTGCTCTTGCTACCATAAGACTAAAGGCCTTTGGTCAGTCAAGTGGCCAGACCTACGAGCGAGGCACACTCAGTCACTGAAAGAACACGTTGAAACACAACCACTCATAAACGCTGTGAACGACAGATGCCCACGCGTTCACATACTTGAGAGACAATACTAAATTAGCACCCAGGAAGAGCTAGCTGATAAATCCGGTCTACACGAGGTCAGGATCTACACGGACGGCTCGAAAACTAAGCACGGGACAGGAGCAGGGGTTTTCTCTCTTGACCTGAACATTAACATTTCTGTGGCACTCGGCACACATGCATCTATCTTTCAAGCAGAGTGCATAGCCATTATAGAAGCAACCGCTGCAGTGTACGCAAGAAAGATAGAACAACAGGGCATTCGTATTCTATCAGATAGCGCAGCCGTATTACTGGCATTGAAAAACAGACAGGTAAACTCAAGTCTCGTAAAACAATGTCACTACGCACTGGAGACAATAGCAGCCATTCCGGTGGGACCCGAACCGTATGTACCGATCTCTTTTAACCAGCTGGGACGTTGGCTGCGAGATAACATCCACAACTATCACTGTAAGTATTGGGCCAATTTACAGAACTGCAGGCAGGCGAAAGAGGCGGTCATCAAACCAGTTTCGCGCCTAGCTCGAAACCTGGGGCCTGACGAAAGAACACGATCGCCAATCGAATCGCCGCATCGATCGATAAAAATGTATAGGAAATAGAGCCTGATCGACGAGAAACGTCAAATCCCATACATTTGGCTTTCGATGGGTATTTCGATTCGATTATCTATTGGCTCTTTGGTAAGGCCCCGGCTTAGTCACAACAGAGGTAACCTTAGGATGGTGGTGGGCATTTTGACCGGACACTTTCCATTAAACACCTTACCCTTATAGGTATCACCAACAGTCCTCTATGTAGAGGATGCATGGAAACCGAAGAAACACCTACCCACGTGCTGCTTCACTGCACCGAGGTGGCTTCACAACGGGCGGAAATCCTCGGAACACCGAGGTCGCTCCTCGAGGCCTGTAGGAGTCCTTGTGCCCTACCGGGAAGCCACATGAAATACCGATCGCCACGTCGATCGATCGAAAGCGAAAATAAAATGTATGTGATTTGACATTTCTCGGCGATCGAGTTCTATCCATAGACAATATTTCCTATACAATTTTATCCATCGACGAGTCGATCGGTTTTTCGATGTGGCTTCCCGGTAAGGCCCCTTGACTCCTTGCTGCCTTCTGGAAGGAGCTGGGCTGGCTAGAGTAGCCGGCCGTTTACAGCAAAAAGGCCTATCTTCCTGGCCAATTGCGGAAAAGTGGACCCGCCATGAAGATGAAGAAGAATATATTATTATAGTATATATGTATGTATATACCTAATACTCCCTTTGAATGGTCTGTCACAATAATATAAAAGTCAACTTAAACGTTTTTTTTTTCATTATATTAATATTCCTACGCAGAGCTGGAGAAGACAGGATAACCCTGCAATCGGGCCATCAACTCTGGGAGAGAGACCACCCATCCTGAGGCGGCGTCGCGTTCCTTATTAATAAAGTTCTCAATAACAACCTTGTAGAAGTCTTCAGTGTGTCAAGTTGTGTCGCGTACCTTGTACTTAAACTAACCGAGAGATATTCACTCTAGGTAGTACAAGTGTATGCACCAACTTCGGCACACTCTGACGACGAGGTAGAGGCTATGCACGAAGACATATCCAAGGCCCTTCACAACACCACTAGGGCCCACTATAATGTTGTCATGGTGGACTTTAATGCCAAAGTGAGAGTAGAAACTGGCATTGGATATAGGGTTGGACCGCACGGATATGAAAGCAGGAATGTTAGGGGACAAATGCTGGTCAACTTCCGTCGTAATCTTCTTGGAATACGTTCTTTTAAAACAAGCACCACAGGAAGTGGACCTGGAAAAGCACTAACAACAAGGTCAGAAAAGAGATTGATTTCATTATGGCGGATAAAGGGCACATATTCAGAGATGTCTCGGTGGTCAATAGGTTCAATACCGGAAGTGACCACAGACTTGTTCAAGGTACCCTGAATATCAACTACAAGCTTGAAAGGCACCGCCTGGTGAAATCTAAGCTCCGACCTACCCTGGTCCAAACCGAACGGGGTTCGAACCGTTTTCAGGTAGAGCTGAAAAATATTCGACGCGTTGGAAACCACAATGGAAATTGATGGAGAATTCCATGCTGTCGGGAATTCGGTAACGTCTTTAGGACAACAAGCGCTCACCAAGCTAATACAAATCAAGTCTGTACGGAAGGACCTCCGTCGATTTAATACTCGTCGCATCGAGAGGGCAATCGAGCTGAACTGAAGGAGGTCCAAAGTATTCATGCAGAAGCTTGGAAGTCAGATGACGAAGCTGACTACACTATGGAAGAAATGCCACCTCCAAAGCAGAGATCTTCGCCGAGAGCGAAGACTTCTACAGCCGGCTTTATAAATCACGCGCTGAATCAAAATCTGACCTTAGAAACGATAAGTGTGGCTCTGGTGGGCGATTCTCGCGCTTTCAAGATTCATCTCGATTCGAGATTTTTAAACAAAAAATGACTAAATATGTAAATTTTCGTGTAATATTTATATATTTATTATTTCTTAATTAATATTTATTATTTATTTCGTTTAATTTTCGATATTTTTAAACGAAAAATGACATATTTAGTCTTTTTTCGTTTAAAAATCTCGATTAGAGATGAATGTCGAAAGCGCGAGAATCGCCCACCAGAGCCATACTTACGCGACATTAGACTGAGGAGCTTTCAGACGTCAGTTTAGAGGAGATTCAAATGGCCCTCAAACAGCTTAAAAGTGGAAAAGCTCCCGGGGCCTTCTGCCTATCTGTAGTCTGGTCTATGAGTAGAAATCGATCGCCAAGCAACGTCAAATCACATATATTTAATTTCGCTTTCGATCGATCGACGTGTCGATCGGTATTTCATGTGGCTTCCCGGGGCCTGACCAAAGAACACGATCGCCAATCGAATCGAAGCATCGATCGATAAAAATGTATAGGAATTTTACTGTATGGGTAGAGCCTGATCGACGAGAAACGTCAAATCCCATACATTTGGCTTTCGATTCGATTGTCGATTGGCTCTTTGGTAAGGCCGCCTGATGACACGTTTACGAACGTATCATCTCTGGTCCAAATTGGTTTTATTCGAATCAAGATGAATGTCGAAATCGCGAGAATTGCCAGGGGCCTTACCAAAGAGCCAATCGACAATCGAATCGAAATACCCATCGAAAGCCAAATGTATGGGATTTGACGTTTCTCGTATAGGAATTTTTCTCTATGGGTAGAGCCTGATCGACGAGAAACGTCAAATCCCATACATTTGGCTTACACGTTTTTAGCCTTGGAATTTCAACTCTATATTTAACATTGTGGAACTTATATTTCCATATTTACTGTTTACTCAACGTCTTACCGACGAAAACAATCGCAGCCCGTGATGAAGATGTTTTCCGTGTGCAGTCGCCAAAGACGATAAAAGACGAATAATACACGTATTTAACGTAAGCTCAAATTGGACCGCCATAAATAGCTTCATAAGGCACTTCCATGTTTTTTTTTAAATGGTAACACAAGTATACGAATGATGTAACAAATCTGTCAAAAAACCTTTCAATTCTTTCTTACAAAAAATTCTAATGTTGTGAAATGTTCATGTACTATATTTAAAAATTACTAAAGTTACATTTTAAATACTGCATTCCTATTAACAACAAAAATGGTGCGATTTACTTCTCTCTTGTATCGCGTTCCTACTATAAAGTTTCGTAAGGGAGGTTTCCCTGAGGCTGGTGCAGCTTCTCAAGGGCCTGCGGCAGTTGGGACACAGTCTGGAGGGGCTGCGGTATGTAATGTAATTCATACAGCTTGTATTGTACAAGAACCAGCTGACTTGACTTATCCAAGTGTTTATTTAAATAATTTAATAAATATTTCAGCCTGTGCAGTCTTCAGCTCCAATGAGTACTCATGCCATTAATGATTTCGAATTGCCAATAAAATACCAAAGGAGGCCCATGTCACAGGAAGAAATTGACCACATAAATGGCGGTGGAATCGTATAGTTTGAGTTTTTTTTAATTATAAATATTTTGTAGATACAGTTATTAAATATTTATTTAATAGAGTAATTAAAGTAAAATACCACTCACTATTATTTTGTTAGAGGAGTAGGTATAAATTATTTTTCACATTCTGAATTTCCCAAATTAATGATAAATATTCCAGCTATAGTATAGATTACTTTAGATTAGTAACTTTTTCTACAATATTTCAAATAAATTTCAGAGTGTTAATAATAGTACAAGAGATGAAAATTCTAAAATGGAACCAACAATAGTAATTAAATTACCTAGCAGAGTTACCATACACGAGGTTAAGGGCAAAGATGTAAAATACCACAATATAGTCATAAAGAGAACAAGAAAGAAGAAATGAAAAGTAATATTAAAATAATTTATTTATTTAAAAAATAAATATCAATCTGTCCAAAATGTCTTATTATAAAAACTTTCATTAAGGATATTAAATTAAAATTACTTAGGAATATATTCCACATATAAAATATATATAACATAAATTAAGGAGATAACAAGTAAAATCCTAATAATATCTAATATTGAGCTTTTGGCTTGGGATGGACCGCAATTGTGCAGCTGGCCCATGGTACACCCCATCACTGTTAGAAACAAATTTATTTAAGCCAAATTTGGCAAACCTTTTCTTCCAAGCATGTGTTTCTGGCAACTCCAATAATGCATTTGTTATTGCATGTTTAATTTTATCTAAAATTAAAATAATAGTTAGGTAATAGGAAATTTTAATAGAAGAACACTATTTTAATAGACCTTGTTCTTAGATGAAGTGATATATTGAATGATTTTATCTCAAGTTCATGGTAACCAGCTTTAAAGTGTCATAATTTCAGAATCATATCAAAATAAATTATGCCACCATGAAATCTTTGTTACTTTATACAATACATACCTGGCAGTTTTTTATTAACAACTATTGGATAAGGAGGAAGTCTTCCTAAAGTTTCTAAAATAGTTATGTCTTTGCCACCATCTTGCATGTACTTTTTGGAATAAAGAAGAACTGTGGAGTCAACTGCTGCCCATTCCACTTGTTTGGTTAACACCATGTGTGCTGATGCTAAATGAGATCCTGATTCTGTAATATTGTAAATTATAGATAATTAAATTGATTAAGATCAATTAGACCTGCTTGTTTATTAAATCCTAGTAATGAAATTAATTTATAATAATAGTATTTTTGTAACATGCCAGTAATTACAATATGTTGTATTATAATATTCGAAGTCACTACCAGAATTATTTAAATTACTCAATATTAAATGATACATACTTAACATAGATCCAAAAAATGAAGCATTTTCTCCGTTCTCATTGAGTGTTTGAAGAACAGTCTTACTTCCACTGAGTGAGTCAGGATCACAATAGGAATATGCACAACCACGCAAGTCAATCAATGTGTTTACATTATGTGCTCTGTAATTGAATGGACATTACACTTCGGTACATTTAGCAATTAGTGGGTTTTGTTAATGGAAATATTTGAACTAGCATTGTTATCAGAGCACATTGACATTACAAAGTGATGATAAGGATTAAATTATCAATTTATTTATATATATTTTTTTATAGGTATAGTTAATATCAGCTGTAATTTTTAGATAATTATTAAAATTTTATTATTCATAGTAACTTTGATAGATATTTTCAATTATTTATATTAAAAAATAATTTCATTACTACCCCCATCACATATTATCATGTAGGTATTTATTTTAAATCATACTTTTTATCACTATGAATTATGACATCAGAGAAATAGCCAGGTTTGTTTTCCACATTCATCTGATGGGCAAACACTGGAGTGACTGGAAGCAACTCCATCGCCTCATTGTTCTTATCTCGAAGGGTCATATAGGAGTTTACTGACATAAAGGCTGGAAAGATAAGTATATTTTTAACTTGTATACAATAGTTAACTCAAATTATTAAAAAACTTACCTAAGTCAATTTTGTCATAAATGAATGGGTCAGGCCTGTCTGAGAGAGGACCTGGCTTACGGCTTTCATATTGAAGAGTTGTATAGCATGGTATAGCCCCTTCTAGGAGTTCCAAAATTAATTCATAGAATTGAACAGGATGTGTGGGGCACATGTATGTTACCACGCGTAAATCATATTTTTCAGACATTTTGGTTACACTTAACTTGTTAACGTAGTAGTCACGTTAAATAATATATTTATACTAATAATAAATGTAAAATTGCACGGTTCAAACTTTCACATTATCAGTAAGCTATTATGATAAACTAACTAGGTATATAGAATTCTGTGGATCGACTGGAATGTCTGTTTACGTAGCGCTCAGTGTAGCCGACTGACCGGTTGTGTGTGTAGTGCAGATGTTTACATCGCGCGCATGCAGTTACCTTATGCCTTTCTAGTTTCTCCAATTTCCGCCCCACTACTAATGTTACTAAAACGCAATATTAAGAGGGTTTTCTGTTCGTGAACACAGCTAAACTACGCACCTATTACCGATATCGAGAAGCCACGTACAAAATGCTAAATGACATTTGTTGCATGCAGTTCGCGAAAGTTTTAGATAGGACCTATATGTATATATATTTAGTAGTCAAAAGTACCGCGTCAACACACGCTGATTGAAATTACCAGTTTCCTAAATAATACTCTTTAAGTATAGGTATCTATACCTACTTGAGGAGCACGGTATTCTTGTTAAAAGACCTCCAAGTAGGGATGGGTAAATTTAATGAAATTTTTCGGAAAAATTTCATTTGGTGTTGAAAATTTCACGTTCAATGTGAAAAATATTTTTCTCATAAAAATGAATATAATAATCTAATTCTTAATAAAAATAGATTTATTAAAAGTTAAATGTATCGAATAAATAAAAAGATATAATTTTAGATATTTCTAAAATTGCTTATACTAAAAAAAATACATAATCTATTTAAACAACGTATTTCACTGGCAGTTCAACGAGGTAATGCTGCCAGTGTTATGTACGTAGTACTCTATTTTATCTGTGGTGTTATGGGTACTTTCGGACCGGGACGGGGATTGAATATGGTGGACAATGAATAATGAATATTATATTTTTTTTTTTTTTTTGGTAGGTTTAATTTTTATTATATTCTTTTTTTATATTCATCATCATCGTGCGAGTCATTCGCGCGTCCACTGCTGGACATAGGCCTTCCCCAAGGATCGCCACAACGACCGGTTCTGCGCCGCCTGTATCCATCGGCTTCGCGCGACCTTTTTCAGGTCGTCGGTCCATCTTGTGGGGGTCCTGCCTCTTCTGCGTCCTCCAGCACTCGGTCGCCACTCGAGAACCTTAATGCCCCAACGGCCGTCTGTTCTGCGAGCTATGTGGCCTGCCCACTGCCACTTAAGTTTGGCGATTCTGGAGGCTATGTCGGTTACTTTGGTCCTTTTGCGGATCTCATCGTTTCGAATACGATCCCGCAAGGAAACGCCGAGCATAGCGCGCTCCATCGCCCTTTGTGTGACTGTGAGCTTTTTCATGAGGCCCATAGTTAGCGACCACGTCTCTGATCCGTAAGTCATCACTGGCAACACACACTGCTCGAACACCTTGGTTTTTAAACACTGCGGTATTTGGGACGAGAAGATATTACGTAGCGTCCCGAATGCTGCCCAGCCGAGTTGGATTCGACGAGAGATCTCTTTCTCTAAGTTGGATTTTTCTGTTTGGATTGACTGTCCTAGGTATATATAATTGTCAAAAACTTCGAGTGCGGAGCTTCCTATTTTTACAGGAGTGGGTATAACATGGGTGTTCGACATGACTTTGGTCTTATCCATGTTCATGTTTAGGCCCACTTTTTTAGAAGCCCCACTGAGATCATTGAGCATTATGCCGAGGTCCTCCAGGGTTTTAGCTATGACTACGATATCGTCGGCAAATCGAAGGTTAGTGATGTACTCGCTATTAATGTTGATGCCAAATCTTCTCCAGTCCAAGAGTTTGAAGACCAATGCCGCAGTAAAAAGTTTCGAGGAGATTACGTCTCCCTGTCTCACTCCTCGCTGTAGCTGGATGTGTCTTGAGGTCTGGTCTTGGAGGCGAACTGACATGGTGGCGTTTTTGTACAAACACTTTAGTACTCGATATAGCGGTAGTCAATTTGGCACCGCTGGAGTGACTGAAGCATTGCCCATGTTTCTATCGAATCGAAGGCTTCCTCACAGTTCACGAAAGCTAGACACAGGGGCTGATTATATTCATCAGTTTTTTGTATAATCTGCCTCAATGTGTGGATGTGGTCTATGGTACTATAGTCTTTTCGGAATCCAGCTTGTTCGGGAGGCTGGAAGTCGTCAAACCTAAGTGAGAGACGATTCGTGATGACTCTCGAAAACAGTTTATAGACATGGCTCAGCAAAGGTTTGCCACCAGCTTTCAGGAGCTCAGAAAACTTTTTTTTATATTATTTAGGTATTCATTTATTTAGTTATTTATTTTCCTATTTTATGTTTTATAAGACTCTTTGGTTTAAACAATTAATTGGTCAATGAGGAATATAATAATATAAAAAGCACTTATTCTGGTGAAAAGGTTTAAAAAAAGTCTTTCATATTTTAAACTCAAGTCATCGTTTGATTACTATTACACTTAAAATTACTTAGTAGGTACTGATTTAATGTGTGTTTATTTATTTTTTATGATAAGTAAATCTCTAAATGTCCGTAATCCTAACCGCGAAATTACAAACACAATAGAGTTGGAATGTGTTATTTATCGATGACTGTGATTTAGATACAAGAAGTATGTAAATATAGCATTGCCTAATTTCAGTCTGAATCAGAATCGTCGAATGCAGACTACTTTGCTGGATAGAGTCACTGCACGCACGCCTCACGGCACGGTACCTATACTCTAGTCGTACAAAGTCGTTCACTCTTCCTACCATTCTTAAGTCCGAGTGGTTCAGATGACACATGATCTAAAGTCCTTGAACACGTTGTCCACAGTCAATTCACTGATTTTCTAAACATAAATGATTTAATGAACTCGCAGTCTAGCTTTCACTTGTCGCATAGCATCAACACTGGTCTCGTAAATATTACTGACGACATACGCTATGCTATATATGAGAAAAAAACTAACACTACTTGTTCTTTTGGACTTAGCAACGCCTTTAACTGTGTAGATCATGATATTCTTATTGCTCTTCTTCGTTCACTAAATATTTTTCCTACTGCGGCACAGTGGGTTGAAACCTATCTTTGTGGACGCAGGCAGCCCATACAGGTAGACGTCTTTTCGGATTGGTACTCCTTGTCTGCAGGTGTCCTGCAGGATGGCGTATTATCTTCTTCTCAGTTTTCATAATAGCCATGGTTCAAGTAATAAATTTCAGTTCCTACCATCTGTATGCTGATGACTAGCAACTGTCGCTTGAAATGCCGCGATTACCAATGTGAATAGCGATTTGGAGGCTATTCGGGTACGTATGCAAAGTCTCGTTATTCTAGTCAACCCCTGCAAGACTCAGGTCATGATCATTGGTTCTAAACACATGCTGAGAAGATTGGATTTGGGAGCCATCTCTCCAGTATTATTTAATAAAATTAACCACCTCCGAACGCATTTTCGCCAGTATGCATTCGCTGAAGCGCTCCCAGTATCTTATTCCTTTTAAGGCAAAGCTGTTAGTCAATTCTTTACTTCTCCCTATACACATATATTACGCTAATGCCTGCTACCCTGGTGTTACTCAAGATCTACTTAATTAACATGTTTGTAATAAGTAGACGTTTTGTCTTTGGCCTGCGCAAGTATGACCATGTTTCCGAAGTAGTTTAAGTATTGTTATGCATCATTGATAATATTATCATATATATATATATCTATTTCTTTTTTATCGGAAGAAAGGTATGTCCAAAAAGCAAGACTCGTAACTTTTTTTCTATATAATGGAGTATATATATATATATATATATCTTCACGGGTGCCTTACGGCGCCCGAGACCGCCTAGACGGCCCCAGGGTACCCAGCGGAGGGGTTTTAATCCCACCTCGTCGTAGCCGATGGTATGAGTCTACACTGAACAAGTGGCTAGCTCGTCGTAATGTTTTGAATAGACTCAATAACCCATCTATAAACAGTTTCACAAGTTGGTATAGTGAAACCGGGACCGACAGCTTAACGTGCTCTCCGAGGCACTATAGTGGTGTTGTCAAACAAATGTACATAATTTTTTTAATTAAAAAAACTCATTGGTACACACCGGGATTCGAACCAGGGACCTTAGTATTTTTAAGTCCAAGGTCTAACCAACTCGGCCACCACGTATATATAATGGAGTGACGCAATAAAATCCAATTATAATTAAAATAATGATATTTCATAATATAAAACATATTAATTAGTAAAAAATAATGGAAGTTACTTTAATACATGCGTAAAATCATTAAAATTCGAAGTTTAATAGAAGAAAAATATTTTTCACTCGATTTGAAATCTTTCATATTTTTAATTTCATTTAAATGAAATTTTTCATTTGCCCGTCCCTACCTCCAAGCCATGAATACAACCAATTAATACACTATCTAAATTCTAATCCCTTACATTCGCAAGAATACGCGAACCCACAAATGTAGGATGGTATTCGCGAATATTTGCAAAGTTATTATAATCCTAATAGGTACCTACTTAAATTAAATTTAAGGTTAAGCAGATGAAAACAAGACCGAACCTGGGATGGGTGACCGCTTTATACAACGTGGTTATACCATCATAAACACCACAACAACCTCGCTACTTGTGAGGTGTTGCCCCCTAATACCATCGGCGAAATTAATCCCTCTAGTATTCTGAGGCCGTATTTATCGGTTCTCGTGAGCTAAAAAGGCACCCGTGATTAATTTAATAAATTTACTTTAAAATATTGAATTATGGTTTCAATAAAGAAAAAGAGGGTTATATTGTGCGAGACGCCGGTTGGAGGAAGAGGGCCGATCACCGTTTTTTGCTGTCGGTGGCCGATGAGTTCAATGAAACTTCATTTCTTCAGTAATTTTCCATCGGGCAATGTTCGGGCAGCGTTTCTTCATAGTCCCATTTCAGGGGACCCGGGACCAAGCCTCAGGAGTGTACTTCTCGTACCGGATTGTCGAATTGAACTGATTGAACTAACTTTTTCCTGAGACTTGGTGCCTGTTATATTGTCGACCCGCGCACGCAATCGACTGTGTTTCGCTACTTGCGAAAGTGGGCGGGGCGACAACATTTTTCGGCTACCGCGCGAAACATTACCCTAATGGGAACCATTTATTTTAATATTTACAAAAATCCTAAAATTAACACATTATAATACAAACGAAATACAAATCAAACACATACAAATACAAATAAAAAGGAAAACAAATTAATAATATTAAGCCTAGTACACAAATAATAAAGTCTTAAAAACTACTATATAACTAATTAATTCATAAAACTTTATAATAACAATCTATAGGCTTAATACTAAACAAATCTGTATTTGGTGCGTTTATCGGCTGTCCCGTACATCCTCCCGCCGCACATCGATGTCGCGACGATTCGGTGTGGTAATCTTCGGTGCAGGGACGGCCGGTTCAGACACAGCTGGTTCAGTGACGGCTGGTTCAGGAACGACTGCTCCGGGGACGGCTGGCTCGGTAGGCAGCATCAGCGGCTTCATGGCGGGTCGACGCAGAGTACCCAACCTCGTAGCGCGGCGTCTCGGCTGACTTCGACGGGGCCCGGGCTCCTACAACTGCCATCCGCAATGTAGACGGCGCCTCCAATCTCGATGGTGACGTCGCTGCCGTGGATCTCCCGCCGGTACCGCAGCTCGGGTTGGTGCTCGCGGATCCATCTGCGCCAGAAGGGGTCTGCCAGCCGCTGTGATGTGCGCCAGTCTTGTCCGGTTCGGTGTGGAGAGAAAAGGCCGGATCTGTTCAGGGGGCCTTCCGCACGGTGTAGGCACTCGCTCCTACTCTGCATGCAGCACGGTCGGTCGGTAGAGCGTCTTCCTCGTTCTCCGTGCCGAAAGCCCGGCGGCTCACGGTCCTTTTTCTCCCGTTACTGCCTCGGAGCTGGCGTGATGTAGAGCTCGATGATGAGCTGCGTCACCCGATGTCGGTGGTCCAGTACAGGTGGGCTCTTCACACGGTCGGTGATATCGACGGCTGCCGCTGTGCGTGGCCGCAGCCGGATGAGGCCATCCACTTGTACGGCGAGTGCTCGTAGTCGGCTATGGGTTGACGCGGCTCCGACGTCGCGTAGGCTCCGGACGTCTTCGGTGAAGGCTGCTTCCTGGCTGGTCTTGATCAGGAGTCGTTCTGCGCGGTGTAGGTACTCGTTCTCAACGAAGTTCGGTGCGGTCTTCGCCTCCAACTCGTTGAACGTCTTCCTCATTCTCCGCGCAGAGTGGCGCCAGTCAGGGTCCTTTTCGTTGTTCCTGGTCCGTTGGTAGAGGGTCTTCATCTTCACCGCTCGACGTAGCCCGATGATATAATCTATCACCCTTGCGGTTGTCCGTAGAAGATTCTTCCATCTTGAGAATCTTGAAGCGTCTGGTGGGCTTTCGGCGATGTTCGTGGTCGCTGCGGTGACGACGTTGATTTTCTCCTCTCCAGTTGGTTTGGGCATCGTAGGCTGCTCCGTAGGCCAAAGGTGTTGGCGGAGAGATTCGGAGGCCTTGTTGAGTCTTTGATGCAGGATTCGCGCCATGTCGAGGTTGAAGGCGAGTCTGTCGTCAGTAGGTCTCCAGATTAAACCCAGGACCCTCTCGGCTTTGGTGCCGTCGCTAATGTTGACAGCATGTGGCGGCGTAGCGTCGTAGCTGAGGGCCTTGAGGACGGCTGGCTCGTTGGAGGCCCACTGTCGCAATTCAAAGTGGCCTCGCCGATGAATGTCTCGAACCTCGGTGGCGATTCTGATGGCATCTTCTATGTTCCGGAACGATTGTATGTAATCGTCCATATAATGGTTCTCAACGATGGCCTTTGCTGCATCCGGATGAGAGGTCTTGTATTTTGATGCGTTGAGATTTTTGACGTAGATAGCTGTGGTTGGTGAGCTGGTCGCGCCGAATATCAGTGAAGTCATTCTGAATTCTTCTGGCGGTTTGTTGTCGCGACGGCTCCCTCGCCATAGGTATCTCAATGCGTTGCGATCTTCAGCTTTAATCTTGATCTGCATGAACATCTCTGTAATGTCGGCGGATACGGCGACTCGATGTTCCCGGAATCTCATCATGACTCCCGGTAGTGACTGTAGGAGGTCCGGTCCGGTGAGCAGTTGATCATTGAGAGATGTTCCTCCGCTTTTGGCAGCTGCGTCGTGCACGATCCGTATTTTGTTTGGTTTCATCGGGTTGAAGACAGCGAAGTGAGGTAAATACCATATTTTTCCGGCTTTATCGGATGGTGATGCAGGCTCAGCGTAGCCCTTGTAGAGGAGAGAGTTCATTTGTTCTTCATATTTAGTCTTGAGCTGCGGGTTTTTATCAAGCTTCTTCTCAATATTGTGTAAACGGCGACGGGCGTTCTCGTAGCTATTTGGAAGTGCTACGACGTGACTATGTTTCCATAGTAGCGGTGTCTCGTAGCAGCCGTCATCCGTTTGGCTCGTGCCCGTAGTCAGCGTTTTCATCGCTTTCTCCTCTAGGTCGGTCTGCGGTAGCTTCGGTGTGATGGTGAGGGACTCGAGGGCGAAGTATCTCTTCATCTGTTCATCCATTTGGTGATCTTCAGGCGACAAGTGGTGGATGAAGTGGACCTGCTGTCCGGTGGTGCGTGTTCGGGTCCCGTGTAGCACCCATCCGAGCGGTGTCATCGAGGCCACAGGTTGGTGCGATTTCCCTTTTCTGGTTTCGGTGGCCAGGAGCAGATTCCAATTATCTTGGCCTATCAGCACCCGAGGATGAGCTTCTTCGTATCTCAGGCTGTCTTCTATCCCGGTGAGATGTTCGCAATCTTTCAAGTCTTCATCGGCGATTGATTGCGCCGATATTTTCAAGTTAGCCATTGTCCGTGCGCTGATTTCGTAGTCGCTCGTAGCGCCGCGTAGCGTGATGTTAACACGTCGTGACGTCAGCGCAGGTATCTTTGTGTTAGCGATGGCTTCAATACATAGCGACTCCTCCGGTCCGTCGGCTCCAATCTGGCGGGCTAATTCGCTGTCTACGAGCGTTATCGTAGATCCGTCGTCTAGCAGCGCGAAAGTCTCTATTTCTCCCGCCGGTCCGGAAACGTAGATTGGTACTATCTTCAGATATGTTCTGAGGCGATGTGGCGTCCAAGTTGAAGCGACGGTTTCTTTTCTTTGCTCTGTTCTCGGAGCATAGTGAAGGAGGCTGTGATGTGTTCTGAGGCATCCGTCTACGCCGCATTTTTGTCTTCGACAAAAGTGCCTTGAATTCCGCGGGCGTAGACATCCGAAGCATAGTCGATGTTCCTTTGTAACGTCCCATCGGTCATCGCTGTTCAGGCCAATGAAAGTTGAACAACCGCTCATTCTGTGGTTGCCCTTACACACGGGGCATCTGGACTGCGCTGTTTCTATCGTCGGGGCTGTGGCGTTGTCCATAGGAGCTGGCTGTTGCTTGTGGTTGCAAAGGTTCGTGGCTTCAGTGATTTTGTGAGTTCTCTGCATGGCGCGTCTTGAGGTTGCGATGCCTTCTGCTGGGATTATTTCTGGTTTTGCAAATGGTGAGCTTAATTCTGCTTCCCTTTGCAAAAAAATGTGCCATGGTCATGATGTCTGCCTTTGACTGCTGGGTTGCTGAGAAGTCGTACCAGCGGTACGTTTGGGCTGGCGTCAGTTTCTCGACCATGTTTGTCAGGAGCTCCGGTGTCAGTAGATACGAGAGGCATTTGAGAGAGCGTAGGGTGGCTACGACGTTCGCTAGGCGGCTCGCGGCTATCCCGATGTCCTTCGGCTGATCTGTGAGGCGTGGTAGGGCCCTCAGACGTTCTATGTACGTCTGTGCGATGGCATCGGGGCGCCCGAATCTTGTTTCCAGACGTCGTATTATTTCGTTCGTTGGCACTCCATATTCCAACAGGCTCTCGACTGCTTCCTTGGCTCGTCCTTTGAGACTCTTCCGTAGTCTTGCTCGGTTTTCAGTCTCCGTGAAGTTGTTTGAAGAGTCCCGGTATGCGTTGTAGAACGACAGCCAATCTTGGTGAGATCCGTTGAACGTCGGTAGGTCGATCGATCGGTAACTGTGCCCGTCCCTGGCGGCCATGGCTATGGCTGCCGCTAATTTGGAGAGGTCAATGTTCTGCTCATTTGTGGCGACGACTCCCGCCGCCGTGGATTGTGGGTTGAAGAGGGTTCTCGGTGTCTGCATGAAGGCCTTTTCCCGGCCGATGGGGCTCGGCGCCGATGCATAACGTTGGCTGGGTCTCAAAGGTGCGGCTGCGTACTGCTGTTCATTTTTGTCTTCAATAGTTGCTGCCCCCGGCTGTGGGAGCGGCACGGCGTAATGGACAGCGGTAGGTGTCGGTGCCTTTTCAATGGCTAACACGTCGGATTGGCTGGCGGCCAACCACTCGTGCACCCTGACTTGAGATCCGGCTGATGAAGCGTGGCTGCTTCTTTCCTCTTCTTCGCCACTGGATAAATGTTCCTCCAACACGGCCAATTCCGCTTCGGCTGCTTCGACCTTCAGGCGTGCCAATTTTGCACGCGCTTCAGCTATGCGTTGTGTACGTTTGGAGGTCCCGCTCCGGGTTGAGGATCTTCTCGTTGACGAGGCTTGAGCGGGGTGTTTTCTTCTCGTCGTTGCTTCTGTAGTCGTAGTCCGTTCGACCATGCTGGATCGGTTTCTCCGGTGGTCCCTGAAGTCGGCGGTGTTGGTGTGGGAACCAACTGCGGCATGGGGTTCTGTACGTCGTCCGTAAAAACGGTCTGGTCTCTTGAGACAGCGGGCGACGATTATGCTGCATGACTTGGCAGGGACTGTGCTACGGCTGGTCGGCCACTGGTTGACCTGGTGATCGGCATATTCGGTTTTCTGTTCTTCCTCAGTGTCCGGTTAGAAGGACCAGCTCGATGTGCGAGACGCCGGTTGGAGGAAGAGGGCCGATCACCGTTTTTTGCTGTCGGTGGCCGATGAGTTCAATGAAACTTCATTTCTTCAGTAATTTTCCATCGGGCAATGTTCGGGCAGCGTTTCTTCATAGTCCCATTTCAGGGGACCCGGGACAAAGCCTCAGGAGTGTACTTCTCGTACCGGATTGTCGAATTGAACTGATTGAACTAACTTTTTCCTCGCGTCTAGTCATCTCTATCCCCCCTTGCAGGAGACGGGAAATTGTTACGAGGTCGTGACCTCTTTCAATAACAGCTGTTCGCTACCCGTGACTACGGATAGGTCTTTGCGTGACCTTTTTACTGGTCGACGGATTCGAGGGGCTCTGTGGAGAGTCTGTGATGCCGGTCCTTCACGTGAAGCAATCGTGCTAGCCGTCCGAGTCGCTTTCGCTTCCCGAACTGCTATCACTCTCGCTCGTGAGAGGTACCAGGTCGCGCGCATATCGTCGTTTGGCATCCGGTGGTCTCGCATGCATAGGCGTCAGGTCCCGAATGTGCGGGTGGCCTGATGCATCTGCACGCGAGAACATGCGGGTGGTCAGACGAACGATGAAGTCGTGCAGTGTTTCCATCCGGAGGTCTCGTCGCAGCGAGTCATTGCGCATATAAATTGGTGCGCCAGTTATTGCGCGCAGGCTTCTATTTTGTTGCGCCTCTATTTGCGCCCTTTGTTTATTCCCACACAACGCGTACCAAGCTGGTGACGCGTAGGTGAGAATAGGCCGAACATATAATTTATAAATGGCCACTTTAGTTTTTAATGGTAATCCGGATGAAAACACTGGACGCAGCCGACAGCGTGCGACCGCCGCTTTAGCTCGCGTCATTGTGACGTGCGGCTTCATTTTGAGTTTGTGGTCAATTTTGACTCCGAGGTACATCACAGATTTGGACCAGTCAACGGACTGTCCACAAAGCTGGAGCGGGGGCGGGGGGGTACGGCCTACTCCCCGGTCCTCTCTGCGGATGATGATCGCCTGGGTCTTTTTTACGTTTACACGTAGGCGCCATTTCGAGAGCCAGTCTGGAAGTAAATCGAGCTGTCTCTGCATGTAGACTGCCGCCATTTTCGCGTTCATAGAGAACGAGAAATAGGCGGCGTCGTCCGCGTACAGAGCCAGCTCCACGTCCTTCTCAGCCAGCGGAATATCGTCAGTGTAACAGCAGTAGAGAACCGGGGAAAGACAGCTTCCCTGCGGTACGCCCGCTGCGATGGGGTAAGTTTGTGAGCAAAGACCTTCAACAGTGACGTGGTAGCTACGGCCCTCTAAGAAAGAGGCTACAACTCGTACTACGCGACGAGGTATTTCGGTTTGCAAGATTTTGAACAAAAGCCCGTTATGCCAGACTTTGTCGAATGCTTTTTCCATGTCTAGGAGAGCCGCACAGGAGAAGATTCGCCTATCAGACGCCATCGTCATCCTGTGCAGGATTCTCGTCAACTGGAGAGTCGTCGAGTGCTCGCTACGAAAACCAAATTGTTCGTCGCGAGGAGAGAAATGAGGTACGATATGTCGCAAAAGTAGCTTCTCAAAGACTTTGGAAATCGCCGGTAATAAAGTTATCGGACGATAGCTTTCTGGGAGCTTGATATTCTTCCTAGGTTTTGGTATCATAATGATGCGCCCCTCCTTCCACATTGTTGGGAAGTGACCTGTGCGCATAATGCCATTGAATAGGCGGGTGTAGGCTGCGATTGTTCGCGGTGGCATGCACCTGATGGCCATATTGTTAATGCCATCGGCCCCGGGGGCCTTCCTGGGTTTTACGCGGCTGAAGGCACGCGCTACCATACCAGGGGAGAATATCACTGAGGGTTCCGTCTCGGGTATCGCGTCTTGGAGGCCGGCCTCCACTACGCGATCCACCTCTGCGACATGATCTATGGAATCAGGTGGGTTAGGACGAAACTGTCCTTCTAGGCATTCGGCAAATATCCGGGCACGATCTTCCGTTCGAAATCTCGGGGCTCCGTCGCTATCGAGGAGGGGATGAATCGGTGGTGGCGCACCGGACATCGAGGCGCACAGCCGATGAACTCCCTGTAGGTCACCGGTTGCGTCCTGGATCCGAGCTTCCCAACGGTCGGCGTAAAGCATGTCGAGGGCCTTCCTCACTCGAGCCGCGAGCGCGTTTAGGTCGGTCTTCACTGACGGGCAGCGGGTACGCTGCCACAGTTTCCGCAGATCCCTCTTACTTTTCAGTAAGTCCCTGATGTTCTGGGGAAGGGGTGGTGAGCCCCTTTGCGGGGGGGACTCCGTGGAGGCCCCCTCTAGGGACTTGCGGGACTGTACAGTCAGTTCGGACGCGAGCCTATCCACGTCCGCCGGCGTCGAGATGGGGAAAGTCGGCGTGAAGTCGTCGAGCGACCTTGTAAATTTTTCCCAGTTAACGCGTTTACGTGGTACTGGAAGAGAGGCCTTGGTAGGGAGGGTGGACAGGGTGACTAGGACCGGGAGGTGGTCGGAGTCTAGGTCATTGAGAACTTCCTGCTCCGGGGAACAGGGCAGGTTACGGTGAACCAGTATGTCCAGCACGTCCGGCGAGAGCGTACTCTGCGCTGGCACGTACGTCGGGCCGCCCGGGCCGGACACACAGAACCCCGCCCGCTCCGATTCCCGTAGCAGGAGTTTCCCCGCGGGATTAATTTGGCCGGAGTTCCAAGCTGGGTGCTTGCAGTTGAAGTCGCCGGCGACGAGGATCGGGACTTGCGTATCCAGCAGTTGACGCAGTCCCCTCGTATCAAGCTTCGCCTGCGGCGGCTTATAAGCGGCATATAGGTGCAGCTCTCTGTCACCTATATGCAGTGCCACACCCAACGTATAAGGGGATTGGAGTGACAGGATTGGAAGGGGTTGGTGGATAATGTTCCTACGTACCAAGACCATTAGCCCACGATAGGCGTGGCCCTGGTCCGTAAGCTCATCTTTCCGGTAGGCGATGTAATTGGGAATCTTAAAGGGAATCGAGGAGGAGAGGAGGGTCTCGCTAATCAGCGCCACGTCTACTCTCTGGTCTCTAAGAAAAATTTGCAAAGTGCGACGTTGCTCTCGCAGTCCGCGGGCATTCCAGTGCACCACGCGCAAGTAGGCGTGAGGCGCCTTACTCGTCTCTGCTAACAGTAAGTCCGGCGAGTCCGGACATGATAGCAGTCTGAGGTTCTTTCCCGGCCTCGATAGCTCGTAATATATCGAGGAGGAGCGTGGCTACAGCCTTCACTGGAATGAGCTCCAGTGCTCTTTGCGCCACGTATGGTATCGCTGATGGCGGGGGGGCTGAGGGCCCCCCCCTTGGAGCGGTGGAGTCCGGTCCGGCTCGGGCCTTACGGCTTTTGCTTTTCCGACCCCTCGCTTTTTGCGCTTGGGAACGGTATTCCTCGGCGTTGGGTCGTTAGCCTGGGGTTGGAGCGTGGTGGGCAGAGAAGGGCCCCGCGCCACCTGTCCCGTCCTCTCCGGGCCCGAAACTGGGGCCCTGCCGGCGGTCGACAGGGCTACGGTTCCCGCCGCTTTGTTTCGCAGCTCACGGCGAAAAACGGGGCAGGAGGTGTTATTAGCGGTGTGGTCACCGCCGCAGTTGGCGCAGCTGGGAGCGTCCTCGCGAGAGCGGGGGCACTCCTTTGCCGGATGCCCCTCTCCACATCTGACACAGGCCTGCGGTCTGTGACACATATGGGAGGAGTGCCTAAACTGCTGGCATCTGTGACATTGCGAGGGGCCCTTCTTTCCCCTCCAGGCTTCAATAACAACTCCCTTCATGTCCAGCAGCTCGGTCACGCTGTACACTCCAGGAGTGAGGTCTGCGGTTCGTCGCAGCTGGGCGAAGAATATGCATCCGGGACGTCCGGAACGTCCCTGAATTTGTTTAACAAATTCAGGGTCGTATCCGAGCTCCCGGAGTGCTTCTTGTATTTGCGGCTCCTCTGTGTTAACCGGCAGACCTCGAATAGCAACCTTCAGGCTGCGCTCTGCCGGGAGTGAATAAGAGAACCACGAGAGGTTCTCTTCTTTTTCTATATGGGTTAAGTAACGCTGAACCTCACGGAATTCAGCGTCACTACGCGGCAAAAATCGAATGCCGTTCCCAAACGGCCGTGCTTTGGCTTACTTTTTCCTCAGTCTAATCTTCTCTGTCCCCCCAACGGGAGATGGGCAACTGTGTCGAGATTGTGGTCTCCTTACAGTAGTAGCTATTCGCTAACCGTTACTACGGATAGGTCTTTGGTGACCTTATTATTGGTCGAAGGTGTGATAATGAGGACTTTGTGGTAAATCTGTGTACTAATCGACCACTCGCAGCGTTCACTTTAGCCGTCCGAGTCGCTTTCGCTCCCCGAACCGCTTCCGCTCTCACCGCTCGCGATCGATACCAGGTCGCGCGGTAGTCGTCGTATGGCATCCGGTGGTCTCGAGTGCAGAGGGGCCAGGTCCCGTATATGTGGGTGGTCTGACGCATCTGCACGCGAGTACATCCGGGTAGCCAAACGGACAACAAAGTCGTCCAGTGTTACCATCCGGAGGTCTCGACGCAGCGAGTCGTTGCGCATAAAATAGTGCGCGCCGGTTATAGTGCGCAGGCACTTGTTTTGTTGGGCTTCTAATTGCCTGATTTTTGCATCCGCACATAACGCCCACCATGCTGGCGCTGCGTATGTGAGGATGGGCCGGATGTACGATTTATAGATGGCCAGTCTTGTTTCGATGGGAAGTCCGGATGATAACACTGGGCGCAGTCTATGGTGCGCGACCAGAGCCTTAGCGCGCGTGTTTTTCACGTGCGGCCCCATGGTGAGTGTTGAGTCGATTTTCACACCGAGGTATGTCGCAGTAGTAGACCAGTCCACAGATTGACCACAAAGCGTGAGCGGGAGCAGAGGTCGGCCGCCCTTTCGCATGCCCACTCCTCTGATAATCACTGCTTGGGTCTTTTTGACATTGACCTTAAGTCGCCAAGCCGACAGCCAGGCGGGAAGAAGATCGAGCTGTCTCTGCATGTACTTCCCCGACATACTCAGGTCTCGAGAGAAACCAAAGTATGCGGCGTCGTCAGCATATAGAGCCAGCTCGACATTCGTCTCGGCCAGTGGGATGTCGTCGGTGTAGCAGCAGTAGAGGACAGGCGAAAGGCAGCTGCCTTGCGGGACGCCCGCCGCGATGGGATGCTTGTTGGAGCAAAGACCTTCCACAGTGACGTGAAAGCTACGGCCCTCCAAAAAGGAGGCCACAACCCGCACTATCCTACGAGGTATGCTAGTTTGTAAGAGTTTGAACAGAAGCCCGCTGTGCCAGACTTTGTCGAACGCCTTCTCCATGTCGAGGAATACCGCACAGGTGAAGTGACGCCTGTTAAGGGCCACAGACAGTCTGTGCAGCATTCTTGTCAATTGGAGAGTAGTGCTATGCTCGCTTCGGAACCCGAATTGTTCGTCGCGTGGAGTAAAGTTAGGTACGATATGTCGCAAAAGTAGCTTTTCGAATACCTTTGAAATCGCCGGTAAGAGTGTGATGGGGCGGTAGCTCTCCGGAAGCTTAATATTCTTCCCCGGTTTGGGTAGCATGATAATCCGACCTTCCTTCCAGGAAGTCGGGAAATGTGCCGTACGCACTATTCCATTGAAAAGGCGGGTGTACGCGGCGATTGTTCGCGGCGGCATACACCGTATTGCCATGTTTCCGATGCAATCGGCGCCGGGGGCTTTCCTCGGCTTGAGGCGGCTGAAGGCGCGCGCCACCATTCCGGGGGAGAATATTATCGGGGGTTCGGATTCTGGTACCGCGGAGCGGAGACCGGTCTCCACTTCGCGTTCTACCTGTGCGACATGTTCGTGGGACTGGGGTGGGTTGGGACGAAACTGTCCCTCTAGGCATTCGGCAAATATCCGGGCGCGATCTTCTGTTCGAAATCTTGGAGATCCGTCGGTATCGAGGAGGGGGCAGACCGCTTTAGGTGCACTGGACATCGAAGCGCACAACCGGTGGACCCCCCGCAGGTCACCGGTCGCGTCTTCAATCCGAGCTTGCCAACGATCCGCGAAAACATCCGCTATGGCTTTCCTAATCCGAGCCGAGAGCGCGTTTAGTTCGGTCTTCACCGTCGGGCAGCGAGAGCGCTGCCACAGACGACGTAAGTCTCTCTTGCTTTTCAGCAAGACCCTGATGTTATGGGGGAGGGGGGGAAGCCCCCTTCGCGGAGGCGCCTCCGAGGAGGCCCTCTCTTGAGACTTACGTGACTGTACAGACAGTTCGGACGCGAGTCTATCCACGTCCTCAGGCGTCGAAACCGGAAAGGAAGGCGTGTGGGTTTGTAGGTAGTCTGCAAATTTTCCCCAGTCAACGCGCTTGGCGGGCACTGGCGGCGAAACTTTCGTTGGGAGGGAAGACAGAGTGATTAGGACGGGAAGGTGGTCGGAATCGAGGTCGTTGAGCACTTCCTGCTCCAGGGCGCCGGGCAGGTTGCGGTGCACCGTGATGTCCAGCACGTCCGGGCCAAACCTATGATTCTCAGGAATATAGGTTGGCCCGGGCGGGCCGTCCACACAGAACCACCCCCGCTCGGCGGCCCGCAGCAGGTGGCGCCCCCCACGGTTTATTTGCGCGGAATTCCACGCTGGGTGCTTACAATTGAAGTCCCCGGCCACGAGGATCGGGACCTGCGTATCGAACAGCTGACGCAGTCCCCCTGTGTCGAGGGCTTCATTTGGAGGCTTGTAAGCGGCATATAGGTGCAGCTCGCTGTCACCTATATGTAGCGCTATACCCAGTGTGGAGGGAGCTTCGGAAGAAGGAATCGGTAGGGGTTGGTGGATAATGTTCCTGCGGACCAGTACCATCAGCCCACGATAGGCTCGGGACCGGGACGCAGGTTCATCCCGCCGGTAGATGATATAATTTGGGATTCGAAATTGGATAGAAGGAGTGAGAAATGTTTCACTAATCAGCGCTACGTCAATACGCTGATCACTGAGGAAAATTTGCAAAGCACGGCGCTGGTTTCGCAGGCCGCGGGCATTCCAGTGCACGACGCGTAGTACCGACCTACTCGCCTCTGCTAACAGCTAAACCGGCTAGTCCGGTTGCCATAGCTGAACGCGGGTCTGCACCCGCCTCGATAGCTCGTATCATATCGAGTAAAAGCGAGGCTACATCCATCAGTTTGAAAGTAGGCTCGCTGGGAGTTGCCTGTGGCAGGGGAGCTGAAGGCTCCTCTCGCTGGGCTAAGGGGGCCGAGCCGGCTGGGGCCTTACGGCTTTTGCCTTTTCGACCCCTTTTCCCTTTGCGTTTGGGAAGCGCATCCTTCGGCCTCGGATCGTTAGCTGCGGGCCGGAGCGTGGTGGGCAAAGAAGGGGCCGTTGCCTCCTTCCGCCCCTTCTTGGTCGGGTCCGAAACAGGGGCCCTGACTGCGGTTGTCAGGGCCACAGTACCGGCTGCCTTGTTACGGATTTCCCGGCGAAAGACGGGGCAGGAGGTGTTATTGGCGGTGTGCTCACCACCACAGTTGGCGCAGGTAGGGGGGTCCTCGCGAGAGCGGGAACACTCCTTGGCCGGGTGCCCCCCGCCGCATCTGACACAGGCTTGGGGCCTGTGGCACATGTGCGAGGAGTGCCGGAACTGCTGACACCTGTGGCACTGAGCGGGGCCCTTCTTTCCCCTCCAGGCCTCGAATTTTACCCCGGCTATGTCCAACAGCTCGGTGGTGTTGAACAGAGCCGCGGTGGAAAGATCTGGGGACCTACGGAGCTGGGCGAAGAATAGACATCCCGCGCGCCCGACCCGAGCCCGGATTTGTCGAACAAATTCGGGCTCGTATCCGAGCCCCCGAATTGCCTCTGCCACGTCCCGCTCTTCCGTGTTGGCCGGAAGACCCCGGATCGCGACCTTTAAGCTGCGATCAGCCGGGAGTGAGTAGGAGAACCACGATATGTTCTCCTCCTTCTCGAGATTCACGAGGTACTTTTGAACTACCCGAAACTCCGTTTCGGTGCGCGGTATAAAACGGATGCCCTTCCCAAAAGGCCTGGCATTGACGATATGCCCCAGCTTATTGCGGAGCGCACGGAAGTGTATTGCCCAGTTGGGCATGACCTCCACCACGAATGGAGGAAATCGGGGGTTTGGGGCCTTCATCGACCCCGATGGAGGGACAGAGAAATCCGTCTCGCCGTCGCCGGTGCGTGAAACTGAAGGTTTCGTGCCTATGGCGGCGGCGTAGGAGACGGTAGTGGTACCTTTATGGGTTGTGGGCCCGCCCAATCCTTGTGGGTCGGACCCCGAGGTGTCTGGCGCGACATTGGCAGGCGTCGTCTCGGGTCGGCTGTGGGTCAGGCTCGGCCCCGCGCCGGCTGCGGCTGCAGGTAGAGGTGCGGCGCTCTGTAGCGGCGCGGCGGTTGTGATTGCGGCGTGTGAAGGGCCAGGGCGAGGCCCCCCGGCTTGATGGGAGGGCCCGGAGCGAGCGCTCACGGGCTGTGGCGCGGTGAACCCGGAGCGAGCATTGCTCACGGGCTGCTCGGGGAACCCGGAGCGAGCAGTGCTCACGGGCTGCGCGGCGAACCCGGAGCGAGCAGTGCTCACGGGCTGGGCAGGGCGGATAGCGCCCATCAGCTGGGCGGCGGGTCCTGGGCGTTGTGGGGCCGCGGCTTTGGCCGGCGGGCCCGGTGGTCGGGCGGCGGTACCTGGTCGGGCACTGCTTGATTACTTTACTTACTTTTTCCTGAGACTTGGTGCCTGTTATATTGTCGACCCGCGCACGCAATCGACTGTGTTTCGCTACTTGCGAAAGTGGGCGGGGCGACAACATTTTTCGGCTACCGCGCGAAACATTACCCTAATGGGAACCATTTATTTTAATATTTACAAAAATCCTAAAATTAACACATTATAATACAAACGAAATACAAATCAAACACATACAAATACAAATAAAAAGGAAAACAAATTAATAATATTAAGCCTAGTACACAAATAATAAAGTCTTAAAAACTACTATATAACTAATTAATTCATAAAACTTTATAATAACAATCTATAGGCTTAATACTAAACAAATCTGTATTTGGTGCGTTTATCGGCTGTCCCGTACATATATGTTTAATTCCTTTGTCTGTCTATGCTACGTAGCTCCAAAACTGACTAATTTAGCGCTGCCTTCATTTTTTTCAGTTGTTTTTTCGGAGATCATTTTGAAACCAGATTTAAAAATCGGTTCAGCCGTTAGTAGGTACCTACCTATATTTACTCTACAATATCGTGATTTTACTCGCACTAATTGATTTTAATATTTCACACATCTACTCATCGATCTGTATTGGTTTTGGATTATGGTTAATTTATATAGGTATCTAAGTACCTAATATATTTATAGAGCCTAGGCCGTCCAGTTCAATCAAGATAAACTTGTGTAGGTATAGCAATTCAAAATGCATAATTCTTTAACAATTCATATTAAGGCCGTTCCTTCCAATTTTACCACTTACAAAGGGTCGCGGGAGAACGCAAGAGCATCCTCGTACCACGGGCCCATCGTTTCAACTGCAAACGGAATGAAATGGTGATTGGTGTTAATTACCGCGTACTTATGACGTTTTAGACGTGCTGCCGTCTCTGCAGCGGGCCCAGACTTTTTATGGCTGGATGTCACGTATGACGTACAGAGTGTGTCAACACATGTGGCGTCCCAAACTAGTGCGCGGCCACGCTTATACGGGATCAATGACATCCCGTCCAGACGCTTGCCATCAGACCTAAATATCCCCGATGGTTCGAGGATACAGGGAATGTTAGCAGATGCCAGCGTCCTTGACAAGATGTTATTAATCGCATAGTGCCTCGAGATTCTGCCAGCACTTTTTTCGCAGCACAATGCATGGCGACCTATAATTCGTCTGCTGGGTCACCACATATACAAATGTGTTGCATTGAGGCTGGACTGCAAAGTATCTACTATACTTTGCAGTCCAGCCTCAATGCTACCGCTATGCGGAGTGAGTTGGCGTCTAGCAGTGTGCCCGTATAAGGTATAGCACGTAGCCAGGCGCCTGCCTCACTCGCCCAAGATGCTTTCAGGCGGGCCTCTTCTATTATTGATTGCCTAGGTAAAGCTTGATATATATTTTTTATTATAGGACTATCTCAATCTTTTTGTGAAGATTTTAAAGGTGGTAAGTCTTCCAACGAGAGAGTTTTCCACAATACAAGAGCTTCCGGTTCACGGTGAAATTGTTCTAAATTACATGTTGTATTTGATAAAATTGAGGAACAGAGAGATTTTGTAACGACCTAAGTATTCTTGCAAAGATATGCAAGAATACTTAGGTCGGATATTTTTCTAATTCCTAGTCCGGCAAATCTAACCGGCAGGGACGCTTGCTGAAATTGATCGGAATTGAGACTAACATTTAATATCGTTTCGAGTGTTATTTTAAAATATTGTCTATGTCAATTAATATATTCGATTCCCAACAAGGTGTGGTGCGAAAAGTATATATAAACTTGGGGGCAGCTAGCAGTATATAGTTTTGTTTAATAAGTATAGGTATTATACCTATACTTATTATATTTAAAGTAAGTACTATTACTAGAAATATTATGCAGTTTTGATAAGTAGACAACATACATACTTGTTCGTACATAATTATTTATTTGCCCAATTAGGTACCTACATAGGTTGCTTAATAATAAATAACATAAACTGAGGCAATGTTTTTGTAAGTTTTTCTTTCAACCTACTAAAGGTAGGTACAATCTGTTTCCTTTAAAGGTATTATTCGCAGTTATATCATTCCACATAAACTACCTACTATTATTTATTTTGTGCCTATACACCTAAAAGCAATATTTAGTTTTATAGACAATGTAGTGTGCCTTATGGCTTCCGTATCTTCTTAGGTTAAAATACCTACACAGCAGACATCCTAAAATAAAATTGTTTTATGATCTACGTACTTACTACTAAGTACCTAACCTAGGTTTTGTTTAAAAGAAGCCAACCCTAACGTCGCCAGAAAAGGAAAGAATGACGCGATAGAAAGAGAGGCAACTTTAGGTGGATATGAATGTAGGCCATTAGCGCTGTGCGATTTGGGGCTTTATTCCGAGTTTGTAACCGCTAAAGACGACAAGACGTTGCGTAAACTATAAATATTGAAATATAAGTTCTATCATATTAAATATAGAGTTGAAATTCCAATGCCCATAAGATGTTCAAACTTGCGAAGAATTCGTGTATTTCAAGATGGTGGCATTATTATAGCCAACCTAATACAGACTATATATCCATTGCAATAGAACTTATATTTCAATATTTATAGTTTGCGCAACGTCTTGTCGTGTTTAACGTTTGAAAACTCGGAATAAGGCACCTGGTGCCATTTTTCGTTCATAATTTACATATTTTTTATTTATTTCGTTTAATGTTCGATATTTTTGAACGAAAAATGGAACATTTAGTCATTTTTCGTTTAAAAATCTCGAATCTATAGCTATATGATATAATCTATATGATATAATCTCTGCAAACACTTCAAGAACTAGGGATGTATCTCATAAGTACCCAGTATGGTTTTCTCCATCGCTTAGAAAGTGCTTACCTGAGAAGAATAAATTTCACAAATTGTTTAAAAAATATAACAACCCCCGTGACTATGATACTTTTAGTCTTCTCAGAGCTAGGTGCAAACGACTGCTACATGAAAATTATAAAGTTTTTTTATCCTCTGTTGAGGATTCTTTATGTAGCAATGTTAAACACTTTTGGAGATTTTTAAAAAGTAAAAAAGGAACACATTCTATTCCACTTTCAGTCAAATATGGTGGTAAAGTCTCTTCTCACCATTCTGAAGTTTGTGATCTATTTTCAGAGTATTTCGCTTCTGTATTTGATTGTGCCTCTCCTGATAATCACCCTTCCAACATGCTATGCATAAATAAAAGTGCTTATCTGAGAAGAATAAATTTCACAAATTGTTTAAAAAATATAACAACCCCCGTGACTATGATACTTTTAGTCTTCTCAGAGCTAGGTGCAAACGACTGCTACATGAAAATTATAAAGTTTTTTTATCCTCTGTTGAGGATTCTTTATGTAGCAATGTTAAACACTTTTGGAGATTTTTAAAAAGTAAAAAAGGAACACATTCTATTCCACTTTCAGTCAAATATGGTGGTAAAGTCTCTTCTCACCATTCTGAAGTTTGTGATCTATTTTCAGAGTATTTCGCTTCTGTATTTGATTGTGCCTCTCCTGATAATCACCCTTCCAACATGCTATGCATAAATAGTCTACGCACACTGTCTAACATATCAGTTGATCGCAGTCAAATCTTAAGTGTGATGAGAAAGCTTGATAAAAACAAAGGCGCAGGCCCAGATGGAATTCCACCATCATTTATCGTGAACTGCAGTCAGCAACTTAGCGTACCCTTATCCATCCTATTCAACAAATCTTTACAATCTGGTGTATTCCCTACACTGTGGAAAACAGCACATGTTGTTCCTATTTTCAAGGCCGGAGATCAGTCTTCTTGCGAAAATTATAGGCCTATAAGTATTCTGTCATGTTGTGCTAAGATTTTTGAATCAATTGTTTATGAGTTTCTATATCATCATCTTAGGCCTGTAATATCAATTAAGCAACATGGATTTGTAGCGGGCAGGTCTACGACTAGTAATCTTCTTGAGTATAAGAATTTCCTATGTCGGGCATTTGCTAGGAGGGAGCAAGTGGACTCCATATATACAGATTTTTCCAAAGCGTTTGACAAAGTTGATCACGCAATTCTTTGTCAAAAATTATCAGCCTATGGGGTCCATGGCAGCTTACTTAGATGGTTGGAATCATACCTACAAAATAGAAGTCAACTTGTTGCGATAAGAGGTCATCTCTCTGCACCTGTGGTTACCACATCAGGAGTTCCCCAGGGATCACATTTGGGCCCTTTGATGTTTGTGCTCTTTATTAATGACTTGGCAGAATGTCTTGAATGTCCCTGTTTACTGTATGCTGATGACTTAAAAGTGTTCCAAACTGTTAAGGATGATAGTGGTGCGGCCCTTCTTCAAAAGGATCTAGATACCATTGCACTGTGGTGTGAAAAAAACCACATGTCACTTAACGTAAACAAATGTTTTGTGGTTACGTTTACTTGGAAAACTGACAGGAATACTCATAATTACAGACTAAATTCCCGAGTACTAGAGCGCAAACGGGAAGCAAGAGACTTTGGGGTTTTATTTGATGAAAAACTAAATTTTCGTTCACACTACGACTACATAATTAATAGAGCAAATCAAATATTGGGCTTCATTTTCAGAACAACCAAAACATTTAAGGACCCTAACAGCTTGAAATATTTGTATTTCTCACTGGTGCGTAGTGTTTTGGAGTATAATGCGGTGGTGTGGGCTCCTATCTATAATATTCATAGCTACAATATTGAAAGGATTCAGCGTAAATGCTTGAAGATGTTATGTTTTAGGGGAGGTCTTGGTCGGAGTATTGGTTCTTATGAGGATAGATTAGCTAGATTCAAAATAAACTCTCTTGAATCTAGGCGTAGGCATAGTCATCTCGTTTGTCTTCATGAGATTCTTCATTCCAGAATTGACTCGCCTTCTTTATTGTCCGATTTGACTCTTAACACGCGTTATAGAGCCAGGGACAACTCCAGAAGGGTGTTTAATTTGCAAACTTTCAAAAATAATACCTCATATTACAACCCAGTTGTCAGAATGTGCCGTCTTTACAATGATTTGTCCGCTGGTGATAATTCGGTTGACATTTTTGACAAGGATGTCAGTAGGTTTAGGAGAGTCATGCATTGGTCATAGGTGTGTAGGTCCATTTGTCCATTTGTTGATTTGTTGATATATGTATGTGTGTATGTATATGTATTTAATGTATATGTATTTAATTTATATAAATATAGGATTATGTCAGTAGAAAGTGTCTTTTAAATTGCTATGGCTATAAATAAATGTCGCTCTTTTCATTTCATTATGAATAGGTAATAGGTGGGTAAATAATTTAATATAGTTTAGTGTGATTGATATTAATTAAATGTATTTTTAAATCTATTTTTATGGTGTTTATTAATTAATTTTTAGTGTATGATATTCAATTTTAATCTACTGTAGGTTAAATATAATTGTTAATTTACTAGTTATTTTATTGTACTTTATATTCACTATTTATGTAAACATGATGAGTGTGTATGCTTTAGGGCTACAAACCAGATTGTAACTGAATGTTTTACTGATTATAACCTTGTATTGTTTGTGGGTCGTTATGCACATTTTATAAATAAATAAATAAATAAATCGAGATGAATGTCGAAAGCGCGAGAATTGCCCACCTGAACCGAGCATTATTGTGTCGGTGCAAGAGTCGCTATTTATTTAATTGATCTTTCGGAGTGGAGCTTCTGTTCTTGTACTATTTTTTCTTCTGTGGCCCCACTAATCCTATTTCACCCATTGCGAAAAAAATACAATGAAATGAACTGGACCCCCCTGTTACAAGTTGGTAGCTCAAAATTTTTATATTCCTCTTATTATTAAAGTTAGAAAATAACAAACAATGCTTAAAATAACAAAGTTATTAGGATGCTTCATCGTTTTTAATATAATTTTCGCCTCGATAGTCGGCTCTAGGGGCAGCTTCTTGAAGTTCAATTTTGTTTGATTTTTTTTTTTTTTTTTAATTTATTTGAGGGCATTGCATATGTATGCCCCACGGAATAGAAAAAACAAGTGGAAGTGCAAAGTAGGCGTGTTTAGTGTGGCACAATTAAGCGTAGCTACGCTTATTTGATCCCAGTCGTTATCAGTCGTGTCTAACATCGCTTCGAGTTGGTAGTCTCGCGTCGTTCCTGATTATTCCGCATAATTATTGTAAATATGCCGTATTGTTGCATTCTGGAGTGCAAAAACGATAGTAGGAGAAAAAAACTTCGTAATGAAGGTGTTTCGTATCATCGGTAAGTACGATTTTGTTAGTATTCTTTAAAAACCTTAGCTTATTTTAGTTTACTAATAATTGTAGTTTAAATGAAGTTAAAATCAACCTTATGTAGGTAATTGTAATAAAGAATACTTTAGATTGAACTTTGGATTTCAAAAGTTCTTGCTACTCGGTTAGTGTTGTAGTGTGTGCTTATCGATATAACTTATTTATTTAAAAAAAAGAAGGAACAGTTTCGGCAGTTATACAAAATTATATACTTACATATTTATTTAAATATTTATTCATATTGTATCGCATACAATTTTTTAATAGTGTGGGCTTAGAATAATAAAATGTACGTGTAAACTCTTTATAACGATAAACTCCATATACGTAGAAGTCAGCACAAATTGGTTGGTTTACCACATACATAAAAAAATATTTATTGCGCAGCAGCTATTCTCTATTATGAAGAATTGTGTTCATATTTAGACACAGTAACAGTTGTTTGTAAAAAGAAATTGAAATTAATAGTTTATAAAATTGAATAATCAAAATTTATTAGGTTACCATTGTTACAATTACTTACCATTACCATTACTTACTATTTACCATATTGTTATAATGAGCGGTTTATATATAATTTCATTAAAATCATTGAAAGGTCATCAATAAGAACTTAACCAACTTTCTAACCTTTGTCATATGCACAAACAAAATTGGGGTCTGTACCATTGCGACTAAAAACTCATTTTTTTTAAATAACGATAAAAAATATTTTTATAAAATAATGTAATATTCCAGGCAAAAATAATTTCTTCATTTTGCCTAATTTCTTTATTTTTATTACAAAAATACTAGTTATATTAAGATTGCGTCCCAAAGTTTTGTTTCGTGCTCACGTCACAACAACGTCACCCAACTCAACTTAAAAAAATGTACTTATCTCAAAAATCAGTGTTTAAGCCTTTATATTTTCTAAAAGTTTTATAGCTATGTTTTCTAAAAAGTTTTCCCTTCCATCTGCGTTTAAATATATACGGTCTTATTCATAAAAAAACCTTAAAACACTCTTAAAGAGCTCAATAGTTAAAACGTTCAATAAGGCTATTGGCTCGATAACTTTTTTGTTATTCATAAACCTCCATTATAGCTCCTATAACTATTTGACGTTTATTAGCTGAATTAGTGATGTGTCGATAGAAAAAAATAATTGATTGTCAAGAAAGTTGGCAGAATCGCGGAAAACCAAGACCATAAAAGTAAAAAAAAAAACGTTTTTGACACTCTAATGAAATAATTATAATAAGGTTTGGCGCACACTGATAGAAAATTCAGTCACACACACTAGCTGTGCCCCGCGGTTTCAACCGTCATTTAAATTAAAATAATTTGTATCAAAAATAGAATACAGCTTTGTTTATCGCGTATGTTGCATCTCTCTATATCTGTATCTATGTGATTTTTTATGATTGCATCTCTGTATGATAATATGTAACTGGCAAATAAATAATACTTGTTTCACATACAACAAAAACTGTCAAGTGACCTAGTCATGTTTATGTTTTAGTCTGTGGGTTCACCGGTTGGTTGGTACCGGGGACTACTGCATAGATTTATTGTTGAGGTGGTAGTATCCTTTCATGGTGCGGTTACGAAATAAGCGAATTTACGATAAAGCAGCGAGGATATTAAAATAGACTCTTACGGTCTTATTCATAAAAACTTACGAAGCCTTTATTGATGCTTTATAACAGCTCAATAGCAAAACACCTCAAAATGTTATTCATAAACGCTCAATAAACCTCTAATAGTGATAAACGTCAAATAACAGCTCCATAACTTTATTGAAGGCAGGAGCCCACTATAAACCTATTTTAACCTCACTTTTTATACATATTTTTATTTTTTGGTTTAAAATTTTATTAAATGACTTCTATTACTTCATATAATTATATTACAAATAAAAATAATAATGCCCAGTCCGCTTCCGATCAACAAATTCTCAAAATTTTACAACTCGAATGGACTTGAACCAAATTAGGTTGGGCGCACACTGACAGAAATTTGTAACAAAAGAATATTAACATTTAATCTTGTTTCACCGCGGTAATTTGTCCAAAAAGACAAAGTTGTGCCGCTTCAAACTAAATGATGCGGTTACAAAATGTCAAAGAATCAAAAAGAAAGACAAAAAAATCAAAGAAGTTTACATTACGAGTCTATTTTAATATCCTCGCTGCTTTATCATAAATTCAGTCGCTTATTTCGTAACCGCACCATGAAAGGATACTACCACCTCAACAATAAATCTATGCAGTAGTCCTGGTACCAACCAACCGGTGAACCCACAGACTAAAACAGAAACATGACTAGGTCATTTGACAGTTTTTGTTGTATGTGAAACAAGTATTGCGACTTGCAAGTTACATATTATCATACAGAGATGCAATCATAAAAAATCACAAAGCTGTATTCTATTTTTGATACAAATTATTTTAATTTAAAAGACGGCTGAAACCGCGAGGCACAGCTAGTGTGACTAAATTTTCTATCAGTGTGCGCCAAACCTTATTATAATTATTTCATTAGAAGTGTCAAAAACGTTTTTTTTTTTACTTTTATGGTCTTGGTTTTCCGCGATTCTGCCAACTTTCTTGACAATCAATTATTTTTTTCTATCACCACATCACTAATTCAGCTAATAAACGTCAAATAGTTATAGGAGCTTTATTGGAGGTTTATGAATAACAAAAAAGTTATCGAGCCAATAGCCTTATTGAACGTTTTAACTATTGAGCTCTTTAAGAGTGTTTTAAGGATTTTTTATGAATAAGACCGTAAATATATTTAATTGTATCATCATCACGAATGCCTTACGGCGCCCGAGACCGCCTAGACGGCACCAGGGTACCCAGCGGAGGGGTTTTAATCCCACCTCGTCGTAGCCGATGGTATAAGTCTACACCGAACAAGTGGCTAGCTCGTTGCGATGTTTTGAATAGACTCAATAACCCATCTATAAACAGATTCACAAGTTGGTATAGTGAAACCGGGACCGACAGCTTAACGTGCTCTCCGAGGCACTATAGTGGTGTTGTCAAACAAATGTACATATTTTTTTTAATTAAAAACTCATTGGTACACACCGGGATTCGAACCAGGGAAGTGTTTTTAAGTCCAAGGTCTAACCAACTCGGCCACCACGTATATTTAATTGAATCAGGCATTATTTTGGGGAAGTCCTTTTTTAATTATTACAATTGGAAATTATTTAGCTATATCTTCCGCTTATAATAATATTGCTAAATAATTTCCAATTGTAATCATTATAAAATATTAAAGTAAAATCTGAAGACTCTTTAAGTCTTGGGGCAAAAGGTTTCCGTCGCTATTCAACGTGGTAATGTTGCAAGCGTCATTGGTACCTTTTGTTCCCAATTTTAGATTTATTTAGATTATATTTATATTAAAAAAACTTTTTATTTAAAATTCTTTTAGTAAAAAAATATGTAAACAAATTATTAATCAATTTTTAACAAAATATAAACATGACAAAAGTAAAGTTTTCTGTGCTATTTTTTTTCATTGTTTTCATCGAGACGATTCCACCAATGCATAAGGGTTATTTAAACTGTTTAAGGAATTATAGTAATATTGGTTAAATTATTGTGATTTAACTAAATACACCCACAAAATTAATGAAGAAAAAAACAAACAATCTTAAATATATGACAGATATCAGAAGGTGAAACTCAGAAATAATATGGCAGGGAATCGTAATAGCTATAGCAATCTAATGGTATAACAGCTTTAATCTCTTGTAGGTGGAGTTTAATTTCATGATTTCGGTCGTCTTGATAATGGCATTAATTCATAGTCAAATTTCAGTTTATATTAGAGGCTTAATTATAAAATAGTAAACGCGATAGCGATCTGTCAATGCGTTAGTAATTTGAATTGTCATCGCTTTTGTTTCCAATGCAATAAAGGCTATGACAGTCCCAATTACAATCGATTGCGATAGCATTCTGTCAAATTTTCGGTTTATAATTAGGGAGCTGTTAATAACAGATGTAAAACCCTTAAGTCTAACAACTGGATCCTCCAAGCATCTCTTCCAGGGCGAATGGAGACTTACATTTGATGCGATTTGAAAGAGTTGTTTGAATTGTGGCATACCAGCTTGGCACATTCTTTAAACCAATAGAATTTAGTGAAATTAGCTCCCAAACTATAGGTTGTGTAGATACTTTTGTTTTAAAATATAATGCACTTATAAATGCATGAATTTTCCCAGCTTTATCTTCACTCTGTTTCCAAATTTCTGGCTCATCTAATCCTTTTGTTTTTTTTTAACTTAATATGACAATTTTCTTTAATTTTTCTTAAGACTCTTTGTTCTGTGATCTCCTGATTCTACTTTATTTCTTCAATGTATATTGTGTCATTGTCTAATGATTCCTGATTTCATAATATTTCTTTATCGTTTGTCACTTTAGTATCTCTTAATATATTTTTTCTTTTTCTACAATTTCCTCTTCAGATTTCACTGCACAGTTTATCAATATTCTATGCTTCTATACAGTTTTGTTATATTTTATGCACCATATGTATACACCAGGGGCGGATCCAGAATTGATTTTGGGGGGCTTAGGATCTTTTAGAGGATCTGTAATAACTATTACAAAATAGTAGATTTTAAGTAAATATCGATGGTTTCAGGGGGGGGGGGGGGGGGGAGGAATAGCCCACCTCCCCCACTGGATTCGCCACTGGTATACACAGCTCGTCTGTTCCTTCATCATCTGTAGTTAATTCTCTGTTACTCAGGGAACTGTTTAAACTAGTGTTACTTTGTTTTTGCATGGTGTTTTCTTTTTTTTAATATATGATCACTCACACAACAACATGATCTCAAACTAAGAAATAATTCTACTGTGGGTATCAGACACAAATTACAGGTACTAAAACAGTTTGAAAATACGTTAAATAGTGCGTATGTCAAAGTAAATAATAATAAAATACCGCGTATATCAAAGCCGATTTTAATCTATAATTTTTTATATACTTACGGACTGCTGCCATATATTTTATGATATAATATCAAATTGTAATCTATTTACTATAACTCTAATCCACGAAATTATAATATAATACACGAAAAAATACTGAAAACCCATAAATAACTAAAACCACTAGGTACTCACCTCAGTATAGTTCTTTCAGAAATGATGACTGTTTCGTTAATGTGAATACCTGACGTACGCTGTGATAAAAGAATTGGAATAACTTGTGCTGATTGGTTAAATAATGTAAACTAATAACGCCATTCGATAGAAAATTTCGCTCTTTTCAACGATGTGCATAAGTCATTTTGGCCATTTTGTGACTTTCGCAGTATTCGATCTTAGACGACGATACCTACTGACCGGTCAGTCAGCTATGGCTTTAAGAGAAGAGGAGTGTCTGATGAGGGTCTTCGATGCTCATGCTGATTCAACTGCAAAGTATTACCTCTCCCCGCGCATTACGGTGAGTTGGTAACGCTACCATATATTTATGTTAACCTTCCCCTCCGACCCTCAATAAGAGAAAGAGCACGTATGAGATTATACCTACAATTATTATTTAGGCAGCAAAACGACTTTCGGGCCCAAACTATTTGCTACCCCTAAACTTTAATGGATTGATAAAGAGAAGATAAACGATAACTGTAGGGTAAATACGCTAAATGTCGGCCCCCTAACGGATTTTCCAACTTTGGATCGCTCTAGCACTGTTAATTGCAACGAAAGCATAGCTTGTGATGCAGTTTTAGACAGGTTAATAAATATATTTTACGTTTAGAGACTTAATACTGACTTATCTACTTAAAGAAAAAAGTATTAAAGGTTTAAATGCGTGGAGGACGTAAAACCTTAAACTCGGCCTTTTTTGGCCTATGATCGGTCGCTTCTTTCCCAAATGTCGGCCGCGTACAGGGTGTTTGAAATTAAGACAAGACAACGGAAAATATTATTAATAGGTATGTTTTATTTTTATAATATCACACCAAGTCTACATTTGGTAGTTAAAATTGCACTTCAATACAGTTACAACATTATTAAAATATAAAAATCACAATAAAATTAAATAAAAAATTATAACAATGAGATAAAAATTTGAGCACATAATTTAATAAAATATTAATTAAGTCAAAGGGATTAAGTGATTGTTTCTTAAACTTTTAAACTCTTCATTTTTACATAATTTATTATCGATTATTCTACCTGTAGCAAACGTAGGTTTAATACCCAATAACATAGTAAACAATTAAACTATTAAAAAGATTAATACTGGTTTTGTTTGTTCATTTAAAAAAACAACATTATTCATCACACCCAGCGAATTTTGTGGTGTATCGTCACACATTGATCCACTATGTTGTGGACATAACTGCGGCTGTGGCAATATTGTCGCTTTATAAGTGACAAGACCAAAAACCAAAATTGAATTAGTACCGGCAGCTTTTTGTGCCACACAGGTTAATTAATCAATTAAAGATTTACGATTAATTCTTTATGTTTGAAAGCTGATGAAATTGAATTAATAAAATTACAACCTAGGTTCAATAGTAGCAAGTTTTAAAGAGCAATTTATATTTATAGACCAAAACATATAAACAGCCTGTATAGTAGCGATCGAAATCGTGGCTGGCCGACATTAGGATCTTTAATATTTCTAAAGTCGGCCCCTGTTTTGTGCACCTTATTTCTCTAGATTAAACTAATATCTCCCCGGCCGGATTTTGGCTATTAATCGTAAAATAGATTAATTTACCTAAAAGATCTAGAAATTCTCGTATTACACCAATAGAATTAGTAAAAGTCTTATTTATAAAACAGACTGCATTTACTTTAAGTCGGCCCCGGCCGAGAATCGGGTAATAAGTCGAAACTGGTGACCTAAAAGCGGCCCCCTATTTTTCTCTAAAACCAGTACGCAAAACATTAAAAAAACTAACTCAAAATATAGTAAAACTAACTTATTAATGATAACAAAGCTTAAAACTAAAATAAAAATACGTGGGTATTCACGGGAAGTAAGCTACTTTTACAACAAACTGGACGAATGTTAATGATGCTCAGTGTAAGAAGAGCGAGTGACGTGATTGCAAAGTAACGGTTTTTACGCATAGAGTATGAAATAGGGTTGCAATTTGAATAAAAATATTGACACTCATTTACCTTTTAAGCTAAAATGATTAGACGGCCGACCATTGGGGGGGGCGACCCAAGGCGTATCTACCCTACGTACGTTTTACTTTTTTTAATTTTCTGCGTTGTTATATTATAGGAATTATTTTAATGTGAGGTTTTTTTGCAATTTTTATCGAATTTCAGGGGTTGATTTTTCTCCTATACCAAACTTTAATAAAAGAAAAATCTACGAATGTTTATGGGGGAATAACAGGACTAAAAGGTCGTGAATGTATGGGAAAATCAGACGCTGCTTTTAAAAAACTTAAATTATTCGGTGTCAAGTCAACTAAGGCCGTAAGATCGATCTCACCACATACGATATTATTCAAGAAAGTAACATTATCTCTTTAATTGTTTCTTGGTTTGACATTGGGTGAAAAAAGACAAAATATACTTGAATTATTATCACTTAGGCTGAGTTGCACCAAAGTATCCGAATTGTAACGATTAAAGTTAAAAATGGCGTCCAATGTACCAGCTGTTATTCGATGTTTAAAATAAAACTGGTACATTCGACGCCATTTTTAACTTCAATCGTTACAATTACTTTAGAGGCACTTGGCACAACTGGAACTTAATATTGTATGTGAGACCGATCCATAAATACGCTACGGACCTATCTATATGATGATCAGTATGACCACTGAGCACCTACCTACATACTTTCGAAATAATCAAATTTTGAATAGACTAAGCACTTCTCTAGAACTGCAAATGGCTGCTGACTGGATACTACGGTTGCGCACCGTGGTCCGCGTGGTATTTTTAGCGCGACAAACCCCGGCGGGCAACAGCCATATGAACAGAAATATCCTTGGACAAAGCTATTCATATATATTGGCGAGATAGTTAAAAAATAACTCACTACGGCCAGTGTGTGTTTAATAACACCAGTATCCTCCTCATCCTCGGAGAGCACGTAAAGCTGTCGGTCCCAGTTTCACTATACCAACTTGTGAAACTCCTTGTAGACGCAATAACCCATCTGGTTATTGAGTCTATCCAAACATCGGGACGATTTAGCCACCTGTTCGGTGTAGACTTATACCATAGGCGATGAGGTGGGACCTTGTAGATTAATGTAGATAATAACCTATCTGGTTATTGAGTCTATCCTTATGAGGTGAGGTGCACCTCATCGTAGCTCGGGCGCCGTAAGGCACCCGCGATGATATTTATTTTGTGTAATGTAAATTAAAGTCAATAAAAATGTAAGACCCGTATTCTGCCGTCATATATATTATAGCAAGAAGGGCGCATCCAACATTTTTTTCAATTAGAGTTAATTGCAGTTTTAGAATCAGTGAAAAAGGCGCATCTAACAATAATTTTTACTGCAACACAATATCCTGAGATAACAATTATAAAAATTAAAGAAAGAACAACTGAAAACTACATAACAGCGTCTACTAAGTACTAGAAAAAGAAGTCATTTATGATCATAATCATAAACGACTTAAAATCATTAAATAATATTTTTAAATAAATAAAAAGGCGCTTTTACATTACATTTTGATAAACAGACGCAAATACATATTATACTGTGCTGACACTAAGGAAAAAGGACGTAATTATGAAGATATGACTTTTTAACGTAGGACTTTGAATAAACATGAGGCGAAAATGGTAGAAATGCCAATGAAAAAATTGTGAAATTTTAAATATTTTTTGTCCATTACAAAAATTTGGAAGAATTTCAATTGTAGTCGTTTGCTTGCAATATCTGCTTGAATACTACATTAAATATACATCAGTGACACATTCACCTTATTAAAAGTAATAACTATTAAAATTAAAGCCAAGCACAATAGACGCATAGTATATGCGCCTTTTTAATATACCTACTCGTAGTACCCATTATTTTGATTTTTTTTTAATACTAAATAAGAAGTGATCTTAGTTTATTAAAATATAATAAAATCAAAGTTAGAATATATTAGTTTAAAACCTAATAGATGCAATGGCATAACAATTGTATATAAATTTTAAATATTATGAAGACTAGAGAGCCATGAAAAATTAAATATATTATTTATTTATTTTCTCTCTTTTTACATTTTATCCTATACGCCTCTCTTGTCTATGACGGCAGTATTCATAAAAACCTAAAAAGAGTTATTTCCTTAGCAACAAAAACGAATATGTGTGAAAGAGACTGGGAAACCTACTATAACTTAAATGTTCTTCAAATTTTTATAAATAAGGCCATCAGGGTGCTGCATAGGTGTAAAATTAAAACAAACTTTCATCCAGTTCAATATTATATTAATTTGTGTAGACAGTAATCTCTATATTCAAGATTAATAAACATCAATATTTTTTAACAATTATAATAGCCAAATAAATATAAAAAAACATTACTTTATGTTGTAATATAATAAGCTTACATTAGTATTTCATCATGCTAGATACTACTGATAAATGTCATTTATCTATAAAGACATATTGAACAACATTATACGACAGACTTACTCTTATCTCACAATACATACATATAACAACACAACGCGATTCTAATATTGCGTCACTACCACATACACTTATAGATACTACTTATTGCAGTGACCGGCAACTGCAGAAAGGGTGATTGTGGCCCCAAATAATTTATACTTATAAGCATTTTTATTATTCAGGAAATCCAGAGATATGTTCCTGATTAAAAATAATTTAACTATTATATAAAGAGAATAATAGTTAAAGATGGCGGATTTTACAAACGGCTCTCCAAAAATATTATTGATAGGTTCTATTAAATTTCGCCATTTTAAATGATTTATTAATTTAAGTAATTCCTAAAAAAATTAAGTTGTAGGTTAAGTAGACATCATCGAAAGTCAGTGTCACAATGGGCGTATGTTCCTAGTTATATGCTTATAGTATATTATTTTGGGACACACATTTGTAACCCGAGTAAAGTTAGACGGGTCTGCGGAAGTTCTTGCCGGCATACTTAGCATTGGGCCCGAGCTCCTCCTCAATGCGCAGGATCTGGTTGTACTTGGCGAGGCGCTCGGAGCGGCAAGGCGCCCCAGTCTTGATCTGCCCGGTAGATAGACCCACTACCAAGTCAGCAATGAAGGTGTCTTCTGTTTCTCCAGACCTGATATTGTTTAATCAATTAGATTGTTTTGTTCAAAAAAATAACCTTCTAGTGACCTAAATAGGTACTCGTGTTTCGGAAATAGTAGGTCTATTGGTTCACTAGTTTTCAGGTGCATATTTGGTTTCTCAATCAGTTTGTGGGTTATGGACTTTTACAACATTTTGATTTATCCCTTTATTAAATGGTACTAGGTTTCTCAACAAATCTAAAACTATTTTAAATATTTAAATAATCAACAAGTAGTTTTTTAGATATTCATAGGATTAGATACCTAAGTCTCACCATGCGGGTTGACTTTTAAATTAAATTTTTGAACCCTAAAAACATCATACTGACATTTTGTGTAGGTCTGATTACTACCAGATGGCTGTAATAAAATTAGTACAATGCTTATTAGGGCTCGTTTTTCAATTATCAGACAAAGTTATTTGAAAGTTAACTTGTATGAAGAACTGTCAAATTTTTTCATTCTCCATACAAGTTATAGGTCAAATAATCATCTGACAATTGAAAAATCAACCCTTAGGAATATTTAAAAAAAAAGCTTTGATACCTACTAAATCCATACCTTACTGATCAAAGATTTAATTTACATAGATTTAATTAGTACTTGGTAAGGTTGAATATGGTTATGATTTAAGTTCTTATTAAAATTTGCTAGTTCTTTGTATATTTTTGCTTACAGTAGTAACTTTTAGTTACTGTAGTTGCAATAGTAATTGGTTTGCTAATAGTCCAATAGGGAAAAAAATGTTTCATGAACACAAATTGACTATATACCTGTGGGATACCATGGTGCCCCATCCATTGCTCTTGGCCAGCAAATGAGCCTCGATGGACTCAGTGACAGTGCCAATCTGATTCACCTTCAGCAGGAGACAGTTGCATGCCTTCTTCTCCACTGCTGTGGCAATGCGTTTGGGGTTTGTGACCTGTAACAGAGATAGATATAGTGTAAAGTTATAAGGTAAATGGTGATGGATGACGGTGGTTAGTTCACAGGTTTAGAAATGGTGTATTAATTTTTCAAATTCAGTTTAAATTAAAAATATATATTTTAATAATACCAAAATCAAAGAATACATACCGTCAAGTCATCACCAACAATCTGTATGGATGTTTTGGAAGTAAGGGTTGACCAAGCAGCCCAATCATCCTGGTCGAAGGGATCCTCAATGGAAACCAAGGGGAAGTCCTTAGTGAACTCCACATACAGCATGGTCAGTTTCTCAGCGGAAAAATGGTTATCCGGAATGGATTCTGGGTTCTTGAAGTCAAGATCGTAGATTTTGTTTTTGTAGAATTCTGAGGCAGCTACATCCATTCCAATTTCGACCTAGCATTGATATAACAAAATATTATTCAAGCAATATTTAATAATTAATCCGAAAAAGATTTAAAAAAAAGGAAAAAACTAATTAATAATCCCGAAAGAATTTTTCGGTGAGTCTTGAAGTTAAATCTGTATTTCTGCATGATTTTGTTCAAAAGTTTAATACTTTTTTTCTAAATCAGAATAGTAATTTTTATCTTGGCAAAAGTAATTAAATTATTATGCAATTTTACTTCTTTCAATACAGTTTTTAAATCAACAAACATAATACCTTTCCAGTGTAACCAGCTATCTCAATAGCAGTCTTGATAAGGAACAGCGCATCTTTGTTGCTTTGGATGTTGGGAGCAAAGCCTCCTTCATCCCCTACAGCGGTGGAGTCCAATCCAAACCTTTTCTTGATGATGGCCTTCAAATGGTGGTACACTTCAGAACCCATGCGCATGGCTTCACTAAATGAGGATGCACCTGAATAGTTATATAAAATTTTAGGGACTTCAAAGTCAAAATATTTCATGACAAAACATTTATAAGTTTTTGTGTAGAGTCAAAAAAGTTGTGTTTGTTGTTTTCAAAGAATGTGTTTAGTTATTACCATTTCAGGTAATAAAGGTTGTAAATTCCTTGTATTTATTTAAAATAATAAAATTAAACTTAGTAAAACAGTGCAACTTGTGAAGTCTTAATTTTTTTTATTTAGGGATTGCTAAACACTTTTCTGTAGTAAAATAACACACTAATATAGTTTTACGTTGAGTGGGAATCAAACTCGTGACCTCTGAATCCTCATTGATTACTAAGATGGTCTTGTTATCAGAGGATAACAAGACCATCTTAGTAATCAATCATAGACTAGCACAGTGGCAGTGAATATTGTAAATATAAGCAACAAGCTTTCTATCTCAACCTTTAGAGATATTAGTATGGATAATGGGGCAGACTGAGTGATCTTATAATGAATACATTTTAAAAACCTAAGGAACCCAAAGATACATACCAGTAGGCAGAATCATAAACTCTTGCATAGCCAACTTGTTACCAGCGTGAGATCCTCCATTAATGACGTTAAATGCTGGTGTGGGCAGGACAATTTCTTTGTTGCCAGCAAGATCAGCCAAATGCATGTAAAGAGGAACCCCTTTTTTAGCAGCTCCAGCCTTGGCTACAGCTAGGGATACCCCAAGAATAGCATTGGCACCAAGCTTAGCTTTGTTCTCTGTACCATCCAAACCAAGCATAAAAGAGTCAATCTGCAGGCGAAAGGTTTTGTTTAATACAAAATATAATTATATTTGTGTGAGTCTTATAAGAATTGGTAACAATCCAATGCTAATTCCAATCAGATTAGTGACAATTTTGAAAATTTGTATTTGTAATATTATTATCACTTTATTATAATACCCTAACTTTATTATAGTTGTTTGTCTAAATAGTTTACCTCTTTCTGTTGAGTGACATCCAGATTTTGTTTTAACAGCTCTGGAGCAATGATGGTATTGATGTTGTTGACGGCGGTTGTTACTCCCTTGCCATGGTATTCACTCTTGACATTATCACGGAGTTCAAGAGCCTCATGTACCCCAGTGGAGGCACCAGATGGCACTGCAGCACGGAATAAACCTAAGTCTGTAACCTGTAATGTAATAAAGTTTATTAAAAACTATGAAATTCAGTCTTTTGTGTATAGCAGATAATTATATGAAGCTAACAGCAGATTAAAACTGCTAAAGGTTGCATAAATTAGGATTCATTAGACAAGATTCAACAATTCTACTTACCAAGTCTACTTCAACTGTAGGGTTACCACGGGAGTCAAAGATCTGACGAGCTTTAATCGATTTGATAGACATTTTGAAGTTTTTAATTGTAGATCTGCAAAAAGAAAATAATTAGGTAAATAGGTACATTATTTTTTAAATAAAAGTTTTGACCAACTTATTTATGAACAAATAATTTATTAATTAAAACCTTTTTATTATGAAATTACTTATTTAAAGCTTAAAAAGGGTTATCAAAATTATTAGATGTTATTATTTAATATTACAAACAATATATTTTATCTTTTAAAACAATATGATAACAACCATCAAAATTATGTTATCTATTGATTTATTATCAATAAGAAATAATATTGTCACAATATAAAACAGTATCAGAACAAAACAAGATAAATGTAGTTTTATAAAAAAATATAAAAGAAACTGAACAAGTATGATGGGATGTTAAACTTTTTTTTTCCTCCAGTCTATAAAGCAGTGTAACATGCAATGTTATATATAATATGTACCTACTTGTAATTTTAAAACATACAATCAATAGTTTTCTAACAAAGGTTGACTCATAACTAAGTGATTGGAAATTCAGGTGCAATAGGTATACCAGAACTTCATTTTTCCCTAGAAAAAAATGTTTTCTTTTATGTATTTTCATATAAATTCAGATTTTTTATATGAAAAAATAAATAAAAGAAAGGAATTTTTTCTCAGAAAAATAATGCAGTTACATCTCAATTTCGCTACTCATGACTAGTCATCATGACTCAAACATGGACATGATTAACATTTTTTTTTGTTATTTACAAAACATTTGTCAGAGTTCATAAAAATATTTTGGAGAATCTATTTTATTTGACTAAGACCAAATAAGCAATGTCATCTTAGTTGAACCTTACAATACCTAACATATACCTAATAACCCCAGCTGCATAAAATATTTAAAAATTAAGTAAATGCCAAACAAACTACACTATATGGGTGCTGTTAAATAAATGTACATATTTCCACAACAGCCTCCGTGGACTAGTGTTTGCGCCTTTGGCGTTGCATCTGGAGGTCGTGGGTTCGAGTCCCACCCATGGCATAAAAATATTAAGTAGTATGTTTTATATTAAGTAGTATGTTTTTTTCTGTACAGTTTGTCTTTTATCAATCAGAAGAGCCCATACTATTACATTCATCAAGTGCTGCCTCATAGTTACCATGGATGGGACGAGATGGGCTAAAGAACTTGTCAGAAGGTATCTACCAGATCCACCTAAAGTGAAGCCTTATGAAAACAATAAAATAACTCTATATATATCTCTTTTTTTTTTGGAAGAAGATTACAGTTTAGCTTTTTCGAAAGCAGGAGAGGCACTACTAGTACAGAAATGATATAACAGAGCTCAAATTTCTTTTTGGTTTATTGGTATAAACAAAGAACTACTTGTGGGCCTCTGATAGAAAAGGCATAGAAGCATTTTATTATGTTGTTTTCTTAGTAAGTCATTTACAATTTAACAACATGCTTATTAGAAATATACCATGAACTTGGAAGTTTGAAAAAAAAAACTGTGGATAATGTCTAAGGCAAAGAGTTCTTGGCTCGAAAAACTTCTTGGTTTATTGGTATACGACAAAGAACTACTTGTGGGCCTCTGATAGAACAGGCAATGAAGCATTTCTTATTATCATATTGTTTTATTAGTAAGTTATTTATAATTTGATGACATGCTTACTAGAAATATAAGATGAATTTGAAAGTTTGAAAAAAAAACTGTAGATAATGTCTAAAGCAATAAGCTCTTGGCTCAAAGAACTTCTTGGTTTATTGGTATACGACAAAGAATTACTTGTGGGTCTCTGATAGAATAGGCATTGAAGCATTTCATAATATCATATCGTTTTAAAAGTAAGTTATTTATAAATTGAAGACATGCTAACTAAAAATATAACGTGAATTTGGAAGTTTGAAAATAAACTCCGTAGATAATGTCTAAGGCAATAAGCTCTAAGAAATTTAGGATTAAGTCTCAAAGATAATCATTTGAATAATTTATATTCTACAAATGATTAATTAAAGAAAATTTGTGCCCAATTCGTGCTCACAGAATTCGATTTGTATTTGTCCTAAAACAATGGACAGCAAAAAAACAAGTTTACGCCAGAAAATACAATTCCAATATATGATTAAAACATTGTCTTACTCTTGTCAAAATTGAGAATATCGAGTTCAGACTGTGACTTTTTCGATTCTTATTTGGCATTGTTTTTTTTTTTTTTAATATTCTATTCAATATTATAATGTAAGTTATAGTACAATGTTATAATAATATAATTTATATATTTAGCTATTAAGTTAAGATATTACATTATTTTTGTAGGTAAAAAGGTGACATTTTGTTTTTGAGATTTCGTAATAAATGGTTGAAATGACCTGTTTTTTTATTTTCATCCTATTGAACGTTAGAACATAAAAAAAATAAAAATATAATAAATTAAATTTAAATAAATCCGTTTTACCTAAAATTTTAATATATAATTGGGGTTTACTAGACCCCACGCTGTAAAACTTGTAATTTTATTCCATATTGAATGAGGAAGGTTAAAAACACTTAGGTCCCTGGTTCGAACCCCAGTGTGTACCAATGTGTTTTTAATTAAAAAAAATAAGACATTTTGTTTGACTACACCACTATAGTGCGTCGGAGAGCACGTTAAGCTATCGGTCCCGGTTCACTATAACAACTTGTGAAACTGTTTATAGATGGGTTATTGAGTCTATTCAAAGCATCGCGACGAGCTAGACACTTGTTAGGTGTAGACTCATACCATCGGCTAAGAGGTGGGATTAAAAAACCCCTCCGCTGGGTACCCTGGGGCCGTCTAGGCGGTCTCGGGCGCCGTAAGGCACCCGTGATGATATTTATATATACAATTTAATAGTAATATTTCATTGATTTATTATTAAATTTATAAAAAAATATAGTCTATGGGTACATTATAGTAACTAAATCAGGAATAATTACTATTATATTCTTACCTTGCTGAATCCACTAATAAATTGGCGAAATCGAAAAGCGAAAAACGCCGAACTACCGGAAAATTCACAAAATTTGACCTTCACCAAGGTGACACTAGTGTTAGACCATCGATTTTTATATTTTTTTTAAATTTATTTAACGGCTCTGCGGCCATATTCTGTTTCTTATAACGTGATCGTTAGATTGTCAAAATAACGATTTCCGTTATTAGCGCGCTCTCCTCCAATCAGCGAAGATTATAAAACTACTCTGATTGGAGGAGAGAGCGCTAATAACGGAATTCGTTATTTTGACAATCTAACGCTCACGTTATAAGAAACAGAATGTGGCCGCTGGATACAAGTGCTTGAGAGCCCATAATAGGGAATATGCATGTAACTCTAAAATATGTATATTTCATATATGTTGTGCCTTTTTTATCTAGAAACACATCTGACAAAATATTTTTTATTTTAATTGGTCCATTATTTTCTAATTTCAAAACAAAAATGTATTATTTTTGCAAAAACGGAACGCGCTCCGAAACGGCGAGAGTTAATACTTCTGACGGGATGACGTCACAGCAGCCGACGGTTGTAATCTCACCTAATGTGTCATTTTTCGTTCAAAAATATCGAATATTAAACGAAATAAATAATAATTATTAATTAATTAATAATAAATATTGAACGAAAAAATGACAGACTGTGATTTTTCGTTCAAAAATATCGAATCAAGGTGATCTCGAAAGCGCGAGAATTGCCCACCAGGGGCCTTATTCCGAGTTTTCAAACGTTCAACACGACAAGACGTTGCGCAAACTATAAATATTGAAATATAACTTCTATTTCAACAGATATATAGTCTGTATTAGGTTGGCTATAATAATGCCGCCATCTTGAAATACACGAATTCTTCGCAAGTTTAAACATCTTATGGGCATTGGAATTTCAACTCTATATTTAATATGATAAAACTTATATTTCAATATTTATAGTTTACGCAACGTCTTGTCGTCTTTAGCGGTTGCAACTCGGAATAAAGCCCCAGGTGGGCAATTCTCGCGCTTTCGGCATTCATTTTTCGGCATTATTTTTCGTTCAATATTTGTAAATTTATTAATTAATATTTATTATTAATTTCGTTTAATGTTCGATATTTTTAAACGAAAAATGGCATATTTAGTAATTTTTCGTTTAAAATTCTCGAATCGAGATGAATGTCAAAAGCGCGAGAACCGCCCACCTGGTGGGCGATTCTCGCGCTTTCGAGATTCATCTCGATTCGAGATTTTCAAACGAAAAATTACTAAATATGTCATTTTTCGTTCAATATTTATATATTTATTAATTAATATTTATTATTTATTTCGTTTAATGTTCGATATTTTTGAACGAAAAATGGCATATTTTATCATTTTTAGTTTAAAAATCTCGAATCGAGATGAATCTCGAAAGCGCGAGAATCGCCCACCTGGTCCCGTTCGTTTTGGGAATGAAATATGTTCACAATGATCATAATGACATTATGTGAACTTGCGTCTTTTTTGGTTAGTTTCAATCACAATGCCAAAATTACCACTATCCAAATCGAACGCATTGTTATCACGAATCTGTCAACTGTCATTTGTCAAATAAAATATAGGTTAAATCGTACAATCCACTTATTTTATTTGCGAAATCTTTCTAAAATCATTTAGATTTAAAATACAATAAATTTGATCCTAAAAATATAAGACGGCTGCGACGTTTAATACAACACAACTGTCACAACCACAAATATCAAAATATGTTCACAACGCCTCACCTATCGACTGGGGTCATTGTGATTAGTTCACGGTAGCATTCTGGGCCAAAAAAACGGCCATTGTGGCAGTTCACAATGCCATTTTTGCCGCCGAATACTCAAAAAAACGCATAAATATACATCGTGATCGTTGTGAACATGTTTCTGTTCCAAAACGAACGTGCCCTTAGAATAACAATAATAACATGTTTTATTACACTATACCAACTTGTGAAACTGTTTATAGATGGGTTATTGAGTCTATTCAAAGCATCGCGACGAGCTAAACACTTGTTAGGTGTAGACTCATACCATCGGCTACGAGGTGGGATTAAAAACCCCTCCGCTGGGTACCCTGGGACCGTCTAGGCGGTCTCGGGCGCCGTAAGGCGCCCGTGATTATATATATATACAATTTAATAATAATATTTCATTGATTTATTATTAAATTTATAAAAAAATATAGTCTATAGGTACATTATAGTAACGAAAACAGGAATAATTACTATTATAATCTTACCTTGCTGAATCCACTAACAAATTGGCAAAAGCAAAAAACGTCGAACTACCGGAAAATTCTCAAAATATGAATAATAAAAAATAAAAAAAATCGATGGTCTAACTCTAGTGTCACCTTGATGAATCAAGGTGACACTAGTGTTAGACCATCGATTTTTTTTATTTTTTATTATTTAACGACTTTGGGGCCTTACCAAAGAGCCAATCGATAATCGAATTGAAATACCATCGAAAGCCAAATGTATGGGATTTGACGTTTCTCGACGATCAGGGGCCATACCAAAGAGCCGATCGATAATCGAATCGAAATACCCATCGAAAGCCAAATGTATGAGATTTGACGTTTTTCGGCGATCGGACTCTACCCATAATATTCCTATACATTTTTATCGATGAGGCGATTTGATTGGCGATCGTGTTTTTTGGTCAGGCCCCAGGATACAAGTGCTTTAGAGCCCATAATAGGGAATATGCATGGAACTCTAAAATATGTATATTTTATATATGTTGTGCCTTTTTTATCAAGAAACACATCTGACAAAATATTTTTTATTTTAATTGGTCCATTATTTTATAATTTCAAAACAAAAATGTATTATTATGTGCTTTCGAAAACACAGCGTCATTATGAAGAAGGAATATGAATTACGATATTACATCTTTTGTAAATTATGTTATTACATCTTAAATGTTACCTGGATTACTTGAAGTGCTTCCAACCTTTTAATTTCCCCGCTGTTTTTTGTAGTTCTTAATTTCACCACTTGATGTGTATGGTCATGGCCATAGGTCATGGCGTGTGTTTTACTCAACCAAATTGCACGTATTTCGTAAAACAAATATATTTTTATTAATAATCTTTAAAATTTATCATTTTATATGATGTCCACTAACAAAGCAATAGAGACGAAATGGAAGATCCAGCACAGAAATTCTTCGAATATTTTTTGGGGGAGGATTCGTCCTCTACTCCAGACAGTAATTATTTCACAGGCTCGAGTAGACTCTTTGATCTACGAAGTACATTAATTATCAAACATTATACTTCGTATCCCTCCGAAGACGATTACATTACAAGCAGCAGTACGTTGTATGGTGCCGGTCGTTGTCACATTTTTACAGAACAGAGACAAACAGAAAAAAGATGTCTGTCTCGCTCCCACCCGCTCCTTACCGATGCCGTAGCGCCCCCGCATCATTACGTTTTTGTGTGCGGTCAAGGTCGCATGTGCTTGTTGAGTGATTTTTATTCTCGCGAATTAAAACTAGCGTGGGTTTCTTTTTCCGCCATTTTGTTTTATTATAAAAGCTATGAGAAAAAGAAAGACATCAAAAGAAGGTAACTACGAGAATATAATGAAAAAAATTAAGAAACTCGAGAGAAAGGTAAAGAATCGGCAGGATTTCAAATCCGATTCCGAAAACAATAGCTGTGACGAAATATTTCCCGAAGGTAAGTTTTTTTTGTAGATACCTAACCAGGGTTAAAATTTAATATATTTTTATCAGTATTTAACGCTAAGTTTGCTATATGCAATTCAGTTATACAATTCTTATTGCCTTTTTATGTACACGTAAATTATATTTATTTCATTTTATTTATCCAAAAACGAATAAAGGAGGAAAGGTTCCTCTCACGGAGTATTTATTGTACTTTAATTAGTTTTTAGTATCTACCTACTTGTCATAGCTAAACGTAAATCGTTTATTAGCATTATATGTAGGTATTCTAAAAGGATACCTCAGTTAATTTTTCGTTGTTACCTAGCGTAAACCGTTTGTGAACAATATATTTTATTCTAAATGGATAAAATTGCCTAAAAAGAAATCTAAATGGTTTTGTTTTGCTTATTCAATTAAATATATTTTATTCTAAATAAATAAAATTGCCTAAAAAGAAATCTAAATGGTTTTGTTTTGCTTATACAATTACATTTTATTCTACATGAATAAAATTGCCTAAAAAGAAATCTAAATGGTTTTGTTTTGCTTATACAATTACATTTTATTCTAAATGGATAAAATTGCCTAAAAAGAAATCTAAATGATTTTGTTCTGCTTATACAGTTACATTTTATTCTAAATGGATAAAATTGCCTAAAAAGAAATCTAAATGGTTTTGTTTTGCTTATACAGTTACATTTTATTCTAAATGGATAAAATTGCCTAAAAAGAAATCTAAATGGTTTTGTTTTGCTTATACAATTACATTTTATTCTACATGAATAAAATTGCCTAAAAAGAAATCTAAATGGTTTTGTTTTGCTTATACAATTACATTTTATTCTAAATGGATAAAATTGCCTAAAAAGAAATCTAAATGATTTTGTTTTGCTTATACAGTTACATTTTATTCTAAATGGATAAAATTGCCTAAAAAGAAATCTAAATGGTTTTGTTTTGCTTATACAATTACATTTTATTCTACATGAATAAAATTGCCTAAAAAGAAATCTAAATGATTTTGTTTTGCTTATACAGTTACATTTTATTCTAAATGGATAAAATTGCCTAAAAAGAAATCTAAATGGTTTTGTTTTGCTTATACAATTACATTTTATTCTAAATGGATAAAATTGCCTAAAAAGAAATCTAAATGGTTTTGTTTTGCTTATACAATTACATTTTATTCTAAATGGATAAAATTGCCTAAAAAGTAATCTAAATGGTTTTGTTTTGCCTATACAATTACATTTAATTCCAAATGGATAAAATTGCCTAAAAAGAAATCTAAATGGTTTTGTTTTGCTTATACAATTAAATACAATGTGAACAATTAAAACATGTTACCCAATATTTTTAATAAATATTTACCTATTTCATTGTAAACAATTAAATCATGGCCCAGCAGCCCACAAATGTCTAAAATGTGGTTATTATATCATATATTTATACTAATGATGAGGTACCATCTGTACTGTACTGATTTGTTGGACATACTAGGACTTGTCAAAAGATAGAACCCTTGGGGAGAATATACATAAAGATTTAACTTCTAGATGGAAGTATATTTTACTTAATGGCCTTAGTAAGGACTCTAAGTCAGATCTTTTGAAAAAAAATATAATACCAGAAAACCAGTACATCTATCAACCCGCCCAAATTAAATCTAGAAATTAAGGCAGCTTTGACTGACATTAACAAAAAGAAGATATGCCATAATAAACACAATATCCAACGAAGAAAGGGAAACTGTAAAAAACATCCATTTTTGATGATTACCTCATTGGGTCCGATTTATCGGAACAATTAAAGTCTGCAAAGGCCATTACAAGGACCTCAGGCCTCAACCACCAGCTACGGCAATGGCCCTCAAAAGACCTATAGCCACTTCATTTACTCCTCGAGCAACTTTAAACATACGGGGGACTTTACGGGTAGCCGCTGAGCAGCGAGTGAACCCCGTAGCACGGCGGCAGCCTCAGCGCCAACCCCAGCGTCAACCAGACCTGACTCGCCAAAACAGGCCAGTGCAATTCCGCCCGAGGAGATATTGATCCAGGTAAATAATATAAAATTAGCTGGTAGATTACAAAATTTCTATAAGAGGTGGCAGGAGATAACTAATGATCACACAATACTATTATGGATCAAGGGATGTAAGATTCCTTTTGAAAAGGAACCCATTCAGTGCTATATACCTAAAAATGTAAATCATTCAGAGGCTGATTGTACTATTTTGATAAATGTGTAAGTGAATATCTTAAACTAGAGTATATCTCTAAATGTACCTTGTGCTGAGCAGTATATTTTCCAATTTTTTACAGTTCCAAAGCCGAATAGAACTCACAGATTAAATAAAAATGAATTCATTACAAATATACATTTTAAAATGGAAGATTACCGTATGGCTTTGAAACTATTAAACTACAAGAATTATATGACTACCTTAGATCTTAAAGATGCTTACTTCCTATTATCAGTTAATAAAGCTGATAGAAAGAAATTATGTTTCTTATGGAATTCCATAACTTTTACCAAGGACATATTGTAAATTTCTTGGATTTATGTTTAATACTTCCAACATGACAATTTATTTACTACAAGAAAAGAAAATAAGAATTAAATATGGGCAAAAAGTTTATTTCTCAAAATAAAAAAATAAAATAAAAATAAAATGTACTATCAGACAGCTGGCTCAATTTACTGGTATTCTTACCTCAGCATGTCCAGCTGTGAGTTATGGTTGGGTTTATACCAAGCTGTTGGAAAGAGAAAAGTTTTTGGCACTTAACTACACTGATAATTACAACAAGAAAATGTCTTTAGGTCCTCATCTGACTATAGACTTTAAATGGTGGTTTAATAATACTCACCTAAATAAATTGTCACGTGACATATGGCAGTGGTGTGAAGACTGCAATATATTTATTTTTGCTTCTTATATAAGATCCGCTGATAATGTTGTTGCTGACCAGGCCTCGCGAAAACTCTCATCGGGCACGGAGTGGGCTCTTGCAGATTATGCATTTAAACAAATTTGTTACTTTCTCCTTTCAGAGAATCTCACCCACTCCATGCAGATCTTACCCTGGTGGCAGCGAGATTATTAGGCAGTCATTCGAAAAGCGAGGTGTCCCAAATTCGTCTCTAAATTTACTTACGGCATCCCTATCGAAAACAACATTAAGTATATTGACTTTGCCCTTAAATCTTGGTGGATTTTTGTGAAAATAACAGGTTTGATTATTGTAATGCAAATATAACCCAAGTAATATCATACTTGACAGAAAGTTTTGAATCTGGAGCTAGCTACAGCACCTAAAATACCTCTAGATCGGCTCTAGCATTGGTTTTAGGCACAAATGTAACATCTAATGACTGTATTACTAGATTATTAAAAGGAGTATTCAGGCTAAGGCCATCCACTCCCAAATAGGACATTACTTGGGATACCATTATTGTTATTAATTACTTGAGCCAATACTATCCATATGATAATGTAACTCTACAGGACTTATCATATAAAACCAGAAGAAATTGGATTTAATCATTTATAAACTCTTGAGAATATACTGTAAAAGAACAGAGTGTAGCTAATAGCTAAAGACCAAATTAAAAATTTAATAACAAAGCAAGGTGTAGAGGGAAGAATCATTAATTTCGCCCCTCAGACAACAAACACTGAAGGAAACACAGCTACTGCATTTAAAGAAAGTTGTTTAAAAGATCGCACGGACATGTGGAAAGTAATGAGCTAAAAATTTTTGCATTATATCACTAATACCAGATACCGTTCAATAACAAACCTTCTTAAATTATACCCTCAATAGCAGTACTTAACAATTATATGTCTATAACATCCAGTATCATGACTGAACAAATCGACAATTTAATAAAATGTAATATATTGGAAAAAGTCAAGAATTATTCTCAAAGTTATATTTCTAATATATATATTTAAATCAAATTAAACTTTTAACCTATATTCAATTGGCAGGGATTAAATAGGTATGTATTTACACAGCATTTTAAAATGTGGCACTAGGAAAAGTCCTAAATTCTTACAAAAAGGGACTGGGCTATATACATACATTGATCTCAGAAATATTTTAATCTTCCTATTTGTAAAATTCACAGACCCTCCTTGAGATTAGTTTACAACAAGGAAATATTGCACCCAAATTCTCCGGGTACAACGCCAAGGCGGAACCACTACTCTCCGGAGGCGGTCTAACTAAGCTTGCGTTCGTTTTGGGACATAAACATGTTCACAACGATCACGATGTATATTTATGCGTTTTTTTTGAGATTTCGGCGGCAAAAGTGGCGATGTGATCTGCCACAATGGCCGTTTTTTTTGGCCCAGAATGCTACCGTGAACTGATCACAATGACCCCAGTCGATAGGTGAGGCGTTGTGAACATATTTTGACATTTGTGTTTGTGACAGTTTTAAACGTCACAGCCGTCTTATATTTTTAAGATCAAATTTATTGTATTTTAAATCGAAATGATTTTAGAAAGATTTGGCATATAACATTAGTGGATTGTACGATTTATCCTATATTTTACTTGACAAGTGACAGTTGACAGATTCGTGATAACAATTGCGTTCGATTTGGATAGTGGTAATTGTGGCATTGTGATTGAAATTAACCAAAAAAAAACGCAAGTTCGCATAATGTTATTATGATCATTGTGAACAAATTTCGTTCCCAAAACGAACGGGCCCTAAGTGTTGTGTGCTCTAACTGCAGCAACTTTTGGGTTATTTAAGGGCCCGTTCGTCTTGGGAATGAGACATGATCACAATGATCATGATGACATTGTGCAAACTTGCGTTTTTTTTGGTTAATTTCAATCACAATGCCACAATTACCACTATCCAAATCGAACGCAATTGTTATCACGAATCTGTCAACTGTCACTTGTCAAGTAAAATATAGGTTAAATCGTACAATCCACTAATTTTATTTGCGAATTCTTTCTAAAATCATTTCGATTTAAAATACAATAAATTTGATCCTAAAAATATAAGACAGCTGCGACGTTTAAAATAACAACAACTGTCACAACCACAAATGTCAAAATATGTTCACAACGCCTCACCTATCGACTGGGGTCATTGTGATCAGTTCACGGTAGCATTCTGGGCCAAAAAAAACGCCCAATGTGGCAGATCACAATGACACTTTTGCCGCCAAAATCTCAAAAAAACGCATAAATATACATCGTGATCGTTGTGAACATGTTTCTGTCCCAAAACGAACGCAAGCTTAGTTATGTCCATTATGCCATTCCAGGACAGTTGACATCACTGTCAAACTTTACAAATATTACAAAGAAGTTTTAACTATCCTACACTAAAACAAAAACAAACTCTGCCCACAATAAAACTGCTCAAGACTTAGTATGGAAGCTTGAAACTTTAAACACAGGTTACTTAATTAATGACTACTTAAAACTTACTATTACTTGGCCCTTTAAACCTAAATTTCCAACGGCTGATTCTATCAATCAAGTTGGACATAGTGATATCTACACAGTATTTCTCGGGGAGATACTTACGACTTACTATTACTTGGCCCTATTAAACCTATAATGCAAATAATATATACCTATTTACACACCCTATTAAATTATAAACAAATCTTCTAAAACTTTTCCGTGTGGCAAGATGGCCAGAATGCTGGCAACATTTCCTCGCTGAATAATGATACAAATTTTTTGAGCGAGGAAATGGCCAGCTCTCTGGTCACCCGTGACGGCGACCAATCGTGAAGATAGTTGTTTAAAAAAAGAAAAGTCTTGCACAAGGCCCCCACGGTCCTAGTGTTTCCACAGCAAAAGGCACAAATATGTAATTATCATTTAAAATATTTTCATATTTGCGCCTTTTGTATGTTTCAGCAGTTAAAGTCGCTGCTCCCGCACTCCGAAGTGTCCCTTGTAGATGAGACGATGCCAAGGTGTCTACACAGGTTGCGTCCTATACATTACGACATTCCGTCCGGTCTCTTGCCGTCGTTCCGGGATAATCCAGGAGGTTCTAAAATTGAAGGAACGTCTAATTTTCAATGTGTCATCTATTGAGTACATGATTTCTGATAAAAATTTTGGGAGGAATGTACAGTTTTTATAATAGAATAGCTGTATGGCAATTATTTTTTTCTAAAAAATATATAGTTGGGAATTTAATGTTGGAATGACTCCTTCAAATACTCGCCTGCCCCCCTAGCCAAGAGCATGGTCGCTTTTTACGCTCGAACGTCGCAGAAGCGTGACAGAGAGGGAGATAACAAATTGATTATCCTATTGGTGTATCTATATTGTTGTCTCGTTTTGGTTATTTCTGCAACGATAAACACGAAAGTGACGTCATTATCAAATGTCATCTTCATACAAAACTTTCGTGCGCGCTTTTAGCGCTCATGCTCTTGGCTAGGGGGGCTGATTTTTCTCTAAGGCCCCTGGTATCAAAATAACCTCAAAAAAAGAACTATCTAGTTCTTTTTTTGAAGTTATTTTGATACCAGGGGCCTTAGAGAAAAATCAGGCGAGGCGAGGTATCGTCTTCAATCAAAACTGTATAGACTTTGGCAGGTGACAGCGTACCTCACGCCTACTGTTACTGTCAAAATACATACGTTTTTGACTGACGCGACGTGTGTTTCTCTAGAGCTAAGTTGATTAAATTAGATTTATTAATATCAAGTACGTTATCGGTTAAATAAAGTTCACATTTATTGTAATTTAATTTTAGACCAATTTTGTCAAAATTGTCAGTTAAATTCTTTAGATCTTCTAGTACTATATTTGCTTTACCACCCAAGGTCCCATCATCTAGATACCACACGTTAAATGAACTTTTTAAGTTGTCAATTGTGGTTGGATTGCGACACTGAATATTGCCGGGCCTAATGGATCGCCTAGTTGGCATCCTTCTGCAGAATTTATTTGATTTAAATTAAAAAATAAATGGGTATAATTGCCATAGCATTGATCCAAGAAAGGGTAAATTTCGGGAATATGTTTGTAGGATTCCTTTAACAAGCACTCTCTACTTAGCCTACCTAGCATTTTGTACGTCTAATTTTAATAAAATTTCAGCTTCATCGGTGGACAAAAATGAACTAACTGCTTCGCAGCCGCCTTTACTACCAAACCCAATTTGAAATGGCTGTAATTTATTTTTTAATTTGGAAAATATTTGACGACAATCTATTTTAGCAACGAGAGGGCGGAAAATGCAACCAATAGCGATTGGTCTTATTCCTCCATCCTTTTTATTAAATGCACATCATTTCACTCCATATAAATACGGTAAAAACTCTTTACATACCTTGCCATCTAACATGAAGTTACATAATTTTGTAATACTTTTAATAAGTTTTTTCCCGCGTCTCCTGCTGAAAATGATGTTAGATCTTTTATATGTTGGGGTGTTAAACCATCTATTCAACCAGCTGGCCCGTTGGGAAAAGACATGATTATTTCAATTATGTTTTCTTCGTCTATTTGCAAATTGGAAAGTTGAGTAGAATCTGTCGTGGAGGAGATCGGTAATGGTGATGTGCATGAAAAACTTTATAAGGCAGCAAAAATTAGTTTTTGCAATCGTTTACCTCATTACTAAAAACCTTTTCAATATGATCTGAGAAGCATTTAGCTACACATGATTTTGCACCCCGAGAAATTCGTTTTACTAATGGTACCGTTTTTTTAAATTCCAAAACGGTAGTTTGGAAATTTTGAATGGGATTGTTATTATGGTTAGGTCTATTAACAAATGAAACATTTTGTATTGGATTATTTGTAGTGTTATGTTTTTTACTTTCGTTTTTTCGAATTTTGAGTCCTCTCGAACCTTTAAAGAATTTCGGCTCGGCACATTTATGGCAACAAACATAGTCAATTTCAAGGTTTTGTGACTGCAGAATGGATTGATTTGACGTGGATGGTACTGGTGGGGGCGAAGATAATTGTAAGTCCATAAAAAAACCTATATACCTATATAAACCTATACCTTAATAAGAACTAGCAATAATTAATGTATATAATATAAATTAATAAAGTAAATAAACAGAATGCCTAACAATAATAGAATAAATTTATAATAAAGTAGAACAGTTTTCATCGACAAGACACTGGCGATCAATTATCAGATTCGTTTTATCCTTTTTGAATTGCGCCCGGGTTTTGAGGTTCAAATTATCCAAAAGATCAACAATTTTGATTGCCACAAACATGATACAATATATGTGGTAGGTATTCACCATAGTACCGACCTCCCTCTCGAAGTATCGAAGTAGGGGGGTGGCCCACTACCCGCTTCTTTTCAGACTGTTCTTACCCACCCCGGGTGGGTAAGAACAGTCTGAAAAGAAGCGGGTAAGTATTTTTAATTCACTGGGCAGGTTCAGATCGTGTTTAACGTTTGAAAACTCGGAATAAAGCCCCAGATCAGCCTTGGTATCCATGGCATGGCTTGAAATTAGACCAATTTAAGAAATACTAAATTACAATATACAGATTACAACATTATTAATTTATCAAAATTTACAATAACATAATAATAATTATAATAATTGAATACAACATGAACATTAAGGGTACAAAAAATAATAACACCTAATAATATCACTTAAAACTTCAGATAAAAACTATTAAACTATTTTATAATATTCATAGAAAACCGACAACAAAAAAATATTTTCACAGACAAAATATAAGAAAGGTAGGTAGAAATTATCATACAGACATGGACAAATACATATATTTACGGCCGATATTTGGCTCAAAAAAATTACACAGGCTGGACCTCGGCGACAATCAGGTTGAAAACTGTTTTGAAAGTTAGATAAGAGCCTGGGGCCTGTATATTGGACTCAACAGCTCTCTGACATTTCAAGTTTAAGCAGACTATAAAATGATAGTTTGATAGCCTTCTTATTACTATTATGTAGTCTAAGGAACATTACCTAAACCAATGCTTGATATAGGCATAGCAGCAATCTGCTGCTCGCCTATTATTCAATAATAACAATATTACCGATTAAATCAATCAGTGCAGTGTAAAACTGACGTTTTACACTGCAATAACACAACACTGTTTTATTTTTTCAAAAACGGAACGCGATCCGAAACCGCGAGACCAGCTTCTGACGGGATGACGTCATAGCAGCCGAAACAAACAAATTTTACGGTTGTAATCTGAGAATAATAATAACATGTTTTATTACATATTGTTCTGTGGTTGTAATATACTTCTAACCGTGCAAAAGAAAAGATAGAACCATTGTTGGTTTCAGGTTTGTTTAATGTGCTGTGACGTCACAGCAATGAGGTGCTAGTGATGCGCCGTTTTCGGATACATTAAATAATGATAAATGTTAATCCCCTTTTATTATAACATATAAGGATTATCACAGTTATTTTGGAGTATTATATATTTTTTAGGGTTTAATAAAGTAAATACTATCAAATAATACAGCAATAAAATAAAATCATGCATATTCTCTATTGTACTCGTATTACAAAAAAGGAAAATCAAAATTATAGATTTCTAAAATTTTACAAATAATTTCAATATTTACATCACAACAACCCCGAACAAAAACCCCAAATAGCCTATTAAGAGAAAATAGTTTTGGGACAGAAACATGTTCACAACGATCACGATGTATATTTATGCGTTTTTTTGAGATTTCGGTGCGAAAAGTGGCGTTGTGATCTGCCACATTGGCCGTTTTTTTGGCCCAGAATGCTACCGTGAACTGATCAATGACTGTCGAAATGAAGTCGATAGGTGAGGCGTTGTGAACACATTTTGACATTTGTGGTGTTGACAGTTGTTGTTGATTTAAACGTCGCAGCCGTCTTATATTTTTAGGTCCAAATTTATTGTATCTTAAATCCAAATGATTTTAGAAAGATTTCGCAAATACAATTTGCGGATTGTACGACTTAACCTATATTTTACTTGACAAGTGACAGTTGGCAGATTCTTGATAGGTAATTGTGGCATTGTGAGTGAAACTAACCAAAAAAACGCAAGTTCGCATATCAACATGATCAATGTGATCATATTTCATTCCCAAAACGAACAGGCCCTTGACTACATTAAAATATACTATAAATTGTGGTCATCCTATCATACAATGGCGTAAAAAACATATTTCACTTTATTTTAAACTAAATAATATTTGAATATTTTTTACGATTTTTTTATAACAAAAACATCTTTGATTGGTTGATGACTGGTGACGTCACACGCAAGTAAACAAAATAATACACAGATTATAAATCATGAGAGTGAAATAGAATAGAGTATAATATATAGGAGATTATTTAATCAACCAAACTCGTCCAAGCTTCTCACACGGGGTGCGTTGCGCACCGCTTATTAACTTATCGAAAACTAAACTTACCGAATGGCTTGGTGCTTCAGCGTCGAGATCCCTGGGTACCCAAGGGATGCAAAATAACTTCGATGTCTTCAACCACTAATGCCACGGTATAACAATTTCTATTCAGACACAATATCTATTTGTAGGCGCCTGATACATGGCGAACAAAACACTACATATATAAATAGTATATCTAATAGGCCGCACAAAAATCACATTACGGAACAAAAACTCTATTCACAATAGAAACAAAATAATTAACTCTGGGGCTTTATTCCGAGTTTTGACACGTTCACCGTCGCGCATTTTGCGTAAAGTACGGGTATTGAAATATAAGTTCTATTCTGTTAATTATAAAGTTGAAATTCCAATGCTCAATACATGTTCAAACTTGCGAAGTACACGTGAAATACACGTTTTGTATTTCAAGACGGCGGCATTAAAATAGCCAACCTAATACGTACTATATATCCATTGGAATAGAGCTTATATTTCCATATTTATAGTTTGCGCAACGTCTTGTCGTGATTAGCGGTTGCAAACTCGGAATAAGGCCCCAGGACAAACAGTGTGTTCGTTTACTACTGTTTTTCGCTTAAAGCGCTTAGGCTTTAAGCCAATCTAATCAGCTGTCAATGTACACAAAGCGAAGCAAAGCAATCGCAGCGTTTGCAGGAGTACTCGAACAGTTTTATGTGCTTAAATAAAAATCATATGAAATTCATAAGAGAATACAAAACAGAGTTCAAAAACTGTTAAGTGAAAAAGAGGAACAATAAAAATAAACAAAAAAAGGTATTTGATACACAATAATTGTGACCACAGACAATTTACTTTGATTGCACTACTCGTATTTTCCAAGCGTTCGCAGCGAATTCGATGACGTAATTTGCTTTTTTTCTGTGTCGTCATCAAAAATCAAAAGCAAAGCGAAGTACTAAAAAAACACCTGTCAAGTAAATTAAGCTAGTTTTGTAAGCCTTTTAAGCAGTACTCAAACGTACCGAAAATATGCTCCATTTTTCAACTTTACTCTTGACTGACTGACATAGGTTACGACCACAGATTAGCATTCATAGAGTATTATCTAAATCGAACATTCCCCCGCCCCGGATAGAACGAATCTATACGCTACACAACGGGCATACAGGAGAGTGTTGCCACCGCTCTCTTCAAAACGGAATCTCCAACCATAACCTCAGCAAAACGAGGTACTCCATCCGCTCCTGGTACCAAGTTAAGAATGCGCCCCCTTCTCCAATGCAATGGTGTCCCCAATGGTTAGAATCCTTAACCAGGACGAGGTCTCCTATCTTTGGAGCGTCTTATTAGTCCACTTCACGCGTTGCTGCAATATGTGAAGGTATTCGATGCCAGAAATGCTGGGTCATCTGCTGGATCAATTCAAATCGCGACAGCCGAGTACTCTTCACATCTATGAAGGAGTATTCAGGCAAGGCGACAAGTGGCTGCCCTATCAAAAAATGACCAGAGTCAAAGCCTCGAGGTCGTTTGGGTCTGAAGAGAGCGGGCATAACGGGCGTGAGTTGAGGACGGCTTCAATTTTACAAAATACCAAATCCCATACTGTGTCTCAAATAGTGTTTTTTTAAATAGAAAAACGAGAACGTGGTATTTAAATAAGTAAAAAACATTATCAATAAACCATCATATAAAAAACTTACTTTGATTTAATTGGGTTTGAACAGCGTATTCCTGTATGTGATATAACTAGATTTTAAAAATTCACACGTTCTCTGTTACTTAGTTCAAATGGCAACTAAAATAAAATGGCGTCTACGAAGTGACAGCTGCGCTGCGTACAGCGACATCTAATAAAGGCTCCTAATACTACTTTCGTGTTGTCAAATTGTGTTTTAATAGGAAATTACTAAAAAAAAACTATATTTAGTATAAGGTCTAAGTATGCGCTTGGTTAGGTAGGCTCTTTCATACATAAAATAATTAGAAACCAAACCGAACACACACCACATAACCAACCAGTGTAAGACTAGGTGGTTAGCTGGTTCCATTGACCTGTCCATCGTTATCTGCCATGCAAAGGTGCCACCGAGCCGAGCAACCTAACAGACTATATCTACGCCCCAAATATTCACTATAAGTAATAATTAATATAAAAGTACAAAAATGTATCAATCAGAGCGCAAACACTGACCGCATGTTGGTCCCCCAGAGACACCCCGGAGAAAAAGGCACCAGCAAGTAAAAAACTCTGGCGTTCCACATATGTACCTGACCATCAGGAGATATGCTTATTTACTAGCTTATAATCATAGCATATGATAATTTACCCTCATCTGCTGAAGAGCACGAGTAGAACACCCCATAGCAGATAAACCATTTTACAATATAGAAGTAGTACAGAATCACAAAATACTATAGCCCCCCGATGCCCGCGCTAGCCTATCCGACAATTTTGCGAGACATCCGCTTTTTACATAATAATTAAAATATGCGTGTCCAGCGGAGATCCAAGGCCCCCACAGCAACACCCGATCACGGACGTAACGTATGTGTCAGCCATCCTCCTGCTCAACCAGGGGCTTTATTCCGAGTTTGCAACCGCTAAAGACGACAAGACGTTGCGTTAACAAATCAATATTGAAATATAAGTTCTATCCTATTAAATATAGAGTTGAAATTCAAATGCTCATAAGATGTTAAAACTTGCGAAGAATTCGTGTATTTCAAGATGGCGGCATTATTATAGCCAACCTAATACAGACTATATTTCATTTCAATATCGAGAGTTTACGCAACGTCTTGTCGTGTTTAACGTTTCGAACCAAAACCCGGCACACGCGCCACCACTGCAATGACCTTCAAAGAAGAGGAAATCCGCTGGACACATTATATTACTAGGACACATTACTAGGCCATATGCATTATAGAATCTGAGACACGCGCAAACATCGAAAACGGATATGCATTATGTAGCTCTGTTAACAAAATGATAATTTAAATATATGAAAGACAATATAGTAGGTATATTACCTAGCCAAAATACTTAATATTAAAAATAAATAAAAACAAAAAAGTAATAGTAATAACAAGTTATTACCTTCTCCAAATATAACAAATTACCAAATGTAGAATAAAAATAATACAATAAGTATTTAGTAATGAATTATTACTGTATCACATTTATTAGTTGAGAGATTCCAGTCGCAGGGAGGTATGTTTCCAGACGTCTCTGTCATTAATATAATCATTTACTTTGTAATATGCTTTTGCTATTAAAGTTTGCTTTATACAATTATTAAATTTTATATCATTAAGTTCTATAATTGAATTTGGCAATTTATTAAATAACCTAATACTGTTTATTAGGAAACATTTATTAGTTTTTTGTAATCTATATTTTGGTATATCAATTTTGTTTATATTTCTTAAGTTACGAGTATGCCTATCTGCGTTTTTATTAAACTTAACATTATTTTTTCAAATATTTTACTTAGAGCAGGTAATATGGACCCGGGCCGATAATTAGTAGGGTCTGTTCTACAGCCCGATTTAAATATAGGGACTATTTTACTATGCTTCATAAGGTCCGGAAAAACACCCTTATCCACACTGCCATTATAAATATCAGCCAAGATAGGCCCTATGGTGTGAACAATAGGTTCGATTGCTTTTACGGATAATCCCCATAAATCCTCTGTTTTCTTCTTATTTAACATTTTAAAGTGTTTAATAATATCATCACTTGAGACATGTATAAAACTAAATTCTAGCAAATCAGGTCTAAAATCTATAACATAACGATTTAATAGTTTCTTAACAATACTGGATGACGAATTAATGCTATTCGTGACTTCCAAAGGGATATTAACAAAAAAATCTTCAAATAAGCTGGCAACTTTATTTTTCTCAGAAATCATTACTTCGTTTTGTCTGATTAAAATATAATTTTGGATATGTGCGTTTTTACCAGTTTCGTTATTAATTATCGTCCAAACACACTTAGATTTATTTTCTGACTGTTTTAGTTTAGAACTAATGAAATTAGATTTTGCCATGAGGCAAATCATCCTCTGCTTTTTCTAATGCCTCTGGTTGCCCAGATAGCAAAAATCAATTTATTATTTATTTTCTTAGACTCTTGTCTTGCATACTTTATCAAATTCTAGGGTTATTAAATTATGTAGATTTGAGTAGGTTTATTAATATTATATTTGAAATTATTAGTTTTTTGTATAATGTTATTATTAAACACTTTTAGTCTATTATCAGTAAGAAGTCTATATTTAATTATTTTATTTTTTGGTTTTACTTGTGCCTGAAAGCTGATCATTAGACATTTATGATCCGAGCGTACACCAGTAATAACAGAGTGGTCTGGAACGGGACAATTTGTGAATATATTATCAATGCAAGTCTGACTATATAAAGTAATCCTAGTCGGTTCAGTAAATATGTTATTTAAATTAAAGGAAGTAAAAAGAGAAATGAGCTTTTGTTTGTCACATGAATCTAACAAAATGTCAATATTAACATCCCCACATAGAAAAATTTGTTTATTTAAATCATATATTTTTGAGAGTACATCCTCTATAAAATAATTTAAAGAGGATGCTGGAGGTCTATAGCTGTATAGAATAATATATGAGTCCATCTCTGCACATGAAATCTCACAAACACGTTCAACATATAGTTTTACAATATCCTTGTGCTCTTTATACATTAAAGTATTTTTAATTAAAATTATAGACCCACAGAAGTTTCTATTAAAAAAACTAGCAACTAAAAAGTTATTTACATTGAAATACATTTTATTTGACTTAAGCCAGGATTCTGTAAAACACATTATATCCAAGTTATATTTTTCAATAAATAATCCTATGACAAGAACCTTGCTAGAGAAGCTTTGATTATTTTGATGAATTAAATTAATTTTACAAATGTCCTTCTCTATTGTCAAATCTAAGAGTTTAAAATTGGTTGTACCACAACATTATTAGTACCACTACTAAATGATGATGTGGAACCCACTGACCTAACTTAAAATTGATCTATACTTAAGCTAAAAACATTGAAAATATTATAAGGTATTGAAATTATTGAGATGGAAGCGGACATACGCGGTTGACTGGTCTCACATAGTTACCAGACTTAGTTCTCACTTTAGCGACACGTGTGACGTTGTCTCTATCAGGATAAGTTTTCTCCACCACACAAAGAGGCCAGCAAAGCGGCGGGAGATTAATTTCGCGTAAGAACGACTTGGCCAATTGCTATAGGGTTGCTTGAAGTATTTCATTTGTTCCTATTCTGAAGGGACGTGAGGTATTCGACATGCCAACGCTTCCACTATGATTGTACAAGTTTGTCAATCAAAGCGAAACGTTGTAAGCGGGTAATTTCAATATTATCTAGTTTTTGTGCGGGTAAATAATTGAGCGGGGTTAAATTTAAAAAATGAGCGGGGGTTAGTGCTACAGGATCTGAAGGATCGCTGCTTAAGACACAAAGCGGGCGAGAGTTTAGAAGAGATTCTATCTCAATGAGAGTAGTGTTTAACTCTTCGTAGGTTAATAACTGGTTACCGATAACTTTAAACAAGTGCGTTTTAATGCATTTAATATTTCCCTCCCATATTCCTCCCATGTTGGGCGCATATGGTGGATTTATGCGAAATTCTATGTTTTGAGGAATCAGTTCACGAATAATTGTTTTATTAAAATCATCAGCGGTTATTACGTTTTACGAAGATTGGACCCATATAGTACACCACACTTTAAGAATGGTTTGGCTTGCGTGACGCGGAAGTCGGGTAAGTTTCCCATTATAGGGTAGGTTTCCTTTGGTTTGTTTTTAAAACAAACATTACATGAATGTACTACCTGGCGGACAAGACTACGGCCAGACGTAATCCAGTATTTACTACGTAGCAAAGCTAGTAGTAAACTGGGGCTAGCGTGACAGTGGATGCGGTGGTAGTACTCCACGAGGAGTTGGGTAATGCGGTCTTTGGCTGGTAGCAGAACGGGATGACGTTGCTCAAAGTCGAGCAGTGCATTTTGTAAACGACCACCTACTCTTAATATTTCGTTAAGAAAGAAAGGATTTAATTTTCGCAACGCAGGACGACAAGGTTTATTTAATTTTATTAGACTTAAGTCATTTTGGAAGTGAGCAAATTGAATATATTTTATTATATAATTTTCAGAGGTATTTAAATCATTTATAGTAATCGGACCTTTAGATTTTAGTTTTTTAATAAAGCGAAGAACATAAACTATAATATTATTCAATTTTAACCATTTAGAGACCCTAACAGCGAGCGTATGAATGGGATGCGGTTCCGTGTCTGATACTTGTATCAGGACTACGGCCTTGGATTCGGGAATATTAGCGGGAATTTCACTGCCGGGAACATGGTACCAGCATTCCGGTGGGACCAGCTCACGCATAGCAGTGGTTCGGTTGGCAATAAAAGTTTGCCATTTATGCGGGGATGACCGAATCCAAGCGAGAGGGTTATAGTCGAGTCACTAAAGGCGAATATATTATCTATGTGGTAGCGGTTTTTAAAGTTATCTGTAACAGATATAACTAATAGTGCTAAAAGATGTGCGGCGCACAACTCCAAGCGTGCGAGAGTAGTTTTTTATTTAAAGGAGCTATGCGTGATTTTGCACAGAGTAGAGAAACGTTAGAGGTCGCATTATCGAGCAAGCCTATACGAACGTATATAACAGCGCCGTAGCAAAATTTTCGCTGGCGTCTGCAAAACATAATAAAGATACATACGAGTTCTTTGTTATGGCGATATGTTGCGGTATTTTAATTTTAAATAAGTTAATTATTTCGTTTTGTATTTTGAACCAGAGCGTGGCAATATCTATGGGAACTTTGTCGACCCATTCTAACTCTCTCTTCCAACATTCTTGGACTAAGAGCTTCATTTTAGCGGCTAGCGGGGCAAGGAGACCAAGCGGGTCGTACACGCAGCAGTTTTCGATAAAAATTAAACGCTTTGTACAAACATAGGTTTCATGAGGATTGACGTTAAAAGTAAAATTAATCAGAAAGGGGATTCCATTTTAAACCAACAATTTTAATTTCATCATCAGAGTCAAATAATATGTTTTTATTTGCTCGAGATGTTTCAGGAATATTTGATAAAAAATTTGAAGAATTGGATCCACTTTGTTAAATTAAATCCTCCACTTACAAACATATTAACAGCCGAAACTGAGTTTCCGCAACACAAAGGCTGCGTTTTGTTGGCTGGTAATGTTAGCGCGGCGCTAGCATTGGTCGTTTTTTTTGGAAAAAATATCGAAAAATACCAACATCTGACGTTAGTAACAGTCGTATTTTGCGAAATGTTACCAATAAATGTTAACATATTTAGCATCGCGTTGGAGGTGAATTTTTATTGTTAATCTTTGACAGATGTCAAACCATCCGTATTTTCCCGCGGATTATTATTAATATATATATATATAATACTATTAATCTTAAAATTATCTTTCGAACTATAAATATTTGGTTTTATAATATACTTTTGTTTAATTTATGTGTTTAATTACTTTGTAGATTTTAGCTTTTTATTTACTTTACTGAATAATGGAGAAAAAAAATTTGCAAATTATAAAAACATTAATTTCTGGAAGAAATTATGATGATGATGATGAAATAGAATTTTTTTATTTATATTTTTAGCTTTTTTTACGTTTAAGGTAAATGTCAAAATGGCAGATGTCAGAAATCAGTATTTTGTGGTAATTTTATCGTTTTGTTTGCATTGTTAAAAATACTAACAAATGTTAACATGAACTAAATAAAGCGCCAAAACAGCTGATTTTCATGCTAGCGCGAAATACTGGTACGGGTTAGAAAACAAAACGCACCCAATATACAAAAAAAACGACCAATGCTAGCGCCTGCTAACATTATCAGCTAACAAAACGCACCACTATAATGTACTAATTTGTAGCACTTTTTTAATCTGAGAGAGAACACGGAAAAAAAAACTGTAATCTGGGATATGCAGATAATGAGAAGTTGTGCAACGCTTAGAAAAAATTCAAAATAAAAATTTAAGACTAATTACTGGAGCTTTTATAACTACCCCCATAAACTCTTTACAAGTAGAATGCAACATTCCTCCCCTATCATTAAGATTTCAATATCTCAAATTAATTTTTTTATTACATTTAGCTTCTTTATCACACCCAATACTTCAAAAAATTAATTCGATGGCAACAGAAGGATATAATTTATACTTTTGTAAATATTTTAATTTATTTAAAGAGTTGTTCGATAATATACCAATGTATTATTACCATGTTATGAAATAAGTTATGATTGTATATAGTATGATATTCCAATAATTATAGAACCTAATATTAAGCACAAAGAAGAGGTATATTTATTGTTAGAAAAATATGGAGATTGCAGACATATCTACACTGACGGGTCGAAAATTTGTCTTTGGCAATTTATGATAAAAGTTTGAAAAAAGGATATGGATACAAAATAAACAAGAACGGTACAATATATACTGCAGAAGCAATGGCTATATATGAAGCATTGGCTTATATCGAAACGAAAACAGAGGAAAGAATGTGGACAATAGTAACAGATAGTATGAAAGAAAGAAAGAAAAGAAAGAAAAACTTTATTAATCTTACAAGCAACAAGATTACAAAATATACCTTAAAATAATATATATTAACCTACAATTTATTTAGGCTCAGGGCTAGATCCACAGTCGGTGCTCAGGACAAAGTTTGCTCCTTTTTCCACAGGTTTTGCGTACGGCCGTCGACCTCACCTCGAGAGTTTTAACACAGAAAAAAAAACAAAAACACTCAATAAAAACTAAAATTATAAAATTAATATATATTAACATTTGCGACATATACAGAGCTTGTTGCGTGACGAGAAATAGGTAACCAGCTCAGCACATGCCATAACGTGATGTCATGGCGCTGATTTTCAGCTGGTGCCTTTGGTAGGACGGTAGGTTATCGGCGATAATATTTGGGCAGCCAATGTATTCAAATACAGGTATAATAGTTATAATACAATATTTAGAAAAATACGTACAAAAACATAATTATGCTCATGATTTACGATTACCGATATTTACCTAAATTCTAAAAACCACAGAATTATTTATTGTTGTCTAAGCAATACCCAAGACAGACAGATACGAAAACAATATCTAAATATTTACCGTATGAGTATACTTCAAGCTATGAAACATACTATGATCGAGGCAAAAACTTACTATCTTATATACCAAATAAGAGAAAAAGTACTTACTTTAAACAGAATTGGCGTACATATATTTTTCATTTGGACTCCCTCATATTGGCGTTGAGGGAAATGAAGCCGCAGATTTTTTAGCAAGAACGATTTCAACTTGCCAACAAAGCGTCAAGGGGCTTTATTCCGAGTTTTGACACGTTCACCGTCGCGCATTTTGCGTAAACTATAAATATTGAAAAATAAGTTCTATCCTATTAAATATAGAGTTGAAATTCCAATGCTCATCAGATGTTCAAACTTGCGAAGAATTCGCGTATTTTAAGATGGCGACAGTATTATAGCCAACCTAATACAGACTTTATATTAATTGAAATAGAACTTATATTTCAATATTTATAGTTTACGCAACGTCTTGTCGTCTTTAGCGGTTGCAAACTCGGAATAAGGCCCATGCGACCATGCTCTTGGCTAGGGGGGCTTCCCCCCTAGCCAAGAGCATGGTCGCTTTTTACGCTCGAACGTTGTAGAAGCGTGAAAGAGAGGGAGATAACAAATTTATTATCCAATTGGTTAATCTATATTGTTGTCTCGTTTTGGTTATTTCTGCAACGATAAAAACGAAAGTGACGTCATCTCCAAATGTCATCTTCATACAAAACTTTCGAGCGCCCTTTTAGCGCTCATGCTCTTGGCTAGGGGGGCTTGGTACAGAATCACGTTCCGATACCTACGTCAGATTTATACACAATTGTTAAAAATTACACATACTCAGAATGGAGAAAGCCATGGAAGCTAGAATCACAAATTAAAGGAAGTTTATACGCAGAAATAAAGAAAGATATAGAAACTGCATGGTTCGATAAATCAAAAATCTACAAACCTAAAAAGTACTATACCACGATATGCCGTCTTAGATTTGGACATTATAGACTAAACTCACATTTACATCGCATGAGAATGTCCCAATCGCCTAAGTGCGATCACTGTGATACAGGAAGTAACGAAACCATAGACCATATATTCTTTGAATGCCCTACATTTTATAATCAGAGGGAAGATTTACAAAAACATTTAAAAAACTTATATAAAGAAGATGATATACCAAGCTCAGTAAAAGATTTGTTAATAAGAGAAGAAAACTACATCTACATCTTCAAGTTCATAATCAACACAATAGAAAATATCTAAAACAGAAGAATAATCTACGACTAGGCTGTATGGGCACATGCTCTTTGCCTTTCCTTCGGGAAAAAGAATACTACTACTACTATAATCTGTGATTTATTTGTTTACTTTTGTTTGTCTTAAAATATTTATTTGGATTGAACATTTTAGTGGCCTTTCTGTTTTTATTCGTTCATACCTTTCTTCCTAAAACAAGAATAGACCGTGCCTTGAATGAAAAAATGAGCGAAAAAGAAAAGAAAAAAGTCGAAGCAGTTAAGCCTGTAGTAGTGAAAAATGCATCGGATTTGCAAAGGTTGCGACTGGAACGTTTGATGGCCAATCCGGTAAGTAATTTATCGAGCGGATTCTCGTCGATTGTGCAAGTAGTGGGGGCGGGTGGCCATGCCCCCCTCGACAGCAACAAAATGTAACGAAAGACATCATAAGTGATGGTTACAAAAGCTCTTGGGCTAAACAGTACTTTAGTGCCCGCTGATTTCAGCGACGCTGGCTAAGCCAGATAATAAACACAAGTTGAGTTATTGAGTCTATCACAACGAGGCACTTTTTTGGTGTATAGACTCGTACTAACATCAATAACGAGGTGGGAATAAAACCCTCAGGCACAATATGACATCAGTAATAATTTTTATTTTATTTATTTCATAAAGACACTGTGATCTATTGGTAAAGAAGTAGTCTTTACCTTTCTTGATTGTCTGTATCCATACGTTGTTTGCACTAGGTCAAACTGGAGATTTTCTGTATCAATCTGTGGTGTTTGGTGTTGCCAGTGATCAGGAGACTTGCATTAATTTCTTGAACACACTGGAATAAATTCATATAAAATAGGGCGTCTTTTAAATTTCATGATAAGATGGCTTCTTTCAGAGGTGGTCAAAAAATTACTGTTATATACTTAATACCAACATAGCCAGTTACCACTCATAACAATAATATAATATACAATAGAATATTTAAAAAAAACATTAAAAAGTTAATCACGATCTGAACTCGATATTCTCTATTGTTACCAACAATATTGGAATTGCATTTTCTGGTGTCAATTTGGTTTTTCTGTCCATTATCCTAAAATCTGTTAGCACGAATTGGGCACTCTGATTTCGTTTCTTCGATATTATAAGATAACAAATATTTTTTTGCCGATTTTCATTTCTGTTTTATTTTTTCAAATAATTCTCTTTGAGACTTAATATTAAGTTTCTTAGAGCTTATTGTTTTAGACATTATCTATAGACTTTTATATTTCCAGTAAGCATTTCGTCAAATTGTAAATTACTTTCTAAAAAAACGACATGTTAATATGAAATGCTTCTATGCCTGTTCCATCAGAGACCCACAAGTAGTTCTTTGTCATATACCAATAAACCAAGAAGTTCTTTGAGCCAAGAACATTATCTTTAGACATTATCTACAGAGTTTTTTTTTTAAACTTGTTCCTGTGTTCAGTCATCAAATGTTGCTCATCCTCCTCTACAAAAAACATAGATAACAAACCAAAATCAAAACCACAGCAGCCAATGCAATCAACACATAATCTCGAACTGATATTAGAAAGGCAGGCCGAGAAAATAAATCGACTACTACAACACATGGGAACCCTATTAAATCTAATGACAACGCTCATCAGCAAGTTGCCTCAACTTCACTAAGAATAGCTACATGGAATATCAATGGATTGTCAACATGTAAAGACGAAGTTGAAATTTTCATTAAAATTAATAAGTTTGATATCCTGCTAATTTCGGAGACACATCTTAATGACAAAAAGTAATTTAAACTGCAGGAATATGAAGTTTATATTACCAATCACCCTGACGGTACCTAGCACGGTGGAACAGCCATAATAATTCGAAATAACGTTAAACATAATCTACACTGCAAGATGAATGAAGAATTCCTTCAATCAACAATTAATGTAAGCGCTGTCTATTGCCCCCCACGATTTAAAATGTCTGATAATATGTTTGCAGAATATTTTAGAAGTACCGGAAGTGTCCAAAATAATCATTAATGACAAGGCTTCTAGTCCTAGTTGATCGTGGATTTTTAATTTTGCATGCTTCAGATCTTTCAAGTGTATTAGACCTGCATATCTTTGTCAAATTTTCATAAATATCATAATGAAATAATTTCTAATGGTTTGCCTTTCAGCACATTTGTATTTATACATAAGACACGCATTAATAATAATTTATATATCATAACTGTACTGTATATGCCTATGTACCATTTTCTTGGTTTTAAACGGCGTTTTGTACAAAGACTTTAACATATCAGCTGGGGCAACTCCCCCCATATGTTTGTTATATTCTTTCACCGGTATTTATAAAAACTTATTGAGTCCTTGAAGAACACTAGTTATAGAAGGTTTTCTTAGCAACAAAAATGAATGTGCGTAAAAGAGACAAAACCTTCTATAGCTAAAGTGTTCTTCAAGGACTCAATAAGTTTTTATGAATAAGGTCGTTAGACTATGGCAGGGCAGACAAAGAAATTAAGATGAAAGTGGATGTTGCATTTTCATCTTAATTTCTTTGTAGTATCTTTTATTTTTTTGAACTGGATCAGTTCCAATAGCGTCTCATATTATGTCTGGTGAAAAATATTAAAAAAAACAATTTAGAGAATCTTTATAAGATAAATCAGGGACATTGTTATAAGTTTCTTCCTAGTCTCTCTATCTAATTTTATATGTAATTAGGCGGTGTTGGGAAAATTTATTCATTTTTGAATAAATTTTCCCAACACCGCGGGTGATTATAATGTGTTGGCTGTCGTTTCCATCATCAGAGCTACTAAGTAGATGAAGGAAGGCGTTCAAAAGAATAATCATGTGTGCAGAGGATATTAGTCGCAGAAAGCACTCCATGCAATTCGTCATCATTTTCAATATCGGATTGATCACTACATTTACGATTTTGCATGCGCTCTTGGTACAAGGGCAAATATTTTTGCGGCCTCACTTAATGCAAAATGATGGCAAACAAAAGAAACAAGCAAAAACAGGCATAACATATAAAGAGATAGGTAGAGGTAAACATTTAACGGTTTGGCAATGTTTATCATGGTGAATATGTCGAGTTGGGCATAATTTTATAAGTATTAGGCAATGTTCACTGTGATATACATACAACTTTGGAAGCGTTTACAAGCTAAAAAAACACAGAAAGATATAAAATATGAATTATGATTAACTAAAAAAATAATATCAATCTCAAAAAAGTTATCCAATGTAATAGAATTCCATAAAAATTATGAAAAATCAAAATAAATACAATGCTAAGAACAGGAGACCAGCGACACACTGCCATTTTAGGTTCGGAATGACGATTTAAGTGTTGCCACTATCATTAAATATTTTTCTAGCAATTTTTGTAAGAATAATGTACCATTATTTAAAAATAAAAAAATCACTTGTGTATAATATACTTTTTTACTCAAACAAATGTTCATCCGGGTAAACAAGACCAAATAAAGGGTTAATAAATAAATATTCTCCATCTATTATAGCTATAGCCGAGTCGTGGCTTAGGCCTGATAAAAATTTTAATATACAGGGTTACAATTGTATCCGTGATGATAGATTCGACGGTTACGGTGGATCTATGGTCATAGTTCGAAGTAGCCTGGGTTTTAATCGCGATGAAGATTTCAAAATTGTTTCCATTAAATGTAATAATGTAATATATTTTTCTGTATATATAGCTAGTCCTTCTATAAATATTTTTAATAAATTGTATATATTTTTTTAAAACATTAAGAGGCCTTATATAATAATGGGTGATTTTAATTGCCATAATAATGTTTGGGGTTGTGATATTAGTGATTGTTTTGGCAATCATTTACTCGATATTGTTGATAATTTATCATTATGTATATTAAATAATGGAACATTTACTCGTTTACATAGACCTAATGAAAATAAAAGTGCAGTGGACATTACTTTATGTACTCCAGATTTAGTTCCATCACGAGTGTTTTGCATTATACACATGGGAGTGACCATTACCCTATTGGATTAAATCATTAATCTCTTCTAATATAAACCATGATCATTTTGAACCTCTATTAAAGTACAATTTAAAAGAAATTCAACAAGATCATTGGTCTAACTATAATAAACTATTATAAACTAAAATTAATGATTTCCCTATTGTTACTTTTCAAAATATGAATTTATGTGCTGAGATATTTACAGATGCTATACTTAATATCTTGTGCTGATCAAACATTCCCTATTAAAAACCGGTTTTGTAGGAGAAATAATTTTCATTTCTCCTACTTGGTGGGATAGCGAGTGCTCAAATTCTATAAAACTAAGAAAAAATGCGGAAAAAATATATAACAGTGATATGTCTAATGAAAGTTATAGCAATTATAAAACATGCTTAGCAAAGTCACGAAAAGTTCTTCATGATATAAAAAGAACGATTGGAAGGTTTTTTGTAAATCTATTTCACTAAATTTACCTTCATCATTATGGTATGGAAAAATATTGGTAAAGGAGCATTCTCTTTTGTTAAGATAATGGTGATATTATATCGTTGTCTTGTATATAATAATGTGTGTTTTGATTAATAAGTACTAAAATGAATAAACACTCGGGGATAAAAAAGAAAAAATAGAAAAGTAAGAAACGTTATTTATTTTTAGTACTAAAATGAATAAATACTCAGGGATAAAAAAGAAAAAATAGTAAAAGTAAGAAACATATTTTTTTTTTTTTAAACGTTATCAATAATTACATCGTTGAGGAATGCTGCAGGAGCAGTGTCCACGTAAAAGCCACGCATCTTCGTTTATGCATTCATGTAAATCTTGGAGTGCGCTTTCTCTATATATTTTTAAAATGTATAGTCCATTTGACAAATGCTCGTTGCATTTTTTCAACCATGATAGGTACGTAATATCGTATTTTTGCAATTATGATATCTACTAAAACTGGAATTTTTAAGGGCTTCCCGTGGTTTTCGGACAAGGATTTGGGATAAGTCGCCAAAGTAAATATTTTTGCCTATATATAAAAGACCTATCCAATGACACCCATTCTCCTTTAAAAATTATTTTAATCCAAAAATCTATTTCGAATTTTCCATCTGAAGAAATTTTATAAAAGTTTGTAGATAATATTTCTACATCATATGTACCAAATATTAATGAAATGCTATTACCCTTTTTATTAAATAATCAGTGTAACATACAAAATTCCTTAGTAGTTCCCTTCTCTTTTGTGAATTAGAAATAGTATTAAAATCTGTTAAAGATTCTGCTCTACTACTTTTGTCTGTCGGCCCCGGTTGTTCGGTGGGGCCGAGTTCCGGTTAGGGTAGACCCTGTTGCCGGTGCAGGTACTCGGCGGGCGGCAGCCCGCCGGGGACTTATCGCGATGTGCGCGAGGTCCCCCGCTGAAGATGGGGGGGCCCTTTTTGGTGGCTTTTTTGATAAATAAACCCGACTGGGTTTTCCCGGCGCGTTACAGGCGGCAACGCGCCGGGTTGGGGAAATTAGGGTGGTGGTGGGGTTGGGTTGGGTGAAAACTCGCCGCCGAGAAGCTCTCTCGGCGTAGGCCTGCCATTCGGCGGCCGTGCGTGCAACGGAGCGATGCCGCGAAGATGCTCGTGCGGTCCGTTGTCGGCCCGGTCGTACATACGACGGGCGAGCCGCTCCACGAACTCGGCTAACGGTTCAATCTTCACGTCATCGCTGATGGTTTGGTTGCGCACGAACCACGGAGCGCCAGTCGCCATACGCAGAGAGATGTTCTGCTGGCGCTGGAGTCGTGTTCTGTTCGTGGCCGACAGTAACTGGTGCCACGCTGGTGCCGCGTATGTTAGATGGGGACGGACGAAGGTCTTATAGACCGACACCTTGACCCGGAGTGGGAGGGTGGACCTTAGCACCGGCCGGAGCATGGAGCGAGCGGCCTTGGCCTTGTTGATGCATTGGGTGGCCATTGGGCTCATGCTCAACGACCGGTTGATGGTGCACCCCAGGTACTTAATGGAGTCGGCCCATTCGATCTCCTGTCCCCAAAGTTCCAGTTTGGCTGGGCGGCGGTGGCGGCGGGTGACCAGTAGGGCGGATGTCTTTCCAACATTTACAGACATCCGCCATCTGTCGAGCCAGGAAGGGAGGACGTCCAACATCCTCTGCATCTTCTCGGCGGCGAGTATGGGATTTTTGTGGGAGGTGAGGTAGGCGCTGTCATCCGCGAACAGCGCCAGGACTACGTCATCCTCTCCGTAGAGTTGGTCGGAGAGGGTAGGGATGTCGTTCGTGAACAGTGCATACAGCGTGGGAGAAAGGCAGCTTCCCTGGGGTACGCCCGCGTAAATGGAATGCTCCACTGAGACCTTTCCCTCCACGGCTACGTGGAAGTGGCGGTTGTTGAGGAAGGAGGCCACTAACCGCGTGGCCATGGGAGGCACAGGCGAGGCGAGGAGTTTGTAAACGAGGCCGCAGTGCCAGACACGATCGAAAGCCTTCTCGATATCGAGGAAGACTCCGACCGTGGATCGGCCCGCGTTTAGCTTGCTCGCCATGTGGTGCAGCACCCGGGCTAGCTGGAGCGTGGTACTATGTCCCTCGCGGAAGCCAAATTGCTCCGGTCGAATTTCGACGTAGCTCTTCAACCTCCGGAGGAACAGTCGCTCGAACAACTTAGCCGGGTGCGGAAGCAGGGTTATGGGCCGATAGCTGCTCGGCAGACGTTTGTCTTTGCCGGGCTTCGGCAGCATAATGACCTTCCCCCGCTTCCAGGCGGTGGGAAAGTGTCCAGTACGAAGCACCCCATTAAACAGTTTGGCGAGAGCCACAACGGCTTTGCGGGGAAGCTGCGAAAGTTGGTGGTTGGTGATCCCATCGGGTCCCGGGGCCTTTTTGGGCTTAAGGCGGAGCACGGCGCGCTCCACCTCGGCGGGGGATATGAAAAAGTGCCCCGGGAGGGGCTCCGGATTGGGACCATTTAAGAACTGCCGCACTGTATGCACTATTCGTTTGTTGAACTCTGTGTCGATCGAGGGGAAGGGCATGAACTGCCCCCTAAGGTGAATACCCAGGAGATCGGCTCTGTCCTGGGGGGCGTAGTGTTTAGTTCCCGCTCGGTCGACCAGCGGGTGGATGGGAATGGGGGTTCGGGTCAGTCTCCTGGTGAGGCGGTACAGGGCTCCTAGGGTACCGTCCTCGCCAATGGAGTCCATGTAGTTCTCCCATGATCTCCCCCGGAAAGCGGCGATCTCTGCGGAGAGCTCTTCAGAGATTTTATTGAGCTCCCGCTTAGTGTTGGGGTCGCGGAAATCCGCCCAACGCTTTTGGAGTCGCCGCTTGTGTTGCAGTTTTTTCCGGAGGGGATGTGGGAGAGCCAGGCGTTTTTCGCCTGTGTGGGGAGGCAGCTCATGGGTTGCCGCCTCCTTGGCCGAAACGAAGGACTCCGTAAGTTGTTCGGCGGCAGCCTCAACATCTTGCGGCGTATTGAGGGGACCAATAAGAGAACGGGCGTTGAGGTTCGATCTGTATTGGTCCCAGTCGGTTTTGTACCGCCCTCTCGCGGCGGCGACGTCTACCTGGTTGCCCAGCACTACGAGCAGAGGTAGATGACGGGAGTCCATGTCGTAGAGGACCTCGACATGGACTGGGCTCGTTATGGCTTGGGCCAGGGCGATGTCGAGAACGTCGGCCGCGTGATTCGCCGCCGTAGGTATGTGAGTCGGCGAATCCGGTCCGAGTACTTCGTACCGCTTCCTCTCCGAGTCGTCGAAGAGGGCCCGACCGGCTGGGTTGACAAGTCGGGAACCCCACGCGGGATGTTTCGCGTTGAGGTCCCCGATCACCAGGGTGGGTGTTTTCCCGTCTAAGAGACGACGGAGGTCTGCGGTACCGATCGTGGGACCGGGGGGGCGGTAAGCCGCGTAGATGTTGTGGGTGACGCCGGACAACTGGAGGCTGACCCCAGTGGTGCGGATGTGTTCGAACTCCACGTGTGGTAGCTCTTCGTGGACAAGGTCTCGACGTACGAGGACTGCGGTACCGCGGTAGCCGAAGCCCCGCTCGGAAACCTCGTCCCGCCTGTAAACGAAGAAGTTCGGCACGCGGAGTTCGTTGTTAGGTTTTAATTTGGTTTCGCCCAGGAGGATGATGTGAGGAGCCTGCTCCTGGGCGAGAAGTTTTAGTTGGTTGCGGTTGCACGACACACCTCCGGGGTTCCAGTAGATTATACGAAGCCCTAGCCCCGTAGGTGTGTGTGAAGGTGGACCAGCCCTTGCAGAATAGCCTCCGCCGGTTCCTGGCCGCTGTTGACCGCTTGCAGGACTCCCAGTAGAACGGTTATTGCCGCCTGAACCATCAGGCGACCGCGTTCCTCCGAGCAGCCGCAGCGGTGGGGTGGAGGTTGCCCGTTTGGGTCGGTCCTTGAAATGGTTGGTGGTACGGGGCGCATTGGTGGTGGTGGAGCAGCTGGTAGTTGAGCGCGAGTGGTTGGCGGGGCAGGCAACCGGGCTGGTTGTTGTGGCGCCGGATGGTGATGCGCCAGTTTATGTTGTGCCGGCTGGTGTTGCGCCGGTTTTATTTGGGTCCGTGGTTGGGCTGTCGGTGGTGGTCGTGGGGCCCGTGGAGCCCGAGGGACGTTGGGGGCCTGGATTTGTGGCCCTTGGGTGTGTTCCGTTGCAGTTTTGGGTGCTGGGAGCAGCGGCCAATCCATTAGCGACGCCGGAAGCATTTTCGGGAAATCCTTTATCGATGTTCCGGGTTGAGGGGCTGCTACTGGGGCCAGTGATGGTTGGGTTGGTGGTAGGGGGGCCCTCTTAGCTGGCATTGGTGCCTGGGAAGCCAGGCCCGCTGTCTGTTGAGGCGGTTGGGACTTCTTCCGCTTAGTCTTCCTCTTTTTGGGAGGGCGACTTGTTTGAGGGGCAATGATCGTTGGTGCAGGTCCTCTTGCCTGCGCCATCAGGTTGCCCTGCTGCGTTGGTTCCTGAGTAGCAGCCTGGCTGTAGAGCTGGTCGGCCTCAGGTAGTCTACGGTCTGCTGGGAGCGGAGGCGGGATGTTAGCGTCCTGCTTTCGTGCTTCTCGCCGGAACGCTGGACACGCTCTGCTGTTGGCGACGTGTGGTTGGCCGCAGTTGGCGCACTTGATGGTGGCGTGCTCCCTATCACAGTCCGATGCTGGATGTGAGCCGGCGCAGCGCACGCAGCGGGCTGGTCGGAAGCAGCCGAGGGAAGAGTGGCCGAATGCTTGGCACCGATGACATTGTGGTGGGCCTGCCCTACGAACCCACGCTGTTATCGATACGTTGGGAATCGCCAAGAGCTCCTGGATTCCCATGAGTTTTGATTGTTCGTCCCGTTCCAGGTGCGGAAACTGGACGAAGAATGTAGTACCAGGTCGTCCACGCCTAGGGGGGATGGCCCTGGCAAACTCGGGTTTCACTCCGACGATGGTCTCCAGGTCTGCCATCAACTCTTCGACCGGCGTGTCCATCAATATAGATTCTGCTCTTGGTAGGCAATTCTCGCGCTTTCGACATTCATCTCGATTCGAGATGAATGTCGAAAGCGCGAGAATTGCCCACCAGGAATAGATGGAATTACATATTCATTTGGTACAAAAGCACATAGAATAGTTCATGAATATTTTTTGAGTTTAATTAACATTATGTTTAAATTTTGTATTATACCAAATTCATGGAAAACCCAAATTATACTAGCTTTTTTAAAATACATCTTATCGTACAATAGCACTGTCTTCTGTATGTTTAAAACATATAGAACATTTAATTAAAAACAGTATAGAGTGGCATATTGAACATACAGATGGTTTCTCGGATAAGCAATTTGGTTTTCGGAAAGGTATAGGAACAATTGACGGTCTGGTGGGCGATTCTCGCGCTTTCGAGATTCATCTCGATTCGAGATTTTTAAACGAAAAATGACTACATATGCCATTTTTTGTTCAAAAATATCGAACATTAAACAAAATAAATAATAAATATTAATTAATAAATAATAAATATATAAATTTTGAACGAAAAATGACATATTTAGTCATTTTTCGTTTAAAAATCTCGAATCGAGATGAATCTCGAAAGCGCGATAATCGCCCACCTGGGTACTTTTATTACAGATATAAGATATAATTTTGGTAAAAATAAATCTGTTGTGGCTGCCTTTTTAGATATAACTTCAGCATATGATCACGTTCAATTACCTATATTATATAAAAAAAAAATATGGTATACCAAGTAAGTTAGCCATTTTTTCGCATAATATAATGTCTGAACGGACTATAGTCGTTAGAAATAATTTCAAAGAAATAAATAATCGTTATATATATAGGGGAATTCCACAAAGCTCGGTACTTAGCCCTCTATTTTTTTATGTATATATTTTTAGTCACGACATTGGAAATAATTTAAATGATACGTGTAAAATTTTAATGTATGCGGATGACATTCTTTTGTATTCTATTGGTAAAGAAATTGTAACATCTAGTAAACATTTACGAACTAATTTAGATATCTTAAGTTCATGGCTTCAAAATAATGGTTTGCAATTATTTCCATCTAAAAGCACAAAAACTATATTCTCAAGAAAAAATAAAATTCCTAAAATTGAAATGATAAAAATATATAAATTCCAATTAATAAATTTGTAAAATGTTTTGGGTATTTATCTAGATGAAAAAATTCTGGTAAAAAGTTAAATCCTGCAAATAAAATTGGTTGGAATAAACTAGACAAATACAATATAAGGCTTTACGTATAATTGCTGGAGCAATGAAACCTACGCCAACTAATGCTCTACAAGTTGAGTGTAACGATCCTCCTTTCAATTTACGACGGCAATATTTATCAGATAAATTTATTTTCAAAATCCAATATTTTTTAATCTTTAAAGGATCCAACAATACATTCACAATCATTACTACTTTTTGAATGCGAGTCATTTGAAGTAGCTTTATTTAAGCCAAATATTATATTAATTAGATTTTGGTGTTTCGAAAGGAGATTTTACTACAAAATATTATTTTAAGTCAATTATTGAAAATAGTTGGATAAATTGGAATTATATAATTTGAATATATGGAATTATACATGGTGACTTTGAATGGATGTACTTTGGGCTAATATGAGGTTCTACTGATCAATACGAATAACTTTTCCCATGGAACCATGTCCTGCAAATGAAAAAAAAAATGCCTTCTCCATACAAACTAGTAATGTTAAAATGACCAATTTGTATGGGGAAGCCAAAATTTTTTTTCATTTGCGACACATAGTTCAATGGGAAAAGTTGATCTATTTGATCAGCAGAACCTCATATTAGCGCAAAGTACATCATTTCAAATTCACCCTGTATATATGAAATTGGAATTATGAGTTGGATGCTTCAAAATTATCTAGTCAAGGTGTTTTTCATCAAAATTTTAATAAGATTTTGAGGTTCAAGTCTCCCCTTGAGACTTCTGTTTTTACAGGTGAATTATCAGCTATTGAATATATTAGAACTGAAAATTTTAATTATTTAATAATATTTACTGATTCTAAGAGTAGTCTCGATTTATTCCACTCCTTAAATATTTATTTTAAGTATAATTTCTAAGTACACTAATGGACAAATTTAGCCTATAAGTACTTAAATATTTTTTTTTATTAAATCCTGTAAAAATAATTTATTATTTAAATTAAACGATTTGCTATGTATTAAATGTTTTGGCATGGATTCCTGAACATTCACAAATTTTAGGGAATGAAATTGCAGATAAAGCTGCAAAGCAGGCAGTAGTTAATGGAGATAAAAATTGTTTAAAAATCATTCTTCAGATTTAATTAATTTAGCTAAATCTTTTCTACAAAAAAACTGGGCATTGTACAAATAGTGCAAAATGTCGAGGTGGTTATTATTTTAAGATTAGACCAAACATTACACTTAAACCGTGGTTTTCGAAATTATACTTTAATAGTCGTAAATCATTGATAATATCACGTTTAAGATTTAATCATAACTGCTTGCCATTTCATCTTAATAAAATTCATGTTATGAATCCTGCTTTATGTGAATGTGGTTTAGATATACCTCGGGGATGCTAATCATACTATAATAGCATGTAATCGTTTTGATCATACATTATTAATATTAATGTAACTGTATATTATACAGTTCATTAGTTACTAATAAAATACCTTTTCCTACATCAATTTCATTTATATTATATAGTTGGTCTATTCCTGTATTGGAAGTAATTTTAGATTTTTTAAATGCAAATAAAATAGATATTTGAACATTATTACTTAGGTGTATTAAAATAGCTATCATTACTTAAATAATATTTTATTAATCAGATGTCTTGTTTATTCTAACTTATTTTTAAATTCATTATTTACTTAATTAAATAAACTGTGGATAATATTGTCCTTGCGTTGGAAGTCTGTTAGGGCCCTAAACTAATTGGGCGTTATCTATTTGTCTTTGGCTATTATATTATATATAAACTAGAGATGTGCCGAATAGTCGGCGAATATCCGGCAAAGAGCGCCGACTATCCGGCTTCTTACTTTGTTTATATTTCTCAGTACCTATATGTATGTAGGGGAAATTACATTATACAGGGTGAATATGAATGGATGTACTTTGGGCTAATATGATGTTCTGCTGATCAAATCGAACAACTTTTTCCATGGAACCATGAGTCGCAAATGAAAAAAAAAATTGCCTTCTCCATACAAACTAATAATATTAAAATGACCAATTTGTATGGGGAAGCCAAATTTTTTTTTCATTTGCGACACATGGTTCCATAGAAAAAGTTGTTCGATTTGATCAGCAGAACATCATATTAGCCCAAAGTACATCCTTTCAAAGTCACCATGTATAATAACCTTGATTATTTATCAATATTATTATTTTATCATCAGTCACATTTTGAAATGAAAAGCAAAGCAACCTTTCCTTTAGAAATAAGTTCTTAAAATTTATTATAGGTACATTATGATGTAAAAAGACTAAGTACATTATGATGTAAAAAGACTAAAGCAATCGATTTCGGCGGCGCGGCGTTTGCGACTTTCGCGCGAATCAGCTTTAAACAAAACGTTAAAGAAATCCCCGAAACCGTGATCGGTGTGGCCGATTAGTGGCCGATTAGTCGGCCTCTTTACAACGACTAATCGGCTAGTCGGCCAAAGTCAAAGGCTGGCGTAGTAGGGTGATTCGCCAAATAGGTCAGATTTTTCTCATTTCCAAGATATATTTTTTTTAAGTTACGGAGGTTGATACTCGTTACTATAATCATTTAGTAGATATTTTGGAGCTGAGTAGTAGTTTCGAAGATATAACATTTAAAAAATTCGGCCTGTTATGGAAATGAGCATCAAATATGGAAATGATAATCACACAAATAACTTGTCATGGAAACCATGTTTTTGTGTAAGGATGTGTCAACTACTAGTTAGTGAAATCATTTTTTTTTAAGTTTTATTTATATTAATTGTAAAAATATGTCACATTAATCAGAGAACTACCATTCCATTACATAATATTATCGAATTCAGGCGAATTATTTTCCACTAGCATTTCTATTTCAAGTTTATAGTAAGTAGTCAGTGTGACAGTAAAAAAAAAACATCTTAATATCATTGTACAGGTTTGATTATAGTTTTGTTACTATTAAATATTTTAACGTAAGTTAGTGTATTTTGTGGTTTATTTGTTGTATCATGTTGTAAATACGTATTTACATAATCCTTAGTGACTATCATTTCCACGAGTGGTCATAGAAATGAGAGTCATGGAAATGATTACCAAACCGCTTTATTTTCTCTATAACGAACTCAATGATTATGTTTCAAATTGTATGGTGGTTAAACACAAAAAAAACCCACGTTCGATGTTCTAAGTATTAACTAGGTTGTGTAAGTAATTATTAAGTAAGAAAAATATGCGTTATGGAAATGATTAAAGAAAAAAATATATATAAATCTTACATCCCTTTATTTCCCTTTGACAAAAACCTAGAATGAAGGTATAAACACTTTTGGCGCCAAACTCCTGAGGTCAAGCGCAAACCTGTTTACAACCCCTACTTAAACACTTCTGGGGAAAGGAAGGTACTAGAGAATTTCTACAACCTTTCAATTTGCAAAAGAAGTGCTTTTCGTACGCAACACGGAAATGATAAATAATTTTCGGACAAGTAACATGGTAATTGCAAAATTTTATTAAAACATTAAGTTACAAAGATGTAATTATAGATAAATAAAACAAAACTTTATCTTTAACTATACTTTTTACGGTTCAAAAATTAAAACCCTACTTTGGCCAGTAAAGGAAATGAGATTTTTGATTTTTAAAATGGTCTTTAAAAATCTTTTAATGTCCTTATTCTTATTCCCAAAATTATAATATTATCTACTTTGCAACTATTCCGCTTATGATCTTAATGCTCTACATTATGTGTTACATGTAACTAGACAAAGAAATAGGTATCACCAACAAACGAACACGTTTGTGAACACGTGTTTCACCTCTAAACAAGGCATTTTCAGGACAATAGCTTACGATCGATGCGATGGTTTGATTGGCTTGAATAAATTTAGGATACCTACCCCTATACTAAATTTAATCAAACTAATCATTAACTGGAAATAATAATTTAATCATTAATTAATGTTGTAGAGGATTTTTTTTATTATTTCTAACTGTTCTTTTTATTGGTGTGAAGAATTCTGATTTCATTAATTATGTCATTATGCCTGTATCTAAAATATGTTTTTCAGACAGTGTTTTTTAGGGTTAATAATATTATTTATTAATTGGTGCTATATGCTCCTTGTATACTACGAAAAATTTAAATAGCCCGTTTTATAATTTACGAGATGCATGTCCCAATGTAGGCCAGCTGTTTATACCTAACAGCAAGAGGAGGCAACACCAAATATCGAGCATGACTCCTGCATAATATATGAGTTATCATTTACACTTTAATAAAAAAAAACATTACTGAATAAAATCACGGTTTTTATACAGTAATGATATATTATATTATATATTTTCTTTCAAATTCTTACTACAACTTATCTATCTTAATTTTTTATTTTGTAATATATTTTTTCCAAACTAATTTCAGCTTGTTTCTCCTTTACAGTCCCTTTTTTCAGCGTTCCTATAAATATGTCCATGAGTGTAGTAGAGGCAATGCTGCACACATAAAAAATGTTTGTTTAATTAATTTCAGAATAAACCAGTGTATATTCCGGAAGCTCCGAAAGGAAAAGCGCTTCCTTCAGCCCCAGATTTTGTCAGAAATGTAATGGGGTCAAGCGCTGGTGCAGGATCAGGGGAGTTTCATGTATATAGACATTTGCGCAGAAAAGAATATGCTCGACAAAAGTTTATTCAGGAAAAGACTGATAAGGTAACAACTCATTTATTAAGTTTCTTTTCAAAATAATTTCATGCCAAATGGTTATATTATAGCTAAGCTAACGTTAAACCATAATTCCAATTCCTATATGGTAGTTTGATATGCATCAGATAACACCATTGCTTTTAATTAATTATTACCTTGGTCACAGAAAAAATAATAGTACCAGTACATAATGTTAAGTATACCCATAGTTCATTTTAAAGTCGAAGTTTCTACAATTTTGTTTTAAGCTTAAACACGGTGTATTTATTTCTTCAAGAACTACTCTAACATTTTTATATCATTTAGCCCCAGTTTCTAGAATGTTGAACAAATCATTCTATGATTAAAATCACGTAACAAGGCACACGATTGAGAAAACGATTTAACGTTTCATTCTATGAATCATATCAGTATCAGTAACATATCAGTCTTGTTAACTCCATATGTTTTTTGTTGTCTTCTTAAAGGGTTTCTGAAACGATGTATTTTAAACACCGTTTCTCAACAATCATGTGCCTTGTTACGTGATTTTAATCATAGAATGATTTGATCAACGGAGCAAATAGAGCACCCAATGGAAAAAGTGAGTGTGAAATGGCGTAAACTTTTAAAAGTGGATGGTTTTTCAAAATTTCCAGCTAAACTATATGGAGTCCACAGGTGGAGGAATAAAAATATTCCTCCACCACAGGTGACAGGTGTTTAGTATGTTTCATATTAAAGAGACTTTTTGCTAATTAGAAAGAGACAAAAATGCTCTATAAAGTTTAGAGCTAAGTAGTTGAGCATATTTTAGGCAACACTTGAAATAAATAACCTGTTTATAATTTTTGGCACATGTGTTTCTTAGATTCCTAGAAGTACCAGAGTCCTGACAAATACAGGATCCGGTTCTCCCCCTACCTAGCACCACAACCTAAATGTGCCCCTTTTTGCATTTACGGTTAGAGCTAGAAGTTTTTGAGCAAAAGTGTCTCAGACTCAACTGATCAAATACGTTGAGCCTATATTAATCTTTTCCCATGGCACAATAAAAATAAAGTAAAACCTTCGTAACTGTACGTTACTAATCACCTTGTATATAGAAGCGTAGTTCATTAATTTCTTAAAAATATGACTTATAGTCTCAGTAAAACAAAATTAATGAAAATTTAATCACGACAAAATAAATTAAGGGGAAAAAGGTGCCTCTAGGTGGGACATTGTACTGCTTACTTAATTTTCAGAATTTTGATGGCGATATTTTTAGGGTCCTAAAGAACGTGCCAAAAATTTTACGGGTTTAAGATTGATGATTATAGTTACTTTGTTTTTGCCCAGTGAGATGTTCTATAATTTTTTTTTTTTTTTTTAGGAAAAATTAGACGATGAATATCAAAATAAAATTGAAGAAAATAAAAGGGCAGCTGAAGAAAGAACAGCTAAAAAAAGAGCTAAACGATTAAAGAAAAAGAAAAATGCTAAAATGAAAGGTAAAAAACCTAAAGTAGAAGTAAAAAAGGAATCTGAATCAGAATCTAATTCAGAAAGCAATGAAGATGAAAAGGAAGTAGCTGATGCAACACAAGAAACTAGTTCAAAAACCGAAGAGTGACCTTAATAAATATGTAAAATATATTAAGTTATTAATATTATAAATATTTTTATTTACATATTACTATTATAGTTTGATACTTTTCAACAATTATTCATTATCTTATAACTTATTATACTCCAGTTTAAATACAATATGAAAAATATTTTTGATAAGACCTTTCTTTAATTGGGCGCGCCTGAAAAGGTGCAAAAGTACAATTACCTAATTATTAAAATATAATATGAAATACATTCAAAATAAAGCTGAAGAATTTCTTTGTTTAGTTTAACGCGCTAATCTCAGGAACTACTGGTCCGAATTGAAAAAATATTTTAGTGTTGGGTAGCCCATTTATCGAGGAAGGCTATAGGCATAACATCACGCTACGACCAATAGGAGCAGAGTAGCAATGAAAAATTAGGCAAAACGGGGAAAAAATATTCATATTGGATAGGGCCGCTTTATTTTTGGTAACAGGATTGAATAAAGCGATCTTATTGGTTGTGGCTAACGTTTACGTAAATGATAATAATATTATACCTATTACTGATTATCAATATCTGGTTTGTTGAGGTATATACAGTGGTGGATTTAGCAGCATGCTGAAGCGTTGGGCAGTCCCCTCAAACAGCCGAGTATGTCGGTAGGGGTGGCAAAATTCGAATAGCCTTCTGAGGCTCTACCATGGGTTTGCGCATTGTAGAAACGTAACGTATTTATTTACGTATACGTGAGCAACAACCAATAGGATCGCTTTATTCAATCCTGTTACCAAAAATAAAGCGGCCCTATTGGTTGTTGCTCACGTATACGTAAATAAATACGTTACGTTTCTACAATGCGCAAACCCATGGTAGAGCCTCTGGTGGGAAATTCTTAATTCCGTCACTGGAAATATATCACAAGGTTATTTTTTTTTTGAGAACGGCATGTTACTTTGTATGTACCTGGTGGTGACCTATAAAGTAAATTGATGAATGGGGTCAATGGGTTCTTAAACAATATTGATTGCTCTGATGGCTAAATGATGCGATTATGAAATTGGCAACAAAGTGCATTAAGAGTAAATTTTAATATACTTGCTGCTGTATCGTCAGTTTAAGCACCCATTTCATAATCGCACCCTGAAAAGGAAACTACCACCTCGACAAAAAATCGATGCGCCATTCCACAATGCGCAAACCCATGGTAGAGCCTCAGCACCCCAACCACACTCTTATAGCAGACTCGATGATTGAGAGTTCAAAGCTGAATTGTAAACGTTACACGTGTTGACTAGAATACCAGTGGGCTAAATTAAAATTTTAAAAAATTATGAGCGGAAATCTTGATTGGGGTGAATAATTAAGGGTTGGAGCAATACTGTCTGTCTATTATTTTGCTTATAAATGTATTTTATATTTTAGACATGACATTGAGTCAATTCTTATAATTCCATATAATTTTCAAACGACATTTCCCAATGTTGGAACGTCGGAAGTGGGAATCGAACCCACGACCTCCGGATACAACACCCAAAACGCAACCACTAGTCTATGGAAGCCGTCAATAGTCGACGAAGGTGCGCTAAGAGAAATGTCTAAGTAAAAATAATAATTAAAAATAAATATATTTATATATAAAAAATCAAAACAATAAACTTAACACTAAATTATTGTTGCTATTAAACACCGGTGTAGTAGGTAGGTCTATCTGTTTATCTAAGTGAGGATCCAAGAATATCTTGGTTACCCTCTTACTAACAAAGATTGTGACATGTAATTATGATTATTAAATTAACAATAGAGGACCCACCGCTTAGTTCTAATTGATCACATATCCCAGTAGTCCCACCTCACTAAATCACTATCCAATAGTTGTCTGCGACTTCGAGTGCGTCTGACAATAGGTCTCCATATAATTCGTGGTCCACCATGGAACTTTGTTATTGCTTTAAAATGTGACTCTATTTAATGACTAATCCGACATTTTATATCAGCAGTAAATAGTTCTATCATAGGTTAGAAATATTATTGAACTTTGTGAATTGACCCACCACAAAACATTTTTTAAGTGCCACCAAGTGTACCTATTATATGGTGATATCATTACTAATGGGTCTATTGGGACATGAATTATATTAATTCCATGAACATGGCAATAAAATATAGAATAGATACAGGTACCAAGTGGCCGGCCCGTGATGAATGCGGGGACAACAAACTCTGCTCAAGGTTATTAATTTTACACGCCTGCTAAATATGCAGTTACCAAACTGGCGGTAAGATTCGTGTTCTAAGTCTAAATTAATATGCTCTGCAAAAAGGCTCCGACTGAACATTAACAAAAAATATATCAGGTCCAATATTGGGATCATTAGCCCAGATGAGTTGTTGTGGTTGATGCATTGCTGCGTAATCTTTACACTTTGGACGGCATCTAGTCATCACTATAGCAAAACTGAAAAAAAATAATTATACAAGTATTTATTTAAAAAAAAGTTATGGTTTATTACATGACACTATTTACCTAATGGTAAACCAAATAACAAAACACTATTCATAAGCTTTACAAAATAACACTTCACTTTTTAAAGTATAAAAATAGTTCTTATATGCTTTGAATCTTAGTAATATATTATAGAATTACCTTGCAAGAATTATGACGATACACAAAATATATGCAAGTACAAGTAGAATATGTTGTAGTAATTCATCCATTATTTGGGTAGTTAAACTTTTAATAAAATAAAATGTTTAAACTTTTGTAAATAATTATAAATATTTTAATATGAAATGTAAGTATATATAATGGGTAGGTACAACTTGTTGTAATTCAAACTGGTTTCCAAAAAATATTGAAGGTAGGTAGAATTTAATATCATTAAAAAAAAACATTAATTTAATCATTACATAAATGTATGCATCCGACAAAATTAAATGAAGATTTCTTCCCCAGAAAATATGCAGAAACTACGTTAGTTTTTTAAAATCTTACCTAGACCTAATAAGTAATATTTTTTATTCAGCTATAATTATTTTTAATTTAACGTATACCGGTTAGAAGCTACTTTTTCTGTGTGTATGCACATGGTATATCTATATACATACACACAGAAAGTATATCTAAGTAAGATGTTTATACACCTACAATTTATTTTAATTGTAAGTGAGTCGAGTCGAGAGTTACTTATAAATATGTGTAAGACCCATCAAACACGACACGAAGCAGTGAAATAAACAAAACCTATGGGGGTCATACACATTGATTTGATTAAGCAGAAGTATACATGGTGACTTTGGAGGGTTGTACTTTGAGCTAATATGAGGTTCTAGTGATCAAATTGAGTAACTTTTCCCATACTTCACAAAGTATGCTACAGTACTTCCGTTCATAATTTCATGATATACAGGGTGAATTTGAATGGGTGTACTTTGGGCTAATATGATGTTCTACTGATCAATACGAACAACTTTTCCCATGGAACCATGTGTCGCTAATGAAAAAAAAATATGGCTTCCCCATACAAATTGGTAGTTTTAACTTTACTAGTTTGTATGAAGAAGGCAATTTTTTTTTCATTTGCGACACATGGTTCCATGGGAAAATTGTTCGTATTGATCAGTAGAACATCATATTAGCCCAAAGTACACCCATTCAAATTCACCATGTATGTTAAAATAAAAATAAGTCTGATAGGCTATTGAACAATAATGTAACAATAATTCGTCTTGGTCAGTCTGTGTGAGGCCTTAAGGCCAGTGAAAGTTTCTCTAAAAATGTTTTATTAACGCTCTATTACGCCTTTAGGACACTGACGCATCCGTATGCAGACAATCTCTGCGAAACTATTCGGTAGCGAAATATTTGTGAAACGTTAGTACACTGCAGCTTTTTTTTGCAAAGAAATGTCATTATAGCTTTGGTGGACTTTGAGTTTAGATGTAATTTCAGGATGTCCTCCCAGTCAACGCTTTCCAATTCTGAAAAGGAAGAGTTATTGTTGCTGGTGTGGGTATTAAAGAGAAAGCGAAGAATCGGTTTGCATCAAATAAACCAAACTTCTTGATTTTTTTCCATGCCACCTCTTTTTTATATTAAATACTATTTTGTAATCTACGTGTCCAACTGCATATATTTCGGGATAGTTTCGAATTAACTTAAACAATATTTTCGGCCATTTTGCGAAAATATGTCCGTCCCACCACATAACAATAATTGTTATTATTGTTATTCTGTGGTCCGTCCCGACAGAACGCGTATTGACTGCGATGCGAAACGCTACTAGCGAAATGCCTGTGTCTATATGTAACGATCATTTTGCAGTTACCTGCGGAACAGTAGCGACAAGGACGTAACTAATTAATCTCGCTATATAATAGAATGAGACATAGCATATGAGAAATATGCATACCTACCTACAACTTAGTTTTTCTTTGTTTCGCTGCCGCATACGAACACGTCGGTGTACTAAAGGCGTTAATGTTCTAAAATACTACAATTTAGAGCAGGAGAGAGGCATGTGAAAAATTGTCATTGTTCTTTAAAATTATCATGGTAAATTCAGGCCATTGAAAAAGAAAAGGTCAGTGCCATCTTGTGTCTTATAATAAAATTCCAATATGTATCTAGTGGATAGCAACAAATCAGTTTATCCTAGGATCCCATGGGATATTGAGTTTGATTTAAGTGGCCTAAGGGCCGTCGTGAATTTACATTAAGGTTGGGAGGCGCCCTAAGGCCTAAAATGGCCTTTCGAAACATGACACCAGAAGATGGCTGCCCGCGATACAACCATGAAGGTATATAATAGGGAACCACCCAAAAGCCTTAAATCGCTTTTCCAAAAATGAGAACAGAAGACTGCGGCCCACCCCCGAAACAAAAAGTGAGAAGGAAAAATATTATTAACAATCATGGTAGCAGCGAAGATGCTTGACATTTTGTTGAATAGCTTATAGCTATAGACAGGGGTGATTCACTCCGCGCTTTAGGCATAACGCTACAATTAACCGGCATTACATATAGAATAATATTAGTTTAGAGGCGCTGCTGCCTTGCTATTCTAAGCAAGTTAAAATATTTATCGCTTTCATGGTGTAGTGGTTGCGCTTTAGGCGTGTATGCGAAGGTCGTGGAATTGATTCCAACTTATGACAAATATATATATATATACCTATATATATATATTTTAGTTTGCTATGGTCTGGGGTGTAGGAAATGTATCGTAATTTCTGATATGTATATGATGCAATTCTGACTTAATGCAAACCTGGGGACATTAAAAATTGACAGACAACTATGTTAACTTGGTTAAAGTTTAGCTTAGCGTTGTGCGGCGTAATAGGCCTACAGTAGGCCATTAAGCTAAACTTTAACCAAAATGAATTCGACCCCTCTGGGGCCGAGGGTCGGCGTGGGAAACCCCTGTTGCCGAGGCATGGACTCGGCGGGCGATAACCAACAAAATGACGTAGTAGTGTCTGTTAATTGTCAATGTCACCAGGTTTGCATTATGACAGAATTGCGACATATCGATTAAAGTAAAGCTTAGCCCGCAGGCAATATGTAAGAAATTTCTTACGTATCATTATTTTAAATACTGGAAAATACCGATGTCAACTCAACGAAAACAGTGAAGTGAACCAAATAAATCGTTAACTACACTGACCGATTCTCAGCCTAAATAAATTATTAAATATGAGTTTTTGATAGTAAATTTATAGACAAATTGTTTTTTTTGCTATATACACTGAAAAATTCAGGGCTTAATTCACAAACAAGCATAATCCAATTAGATTAATCCTTTTACGTTAATATAATAGCTTTTACGAAATGCGCCCAATTTTGGCAAATTTTGTTTCTTAGTAATAATAAATGTTAAAAAATAGTATGTAATGGGATCAAATAAATGACCAGCCCCTCTAGCCAAGAGCATGAGCGCTAAAAGCGCGCACGAAAGTTTTGTTTGAAGATGACATTTGATGATGACGTCACTTTCGTTTTTATCGTTGCAGAAATAACCAAAACGAGACAACAATATAGATACACCAATAGGATAATAAATTTGTTATCTCCCTCTCTTTCACGCTTCGGAGACGTTCGAGCGTAAAAAGCGACTTCTCTTGGCTAGGGGGGCTGGGGCCCTACCGGGAAGCCAGATCGACAAATCGAATAGATAAAAACGTATAGCAAAAATTGTCTATGAGTAGCACTCGATCGACGAAAAGCGTCAAATCACATATATTTGGTGGTCGGTTTCGATCAATCGATATGTCAATTGGTATTTCTCGTAGGGCTCCTGAAAAACATGACCGTATGTAAACAAATTGTCTTCTCCCAATGTGCAGTTAAAGAGAAGAACTAAAAACAAAAACCAATGTAATTGATAATTAACTAAACCTATATGAACCATCACGGGTGCTTTACGGCGCCCGAGACCGCCTAGATAGTCTCAGGGTACCCGGCGCGACGCACTATGGGAACTTTGACTCGTTTTCATCTTATAAATCTGTAACTTCGGTGTTAATGATGATATCCAGCTGATTATTTTTCCTAGTAATCTTAGATATATGTACTTTAAAACAACGTATATTTAGTAAGTAAAAGTTTATTTCTAAACGTCATAAAAAATATAGGAAAAAAAAATGAACTTCTAGATTAACATCTTAATTCTAGCAGTTTTATATATAACAATATGATTAAATAACTACATAAAATATTAATAAAACTTAAAGTTATAGCTTATAAGTCATTCAAGAGCTCCTTTGCTTCATCAAGAAGTTCGAAATATTTTTTATTGGAAGGTTTTCTCAAGCTTGTAATGTATGGATCAGAGGTATATAAAAGTGTGTGTAACACGTCTTCATTGGTGGCTATCCTCGAACATTTTCTTGCATGATGAAGCCTGAACTGTTTGTAGTCTTTATTTCGTGCCTCTTGAGCATCTTCCGAGAGTTGCCCAAGAGGCAAGACAGAGAAATGACGTATAACACTTTCACCATGAATCAACACCTTGTGCACGGAAGATGGCATGTAATACCACTTATATTTATTAACATACAGCTGAGCTGTATCGAGTGCATATTGACCAAACTTCGTAGCATCAATAGCTCTACCGCTTGACATGACCTGAAGTATAACATAAAATCGTTTAATTAATTCCTCATCTATACCAGTGATTTCGGATGTACAATGGTAGTTTCGGAAGAATCTTCGGGCTGTGTTGCCGTCATTAGTGTTGCCACTCACTTGCTTTGGTTTGTCAATATTTAAACCAAGTTCTTCTCGGAACCTTCTTTGTACATGAGCTTTCTTTTGTTTTTTAAAATCTTTATTTTCTGTTGTTGTGGCTGACCATTTTTCAAAACCTAGATTGTAAGATAAATGTAGAATAAGTTCTATAAATCTGATCCAACAATGCAAAGTTGAAAGCCCATATTGATAGGAAGCTTCATCCACAGGTTTATTTTGCACTTTTTCTAAATTGTTCATCTCTGTAGGTCTTACATTGCAAATGGTACATACAGCACTTGATGAAGTTTCAGACAAAACTTGAGCCACTTTGCCGTCAATCATAGTTAAAAATAACGTGTGTTTTATTTCAATACCTTCGCCACTATGATTGATCAGGGAATGAGCAAGAGCTGAAATTTGAGCATTAATTTCGTCGACTACCTGTGTTGTTTTCTCAGGTGTTTCTTTTGAAAATTCGATCAAAATAGGTCGGCAAAATCTTACTGATGATGGAGCAGGATTATTCCACAACACCTCATTAGTATCGACATTTATAAGTCTCAGTGGCACTAATGATGATATAAATAAATTTGAGTCGGAAATTATATCGCTCTCTTCTGGTAGGATTTGCTTGTATTCACTTTGTCGACTTGATCCATCACATCCCCATTTGGAATATAACTTTAAGTGGGTTGAACCAACTTTATATACATCATTAATCTTTAGAAGCCTGGCTAAAGTGTGATCCAAAAGATCTTGCAGTTTGATTTTTGCTTTAATGTTATTAATTTCAATGCTAGATTCTGGCGGATAGCACATATATTTAGCTTCACGAATTGACTTATACGAAGGGAACAATAAGCAATTCTTTGCTATCATACAATTCCTCATAGTTTCATACTGTGCCTTGTTAAGATTTAATTCAACGAAAATGCTAAGAGCTTCGTCCTTTGAATAGGCTGTTATGTGTGCCGGTTCACTAAGCAGATTACTGCGTATTTCACTTTTTTTTCTGCCGGTAGTGCTCTTAAGACTTCAACGATGAATGCTTCTTCAATTTCGCCATGAGACCTTAAGCCCTGTACGTAAGAGTTCAATATGAATTCAAGTCCACATGCTTCAAGTAACTCCTTGTTTTTACGTTTCTTTGTACTCTCTGAACTATCTTCGTACGTTTTAGAAGGTCTCCCTCCTTTTCCTGTCGACGTAGAAGGTTCCGGTTCGCATGTAGTAGTTTCTAGCTTCACCGTAAATACGCCATCCAACCAATTGCTGTTTTGTCCTAAAAACTGATCTTTCTTCCGACCCGCTTTACTATAACGTAGACGAAACTGAGTTATGAAGGATTTTTGAATGTTAGCTATTATTGTTGCTATGTTTGCGTCAGAAGATTCCGAAAAATTGTTCCGTATATAATTTGAGATATAAACGACATAATTTGAATCACTTTCGATCAAAATAAGACTTAAGTCGCGTCTGGTACACGAGAATTCACTCATTATGTAGCGTAAGTAATAAATAAACTCTTACTAATGAAAAAAATAATGAAGAACTGTAATAATTTACGAGCAAGTGGACTATTTTATAGTGAATAATAACCGAAGACGTGTGCAAAATTATTTGATAAAAATAAATTATCACAATGTGGTTTTAAATGGTTCTTCATGGGAATGAGAGCTAAAAATTTACTGTGGGAAATATTTGGTAAAAATACCGCCAAATATATCTGTTTGTTTTTATCTGCGTGTTTTCTAGGTATAATATGTATATTTTTACAAAAAAATATTAAAATATGTTCGGAAGTACCTATAAATCTAGTAAAATTCTTACTCTTATATTTTATTACATTTGACTGTTACGCACTGAAACCGCAAAAAAAAACTTTTTACCGTTAAATAAGATTATATTTCCTATCAAACAAAATAAAAAATAGAACTTCGGGAAGCTTCGGTAAATGTCAAATCTCCAAATGAATTTTTGAAAAAGGAAGATAAGTACATGTGAAATAATTTTCTTTTTGTCTAAGTGATATTGTACTAAAATACATTTAATTAATAGCAAAGAACACATCTCAAGCTTTCTAAAATGGTATCACACATACGTTCTTTCTATTGTTTTGATACTACAAAATAATACAAAACAATTGAAAGTTACATGGTTATTCTTATATTTTTTTCATTCCTTGACTTTAGCCGCATTTTGTTACAACATGCAAATGGTCAGAAATTATAATCATATTAAAAATAAAAGAGTGACTCTTTAGCTACAATTTGAGGTATAACACATGCACCTCCGCACACTTTTGGAAAAACCACTTATGAGATGGCTCTCTTAGGCGGGTCCCCATAGTGCGTCGGCGGGGTTTTTGTATCACCTCGTCGTAACTATAATATTAATTATATAGCGGACGCTGATGTTGGTGGGCTGCCTTTGAGAGGGACAGAATGCTCGTCGTATCGCTCTTTATAGGGAAAGTTATGACACTTGTCCCCTAATTAATGTTTATTAAATATTTATTTCTATTTAAAAACGAGCTTTCAAGTTTTATTGATTGATTTATGATGATGATATATTAGGATGATATATTAGATAAATATTATTAAGTAAACACCGCGCCAAAACATTTAATACGCGAGTTGCCATACCAGGGACCTAAGCCCGAGCTGGCCATCGTCTTTAACGACAAGACGTTGAGTAAACAATAAATATGGAAATATAAATATGTTTTGTTCTTGTTATATATAGAGTTGAAATTCCAATTCTCTAAACATGTTCAAACTTGCGAATTCGTGTATTTCAAGATGGTCGAATTTTTACAGCCAACCAAATACAAACTATGTTACCATTGGAATAGAACTGATATTTAAGTTTTACGTAACGTTTTGTTGTCATAGACGATAACAAGTTGATATGGATTACGAGATTTTATGGTTTTCGGCGACAAGGTGTTAAGTAAAAATCAAATATGAAAATATCAGTTCTATTTCGATAGCGGAATAAAAAAAATATCAGTTCTATTCCAATAGCGGAATTGCCAATCAAATATACAGTTTATATTTGATTGACAAGCATGTTCAAACAAGGCGAAGAATTCGTGCATTCAAGGTGTTGGCATTTTTAAGCCTAATATAAACTATATGGCCATCGGAATAGAACTGATATTTACATATTTGAATTTTACTCAACGTCTGTCGCCTCAAACAATCAAAGCTTGTAATACTAGGGCCTGACCAGAGAACACAATAGAATCACCGTATCGATCGATGAAAATTTATAGGAATTTTACTCTATGGGTCGTGATCGACGAGAAACGTCAAATCCTATAGATTTTGCTTTCGATGGGTATTTCGATTCGATTATCGATTGGGTCTTTGGTAAGGCCCCTGGTACCGCGTTTGGCTAAAAAAATGTCGCCATCTTGAAATACATGCTTTGTTTTGCTTGCCGTCCTCTGTACAATAAATAGTAAAATAATAAAATCACAGCGAATTAAAATTATTTATTTATAAAAAGTTAAGTATATCGACGTTTTATAATACATAATATTTTAGATGATACTTCTTTCATAAAAAAATATTAAACATTTTTTTATAGTTATTTAAGATTTTTTTCTGAAAAAGGTATGTTTATATGTGGTTACCTTGAAAAGTTGTACTTTGCGCTAATATGAGGCTCTGCCGATCAAATCAAATAACTTTCCATGGAACTGGCTCCATACAAACTAGTAAATAATATTAAAATAACCAATTTGTATGGATTTGGCAAAAAAAATTTTTTTGCAATACATAGGAAAAGCTTATAGATTTTATCACTAGAGCCTCATATTAGCCCAAAGTAAAAGCTTTCAAGGTCACCATGTAGAATAAATTAGTGATACAATGCCTCTTATTCATAAAAAAACTTTATTTAGTGGTTTAGTTAAGATATGGTTTTATAAATGTCTTTACTGTGAAAGATAATTTCTTTGCTAAGAAAGAGAAGAAACACCATTCTAACTAAAACGCTCAATACACTTTTTTATAAATAAGATAGATTGTACACACCATAAGTTGACCGGAAAGTCCGAGAGGCACACACCTATACAAAGGAAAGAGAAAGATGCTCGTATTTATTTATATTATTGCCTAGGTACATAATTTTACCTTGGCGAGCATAATACCTTAGTTAGACAATTTATTACCAGTTAACCTTTAAAAAACAAAACAATTGTTCTTATCCTTTGGCGTCTCTAGCGCCTCATGGTGTGTGCCCACTATAATGGTCATCTAAGAGTTTTTTTTTTGTGAAATATGTATGTGTATAGAATAATAGATTAGTGCACGGCTGCCATGACGCTGTCCTCGTTCTTGCGCAGTATGACAAAGCCCTCCATGACGGGCGAGAGCGGCAGATACTCGTCGGTGGCGAGTTCTGCGCGCTCGCCGGCAGAGAGCAGCACCGGCGTGCTGTGCGTGTGCGATCCCGCGATCGTCTTGGGGGTACCTGCCTTGCCGATCACGTCCACTGCCTGGGGGACAAACAATAAAGACATAATGGACCATTTACACGAGGCCACTAGCAAAGATAATATACTAAGCCAATCCAATATTGGCTTCGTCTAAATAGAGACAATCCACTGGATTAACATCAGCCAATCCATTGAAATAGAACGATTAAAAAAATCGGAGCCTCTCCCACCACTCGCACGGTGAATTAATTTCGTGTGAACGCGCGTTCATAGTCAGTAAGTAGGCCAAGTCACCGTTTCCGGCCATAACCGTGTCGTACTTTTCCAGTTTAGATAACTTAGAATTTAACTATGGGTTTAACAAAATGGACTTATAATATCTAAAGAATTGATATTTTACCTACGCGACAGAGATGCTAGAGATACTGCTTTGAGAAATCTAATTGCCGGTATGAAGCTTTCCAAAGATGTGAAAAGATATTTAAATATTTACCTTACTTTACTTTACTTACCTTATAAGTAGGTCTCAAATATTTAAATTCTTCTTAAAAAGGGGAAAAGAAGTAGGTACTGTAACCTTCTCTATTGTAGAGTAAGGCTACTACTGGCCATAAATATTGTTAGTTTTCTTATTTAAGTATTTATGACATTTGTGACGGGAATAGAACAAATCGAAGGAACAAAAGAGTCGAAAGGGAGATCAATAGAGGGACACACGATGGAAGTGTGATTGATTAATTTAATAGAAAACGAAAAAAAGCCGCGATTAGTATTCACAGTTTAAGTTTATATAGCTTCGCAGGGATATTATATTCTATAGGGAAATAAAAGGAATATAAAAATAAACATATAAAAGGAATAAAGTTGTTTTTAAAGAAGTATCTGGAGGAGTTACCTGAGGAAATCGGGTACGGTGACCGAAAAGTGAAGTAAATCATATCTTCGGTCACAGTACTTAGTCCTAATAGCAATTTAACGCCTATCCATATCTCTCTACAACGTGTTAATTTGATAGTGTACACTACAAACTGACACATATAAAGTCCTATGTGTAAATGACATGGCATTTTTGTTGGAATGGCATATTTAATTGGCTGTGGCGGTGTTTATGGTCCATAATTACTAACCGTCACTACTGGGTTGCGTTTCGAAACGCGGAAATTATTACCCGGGTGATCATCGCATCACTAAAAGCGTTCCAAAATTAGCTGAGTGCGACCAAAGGTAATCGAGAGATTATTTTGACAATAATTAACGGTGTTTTCAAATGAGTAAAGATTTCACTGACGAGTCGATACGGTTGTTATATTGTTTTCACTTCTCATGCTCTGAAAGTGTTTATTTGTGCAAGATATAGGCTGCCCAAAATTGAATTTTGTGCACAAGTGCATTAACGTATCTTTTAAGACAAAGAAAATGAGCCACACAGCCAAACACAATAAGAAGTTCATATATATAATTTGTTATTTTATAATATTTACTTAAATGTATGCCTTGTGTTTTTTAAGACATATATACCGGTAATATGCCGGGAAAAACAATTTCCTTCAGTATTTAAAACTGTACTTTGAATTTTAATAACATAAAAAAATGTTATATTATACTACAGCGGGATGATTACGCGCACAAAGCTAAGCTTAATTTTAATCGATATGATGCAATTCTGACGTAATACAAACCTGGGGACATTTAAAATTGACATACAACTACGTCATTTTGGTTAAAGTTTAGCTTAGCGTTGTGCGGCGTAATAGGCCTACTGTTTTATTACCTCGCAATCGAAGTGAAAAACAGAGTTTATAACTCGTCCACAAAACCATTTTGTCCTCGACATTACTATCAGCCCTCGCCTTCGGCTCGGGCCGTAATGCAAGTTCGTCCTTGTTGCCACCCATTACGTCCACACACATCACTATTGTTAAACAATAATTTATTGATCGACCCCATTTATGGACTTTGTACTATATGGTGAAGAGAGGTGGGAAAAAAGGTAGTGGCTTCGTTCTTCGGAATGACAGGGCGACAATGGGCTTTCGACTAAAATAAAAATATGGTAATTTTATTTTTTATTTCGAAAATATAGTCTACAATAAGAAAGTAATTTGGTTTATTTTTAAAATAATTAACTAGTTTTTGAGAAATTAATATTTGAAATCTAAAATCTGCTATGAATCTGCGTGACGTCACAAGCACGCTATCACAAATTAAATAGAGTACTACGTACACGCTGTCATAGACCAAAAGATGAGGATATGCGCCTTTATGCGTAATATAATATTTTTTTAAGTTTCTTACAGCATGGTAATAATAAAAAAGTATTATTAATTTTTTTTATTGATATTCTTATAGGTAATAACTATAATAAAGGTTCACAAGGAAGATAAGTTTCTAGAAACATGTATAGCGCTTAATAAACTGTAGAGTATTATTGGACCCAAATTTTCATTTCCCTTCGCGGTAACCTATAGAAACGCTTGCTTGTGACATTGACATATGAACTTCCAATCATTTTTTTTTTTAAATCAGCCTGTTTTCTTTGCTAGAGTGACAATGACGTATCACAAACATAATAGATTAAAATGTTCAAACATGAATATATTGAAAACCAGTTTTTTCTTAATTAATAAAAACGAAATCAGTTTCTTATTTTAGCCTATATTTTCGAAATCAAAAATAAAAAATACTTATCGTTTATTTTTCTCGGAAGCCCATTGTTTTAGAGGATCAAAAAACAGATACTGCAGAGTGGTACAAAAAAAGCCAAGATCTTGAACTAGTAACAATGACAGACCTGTCCCACGCGCACGCTCACGTTGAGGGGCTGGAGGTTCTCGTCCAGGGTCACCAGCCAGCGCGGCTGCATGGCCGTGGCCAGCACGTACAGCAGGTAGTGGGATTTGCCCAGGATTACTGAAAAAAATATTAACACATTAAACATAAAGTACAATATTCTGGGGCTCTACCCTTCGGTCAAAATATTATATATATTGATAAACCCAACAAACAATAAATGTATGAAAATTCGCGTTTCCCCTGAACTAAAATACCTATACATTTTGGACGATCGAGGCGTCGTTTAGTATTTCGATCGCATCTCAGATTGACTGACTTACATACTTCCTATTAGGGGGTGATTTTTTACTGAATATATTGCTATTTATTTCTCATAAAACTAAACAAAGAAAATATAAGTAACAAAATTTTATATGAGACTGGGGCCAGAACTAGGTAAAAATATATTGGATCTCCAGGATCCCAGCTAATTAAATGTTATAAACAAAGCAGTGCGCTTTTCATCTTTCAATACGTCTTGCGTCTGTTGTATGAAATAAAAAATTTCACATTGTCGTCCACACCTAATATGCGACATTATCAGTGTCTAATAAATAACAATAATAAATATGTATTTATTATTTGGGTTTCACGATTCATTTTATTTGAATAATATTTGTTATTGTTGTTACACAATAACAAATAATAATGAAACCCAATTTGGGTAAAGAAAATAATAGTCGATAAGTTGGGTAAATTTTACTCTTACTTTTTCCTTCTTCCACTTGACATTGGCTGAAATACCGTATATTAGCATTGGTCATGTTGCAATTCCTTATTTCCTATTTTACTATGTTTAAGCTGCGAACCACTGACGTGGGCAAAATTACGCGCCATGTGCAGAAGCCATACTTATAAATACTTAAGGAAAAATGATATAATTTTATCTTCCGCCATCTTGTAACAGATGTTTTACCGACAGGCGACGGCGGATACGATGTTGTTCAATAAGTTTTATGGTATGCTAAGTGAATGGAAAATTATTTATGCCCTGTTTAAATAATTTTCCATCAGCAGCCATACGCAATTACATACACATTCTTACTTTCATGAATATTTTTCCATCTCCCGCCTACCCTCAGCTTCCTATTGCACATAACCTCGGACCGACGTTTCCAACTTGTTATGCTAAAAACACGCGTAAAAAAAATACCTTCTCGTTCAAATATTTACTGACTACACCGCGGCCGCTAAGAAAGTGTTAAAATATCAAAATAATTGTGGATTTATAAAAAATCAGCGACCTCTAGAAAAAACAGGTATTGTGCCTCTCTTATTCTTTCCTAACATTAAGTAGCGGTTGCTATTTCAACAACTGGACAGAGCTACGCTTTAAGGACACTGCATTCGTAAATGCGAACTCCGCGTTCTCCATACAAAATTAGCTTTCGCACATCCAATAATACTCGATTACTGTTTGTCGCAGAATTAAAATAATATTTTTATCGGTCATTGTATTTATTAATCTCAATGTTTTTTATTTTTTTCGAAATCAGAAAAAATCTTTTTTAATAATATTTAGACCATTTTTTTCAAATCCATTAAAGTTTTGGGGTAGAAAAGAGTTTTAGTCCGAAAGTCGTTTTGCTGCCTAAATTGTAGGTATAACCTCATATGTGCTCTTTCTCAGAAGAAAAAATAATGGTAGTGTTACCAACTCACCGTCATGCGCGGGGAGGGGTAATACTTTGCAGTTGAATCAGTATGAGCATAAAAGATCCTCATGAGACACTCCTCTTAAATAAAATTGAAAGTATAATGGTGTATACTAACTGTTCTTGCAGTCCAAGAAGGCGGTCATGACGACCAGGAGTCCGGCCAGCGCTGGCGGGTGCAACAGCCTCCGGTCCGCGTGTGTGGCCGACAGCGCCAGCGTGCCCTTGCCGGCGTGGCACAGGCCTTGCGCCAGCCGCACCATGAACAGATGCACGGGCGACTTGCCGTGGTACAGAGCCAGGGCGCGCAACATAGTCGCTAGTCTGCAAATGTAAATAACATATAATATGTGTATTTCTAGAATTCCTAAAAAATAAAACAGAATTTGCGTGTATGTCTTATATAATTTATACTAATTCATTCTGAAACAGTACAAATCAATTTATCTTATTCATAATCAACTAAGGAGGTCTACCATCGGAGGACGTTATCGTATGAAATATATCGACGTGTATACAGGGGTGAACATTAAGATGGCAGCTAACAGAATTGTTTTTTATTTATTGAAGCACGGCTTGTGACTTTGTATCTCCTTAATCGTATATGTTGACCTACAAAGTTGGAATTGGATCGTTAAAGGCATTGATCGCTCCCATTATGCCGGCTCAATGATGCGGGTACGAAATGAGTGACTAATCTAGGCAGATTCATTATCAAGGCATCATTATCAAGGCTAGGTAGCCTTGCTGTTTTATTGTCAGTTTAAATGCCCATTTCGTAACCGTATGATGTAACGTGGAAAGAGACATGCGTTTCTTGAGGGAAAGCGGAGTGAAAAATGCGACTTAGAAAGGGAGGTAACACTTTTGAATAGTTGTAGTGTATAAAATTTTTTTTTCAAGTTGACCGGACAGCTGTAGGTTGGAGATGTATATTGTACCTTGCGTTGTTGGTACCGGCGCCGACCAGTCCCATGGCGAAGATGGCGTTGTAGGCGACGTCGTTGTCGGCGTCGTGCGAGTACTTGTTGAGCACGTCGATGACGGACAGCTGCGGGTTGGAGATGGAGCACAGCGCGATTGCCAGCGGCACGGCGCGGCGCACGGCCGGCTCTCCGTACCGACCCTGCGACAGAAACCATCGATTAGATTCTATATTAAACGATGGTAGGTATATTGCACAAATGTGGTATGTACATTTTTAATGAAAATGAGTTAATTTTTTTAATATTTTTTTTATGAGAGCTCGGCATGTGACCTCACCTCTACCTGATCGAAAGCAGTATGAAGGTCCAAGAACAAATGCAACCAACAATTACGATCTATGTAACTATGGCAGGACCAATTGATGTGGTATAAAGTAATATAAACTTCATAATTATAAACTGGGTTAATTTGTTCTAAAGGTAATATTTATGTACACATACCACAGACTAATTATGGAACATTTTGTGTGTTGAAATGTGCAACATGAAACACACAGTGGAAAGCCTATGCTAAAATTAATATCTCACAAGTTGTCCAAAGATCCTAGTGCACATTTCAGCCCCGGTGTCCTCGGCTAGTGCTATGACAGCCACTCCCAGTGTGGCCACAGCCTGTACAGATGATAGCTCCTTGTTTGCATCCTTTTCTTTTTCCTTCTCTTTATTTTTGCTGTCCTTACTAGATTTGCCTGGGAAATTAATTAAATTTTATTATTTTAACCCAGTTTCTAAAATGTTGACATATGATTGATGGAAAAATTACTTGAGTAACATGGGGTTAGCTAATTTTTGATATTCTAGAAAACAATATAGAAAGTTTTACATATATATTTTTTTTTTGCAATAAAATAAAAATGGCGATAATTTGAAGAAGTGTACAATAACTAATTTAATCAACATTAAACATCTCATTTAGAGATTTAATTAAATCATCTGTGTGGAAATAGGAGGAGGAAACTGGAGGTTGTGGGTTCAATTCCCACACATGGCAAAAAAATATTACTATGTGTCTGTACAGTTTGTCATGATCTGGGTGTTCATAAAATATAATATGTACAATATTGTTGTTAAAGGTACACATAGTACAAGCCTAGAGCTTAGTTTGTGACCAGGGCAATATGTGTGTCCTACATAAAAAACAACAACCAACTTTTATTCTTATCATCTTTAGAGCTGCCTGCAGACGAAGATGATGATGAAGAAGATGAGGATTCCTTGCTGTCTTTCTTATCTTGTTTCTTAAACGCAGTGTCTTCTGTTGATTGTTGTTCAGTCTAAAAATATATAATGTTAGCTGATTAGTTGGCACCTTTTAGAAGAACACTGTAATTAAATTACAGTTGAGACTTTAAGGGCTGATTTTTCAATCTTCAGATGAAGTTATTCAAGAGTTAACTTGTATGAAGAACTCACAAAATTAATTCTCCATGCAAGTTATCTGTTGAATAACTTTATCTGGATATTCAAAAATCAGCCCTAAATCAAATAAGGTACCCATGACACATAGACAAAATATTCTGCGATCCGAATCACGCCATTATCACTTTTAGTGTTGTCGGAATGTGTTTGTCTCATTCGTTTTCATGAGACAGTGATGAAAGCGATTTTTATTTAGGCAGGCAGTTAAAACAACTGATAGAAGCTTGTATCTTGTTATTCTTAGGTGTTAAGTATTTCTTAGCTGGTGTGGTTTAAAGTTGTCCAATCTATTTTTGAGGTAATTCGAACCGCGGCTATATTCTATGGAACCTTACACCAGCAAGTTATTATATTATATATACCTCAGTGTCATAGTGCTTGGAGCAGATATGCAGCATCTGTTGCACGACCAGCACGTCGCCCGTGCCGGCGTACGCGCACATAGACAGCGTGGTCTGGCAGAGAGACTGTTGCGGCTCGGGCAGCACCTCTAGCGCCGCCATTGTCGCTTCTGTGCGTTCCTTGCAACCTTATTCCAACAGAAAAGGTCATTAATATGCTAAAATTAGGCCCAGTGTATATTTTTTTTAATCATTACACTGCGCCCATTCAGCAATCTCTGCATAGCATGTAATAATGATATATTGATCGTTTAACGCGGTAGTAAATGTTAAAAAAACATCCCACTACAGAAAATACAATCAAGAGAAAAAATAAATGAGTACTAAACATTGCCAGGTAAAAGGGCATTATTTTTTAAGACTAGGGCAGGTAAGACTATTGTTTATTATCTATTAATTACAAATAAGCCGAGTGCGACCGAAGGTAATCGAGAGAATACTTTGACAAGTGTAATAATTAACGGTGATTTCAAACGAGTAAAGATTTAGTGATAACAAAAATGGCGGAAAAAAACCCCTTTCTTTGGAAATGTAATTTTGACATATTTTAAACATTTTATGGTAAGTTATATTGTTCCACATTACACTGCTGTTATTTTATGTAATTATTTTGTTTATTTTTTAATTTTAGTTGTTTTGCTGTTCCAAAACACATTTCTATATCATTCCTACATATACTTGTCTCTTTTTATTCCCGAGACATTGCTTAGAACTTATTCTTATTAGAGTTTGTTGTGGACACATAGATACAAGCTAATAGTAAAAATACCTAAGAAACATAATCCAAGTCCGAGATGCAAGAACCGAGCATATGTGGAGGAATGGAGATCTTTGTTGTCATCGATGAGACGCTGAATGATAGCACACGTTACCTGGAGACACAACATATATTTTATTAGATTTTAAAGATGGATATAATGTTTATAGATTGTATATCAACTGCGTATCAAGGCAATTTTTTGTTATGCAGGTAATATCTTATTCATGTTAATGATACTTTTTGACAATTATTTTAAAACAAATAATTAAAATTTAGCTTCTATCATTTTATTATATGGAATAAAAGTTTATTTTTTAAACAAACTAAAATTTAAATATAATTATTTAATGATATACCTATGTTTTATATTAAACAAACTATTAGTAATTGCAAATTTAATAGTAGTAATTAGTAATTTTAAATTTAAACTTGAATAACATTATATTTCAGAAGGCCCCTATTCACGGACACTCTATTTGGATTTGTTCCACTCCAAATAAAGCAATTGTCTTGAATGTCAAAAACCGCGTGAATTGTGTGGCCGCGCTCTTGCTAATTTGGGGGTTTGGAGTGAAGCGAATATAAGATTATAAATGGAGTGACCCACCTTTAGAATAAAAGTTACAATTTATTAAAATCCAATTTTAAGATAGATATTAACAAACGTCCTTCAATAAATAACATCGAAAAGCCATCTATAACACGGTGCGGCAATTGCAAAAATTTTATGTTAACAATTCCAGTTTGGTTTGGTAAAAAAATGCATAAAGTTAAATTTTTAAGCCTTAGATCTGTCAATAAGTAACATCGAAAAACCATATTTTAACACGGTTAATTCGTAAAGAAACGCATGAAGTTTAATTTTTAAGTCTTAGATTTTGAATTTGTGGCCGCATTCAGCATATCGTGGTAGCATAGAACACAAGTCCAGAGTACTCACGTCGGCGTTACAGGAGCCCACCGCGATCATGCCACAGGCGATGGCGGCCAGCGCGCACACCTCGGGCGCGGCGCTCGTGTCGCCCAGCACGGGGAGCAGGTGTGACAGCACGTCCTCGCGCTGGGTACCCGCGTATGCGATACCCAAACCTGGTGGACACATTATACTCTATAACGGCCATTCTCAATTATCTTTTCTTTCCACTGCATAAGGATGAGTTTAAAAACTGTTTCTAGTTAGTTCTTTCGTAAGATTTATTTATTTAAACACTTTATTGCACAGTAAACAAAAATTATGTACAAAGGCGAACTTGATGTCTTAGGCATTAACTACCAGCTAACCTTTAAAATAACCTTTAAAGATCAGCTAATCTTATCAAAAATTCCAGATAAAACCAAAGTCATTGATATAACCAGTCCAGAGAACCAAAGTGGAGATAGACTGGTCATATGATGAGGTCAACGAGTGAGAAGTGGACCTATGAAATAACCGCTTGGTACCCAAGAGACGGAACGCGCAATAGGGGTAGACAGGTTAAGAGATGGGAGGATGATCTCTTAAGTGATTGGAGAAGGTTATCATGCTATAGGGATAAATGGAAATATATGGAGGAAGCCTATGTCAATGAGAACCTGACCTGAGGAAAAATATTAATTAAGTTTGTACTTTTAGTTTTTAGTTGTAAGGTCAGAGAAATAAAGGCTATTTAAATTTTTATTTTATTAATTTTAACATTGTGTTTGAAGTGGGTGCTTAATTTTAATAAACTTATATAAATTGGGTATAAATATTACTAATACATTATACATATATATTATACAATATATACATATTAAAATAATACATACATATATCCATATATAAACATATATATTGGTATGTTATACACAAATAAAGAGGAAAATAGATATTAAAACATACCACACGAAGCCTATTTCATAAATATATACTATTTCAATAATTTATATTTAGTTTTAATTATTCACAATGAACAATCTAAAACAAGTAATATGATAAAGAGAAAATACTATATTGTTTGTTTTTTTTGTTTAAACTCAAGCTACAGAACCAATTTTATTAATGCTTTCACCTACAGAAAGCTCACTTTATCAGCAAGTAACAGGGGCTGTGTTTTAGTTTCTACTAGATTTCTTTTAAATTAAACGGCGAATGAAAACGAGGGCCCAGATAGCGTATAAATTGTTATAGTAAATTACAATTATCGTGTTTATGAAATAAGCCCCCAGTCACTTAAAATAACACTTTATTATAGATGAATATTCAGTAAGCATGTCTTCATATTATATGACCCCAGCAATATATCAAGTTTCCCATGATAATTATTCATAATTCATTTATAAATTATTTTATTGCATAAAATTTCTACGTCACTTAACCCATTTTTGTGCCTTTTGTTATACAATGACTTAGATTAGAATATATGTATTTTTTATGGAAAAACAACCAACATGTTTCCTATTTTAAAGGCAAAGTAGTTTTTTACCAATTCAAATTTGTAATAAAAATTCAAAACAACTGTCAATTGTATTTCCCTTACGTCATTCAGCAGAATGAAAAGCAATGCATGATATTGCGAACTACTTTAACCCTTTCGTTTATTTTAGAGGCAGTGGAAGGCAGATAAATTAATCATCCACAAACTCTAAAAGTCACTTTAAAAACAAATACCTACATACCTAAAACACTTCCAATCCGCAAATTGGCACTATAATGAAGAACATAGTCCGAGAGTAGAGCCAGGGCCGGATCACATTCATTTCTCACTCCGCAGTTGACTAGACCGAGAGCCAGCAGGGCTCCGGCTTTGATATTCTCATCTGCAGTGTACAAGTATTTGTCGATCGGAGTAAGGCCGCCGTCGACATCCCACAAGTGAATCATACCCAACGATGCTGTTGCTGATAACATTCCTAAAACAATAAGTGATGTTAAATAAAAATTGTTGTTTCTGGTACACATAGGACATGCCTACATTGTAGTTTGTTATCCGGGAAATATGTGTGAAATATCCTATTTCAAAAATTTCATTTGTAATCACAAAGTCTGCATTCTTCATACAAAATTAGCTTTTGCACTTCCAGCTCTACAGTACCCATTTTATTGTTGGTTATTTTTCTTTTCTTAACTTGATATTGGCAGGGTAGAAAAAAGAATGGCGACATGACCTTACGCAAACATAACCTTTCGCAATTCCTCTCCATCCTAATATCCATCTTTCACTAATAATGAAAGTGAGCTAACTACCCTCCACTAGCAATGGGCAAAAGTACTAGTAATGCATAGTAGCCACTTCATAAATAATAATAATGTTATAATAACGTCAATAACAGTTTAAGATATTATTTTATTCTAAAATAAATTACCATGATCCTTATTCTTATACATCCATTTGCTGCCATCCTCAGTAGTGACCAACTTATCTCGTCCAAAGCCAGCATTTACAAAGGCATTAACAAAGGTTGCTGATAGATTCTGTCGGGCTGAATCTACGGGATGTTCAGTGAGCAGAGATGGTCTTAATGCAGATCCAGCTGACTCCAGCCATGTCTTGTATACCTCTTCAGGTGTCTTTGGTTCCATTATGTCAAGCTAAAATGATTTTAAGGTAAATTAACTTATTAAACTTTTCTTTTATAGGTTTTAAACCATATAATTTAAATTAATTAAGTTTTATAAAAAAACTATAGTCAAAATGAAATAAGTAGTATAAATAGTAAAAAAAAATTTTTATAAGAGACTAGCTGACCCTAAGCGTCAACGTAACTTTAAGCGTTTACGCAGTGCACGCATCGGAAGCTCTCAAAAATAATAACGCTTTTGCAATTTTTTTATTGATGTTCCGCTCCTGTTAGTCGTAGCGTGATGTTATACAATCTTCCTATATAAATGGGCTATCCAACACTAAAATATTTTTTCAATACGAACCAGCAGTTCGAGATTAGCGCGTTTAACCAATAACTAGTTCTATACAAAATAATTCATACTAAACTAAGCAATGTATTATAAACATTACAACACCTGTTACAATTACAATTATCACATTTATGAAATAGGCCCATGACAACCATAAAAGTAATATTTACCTCTCTGGCAAGACTAAGATAATGATCATTGACATGTGCATTCAGAAGAATAATACGTAAGTCCTCATCTTCCACATCTATTGGCACGTACTGTCGAGCTAGCATGTAGCACAACTGTTTTTTCACCAATCTGAAATGTATATTTTGATTAATAAAAGAGAAAGAGAGATAATTCTTAGCTATCCGTGGATTCTCCTTGTGGGTGCTGGGTCCATCACATGGTTGGAAGGCAGGGGAATGAACTGCAGTGTTGCCGGTCTTGAAACTGCAAAGTTAGTTTAAAGGCCTTTTTACTCTCATCTGCACTGTGTTCATAACCCTCTCCACTCAACCAAATACTATATGTTGAATGTGTTGCCATACATGATGACGCTAACAGGATTCTGTTACCGTTATCTTGGCAACATATTCCATAAAAGTTCCGATGGTTGATCTCGGAAGGCCATATCTGTCACATAGGATGAGCATAAAGTAACATGGATCAATAATTTCAGTAACAAGAAAATATATTTATACAACTTACGTGTCTGTGCAAGCATTAAATACTTCTTCACATTTAGCTTTGTCATGAAGCTGCATGGACACCAACATAGCACGAGGATATTCGCCAAACTTAATATATGTGTCAAGGACTCCTTGGAGAATCTGAGTGGATTCTGGCTCCACAACATAACTAGCGCAACTAAAATTAATATAACATGTACATTAGAAAAAAAGTATAAAAATCATTGTAATAAAAAAACATGTACAAGAGTTTTTTTTATTCAAGAGATTTATATTGTCTTACTAAATTAATACAGGTCCCCTCAAAAAAGTTATAGTAATAAAATTTGAAGTTCAATGGTAAAAAGGGTGATTAGGAAAAATGTCTTTAAATCACAGTAACATTTGATGTGATGTAATAACTAACAAACATTTAATTAAGTGCTTACCCAATGAGATAATGGCAAACTCGAGGGTAGTTGCTTTGGTCCATATGTTTGGTAAGAAGATCAAGTTGGTCTATCTCCATTAGTAGATCACATGCTTGGATCTCTGCAGAATGTTTCATGTCAAAGTCAATGACATCTCGGACTAGAGGCAATAAAGTAGAAGAATTATCTACATTCCATTCTTCTGCTATTTCACCTTCCAATTGCCTGAAAAATGAAAAATTTTATCTGTTGTTGAAGTATGATTATTTACTATTATTTATATTATTATTTTATTTATTTATTTATCTTCACACCAGGTCCCTTACGGGGTAGGCAGAGACAACCGAGCGCCACTTATCCCTATCCCTACATACTCCTTTCACCTCTTCCACCGTCATAACTCTTCTCATACATGCACGCCGATTTCGGAGACTCTTAATAGCACCCGCCTTTTAAAACCTTTTCAATTTGGTCATGGTACGTATGTCTTGGCCACGTTTACCCTTAATCTCGCTTTTATATATCTGGTTCGTCATTCTTTCTATATGCCCAAACCAGCGGAACATACCTTTTCTCATTTTCATGCCTGTACTCTCTTTCAGTCCCACTCGTTCTCGAATTACGTCATTGCGGATTCGGTCTGTTATTTTAACACCGCACATTCGTCGCAATGAGCGCATTTCTACTGCATTTATTTTGCTTTCATCTTTATCCTGACATACCCATGTCTGACTTCCATACAATAGTGCCGGTACAAGCACTGCATTATGAATGGCAAGTCTTGCTTTTTGAGTAATATTTGACCTACCTATCATAGAATGCAGTGCTCCGTTGACACTATTACCTGCATTCACTCTCCTTTCAATTACTTTTTCATTTCTACCATCCCTAGTGAAAACACTACCCAGATATATAAATTCAGACACTTGTTCTAGTTTCTCATTATCAATCATAATTGTCGCATTCGTTATAACATTTCTCTTAAATATTAACACCTTAGATTTTCCGGCATTTATTTGGAGACCTCTTTCAATATATCCATCTTTCATGTCTGTGACAAGTGATTGCAGATCTTGCTCAGATGATGCAATAAGGACAGCATCATCTGCATACAATAGTGAATTAATCAACATATCACCCATTTTTATCCCACACCTGTTTTCTTTCAGTCTCTGCAGGCATTTGTCAAGGTATATGATGAACAGTCTGGTGGACATCACACATCCCTGTTTGACGCCAATGTTGAAATTGAAACATGGAGATAATATACCATCCACCCGTACGCTTGCGGCACAGAAAACCTTCTGGTTTAAGGCCAGGAACTTCTCTGTGATATTATGGAGGGAGAAGATCTGATCCGTGCAGCCTCCTTGAGTCTCCCAAAGTATTCCTTCAGTCTTCATTTCCATTCTTCTATGAGAATCTTTCCATACACTTTGCTTCCCAAACTGATGGCTCTGTAGTTAAAGCAGTCTAATCTGAACCCTTTCCTTTATATAAGGGGACGATTACCACTCCCCTCCAGTCCTCAGGAACTCTTGCCATATGCCAGCATTAGTTGCACAACAAATGGAAACCGCTCCAGAGTTTATGCCCTCCATATTTAATCATTTCGGGAAGTACCTTATCAATTCCCACTGCCTTACCACATTTCAAACTTCTTATCGGTCTTACAATCTCAGAAACATTAATTTCATACCATGCTTCAGACATCAGTTTAGGTATCTCTGGAGGTGAGATCCCAAAAGTTATGTCGGGGATGCTACTTTTATTCATCTTACCAAAATACTCACTCCAACGCTTTAACACTTCATCAGTGTTTGTAAGAGTGTCACCATGCTTTGATATTATTTTACCCATTCATATGCAGCATTAGTTGCACAACAAATGGAAACCGCTCCAGAGTTTATGCCCTCCATATTTAATCATTTCGGGAAGTACCTTATCACTTCCCACTGCCTTACCACATTTCAAACTTCTTATCGGTCTTACAATCTCAGAGACATTAATTTCATACCATGCTTCAGACGTCAGTTTAGGTATCTCTGGAGGTGAGATCCCAAAAGTGATGTCGGGGATGCTACTTTTATTCATCTTACCAAAATACTCACTCCAACGCTTTAACACTTCCTCAGTGTTTGTAAGAGTGTCACCATGCTTTGTGAAACTGTTATAGATGGGTTATTGAGTCTATCCAAACATAGCAACGAGCTAGCCACTCGTTTGGTGTAGACTCATACCATTGGCTACAACGGGGTGGGATTAAAAAACTCTCAGCTGGGTACTTTGAGGCCGTCTAGGCTGTCTCAAGCACCATGAGGCACCCGTGATGATATATATATATATAGTTTGAGTTACACAGTTAAATATGGAATCTAAGAAATAAGTAACAAACATTTATGAGTACAAAGATAAAAATATATTGTGATAGAATACCTAATAGTATTACAAGTACTACTAGAATCTGCAGGTAAAAGAATATAATTGCGGGTGGAACCATTACAAGGAGGTGAGACAAAATAGTCATAACATGTACATTGTCCCACGCTCAAAGGGTAAATATAGAGTTGTTCAACCCAGGTGCTTATGATTATGATTTATAGGTAGTTAATGATTTGTGTTTATTTTTTACAAATACGTAGTCGGCACTGAAAATATCGGGAATGGAATATTTCCACTGTTCCTGTCATATTAAAATCTTTTTAATTGAAAACTCCTTGGTTTTAAAAATCGAATACCATTTATTTATTTTAAAAAAGATTCTTGGTTTTGTCACAAGGATTTGTCAAACTTGTTTAGTCGTTGAGAAAATGGAATTGACTCGAGAAAATTCAAGAGCGATGATTTATTATGACTTTCGAAGTGGTTTAAGACAAAAACACTGTGTTGATCGGATGCTTTCTGCATTTGGTAATGAAGCCCCATCCAAAACCACAATTTATCGCTGGTTTGCTGAATTTCAACGTGGACGTGTCAAGCTCAGTGATGATCCCCGTCAAGGTCGTCCAAAAACTGCAGTCACCCAAGAAAACGTTGATGCTGTGCGTAAGCTGATTGTGGAAGATCGACATGTGACATACCGCGAAATTCAGGCAACTTTAGACATTGGCATGAGTCAAATACAAATAATCTTACATGAACAATTAGGTGTAAAAAAGTTGTTTTCCCGATGGATACCGCATTCGCTCTGTGAGGAGCAAAAAGCGGCTCGCGTTACTTGGTGCGTCAGAACTCTCGAAAGATTCCACGCAGAATCCTCAAATGCTGTATACAACATCGTATCAGGTGACGAATCCTGGATATACGCGTACGAACCCTAAACAAAAAATCAGTCACGAGTTTGGGTGTTCGAAAATGAGTTAAAGCCAACAAAAATTATGCGTTCACGGAGTGTTGCAAAATAATGGTGGCCACGTTTGTTTTCAAAACCGGCCATGTTGCGACTGCTAGCATTTGTTTGCCACAGGTCGTTTCTGAACTCCGTAAAGAGAACTGCAATCGCCGCATCATCCTCCATCACGACAATGCGAGTTCTCACACCGCGCACAGAACAAAAGAGTTTTTGGAGCAAGAAAACATAGAATTATTAGACCATCCGCCGTACAGCCCCGACCTAAGCCCTAATGATTTCTATACTTTCCCTAAAATAAAGAATAAATTGCGTGGTCAGAGATTTTCATCACTTGAAGAAGCTGTGGACGCCTACAAAACGGCCATTTTGGAGACCCCAACTTCCGAATGGAATGGTTGCTTCAATGATTGGTTCCATTGTATGGAAAAATGTGTCAAATTTCGCGGAGAATACTTCGAAAAGCAATAAATACATTTTTAAATAGTAATGTTGTGTCACTTCCTTGATTCCCGAAATTTTCAGTGCCGCCCACGTATGAAGGAAAAAAATTACCACATTTTATCCAAATACATTATTGACTTTTATGCTATTTAATTAATTTAAACAATATACAAAACTTACCTAACATATTCATGACCCCAGTCACCAACATTAGCCATTGTGCCAAGAAGACAGAATTTCAAACATTCCCTTTTTTCTGCAGCATCCTGGAATTTTATTAGTGAGAAAATGATATTTAAATTATTTAGTATAAATATAAAGAAATTACAGCCATTTTATTGGGATCCTATAAAACATATTTTGCAGCTTTGTAGCCAGCCAATTTTATTAATTGTCTGGCCTTACTATAGAACAGGGGTTGTTCTGTGGAATTATACTATTTTATTCATAACTTTACTTTTTTAGTAAATATGGTTTATCATATTTATATTTTGATGCCATGATGGAAATTATTATTACACTAATAACAAATATACAGATTGAATTGTGTACTTCCTACTTTCTAAAGTGAGTAAAACAATGCTGCACTATATTTCATTTAAAAACATATCAAGAACCTATACACATATTTACGAGGGGAGGTCCAAAAGTTCGCGGAATGGAGGGAATGGAGTGGGGATAGCGGCGCTCGCGCAGTGTCACACTAATGAGGGACTCATCATTAGTATATAAATGAAGTTTTAGCTCTATTGCGTCATTCGTTTACAAACACTCGCCTGATAAAGAAGTCAATCCGGAAGAAAACTGAAACTATGGAGAAAATTGAACAACGTGCTGTGATAAAATTCCTTACCAAGCAAGGAAAGAACGCTCAGACCATTTTGAATGAAATGGAAACCGTTTATGGGGAACAGTGCCCTGGTAAAACAATGATTTACAAGTGGCATGGTCTTTTTAAACATGGTCGGGAGTCGATTGAAGACAACCCTCGCTCAGGACGGCCTATTGAGGCCAATATTGATCGATTACAAAGAAAAGGGAAGCACCATAACCGGAGAGTACTATGCAACGATATTAGAAAAATTAAAGGAGGCCATCAAGGAGAAACGTCGAGGAAAATTGACTAAGGGTGTGTTGCTCTTGCAAGACAACGCGCCGGTTCACAAGAGCAAAGTTGCAATGGCTGCTCTGCACACGCATGGCTTCAATCACTTGTTCACCCACCCTACAGTCCAGATCTGGCACCAAGTGATTTTTATTTGTTTCCAAATTTAAAAAAAGAGCTAAGGGGAAAGAAATTTACCGACGACAATGAGGTAAAGGCGGCAATTTCGGCTCATTTTGAGGGAAAAGATAAAAAATATTTTTATGATGGTTTAGAAAAATTAATTCATAGATCTAATAAATGTATTAAGCTTAAGGGGGATTATTTTGAAAAGGAAAAATAAATTTATTGTTTAATTTTATTTATAACACTTTCATTCCGCGAACTTTTGGACCTCCCCTCGTAACTAAAACTTGTTGGCTTTAGTAAAATAAAATAAAATTACTGAACTGGAAGGAATCTGAAATAAAACTTAGGATAGTTTTAGTACCAATATAAGAATGCCTAGGGATGATAAATAGAATTATGATTGAACTCAAAGGAGCAGAGTGGTAAAAGTTAATGCCATGAAAAATAAAATATATCTATCTTGTGTATTATGTCAATCTTACGCTTTCTTACTATGAAATTATCATATATTGAATTGTCAAATGAGTTATATACCCTCAAAATTAATATGAATGTATTGAGAAAATATTATAGTATTAATCTTATTGTAAAGCCATTGAGACATAAATACAAATTAAAAACAAATAGGCTTTATAGATGCATAAATAAATAAGTACCATACTTACTTGTGTACCACTCACACCCATAGCCAATACAGAAACAACATCAGCACAAAACTTCTTTGTCTTTTCATCCTTAATTTTTTCATACACATCCCGCAGTGCTGGGTAGTGTTCTCTTAAGAATTTCAATGGTTTAGGCACGGCTGTCATGGACGTAGTAGAAGTTCTAATAAGGTTACTGAGCATTTGTAAAGCTGGGAAATATAGATTCACTTCATCACCCTAAAAAAAAAAAGGTTAGGTTAGGCATAAAATGAAACAATATATTTGGGTAATAATTTATTGCATACTTACAGTCAACTTTTCCACAAGCATATTTAACTCTTCTTGAAGGCGTTTATCTTCTTCAGACTAAAATAAATAAAGTTGTTATAGTCATACATACTACTCAGTATTTTACTGTAATTAAGAATATAATTACCAGATCATCACTAGCAGGTGCCGGGTCGGCCTTCTTTGCCTCCTCTGGTTTACTTTTTCCAGACATTTTTCTTATATTTATTAATTAAAATTCCAATAATGCACTATAACAATCTTCAAGAAACAATGAATGAATGAAAAATAATGAAAATCCAAATTATGACAAGTCACGGCATTGGGTTTTTTTTTTAAACAACAGCGCTGTTCCAAAATAAATAAATAGTATTACCCATGCGACCTCGGGGAAAAGAAAGAGATGGAATATACACAATGTACATATCTCCGTCACTTTCTTTTCCCGAGAGATCACACAGGTTAATTATTACCTCATTTTGGAACGTACATCTGCGTTCCAAAACGAAAAAAAAATTCCAAATTTCCACAACTCTTCCTAGCAGGGGCTCTAGAGAAAAAGCAGGCGAGGCGACATGTCGCGTCGCCTCAGTTAAAAACGTATGTATTAGGCGTGAGGTACGCTGTCACCTGCCAAAATCTATACAGTTTTGATTGAAGGCGACATGTCGCGTCGCCTTCAATCAAAACTATATAGACTTTGACAGGTGACAGCGTACCTCACGCATACTGTCACTGTCAAAACCCATACGTTTTTGACTGAGGCGACACGACATGTCGCCTCGCCTGAATTTTCTCTAAGGCCCCAGGTTTTGTTCGGGTAGATATTCTATAATGCTTTGTATTTCATATTATCAGAAATAAAAAATAGTGTTTTATTGATATGTTGTTTATATCTACCTGGTGCTGAGCAGACCTACAAAGTCCATGAATGGGGCAATCAATAATCTTAAACTGATGCAATTACGAAATGGGCGGCGACAATGAGTATATTTTAAGAAGCGAGGTAAAGGATTCGCGATCTCGAACGTCCAAAAACGTGTAAATGTTTTTTTCAGTGATACAAAATAGTTTTTAGTATCCAGAATATTTTTGTGTATAAAAAATATCAAGAAAAATACTTATGTTCGGATAAATAGTCGTTGCTTAGCCTGAGCCATTGCTTGGAACTGTCAGAACTTAGTTTTTTGATATGCAATTTGACAGTCCGAAGCATCGGCTATGCATTAGCAATTGCTTAGCAACGACTATTTATCCGACCATTAGAATTTTTAGTTCTGGGAGTCCAGTTGCCATGTCCCCCCCCCCCCTTGCTCCCACTATGCCGGCTAAATGATGCGATTACGAAATGGGCGGCGACAACCAGTGTCCAAAAGACTAATAAAGTTTTATTGACCACAAATGATTTTACGATTGTTTGAAACAATCTTCATCCGAGCAATCCGATTTCACAATTGGTAAAATATTTCTATGCTCAAATTCATTTTATTTATAATTTGCAAGAAAACACAACACAATTGTAAGATTAATTGCTATTAATTAATTTATTATATTTAACAGATAGTCAATTAAACTATCCATCAAGAAACACTTTTTTTCGAAATAGTAATAATAATTTATTTAGTAATAATCACGGAATAGAAAAAACAAGTGGAAATGCTATAAAGCACCAAATGTATTAGAACCGGTGTCGCCAAAATCATATATCTATAAGTATTGAATCTATAACCACTTCGTCCTGATTGGTTGCAAATATACACAGCAATTTTAAACACTATTCTCCAAATAATTAGATTTAAATTCATATAAAAAAATAATCATGCCATCTATCATAAAGTAGTAAGAACCTCCTATAAAAGGTTCAGCTATTCCTACACAGATGGCGTGATTACTACAACATTCGAATAAATGTTTTGTTCAGTCGACATAAGGCATATTATCTTTTATATAAAAAAAGTATTTTAGTTTATTCTAGAACTTTCCTTGCATAAAAATATAATAATTGAAAGGCGGCGACATAATAAAATATTTAAAGTATCGATATCGATGCTTTTTTTAAATATAAATGTGCTCTATATATTTAAACGCAGATGGAAGGGAAAACTTTTTAGAAAACATAGCTATAAAACTTTTAGAAAATATAAAGGCTTAAAAAACTGATTTTTGAGATAAGTATATTTTTTTAAGTTGAGTTGGGTTCGTTGTCGTGACGTGAGCACGAAACAAAACTTTGGGACGCAATCTTAATATAACTAGTATTTTCGTAATAAAAATAAAGAAATTAGGCAAAATGAAGAAATTATTTTTGCCTGGATTATTACATTATTTTATAAAAATATTTTTTATCGTTATTAAAAAAAATATAGTTTTTAGTCGCAATGGTACAGACCCCAATATTGGGCATATGACGTGACGAGTCTTAATTAAATATATATCATAGAAACAATTTTTTTTATTTAAAAAATAATAATTTAGGTATATTCACAAGAAAGGAAATCTTTTCGGAAGCCCATTGATTGGGATGGTTGCTGCGCTATAAAGATTTTTTTATGTACCTATGTGTTTTAAGGTAAACCAATCAAATTGTGCTTACTTCTACGTATAGGGAGTTTATCGTTATAAAGAATTTACACGTACATTTTATTATTCTAAGCCCATACTATTAAAAAATTGTATGCGATACAAAATGAATAAATATTTAAAAAAATATGTAAGTATATAATTTTGTATAACAGCCGAAACTGTTTCTTTTTTTCTTTAAATAAATAAGTTATATCGATAAGCACCCACTACAACACTAACCGAGTAGCAAAGAACTTTTGAAATCCCAATTTCAAACTAAAGTATTCTTTATTACAATTACATAAGGTTGATTTTAACTTCATTTAAACTACAATTATTAGTAAACTAAAATAAGCTAAGGTTTTTAAAGAATACTAACAAAATCGTACTTACCGATGATACGAAACACCTCCATTACGAAGATTTTTTCTCCTACTATCGTTTTTGCACTCCAGAATGCAACAATACGGCATATTTACAATAATTATGCGGAAAAATCAGGAACGACGCGAGACTACCAACTCGAAGCGATGTTAGACACGACTGATAACGACTGGGATCAAATAAGCGTACCTACGCTTAATTGTGCCACACTAAACACGCCTACTTTGCACTTCCACTTGTTTTTTCTATTCCGTGGTAATAATAGTAATTTATCTGTCATTATTTAACAATTAGTCAAGGTGACTATCCATCAAGCGCCTTTCTCCATTTTCTTTCCAACGTTTGTACATGAAGGTTTCCCTCATATTGTTGCCTCCTTAAAAATATAAAATGTAAGATAGCACTTTACTTCACGTAAAAACTTATAGGTAATTGTATTATAAATAATTAATTAATAAATAGTTATTTTACAACAATATATAAAGATATTTTACATAGATCTTCTATTTAAAACATTTTTTATTCCAAAATCTTTTCAAAATCTATAAATTAAAATTTATTATCTCTGCCTATTTATATTATATTTATTTATCTTCACACCAGGTCCCTTACGGGGTAGGCAGAGACAACCGAGCGCCACTTGTCTCTATCCCTACATACTCCTTTCGCCTCTTCCACAGTCATAACTCTTCTCATACATGCACGCCGATTTCGGAGACTTTTAATTGCACCGTCTTTTAAAACCTTTCCAATTTGGTCATGGTACGTATGTCTTGGTCTCCCTCGGCCACGTTTACCCTTCACCTCGCTTTTATATATCTGGTTCGTCAGTCTTTCATCACTCATTCTTTCTATATGCCCAAACCAGCGGAGCATACCTTTTCTCATTTTCATACCTATACTTTCTTTCAGTCCCACTCGTTCTCGAATTACGTCATTGCGGATTCGGTCTGTTATTTTAACACCGCACATTCGTCGCAATGAGCGCATTTCTACTGCATTTATTTTACTTTCATCTTTATCCTGACATACCCATGTCTGGCTTCCATACAATAGTGTCGGGACAAGCACTGCGTTATGAATGGCAAGTCTTGCTTTTTGAGTGATATTTGACCTACCTATCATAGAACGCAGTGCTCCGTTGACACTATTGCCTGCATTCACTCTCCTTTCAATATCTTTTTCATATCTACCATCCCTAGTGAAAACACTACCCAGATATATAAATTCAGACACTTGTTCTAGTTTCTCGTTATCAACCATAATTGTCGCATTCGTTATCTCTGCCTAGTTTATATTTTTTTAGAGAAGCTATATTTTACATTCATTATTAAATAAAGAAGTTTATTTTAAAATAAAGGAAAAATAAAATAAAAATATTCCATAAAAAAAACATTAAAACTTTTTAAAGAAATTTTATTGGAACATCACTAGTTTAAAAAAAACTCACATACTGCCTTTTTCATGCGCTTCGGATACATCGTTGACATTATCAATCAAAGTAAAAAATATGTTCTATCGTCAATGTCAAGATTCTTTGAGGGTAGCCCGAACACTGTAGACGCGTGTTTATATTATGTTTTCAAATTTAATTTTATTGAATATTATTGTGCAAAAGGGTACTAATTTTGTAGAATAAGCATTCGTATAGTAATATTAAGTGTGAGAAGTGTAGCATTTACGCAGTGATCTCGGTGTTTGTGTTATCTCAAATAATCCCACAATCTTCAGTAAAGTGGCGGTACCCATTTTACTGTCGATTTCTTTTTCCTCCTACACTTGATATTGGCTAGACTATACCGTATGCTTTCATACGGTCATGTCGCCATTCCTTTTTCTACCCTAGTCCTTTCCCGGTTCCTTTCTATCCTATTATCCCACTTTTACTTTATACCCGCTTTATAAATCTACCCGCAATCATCCCGCACTTGATATTGGCAAAATTACGCCTATATGGCGTAGAGGCCACGAATAAAAGAAGAAGAAGTCAATGTCAACCTTGGGGCCTTTCTTATCGTGAACACACTATACTATAACTTGAGTCGACGAGTTGGAGAAGTACCCCGAAGCACACGAATTACTATCTTTAATACAACAAGTAGAATAAGAACTTATACTAAGACTACAAGTAATAGAATTACTATTGTAGTCTTAGTATAAGTTCTTATTCTACTTGTTGTATTAAAGATAGTAATTCGTGTGCTTCAGGCAAATATTGCAATAAATATATATCCTGTGCTCTTGGGAAAATAGTCTCGCGACGCTTTGAGCGTGAAAAACATGAAGGTAAACAATAGTGTTTTGACTCAACCCGACTCTTCTACTTCTCCAAACAAAACTACAGATAGTGTATCAAATGAGAATGCCCGGGGCAAAACTGTACTTTAGAGGCCGTCGATTTCAGCAACGCTGATTTTTTTATAGACACACGTAAATGTAACAAGTCGTTTTGCAAAATTTCAATTGTAGGAAAGAAGAACGGTCATAGCCTATATATTTTCAGACTCAGGCTTAGAAGCCGCGTTCAAAAATGAAACCTATCTAGTTCGATAGAGGATACATATAATAAAATTGTTAATTACATCGAAGATCGAGAAATTGGGAGAAAAAAGTTATTCTCATTTGAATTTCAATTTGAGGTTATGTTGTGAGTTATTAGGTTAGTATAGCGAACAATTTCGGCCGGCGAATTATTTTAATCCGCAAAATTATTAGTAGTGTTTCCTTGTGCTGCAGCATTGACAGAATAATATTATATAATCTGACCTGGGCTGTATGGTTCATGGAGACCTTTGCTCCATATATATTTGAGAAAACCGAATGAAAAAAATATAATCTGTGGATGATATATTGTCGCCTACCAATGCCATAATAAATAAAAAATAAAAAATTATATATTGTGGCTCTGTTTTTAAAATTATTTATTTTAACTATTTTTAACATAGCATGGATGCAAATCCATCGACCTATCGTCTTTTATTTTATTTTTATTCTGTTCATGCGATAAATGGATAAAGAGCATTCAATATTATACGGCCTTTTCTTTTTCTTTCAAAATAATTTGAAATCTCTCTTTATTTTGTTAAATCTTAATCCAGATAAGCAAAAATTATATTTTATAATCAGCACGTAACAAAAGTTGTCAGAACTTTTTTTTCCCAACTTCTAAAATTATTTTGAATACCGGAAAATAATGCTTAAATTATCAATTATTAAGTAAGCATATCGTTGTTTGTAAACTCTAAGCTTTTACGGTTGGGTCCAGAATGGCCATTGTCACTTGATAACTATAGTTAATTTTGTTTTAAGAAACACATTTTGCTGATGACTAATGAATCATTATTCATTAGTAATGATTAATGAATTTACTATAATTGCTTAACTAATTGTAAAAGATACAAATAGTAAAATTTAGCCATCCATCAAGAAACCGGGCCTTAGTTATACCCAAACCAGGATTAGAAAAATAGGCGGGAGCGAGCGAAGCGAGCGAATGGATAAGTACCCAAAACCGAATTGGATGGGTTAAGTTTAGAAGGTGTGCAGGAAGCGAGCGGAGCGAAGCTTCCTGCCTCTCCTTCGGCATTAGGTTATTTTTTCATAACCGCGCAAAAACTTCAGTACCCAAACAAAGCCTAAATTTAATGAAGGCGACACAGAAAGTATTCAAATTTTATGGTTAGGACTTTAAACCTTATTCTCTTCCTTCTAAATCCCTTTTTTGTTTAATAAATAAAGCATAAAATAAAAACTTAATATCTAGAAAACTAGGCATTTCCTACAAAGGAGGGTGGTACCAGGGGGTAGCCATGCGTACCCCCCCCCCCCCTAAATCCGCAGGCTCTAAAGTACAGTTTTACCCTGCCCGGAACGCTCTTGACCAAGCGAGGAGGCGCCAGCTAAGGTAGCACCTCTTTCGCAACATAATTCGGTCACCGAGTCCAGTACCAGGAGTCAAGGACCACAGCAAACAGGGAGTCTAAAGAGAACCCAAGATGTAAGTCATATAGATGACCTGGAGCCCGAAGGCTACCAAGAGACCAAAGAAACAAGAGACTAAATATTCAGGCAAAGAAGTGTCAAGGTCTTTGACCAAGATGGCCATCATTTCAGAAACTTATCCAAGAACATTAATCACAGAAGAGCATTACAACAAGATTAGGAATTGCTTTTTTCTTTGTTTGAGAATGCGAGACCCTATCCTGACCTTGTAATGAACAAGGTCTCAGATGGAATAGTTCATTTGACGTGCAAGAACACATACTCTATCAAATGGTTACTAAAAAATTTTAATGGTGCCAAAACTGAAGAAATTATCTGAAAAGTTGTAGAAAAGAAATACCTACCAAAACCTGTTAAAGTTATCTGGTCTTCAATTAACAGCGGCCATATTGAGTTGGATAGGATATTGCAGTTGGTGCAGAATCCTGGCCTTAATACTGATCTTTGGAGAATTGTAGACACTCTTGTTAGAGCTCTACAAGTTAAGAGAAAGGTGTTTATGGATCCCCCTTCTGTAGAGTTTATTCGTAAAAAACGATTTTGTGTCTTGAAGACAATTACTTTTCTGTATATGATGACAAAAAACAAGAAGAGACTAATGCTTAAGAAAGATTTAACATTGCCACTAAGTCCAAAAGCTATTATTTAAACTCATCGTTGATTGAGTGCATTATGTAATATAAGTACATAATAAGTATATTTATTTCATCCTAAAAAGCATATATAAATACAGAGAAAAAAGTAAAGACACATAAAATAAAGGAAATTGGCTGTGTTGGGTAGGGCTACTCTGGCATCTAAACTAGATAAGGATCTGTACTATAGATGCCAGTATGTTATATCTTTAAGATGATGTTAATAAAGCTTAATAATATGATTAATTATATTTTACTCATTGTATAGCCTCCTAAACTTCAAAATGTTAATAGATATCTATAAATTCTCTAGCCGGTGCCGTGTCCATCTTGTGGTTGGAGAGTAGGGGAGTAAAATTGCAGTGATCCCTGACTTGGCACCGCAAAGTACAGTTTGAAGGCCTTTCCAAATTCAATTCTCCCTTTAACTGTGTTCAAACCCTTTTTTACCCAAAAAATACTATTAACTAATTCAACACATCCAAATGTTCTGCTGTGTGTCTGTGAAATGGAGTTTAACATAATTTATAGAAATGATTTGTTTAACCAGTCAAATGTTAGTAATTGGGCAATAGCCCATTGTAAATTTCTATTAAAGTATATACTGATGAAAATAGGTAAATATATTTTCATCAATTTATCAGAATATTTTTGAACGACTTATACTAAATTATTTCCAGCCATTCCCTGGTTACTAACTAAGCTATTGTACCACAAATAAACTTATCCATACTTCCATACTAGTATATATTGGTATATGCGAAAGTAGCTTTGTTTGTTTGTTGAACCAATTTAGATGAAATTTGGTATGAGGTTTGAGACACTGTAAAGGACATAGGAAGAGGGCATATCACTTTTTATATTATACACGCTGTTTTCTTGTTTTAAGAGTCTCTTAGGAAAAATGTTTCAATATACCAGATAGAGAAAAGTGAAATGAAGCAAAGTTGGGAATGTTAAAATGTCATAAAACTGCATGAAAATATTTTTGAATTTATATTTACTTTTTGAGGAATTAATATACTTATCTACAAATCTTCGACATTATACTCGATCGCTAATCGAATCGCGCCGCATCGATCGATAAAATTTGAAATATTTTGTATAGGAAATATATTAAATTTACGTAGCATATCCAATTTATTTAGTAGAATAAGGCTGCTGTAGATATACCGACATGTCTTCTTATTTTCAAGTAAAACTATGTTCATTTAGGGGGAATAATAGAAAAAATATTTACAAAGTCACCATGCTTCTATAAAGTAATGACTTAAAATATAATGAATAAATAACTAGAAATTTTCTACAGTAATTACCTATTAGGTATTTTTTTCTTCTCTTGCTTATGTACATTTAAAATTTAAGCATTTACTATCCAGTTGAATTCATAATATTAATACTTACGTAAATATCTGATTATATATGTACTATAAAGTACAAATCATCCAGGAATTCTAAAACTGTTAGAATTATTGATCTATCTATAGCATATTTAGAATCCATCTCGCCTATATGTATAAATCAAATAATTATTGCTATCATATTCATAAGCTTAAATTGTTTTGTTTTTGTAATAATTTTTTTAAATAAATATTATTATGATTTGCAATATTTTTGATCTAATGTTTAATATAAACCGTAAATACAATCCAGCACCTGAATCTGTATATTCATTGAAATTATTAACATAAACCACAGTCGTTGTATAGGTATTGACATACGTAGGCATACAGTGCGCACGCGTCGATTATTCCCGTGTCAGCGCCCCGCAGCGTCGCATATTTGTGTAACTGGAAACATTTTATAGCATTCATTTAAGTGCTATCATTTGGTTAACACTGCTGCAATCGTTGCTTATAGTGGTAAGCATATATTTTATATAACAATTGTGGGTTAATAAATTTATAGTGAGGTGCCGGATTTTAACGGTGCGGTGTGCTTAAAAGGAGGGATTGGTTTATATTGGAGGTGTGATTAAGGCTTGCAGTATTGATGGTAGATAAAAAAATAATTTATTACTTAGCTTGTACGAAAATAAATATGACACCCAAAATACCCAGGAACGGTTTTTGAATACATCAATATTAATTAGAACCAGTGAATTTAAACAATTAGGTAGGCTTTATCCTAAAGCGAAGTATTCTGAGAACAAAGGGTCAGTACAACGGGTTTAACTAAATAATTGTTAAGGAATGCAAAAAACGTTTAAAACAGTTTATGTGAATATTATGCATGCGCCGCTTTATTGAAATTAGAAAATGAATAGAGGCATGTTTTCGTTAGATCTTGCTGTTTATGATATTCACGTCATGGTTATATTAAATAAAATAATAACGAATATGTCGTGATAATCCACTACTTAGAATCTTATAAGAATTATATTGGATTCTAAAGAGTCAGTTGCTGATAACAGTACATGATAAGTAGATCGCTATAAAAATGTTATTACAGCCCTGAATTACTGTAAACGGAACCCGTAATTGGCTTGTCTGTCTGTCTAGAATGATATTTCGAAAATCAGTACATTTGACGAAGGTATGAAGTTGAAATTTAAAATATTAGATATTACTGTGTATTGTCTTCTAACTAAATATATACTTATTGTATCTATATCTACTCGATGTTTGAATTATTATCTTTGAAAAAATAAATCTAGCATAGGGGGAATATGGATGAAAGTTGATTTTTGAAGAAATTATTATCTCAGTAGTCATTTAAGATAAAAAGTTTAAATTTGGAATATTGGTAGATGCGTACATTAAAAATATATATTTATACCTATAGTGTCCCATGTAACTATATTTTCTCGCATGTTTATTTTTATATTTGTTTTAGAACAATGCAACAATTCACAACGATATGTAACTTGTGGAAAAAAGAACTTGTTTTCGTTTTGAAACGAATGATAACAACTGTAAATACTACAAAAAATCTCCTAAACATACAAGTGATACCTCGGGCCAAAGGGTTACCAATACTGGGAACTAAATTTGATTTCTTTGTTGGTGGAAGCGGTTCAAAGTTTGTACATAACTATACTCACTTATTAATGTTTTTTTTATGAAACTTGACTGGCTTGATATTGTTATAATAATTATTTTATTTGCGAATAAATTTAATTTATACAAAAACTGTAGGTACATAAAAACGTAGGTAGTGTAAAACTGTAGGTACCTACTAATATTGTATTGCTATGAGTGGGAGTAGAACACACAACCTCCGAATACAACGCCAACATAACAAACACGGAGGCGGTCACCACATCATTTTAACACTTCTCGGGTGTTAGGTATTCCTAAATAAAATATACACATTTCGCAGGTTCGTTACAGGTATAATAATAACAACCTATAATATATATGCGTATCTAATTATTATTCATATCTGTAAGATATATGTAGAGAGGTATCTATTACAAAAATATAACCTCTTTCTAAATATATTACTGTTTTTATAATAAAGGTAAATGCTTTAATGATTTAATTGTAATAAATTTTAAAGTCGAATGTCAGTTGGTACGGTACTGAGAGATCTGCCTAAGGCTTCAGTCTCGTAATATAGTATATGGATTAAGTATTTCCTATTTTTATACTACATCATTGATCAAGTAAGTAGGCACTGTAACCTTCTCTATTGTAGAGTAAGGCTACTACTGGCCATATATATTGTTAGTTTTCTTATTTGAGTATGTTGTTTATGACATTTGTGACGGGAATAGAATAAATCGAAGGAACAAAAGAGTCGAAAGAGAGATAAATAGAGGGACACACGATGCAAGTGTGATTGATTAATTTAATATGAAAACGAATAGAAACCGCGATTAATCTTCACACTTTAAGTTTATATAGCTACGCAGGGATATTATATTCTATAGGAAATAAAGAGAATATAAAAATAAACGTATAAAAGGTATAAAGTTGTTTTTAAAGAAGGATCTGGAGGAGTTACCTGAGGAAATCGGGTACGGTGACCGAAAAGTGAAATAAATCATATCTTCGGTCACAGTACTAACCTCAAGGTAACAGATCAAGTTAGGATAAAACCTAATTTTATTGAGAAACAATTTTACAGATTACACGAATATGTCGACAACCGTCACAAGCAACTTGGAAACATATTTTGTGAGGAATTTGGTAAAACTGACATTGTTTTCATTAACGACCCAGAAATGATGAAGATGTTATTCCTCAAGCTGGAGGGTAGATACCCTGCGCACATGCTGCCGGAACCCTGGTTGCTCTATGAAAAGATATATGGATTCAAAAGAGGTCTATTTTTTATGAACGGAGAAGAATGGCTCAATAATAGGAGAAAGATGAATAAATTTTTACTAAGAGAAGGCACCGATAAATGGTTGGAGAACCCAATAAAAGTTGTTATAACAGATTATTTGAAGAAATGGAAAACTAATGCCAAAAATAATATTTTCGTCCCGAACTTGGAAGCCGAGTTTTATAGACTATCTATAGATGGTAAATATATTATAAAAGTTGCTTAGCGACTACTATTACTGCAGGTGCAACAGTATTACGTAACTTTTTACTTTCTAATTTAAAGTTTTGTATGCATTTATAAGAGTAATTTATAAAAAAACCTGCACAGCGGGATGTAGTGGGTTGGTAGGTACTTCCCAAACTGTGTAGAGCCAATTACGGTATAACTCGTTTTATGATAAACTCCCGAAAGTTAGAGAGGAATTCGTCCACTTAATTATATTCCACTAAACCAGAGGCTCTACCATGGGTTTGCGCATTGTAGAAACGTAACGTATTCATTTACGTATACGTGAGCAACAACCAATAGGATCGCTTTATTCAATCCTGTTACAAAAAATAAAAGGATCCTATTGGTTGTTGCTCACGTATACGTAAATGAATACGTTACGTTTCTACAATGCGCAACCCATGGTAGAGCCTCTGGTTTAGTGGAATATTATATTTGTTCTACATAAGTTTATAGGTACCTACGTCGTGAACGATTTATTTAGACAGTTGACTTTTAAATCACGGGTTGTTGCAATAAGTTTTTAATAACAAAAAAAACATCAACCATCACTGCTGCAGCGCTGGATAGCCTAGGCGATCTCGGGCGCCGCATATACTAAGTTACGTGTACCTATAAATACTTGTGACTATATATATATATATAAGTTATGCAGCGAGTGTCCTCGGAACACTGCGCTCATCCAATTAACATTTTAGTTTTTAGTTTTAAATATAATTGTTATTTCTTTTTTATCTAATAAATGATTTGAAATCAAAAAGTTATACTAAGGGCCAATTCGACCAAAAGTGGGTATAACTTATACCGAGATTAGTAATGTCAAATCACATACAAATAATTATTCTGAGTATTAATAATTTAAACTACGAATAAATATTTGTATGGAATTTGACATTACTATCCCCAGTATAAGTTATGCCTTCTTTTGGTCGAATCGGCCCTTAATAAGAAATACTAATCTAAGTATTATTCCCCTGCCCTGAGGTCTAGCGACAAACAAAATGGGAATAGCAGGTATCTGTGATCGCTTTCCACTTGATGGACGGCGAAGTTAGGAAGCACTAAACTACGAGTCTCGATTATTTTCAGTAATCATCGCAATCCTAATTGGACCTAATAACGACAAAATCAATAAAGAATACGATGATATACTTGGCGTATTTGCTACAGAAGTGAAGAAAATATTTCAAACTACTACAAAGTTATTGGGATTTCCTCTACATGTATGTCAACGTTTTAATTTAAAACCTTGGCGGGAATTCAAAGAATCAGTGGATGTGTCAATAATTTTAGGTAAGTATTGTTGAATTAATTCGTAGGTAAATAAATAATATTTCTGTATATTTATAAAAATAAAGTAAATAAAATATACTCTGGTGTTCGCATCAAATATATTTAGAACTACTAACTCGATTTACTTGATGTTTGAAATGGGTATATAGATTTTGTTGACCCAAATAAGTTGGTATATGGTAGGTAAGGTATACCACAAAAAGGTAGGTTAGGTTAAGTTGTAAGAGATTATTTCGGTTTTAATTTTTTTTAATAAGTATAGGTACTATAGGTTTATCAAAAGGCGAAAAAATTACGATACCCGACCATATATGTACTTAATTATTACCTAAGAACCGTTTTTTTTTTTAATGTACAAAAAAATAAAAAATAAACGGTTCTTAGGTAATAATTAAGTACATATACCCAACTTTTTTTTCATATCCCACTAATGTTAAAAAATATTTTTTTTTTTCAATCACACGAAAACGGATTTGGATGATAAACGAAGACGGAATAGGACATAGGGACTTATAGTCGAATATATATCGACGAGTTAAGTAAAAAATGCGTGATTATAATATTTGTTTTTTATCGAGTGAGATTTTTGTCGCTGGCCGGGGCCGCCCCCACTATTGGCACATACGTAAAAATGCCACTAAAAATATGATTAAAAAATTAAAAGCGATTCACGAAATGGGAACCATAGCTGAATTTTTACCCTCTTGAGCTTTTTAATAGGTTATTATTATTCCTATGTTCCAGCCCAAAAAATTGTTCATGAAATGATGTCATTGGAAAGCTTAAATACAGGATTATTATCAAAACTTAAAGAAGACAATATTCCTGAACAAGATATTACCAGAATTGTGGCTGATTTTATTATTGCAGCTGGGGATACGGTGGGTACCTACTCTATTTATTTGTTATGGTTATCCATGTATATTCAATTATTATTTTTATGTTGGTAGCTAGTTATACAAAAAATCTTTCTGTTTTGGGCAATACATATTTTTGTATTAAGTATAATGTCAGGTGAGGTAAGGGAAACATATTTTATTTTTTACGTCTCATTTTGAGTTCTAACTAATATTTTGTAAGTATTATGATAATTTCAACATATAGGTACTTATCTTTATTAGCTTTCCGGGATTAAACGACTTTTTAAGGTAGTTATATTGCATATAGCCAGAAAATGATTATTCGTTATACTAGTTCTATTGTTTCCCTTTCCCTGTTTTTGGGGTAAGGGAAACAGTCTGAATAATTAAAAAAAGGATTACTATATAGTTACTTGTACTATTATTTCTTCTGTGATATAGTGTAGATTTTTTCTGAGATTTTTTTAAATTGTTTTTATTCAAATGTAAACTTTAAATCTATTGAAATACGGTTTCAAAATACGGAAACATTTGCGTTAGAGTCAGGTGTAGTCAACTAAAAACGTAAATCCATGTTTATTTATTATAATATTTATAGTAAAAATACAAAATTCTCACTAAAATCAGTGTCAATGGTTATTACCGCACGTTAGTGAAGTAGGATCCCATCTTATCATCATGATATTTAAAAAGCAATTGTCTTAAATTAACTTTAGTTCAATTGAGTCGTAATCGCATATTAATAAACCCATAATCGCTTAATTTGTTATATTTCGTATTCTACTAACGAATCTTTCACAGAAAACTGTCAAAAAAATAAAGCTAGTGTGATTTTATTATGACGATAGTACGATTCGATTGAAGTAAGCTAATTTAAGATATTTGTAGTTCCGGTCGCTGATAGTAGATGACAGTGTTAAAGCTTTTTAGTAAAAGGTTGCACAGTTTCATTATAAGTTGTTAAAAAAAATATTATGTACCTATACTTAATTTAATGACTGATGCCTGGCACAATATCTTTATAACCCCTGACATCGGTAAAGGAAAATATATGTTTCCCTTGACCTGGCCTGGTAGTTCCTCTTACCCCACTCATGAGCTTGAGGCTATGCTACGAATCGCATTTTTTTTATATTGATAGTATAGTTAGTACACATTATGATGATTTTATTCAAAAATCAAATGATGTGTATAAAACAATGCTCAGTGACATTGTCAGCCTCTTTACAAAGTTTGAACCCCCAAACCCCGCCCCCTGGCTTTCTTTGCCTTTCCCCATATTCCCCGTTACCCCACCTGACCTTATATAGTATTGTAAAAGATTATTTTCTGATTTAAAAAATATATAAAATAATACCCAACACAGAGAGATTAATAAATAAAATGACCAACAAATATATTATTTTTAATTTGCGACAAACAGTAGTCTACAAATAGTAGATATTACTGGAAGTGCGAAAATTCATTTTGTATGGAGAACGCAGACTTAGCGATTGCGAATGTCCTTAAAAAACAAATAAACCATTATATATATATAAATAATTTGTATCTTTCTTTAGACCGCTTATACGCTGCTCTGGACTTTATATTTACTTTCACTTAATCAAGAAGTAATACAAGAAATTCGGCAGAGAGATGTAAAATATTCAAAATATGTATTAAAAGAATCAATGAGACTATATCCTGTGGCCCCGTTCTTAACCAGAATACTACCCAACGATGCCGTTTTAGGACCATACAAATTTAATAAAGGGGTGAGTTAACGTTGAATTTAACCCAACAAATAAAGATCTAAGGGCAGCATATATACTACTAAACCGTACCTATCCAACTCATTAATACAAAGCAGGTTGGAACAGCTGATTGAAAGGTAAAGTTACTATTTTTAAGTATTTTTCAATAATAATAATATGTAGAACAAATTACACATATTGCTCTGGTCACAAACTAAGCTCTAGGCTTGTACTATGTGTACCAGAAGCAACGATATAATCCATATTATATTTTATAAACACCCAGACCATGACAAACAGAAAAAACGTTAATTTTTTTTGCCATGGGTGGGAATCGAACCCACGACCTCCGGATACAACGCCAAAGGTGCAACCACTACTAAGGCTATTGCTATGTTATAGTGTAATAAAATATTGAATCGCCTAAGGCATTAAGCTCCCTATATAAATTTTTGTGCAATATTTATTTTTAAATAAAATAAATATTATCCTGTGATATTATCTAAGACTAGATGACTGTTTACCACTAACTGACAATATTAAAAATACATCTGTGGCTGTATGGCCTAAAAAGTTTGTCATTCTACGTGGAATTATTTTATTTGCCTGCCTATCCGACAAAGCTGCACGAGTATTAATGCCTTTGCCTGTTCTAAGTAAGTACTAATAAAAAAATAAATGTCAACATGACACTTCTACTGAGAGGTTATTTTTCTGAAAAGATATCAAAATTGTTTTAAAATGAATTATTTAAAACTTATAGTTTATCCCAATGTTAGGCAAATTACCATTCGTAAATATAGTATTTTGTATAATAATACATTCTTCGCAACTTGTGGTATTGAGAGGTTATCAAATAAATATAACCATACATCTAAAAGAAATCTATCTCTTCAGGGATTTTCAGAATGGCAGGAACAAACATACAACAGCATATCCAACAGTTATGCCGTTGGAGTAATGCAAGACTCCTTATTGTATATTCATGATGCCACGGGACTACCGTGGTGGGCGACTATTGTTTTGTCTACACTGGTTTTAAGAGGTTTCATGACTTTTCCGCTTTCAATTTATCAAAATAATATTTTGGCTAATGTAGAGAATATTGGATTAGAATTAAAAGACTTAGTAGAAGAGTTGAAGAAAGAGACTGCTATAGCAAAACATATGTACAAGTTGACTGACAAACAAGCTATGGCTTTGTTCAAGAGGTCTCTAAAAAAGCAGTGGAACAATTTGGTAGTTAGGGACAACTGCCACCCATTCAAGTCTAGCTTGGTGGTTTGGATGCAGATACCTATTTGGGTGTGCACTTCATTTGCATTAAGGAACTTGGTTCAGATGAAACCTGTGGGAGATGCTGCAGCACTTATTACTTTCACAGAAATGTCAGTGGGAGGTGTCGGATGGATACCTAATTTAACTGTGCCTGATCATTCTCTAGTGTTACCTATTGTATTTGGAATAACAAATTTAGCCATTATTGAGATTCAAAGAATGTCTAAGCTAAGAAAACCATCCAAGGCATATAACATTTTTACCAATGTATTCAGAGTATTTTCTGTGGCAATGATACCAGTGGCAGCCTATGTTCCTTCTTGTATGTGCTTGTATTGGACAGTTTCTAGTAGTTTTGGATTAGTACAAAATTTAGTTTTATTGTCACCATCACTGAGGAGAAAGCTGGGAATCCCTATGGCACCCAGTGAGCACGAGGAACCATACAAATATATGGCGGATGATATCCGAGGAAAATTTAATAAATTGATACCTTTCAAAAGTTAAGATTTATATGTAGAATTATAAGTGACAAGGTTATAAATATAAAATACCTACCTTATTTAATTTTATCATAAATAAACATTTGTAAAATAAAATATTTTTTACTTATAATTTCAGACACCAATTGTAGCGTCGATTTATTCGTCAAGTCGTGATGAGCAGTATTTTTCTAAACCTCTGGCCTTCTTACCACACAGATGGGACCGACAGGATAGCAGAAAAGTTGATCTAATACATGAACCTTCTGCATCAATGCCATTTGCTCTTGGTGCTCGCTCTTGTATTGGAAAAAAAATTGCTATCATACAACTAACAGAATTTATTAAGCAGGTAAATTATGGTATTTTTAAGATTATTTACAAAATAAATAATATATTGTATTGAAATCCTATGAATCCAACTTGGTTCCATCACACGGTTAGTAAGCTTTTACTAATTAAACTGCAGTGTTCCCAGACTCGAGACATTTTTTTTAAATAATGGCCCTGACAAATTCAATGTTTTCACCCTGTACCTTTTTATAAGAGCTCTTCTGAATATATAGAAGAAACATGTACATAGTTTGAATATAGGAGAGAGACGGAAGTGAAATGCAGTATATAGTACTAAATAATTTTATTATGTTGGCAAATAGCTTCCCCTAAAAATATTTCATTATTTATTTTATACTTAATGTCAGTACTCAGTATTTATTTTCTCAGGTTGCTGAGGACTTTGACTTCAAATGCTCTAACAGTACAAGCATAAATGCAGTTACTTCACAAGTTTTAGTGCCAGATAAAGATGTTAAATTAGAGTTTTCTTTAAGAAAAATGTGAATATCTATTTTAAGATTTTTTATTATTATTTTGTTTACAGTAATGTTAATGAATTCAAGAAATAAAAAATAACTTATTATTATTGTTTTATTGATAATTAAACCATTTTATGATATTAACAGTATTATTACAATAATTAAATAAAGAAACAAAACTAAAACAGATACATTTTCGTTTCTGATTTATGTATTATTATAATTTTAAGAAACTACTAGTCAATGAAAAATTTTGCCAGTAAAGCACTATAATATACTAGCAAAAATTTTATGAGTTGAATATGCAAGAAAAAATGTACCTAAATAACTTGTTAAATAAAATGGAATCTGTTTATAGATGGGTTCTTAAAATTATGTAGTTGGTAAAAATCATGAAGCTAAAAAATCGCGCCGCGGACGGGCACGGTTTTTACCTTCATGGTAAAAATGGTACTTAAGTTTGTAAAAGTTTATATAAAAAAGTTACATGGGATTTTCCTTTTTTAAATATTTCATATAATACTATTTGAAGTGAGGTTTGCGTGGTTCAAGAGTATATTTTGTTTTTTACAAACTAAACCTATTTTCTAATAAGTTTGTAACTTTGTAGATTTGAAGTGCACTTTTATAAAAAACGTCAGCACAGAGTGACCAATTATATTTTTTTTATTTAAGTTTTATTAACCTAGGATATTTTACAAAACTAAACTTTTTGTCACTGCGGGCGTAAGAATTATTAGCAAATTCTTATTAAAAAAAATGTGTCAACTCAATCCTGATGCTCATGTTCCTCTCGTAGGGAGTATTATGTTCCTTGCTCATGTTAATGAGTGTATTATCTATGGTCTATCCATACAACGAGAAGAGCTGGCCACTTGTGGTGTAGACTCGGAATATCATTGTATAGGAATAAAACCCCGCCGCGGGGTATATACCCTGGGGAAGTCTAGGCGGTATCGAGCGCCATAACTCACCCGTAATGGTATTACGTAATTATATTTAAAACAAACTTGGGTAATATTATTATTTAAATAAGTAGTTACCTACCTACATTTTACACATTACCCTGGTCACAAACTAAGCCTGTTGTACTATGTCTGTCACAGACAACGATACTCATATATATTATATTTTATAACACCCAGACCATGGCAAACTGTACAGAAAAACGTACCATAATTGATTTGCTATAGGTGGGTATCGAACTCACGACCTCCGGATCGCCCACCGCCTCCGTGGACTAGTCGGCACAACGTCAAGGCGTAATCACTAGTCCATGTAGGCGGTCTGTCAAATGTTTAGGTATACATTAAGATATATTATACTGTAAGAAAGAAATAATAATCCAAGGTTATTCAATAAGAGTTTATTAAAAAACATACAAAGATTTTTATACATTTTTGTGGCAATAACAGTAACTGATATCCTTATTCTCAATAAGTATGACAATATAAACTTGCCTATAACAGATAAACATAGATTGATAACACTAAATACATTGTACTAATATCTTTGCCATGACTAACTTGACATTGATCAGTACATAAAACCTGTAAAACCATAAAAACTTTTGTAGAAAATATGTCAATTTGAAAATAAGGATAATTACAAATACCCACTCACTTAATAACTGTTTTAACAGTCCAAAAATAATCAATAATACATTCTGGGAAAACTATAATTTATTATATTTACATAAAGATTAAAAATCTTATATATATATAGTGACAGGGTTGGTTATACTTAGTAGACTTAGGACACGGGTTAACCAAGTTAAACCAAGTTGTGTTTATTAGAAACGAAAAGCGAATAAAACTACACCAAACAATTATTTGGGGTGGCTTCACATTAGACTTTGTATAGCCCCCGAACAAAAGTTAAAAAAGATATTATATCCTTCCCAAAGAGCTAATTTGTCTTCATCTCACGTGTAACAATTATATCTCTATATTCTAATCATTAAGAATTTCTTGTCGACACCAAATTGTAACTAAAGTTTATTTTGAATTATTGTTAGTGGATAAGACATAACGAACTGTTTGTAAATATGCATGTTTATCAAAATAACTGTTAATAATGTGACTTTCGTGTATTTGTTTTGTTTGATTAGTGTATATAGAAGAATGGTACCTAGTTAAGGAATCACCCACCTACCTAAATACTGCTATATGGATGTTAAAAACTTTTAAGTAAAAATGTCTTATTCTCATAGAAAACGAAGTCCACTTTGGAATAAGGTAAACGCACCGGTGATGGACAAGGAACCAATAATGGACGAAGCAGGAGAATCCTTTCACTAATAATAGATTCAGAAACTTTTCCTGATGACTGGGCTATTGGTCGTTCAGAAAGCGGATGAAACACCTATGAAGATTAATAAACCTGGCAATTTAAATTATGTTATACCATTGCCTTTTAAACGAAGCTTATTTCGGCCAGAAACGGATGAAACAACAAAAAATAAGAAACGCAAATTAAAAGAGGAAATTCCATAGACCAAATACTAAGAAGAGAAAGGAAAACAAATAGAAGAGAAGGAATTGCCAACAAAATAACGAGAAGATAATAAAACTCAGTGAAAATAAACTTAGTTAGAAAAAAGTCTCAAATAAACGAAAAAACAGAGTTAAATCATCTGAAACTGAGGGTGAAGTCTGTTACGCTGAAAGTGACTGAAGGATCGTAATCAGAATAATTTTATTGAAGTGGAGCTAAAAAAAGGCTAAGTGTACTTATTGTGCTTAAATGTTCATTGCCAAGCGGAAACGTAGGCATATGAAAACTAAGCACTACTATACCTCCTATACCGGAAAAACAGCCTATTCAAGGACAGGAACTAGATATTGCGTATTGTGGAGGTTGAGGAGTTCCGTAAATGTGTGTCAATGTTGTATCCCGGGTACTCTCTGCCTACGAGAAAAACTCTTAGAAAATGTACTGCCGAAACTTGACGGCAAGTCCCCAGAAGTAGCGAAAACTAAACTAGAAAAAGCGAGTGCGGTTTGCTGGTCCACAGACGGATGGACATCTATTAATAATGAGAGCTTTATATCAGTTGTGGCTCATTTCAATTGCTGAAATGTAAAAGGTATGGAATTAGGGTCAATTATGTTGATTGCATTGAATATTCAGAATACCACTGTTAATTTGAGCTATTTATTGAAAATCAAAGCGATTGAATGAAAAATAAAAGAAGATCTACTTCTAAGAAAAAAAACTTTTTTATATGCAAAAACAACTAAATTTGTCTCAAATCAAATTAAAACAAGAAGTTTGCACATGATGGAACTCAACACACGATATGCTATCCCGTATGTTAAGATCTAAAGACACAGTAAAAGCTAGTTGCCTTAACGCGAAGTGATCTCGCATTGACTGATTGGTCAACGAAGGTCGAAGCTGCATTACCGGTTCTGGAATTATTTTACAACATAACTAAAGATTAGTGCAGTAAAAAATGTCACATTGCCAAAGATAATTACTTTATACCGCATTATGTCAAATAAAGACCCATTTACGAGAAGGAAAGACACTTCCAGAAATTAATCAAGTCCTCGAAACATTTTATAAGGAATTAAAACGACGGTTTTTAAACATTAAGCTTGACGTTTTATACGCTAAAGCCGCTGTATTAGATCCCCGATTTAAATAAACACAAGGGATTCAAACACGACAAAAACTACGAAACATGTGTAAATAATTTTAAACTTAAAGTAGGAAGAATTCCAGTGCAATCACTTTTCTTGCAGCACCAATAGTGTTAAATCCATCTGATCCAACCCAAATGGCGATAAGCTGCAATAGCAATTAAACAGCTACTTAATGTAAATAGTGTACAAAGTAATTGTAGAGTATTAGTAATAATGTACAGTGTAAATTTAAATCAATGTAAAACCAAATGATTTCTAGATTTGTGTTTTCTTTCTTCATCGAAGGAATCTTTAATTGAAATTCATTTCTACCTAACTAGGTTAACAGTCCTAACACCTGTATTCTAAGACGTTACCTCAACTATTACTCTGCTCAAAATCCCCTTAAGGAACAACATTTGTATTTTTAGTTGTCAAAATCTTCCTTACCCTAAGGAATTTCCTTTACTTTCCTTATTCAAGGTCCTCGATGAACTGTCAAAGCTAAGGTACATTGGCATCTACCTTACAGGCACCTTACGGTGGTTAGGTCTACTTTTTTAAGTTTATTTAACTTTTATTTTTTTAAATTAAATCAATAATAACAAATATTATTTATTAATAGTATATGGATACGGAATTTATTAGAAGGTACAGATTTAATAAAAATACTGTCCATGATATTTTGCTACCCATGATTTCCATAAATGATTAACCAAACAACAGAGGACTCCCACTACCACCTATGATACAATTATTAATAGTATTGCGTTTTTACGCAACAGGAAATTTTCAAGTAACCAAACGGAAGATATTTTATTTGTATAGATTATTTTTTATTTGTTATGGGGCCTTATTCCGAGTTATCAACCGCTAATCAAGACAAGGCGTTGCGCAAACTATAAATATGGAAATATAAGCTCTATTCCAATGGTTATATAGTATGTATTAGGTTGGCTATTATAATGCAGCCATCTTGAAATACACGAATTCTTCGCAAGTTTGAACATGTATGGAGCATTAGAATTTCAACTTTATAATTAACAGGATAGAACTTATATTTCAATACCCGTACTTTACGCAAAATGCGCGACGGTGAACGTGTCAAAACTCGGAATAAAGCCCATGGTTTCGAAACGATTTTTCTATTTAGTTTTCAGTGCTGGCGTAAAAAAAAAACTACCAAAATATTTTAAAATATTTGTTTTTTTTTAAGAAGTTTTTATTGTTATTAAAATATGTTTAAGGAAATAATATTATTTTATTTGGGACTCCAAATCATTATATCTATAAAAAAAAAACTACCAAAATATTTTAAGATATTTGTTTTTTTAAGAAGTTTTTATTGATAAGTTTAGTTTCATCGAAATCGATCCAACCGTTTTAGCGTGGTGCGTGATACAAACAGACAAAAAATCCATAAATGATCTTAATGCATTCTATTACTTATCCTTCATCACACGAATGAATTATTTTGCGTTTATTTGCAATGTACAGAATTGCATAGGTAAAGAATAGATTATAAAATATATAAAGAAATAATATAGCGCGTTCATAATGAAAATTAGCTCTCTACTCTTTCGTTCGGCTCTCTGATGAAATGCAGACAGATTATTCGTATATTTCAGCACTGAGATCACGCTAAAGATATAGGTAAAAGAAAGATAGAAATCTTTAGTATAGTACAGAAGATACATTATCTCTATTTTCTTTTCAGTGATACATTTTGCGCATGACTACTTCGCATATCACGATAGAAATCTTTCTCGATAGCGGGCAGGGGCCTAATCACGAGTTGCGATCGTCTTCGACGACAAGACGTTGAGTAAACAATAAATATGGAATTTTAATTATAGAGTTGAAATTACAATGCTCCGAACATGTTCAAACTGGCGAAGAATTTGTGGATTTCAAGATGGCGGAATTTTATAGCCAACCTAATACAGACTATCTCTGTGGTCCACAATTGTACACATCTGCAGTATGCACGCACACGATGTACGAACGTGTAAGCGCATACTGCTCGGTACATTAGTAGTATGCGCGCATACGAATGTAAATAATTATGGAGCGGTCTTGTGCATTACAACCTCTAATTTCAATTGTATACTCATTTTACCGTACACATATTTTAATATGTATACGGTAAAATGATTAGAAGTATTTCTTTAAATTCTTTTGGTTCACTACTTCGTAACTTTTAAAATTGGTGGGCCAACCAACACATGAGAACTGTCAAAAGTGACAGCGTCTCGATATTTGTGTTACTGTGTAGACTCTGAAGTTCGCGCGAATAGACTGCATGCGGGTCATACGTGTAGTTTTGGTCCGATCGTGTGATGCCGCGCGTGTTCCATTGTGGACCGTGACGTATATAACCATCGGGATAGAACTGATATTTCGATATATGATTTTTACTTAACGTCTTGTCGTTATGGCAGACTAATAGATACAGTAAATAAAGTATTGGGATACATCACATTGTGCAAGTTAGATTTACAGAGGGAGCCAGTTATTGTCTTTAACCCCCGTATACTAAGTCGTGTTTTCGTTCTATCGTTCATGATTTGACATTTGGAGGAGAGACGTTCCTTGAAAGTATAGAGGAAAACACGACTTAAAATACAGGGTTAAGTATTTTATTTTTATATTTCTGGTGAGTTTTATCACCAGTTCAATTAATGCAATGATTACAACTACACCTGACAAACAAAACAATCTTAAGGTGGATGCCAGATTTGGTATCGTGGGCCGATACCGATATCGGATCGGACAATGTGGGAATTCTCTAAGGCACCGAGACGTGATAGTACGTTACCTACATAACTATATCTATCTATATCATGAAGCTAAAAAAACGCGCCCGCGCCAAGCGGACGGACACGGTTTTTACCTTCATGATCTATATATATGGTTTTTACCTTCATGATCTATACATATATAAATGATTCGCTATTTCCCTTTGTCTCGGCATCACGCGTGAACGGCTGGACCGATTTAGCTAATTTTTTTTTCTTGTGTTTATTATTGTCTGGAGAAGGTTCTTATGAAAGAAAAATTTCAAAAATGAGAGAAAAATTAAGAATACTTAACCACCATATTAAATTATTCACCTTATAAAATTTAAACTTTTTTAATGTAACCTTATGGACGTTTGACATAATACTGACAGAATACGTCAAAGAGGATTTAAAAATAATGAATATCGTTTAAAACAGATTTATTTCTTACAAAGTGGATGTAAAAAATATTAATTTCTTAGTGCACATCACGGTTAGTTCAGAGCTATCACGCCTAATATTAAAAGTAAAATAATATAGAGTTTTGGTAAGTTTGGATAGACTAACTTACCTACACGTCATTAACTTAACACGTGGTATTGAGAGCTTCCGTTGCGTGTGCTTCGTAAATAGTTACGCAGACGCAGTTGCACGGGTCAGCTTGTATATAATAAAACCTGGCAATATGAAAGAAAAATCATAATAATAAGTATTGAATGTTAATTTAATTATTTAATCTGAATGATATGCATAGGAACAAATAGTGTGAAAATATTTTTATTTTAAGTATTTAGGCATTAATAATAATAAATATATTAGTCTGCCATCAAGATACTACCAAGACATAACTTTTGACATAAGGTACAAAGCTCTAACTATCAGGGAATTAGTCAATAAACATATTATAATCCCACATGGCATTGGATAAATACTCACTAAAATAAATGCCATAACCAATAATTGATACTTAAAGCATAGTCCATGTATTCTCAGACCCAGACTTAGAAGCCGCGTTCAAAAATGAAACTTATCCAGTCCGATAGAGGAAAATACATATAATAAAATTGTTAATTACATCGAAGTTCGGGAAGTTGGGAGAAAAAGTTATTCTCATTTGAATTTCAATTTGAAGTTATATTATGACTAGTTATTAGGTTGGTATAGCGAACAATTTCGGCCCGCGAATTATTAATCCGCAAAATTATTAGTAGTGTTTCCTTGTGCTGCAGCATTGACAGAATAATATTATATAATCTGACCTAGGCTGTATGGTTCATAGAACCCTTTGCTTTTCTCTATATTTGAGAAAACCGAACAAAAAAAAAATTATATAATCTGTGGATGATATAACGTCGCTCTTTTTTTTAATTATTTATTTTAACATAGCACTGGATGCAAGTCCATCGACCTATCGTCGCTATATTTTTATTCTGTTCATGCGAGAAATGGACAAAGGGCATTCAATACTATACGGCCTTTTCTTTTTCTTTCAAAATAATGTGAAATCTCTATTTTGTTAAATCTCAATCCAGATAAGCAAAAATAATATTTTTCAATGTTTAAGCATTTTTTTTGCTGCATAATGTGGACAATAATACAGAAAAAGCAAAGAATCAGCATGTAACAAAAGTTGTCAGAACTTTTTTTTCCCAACTTCTAAAATTATTTTGAATACTGGAAAATAATGCTTAAATTATCTATTATTAAGTAATATTACGGTTGGGTCCAGAATGGCCATTGTCCTTTGGAATTGAATATTTACAGTACTTGTGACTGCTTCTTTAGCTTGAAAAAAGTCAAAATAATGTAAAAAGTAAAAAATTGCTTGATATTTTATATCGAAATTAAACGTTTAGTGAAACAACAACTCTTTTTATAAAAAATAAAACGCAACTCAACCGGACGCACATACCCGTAACTAGTGTAAGCTAATAAGATAACCTAGTGTGATGAAAATGAGTATAAAATGTTTGCAACTCCAGAGAAAACAAACTATCCTTGGTGTCAGGCTTTTTTATTTATTTTTTTATTATAGGAGAGTAATATGTAACTTAGTACAACTGATGCATTTCAGTTAAACCCCTGCGCTAACTGTCTAATTATTATTGCTTTTATATCATGCACACATTGTTTCTTGTACTCCATATTAAATACTTTCTTCAGCAACGAGACACGATCCATTTTGGTCATCTTCCCGGTTAACAAATACGCTATAGATTCTACGCACAGATGACCCATTCCGTCGTTCAGAGACCATTCATAGATTTTTATCACGGTACAAGGATTCATTTGGAATTGTACGATGGCGCTGGATATTAACAACTTGATGTCCTCCAACAAGTACCTATCGGCCAGGACCAGCGCGTTCAGGATAGTGTCGAGGTCGTGCGGCATGGGGAAGACGGTGGTCTTGCCAGCCTTCACGCCGTGATATAACAGCGTGAGCATATACTCAAACGCCTCTCGGCTCACGTTTTTTAAGCGCACATTATTCTCTATTGATTCCCTAAAGTTACCCAGAAGCATGGCGGAGAACACCTCGGAGTTGTCACATAAGAAAGTCTTATTAACTTGTAGCGTGGACGAGTCATCGAACTGGAAGGTGACAAGGTGTTCCGCCTGCGCGCTGCCTAGCATAGGGTTGTAACTCACTGGGGTAGAGCTCCTAAAGCGCGTTTCCAGTTGTTTCGGATTCTTTATTTTTATACAATTAGCGATCTTTTCGAGAGCTATCACACCAAGTTCTATGTTTTCACTCGATTCTGCGAGCAGATCTATTAGAATATTTAAACCATTGCATTCTATGAAGAACTTTTTCAGATGACGGAGATTGCTGAAATGAAATAAATAGACTCAATTAAGAAACAGCTATTATACCTAATAATATAAAAGCGAAAGTGCCATTGTGAAAAAGAGATTTTTAGGCATGCATAATGTGACCATTTTTAATTTTACTCAATACGGGACATTTTCAAAATTATGGTGACAATTACAATAATTAAACAATTTTCATTGTGTTGAAAACTATTGATTATTATGGGTTATTGAGTCTATTCAAAACATCGCGACGAGCTAGCCACTTGTTCGGTGTAGACTCATACCATCGGCTTCGACGAGGTGGGATTAAAACCCCTCCGCTGGGTACCCTGGGGCCGTTTAGGCGGTCTGTATGGATAAAATTAATCAAAACTAGGATAACTTCATTTATATTATATGATGATGATTTAAAAAAGAATTAAATTCTTGGCTATCGAAGACTGAATTGAAATTTGTTACACAAATAAGCGAAAAATATGAGAAAGGGCCTTTACCGGATGAACCTGATAACTGGATAAGGTTCATTTATGTGTTAACATAGCAAATACCTGTCAAAAGAATTCAGTGTATGTTTGTTACCTGGTAATATAGGGCAACGTAACAACCATTAAATGCTTCATATCTGTGGATCCCATTTTGAACTGGTAACTGATCTGCCCCACCGCATAACAGCCCTCCACTACTCCGGTCACTTGAGTACTGAACTTTGATACTAAGCGCGTCATCTGAAATATAGCATTGTTAAAAAAAAGGAAAACATGACTAAGGCCACATACACACTATAGCACACAGAGTGTATGTGGCCTTAGTTATGTTGCAGGTACAGACAAACCAGGTACGGAGATAAGATTAGCTCTACCGTGAGTTTTTGGTTAAGGGTTCTATAGTCGACTTGACGCCCATACAAACGTAATTCCAATATTACACCTTGGCTGTTAGTCGAATTTCAATTATTAATTTTATGTTGGTAATTGTACGCTAAAATCTTTCTATTGTGGGTAATACACATTTTTGTATTATATTATTTAAAATGTTTTTTTCCCGTTTGCAAAAAGAAACCATCACCAATGATATTATAAAAAACAAAAGCAGATATGTTATAAACGCGCGCGTCGTGAAAACTCAAATAAACTCCCAATTGGGAGGTCTTGTAGATACCTGTGTCCTTATCAAAATGCCATCGTGTGTGTTTCGAAAGTGAACCAATTATAACTCCAAAGTAAATAAAATACAAGAGATCTCATACCACTTGTGAGTATGCAAAGATATTTATATTATAGTTAAATTATAGTATAATTCAATTAATTTTACAAACAATCTAATAACATATACGTGGTGGCCGAGTTGGTTAGACCTTGGACTTAAAAACGCTTAGGTCCCTGGTTCGAATCCCGGTGTGTACCAATGAGTTTTTAATTTTAAAAAATTATGTACATTTGTTTGACAACACCACTATAGTGCCTCGGAGAGCACGTTAAGCTGTCGGTCCCGGTTTCACTATACCAACTTGTGAAACTGTTTATAGATGGGTTATTGAGTCTATTCAAAACATCGCGACGAGAAAGCCACTTGTTCGGTGTAGACTCATACCATCGGCTACGACGAGGTGGGATTAAAACCCCTCCGCTGGGTACCCTGGGGCCGTCTAGGCGGTCTCGGGCGCCGTAAGGCACCCGTGATGATATGTATGTATGTATGTAATCTAATAACTGAGGCAAAGACGCCATATGCAGGTGAAGAAAAAGAGAACAATGCGTGTTTCGTAACGAACTAGTTTTGATGCGTGAGCATGTGAGCATGTAGTGGAGCGACCAGTAGTGGTCTCTCTCTTTTGGTTTCACTTTTATAATTTTGCCTCTCTTACACAATTTTATAATATAGATAGCTAGTTCGGAACATTATTTTCTCTTATTTTGTAAGCGTATAACATATCAATAGTTATCATCCGAAAGATTAATAAATACAATGACCGACAAAAATATTATTTTAATTCTGCGACAAACAGTATTCAAATTGGAAGTGCGAATGCTCTTTTTGTATGAACGCAGACTTCGCAAATACGAATGCAGTGTCCTTAAACAATCTTTCACTTACTGTGCAGTTTAAACTGAAGGGATCCACCAAAGAGATCGCTTATTTTTTTCGACACTACAAATAAACCCATACTATTGGAAGATTCTTTAACAAATTTATAGTAGAGCATGGAAATAATAAGGAAAGGCCTAAAATCTCCTTTCCAAACATGAGAACCTCCCATACAAAACCATTATAACACAAAAAATATTATAACCGATCATTGAACATTGATTGGTAGAATGAGAACAGATTATGGCGGTAACGAACATGTTTCACATTTCAATTGATTCGTATTAGGCTTTAGGCCAGTTTCGTATATTATTCTTACTTTCATGTGGTAGAGTTGACAGAAATTAATACCGTACTTCTATACGCACTGATAAAATAATATATTTTATTGCACAATAGGTTGCCGTGGTTTATTTTATTTATGACACAACATTTGAGATGTGAACTGCCTTCAGGGTGGCCACTTTATTTCGGATACGAATTTCCCTGACTTTTCCAGAATTTCCAGTCACTTTTTTTAGATTTTCCCTGACGTTAGTGAGCTTCAAAAAGAAAATAAAAAATCTCAAAAATATAGTATTTGGTTTTTTAATTGATTTTTGAATAAAAAATATTAGAAAATAGAAACAATTATTTTTAGCAATATTTTCGGAAAATATAGAACAATAAAATACATTCTTGAAAAAACAAGCATATTTTGAACTTAGATGGAATCGTCCCGCTTAGGTTGCCAGTCGTTTACAGTAGCAAGTTGAGTGTGTACTTTAAATATTTTCCTTGACCTTCTAGCGTTTTCTCTGACTTTTCCAGTCTCCGAAAATTCCCTGACCCGGTTTTCCATGTTTTCCAGAAAGTGGCCACCCTGGTAGAGAGCTTAGGACGGTTGACAATATTATTTACGGGTAGCCGCTGTTGTTTTTGCCTTCATAGATCAATACCGCCTAGCTGGCTAACTACTGCTTGGTGTATTAATTTTTAATATTATATTTACCTACCTGTTTACATTGTAGACATTTTCTTAGAACATGTTTTGGGTTTGAAGCCATATTATTTAGTCGCAGTATTATCCTACTTTTGAGGAGGTTTAATATGCTGAGGGGGTTGCTGGAAATAAAAGAAACAAAGAAAAGTTTTATCTCGGATAATAGTTAATCTATAATATAGTAAAATCCTATAATAAAATATAATTCTATGCACTGAAATTACAGTTAATGTATATAAATAAAATTATTTTATAAATTTAGCATAAAATTCACAATAAATATAATTTTAGTTATAGTTGTGTATCTTATGAACCACTATTATTACTTATATATACTTATGTATAATGACCGATTAGGTTAGACCAGTTTTAACAACATTTGCTAGTATGTCACGGGTTCAAGCACCAGTGTGTACCAAAGAGTATTAAAATTAAAAAAATATATGTATTTGTCACACCTTGCTGCCTATCGTCACAGAAGAAATAATAATACAAGTACAGAAGCTGCACTTCGAAAAATCAATTAAATAAATAGCGACCCTTGCACCGACACAATACAGTTCAGTTCAGATCGCACAGCGCTAATGGCCTACATTTATATTCACCTAAAAGTTGCCTCTCTTTCTGTCCCGTAATTATTTTATTTTCTTACGACGTTAGGGTTATCTTCTTTTAAAGAAACCTAGGTTAGGTACTTAGTAGTAAGTACGTAGATCATAAAACAATTTTGTTTTAGGTTGTCTACTGCATAGGTACTTTATCCTAAGAAGATACGTAAGCCATACGGCACACTACATAGTCTATGAAACTAAATATTGATTTTCGATCTATTATGTAATATTATGAATATCCTACTAAACTTCGTAGAAACCGATTGTACCTACTACGTTCAAAGAAAAGCTTACAAAAACAGCTTCTTCAGTTCAACTTGCCTCAGTGTATTTGCTTATTCTTATATATTATTAATATGGAAAATAAATAAGTTAATACTTATCAAAACTGCATAATATTTCTAGTAATAGTTAGTGCATGGTAGTGTGCTTACCTATACTTATGATACAAAACTAAACCTGACCTTGTAAACAGAACTTATACCTACCTAGCTATACTATAGTAGGTAATTAAATATCTAACAAAGTACGTAAATACGAGACACATAAATAACTATAACAAAGGTCAACATTTGGTAGATAGGAAAAGTGACGAATAATGAAATTCGCATTCTTATAAACAGACTACTGGACACACGTTTTTTTTTTAGTGTATAGCCTAATAATAACCTATAGATAGGCGTGGATTTATTTTTTATCTATTAAGGTCCTTTGAAAGTGTGGAAAACGTGAGGTCCGGATCCTTGTTACTATTATTTAAGCAGACGAATACGACTCAATAAGTTTTAGACCTCATTTTTAGTTAATATAAATAAAGATACGCGGCGCGTGAGTAAGTATCGAACATACGTGCGACTCGGCCGGTGCGCAGCGCAGCAGCCCTCTAAAATAATACCTTTTCATACGGTACGGTCGGGTACTTGTAGCGTTATGCCTAAAGCGCGGAGTGGAACACGCCTGCTATCGTATAGGTTATTTCTACAAATAATAAAATTACAAGCTTACCTAATTATTTTAGATAAAATTTTGAAGCCTCGTCCAAACGGTCGTCGACATCTCTCTATATAATCTAGAAGGGTGTGTAGGGTTTCTGCCGCCGTGAGCGTGTCTAGAGGGTTTTTATTGTTGGGATCTTCCCTGATGGTCTTGTTACATATTCCGTGCGCCACTCGGTAGAACAACACTAGGACACAACCTATTTTTGTGTATTCACAAGTAGAAGACGGTTTACCCAGGGCTTCTGCAATAAATCAAATTATGACATGTTAAATCTGTGGCCGGCGAGAGTAAGTTGTTGTTCTATAACTTTTAATTAGTTGTATATATTAGTTAAAATAACAGTGGTGAATACCATTTTGAGATATGTCTTCATGCATTTAAATCAATAGTTTTAAGATAAAATATTTTTAGTAATAATAATATTTTTTTGTAAGGTCGCGAAGCAGAAAGAATTTTGTACATTTACCCCACACTCGCTCTATCTCTTATGACTAGAGCGTATATTAGTGCCTGGCCAGAGACCAAAGTATTCCTTCTATTTAAAATAAAATTGATGGATCTATAAAAATAAAAAAAGATCTTTCTATCTCTAATGATTTAAAATATTAATTTTAAAAAAAATCTAGGAATCAAACTTCCCCCTTTTTCGATTTTATTCATCATCCACCCGCTCAATGTTGCCGAACCACTTTAATATTCCTCTTTCAATCTTCGATACAACATTATCATCCATTCAAAAATCTGGTCTGGCCTTGAACTGCGTTACTGTTGAATAAAATCGGTAGGGACAACAAGGTGAGACTGGGTTCCGGGGCATACAGGAATCGAAGGTATTGAAGGGCAGACCAACTGGCTAGACAGGGATCAGAAACCCCTTTTATGGGACCTGAACCATTTATAGGCATACCTAGCCATAATATGGCTATTATGTGAATGCGAAAATATATGGTAAAGTATATTCAGTTTTAGTGTCTCGGAGAGCACGTTAAGCTGTGTCCCAGTTTCATTATACTAACATGTGAAACTGTTTATAGAAGGTTTATTGAGTCTATCCAAACATCGCGACGAGCTAGCCACTTGTTCGGTGTAGACTAATACCATCGGCTACGACGAAGTGGGATTAAAAACCCCTCCGCTGGGTACCCTGAGGCTGTCTGGCGGTCTCGGGCGCCGTAAGGCACTCGTAATGATTATATATATTTATTTATCTATATTCAGTTATTTTTATTATGCTTACCTTTAAGAAGCGCCTCATCGTTATCGCTGTCGTCGTTAACGATAAGGTCGTCGAGATCGTCGGTCACTTGAGCCGCGGCCAAATCGTCTTCGCGAACTCTGTCGCTGTGATCACTGCACACTGGGGAGTAACGGCCAGGGATGTCCGAATCCGAACTCTCTGAGGTAAAAAATAAATTTTACTGTACTAAGATATTTTAGTCATCAGAAAAGTAGAATGGAGAAATTTAAATAAACAAGTTAACTATTGATTAAAAAAATCGCTTTTGTATATAAACGACCGGTAAACTAACAACTATTTTTGAAAAACTCGACGTCAAGTCGTCAATCAAATTTGTTTACAAAATAATATGCTAACACGTAGTATGTCTGGCCAACGCGTTAAATGCCGCAAACATGTAAAAATTTACAAATGATTTCATCGTCCATTTTTTTTTTTACTTTGTTTTTCTATAGCAGAATAATTCTTAGAGGCGTAGGCATAGGTACCAAACGCGGCTTAATAAGTCGGAAGTCGGCCATATTCTGCACATGCTGCTGCATTCTGCGGACGATAGATTGTCAAAATAACGATTTCCGTTGTCAACACGCTCTCCCCCAATCAAAGAAGGTTAATAAAAACTACTCTGATTAGAGGAGAACACTCTAATAAGCCTCGTTTGGTACCTATTGAGATAAACCTACGGCTCTAATAATATTTCTGATATAGATAACAGAAGTAAAAAATACTTAAAAAATTAACCTTAACCACGAAAAAAAAGTGAAGACCCATAATACGTAGGTACAAATAACTTACCATTATCAGCGCTATATGGAGACACCGGCGACATAGAAGAACTCCGCTGAGATTCACCCCAAGCTGAGGAACTCTCTCCAGTAAAACCCGACTCAGGACTCCAATCGAACTTCATCCGTTTGCTCTGGTAACCTGAGCGGTACTCGGGACTAAACCCAGACTGATATCCATCCGATACTGGTGACATATGACTCAAATCCCTGTCTAAATTTTTTTCATGTTTTGAAGTGGGGGATTCAGGAGATTTAGGTTCCCAAAATATGTTTGATGACCACTTATTGGTTGATAGTCTAGTTAATACAGGTCTCTGAAAAGTAATTTAAAGTTAGTAGAAGTAGTATTGAAAAGTAGTTAAAGTTTCAAACTACCTTGTGTAACCGTTAATGTAAATACTCCCATTAGGTATGTGATGAAAACGTAATGTAAACACACAATTAAAATGTGTAATAATCTACATATTTAAATTGTGTGTTGGTAATTTGAGTGTTCAGTAAACATTTTTATTTAAGTATTATAATTCATTAACCTTTTTTGGAGCCCTATGTCGCCTATGTCTACTGCTTATTAAATCCTCTTTTACTTGTAGATATTTTTCCTCATCAGAGTCTATGCTGTCTTCCTCTTCCAAAAATCCCACCAACATATTATCTCGTTCTATAACAACTTGTGTATCATCCTCTTCAGAAGAATATTGGAATTGCCGTTTTCTTTTTGTAGCATGATGTTGTTTATTGTCTTCTTCTCGGTCAAGTAGCGGGTCATATTGAGAGGCAGTGCCTGCTAGAGCATCGGAGGTACTGCATTGTGGGACCGGTTCATTGTCATCACTGTCCTTGCAGTCATGTTCGTACTTCATCACTTTCAAATATAATTTCAATTGCTCAACCAAAATTGTAATCAAACCTTGGTTTACAAGAAGCTGGAATGCTGAAAGAAGAAATCTTATTTTTCTTGTATGTATGGAATAAATGTTAGAACGGCGAAAATATGGTGATTTGCATAAAAAAGGCAAGTGAAAAATTTTGTCTATTGCATATTATAAATTATACAGGTATGTATGTACGCATATTTATAAAGTACTAAAAAAGTATTAAATAAAATCTAAGTATTTTTATGTAAATTATCAATAAAATAAAAAACTATGAAGGTTTTGGATCAGAAGGTGCTTTAATATAAGTATTCTTTAAATCAAGAGCACCACTGGGTATGTGTAAAAAAACCATGGTGTGAACCTAGTGCCTCAAGAGTTGTTACTGTTAACATAATTAAAAATGAAACAAAATATTGTTACCAGTGTCATCAAAGACGTATTGTAGTAGCGCGTGCATGGCATGCGGCGAGTGTTTAGAGGCGGCCACTAGCAGCGTCAGGCCCCCACAGAGAAGCATTCGGGAGCGGTTTACAGATTCACCGCTCAGCTGAGCGAGGCAACGCCCCATACCATCCGGCCAACGAGCGACTAATAACAATATCGATATAAAAACATAACAAAAAATGAACTTAAAATAATAAATAATAGTAACTAAATAAAACTTAAATAACAATCATATTAAAACATTAAGACAAAAAAAAAAATAACCTAAAGAACAATTAAAATTAATATAAAATATATACAAAAGAACTATAAAAGATAAAATATTGCCTCCATCCCCGACAAAACACCAACCGTGCCGAGTACAGATGCGGCATTCCCTCTTTGTATTGCCAGACTATATAATGGATAACTGGGAAAAAAGTCTGAAGCATCAAAAAAAGTCACTAATCTCTGATGACAAATGAGTCATCTGAAAACTATGTAATACAATATGAACTAATTTGTACTAAATAGAAACTTGTAAATTTCATTTAGGGTGAAGAAAACTACTATAAAAATACTTACTTAAGGATAAGTACTTTTTTTATATTTTAATTGATATTTTTTTGTGGTAATACAAAAAATTCTTGCAAACCTTCTAAATGTGCTGTCTGTTTGGGGCACTTTCACATCAAAAGTATTGAAGCCATTTTGAAGAAATTTTATAGAGGTAAAATTTAATCCTACCCACCGGGGTGCAAATATACAAGTTGTTTGTGTTAGGAAAATAAAAAGTCTGTCAGGAAAATATTTAATATACACCATTTGGGTATAATATGACTTAAAATTGCCATCCTTATGTAATAAATAAAGTGAATGGGGTAAACAAATAAACATACGTACCTGGAACATTGTCTAAAATGCAGACAAGACATTCAACTACACCAGCTTTTCCTAATTCAAGTCTACCATTGGTAAGATAACACATATTCAGTATAATTTTTAAAGACAAATTTTTAAAAACTTTAGTTAGAGTGACCAAACATTTGTATGATGAGGGGTTTGCATCAAACTGAAATAAATAAGACAAGCATTAATATATAATATTACTTTAGATATTTTTTATTTACATTATGTGGTAATGATAAAACAGAGAGGCAATATTTTAATTTCTTTTGGAAATTTGCTGTAATCAATACTATAATAATGAAGTATGATACAATATCTTAGACCTTCTAGATCAGATGTCAGTATTATGAAACTTCTTTCTAAGATACTGACAAGATTGTAGTCAACCTTTACCCAACCAAAAAATATACAATCTTGTCAGTATCTTAGAAAGAAGTTTCATAATACTGACATCCAATCTAGAAGGGCTATGATATTGTATCATACAGATTGCTAGCATAAATACACATTACAGTCCAGTATATTCAATATTAATATAAATATTATATTTAATCATAATAAGCACATGTTAGTACATAACTTAATAATATGTATAAAAACACAAACCTGTTCAATAACACATGGGGTAACATGTACTGTAATAAAAGCAAGGCATTTGAGAATTGTATTGAGCAACTCTTCCTGACTTTTTTTAAAAGGAAAACCAGCATTAATTTCTTTTTTTAAGACTCCAGATGATTCACACTCAGTCACCAGTAGCTTAATCAGAGCATCTATAGTATTTAAATATATCATTTCTTCCCTTTTTTCCACGACTCTCCAAAGGTTTCTGAAAATTTGTAGTAGGAAAAACATTTAACCAAGTCATTAGATTAATTATTACCAAATCATTATCCATACAATGTAAAGATTAATAAATCCAACACTTTAAGAGAATCTTACCGAATGGCTCGAACTGCCATAGCCAAAGTAGTATTGGATGTAATTTTGTCTCTAATCTCAATTACATGCAATAAAGAACTCACTATTCCATGTTTATGTAAGCCTTCTGCGTTGATTTGCTTTTGAGACAGGTTCCCAACAACTCTACAAGCACGACCTAAAATACTGTCCTTGTTGGCAATTTTCAGGATTTGTACAAAAAATTCAAAGCAGTTTAACTGTCCAACCTATAAGGAACAACAAAGCATTACAGAAGACTGAAAGAAACAGAACTATATATAAGTATTAATAATGTATTCCCAAATTATGAGCATTTACACATTTAGTGACCATTATTTATTGGTCAGTATTTGTCACTCAGTCACCCACTGACTGCATATGAATAAGGGAGCATGCATTTTAATATTTTAACGGAGATTATTGTAATTTTAGGGGCAATTTTTCAATCATTAGATAAAGTTATTTGACAGATAACTTATGGAGGATAGATAAATTAGACAGCTCTTCATACAAATTATTCAACAGATAACTTGTATGAAGAACTAATAAATTTTATTTCACTCCAACATGATTGTATACAAGTATATGATTTGTTTGCCAACGTCAAGTTGAGACAATAACATGTGTTACAATAATGGGATTAAAGCCATTATTGCAACATAAAGTCATTATTGCAACATGTTTATATTAAGTTTTTCACAAAGAAAAACTCAAGTATGTTTAAAAATTTAGAGAAACATAAGTATGTTTCTCTAGAGAGAATTTTCCATGAAATAACCAACACTGTTGAACAACAAACTTTCACTGACTTAGAAATATAAAAACATAATAATAATATGTAGGCCAATTTACACATATAGCTCTGGTCACAAACTAAGTTCTAGGCTTATGCTAAGTGTACCAGAAGCAATGATTCAATATAATTTATATTTTATAAACACCCAGACCATGACAAAGTGTACAGAAAATCATACTAATATTTTTAGCCATGTAAATAAAATAACATAAACACAACCTTCCTCTACAGGATCTTGCCAAAGGACTACTATAGTCAAAGCTGTCCAAAAAATATATTTATAATTTATTTAATTGAACCAGGCATTATTATGAGGAAGTCATTTTATAATGATTACAATTGGAAATTATATTTATAATTGAAAATGTATATAAGCAAATGTCCAATAGGGAAGTTGTCAAACTTATAACTTACCAATAATGAACATTGTTCTTCAAGGCAACAATTACCTAATATACTCAAAGTCAGCTCTAAAATTGTTTCATTTGATTTATAAAGTAATGGAATCAAACTTTCTAGACCTTTTGCTTCTCGGAATAACTTAACCCCTTCAGTAGCAGTAATGACTTCACTTCGGATCTTAACCAGTGTATCTTGCACAGTGCTCGCTTTTGATGATTTTAAACCACTTATAATTATTTCTACACTGGACTTATCCATGTTTAGAAGTTAAAACCTGTACATAAAACAAAACTATATAATATGTAGGATAATTTACAAGTATTGTTCTGGTCACAAACTAGGCTCTATACTTGTATTATGTGCACTAGAAGCAACAATATAATACATATTATATGTTATAAACACCCAGACCATGATAAACTATACAGAAAAGGCATACTTTTTTTTTGCCATGAATGGGAATCAAACTCACAACCTCTAGTTACAACACCAAGGGTGCCACTACTAGTCTATGGTGGCTATCAAAACTATTATCATACATACAAGAATCTTTAATTGCATTTCTTTATTGCAGTAAGTGAAGTATTTTCTGAAAACTGTTGAAAATATAATTTGGTACTTTGTAATTTGTATCTTTTTATGAAATTATTTTCCCATTACCTTACAAGTAAATCAAAATTGCTTTGTTTTGTTATCATTTGACATTCAAGGAAAGTTGTAAATGCCATCCAGTGGGTACCCCAAGGACCTCCAGCTGGGCGTTTACGAGTACTGTAAGGGAATGTATATACAATTTATACTGCTCTATTCAGAATTTTGTTGCCGAATCATGTTAAGCCTAAACCTGGTAATAAATCACTTTTGTTCCATATCAATGTGACAGGGAGAAAACAGAGCCTAAATTATTTCTGAATAGAGTCGATAAATAAAATAATTAAACCAACCATTATATATGTCAACACGACATTGAATGTCAATACATATTTACAAAATAGAAAATATATTTTTTAGGATTTTCGGCATATTTCAGATAAATTTAAAGCAAAATTTCAAGTGCTAAGCAAGAATAAATAAATGGTTTTAATTTCCCGCAAATTTGTACGAGAACAAAAGGAATAATCGACGAAACGAGAATAATCTATTAATCAGATTATGTTGAAGATGTGGGTCTAGAACCGAAACCATCGATTACCGGATGTGATAAATTTCGTGCCAATTAATCATTAAATCTATACAATTAATACAAATAAGGTAAATGGTACCAATTACAGCTTAAAACTATTATATTTTTGAAGTTCATTTGAAGTCACATTGAAGCATTGTTTATATTTAATTGGCCACCTTCGGAACATCGATCTGTGAAATATAGGAATATCTAATAAAGGCAAGTCATCAGACTTTACATGCTAGTTATAAACAACGAGGCAACATATTCTTTGGAGGCAAATCAAGCATATTATCTCTTTGAATGTGATATCTCAAGACATCTTAAACTTTATACTATTTTTACCCTTTATTGTTATATTAATCTTATTATTTTTAATAGGTATTTATCTGATCTATTTACATTTCTAGTTTTTTTGTATAGGTATATTTATTCAATTAATACTTATTATGAATGTTTTACGGTTATGCTCAACTTGTAATTTATTTACAGATAAAAATTATATCATTTGTGAAAACTGTGGTAATTGGTTTCATGGCGCTTGTGTTGGCCTTTCGGACGAAGATCTACTGTCACTTAGTAGTAACAACACCGCTTGGTTATGTAATAATTGTTCAGTTCAGTCACAAACTTCACAAACCATTGCAACTTCATCTTCTACATCAATAACGGAACCCAATAACCCTAACACCTTTTGCAGCTTATGTTCAAGGAATTTTAGTTCTTCCAAAGGATTGAAAATACATAACACTCGTATCCATAAAACCAGTTTAATATCAACACCAAATCATATAAATCAATCTCTGGATAATGATTTATGTTATTTAAAAAAGCATGTTTTTGTTATTAAACGTATACCAAAAGGAGCTCGAATTGCCGTTGCAGATAAACTTACGTCAATCATCAAACGAACGACCAAAGAAAATAATATAGAATCCTGGACGGATTTATTGACATTTTCATACAAATACCTTAGATTACCACAAAATAAAGAAAGTTCACTAACACATTTCGTTAAACAAAACTTAATAGCTCCTCCTCCTATGTTTACAACAAATTATACACCTAAACAAATAACACTATCAAAATTAATAGAAAATAAGATATCTGAAGGAGATGTAAAGGGAGCTACAAGAATACTCTGTTCAGACGACACTTATGCTAAACCAGATGAAAATACACTTTTAGCTTTACAAGCCAAACATCCTTCTCCAACATCAAATATAACACCTCCTGAAACATTTACAGATACACAAATACAGGAAATAGACCCACAAATATTACATAGTACAATTTTTTCTTTTCCTACAAGTTCTGCAGCAGGCCCGGATGGCTTAAGGCCACAGCATTTGAAAGATTTATTAGGCCGCACCACTGGAGAATCAGGTAATAGGCTTTTTCAAGCTTTATATGAACTTGTACTGTTAATGCTCCATGGCAAAGTTCCTGAACAAATCTGTCCATCTATTTATGGTGCCTCACTCTGTGCTTTAAATAAAAAAGGTGGGGGCATCAGACCTATAGCCGTCGGTAATACTTTTCGTCGCATCACTGCCAAAATTGCATCAAATTTGATTAAAAATGACCTCAAACCTTATTTTAATCCAATTCAGTTAGGGTTTTCAGTAAATGGAGGATGTGAGGCAGTGGTAAAAGCAACAAATATATTTGTTAATAATCCCAAAAATAAAGAAAAGGCACTTCTTAAATTAGATTTTAAAAACGCTTTCAATACTATAGACCGCATTCATATGCTTACTCAAGCGAAACTAAAAATACCATTAATTTATAATTATATTCATCAATGTTATAGTAAACCTACATCCCTCTTTTATAATAATAATATAATTAACTCCAGTGTTGGATGCCAGCAGGGTGATCCATTAGGATCAGCACTATTTAGCATATCAATACATACCTTAATAACGGAGTTACAGTCAGAACTAAATTGCTGGTATCTGGACGATGGTACACTCGGTGGTACGATTCCTAATTTACTTAAAGATCTTTCCTCTATGATATCTTCATCTAAAGAAATAGGTTTAGAATTGAACACTTCTAAATGTGAAATATATTTTGTTAATAAAATAGGTACAACCGAGAATTTGGCATCCTTCCATAGTATTTGCCCCGGTATTCAAAATATTAAAAGTGAAAACTTATCATTACTTGGAGCCCCTATAACTGAAGAATGTTTACTTCCCTTCTTCCAAAATAAAATAGAACATTCAATAACAATAATAAATAAATGTTTAGAAATTGAACCACACATCGCAATTTTTTTACTTCGTAATTGCCTTACATCATCGAAATTAACTTATTTACTTAGATGCAGTCCATCTTGGCATGCATCACAATATCTTAAAAAATTTGACGACAGTTTAATGTTAGTTTTAGAAAAAGCTCTAAATATAAAAGTTAATAGTATTACTCAAGAAAAGATCTGTATGCCCATTAAATATGGTGGACTTGGACTCCGCAGTCTTAATGAGTTATCGCTCCCAGCTTTCTTGTCTTCTTCTTACAAAGTTCATGGTCTAATTGATTCTATATTAAAAAATAATCAATCGGTCAATTTAGATTCTGGACTTGTTGGAGAAGCGAGACAGATGTGGAAAGATCTACTCCCAGGACAGACAGAACCAATAGAAAAACACATACAAAAAGCATGGGACACACCAATTTTAGAGAAAAAATACCAAAATTTACTAAACCAACTTACAGATGATAACGACAAAGCATGTTTTTTGGCAGCGTCCAATAAAGACTCCGGTGCATGGCTTCAAGCTATCCCGACAACTACATTAGGCACCTTACTAGACAGAGAAACTCTACGAATATCAATAGGGCTCCGTTTAGGTTTACCATTATGTGTCACCCACATTTGTAAGTGTGGCCAACAAGTAGATATTTATGCTAGACACGGACTAAGCTGTAAAAAGAGCGCAGGTAGATTTTCACGTCATAATAGCCTCAATGACATAATAAAAAGGACACTCATTTCATCAAAAATCCCATCCATCACCGAACCACCAGGTATCAGTAGATCTGATGGTAAGCGTCCGGACGGCCTCACGCTAATTCCATGGTCGCAAGGAAAATCACTGTTATGGGATGCCACTTGTGTAGATACATACGCACAATCATATATTTCGGCAACCTCTTCAATCCCTGGTTCAGCCGCATGCTTAGCTGAAACACGCAAGCGGCTGAAGTACAGGGATTTGATGCAAAATTATCATTTTGTAGCATTTGGGATCGAAACATCGGGTACATTGGGAACCGAGGCCCGTGCTTTTATCCATGACCTCGGAAAACGTGTGTTCTCTGAATGTGGAGATCCCAAATGTTACTCCTATTTAAAACAAAAAATCAGCATTGCCGTACAACGTGGCAATGCTGCTAGTGTATTAGGTACACTTCCAAGTGGCGCCCCCTACAGTGATTATTTTGTATTAATTTAGATTTAGTTTTTATTTTTTTAGGTTAATTTATTTCTATGTGTATATTTTTTTATAAATAAATAAATTATTTAAATAGATTAAAATGTTCAAACATTAAACCAACAGGAGAGATAACGTATCCAGTAGTAGGTCCTTTATATGAGTAGGTCGCTGACCACCTCCAAATATAAAGGTTTATTAAATTTATAAACAATAATAACTAGATCATTCACACAAACTGCACGGCGACATATTAATTAATAAATATTATAGGTAGTTACTTACAAAAAACAGAAATTTATGAAATATTATGAGATCTATATTAATTTATTTCAATTTCCATGACCAATTATTACTTCGTTTAATGGAAATAATAACATATTTTTCCATTTTTCTGAAATTCACTCAATTATTTATCTTTCACAAAAAAATGGTCGGTTGCGGTTGATTGACTGAAACTGACAGCATCACCACGAGTTGACTGATAGTGACAGCAGATTGATAGTTGACACTTTATTTTTTTTATTAATTTAAATAAACGTAATTACATCCATACTTCTTATAAATTTGACCAAAAAAACTTTATTATACCTAATCTAAATGCTAAAATCTTGAATATTTCTTATAATATGTATCTCAGTATCATTTAAAATGAAGATAATCTAGTATAATAGAAAATTCAAATATGGCTTATTATGGAAAATAATTACCTTTGATCCAGTGCCTCTTCTACATTTAAAGACGACAACAAATTCGGAATAATTATATTTTTGTGATATTTTTTGTACGCCTAGAAATCTAATGAAAATTCATATTTTATTAGACCAATTCATAGACATAATATTGTCATGAAATCGTTTTGTGAGAGATGAGTGTCTTTGGAGATTTTCAGCGTGTTTGGGTGCAACGTTTTCCGGAGAGCGCTTTGCCAGCCGCTTGGGAGGAAGATGTCAGGGCCAATTTGGCTAAACATAAACAGAAAGTGGCTATCCTTAGAGAAGAACTGGAGAAGGAAGAGTTTTACGTAGAATATCTTGAGACTCTGCTCTCAGATGTAGAGAAACATAAGGCAACTTCGCAGCCCAATCCTTCGGCGCCGCCCTCTGAGTCTGACGTGAGAGAGAACGACGATAAGACTAGTGATAGTAAACAGGTACCTACCAAAATATTCATCCTACGACCATTTTTGTAGGAATCTTACCTAAGACACATTGTTTATATTTAATAGGTAAAACTTACCATGTATCTACTTTTATTGTGTAAATAATCAGGATTAGAAGTTCAGAAATAATTTTTATCTTGATCATCATAATCATTTGAGATAGAAAGTGGAAATTGGGAATATTTGTATGTATTATTGTTTTTATTACAACCGGACTGAGTAATACCCTAAAGGCATGAAACCCTGAAAATAGCTATCCATATCTTTATTTTTGAAACATTATATAAGGATTTATTATAAAATATCATGGTGGTGGTATAATTATATACTTTTTCATTTTCCCAGATTGAATTAATAACTTTTATAAGTGAAAATATCGAAAGCAATAAAATATTAGTAGTAATCTTCAATAACATTTAGACACCTTAATTAATAGCATATTTTAATAAAACCACTGTAATAGTTTTTGTAAATATACAAAACCTGTTTTTAAAATAAATAATCACATTAGAATTAATATTCCTTCTTTTTTCCACTTCATTAGTCAAGCGGAAATCAAAGGCTACGAATAAAATTAATGAGTTATTACAGTATATTATGCCTTTTTCAAAGATAATAACATTATTTTTAATAATTTGATAGTAACACTAGTAATAATAATATCCAATATATATGTTTATTTATTTTATATAATTAAGATTATATGTATACTGTAAAAAATATTTATAGAAATGTTATATTTATGTAAAATTTATTATATTTATATAATAATATAGCATTGGTTATTCACTACCTATTTAATTACTTTGCCTACAACTTTCTGTGCAAGGTATTTTAAAACAAAAATAAAACTATTTTTATGTATGAATTATTTTTAATAATACATACAGATGTGAAAATGGTTTTAGTCTGAGTTGGGTTTAGAGGTTGTCGGGGGACTACTGCATCAATTTCTTTTTGAGGTGATAGTTTTCTTCTTTTTTTCTTTGACTACATCATTGCTTTCCATCAGACAAGGTTGAGGTGAAACACAGACTCTTTATAATATTTAAAAAAAACTTATTATTGATAAGTTATATATTAAGTATTGACAGTGGCTACCATGCCTTGGTGCTCATTTTATATAATTATATATTAACCATAATAGAAACTTGACTAAGATCCATAATGAATTTAAAACACCAATAATAATTTTCATATAAAAAGTAGGTATAATTTTTGGGAAGAGTAATTACTTACCTATCAATCACTGCAGTAGCCAAAAAATACATAAAATGTCTACTTCAAACAAACAAAAAGTACTTAAATAAAAATTACACTATGTTGTTTTTATATAACTGACTTTGCTTTATAGAACTCTATAGTATTTTTTTTTTTTTTTAAGATCTGAGCCCTGTATGTCATGTATATAAAATATACCATATTTTACAGATCTAGTCAGTAGTTTTTAAGTGATATATGTACAAACAAACAAATAAACAAACAGATAGATTGGCACAAATTCTATAAGCTTCAAGAATATTGATATAGCTTATTAGGAGTTAATTTGCCATATTTTAAATAGGACAGATTATAATCAAATCCAGGACCACCTCTGGTATAGTGGTTGTGCCCTATGGCAAATGTCCTACATATAAAATAAAGTACAGATTTTTCTTATTGCTACTACTTGTATGTTATATGTATAGATTAATCTGACTAAAATAAGCTTAAAGTCAAGTCCTATAGCTGGATAATATTGTATGTATGTAAAAATAACTATAAATTTACTTTTCAGGGTTCAAATACTAATTCTTTAACAAAAAAAAGTGAAGCTAGTATTGCAAGTAGTAGTGATGAGTCAACTCCAGAGACAGCTGAGAAACCGCTTCAGGTGCAGCTTAGAAGTAAAGTGATCCATTCGGCAGCCCGTAGCTCTGTAAACCAATGTATCAATGAGATATCTTCAGGGCTTACAGAGGCTGCTAGGCGTAGATGTAACAGTGAACTGGTGCAAAGAACTGAACCTTTACCAGAAGCTGAAGGTATTTGTTTGTATTAATTATATTTCATAATGACTCGTAATCAAGACATTTGGTTAGTGTTAATTATTATGATTTAACAGGCAGATATATTGATCAGACAGATCAAAGTCAAAGTCAAAAATATTTATTTCATGTAAACCTTTACAGGTATTTATGCATAGTCAAAAAAAAAAAAACTATATTTAGTATAAGGTCTAAGTGTGTGCTTGGTTAGGTAGGCTCTTGCATACATAAAATAATTAGAAACCAAACCGAACACACACCACATAACCAACCAGTGTAAGACTAGGTGGTTAGCTGGTTCCATTGACCTGTCCATCGTTATCTGCCATGCAAAAGTGCCACCGAGCCGACCAACCTAACATACTATATCTACACCCCAAATATCCACTATAAGTAATAATTAATATAAAAGTACAAAAATGTATCAATCGGAGCGCAAACACTGACCGCATGTTGGTCCCCCAGAGACACCCCGGAGAAAAAGGCACCAGCAAGTAAAAAACTCTGGCGTTCTACATATGTACCTGACCATCAGGAGATATGCTTATTTACTAGCTTATAATCATAGCATATGATAATTTACCCTCATCCTGCTGAAGAGCACGAGTAGAACACCCCATAGCAGATAAACCACTTTACAATATAGAAGTAGTACAGAAGTACCTCTGTTGTGACTAAGCAGGTTTCGAGCTAGGCGCGGGCCTGGTCTGGTGACCACCTCTCTCGCCTGCCTGCAGTTCTGTAAATTGGCCCAATACTTACAGTGATGGTTGTGGGTGTTATCTCGCAGCCAACTTTCCAGCTGGTTAAAAGAGATCGGTACATACGGTTCGGGTCCCACCGGAATGGTAGCCGATTCTCTTTTTACTAGTTCGTCCGCCGCGTCGTTACTAAGCGAGTTGCTGTGTCCTTTAATACACTGGAGAATAACCCTGTTTTTGGCTGCTATTGTCTCCAGTGCGTAGTGACATTGTTTTACGAGACTTGAGTTTACCTGTCTGTTTTTCAATGCCAGTAATACGGCTGCGCTATCTGATAGAATACGAATTCCCTGTTGTTCTATCTTTCTTGCGCACACGGCCGCGGTTGCTTCTATAATGGCTATGCACTCTCCTTGAAAGATAGATGCATGTGTGCCGAGTGCCAAAGAAATGTTAATGTTCAGGTCAAGAGAGAAAACCCCTGCTCCTGTCCCGTGCTTAGTTTTCGAGCCGTCCGTGTAGATCCTGACCATGTGTAGACCGGATTTATCAGCTGGCTCTTCCTGGGTGCTAATTTGGTATTGTCTCTCAAGTATGTGAACGCGTGGGCATCTGTCGTTCACAGCGTTTATGAGAGGTTGCGTTTCAACGTGTTCTTTCAGTGACTGAGTGTACCTCGCTCGTAGGTCTGGTTTCCACTGACCAGAGGCCTTTAGTCTTATGCAAGAGCAGCTTCGTATTGTACATGTAGATGTAGTGGTGTTAAGTTTATTAAAGTTTCGATGGCTGCTGTCGGTGTAGTTTTCATGCATCCTGTAGTTGCTATACAGGCCAGTCTTTGCAGACGTTGCAGGTTGGATGTCACTGTACTCAGGGTGGTTCTGGGCCATCACACCACTGCTCCATAAGTGATAGTCGGTCTTATTACTGTGGTATATAGCCACATGGTGATTTTAGGTTTCAACCCCCATGTTTTTCCTAGAAGTCTTCTGCATTGCCACATTGTGGTGCAGGCAGTCTTCAGTTTATTTTCCAGATGCTTACTCCAGTTCAACTTGCTGTCTAGTGTTATTCCCAGATACTTGATCTGTTGCTAGAGTAAGTTTCGTGTTAAATAGTGTAGGTATGGTCATGTTTCTCAGTTTTCTTTTGTTTGTAAAGAGAACAAGTTCCGTTTTAATTGGATTTACATTTAGTCCACTTGTTGTACACCATGATTCTTAAAGCGATCTGCATTGTTTCACATAGTATGTTCTCAAATGCTTCGCTTACTAGGATCACTAGGTCATCTGCGTAGCCCACCGTGTAGTACCCTTGTTTGTTCAGAGTCCTAATTAAGTTATCCACCACGAGGTTCCACAGAAGGGGGGACAGGACCCCTCCCTGCGGACAGCCTTTTGCAGCTATTCCTCTGGTCGTATTGTCAACGGTGAGCTGTACCGCTCGTTGTTTCAGCATGTTCTCTATCCATCCTGTGATAGTCGGCTCTACTTTGTATCCGGTTAGAGCCGTTCATATGCTGACAAAGGAAGTCTTATCGAATGCCCCTTCTATATCAATAAAGGTTCCTAACCTTGATTCTTTGTTGTATAAAGTTGTTTCTATCTTGCCTACTACATGATGTAGTGCCGATTCTGTTGATTTTCCTAAGGTGTATGCATGCTGATAGGGGTGCAGTAATATTTGAGTTAGGATCTTGTCTCTGAGATGTTTATCGCATAGCCTTTCCATTGTTTTCAGTAAGAAGGTAGTCACTCTTTCCAGGTTTTGGTAGGAAGACCACTTTCACCTCTCTCCATTGTTTGGGAACGTATCTACGGGCTAGACATTTGAGCAATGAATATTTCTGTTGTGATAGTGCCGACATTATGGTAGTGAGGCCCCACTGAAGGAGAGCTGGGAATACACTATCGATGCCTGCGGATTTGTAAGGGGAAATGCTTTCTATTGCCCATTATACCCTTGCTGCTGTGATTACGGTTCTTGCAACTATCTAGTCCTCGTCCGTTGGTGGTAGTTGGGTACTATTTTCCCAGTCTTTGTTGTCAGTAAGTTCACAGTCTGGAAAGTGTGTTTGTAGAAGTACCTCACTGGTTTCCTTGTCTGTGTTTGTAAAAGTGTTGTCGGATTTTTTCAGTGATCCTATACAGTTTTGGTTGGTGGTCATAATTTTCCTGACCCTGTTTGCTTCATGGCTTGTTTCTATGTTTTCGCAGAAACGTCTCCATGACTCGGTTTTTCGATGTTTAACGCGTTTTTTGAAGTGGGCTTGGGCTGTTTTGTACTTTTCCCAGTCCTTTTCGTCCCTTGTATTTATTGCGCGGTTAAAAAGCTTCCTTGTTTTGTGTTTGAGTCGCTCCAGCTCTGGTCCCACCAGAGATTACCTCTCTTGTTTGGCGGGGGTGGTTTCATCAGAAGGCATGATGACTCATGATAGCTTTTTGTTATGTTCTCCACTAGTGTATTCACATTGTGTTCGATGTTGTCAGTTATGTTTGTCATATCCTCCAGGTCTATACTTATCATATTAGCTTCCAAGGAGTTCCTATACAGGTTCTTATTTGTTTTCCTTGGATTCCTTTTGGATATTTGTTCTGGTAGTGTCATGTTAAGTGTGAAGCATATGCGCCTGTGGTCTGCAAGTGAGGCTTCCCTCGAAACGTGCCACTTAGATATTAGATCACCTACCTCTGGTCTAGTTAATGTAACATCTATTATTGTCTGACATCTGCTTGTGACAAATGTCGGTTCCGAGCCCCTGTTGAGAATAGAGAGGTTAGTTGTAAAGAGATATTCTGTAAGTTCCTCACCTCTTTTGTTCGATGTCGCGCTTCCCCAGAGTGGGTGGTGCGCGTTGGTATCCGTTGAGATTATTATTTGCCATCCTTGAGTAGCACAGTATTCTACATCTCCCTTGGTGGTACGTCTCGGTCTCCTGGCATGTACACCGATGCAAATACTATAGTTTGGTTGGTCCAATTGTTGTTCGAGGCCCTAACTACGGTTAGGTCTCTAGAACAGAATTGTGTTAATAGAGTTGCATGCATATTTTGAGGGATATGTATGCGTGATCTTGGTTTAGGGACTGTGTTATAAAAGAGTTTACCTCTTGTACTTTTTAGTCCACATATGGTATCACCTCTGTTCCATGGTTCTTGGATTAGGGCGATTATGCTGTTGTCTTCATCCAGGACATGTCTCAGCGCAGCGCTGTTGCCAGTTGTTTGTGCTGTAGGTTAGTCTGTATGATGTTAATGTGTGTCGGTGTGCTATGGCCAGCAACCCCTATTTAAGTCGACGAGATTCGACTTGTTGCCAATCGCGTGCATAGGTGTTTTAGGCAGGGTAGACAAGAACATACTATAAAAAAAAACACTTACCAAAATTTACTGCATTATTTCAGGAAAAATGATGCTGGATTTAGCCACCTCTCATATCCTCAAAATGACTGATTAAAAATATTTGAACATACATACATTGCGGATACTCGAAGCGGCCTATAAAGGAGCCTGAAGTATCAAATTTACACAATAGGTAGTATAGTATACGCATTGAAAGTAGGTAAATGGTGAGAAAAAGGAACACTGAGTGCAGCACTGAATTTATGTTAAAAATGGCAATATAATGGATTTTGTACCCCTACTTACCATCAGGTAGATGCCAGTCACTTGCCGCATCCTATACAAAACACGCGAAAAAATGTCGTTAGTCAGTCAGGAAATTTAATTAAGTATATTTAAGTATAAAGGATGATATAAAAATTAATGTAATTTAAAAATAAAATAAACTTGGATTGAGAATAAAAATTAATCATCTACCTATAAATTAAATCTACTCGTCTGTCTGTAAAAAAAATTGTAGGACGGAATCATAAAAGGGTACGTTTTATTTCAGTTAAAAGTTTTTTTCTATAGAAATCATCGACAGGTCGGTGAGCCAGTGCTGGCCTTATGTATTTCGCAAATATGTATGAATACGTTTTAGTGATGAAAAAGATCTTTCGACTGAAGCACTGCTAGCTGGAATTGTTACAATAAGTTTAGCGAAACGGACTATTTCTAAAAATACCATGTTTAAATTATTTTCATAAAGATGTTCGAAAATTTCGTAAACGTTTAAGCTTTTAAATTCAGGAGTTTTATAAATAAATTTGAGCTCATTCGTAAGGCGCTCTAAATTAAAATTATAGTCTTTATAAGATTGTACAAAATCGGAAATTAATTGAGTAGGAAAATCTACGGTATATTTTTCAAAATTTCCGCACGACAATAATCCGAAAAATTTCAGTTCTTTGATACTTTTATAACGCTGACGACATTCGCTCAATATATTGTCAATTACTTCTATGAAAATCCGTTTGAAATTTATTTTAGGATCTAATATATTTCGTTTGCGTTTTGGTGGACCCGTAACTATTTTCACGGACACGTAAATTATATCAAATTGAGATCTAAGAGAATTTAAAAACAATTCAAAGGATTTAATTTTTTGAATACAATAAGTTACGTCGTCTTATTTTGAATAATTTGGTATAAAATATCAGTTTCGGCAAAAAATTTATGAAAAACATGAAGCAAAAATTGAAATTCAAAATCTTAACTACTTAATAACACCGAAGCTTGAGTTAGGGTTTCCCCATCCCAAGAGCTATCATTTTCTGCCATTTCCTCAAAAATATTAATTAAATGTGAACTAGAATTAAAAATTACATTAACTGTCCGCGAATGATAAGTCCAACGAGTTTCAGCGATGCAAGGATTTTTTTTTAAATCGGCATAATTATTATAAAATGCTTATCTTTTTGAACTACTATAAAAAAAGTTGCCCAATAATTTAATAATGTGGAAAAATCGTTTAGTTTCATTAATGCGCTCACAGGATTTAGAAAGAACTAAATTTTAAATTTAGTTCTTTGCATGCGCGGAGCACCAAACATACAATGCATGCGGACATTGTTGTCGAACTAAGGACTGAACACCATTTAGTTCAGATGACAGAACGGCTGCGGCGTCGTAAGTTTGACCTATTAATTTTGATAAACAATTAAAATTGGACAAAACTTCTAAAATAATATTTGAGAAAGTTTTAGCAGTGCGATCGGAACTTACATAAATATATTTAATAAAACGAACAACGAGCTCATAATTATGAAAATATCTTAAAATAAGTACTAATTGTTCCCTACCGCATACATCAGGCGTTTCAACCACCATTACCGCGACAAAATCGGTAGCATTTATCTGCTGCTGTATATTTTCTGTCATTACAGCTGCTACGCTCGAGATCAAGTCATTTTGAATATGGTTTGATAATCCTCTGAACGCATTAGATGAAGTCGCTAAATGATTTTCTAAAATACCATCATATTTCGCGATCAATTCTACAATTTCTAAAATTACCTTTATTATTCGATGATGCAGATTCATCATGTCCGCGAAATGATAGCTCTTGTTTTCCCAAAAAGCAAACGATATCAATTAAGCGCTGAAAAATAACATTATTACGGTCTACTTTCGCGTTGTGTCTATCGATGTCTATTTTTAACTGTGAATTTTTAAGCACGGTTCAATACGATTTTTGCCAAAAGTTTGCAAATTATAACAAGAAGATAAATGTTTTTCGGATTGTTCGTGTTTTTTAGCTGCAGCCGAAAGATTATGCATATCTACATACCAGTACTATTCCAAACATTGCTATGGTTAGAGAATAAAAGGCAAGGGAAACAAAACAATCTATTTGTATGACTACAACCCGTCAACCAAGTAAATAATTCGTATTGTTTTACATTAAATGATCTATTTAGCTGACCGTTTTTAAATCCAATACACACAACAACCATTTGTAATAACTTGTCTTTTTTCTTCAAAAGTAAGATTTAAAAACTTTAAATTTTTTCTAAACAAAACGTACTGCATTCACATTCCATTTTTAATACCTAAATAAATTCAAATTAGATCTTTAAAAAACTATCTCCACAATAAAAAGAATCTCACGCGTACCGATTGTGCAAACAAACTAACAAACTACATAAAAAATCAAATTTCTTCCGTGAAATCAAATGAAGTCCGTAATAATTACGAGTTTATTATAAACCAAAAAAAAATATTATTATACATTTTCCTAATTATAAATCATATTTAAAAATGTTCAGAAAATTAAGAAGCTAAATTTATGTTTATATCATGATTATAATTATTTTGGTTCAATTTCGCGCAAAAGTTAATTGATACCTATATTATCCGAAAAGACAGTGTCTAAAGGCGCTCGGTACATTGCTGAGGTTCTTTGTATGTGCGTGTAGTTTACTATCTTTCATATACAGACAAGGTTTTCTATGTGTGCAAACTTAGACAGTTTAGTTCAACGTCTTACATACTTTTATGCATGAGGGCGCGTTTGTCGAATTACAAATTAAATCTAATAGTTGCCAATGGCGCTTTTCTTATATTTTATGAATAGTTAACTTAAATTAAATGTTTTAATAAAATATCTATTATTGTGCATTATGTCAGGGTAGACAGTCTTTTTGTCTCTATGAGATGGACGCCCCTGCTTGTTGCTGGTCCTGCCGCACGTTGTTGGTTGTTATGGTTGTGGGGAAGGGGGTTAGGGTGATCGTAATAATCCATCTTCATTTAGTCATTCAATCCAGTGACATCGGATCCGACGCCTTCGGTGTTATAGTGGCTGTTTCCAGCCTCGGCGTCGGTTCCTCCTTCTTCCTTTTGGTGGCTTCCTCAGAGGAGGTGTACACATCAGGTGGTAATTCCTTTGGCGGTTCAACAGTCGGTGGTGTGTCGCTGAGACCGTGTAAGGTGAAGAATCTAACATACATGCACCCCACCCCGAAGGATACTCTCCTGCCCCGGTCTATAATGTGCCCCACCGCCTCTTCCGGTATGCTCATTGTCAGGAAGGGCGCGTTTTCTGCTAGCGGGTCGGCTTTGAGCAGGTTCCAGGTGTCCATCCTATACCACGTGTTTTGTGATTAGATTACAGGAGGTCCGTAGCCGTTTCATGTCTCCCCTATAGCGTGGAATATGTAGTCCGGCCCGTATCTTTATGTAAAGGTCAGACTGCCTAACTACTACCAGCTTCGTTCTAGAGTTGGGCGATATGATGTTAGCCACCGCTGTTTTGAGCCACTACTGATTTCTGGTCCTCCGCCCAAAGTTTTAGCACACCATCGCTTTCGAAGCCTCGGCCTCTGAACGACAGTGCGTAGGGGGTGGACGTTGACCCGGGCATACGTATCGATGCGTCAAAGATCGCGTCCTCTATGGTGTCCCTTAGAGTCGCGCCTAGTTCCGGACTGAAATCCGTCGGTGGCAAGGTTGTAACCGCGATGTGCGAGTTGGCCACATCAGCATAGCTCATCGCGTCGGTCTTGTGTCGTTTGTTGTCGCCTCTAGGAGAGATGGTGTCGTCTGGCCGGGGTCGCTTATTCAGCTGACCCTCAGACTTTCCGTCATCTGGCTTATTTTGCGCTTTCCCTCGGCGACCCCTTTTTTGTTATTGGGAGCCATCCCCTCTGCCTTAACCTCCAGCCCCATCTCTGAGGTCTGTGGTTTGGGCAGCGGTTCAGTCTCACCGGTGTGCTTGACTCCCGCGCTACCTCCAGCTACGTTCTTCCAGCTTGGGCGCTCGTGCTAGCCGTTGCGCTCCTTGCGGAGCTGCAACTACCCGCACTCGCGCTGTTGCTAGGGCCTCCGAGCTTCCGGTAGCTGCGTTCATCATGGTTACGGTTGGCTTCCTTGCTGCGCTGTTTGGCCGCCAGTCTGCTTTTGTTGCGCCTGGCTCTTTGCACTCACTGTCCGGCTTGACCCAGGCACCGTAGTTCCCTAATCGCACTTGCGGCCCGATGTTGGCATTGCCTCCGCCAGCCCGCTCAGATCGATCTTGGTGGTGAGTTTAGTTGTAGACATGGCTGAAAAAAGATCCATATGTTATCAAGGTTAAATTCGTCTCCGGGGCGTCCCACCCTCCAGGGAGCCCGCAACTGGGGATACACAAGCAAGAGCATCAGGACCTACTCCGGAGATATAGAGCACCGGTGAAACGCTGCAAAGACGAGCCGGATTCCCGCGAAGGGTACAAAGTTGCTAAAACCCTGCACTCCGCGCAGAAGCGGCTGTCTGCCTCATAGCCCGGTGCTCTCGCCCGTGGCCTCCTCTCTACTACGCGCCACTACCGACTTCCCTGCGCATGGCTACCGCGCAGGATTTCCCGTTTTGCTGAATTCCGGACCAAAAAGGGCGTGTTGTTTCCCACTCAGCCCTTCAGGACTCCTTCATCCATCTCACGGTCAAACCGTCTCCGGCACCGACGGGTGGTGCACCCCCCGTGGGGTGGACATTTTGGGGTATCGCCTTATCACATTTAGTTGCGTCTGTTTCTGATGGAATTAGACCAAGAACGGGCAGCCTCACGTGAAGGTAGTGTAGTTGCTTTAAGATCGATCTCCAGTAAGGCAATAATAATAGTGACCGTATCTTACCCCCGTATTCTAAGACGTATCCTTAACTCCACTTTACACTCAAGGAACGTCTGTCTCTTTCCACCAAATGTCAACTATAAAAAGCAAGTTGAGACAGACGCTCCTTGAGTGAAAAGTGGAGTTAAGGAAACGTCTTAGAATACGGGGGTTAATGCCCTTTGCCAGATTTCATCCTTGGAATTGTTGGATGAAAAATAGGCACAGACCCACTTCAATCTGTTCCCGAAATGGCCCCGCGCCCGCCCTGTTTCATCATGCTACCTCTTATATTGTCCTCCCTTTCTTCTTTTTCCTTGTTGTGAATACCATTTTTCATATCTTACTATATGACCTGCCCATCTCCATTTAAGATTTTTTATTTTTGATATTATATCTTCAACCTTTATAGATTTTCTGATGATGGTATGCTTGTTTTTCTTTTACCCATCATGCTCCTTTCCATACTGCGTTGGATTGATTGTAGCTTCTGCATATTGCCCTTTGTGGTAGACCATGTTTGGCATCCATATGTGAGAATAGGCAGAATGCAAGTATTGAACGCTCTACCTTTCAAGGATGCAGGCATTTTCTTGTCTTTTATGATTTCCTTGAAGGACCAATATTGTTTCCATGCTTTACATATTCTGGTATCTATTTCTTTGTTAGTTGTGTTTTTTGGTGTGATTACTTGACACAGGTATAAATATTCATCAACATACTGTCTTGCAGTGTCATACAATATTATGGTATTTTTACTGCTATTTGTCATTTGTTTTCTCTTTATTCATGGTCACTGGTCGGCCCCACCTCTTTGCTATTTTTATCCAGATGTTTTATCATTTCCTCTAGTTCTTAAGAAGTCCTTGCAAACTAGATTATATATCATGCTAAGTTACTTACCTATCCATAAATTGCCAATATGTAAGTATAAAATGTCACCATTTAAAATAAATAATATTTTCCTTAATTCCGGTTTTGTGTTATTTTGATTTACCCAACCCTTGTCAAAGTCAAAGTCAAAATCATTTATTTCATGTAAATCTTTACAGATATTTATGAATAGTCAAAAAAAAAAAAAAAAGTTTAACAATGAGGTCTTAGAGTGCGTTTGGTTAGGCAGCTATTCATTAACAAAATAACGACAAATATTAATTGAACTTAGACACAATGGAATGGAAATCTTAATATGAAAATTACTACCGAACCGAACACACACTACATAACCAACTAGTGTAAGACTAGGTGGTTAGCTGATTCCATTGATCTGTCAATCATTATCTGCCATACAAGAGAGCCACTAAGGCGACCAACTTCACCGACCATATCCATGCCTTAAATATTTATTGTATATAAATTGTTTATCTGAATCCACTGTAGGTATATACAAAATGTTGACCCCCAGGATTCAATTTATGTCAAAATTTCTAAATTTCATCAAAATTGGTTCAGTCATTTAGATATGAAACATACAAATACTTTCACAATTATGATATTAGTATGGATTGTATTTTTAGTATGTATATTGAAAAGTGATTTCTTATTATTTTAGAACAAAAAAGTCCATCACAACAGCCAAAAGCCCGTCCAGCATCACAGGCAGGAGATTTTGTGACTGTTATTGAAGTGAATGGTCTAAAACTAGCAGAGAATGCCAAAAAATCAGAAGATGCTACTACACCACCATCAGAAAATAGTAAATCTGAGAGTAATAAATCTGATAGCCCTTCAGATTCTAATGCAGCACTTAAAAAGAAAGTTCCACCAAAGTATGTATTCAACTTTATAATAATTGTTTTTTTTAATAAATATATTGTTATGAAAACAGAATGGGCTTCCGAGAAAAATTAAAAAAAGTAATTTTTATTTTTGATTTCGAAAATACATATACATACATACATATCATCACGGGTGCCTAACGGCGCCCGAGACCGCCTAGACGGCCCCAGGGTACCCAGCGGAAGGGTTTTAATCCCACCTCGTCGTAGCCGATGGTATGAGTCTACACCGAACAAGTGGCTAGCTCGTCGCGATGTTTTGAATAGACTCAATAACCCATCTATAAACAGTTTCACAAGTTGGTATAGTGAAACCGGGACCGACAGCTTAACGTGCTCTCCGAGGCACTATAGTGGTGTTGTCAAAATAAATTCTTAAATTAAAAACTCATTGGTACCTACACACCGGGACACACCCATTCGAACCGAAATTTCGAAAATAGAGTCTATAATAAGAAACTAATTTCGTTTTTATCAATTTAAAAAAAAAGTTGTACTATTTAAGATATATGTTTAAGCATTTTAATCTATTATTTTTGTGATACGCCATTATCACACTAGCAAAGAAAACAGGCTGCTTTAAAAAAAAATATATTGGAAGTTCATAATAATATGTCAATGTTACAAGCAAGCAATGTTTTAGGTGGGAGGAAGGTTTCTATAACTTCGTTAGGCCGACCGACCGGTCTCGTTACCACCACCCATACAGATGCAAAAACCGTCAAGTGACCTAGTCATGTTTCGGTTTTAGTCTGTGGGTTCACCGGTTTTCTGGAGACTACTGCATCGATTTCTTGTCGAGGTGGTAGTCTCCTTTCAGGGTGCGGTTACGAAATGGGTGGTTGAATTGACGATAAGGCAGCGAGCATATACTCGTAATGCAATTCGTCATTGTCGCCCCCCATTTCGTAATCGCATCATTTAGCCGGCATAGTGGGAGCGATCAATATTGTTTAAGAACAATTATTGATTGACCCCATTCATGGACTTTGTAGGTCTGCTCACCACCAGGTAGATACAAAGTCACATGTAGTGCTCCAATAAAAAAGAAAGAAAAAAAAAAATGAGGTTACCCCGAAATGAAATGAAAATTTGGGTCCTATAATACTCTACAGTTTATTAAGCGGTGTACGTGTTTCTTGAAACTATCTTCTATACAAGAAATCTTGTGAAGCTTTATTATTGTCATTACCTATAAAAATATAAATAAAATTTAAAAATAAAGTATTATTTTTTATTTTGTTATTACCCTGTTGTAAGATACATAAACAATATATTATATTACGCATTCATTTAATAAAGGTGCATATCGCACCACATTTTCATCCAATAGTTTGTTTTCAACATCTTTTAGTCTATTACGGCGTGTACCTAGTACTCCATTTAATGTGTGATAGCGTGCTTGTGAAATTACGCAGATTTTTTAGATCTCAAATATTATATACCTAGCTTGCCATAAATATTGTAACAAAGAAAATAGTTTTTTTTTCTATTGCAAATAACATTTATTACTTTTACAGTGTGTTAGTTTAATACATAAATATAAAACAATTAAAAATATAAAAAAGCTTATTCGAAGTTGACTCCATTGGCTGAAATACAGTCCTTGAGGCCAGTTATCAATAAAAGCACGTACTCTTTCTATCGGAAAATTCTTCATGGCATTTAGAGCAAGCCGTACTCTCTCATACTGACCATAAATCATAATCCAGCGGATTAAGATCGGGACAAGACGACGGCCAGTCTTCAGGTCTGATGAAGTCCGAAACGTTCGCTTTCAACCAAGACTGCGTAGACCGAGCTTTATGACTCGGCGTCGAGTCTTGCTGGACCATACTTGGTTATTGAACATGGTGTTGTTAAGGGGCTTAACCTTCTCAAGAATGGTTTCTTCATACTATTGTGCCAATGTTTTGATACATTTTTACAAAAATATGGCTCAGTCACTCCTTCATAGCTAACACTCCACCAAACCATCACTGAAGTCGGATAATACCCACGTTGCACTCTGTCGACTAATTGGGAAGCTTCCTTAGAGCTTTGAGCATAAATACAGTCATTTTGTTTGTTAAAATGTTGCTCAATTGTAAAAAAAATCTCATCCGTAAACAAAATTTTTCTGTGACCTCTCTTTGCGTGCCGCTTCAGTAGTTGTTTCGATTTTACCGCCCTATTCCTTTTTAAATTATCAGTTAAGAAATGACCAGTGCGTCTCTTAGGCTACAAGTCCTAAGTCATCTGTTAAAATACGCGACATGGTTCTAGGTGCTATTTTCATCTCCCGAGATAAAATCTTTTGCTTTCGGACAGGATTTCTTTGAATACTTTCCCTTACTGCTTTGACCACCTTTTTCGTACGAACACTACGTGGACGGCCAGATCTTTTTCTGTCACAAACAGAGGAGGTCTCATTGTACCTATTAATAGCCAAATGTTTGTGTACCGGACACAAACATTTGACTAATAAGTGTATGGAGAGTTTTAAAAATTGCATTTGGCTCCATACTTACTTTGTGTAACGCAATCACAGCGATTCGGTTCTCTTTATCACCCCACTCCATTATCGCAAAATATTGTACAATGTATTGGCGCCAAAATGAGAAAACACAATGAACAATCGTATAAAAAAGACAGATTCCAAATTCTAATGTAATTTTTTTATTATATCAATTGTAACAGTATTTATGGCCAGACTATGTATATATCTTAACAACCAGTTAATTATTTTAACGAAATGAGTTTCTTATTAAAGGCTATATTTTCGAAATAAAAATAACATTGACATTTTTTATTTTCGTCGAAAGCTCGTTAACACGAACAAAAGATTCGTTAAAACCAGCTTACAAAACTCTGGGTATAACAAAAATTAATAATGAATTGTGATACAATGACAGAGTTTCTGACTTAAGAAAACTTATGGGAAGTAGGAGTATCTAGGTAATAATTTTGTTATACCCAGTCCTGGAATTGTCAATAGGCGGCGGCCTTGGGGCAGCCAATTTCAAAGAATGCGCGATCGCTTTGGCAAACTGGTTTCTGACTTAAGAAAACTTAGGGAAGTATGAGTATCTAGGTAATGTTTTTGTTATACCCAGTCCTGGAATTGTCAATAAGCCGCGGCCCGGGTCAGCTAATCTCAGAGAACGCGCGCTCGCTTTGGAAAGCTACTTTCTGACTGAAAATTTATAGGGGGAACTTATGGGAAGAAAGAAAGGGCGGCGCAAAACATAGGGGCCTATACCTACTAATAAAAAAAAAAATCCGAGACTGATAACTTGTATTCACACAATGCATTGTCCTAAATACCTTGAGCATGGATATATGCAACTTAAGAATCATATTACACAAGAAAAATCATGGGTACCTCCTTAAGTATTCAGCATTTTAATTTTTTATATTTATTATTCAGTTATGATGAAACATTAATTTAAAAAAAACCCCTAGTTTAAATAAGAATCTTGAAAATATATGGAATTTAAATTGTTAATTTTATTTCAGGCCTCCACCAAAAGTATTTAACAAGCGTGGTGCATCATTGCCCGAAACCGAGGATAGTCCACCTTCGTCTCTGGGCAGACGACTACGCAGTGCTGACTCCAGAGACTCCATACACAGCCGAGCCTCCACACCATCCATTTCTGAGAGGGTTTGTATAGTATAATAATTAAAAAGTAAAATATTAATGGTTTATTCAGTTGATGCAATCATAGAACCACAACTCATACAAACATACTTCCAATATTTCGACTTGGCTGTTGGTCAAAGTTCAATTATCATTTTTATGTTAGTAATTGTACTTTAAAAAAAATCTGATGTAAAAATATTTTTGTACTATTTATATTAAAAAAGAAAATTTTTAGAATTAAATAAAAAACCCAACAAAAAAAGACAATGACCGACAAACATATTATTTTAATTCTATGACAAACACTAATGGAGAAATACTGGAAGTGTGAACCATTAATATTATGAAATAAGTTCAATAAAATAATTTTACCTTACTACACAGCATAGGTACAAAAAAATAGATATAAATTAGAAACTGGTTACCCAATGATTAATTAATAGATATGAGTATTAAAAGCAGTACCTAAACGTGAAGAACAGGATCTGACAAAGTTAATTTAGTCCCTTAATAGGTTAGGTAATTAATCTCTAATACATATAAAATGCTAAGTACTCTGCCCGTTTGAGTGATTATAACTTGAGAACCACTTGATTATTTATTATTATTATGGATATGTTGTCTTGCCAGGCTGTAATAAATACATACCTAATTAAAATATAATTGTATCTACATTGATATTTTTAGATATTGATATGTTATACGATTACAAAATAATGTTCCGAACTAGCGGCGCTGTATAGCTATATATACATCTATAGAGGAGGAAGAGACCACGAGCGTTTGTCAAGAGACACCTCGCCAATCACGGCGAGCACGCATCCTTATCGCTCTATCTTTCTTCACCTGCAATATGGCGTCTGTTATTAGATTGTTTGGATAAATAATTAAATTATACTAAATAATCTAAATATCTTCGCATACTCAGACGTGGTATGATATTTTGTATTTTGTTTACTTTGGAGTCATAATTGGTACACTTCCGAAACACACACGATGGCATTTTGATACAATTTTGGTAAGGATATAGGCACCTACGGTCCGTTTGTTGTGATTGCGTTAGAAGATGACTAATTACAAAAAGTCCCAATTGGGACGTATTTGAGTCTTCACGACTCGCGTGCTTATAACATAATCGTATCTGCTTTTGTTTTTTATAATATCATTGGATCATATTTTTTGCGTGTGTGCCGTGATCTTTTAAACCACTATCAATCGGACTTTAGGTTAGTTTTAAGGGTATATCTAGCAATTCTACCCTCAACAGCTTTACCTACACATTCCAGCAAGTTAATAATATAAAAAACACAATTAACCAGTTTATCTATCAGTTTTACACTTTATTATTAAAAATTGAATAACAGAATGAAAACTTGGACAGGGAAGAAAATATAGTTCAACCAAGGCAAAATTAATTGAAGTCTATCTGTGTTACGAGGGTAAAATGGGGTGAACTTTTAGAGATGTAAAATGGTTTATCACCATTTAGAATAAACCGACACATATCGGAAAAACGTTACATTTAAAGGTTATAGATAATGAATAGGTCTATTAACATTTGTATGAACCATTTTAGTATAAATTTTTCTGCGATAAATCCTTTTTTGTTGAATAGGCAAATATAAAAAATGTCTACAGTGAGACATGTTAAAGAAAATTAATTATAAAAAAATATTGTTATTACTTAGGGAGACGATTAATTAAGCTTTCCTTAATTACATTAAAATAAGTATCAATATAGTTTATAATAAAACTGTATATGTAATAAATGTTTGTTTATAGTTTAAGATAAAACGTTTTAAATATGTACCCTACTTTTTGTTTCCAGGTGAAAAGTTACGAATCAATAAACTCATTATCATCAGAACGTAAGCGTTCAGGAGGCGCCGCCACCCCTCGCTCCATAGACGAGGAAGGTACTTCTACCACCCCTGACCTTCCGGAAGTCAGTGAACACGATAAGTCCCCGCCTATATCCTTGGAAAGCATACCCACTGCTCCGGTAAACCCTGAAGATGAACCGTATTACGATCAAGTGCCAACAGACGGTAATGATGGCGAATACGTTTATATACAAGCTGGTGAGTTGTATTTTTCAATTATAATAGTATACGGCGCCAGTTTTATTCCTATTGTATGAGTACACCTAACAAGTGGCTAGCTCGTCGCGATGTTTGGATAGACTCAATAACCCACCTATGAACAATTTTCACAAGTTGATATAATGAAAACTGGACCGATAGCTTAACATGCTGTCTGAGACACTATAGTGGTGCTGTCAAATAATTGTACCTACATGTGTATTAAAAAGTATTTAATTAAATACTCTTTAATACACATCTCGGTTTGAACCAGGAACCAGGTTAGATAAAAACTGTAATGTTTTTAGTCTGAGATCTAACCAACTCTTCCACCACATATATATAAAATAAAGTGTCCAGCAGTAAATTGTGTTATGTTTTGTCACATATATATTAACATAGGTCACATACATAAAGGTGTAGCTACTCTAAACTAAACTATGAAAATATATAAAAAACATGTTTTGTCTTGAAATGTCATTAATTTTAAGTATCCATTTATTTTTTCATTTGGTTGTTTATGGAAACAGGCATTATTCACTTTTGTCTAATGCACTATAATAGAGAAAAGCTTTTCGTCATTCCATTAAGTATATAATTTATAAATGGTTATACAGGTTGTATTTAGCTGTCATGCTAGTTATAATAAATAATAATACGAAGGATATTACACACATACCTTTAATCAAACATACCTTATAGTATATTATATTAGTACTTTACCCATTTTTTTTTTATTAAAAAGTTTTTTTTCTGTTTTTGTTTTCTACTATAATCAGTTTATTTGTAATTTATTTTCTTTTCTTATTTTTATATAATTGTTAACATTAGGTACACCATTTATTTGTGTCAAATAGATTTACATAAAGCAAGAAACAATTGTATCCACACCTGGGAAGACGCTGGCTCCTGAAACACAGCTTCAGCTAGCACAGGAGACAGGGTTCCAAAATAATTATTGTCTTTTATTGAGTTAATAAAGTTATTATTATTATTATTATATTGTCTTGGGCACAAACTAAGCTCTAGGCTTGTACTATGTGTACCAGAAACCACGATACTAATACATATTATATTTTATAAACTCCCAGGCCATGACAAACTGTAGAAAAACTTACTATTTGCCATCGAACCCAAGACGTCCTTACGCGTTTGCATGTAAATAGCCATGATGACGCTGTTTATAGCGATAGTCAAAACCTAGATAACATGTCGCTGTAATTTCGGTATATATTTTTTTATTTATCTTGTCTTTTCCATAAGATGTTCATTTTCCACTTAAATTCCTATTTCGATGATTCGTAAGAACAAACAAATATTTTAATCCTTAGGTGGAACAAGTTCTAGTACAGATGATGGATCAAGTGGTGCCAGTACACTACCGCTGTCTCAGGCACCCACAGCCCCAAGGGCACCAGATTCTCCGCCAGCACCAAATTATGTTAATATACACTTCTTTATACAGTAAGTAGTATTGTTTTGTGTATAATCAGCTAACACAGATTAATTAAAAAAATATAAATAATTAAAAATGGCGCTTTTTTTTATACTTAAAATTTTCGAGAAACTGACTTTTTTTTTTATTAGAGCATGGCATGTGACTTTGTATATACCTGGTGGTGATCAGACCTACAAAGCACATGAATGGGGTCAATCAATAATTGTTCTTAAACAATATTGATCGCTTTCACTATGCCGGCTAAATGATGTGATTACGAAATGGAGGGAATGACTAATTGCATTACGAGTATATTTTAATATTCTCGCTGCCTTATCATTCAATTCAACTACCCATTTCGTAACCGCACCCTGAAAGGAGACTACCACCTTGACAATAAATCGATGCAGTAGTCTCCTGAAAACCGGTGAACCCACAGACTAAAACGGAAACATGACTAGGTCACTTGACGGTTTTTGCATCTGTACTGGCGGTGGTAACGAGACCGATCGGTCGGCCTAACGAAGTTGAGACCTCCCTCCCACCTAAAATCTCATAAACAGCAAAGACTTTTGTCGTCTGTCCGTTCGTGTGCTTATAACTTGAACCAACTTATCGCATAACTCGTTCGAAAATCCAAATATAAATGTTTTAAACCTTCAAACACACAAACAAGTATTGTTCGTACCGCAAATAAAAGTAATGCGAAAACAAATTCCTGATAGCAAAGCTCGTTTAAAATATTTAAAATAAAACTCCAGCCCTATTTTTGTCTTCCTAGCTATAATGTTTTAGGACTAAAACCAACCTAAATCATTATATAAAAATATATAATATAGTTTTGTTGACTAGGCAGGGAGAAGGCGAGCAGAGTGAAGCAGGCAGCGAGATAATGGAGTCTTCTGATACTCCCCTGTTTCTCCGGGCCATTTCATCTGACACAGACGCGTCAGGTACTCCCCCTGTTTTGAGAAAACTTCAACACCAGGTTGGTAATCTTTTGAATCCCATTTTAGTGTTCAAAAAGGGAAAATATATTTTTGTTTAGAAATGTATTAAAAATTGTAATACACTATTTACGCCTATTTTTTTATGTTAGATTATTTTAAAATAAGTACCAATAATAATATTTTTTTAAATATTTTATTTATGTTGTCAATGTACAAAATTAAAATTGTTTAGACTTATTAAAGAAGTCTGCTAAGGGTGACTATATACCTATAGATGTGAGTGTTATAGAAAGTAGAAACAGAAAAGTTGCTTGAATATTTTCGGATTCACTATAACTACGAATTTTATTTTAAAAAACCCAAAATGCCCAATCTAACCAAATTATGTAGATAAAATTATATGTATTCTCCTAACTCGAGCTATGCTATTTAGAAAACATATTATATTTTACCATGTTGGTTATTTTATAATACAGGGTGAAAACTTGGGATTGAGCATGTAATAGTATCTCAACTATAAAAACCGTTATACCTACAACAAAATTTACTTCGGAGTATCTTTTACAATTATACAATATTTTGATAGCGTTTATTTATGAATGGAATGGTTGCTTCAATGATTGGTTCCATCGTATGGAAAAATGTGTCAAATTTCGCGGAGAATACTTCGAAAAGCAATAAATACATTTTTAAATAGTAATGTTGTGTCACTTCCTTGATTCCCGTAATTTTCAGTGCCGCCCACGTATTTCAATAATTTGAATCCTCAATATCTGGAACGTATATTAAATCATTATATAATTAAAATTGCGTAACAAAGCACATGATTGGTGAAAAATTTACGTGATATGACATTCAAATGTGGTGTCTAAAAAAATTGTTAACTACTTTGATCATAGAATATGTATTTATTTATTTTCACACCAGATTCCTTATAGGGTAGGTAGTGTATTAAACTTAATTATTAGCGGCTGTAAAATTAAGATAGAACTTATTACCTAAGCGGTTAAGACCAATCGTACATGAGTATGCACCATTTAAGGGCTAAAGGAATACAAACTTCCCCATGGCAAGCCATTCATTCTGTACTTCTAGGATTATCGCGTGAACTCTGTAACCATGATCTTCATCGTTTCTCTTGAAATACTAATAATATCCTTATCACATTCCATATTCTTTCAACCCAACCCCCTTTGACACTTGTGCACTACTCATAAAATATTTATGGCATTGAAGTCTCAGAGGCCAATGAGGGTTTTGGGAGAAATACAATCAGATTATCCCGAGAGTTGCTCAGGATTTGTTGCTTAAACATTAATGTTTGTACAACTCACGCTTTTTAAAACGTACCCCAAAATGTTGCTGTCCCCCAAAAAATGTGATCAACGCCCTGTGCTAGTCCAAGCCAAGAATTTAGTTTCCTTATGTAGTTTGCATCCAGATTTATTAAAAAGTTTTAGTGAAATTATATTAGGCTACGTTAGATGTTAAGAACAAAGTTTTCCTCTTTATAATATTAGTATAGATAAAAAGTAAGGTATTAATATATAATTACATTTAAAAATAAATTAAATTTAACAATAATAAAATAAAATTAACCTAATTAATAATAATGAAATAGCAATCAAACCTAAAAATAAAAATAAATAAAAATTAAACTAAACTAAATAAAAAAAATCTTTATAAGGAGCGCCACTTGGTAGGGTACCTAACACACTTACTGCATTGCCACGTTGAATGGCAATACTAATTTTTTGATACAGATAGCTTTGGCACTTGGGATCTCCGCATTCCGAGAGTATTCGTTTACCGAGTTCCCGAAGGAAAGCTCGAGTTTCGGTACCAAATACGGAGCAGTACATGCGGCTGAACCAGGAGTTGATGAGCAGGCCGAAAGATTTGAGGTTGCGTAGGTATCCACACAAGTGGCGTCCTAAATAAGAGGTTTGCCTTGGTACCACGGGACTAGGGTGAGGCCATCGGGACGTTTGCCATCAGTTCTGCTGATTCCATGTGGCTCCTGTATGCATGGGATCTTAGCTGTCAAAAGAGCTTTACGAATAATGGGCCCTACCGGGAAGCCACATGAAATACCGATCGACACGTCGATCGATCGAAAGTGGAAATAAAATGTATGTGATTTGACGTTTCTCGGCGATCAATTTCTACCCATAGACAATATTTCCTATACATTTTTATCCGTCGACGCGTCGATCGGTTTGTCGATGTGGCTTCTCGGTAAGGCCCCTGGTCATTCAATGCACTATGACGCGTAATACGACCGGCGCTCTTTTGGCAGCTAAGACCATGACGGCCAAATTCATCAACTGAGGAACCACAACGACTACAGTTATGAGGAAAAAATATATGTGAACCAGTGCGAAGTGCTACAGAAATACGCAGACTTTCTCGGTCGAGAATAGTACCAAGTGCTGCGGAGGGAATTGCATGTAACCATCATCCAGTCTCTTTACAAGTACATACTGCTGTTAACCGTGCTTTATCTTCTAAATTGGACGAGTTGTCTATTAGCTGTTGTTTAATATTTTTAATTATTGGAATATCCCAAGCTGATTGAATATGTTTTGCCTCAGGCTCTGACTTATCAGGTAAACGGTCTGACCAAAATTTTATATGTTAAGTATTTATGAATTCCAAGCTTTCTTGACATTGCTAATTGGCTGTTGCTCTTGGTCGTTAATGTCATTAATAAATCGTTCTACAACCACATCATTCTCAATATCGTGTTCTAGATAGACCTCTGTTGGTTTAGCAATAATACGATGGATATCTAGAATACATTGATTTAGCAAAACTTTTTTATAAATAGAGACAATACTTAAGAAATTAATGTTTACAAAGACAAATAGCGTGTTTACTTTACATTGCCTTCCACTATACTTATTACTTCGCTGAAAAATTTAGCCATTCTAAATCATGTCTAAGTGTGTTGTTTATTTTAGAGCTCCGAATAAATACAAATACATTTATTGCTCAACCTCTGTGTTTGCTAGGTGGTGATGGTATAAAACATTTGGAAAGTATGTATTATTATAGTAGTGTGATAATCAGGTGTCTATCTACCCTATATAAAGATGCTAAGAAAATATAGCCTTAATGTAAGTACAAATAAGGTTCTATATTTGTTCTTTCTAATGCTCTATTTTCTTAATGTACTAGCTTAACCAATAGAGATTTATCTAGAACTCATTATTTTCCTTATTATTAGGCTTAACCGCCTTTAGAAAAAATAGAGAGGTACCTAGGTATATCAATGTACTGGGTGTTACTAAAACTATAAGAAATAAAAACAATATATTTGGAATCAATTATAGTTATTATTATTAGTGAATACTCCAAACAAATGGAAAAATAACTTAAAATTAATTTTATTACATTATTTTAGTATTAATTTACCAGAAATAACTTATGTAGTTATTTGATCTAAAGCCTAGGCAAGTACAATATATAATATATTAGCGTTAAGTTTAGCACTACAAAAAATATATAAATCAAAACTAATTAAATTTAAATTTTGTTATAAATTTAGCTTTTTTTAATTTAAGTTTTATACAGACGCGAACTGAGATTTTCATGTTTGCCAAACATGTGAATTTCATTTGATTCTTTAATATTTATCTGTACATCGTTTCTGTATGAATTCACAGTTTTCATGATAGTGTTGATTATTTGCTTCTTATTAGTATCAACTTCTGAACGACGGGCAAATTCGTTTGGGGAACATATTTTTTCTTCGGTGAATAGAATATAGATGCAGTATTGAACTAAACATTCGTCGTTTTTGCATAAAGTGTAGTAACAAATCCCGTCTAAACAAAATGAATCTATTTTAGAGTGTGTTATCAAATAGTTACTCAGAGCTGTAGCGTAATGTTCTGCGACACTGTTTATGTAGTTGTGAAGCAATCCTCTTATCTCAAATATATGAAAGCTTCTCTTTTCTTTGTTGTTCGTAGTTACACCTGAAATAAAAAATATTTTAGTTAGGTTATATATAAATAATAAATATACAGTTATAAAATGAGAACTGAAAATGAAAGTCGCATTTGACTTTTGTTATACATGGTGACTTTGAAAGGTTGTACTTTGAGCTAATATGAGCTTTTACTGATCAAAGCGATCAACTATTACCATGGAACCATGTGTTATAAATGAAAAAAAATTTGCCTAGTTTAACATAACTATGCATGGAGAAGGCTTTTTTTTTTTCATATGCGACACACGGTTCCATGGGAAAAGTTGATTCGATTTGATCAGTAGAGGCTCATATTAGCCCAAAGTACAACCTTTCATAGTCATCATGTATATCAATAATACAATTTAGTTTCTTTTGTACTAATAATATTAGTACCATCAATAGTTACTGCATATTTTATAATAGCCAATATTAACGATAAACAATAAAGATCTATTACTTTTCATAAGTTATCACCTTATTTTGTGGACTAGACGAATCTTTCACAGTTTTATTATCATGCACAACTTTATCCTTTGTTTGCGCAACTGAAGAAGACAATACTGCTTCCAATTCCAAAGGCCGATCTTCTTGTTTAACTTCCACAATAGTTGCTGATGGTACAGGCGTCGTTGTAGAACTAAATTCTGGGATTTTCGTTGTAGTATCTTGCACAGGATTAGTCATGGGTAGAGTTGTGACTTCTACAGGTAAAGTATTGTAATCCCTACACTCCGCCATTAAATCGGTATCATAAACATTACAAGTCACATTATAACATCCATATTTATCGCATCTCATGGTAGTGCACGTTTGATCGTTACACCACACAGTTACGTTACGTCTTCCGATTACTATATTGTCATTGCTATAAGGAGATACTGTTGTGGGGCTTTTAGTTGTGGGCACATCAGGATCCGAGCTCCACCAACTGAACGGATAGGATACCCAGCCCCAAACGGTAGATCCAATTCCACGTGATTGGGTTAGATCTGAAAGCATGCGACGTTTGTTAGACACGATAACATTTAAGTTTGGTAATTTAATAGAACTTGTATTTATTAAATTTCATTTATATAAAAACAGGTATGAGTTAAACCATTCACTAGAAAGCCCGTGCTAAAGTGCAGTGGGATTAAAAAGCTTTGAAAGTCTCTATTTATGTAATAGTAAAGTTATAACAGGCATTGATGGCAATAAAGATAACAATAAAATGGCAACACTTACCTACTGTTGGTTTACTTAAACATCCTTGTAATAAACACAAAACCAGAACGAAATTTAATTTAGAGACCAACATGATTACGGTTATAACGCGACTCGAGACACCAAAACGACTAAACATTGAGATGTTCCTGTAGGATGGCTTTATACCTTTTTGGAGGTATGCCCGTATCAGCACTGCAGATAACAAATGTTTACATAATGAGAACGACTAAGGAATGTTGACACAATCTATTCGAAAGCATTTAATTTTTTTGTTTACCTGAGTGTCCTTTTACTTAAAATAATGAGTAACTTCTTTTTATTATATTATTATTCTTCACTATAATCTTGTTAGATAGGAGTAATGTTTTATAAAAAACTAGCGTGGCGGCAACTTTGTAAGCGTGTTTATTTTAAAACAAAAATAAAACTATTTGCTATTATTTTTTAATAGATACCTATTATTACTACGGTAAAGTAAACATGTTGATCATGGCTACCATGCCCTCGCCTCATTAAACTCCCGATTTATAGGTATAATTTTGGGTAACATAATAAGTACGGTAAGCTACTTCATCATCATCATCAGCCTATCGCAGTCCACTGAAGGACATAGGCCTCTCCCAAGACACGCCACTGATCCCTATCCTCCGCTCTTCGCATCCAGTCTCTGCCAGCCACCCTCCGCAGGTCATTACCTAATAAGTAGCAACTACGGTGTTAGGTAGGTAAGTACTACTTACCGTTGCTAGAAAGACCCCCAGAGCTAATAACTATTCAACAAAAACACGCTTATAAATGGTTTGAGTAGTTTGTTTGTTTTTAAGTAATGCTCCGACAAACAAACAAACAGACTCACGAATTCTAAAAATGATAGATAATTGTTTTATAGCCTATTTTTTTTTTTTTATACTAGCAGCCGGATCCGGCTTTGCACGAGTGGTCTAATTTTGCACGGCTTTGGTCTAATTGTATAATAAATACAATTAGACCAAAACGTCTCTTTACCTTACGACTATGTAATAAAATAAAAATGAAATAATTCCGACCATAAATTATTGCAATAATAATATATATTTTTTTGTGCTATTTATCTAATTTATCCAAAAATAATAAAAAAACATCTGCCTGCTGAATTTTCTTAATTTTTCGTTCCATAAGAACCTTCTACAAAGTATTAGAAAACATAAAAAAGGTGCGTTTTCCCTTTTTCCTTTAATGAGTTCTTAAATAAGTTTCTCAAGCAGACTTAGTGGAATTAACCAATTAAAGCAAGCATCATTACTACTATTGGTTGTGAACATTCTTGGACGTTATATTGCCACTTACCATCATGTGGAGGTAGGGTTACGTGTCCTGCTCTATTAAAAATATTTAAAAAAAATGAATGAAATCGGTTAAGTAGTTCTCAAGTGATGACGTAAATATGGGAAATAGGGTTTTTTTTTATTGATATAGATTTTATTATAATGTATAAACTATTTTTTTGTTTCAATTTATTTATTTCAAGTAAATTATTTCACATGTTATATTGTGATTGTCGAATACTAATTTTTGTTCTTTTAAATCCTGTGTTTCGCATAATTTGCATCTTCGTTTTTTATTGGAACACGCTAAATATCTACAAATATTTTTCGAACAGTATGTAAGCACTTTTTTTGATTTAGTCGCTTTTTTAAATTGCGGAGCTTTTGTTGTAATATTAGTTCTCACAACTTTTTCTACGTTACGTTTCCACATAGAATGTACCATTTTAAATGTATTACTTATAAAATCTTCCATATAAATTTCACCATTTCTTTTAAATTTTATAACTTTGGTGTCGTCTAAATTTTGTCGATTCGTTAATTCGCGAGATTTTGTATTATGCTGAAATTAATGATAGTGTTAATACAAAATTATTAAAATCAACAACACCAGGATTAATTTCATTAAACGTATCATCCCAATAGATATTAACATTACTTTTAATTTAATAGTCACGTATTAAAAAAAGTCGTTTAAATACATATTAGAACAATTACGGTTATCATTAGAAACCAAATAAAAAATGTTGACAGTTTCTAAAGAGTTTATTATCATAACCTAAACAATGTTTATTAATTAACTATTATTATGTTAATGGTGTTTTGTAAATAAACAATGGTCGTCATTATTTAACATTTTGGCTATGCATTGAGCACTAACATAAACAATATTAATTAATTAATTACTATTTTGTTAATGTTGTTTTGTAAATAAACAATGGCTGTCATTATTTAACATTTTGGCTATGCATTGAGCAATAACATACACAATATTAATTAATTACTATTTTATTAATGTTGTTTTGTGAATAAACAATGGCCGTCATTATTTAACATTTTAGCTATGCATTGAGCACTAACATAAGTCTTCTTCGACGCTATGATCGTTGTACATTTTAAGTTTATACAGAATGTTCCTTTTCCATAAATATTTCCCAGCAACTTCTCTTCTGCCACGGTAAGAATTTGTACAAATCTTGATGCGTCTAATGTAAAATCACTGGCAGGAACAATTTCTGTAATCATGTAATAAATTTAAATTAACATATTAGGATTTTATTTTTATAAGAGCTCAACATGTGATCTTGCTTCCACCTGATGTTAAGTAGTATGGAATGTCCAGGAATTATAGCAACCAGCGAATGGATACAGGCGCACCGTTGCCGTTGCCATCATTATGCCGGCTTAAGATGCCTATTCACGCTTCGTTTAAAGGGTTCTAAGTTATAAGAGGAAACACGCAAGCTGGTAGAGCGTTCCACATTATGAATCGCCAAAACGTTTAGTACGAACTGGAATTAATTTATTACGACGCATACGACAGTTACGTTTGTTGGAATTATTAAAGTTCAGTTATCAAACGTTTAGTAACGTCAGGGGCGTTACTAATTATTTTTTGTTTCCTGAACGTTTTGTTGGGTTTGTATCATAAAATTCCTTTTCATCGAGGTTGCTTTGAGGTGTTTTTTTCCTGAAATCTAATAAAGATCTAATAAACAATAATTTATCTACAAAAGAAAAATACTCATTTACAAATTTAATTTTTATTAAGAAATATAATTATTCTTAAAAAAAAAAAGTTTTGCACCCTAAGCATATTTCACTCTCTCAAAGGTTAGCTGGAAGAAAATGCCTAAGGCATTAAGCTCGCCTATTTACAATTTTTGTGCAATAAAGAATTTTAAATAAACAAAAACTTACCTGTTTTATTGCTTTTGTTACAATGACCCTTTTGGTTTTGTCTATCAACGGGTAAACAAGCTCTTTGTATGCATTTTTTTTCGGAACAGTTTATCGATATACATAATTTATCAGAACAAAATGTTAAAATCCCGTTAAAATATTTTCCGAAAAATGAATTGAATAAGTAAGATAAAATGTTTACGTTGTTCCAATCCAAATTATGTAAAATACCATCTATCGCTTTAGATTCGTTATTTTTCAATATAACTATAGTTGATGTGATTAATTCACCTACTTTTGTTTTCTCACTAAAATTTTGCTTCACAGTAGGAGTGTTTAAATTAGGCCAATATAATAATTCTTCATCCTTAGATATATTTTTATCAAAACCAATTTCTTTATGTTTGGTCACATCTTGCTGAATTTTCTCTGTGTGATCTTTATTTAAATGGCGTTTGATTCTATATGTCGATATTTCCTCTGCTGTACTACCATTTGCTATAGTTTCAGTAGCATCAGGACTTTCAGTATGATCATTGAGTATTGATTCTGTTTTATTTTCGGATTCAACAGTAAAGTTTAATATTAATAACATATCTTGAGGGAGAGCTATTTGATTGTTCTCTAATGGTTCATTAAAAGTTGTGTTTAAAGTTTCTTTTGTGAAATCACTTAAGTTCGTAATTATTTCCGTAGTCGGTGATTTATTTTTTCCGTGAACACTAAAATGTTGAAAAGTAAACCCACCTTTTTTACGATGTTTTCTGTTATTATTGTTTTTGCTTTTCTTTCTATTATGAATTACATTATAATTATTATTTTTTGTTTTAATTATTTCTGATATTGGATTAAGAAAATTGTGAAAGGGTAATGGTAAAATAACAACTGATTGATCTTCATTATATATTTTACAATCCGAGCTTTTTTTATTATCTGGAGAATTTTCAGGCATTGGCATATCTATATCTATGTTCATATGAATATTCATATTTTTTGGAACACTATAAGTTGCAATATTCTTCATATTATCTTTAAATAGATTTCTTAAATAGTAAGGAAAGTACCTCTTTATTTGAGAATTTTCATTAATTAGTCTATAATCATCGTGACCGTTTCTATTGCAACAGAAAATAGACGGTATTTTGTCGTTTTGACAGAAACACTCTATTAGCTTGGGTTTATCATAATTAATGTTATTTTTTTCCGATGATTTTGTTAATATTTCTTCATTTGTAACGATTTTTGTTATTGTTTCCGGGTCTATGGTAGTAGTGATAAATTTATTGTTTAAGTTTTTACGCATCGGTACTAAAATATCTACAATACTCTCTGGAATTGAGTATTTAGGTGGATTAAAATCGAACAATGTGTTGCCTTGTTGTAAATATCCTAATGTATCATAAACATTTTCATTTATAATAGGTAATTTATCTATAGTTTTTTTTCTTTCCAAATATTTTCGTTTTTGTTTTTGAGCTTTTTCTAAATGGTGTTGATATTTTAACAATAAGTCTGTGATGTCTTCATCTTTTTCGTTTTCATTGTAAAATTCTCCAAATGGCCATTTCTATAATTATAAATAATATACAAAATTATTATTAAACGAATTAGCATATTTTGGTAGGTACAATCTTATGCTGAAAAGTCAAATAAGTATATCCCAAAATATTAGGAACAGATAGTGACATCTGTTTAGACATTAATATAATCATAGTTAGTATTACTTACCATATCGCTATTAAAATCATTCATAATGTCTGCCACGTCGCTAACTACTATAGAATAAAACTCCGGAGTTATATTGACGTCTTCTACATCATTTAATGTTTTATCTGTAATGTATTGTGAATAATTATCATAGTTTTTCTGTACAATTTTTTCATTTGGTGTTTATAACATATAATATGTATTTGTATCGTTGTTTCTGGTAAACCTAGTAAAAGCCTATATAGAGCTTAGTTTGTGACCAGGGCAATATGTGTGTAAATATCCTTTATATATATATATATATACGTATATACGTGGTGGCCTAGTTGGTTAGACCTTGGACTTAAAAACACTTAGGTCCCTGGTTCGAATCCCGGTGTGTACCAATGAGTTTTTAATCTAAAAATTTATGTACATTTGTTTGACAACACCACTATAGTGCCTCGGAGAGCACTTTAAGCTGTCGGTCCCGGTTTCACTATACCAACTTGTGAAACTGTTTATAGATGGGTTATTGAGTCTATTCAAAACATCGCAACGAGCTAGCCACTTGTTCGGTGTAGACTCATACCATCGGCTACGACGAGGTGGGATTAAAACCCCTCCGCTGGGTACCCTGGGGCCGTCTAGGTGGTCTGGGGCTCCGTAAGGCACCCGTGATGATACATATACATATAAATCCTTTATATCATATAATTATTAATTTACATACTTTATGCATAATTATATTATGTAAATATAGTAACAGCAACCGACAAGGTGGGAAGAAAACCTATGAAAGGTTTTCTTCCCACCTTGTCGGTTGCTGTCGTTTGTATTTTGAATCTACACCGAACAAGTAGCGAGCTCGTCGCAGTATTATAAAAATAATTTCTCTAAATGTCTGTCGATGAATCAAATTAACACCGTATTTTAAGCTTCCTTAAGGAATCCTATATTTGTATTTGTCTCTAACTACCGTAACTTAAACAATTTTCTATTAATTCCTTATACGAGGAACTCAACACACTATCAAAGTTTTGTCCCAGTTTTTTTTGCCAAGAAAGTGGTCTATCAATTTTGACAATACTTTTCGTGTCATCAAAATATCACTAAAATTCAAGATAAAATTAACCATATTGTTTTACGACGTTCAAATGAACTTCAACTATAGAGTGGTAAAATTGATAGACCAAATTTTTTACCCACTTTAACTATCCCTGAAAACTTCCACCAAGTTTTTGACAGTAATGCATTCGAGTCGTCTTATAAAACTGGCGTAAAAGCCTTTATTATTAAAATTCATAAATACATACCACTTAAATCGAAACTAGTAACTAAAACTATGCTGGAAATTATAAATAGTAATAACATATTTGAACTTTCTTTATTGTTTGCATGAAGGTAACTGAATTTGTAATGGTTGTAGTTTGCTTTACTAAATATAATTTAAGTGTTTTGAACACATTGTTCTTGTTTGTTTAGTAATACTTCAGCTTGTTAGCTAATTACACTTTGATAAAATTGTGTACAGTTTATTTTTTTATGTAAACAACTTTTTTACTTCTTGTTGTAGGTAAAATGCTCATGCGTAACTTTTATTAAACACTTTATTTGAAAAAAAAAATACGAAAAGCATTAAAATCAAATTATTGAGTTTCTTACTCTTTTATTTATTTAATTTTTCTTCATGATCACCTTTATGATTAATTTATCTTATGTCTAAAATTGAAGGTACATACATTTACAAAAAAAAACCTGGCGGTCCTTTAATATACTACTCTATTTTTAAGCCGGTAAAAACTTCTAAACATTTGGCACCGCCACTAAATTTCACATATAATCTACAGGAATTTCGGTGCCGTACCAAAAAGTAGTAGGCATCTATATTTATTTACCGAATTAAACCGTTACCAGAATTTGTTTATTTTAACAGTTGTTTTTTATAAAAAAAAGTCATTTTTTATTACAATAAGCTTTTTTCTAAGTTTTTTTTGTTTAAAGAAGTATTTACTTCATTCCCACCTATATTTAACGCCACATATACTGTACCAGCTAATATTAGGAAAAAAAAATGATTGTTTTCTATAAGATTTTACTTTAATTTGATTATATAGTGATAGTTAGTTTCACACGATCATTTTTTTACTGAGAATCCATATGTATAGGTCCGTATTAGATACAGATATGGGAATATCAACACGAAAACCTTCAAATGACAAAGTTAACGGCATCCATAATATTGATGAACATACAGCTCTTACAGTAGACAGGACTTATGACTAATTTAATAATTTTGCTATAAAAATAATAATAAATACCATCACGGGTGCCTTTTTTGCTCCCGGGAACCATTTTACCGGCCTCAGGGTACCCAGCGGAGAGATTAACCCATCCTCGTTTCGCCGATGGTATTCGGAGGCAACACCTAACAAGTGGCGAGCTTGTTGCGGTGTTTATGATGGTATAGCCTCGTTGTATAAAGCGGTCACCCACCCCAGGTCCGCCCTTGTTATAAGTTGCGCAGTTGAAGTGCTACTATTTATTTATATGATTCGTGTTTTATTGCGGTTATAATATACTGTATATCTACACTGACTGAACATAAGACTTTAAAAATGGTCCAAATGTTCACCACAAGGCCCATGTAAATGAATTGTACGTGGAGTATGGAGAACCTTTGGTCTAAACATATACAGGATAGAAAATTATGCTAGGGCACTAAGTGCCTCTACCAAAAAGGAGACCAACGCTAGCGTTTGAGTATTATACTTCTACTTTGGCAGATTTTGAATATTAAATTATCAGTCGACGAAAGGCTTTCAAAATGAAACCCGATGGGATTAAAAACCCCTCCGCTGGGTACCCTGAGGCTGTCTAGGCGTAAGCGCCGTAAGGTATCCGTGATGATATTTATAATATTTAAATTATCTGTCGATAATGAAAACACCAAGTTTTAAGTTTTTTTTATTTCATGGTATTCCATTTTTCAACTGATAAATATCATCGGTCAAAGAGTAAAAAAACGTTTATTGTTTAAAGTTTTTAACCATATTGCATTTGGTTAGGTTGCTATTCATGACTTAAATAATATTATTAAAAAAAAAATTGAAATGCCTATTTATGAAAAGTCAAAATAAAAATCTATAAGGTCCAAGTGTGCACTTGGCTAAATCATATAAATGATTTTATATTAGCTTGATAAAAAAACTACTTAACCGAACTTATGCTAACCAACTAGTGTAAGACTAGGTGGTTAGCTGATTTCATTGATCTGCCATACAAGGGTGCCACTAAAACGACTAACCACATCGATGATATTCACGCCTCAAATATTTATTCTTAGTATATTGTAAGTTACCAAGCGCAGCGGTAGGACCCAACTTATACATTTTCATAATACAAAAATGCATCAGTATGATTATAATCTGTATCTTCATATTATATTATTTATTACTAGACCCGCGAAAATTCGTCTACGCATCCCCTGCAGGGCACGCAACGGAAGTTCTCAAGGGGAATAATTTTTCGTTGTTTGTGCAACATTTTTCATTGATGCGACGCTCCTATTGGTCACTAACATTAGCCTTGTTCGATAAACTGCTATCCACTAACACTAAAATAATTTTTCAATTCGAACCAGTAGTTACAACCAACCAAACTCTTCAGCTTTATTATATTAGTATAAAAAAACATAGATAATATGTATACATAAAATATATCCTTTTTGTTATAGGAATCAAATATGAGCAATAATGGGGAAGCAGAACGACTGACAATGCATCGATGCATAGTAACCAGTATTATTGAAAGCGAAACTGTTTATGTGGAGTGCCTATATGTTATGGAAAAGGTAAGAAATTGTTCATGCCTGCCTCCGTAGACTAGTGGATGCGCCTTTGGCGTTGTATCCAGAGGCCATGAGTTCGATTCACACCTATAGCAAGTAATATTAGTACGTTTTACTGTACAGTTTGTCATGTGGTCTAGCTGTTTATAAACTATAATATGTGTAGTTACGTGAAACACATAATTAGTACGCCAACATCAAAAGCGGAATAATTGCAAAGTAATATTCTAATTTTACTATCATTTAAATAATGAACTTCTGCAAAATAACGCCTGATTCAATTCAATATAATATGTATTAGTGTAATTGTTTCTGGTACATATAGTATAAGCCTAAAGCTTAGTTTGTAACCAAGGAACTATGTGCAAATTTTCCTACATATTAAAAAAAAACTCGAGGACTGATAACATTTAGTCCAAACTAGTTTTTGAATAGAGACTAGGTTCAAGCTAATTTGAAACGATTATAATCGTTCTTATAAGAACGTCATAATGTACGACCAAATGTCATCCAAACGCGAGCATCGATGGTATTGGTGCATCCCATGGAGATACATGTTTCTAACATTGGGTGGCTATAGGCTGATATGATTAAGCACTGAACTCCAAGTTTCTATAATTTTAATCATAAATTCTATCATACTATAAAAGTGTTACTCAATTATGGTCCTTTTTTTACACGATTTATATATTAATGTGCTTAATTTTATTTTAGTATATGAATGCTATAAAAGCTACATTGAACTCCTCGCAGCCTGTGATTTCCGAAGAAGAATTTAATACTATATTTTATAAGATATCAGAATTGCATGAACTGCACAAAAGTTTTCTTGAAGGACTAAAAGCTGCTGTAGCCAGCTGGGAAGAACCTTTATCTGTTGGACTCCATTTTAAGAAAATGGTAACATTATAATAAAAACATATATATAATAATTTACTTCATTTTTTTTTTAATATAGTAAAAGCTTTTTTATTCTTGAAATATGCCGCTTATACAAGAATCGTGAACATAGTAATTAATTAGTAGGGATTATATATAGGAAATACGATATTCCAAGGTTTAAAAGTATATATCAGAATAAAACCAATTAATTTGTATTTTTTTTTTTAATTAATTTATTATTATTATTGAGGAATCATCCATATTGTTAAACCTGGCAGGTTAAGTCAAGGGTTTAAAGAACTTATTGTTTTTCCTGTATTATGGCTTTTAAAAATATTAATTCGATATAAATATTGAATTTATTCAATAATTTTCCTTTAAAAAAATCAAGCTCTTTTTCACTGGTTGCATCCGAAAATAAAGATATTTTAGCCGCGGATACAGCTACCGAGACGCTATTGTTTAACCTGCCAATAAAGAGCTTTACTGTACATCATTTTCTAAATAATTATATATTTTTCTTGCGCAATGTACAAAAGTTAATATTTCAGGCAGAAAATATAAATATATATGGTGCATTCCTACATAACTATGGTCGGGCGACGGACGCGGTTCGGAGGCGTTGTGCGACGTCGGCTCGGTTCTCGGACCTGACCAAACAAATCGCCTGTCGCGGACAACCCATGTCGCTCGATGATCTCCTTCACAAGCCAGTGGCCAGGGTACAGAAAAATGCATTAGTTTTACATGTGAGTATTTATCGTTATTAAATTTTCTTGCTTGCATTTGCGGAATGTATTATCGTAAAAACTAGATAAGATTTACTTAAAATTCTGACATGTTTCCAAAATTGTGTAATTTGAGGTTAACAAATGTCGTAATGTCAAAATTAACAGTTTTTTTTTTCATACAAAGCGCGCGTTGCGGCAACAGCGCCGTGCCGGTGCAGCACACGCTCGACAACAGGACGGTAACGTCGCAAGCACTACGTGTTCATTTCGGTTTTGAATCTTTTAGAAAATCGGATCGAGAGCATACGATTAGCATCTTATCTTATTGGTTTTTGGGGTTGACATCAGTCAAAAACACTTCGACCCTTTTGGGATCTTTTGTGTGTTCCCCATTCCTATTATCCACACACCTCAGTATCGTCCCCAAATATGTTGTTGACATATTTAAGGACATCACTAAGGTCGATTAGCCTGTAGCTTTCTGGATCCGGATAAGCCTGTCCTAGGTATTTTATTCTTTGGATGGCCCTAGCGTCACAGTCGCACAGTAGGTGCCGCATGGATTCGGGCTCCTTACCACAGAATCTGCATGTGGGATCATCTCTTACTCCTATAGTATAGAGGTGTTTGTTGGTTGTATAGTGTCCTGAGAACACTCCCACCAGTAGCCTTATTTGACTTCTGTTGAATTTCCATATCTTATCCAGGCCTATTGCTCTCATACCAATGAATTTCTTGGAATGTATTAGGCCTTGCTGCGTTAACCACCATCTTGTGTGTTTGTCCTCAGCAAACTTTTTTAATGCATTAATTATTGTTATGTTGGGTATGCCTATAAATGGTTCAGGTCCAATTAAGGGAGTTTCTGAACCCATTTTAGCCAGTTGGTCTGCCCTTTCATTGCCTTCGATGCCCATATGTCCCGGCACCCAGGCCAGTCTTACCCTGTTGTTCCTGCCGATTTTATTCAACAGTTTAACACATTCCAAAACCAGCCCAGATCTGGTCTCATACGAGCTCAGAGCTTTAAGTGCTGCTTGGCTGTCGCTGAGAATATTTATGTTTTCTCCATGTGATCCCATGTCTAGGATCTTCTTTGCAGATACTATTATCGCATATAGTTCTGCTTGGAAAACTGTAGGGTAATGTCCCATGCTTACATGAATATCATGACCATTAGTATGTATTCCTGCACCCGCTCCTGACTGCATCTTTGATCCATCAGTATACCAGTTTTGACATTTACTGTCGGGTTTAGAACCATTCGTCCCGTGACGGGAAATATGTTTTGTAGTTCCTTTTAAAGATTCGAATAGTCGAAATGTTGTCAGCGCACATTTCAAGAATCCTATCGAGATTGTTGTCAGTTTTCATCCTAGTGTGAATAGTTTGGGGCATATTTGGATACCACTCTTTATTATTCCGTAGTCGGTAAAGTGATTTCCTTGCCTCCATTTCTATTATCACGTGTAAAGGTTTAAGATTTAATAGTACCTCCATAGCTGCCGTCGGTGTTGTTTTAAAGGCACCTGAAATAGACATACATGCCAATCGTTGTAACTTAGCTAGGTCCTTTTTACAGGTATCAAGCTTAGTCCGTGGCCACCACACAATACTTCCATATGTTAGTATCGGCGTTACCATGGTATTGTATATCCACTTCATTACTGTTGGTTTTAGTCCCCATGTTTTGCCATATGCCGATCGACACATAGCAAATACCCTTATTGCCCTTTTTATTAACATGTCAACATGTAGTTTCCATGTAAGGCCTTAATCTAGAGTAAGACCGAGATATTTTACGTCAGTGGACCATTGTAGTTCAGACCCGTATAACTTTAAAGAGATCAGTCCCGTTAGGTCTCTTTTCCTTGTGAACAGCAATGCTGAAGTTTTACTCGGGTTTATTGATAGATGTTGAGAGTTACACCATTCTTCAACAGTTCCCAGAGCCTTTTGTGCTACACTTATTGTTGTGCCTACAAATTTGCCGTTTACCATTATAACTAGGTCATCAGCATATCCTACTGTATAATATTGGCCAACGTTTAGTTTTGTTAGAATTGAGTCTACAACAAGGCTCCACAACAAAGGAGAAAGTACTCCACCCTGTGGACATCCTTTGGTTGTAGTTATCGTCATTTCATCTCCGAGTAGTTGTGATATAACCATTCTACTCCTGAGCATATTTACGATGCTAATCGTAAATATGCTCTACTCAGACACAGACATCTAACAATCAGCTTAGGTCTACCTCAGAGGAACTTGCAGCAATCTCATGCGTATCTAATTGTAAGTGGATGCTTTCATATATAGTGATCTTTTTACAGACAACATTTCTACATAATACGTTTGTTATTTATTTGGATATTTCTTACATAATAAAAAAAAATCCATGAAAATAATAATATAAATAATAAATATCCCAAATATAAGTTATAAATAGTTTACTTTACTTACCTCAATGTTATCACCAGTTTTTCTTCAGCTGACACCTATAGCATGTTTGAACAGTTTCTTGTCGCTGAATTTAACTTTTAACTGATTCAAGTAATTCGTAAAAACGTTCTCTAGACATTCTTAAATAATAAAAAAAAACTGCTTAGATATTGTTTTAACGTTGGCTAAAAATAAAGAAATCACCAAAAGCGTTATGCGCATGTTAACGAGAACATCGGTGCTGCTCTTTTACGGGGGCGTCGTTTTTGTTTCTCATTGATCATTTTCAACAGCAATGTTTCTTCGTAAGAGTCCATGGCTGCTATCGTACTGCAGCGACCCGGTAGCGGGATATAACCAGGGCCACAGTAAACGTGCGGCAGCGGTCCGACACGAAACGCATAAATTGAAGGCGCCCTTAGGCTTAGCCATTGCTTTGGACTTACAAACTGAATATTTAAAAAAATAATTTTTGATAGTTGGAAGCAATGACTTGGGCTAAGGAATGACTATATTTTATGTGTGTTTATTTATATTGCAGGATCTTATAAAGTACACTCCGGCAAACCATCCTGACCACGCCATGCTGACTGAAGCTTTAAATATGACACAACACTTTCTAGACGAATTTAATATTATACAAACCAAATCTATGTTTCCTGTAAGTATATATACAGTATTACATATTTATCAGATCAATTTAAGTTGAAAGTAACAATAATAAATGAAAGTGTTGTGATACTCCTTGCAAAGTAGAAATCACCAATATTCATCTGTTTCGCTCGTACACATTCAATTTTACTCATAGAAAGGAGATAAAAGCTACTTTATACTTTTTTTTAATTTAGAACAAAATATCAAACTATTGCACATTGCCATCATATTTTGTTCTCACTTCTTGAGCATTGATTGGTTACAATATTTTTCGTGCACACTTTGTGTTTTGGGTTACTATGTCGGTCGGCTTCTATTTTCATTGTTTGGAAAGCCACTTCCTTGTTGTTTATATCTATAGTACCATGAGACAGAGCAGACAGACAGATCTTAGACACAAAATACTTTTACAATTGTAGCGTCAAATAACGCAAAATTGACCAACTTATAGGAAGGTTTTCATGTAGCTTCCAATATTAATCAAAATAATTTGTTACCAACAAACGACCATTACGAGAACTGTACCTACTACTCCACTATGAGCTCAATGAAAAGTATACGCCATGTTGGCTAAAGTAATATTGTATAATTTAAATAAAGGTAGATATAACCCTCCAATAAACGCGCATGAGTCAATTTTATTTTGGCGAGCATGTTGTTTATTTGTAACTATTGAAATTAATAATAATTATATGAAGGCCATTACACCCATATTGTCCTGGTCACAAACTAAGCTCCAGGCTTGTACTATGTGTACCAGAAACAACGATATAATACATATTCCATTTTATAAACAGCCAGACCATGACAAACTGTACAGAAAAAACGTACCAATTACCCATGACCTCCGGATACAATGCCAAAAGCGCAACCATTAGTCTGCGAAGGTGGTCAATATACATTTATATACTTATGTTTATATATGTTTATTATTTATATACTTATGTTTTTTTTTTCAGAATTCCGAACACGCGTTACGAAGACTTGTAAAGAATTCATTCATAGTAGAGCTGTGTGATGGGCACAGGAAACTACGACATCTATTTTTATTCAATGACGTTATAGCCTGTGCCAAATATAAGGTAATGTATAGACATGAGCTTATTTTAAGTGCGGTTGCGGAGCAGAGATAATACGATGACCCCACATAACTTGTATACCAAAGGATGGCCACATTCTAGAAAATCGGTAAAGTGGAAAATTGAGGCATTTTTTTTACCTCAAACACAAATAATTACAAAAAAAACATTCGGGGGAAAATAAAACTTTATTTTCGAAGTTCATTAATGTCAAAGATAAATCTGAAACCAGTGACTGGAAAAGTCAGAGAAATTCTTATCCGATAATAAGTGGCCACCTTGACCAGGAAGAACGATTCTAAACTGTATACGCGGTTGGGGATGAATTTATTAGCTAAATATTAAATAATTGACTCTTTTCGCATGTGCGCGAGTGACAGAGATAGTTGTGTGGGGCCATTGACCTTTATTCTTTCTTTTCTACGATCACACTCATCATTATATTATAGGTATGTATTATATGTAAAAACAAAAACTTGGGTACTGATATTATACTTGTAGTGAGAGTTTACTCTCTATTATTCATATTTGCAAGTATGGATATTAGAGAAGTATTATAAAGTTGAAATCATAAAAAAGATATGTATCTTGCAAGCAAATAAATATATATACACTTTGTTTCATTAATTTCAAACGAAATGTAAATCGTATCCGTGTCCGCCATTTTCTGCTCTTGTGCATTCATTGGTTATAATTTATTTTGTCTAGAGTTGTGTGTGGCGGCCGTTTTTTTTACACATGCGATTTTAGGCCTATAGTTTGGTAAAGGTAATTAAAACTTCACTAGGAACAGTCTAATGACAATAATATTGCTTACACCAGGCATCCAGCCGGGACAAGTACACGTTTGAGGTGAAGTGGTTCATAACCCTCCCGGACATCGTGGTGGTGGACGACGAGAGCGAGGGCGCCGGCCTGGACACCAAGGAGGTGGCGCCCGCCAACATAGTGGGGCTCAAGTCCCAGGCCTCCACCGTCAGGGATCTGCTGCTTGCTGAAGACGATAAGGTATACATAAGTTAATTTGTCATTTGCTAACTAACGTAGGTTATGTATCCATTTCTTCATTTATTTTTAAATCTTCTGTACATGGTGACTTGGATGGTGAAAGGTTGTACTTTGAGCTAATGTGAGGTTCTACTAATCAAATCGAACAACTTTTCCCATGAAACCATCTACAAATTGGAATTTAATTAATTATTTTATATATTCATATCTGCTTTAGTTTTAAAAGTTCGATTAAACTTAAAAAATAAATATGGTGTAACTAAATTCAGCTTTGGTATGTTTGGTTTCAGTTTGTTAATTAAATTAATATTGTGATATTATAAAATTATTGTATTTAAATAATAGTTAATTAAAAAATATTGATTTATTATATGTAATGACAAGGTAGTAATATTTGTAATTTCAATTATTTAATTCAAAATAGTGCTTCTTGTGAAAAAGTGGCATCAAAAATCAACACCGATCGTTTCAGATCTGCATTTTAGCATCGCTAAAAAAAATTACATGGCTGTGTTAAAACGGGCGGTCGCGCTGGTTTTTGATGGCACCACGAAATACTGCCCGCGCTACCGGTCGGAACGCAGGTCTAGTCATGTTTCGGTTTTAAGAGACTACTGCATCGTTTTCTCGTGGTAGTCTTCTTTCAGGGTGCGGTGCAATACGTATGAGTGTTGAAGAATTACACCTGTGAAAAGTACCTACACTTAATTGGGTTATTACGCCCTGTTACTTCTCACTATGTTATTAAACACAATATATTCACTTAAGTCACTGCGCTATAACAAGGTTAAGCAGATGATAACGAGGCCGGACCTGGGATGGGTGACCGCTTTATACAACAAGACTATACCATCATAAACACCGCAACAAGCTCGCCACTTGTTAGGTAATGCCTCCGAATACCTTCGGCAAAATGAGGACGGGTTAATGAGATGATGGATTTTTGGAAGGAGATAGTAAGGGCAGGTACTTTAACCGCTATAGTTACGTGAAAACGTTCCTAGGAGACCATATATAGATTTTTGACACTTACCGAAATGTATAGAAAAAGTTTTTTGCGATTTCTGTCATCTCTAGTACTCAAACCTCAGTCGGTCCAGTAGAGAATTTTGATCATTATACGAAACAGGATCGATTGGCATCAAAAAAGTTATTGTATAAAATTGTAATTTTATTGCTGACTGTACATTTTTACCAAAAACGTGCCGATGGTTTAAAAAAAATGGCGTAAAGGTTTCTTTGTTTCTTTCATTATCGCACCACTTTGTGCAGGTGGTGAACGATGTTTTTGGCACAGCTAGTTCGAGTACCTAATTAATTACAAAAAGAATATATAATATTATTCATTTTGGAAATATCATTTGTATGTAATGACGCCATTTTTTATCTTAACTCGAATGAGTACTCACGGTATCGGGGTCGGTGGTTACCCCCAGTATTATGCGTTTCCGCGATGCTCTTACTCGCACACTAAGGCCCAGTTTCTTGATGGATAGTTATCTCAACTAATTGTCAAATAATGACAGATAACTTACTAAAGGTTAAATTTCGAAAAAAATGTGTTTCTTGATGGATAGTTAAATTGACTATCTGTTAAATATAATAAAATAATAACCATGATTTTAACAAATAGTTAGTTATTCTGACTACTCAAAAATGAGTGGTTAAACCATTTAATCTCTAGTAAGATACGAATTTGTTTGTGTTGCGTTTTTTTGCAAATTATCTTATTAAAATGAATTTGAGCATTGAAAAATATTATTGAAAGTTCATAGTATGAAGAACTCTTAGGATGAAGAATGTTTTAAGACAAACAGACGTAAAAAAACATTCCGTCCCAGAAAAGAACATTTAAAAATTTGGAATGAAAATGAATTCAAAGAAAGGTTTAGAGTTAATAAACAAAACCTGTTTATGGCTCGTAGAAGAATTAAAAATGTTTCTTCAACGCCAAACAATAAGGTAAGAAAATAACTTTATAGTGAGGTTAGGTCAAACAATAATTGAGGTTATTCAAGATGTCCTGTATCAAAACCTAAATAGGACAGGGTCCCCATAAAGGGGTAAAACCACAATAAAACTAGGTACCTACCTATATTTTTTTAAATGACCCATTTGATGTTCTTATTATGGTCATGCAGTTTTGAAATTTTGAATTATCATCAACATACAGTTCTTACCATTTACTGGATATTTATTTAAATTATTGTTACAGAAATCATGCTGTCAGTGTAGAGGATCAAATATTATTAACTTTATGCAACTGGAAATATACAGAAATGTTCATATTTATTTGGCCTACATAACACAACAGTTTGCAGTTGTACTTATAAAAATAAATATAAAAACTGAAGATGAAATTAACGCAGGGATGATGCCATTTTAAGATGGGGGGAAAGTAACAGATAAGACATGTACATTGTGCAGTGTTGTCGTAGGGACTGCCAGACATATACTTGAAAAAGTCTAGTATTTACACCGAGATGGTAAAGTTCTAGAAATTATTTTCAAGATGGAGCTTACAGGATCATAGTATTTGGTTGAGTAAAGAGAGTAGTGAACACAGTGCAGGTAAGAGTTAAAAGGCCTTTAACCCTACTCCTGTCTCAAGTCTGGAAACACTGCAGTTCAATCCCTGCCTCCCAACCACACTATGGACCCGGCACCCCCACAGAGAATCCATGTATAGCTAAAAACATTGTCTCATAGTCTTTCAAATGTCCCAACTTGATCATAACAATCTGGTAAGGTGTGGAAAAGCCACAGATATTGTGAAAAGTCTATAACCCTGCTTTGCAGTCACAAGTCCAGTAACACTGCAGGTCACTCCCCCTGACCATGCGATGGGCCCAGCCACACAGAGATTCAAAAATTCAAATTGCTACAAAAACTGTCTAGTATTTATAAGGATATGAAATAAAAATATTAATAATCATACATAAATATATGAAATAAAAATATTAATAATAATATATAAGTTTTTTTATGTGAATAATCCAGCCATATAATATTGGATAATAATCATAAATTGATGATATAAGATATAAAAAATAAACTTATTAATCCATAGTAAATATGTTATCTTATATAAAATACAAATCCATACATAATAATATAACTAATATTCATTATATGGGTTCTGAAAAAAAAACAATCAATAAAGGATAGAAAATTGGTATAATATAGGAAACAATAATCAATAATCCTATTCATTAACTATTTATTTTTATCCCAATTTTCAAATTCTTTTTTTTTTGGCTTTGGGAATAATTGGGATTAATTATTTAGTGCAATTTTAAGACAATTATCTAACCATAGCTTCAAGAATTAAAAAATAAACACAAAATTTGCAAGATTAGTACATAAATAGATTCCAATGCCTTAATATATTAAAAAATAATAATAACAAATGGTTAACTTGTGTCTACTGATAACCTGTTGATAACGATAGTTAATTTTGTTTTAAGAAACACATTTGGCTGATGACTAATGATTAAAGAACTTACTATAGTTGCTTAACTAATTGTTAAAGATACAAATAGTCAAATTTAGCCATCCATCAAGAAACCGGGCCTAAGTCTGTCTTTGTTCTTTTGTTAATATTTCGAAAACCGGTTGAGTTAGAAAATTGAAATTTGGAGTAGAAGTATATCTTACTGTCTATTCATGATATCCTAATCCAATATTTGCTTTCAGAAGATAAAAACAGGTAACAAGGGAGTAGTAGAGAAGCACAAGAAAAAGTTGGCGGAACTGGAAGCTCAGTTGGTTATAGCGTCCCCCAACCTGGTGTTCCGTATCGGCGCGCGCCCGGCCGGCTCGCAGGGACCGCTGCACAGGCAGCACGTGTTCTTCCTCAGCTCCGAGTACGAGAGGACGCAGTGGATAGACTCTATACACGCTTTGCAGGTGGGTTTGGTTTTAATGGTAACTAGAAGCTCAGTACACTAAAAAAAACGAAGGTATATTGTCTTGTCTATATATTATGCCTTTGTCGTTGTATCCGGAGGTCGTGGTTTCGATTCCCACCGATGACAAAAAAATATTAGTACGTTTTTTCTGTACAGTTTGTGGTGGTCTGGGTGTTTATTAAATATAATATGTATTATATCGTTGTTTTTGGTACACATAGTACAAGCCTAGAGCTTAGTTTGTGACCAGGGCAACGTGTGTAATTTTTCCTACATATTGTTATTATTACTGTATTTTTTTATTATTACTGCTTGGGTTGTTATCTAGTTTCTAATGTGAAAAAAAACATCCATTCACTTCATAATAACTCATATTTTTTAAATACTACATTTACAAACTACTACCACACTACTACAAACATTTTTTTTTAAATGTGCTTAGTTTAACAAATAAAATCAAACCAAGCCTTTTTTGCAAAAAAAAACTACACTTCTCACACTTAAGTACACTGTGAATGCTAATTCCTACAAAATTTGTACATTTTTGCACAATAATAATAAACAATTATCAAAAATGTAATACAAAAACACGTCTGAGATCTTCGGGCTACCCTCAAAGATATATTAGTACCGTATAGTAATGCTAGGAGTTGACAGTCGTCGTCCGCGCCGCCGGTGACGGGTCAGGGCGGCGTGTCGCTGCTGGAGCTGCAGGGCTGGGTGACGGCGTGTCGCGGCTACCTGCGCGCGGACGTGGGCGCGTTGTTGCGCACCGGCCGCGACGAGGCGCTGCTGTTGGGCGACCTGCAGCTACATCTGGGTGGATACTCCGCGCCGCTCGACGCCTCTGCCGGTAAGTACATTGAGCATGGTGACTGAACCAGTCGTCCGAATACCATCGGCGAAATGAGGACGTTAATCCCTCCGCTGGGTATCCTGTGGACGTTTATACGGTTCTCGGGAGCCAAATAAGCACCCATGATGGTATTTATTATTAAATTATATTAGTTACAAAAAACACTGTAGTAAAATTCGTGATTAAGGGCCCTGCAGCCGTGTTGACGCACATACAAACGTAATTTTATTATTACAACTTGGATTTTAGTTTTAGTTCAATCATTATTTTTATATTGCTAATTGCATGTAAAATTATTTTTATTGTACTTTTGTATTATCAATAATAATAAAAAAATGTCCAATACAAAAATATTATTTTTATTCTGCGACAAACAAAGTGGAGAAATACTGGAAGTGCGAAAGCTAATTTTGTATGGAGAACGCAAACTTCGCGATTCTCTTAATTTGTCTCCATTCAAATCGTACTTTAGTTTTTGTTTTAAAAGTTTACAGAATTTTATAATGAAAAGCTATAAAATTAGGATAGAACACAATACATACTAAAAATTACTTTTTTTTCTAAGAAAAAGATTTGGAGGGAGTAAATTTTACTTATCCAACTAACTTCATAGTTTTTTATTAATTCTATGAACTTTTACAACAAAAACTAAAGTACGATATGCAGTCTCATATTGCTCGTCTTTGTTGCCGCATATCATAACCGCATCATTTAGCCAGCATAGTGAAAGTTATTAATGCTATTAAAAAAAACAATGTATTGACCATCAGTCAGATACAAAGTTACATAATGTGCTTCTATAAAATTAAGCATATAGTGGATGGCTTACCGTGATATTTATTTGTGTGAAATAATAACTTACAAGTTATTATTGTTTCAGACTACTACATAGTAGTGGAGATCGATTCGTATGGTCATTACTTCCGCAAGGCTAAGTCCAAGCTGGTGTGTCGGAGCGCTCAGCCCCGGTGGAACGAGAACTTCACCCTGGACCTGGAGGGGTCGCAGAACCTGAGACTGTTGCTCTACGAAGATGCCGTGCGACCTGTGCTGCGAGGGAAATATGTACTCAAGGTAATATTTATACCTTGTATGTTGAAATCGTAGAATGTGCAGACACGAGATGTACATTAAAGTTTTTTTTTAATATTAGAGTATGCTAGAAATACCTACGTACCCAGAAAACTTTTTTCGAAATTTATGTCGATTTGATTGTTTTTGCGCTCTAAATCGAATTACTGAAAGATAAGAAGCTTTATTGTTAGTACTATAATTGATAAAATAACCACTAAAGGTTATTTTATCAAATCGACCTACAGAATCAAAAGATTTTAAATAGAAACCTCGTAGTGCCACATTCACACTTCGATTAACATTCGAAAATAATATGCACATGAATTTACTTATGGCCAACAGCTCGTATAATTGGTGTGCCGCAACGAGTCAATATTTACACATTAGGAAACGATTGAGAACCATAACATTACTTTGACAATGCCATTTCTTTGTTTACCTTTTTTATCTTGAAAAGTAATTCACTACATAAAAAATATTAACCATTATTTTTATTTATGATTTTAATAATCATAAATAAAAATAAGAAAATAGAATAACCATATTTTTTGTTTTTTCATTTATTTAAAGTTGTATAATTAAAAATCATCTGTTTCGTCCATGAAACTAATGATAATATATGGAACCGCCATAGTGCCTTAAATGGCCTGTCAAACGAGTTCGTCGCCGCTATATTCTATTGTCACTTCAACCAATCAACGCTCAGCGATTGCTTTTGATTTGGTGGTGAAAATGTTAACATAGGTAATTCGATAGTAAACGTCAAAAAGGTGGCCTTGGGCTACTGTTCACAAATTTAGAAATACGATGGAGGCGTTAGGGCACCTCCGTATAATGTTGGTGGTTCCCGCAGCTGAGTCGCGAGTGGGTGGGCGGCAACGTGTCGCGCACCATCCAACTGGGCGGCGCGGCGCTGTCGCTGATGCTGCGCGTGTCGCCGCCGTCGCTGAGCGCGCGCCGCGTGCCCGCTGCCAAGCCCGGCGCGCTCTTCCAGGCCAAGATACAAAGCGTCTGCAGGTACTGATACTCATACTAAAGGGTCCCATTTGGATTCGCTCCACTCCTTCACTCCAATATCTAGCCTAATGTAAAAATCTCATGGGCGCACTCCAAGTATTTGCTCGCTGTTTTATCATAAATTTAATTGTTTCTTTAGGCACAGCAAAAGCGTGAAAAGAGAGAATTCATGGATAGATGAAAAAGAGAGAATCCATGGATATAGCTAAGAACGTGTCTTTCCTGGTCTTCTTTCCCATCCAAGCTGATGAAAGTGCACATGATATCGGTCCAAATCGTTTTTAATCTATCTTCAAAGCATCCATCTTTAGAGACGAATAATATAACAAATAAACCTTGATATTTCAGGAGAGAAAAGCGTAACATTCCGTTCATAATGAGTGCGTGTGTACGCGAAGTAGAGCGGCGCGGCATCCACGAGGTGGGCGTGTACCGTGTGTCCGGAAGCGCGTCCGACCTCGCCCGGCTTAAGAAGAGCTTTGAGACCAGTGAGTATCATAACCGTAAAGACAGCGGCCATATCAGCGACAAGGAAAACTAAAAAAGTCACGCACTCTATACCCTGGTATTATACGTGCTTTTGGCTTTGTAAGTTTTCGTGTCGTTGCCAATATACTTAAAGGATTTCGTTATTTTTATAATCTAACGTTTTAAGAACAGAATATGGCCACAGTATCATACAATAAATATAAACTGGGGGCTGACCCTGTTGACGGCGCAGTAATCGCTGGGGATTTGTCGCGGTCCTATTATGGCAGATTGATTTCTCGCGGGTAACATAGTTATCAGTTTACACCCAGCATAATGTAGCGACGTCGTATTCAAAAGAGTATGGGATGTATTGGAGCGTCTCGAAAAAATTTACTAATTCATACCGCAAAAAGATATATTATACGAGAAATGTGCTGTTGTTTAATTGTTCTATTTATTTTAGAAAGTGCGTGATGTTTGAACATCATTATTGGCAGGAGTCAGTAAATATTTTCATACCGGTTCCAAATGAGAGAGGAGAGGAGATTTGAACCTTGAAATTTTTGTGTTTTATGTATACCACTTATTTTTAGATGATTTTTTAACCGACTGGGGTTTAAAAATCGTAGATTTTACAACAGGTGCACAAAACGAACCATTTTTATCCGAGACTTTTGGCAGCCCTCGTCTTCGGCTCGAGCTGATAGTAAGTCGAGGATAAAAATGATTGGTTTGGACGAGTTATAAACTCTGCTTTTCACTTCGATTGCGAGGAAATAAAACAGTAGTATAACATAACATTTCTTTATTTAAAATTCAAAGTAAAATTAGTACAGTTTTGAATACTGAAGGAAATTGTTTTTATGTCTTAAAAAACACATAAGGCAAATAAAAAGTAAATATTATAAAATAACAAATTCTATCTATGAACTTCTTATTATGTTTGACTGTATGGCCCATTTTCTTTGCCTTAATATATATACATTTATGAGTTGATACGTTAATGCACTTGTGCACAAAATTGCAGCCTATATATATCCTGCACAAAAAGCACTTTCGGGGCATGAGAAGTGAAAATAAATTTCAAATTTGTACCTATTAAATTTTTAAATAAATTTTTGGTTTTACTTTTAACAAATTTCCCATTTGCAACTTTCAACTATGTATTGTTAACAGACGCATACGAAGCAGAACAGTTACTCAAAGAGGTAGACATCCACTCCGTGACCGGGGTACTGAAGTTGTACCTGCGCGAGTTGCCGGAGCCGCTGTTCACGGACGCGCTCTACCCCGAACTGCTGCGGGCCTGGAGCGCCACGCAGGGCGCGGGCACGGCCGTGGACTCTGCGCCCGCGCACAACCGGAGGCTGGCGCTGCTCAAGTGTTACGCACAACTACCCGACCTCAACAAGAACTGTATAGACTTCCTGTTGAATCATTTTGTCAAGTAAGTACCATGGATTGCTATCTTCTGTTTGTTTGAACAAACCAATATAAAAAGTGGAAACAAAAATAACTTTCAAGGCTGCTAAAATCCGCAAACTCATTTGAAAGTGAACAAGTGTCCTATAAGGAATGGTATTCCGATCGAGCTTCCCGTTTAAGTCCTGGGTTTAAGTCAATCTTCATAGCTATACGAGTTAAAGACCTTTTCGAATTAAATTCTTCTCTTCACTGTGTTTACTCAAGCAAATACTATTTTGGAAACGCTTTCCAAAAGTTCCGACTGCCGATCTTAGAAGGCTAAGATCCTTTGATAGACGATGCAAAGATTTTGCTGAAATTCGACTTCCACTGCCGAAAGTTGAGTTATAAAACCGTAAAATTAATTATCTCTAGCGTAAACAAACACGAGTCGGAAAACAAGATGTCGCTCCACAACGTGGCGACGGTGTTTGGGCCGACGCTGCTGCGGGCGTCGGGCGGCGCGACCGGCAAGCAGCGGCCCGACCAGCTGGCGGCCGGCACCGTGGACGCCATGGCGCAGGCCGGCGTGCTGTACGCGCTGCTGCAGCACCGCGCGCTCGCCGACCACCTCACGCGCCAAGCCGCCAACGCCGACTAGGGCCACGCCCACGCCCAACATCCGTTGCGGTAATCCCCATTCACAAACAATTCATTTGGATTCGCTCCACTCTGAATTAGAGCAATAACTTGTTAAATGTCATAAACCGCGTGGATTGTGTGGCCGCGCTCATGCGATGTTGGAGTGGAATAAATCCAAATGGAGTGCTCGTGAATGGGGACCTTTAATAAATGTTGCAGCCACATTGAATATTCAGTGGCAGATTATCAATAGACTGCCAACGCTTATACGGTGTGGTCGTAATGAAACCGATAGAAGTTATAGCTTTTTGAAAATTCAGAACAAGCTTAAACATTGGGTCCATCCCATTAATTATACTCTTTGCTTAGAAATTGGGCTATTTCACACCTTATATATGGAACTAAGACTATCCAGTTAAATTCATCATAATCTTTATAATCCGAGTATTATAGTTTCTTTGCCGTTCTATCCGGCTTTTATCTAGAGTCCCAAAGGCAAACGCTATTTTGCACTTCTCAAATTTATTTTGGTGTCAAACATCCTGTGCATGCGCCGTGCCGCGAGTTATTAACCGAATGTGGCGCGATCGATGCTATACAGATACCTGGAATACGACGCTGCCGATCTTACGCCGACGGAAGATCGGTGCGCAGAGGACGGAACAGACGCACAGAGCGAGCGGTCCGCGACGAAGCCACCCAACTCTCTCATAGTGTGCCCGCTGTTAGTAATTTGTATGCATAACATGTATCGGCGTCCCGAAGTTCCGCCAAGTGTAGCATAGGCCTAGTTGTACTCCTCCAAAACAACGGCCATATTCTGGTTCTGAAAAAGGAAAAGTTAGCTTGGCAAAATAACGAAATCCTTTAAAAATTACATTAAACAATCAGCTATAACGAGTATACGAAAATGCAAGGGTATAGAGTGAATAACTAAAAAGTTATTCACTTTATACCCTTGCATTTTATTTATTTTAAATTCTTTATTGCACAACATTGTACATAGGCGAGCTTAATGTCTTAGGCATTTTGTATCAGCTTACCTTTGAGAGAGTGAAATATGCTTTGGGTGCAGAACTGTTTCGAAAAAAGAAATAGATAAAATGTTATCAATGATGCATAACAATACTTAAATACATTACCGTAGCTTTTGCCTTAAAGCGTTCAGCCTACTGTGTCGTGACCATTGTACATGAAGGTTTTCGTTTTTTTGACAAACTAACGTTACCTTTTAAAGGAACAGAATTCGCCCGCAGGCCTGTTTCATTCTCCACTAATATAGTATATTCGCCGAGAATTGATAAGAAAATAGTTATCAGGGTTTCTTAAACTCATTTCAAATTGCGGCTTGCCAGTTATTGTTATATGCTCGTCCGCCCGGAGCCACGCTTGACAACAACTGCGTGCCTCGTACCACGATATCTCAGTACGCGCGGTGGTAAGCGACGCCCGTCATACAGTTTATATATATTTAAGCGATAATTAAGCGACAGTCGCTATTCCGAGACGTTATCATAATATTTATCAACTCTCGGCGCACATACTATACATAGGCTGCGGCTATTCCCGGAAAGAATTAGCAGTCGAAAATTGGCAGCGCGCGGTTTATAGCCCAGTTTGTGAAGGCTTTAGAGAGCCAGCTTATCGTAGAAACCGCATTATCTTCCGCCGGCATAGTGACATCAATAGATTGTGTTGTTAAAAAACACTGTATTTTTGACCGTACCGGACTTTACTTGTGTTCCCTTAAAAACTTATTCATAATGGGGTGGTTTAGGCGAAACTTTTGCTAGGAAACTTTATTTAACCTACCAAAAAGTTTCGCATCTTAAGTAAGATTCACGGGAATCTAATATATTAAATTTTAAATTATTAAATGACGATTATTATATAGGGTCAATGTGGTCAAATGTAAAACAGGTAAATAAATTATTACTCCAATGTAGCATTTAAAACATTCTCATACATAGGAACGCATTTATTGTTTATGGTCTTTGGCGGCCATTTTGAATTATCAGTGTCAAATGTTAAAAAACAGTATTAAAACGTGTTATTGGAGTAATAATTGAAAGCGTTTTCATTTACCCACTTTGACTATATAATAAAAAAAAAAACCATTACAGAAAATAAAATAAATTATCACCGTAGAGTGTAGGTGTAGGCGCTACATTTAAAGTAGTTCTCTACTATTTGGTTTTATTGCAGCAAACATTACTTTAAACACATTGAAGTCTTGAGAATCAGTATTGTTTTTTTTTAATAATTAATTAAATATTATTTTAGATAAAAAAACATTTATTACAACCAAATTACTGAAACTTATTTAAGTATTATATGTTAGCTATACCTGCAGCTAATAAATTTAATTTGAGTATTTAAATTATCTTCGGGTATGCTCTTGCCTTAAAGATTTAAAAACTTTGTAAATTAAATCAGTAACAAGTATTTATGTAAAATATTTTTTCATATTTAAAATAAATAATCCAAATGGGAATTAGGCTCAATGAATTCGTAGCGGTGGCGGAAGCAAATACATGCTTGAATGTATTTATTATGTATATATATAGAGGTAAAGTCTTAAGGCTGTAAGTCATAGTTTTTTTTGTCCCTCACAGTAAGTGTGAATTTATGTAGTCGTAACTATCAACATATAAATGTACATACTAAATATACTTACCTTTAGTATTTTTCCTCAGCCCCCGCTACATTCATTGAGCTCGCCATGTATACTTATATATATTTTTATTATTATTTTTGGTAGGAACTTAATTGACCTCCCATTTTTATATTTACGACGATAAAATTAGCAGTTATTTTGTGGCTTAGCGATCGCTTTGTGGGTTTTGTAATACCTCTTACTGTTAAGGCTCCTATATATTCAAGGCTTTGAGTCTGTAGCCAGATTTAGGTTGGTTACTTTCTTTGCCGTTATTTTAAATAAGAATATAAGAAAATGTTTATGCAACAAAACACCATTATTTAATTTACTTGGACATGTTTCTGTTTCAAATAGCACTGTAATTTCTTGTAGGTATAGTTTTTCGTAATGAATGTGACATTTAACCTAGATTTAAGTTAAATGTATTATTATAAAAATCATTTTTGTTTACCAAATACTCTTATCATAATAGCGTCAAATATTTTAGGAGAACAACTAATCACATTGGGGTTAATGTAGAGTCTTATATTATTTATTTTTAAATGACACTATTAAAGTATGATTTATTGTATACTTTTTTCTTTGACATGTGTGGCTGTTGTTATATTATCTACTTGTTATGTTATCTACAAAAAATATTTAATTTTCATACCTACACAGATTTAAGCATATTCTAGTTGAAAACTGTAATAACCTTGTTTTAAGATGTAGTGCGGTCGCGAAAAAGGAAATATTTTGGCATTGACTCGACACTATCTCTAACTCGCGCACTAATTTACTACCAGCTCTCTCGCTCAGAATCAGTGACCGACGAATGGACAGTATATTAGTGCGCGAGTGACAGAGGTAAGTGTGGTGTGTTCAATAAAATTATTCCTTCTCCGCGAGCGCACTTAAAATATGTATGTGATTTTGACTCTATACATTAATCTCATTGTCGACGCTGCCGTTTTGTTGATTAAGCCATCCTTTTACATCGAAGTGAATTAATTCCGCCCGCGTTCGCCATAGGTGATTTTAACTAAAATTGTGAAGAATATATTTCGTATTATTTAATGAATTAGATTTTTTTAATGTTCTCCTAAAACTTTTATCGCTATTTTGAATTTGCTTTCCTTTACATTAAGCTAAGTTTATGGGTTGGATAATAAATAAGGCACCCGTGATGATCAAGTCCAACCCATGAAAAAAAAGTGGAGTTATTTTGGCTGAAGAAGCCAAATAGGTGAATTAATTTGATATATTTGTATTAATATTCATAATGAACGACTTTGTTTTTTTACTTTGTTTACCTAATTTTAATTCTAGCTTATTATTAGTTACGATATGTTATAATATAATATTTAATAATGGCTGCTATTTCGTTGGCCTCTTTTGGGTCTTTCGTTCAAAAATTATTGATCTAAAAAGTATTAACTCTAAAACGACATAGTCAATTTACATTTATACTTATTGTGTATATAATAATATAAAGTTAAATCTAATTTGATGATGAGAGTAGCTAGTAATAAAAACATATTTTTAATAGGCATGTAGCTATATAACAAATTTCAAAGACGCGTTAAAATTAAAAGTATATCTAAGCAGCATTTATATGTTAGATCCAAAATCGGAAAACCTGAATTAATTATTGACTTTATTAAACTTTAAAAAAAAGTTTTGGGTCGGCGCCGCCCCATTCTCCGGTTATGATTCAAGTAAAGTATGTACTTAATAAATGGTCTATATTATAAATAAGCTTGGACCACAATAAAGGCATTCCATTAAAATCAGACTGAATGATATATAATTTAATCATGCATCAATATTTTCGGCAATGAATAAAATATTCATTTTCATTTCATTACAAAAGTATTATGTCGAGGGACCGAAATTAGTGTAACTAGTGTAGTTGGCGCGGACTGATATGGAAATAAATTAGTCATTAATGCGGGTGTGTTCAGCTACCAATATTTATCTTTACCATTAATTATTCAACACATTACTTGTGTATACAATTGTGATTATAATCAAATAATAAAACAATAACTAATAAAATATCACCTATTGAAAAAAGTGTTGATTTTTTCTTCAATGAGGAGTTTTCCAGTAGTTATTATTTAACGCAACAGATGGCGTTTAGTCGCTATCTACAAAAACTGTCAAAATAGATAGCGGCAATATATAAAATACACCCAAAATTTAGGGTAAATAGGAAAACAAATACCTTTTTACGAATAATTTATAAAATTTACTTAACTTTGTTTAACATATACACTAATATCCTGAGCACTTTGCCTTACGGTACCAATTTAAGCAATATTTTTTCTTTTAAATATCATCATATTAGTAATTAAATTTGAATTTCTAAGGTACCATAGTCTTTTTTACTAAGATATTCTTGACAGGGTATCTACTAAAGATTATAGAGAGCAAGAATAACGAGTAAGTAGATACATATTAAAGATTCCAAATATGGTAAAAATATAATACGTCTTGCAATACCAAAATTTAGTTTTAATTCACAGAGAATTTAGAGTCTATGTTTGAGTAGTCTATATAAAAATATAGACTACTCAAGTATAGAAACTGCCTTTTTTGACAGTTTTTGTGGATATCTCTCCTGCTGCCATCTAGTGGAATATTTTGGAACCGGCAAAAAGAAAACTCCTCATTAATGTTATGCATACATATGTATTAAAAAAAGGACAACTAAATTCTTCATAATAAAGTCTATCAAATGTTTACTTATTCTTTTTGTACTTAGAATAAAATGTGTCTTGTACACAAATATAATAAATAAGAATATATTTTTATTTGTATTGCTTTACTAATTAAAAAAATGTATTTATAAAACCTTTGTAAGTAAGAAAAGCATGTGGTTATGCTTTATATAAAATGTATTATTTTTTTGATAATAGTAGCATTTTGAATGCTAGTCTGTAGTAGGTATAGCGTGGGAATAGTATTTTTGTAGCACATAGCAGCTTGGTTTAGCCTTCTTCGCTCGGGGACGAACAAGTCGCCGTGGTTTCACGCTAAATTTTCATATATTAAATTATTATCGCATTTAAGTTTTATATCTATATGGCGCTATGTTAGTACTTAAAACAAAATACCAAATAATGAACAAAAATTGTTGTGTACATTTTATGTAACATTATGTTTTTTGTAATTATGAACACTATTTTTTATAATAAAAGACATTTATTTGTTTTCTCATACATACACAACTATGTAAAAAAGCTTATGGAAAAACGGTTATATTTGAATAACATTACCAAAGAATCATTGGTTTTTTATAGGTGAATGTTCATTTATATTATTATGTTACATAAAAGTGAACGCTATTAGACTGATATACTGTGCTTCAAGTCTGCCAAATTAATATGCCAATTCTAAAACTATTCATAATAAATTTGGAATGTGTAATATTGGACAGCAAGGTACAACACCAATTCTATATGTATTCAGCAACATTAAATGTGTATATCCTTACCTTGCTGCCCGCATACCCACAACTTTTTAATTTATTAATTGTCCTTTGTGTATTCTTACCTAGTTTATTTATATTTATACAATCTGCACCATGTTTAAAGAATAAAAATACATTAAAAACTATATAAAAGCATATTTAAATCTAATCTAAAGTCAACTTTATGAGTATTAAAGTAATATTATATTACTTGTTACACTATTATAACCCTATTAATATCATAATTTGGGAGGTGATACATATTAAGAGGTAATAATAACCAGTCATAAATCTATACGTAAAATTACACGATGTAGGGTTTTTGACATCAAGTAGCGACACCGGCCGTCGCAGTGTCGGTGTGGAGTCTTGATCCGTTTGTAAAATTACCTTGATTACGGGTACCTTATGGCTCCCGAGAACCGTTAAACGACCTCAGGGTACCCAGCGAAGGAATTAACCCGATGGTATTCGGATGCAAAACAACATGCCGGTTAAATGATGCGATTACGAAATGGGCGTCAACAAGACGAATTTAACATCGAGTGCAAAAGTTGAAGTCGGTAAGGTTGTACTTTGGGCTAAAATGAGGCTCTACTGATGAAATTGGAAAACTTACCCATAGAACCATTTTGTAAAATTGAAGCTGTCCTCAACTCACGCCCATTGTGTCTGCTCTCTTCAGACCCAAACGACCCCGACGCTTTGATTCCAGGTAATTTTTTGATAGGGCAGCCACTTATGAATGAACTTCAGAGATGTGAAGTGTACTCGACTGTCGCGATTTGAATTGATCCAGCAAATGACTCAGCATTTCTGACATCGCTGGTCGCTCGAATACCTCACATATTGCAGCAACGCGTGAAGTGAACTGATAAGACGGACCCTCCAAAGATAGGAGACCTTGTCCTGGTTAAGGATTCTAACCTGTCCCCATTGCATTGGAGAAGGGGGCGCATTCTTAACTTGGTTCCAGGAGCGGATGGACTACCTCGTTTTGTTGAGGTTATGGTTGGAGATTAAAATTAAACTTTTCCCTTTGGAGACGGTAATTTATTTTAAATAATGATTGCAGACACCAACTACTATTTCACATTTATCTTTCTACCTTAACTGATTTTTGAGATATTGAGATATACTAGGCTTTTTTTTTAATTTTCACTTTTTAATTTTGGAAAGTATTTTATATTAAATTATGTTATTAGTTCCAAAATAATATTTCTGAGAGACACTATAGTATTGTTATATAGGATTAAATTTTGGTGTAGATGAAGGTAAGTGATAATAATGGTCGAGTACTAGCCCAAGTCGTTCCAACATGTGGAAATGTTAGCAATTCAAGTTACCATCAATCGTTCCGCGACCAAAAATGTTAAACACAAAAAGTTAGCTATTGTAGCTCGAGTTAAAAGGTGGTTTTTCGTGTTAATTTTTGACAGATGTTTGTTTAGATCTAAATATCTATCTACAAATTGGATTTTAATGGATTATTTTATAAATTAATATGTTTTAGTAATAAAAATTCGATTAAGCCTAAAAATAAATATGATACAGGGCCTCAAATATAAGTTCCAATGGCGGCGCCTCCTATGCTCTGTACCGCTAGTGTGAGTTTTCTATTACTTTGCGTTTGAGTTAACTAAAATTTGTATGGGAAATGGTTCAGCGCTCCAAGCGGAAATTTTGAGAACTAGAAATGCGGTCGTGTGATTGGTCAAAATGTTAACGCGGTAGTATAGTTAACGCGAAAGTAAACGTTAAAAAAACTCACACTAGGGCTACTGAGTGTTGTAGAAAACAACTCTGATATGTTTGCATTTTAATTGCTAGGTTCTCTAAATCTGGGTAGGTATTTAACCCGTCAAGCGTCCAGCGCCGCAAACCCCCGTAGTTAGTTTTTTGGCCACACGCCAACTTATATTTGGCGGTCTGTATATATGATTATTTAGTAAATTCAGCTATGGTATGTTTAGTTTGAGTTTATTCAATATTATTGTTTTTTATTGGAGCACGTCACGTGACTTTGTATCTACCTGGTGGTGAGCAGACCTACAAAGTCAATTGTTCTTAATATTGATCACTCCCACTATGCCGGCTAAATGATGCGATTACGAAATGGGGTCGACAATGACGAATTGCATTGCGAGTAATCAATCAAGAGGACTCAACCCCTTGCTGTGGGGGATAAATATTTTAATATACTGCCTTATAGTAAATTCAACTACCCATTTCGTAACCGCACCCTGAAAGAAGACTACCACCTCAACAAGAAATCTATGCCGTAGTCTCCTGCAAACCGGTGCACCCACAGACTAAAAACGAAACATGACACAATCACTTGACGGTTTTTGCATCTGTATGGGAGGTGGTAACGAGACCTATCGGTCGGCCTAACAAAGTCTTCCTCCCACCTAAAAATATTGTAAATATTAATATTATAATATCATAAAATTATTGTATGTAAACAATAGTTAAAATAAAAAAATATATAGGTACCTATATATTAGCATATAATATGTAAAATTCCTAATTTCAATTATTTAAATAAAAATAGTTGCTTCTTATCAAAAAGTGGCATCAAAAACCATCACTGATTGTTTCAGAGCTGCACTTTGTCATTGCTAAAAAAATAACACAACTGTATTGAAGCAGCGGTAACACTGGTTTTTAATGTCGCCACGAAAAACTGCCGCCTGCCGGCGCTACCGACTCGGAACGCGGCCAATGTGTACCTATATTACAATTTACAACTCTTCCTGAGAGATTGCATGGGATTATTCTTATTATAAAAAAAGCCTTTTAAGAATAATAAATAGGACTTGTGTAGATTTATATGCTTTACAATATATGTGTTGCTTGCAGATTGTATCTATTTTGTGGTGTACAAGTGTATTTGATCTAACACACTTTAGCATGACCTTATGTTACCTTCAACTCCATTTACAATGGTAGGAGGCATTACCTAGTAAAAAATCCCATTGCCTGAACTTTTATCATGTTTTTTTTATTGTTGTAGCCCAGCAAGGTACCTAGGTAGCTTCCAACAAAAATTACTGTCCATGGCTAACTGCTTCCTGATCTTGGCTTCTAGGGCTGTCTTTAAGTGAAAATAGGTTTACGTATTTTCAAAGAAAAAGTTTCATATTTTGTTCAATTATTTATATTTGTCTCCTGCCTTGTTTACATTGGTATTCTCTAAATATTAGCTGTAAAAGTATTTTTTTATAAATGTCAACTTTTGTGAATAAATGGATACTGGTGAAAATATTAATTTTTCTTTGTTTATATTTATTAAAAATTATAATTAAGAATGTAACGTTTAATTTGTGAAGTTATAGTTATTTGATTTATATAAATTCAGAATATTTCATATTTAGAATAATTTACAATATTTACATTTAAGGAGGTGACGAGGGAGCAGAAAATGTGCCCATAGCACTAACTGCATTTCCGCGTTGTATGGCCATTGATATTCGTTGGCCTAAAAGAAAACCTGAATGCGGATCCCCTGTTACCTGTTTAAGCTCTTTACCTAAAGACAATATAAATAATTTTGCGGACTTCGACCAAGTACCCATTGTCTCGACAATGAATGGGACAAAAAAATAGGAATTTTTAAGAATGTATTTTTTGCATCTATTATTATTGATGCTTAATTTAAAAGAATAAGTTAATTATTATGTAGTCTATTTAATTTTTGTACTATAATTAGACACAGATTTAACTTTGCAATAAAAAGTATTTTAATACACCTCTAATTTTTTTTTACTTATTCCTAATTAATTTTACTAAGGTTATATTATCTTAAAGTATTAGTTTAAATTTGCTAAATAAAGTAGTACATTAAAACTTGATATCACCATTTTAGACTCTAAAACATAAATATATATTCCTATAGCTATGGTAACAAAAGATGCCAATAATCTAGAATTTTTAGATATAAAATATAAAATACAAAATAAACCTGTATATAAAAATATTTTTAAAACTGTATCCCTGGTTAGATTGTCCTTTAAAATTTGATCAACACATATTCCACTCCAAAGAACTTCACCTTTTTGACATGAAGTGCAGTTGGAAAGCCCCGCTCCTGCACATGTCACACAGGACTCATCACACTTTTTACATAAATATGATCCCAGTTTATTTTCACAATATTCCCCAACTTGACAACTGCTATCTTTCAAACATTCATTTATATCTACACAATTATCATCATCATTAAACATCCAACCAGATTTACACTCTATACATAACGTGGATCCCGGACCTGTACAATTATTACAAGCCTCGTGGCAAAGTTCACAACTATCATTATCTCCTTTGTAATAGTTATCAGCACAGTCATCACATAAATCTCCTATGTAACCCTGTTGGCAATCACAAGTCCCACTTCCTTCTCGCAAACCATCACCATTACATTTGCCTTTTCCTCCACAAACTATGTCATTATGATCATGGGGACAAGGCTCACAAGATGGCCCATATGTATGCTTAGGGCAACAAAATTTCATTTCTTCTATACAGAGCCAAACAAATAAATCTGACTCTTTCATCGCTTCATCTAACCACCACTTCTCTAAAGATTGTTCTGATTTCTCATTTACAGCATAGCAGTCATCTTTATATTTTTTTAGTTCTGAACATAACCCTTCTTGAATCTCGACTAAACGAATTTCACTCCGGGCATAAGACTTCAACGTTTTTTCCTCCCATGCGGCATCGCCACCTTCATATTTACCACGAGATGTTTTATCGAACCAATAAATAAAGGATTCTGAAAAAACTCTACAACGGCCGCAGTCATTAATTTTATTTTTCAAACTAAATGATTTAGGTTTAAAATTTTCAATTAAGGCATATTGGTCAATCAGTATTAAAAAAAGAAACACTTTATGATTCAGTAGCATTTTTTAATTAAGTATAATAATAGCATTTATTTATTGTGTAAATACCTATATCTGAATTTAACCTAAAAACTATTTTTTTTTTATTGTTTGATGGCTTGGCTTGGATACAAGTCCTTTGTTTGAGCCATATCTTTTTTTTTCAAATAATTAATTTTGTTTAAATATTCTATACAATTCTTTTCTTTTATTAATAAATTTAATATAGTCATGTTTGTTATTTATTTTATTTATATTTACAACTATATTATTTATACAATAGCTATATTTGTCTGGACCATAACATGGCCATGGATAATTTTTTATATATAGGTATTCGGAGTTTGTTTTACCTTATGGGCAAATATTGTTCGAATATTAGGATTTTTGTTAAAAATTAAGTTATAATCTGATATGTATTCACATTCTATTGGTAATGAAAATGATGACGGTATAAACTTTTCTAATACTACTGTATTTTGACAACTTAAAGTTTTAATACAATTTTTTTCTGCGAACAAAAGTCGCCTTATTCTTAGTGGCATAATACATGCCTCCACTTCCAAATATTTTAAAGGTGTTGAACACATTGCGCCGTTAATAATTCGTAAAGCTTTATTCTGTATAACATATTTTTTTTTAAAGATTTATAGGTTAATCGGTACGTTTGAGTACTGCTGTACGGTGTTTTTTTAGTACTTCGCTTTGCTTTGGATTTTTGATGACCAGTGTGTTCGTTTACTATTGTTTTTCACTTAAGGTACGGCCAAACCAACGCGGTGGCGGTGGCGGCCGCGGTGGCGATCAGTTACTGCAGTAGTACTTGTATCGACGGGTTCAAACCAAACGCGTTCTGCGGCCGCCCGCTCGATCCGTACAGAGTCTGCACGCGCGATCACTTGCGGCCGTCAGTGTTGCCAACTTAGTGGATTTTCCAATAAAATTGGTTGTTTAGACCAGTCTTTCAGCGGGGAAATTTTGATTTAGTGGCTGGTGGTTTTTCTTAGTGGTTATGTATCCTAATAAGGAATTTATAAAAATGCATAAATATAAAATACTGAAAAAAGTAAAAATAAAAACACTCCCATCTAGTATTAGAAACTAGGACTTCTAACTTCACTCGTATAGAGTGTGTAGTTCGTGGGTTCGAGTCCCACCCACCAGGATTTTTTTCTATGTTTTATTATCTTTAAAAATTTAATATAAAAAAAGTAAGATTAAAATTGTTTTATTGAAATTTCAATGGGTACTATTTTTTTTTTTGTAGATTTATACCCAAAATACGACTTTTTCTAGTGTTTGGTACGATCCCTTAAAAATAAATGTTGATAGCAACACCGGTTCACTCCACCCGAACGCAGATACCCTGAACGCGTTGGTGTGAACGGCTGAGATCGCCACCGCGGCCGCCACCGCCACCGCGGCCGCAGATTGATCGCATTGGTCTGTGCGTACCTTAAAGGTACGCACAGACCAACGCATTGAAATTTCAATAAAACAATTTTAATCTTACTTTTTACAAATTTGGAAATGTAAACTTTAAAATAATTTAATTATAGTAGAGATGAAATTCTCCTACTATTTTATTACAAATTTGTAACTACCACCAAACAGAATAATAACTTATATTTATTATAATAATAAAATCTTTATTTGCCATTGGGTGGAATGGTATAATTATAAAACGATTTCTTAGATAGATCTCTATCATAGCATTTATTGCATTGGCATTAAGAGCGATGAGAATTTAAATTTCCGATGAAACTAAGAATAATATATGGAACCGCCCTAATGCCTAAAAATATATAAATCCATTCGTTAAAAAAATATGAATAGTAGGTACATCACTAAACCAATTATTAAAATGAGAACACGGTCCATGATTATATGCTCCATGCTGAGAACAACCACATTTAAAAAAAAACGTGAGAACAGAATATGGCGCCAACGAACAGTTTTGACATTTCAATCAAAATTTTAAGAAACAAAAAATAGTTATTTATCTCTTTGCTATATGTAGATTTAAATGAGTGCGAGCGAGACAAATACATGTACGTGACTTTTTACTTTATAAGACAATTTGTAACAGTTCCTCCATTTGTATTACTAGTTTCATGGTTTAGTGTGAAGGGTTATAAGTTGGTGTATGAGCAGAAGTGATTATTTTTAAATTTATTGTATTATTTGCAAGAAATTTTCAGTATCTATATAATTTGCATTGTTAAACCAATCTCGAATTTTGATTTTACATTTGTATCGGGTCAGATATAATATATTATTTGTGTAGTATAAGATTTTGTCGACTGCCATTTTTGACGCCAAACTAGATACGTGTGTTTGGAATAATTTATTATTTTTTTCGTAATTTTGTTGCCTATTCCGATTTTTTTTGTAGATTTCTACTAATTATTATAATGTAGAATGTGTGTGAGTATTTTTTTAACCCGGTAAGTAATTAGCGAACAATGGATATCGCTAATTTAAACCCTGATCCCGATCCCCAAAAAGATGTAGGTAGTATGGAACTGGAATTTAGTGATGATAATCCAAATAATATTCCTGCAGTTGGTGCTAACTTAGAAGTTAAATCAACCAAAAAAAGCAGTTCATCAAGAACTGAAATTAAACATTCTTTCAAAAACAAACCTAAGGATGTCATCAATCCCATAATTATTAAAAAAACTCTAGTTAAGAAAAATGAAACTGGAATGCCAATTATAATAACTCCAATCAAAAAAATCAATTTACAAATGGATCCATTAGAGAATAATATCCGTACTGAACCCTCACAATCCTCCCAACTCTCCCAACCCTCCCAATTCTCTCAACCCTCTCAAATGACAAACCTTTCGCAACCCTGGGAACCCTATAGGTCCCTGTATGTGGCCACAGACGTTGGCCCATATATTGTCCACGTACAAAGTACCGAAGAGAACCCTGCAGCTGGCACTACCCTACACCCCCTTAAATTTGGAGCCCTTTTACATCAACTCAACTTTAAATCTATCCTTCAAGATGGAATAAAAAAAATAGGGCGCAATCGCCTAGAGGTAGGCTTTCCTAATTACACGGAGGCTAACAATTTCATCTCAAGCAAAGTTTGGCCAAACAAAGGTTACAAAGTAACTATTCCTACCTATAACATAACGCGCATGGGTGTGATAAGGGATGTCCCAACTGAATGGACTCATGATGAAATCATCATAAAAATCAAAGTTCCTGAAGGTTATGGTGATATTATAAGGACTCGTCGAGTTAGTAAGAAGGTGGCTGGGGAGGAGAGTCCAATCTGGAAACCCACCCAAACTGTTATTTGCACTTTTGATGGGCAAAAACTGCCTAGCAAGGTTTATGGTTATTTTACATCTCTCCCTGTCGAGCAATATATATATCCAACTGTACAGTGCTTCATGTGCTGTCGGTTTGGACACACTAGGGTACAATGCAGATCCAAAACCCGCTGCTTTAAATGCTCAGAAGAGCATGACTACAAAACCTGTGACACAGAAGTAACAAATGCTAAATGTCCTCTTTGCTCAGGAAAGCATTTTGGGTTATCCAAATCCTGCCCTGCATATATACGGGAAAGAGAAATAAAAAGTCAGATGGCAAATCTTAATATATCCTACTCAGAAGCAAATAACAATGTACCAACAGCTAAAGCCTCATACGCTGTGGTCACCAGCAACACCAGTCCAATCATTACTCCCACTAATACTCCTCCTAAGCCCTCAAATCATACACACACATCGTATAGAAAGACAGTGATTCTTCCTCCCCCCCGTCACCCTCAAATGCCCCAAGATCCTCACTTCCTACAATATAAGAAAATCATCAGTGATTACAACACCCCCCATAGTCAAAATGGATGTGGGTACCCTCTTCCCTCTGACTCTCAAAATTCCCAAGCCCCCAGCCAGATAGCTGCTATTTCCCCTAAGAACTTTAATCCAGATTTAATATCCTCATTGATCTCATCTATTGTTGACATAATATTTAATACTTCCTTACCGTACGACGTTGCCATAAAACTAATACAGGATATTACAATTATTATTTATAATAAAATTCACGGAGCACATAATTCAGTGGAACTGTAGAAGTTTAGTTCCAAAACGAACCGAAGTAATATACTTGATTAATAAATATAATTGTACGCTGCTTGCTCTTTCTGAGACATGGCTTAAACCCAGTCACCGCTTCTCCATCCCAGGTTACCACTGCCTTAGGGATGACAGAAGCGATGGCTGGGGTGGTTGTTGTCTCCTTATCAAAAAACTAACTCCATTCTCTTTAATAAAAACTACTACCTCACATAAATTCAACCTCATTGCAGCTCGCATCAATAATATTACATATGTCTCCTTATACATACCAAAAAAGGATGACACCATTATACCTATTCTTAAAAACATCTGCCAAAACCTACCATCTCCAATAATACTTCTAGGCGATTTTAACTCACACCACCCCCTTTGGGGGGCCCCTTCCAGCGATCATTTTGGAGAAAAATTGGTTAATCTTATAGATGATCTTGACATGTGTGTTATCAACAATGGGTCCCCCACCAGGGAATCAGTCCCTGGCATTAATGATAGCTATGTTGATTTGACCTTTTGCAGTACAAACCTATCTTCTCATCTTACGTGGAATACCTTACCGTCCGCTCATGGGAGTGACCACTATCCCATTTTAATATCCTCTCCTAACAACTGTCCTCAACCTTCTCCCCTTATGCCTCTTAACCCTTTCGCCTTGAAAGGAAACGTCAATTGGAATCCCTATGCTATAGCTGTAGATAACATTATAGCAACACTTCCCACCCCCACAAGTAGCAATTTACAAGACAGTTATAATAACTTTGAAGCAGCTGTTCTGGGTTCAGCTTACTCATTTTTCCCAAAAAAAAATCCTCCCCCTCAAAAAAGATTACCATCTCCCCCCTGGTGGGATACTGACTGCACCCAAGCAGTTAAATTAAGAAAAGAGGCTGAAAGAAATTGCAGACTTTTTTTAAACACAGAAAATTTTCTAAAATATAAAAATGTACAAGCAGCCACTAAGAGACAATTTAAAAAAAAAACTACAGGGGTGGAAGACCTTTTGTTCCTCTCTTGATCCGACCACCCCTTCATCCCACAAGACTATACGTCTAACCCTATCATTAATACACAAAATACGCCCCCCATGTCACCATTTTCTTTTCATGAATTAAAACTTGTTCTAGATAAAGTTCATGCCAATTCCGCCCCTGGACCAGACAAAATCCCCTATGGGCTAATAATTAATTTAAAACCTTCTTCCCTAATCTTCCTTTTAAAATTAATTAATCTTGTCATATCTACAGGTAAAATCCCCCTCTCTTGGAAATCTCAAACTATTATTCCAATCGTAAAACCTAACAAAGATCCTTCCGACCCAGCCTCATATCGTCCTATAGCCCTTTCCTCATGTACCTCCAAAATTGCCGAACACCTGATCAAACTCCGACTAGAATGGTTTTTAGAACACCACAATATCCTCTCTAATACACAGTATGGATTCAGAAAAGGAAGAAGCACCTCTGATAGCTTGGCCTTATTCACCACAGATATCCAATTGTCTTTGACAAGAGAGGAATCTGTTATTGCAGCTTTCCTAGATATAACAGCTGCATATGATAATGTGAACCTTTGGACTCTCAGGCATACCATGCAAAAGCTGAAAGTTCCTGATAAGATCACAAATTTCATATTTAACCTTTACTTAGAAAGAACCATTATTATTCGAGCTCCTGGTCCCCCCATCCCCCCTAGATCCATATGGAAAGGTCTCCCCCAAGGCTCCGTCTTAAGCCCCCTTCTATATAATGTTTACACCCACTCTATGGATAACAACATCCTTAAATACTCAAGAGTTCTACAATATGCAGATGATCTTCTAATTTATACTTCTAACTCTGATATACCCTCAGCTTCCTTTTTTATAAATAACTCTTTAAATGAACTTCACCTTTGGCTAGAAGACCATGACCTCGCCCTTTCTCCCAAAAAAAGTACTGTTTTAATTTTCTCTAGGAAAAAACTTGTAAACATCCCTGATATCAAAATTCTTTATAATAACATAGTCCTTCCCCGAGCTAATGAAGTAAAATTCCTTGGTAAAATTTTTGATGTCAAAATGTCAAACTCCCCACACATTAATAAATTATATTCCAAATGCGAAAAAAATACTAATATCCTTCGCGCCCTCAGCGGAGTCTGGTGGGGCGCTCACCCCTCCACCCTCCGCATTGTATACAACGCCATCGTTAGGGGCGTGCTTGATTACGCGTCCTTTCTACTAAGCCCTGCAAACAAAACCGACCTAAAGAAAATAGATCTTTTACAACACAAATGTCATAGAATTATCCTTGGCGCCATGAAAACATCCCCAACCAATGCCCTTGAAGTAGAATGCGCTGATCCCCCCGCCCATTTACGCCGACAGTATTTAGCCGATAGATTTTTATGCAAATGCAGACAATATAACAACCATCCAATATTCCCCAAATTAAAACTACTAAATGAATACTGCCTTAAAAAACAATATTGGCATAAAAAGACCACCCCCTGTCTAATCAACAGCTATAGGAAGCTACAGGCATTAAAAACAAAAACTTTTACTTCCCCCTCTTTTCCATTATATAATTTTAAATATGAAGCAATAATTTTCAACCCAAAAATTTTATCTTTAGGTATTTCCAAAGATACTCCTAATCCTAACAGAGCTCTCACAAAACTTCTAACCAACAACTGGGCTGATGCAGACATTTTTTTCACTGATGCCTCTAAACTCCACCCGAAAGGCTCAGTGGGATCAGCGTTTTACCATCACAATTCTGGATTCCCAAAAATCTATAAATACCCTTTTTATTCCTCAGTCTTTACAGGCGAAGCGTTGGCCATAAAGCAATGTGTACAATTCATATTAAATCATAAATTAGACAAAGCTATCATCCTCTCAGATTCCCTCAGTTGCATCCACTCTCTCCAATTAAATCCTTTCAAAAGAAATTCATTTCACCCTATATCACTAGAACTAAAAGAGATTCTTAAATCATGCCAAAATCAAAACATTGACATCACCCTTGCTTGGATCCCCAGCCACCTAGGTATTGAAGGCAATGAATTGGTAGACCAACTTGCCAAACAAGCTACCTCTCATGGGAATAAAGAAAACTTTGCAGTATACCCCCATGACCTTTTATCCCTCCCATCCGAATACCTTTTCTCAAAATGGAACACCTCATGGAAATCCTCTTCCAGATTTAAAGGAAAACAATTATTTAACCTTGTCCAACAAACTAATCGGAGACCATGGTTCTCTAGAATTAAATTAAAAAAAGATATAACTTCCACCATCAGCAGGCTCAGGATTGGACACAGTTCCCTAGCTTCCCACCTGCATAAAATAAAATTAAACCTTCCCCAGATTGTGACTGTGGAAATGGCATTGAGGATCTGGATCACATCCTGTTCACCTGTTCAAAATTTTTATCCAAACCCCTCTACAAAATCCTTTCAGAGCACAGCATCCCTCTTCCCACCAATTCCAATTTAATACTAGATCTCAATAATAAAAATATGGTCCAAGCTTTATCCAAATTCTTATCCCTACATAAAATTAAGCTGTAGCATATTGCATGTAAATAATTTTAATTACTAACCATTTACTAAAATATATACTAATTTTAGGTTAAGATACACTAACATTCATTTAAGAGTAGTTAATATAACTAGATACTGCATAGTATAATAATCTGTAAATTGTAAGTAGTATTATTTAAGTATGAAATAAATTAGTTAGTTATTAGTTTACAATTTAACATTTATGGTTTATTTTCTAAGAATATTATTATTTATGTTATTTATTTTTTAACTTTATTATTTTTATTTTTGGTATTAACACCTAGGTTGTGGCAACAAAGTAGTTTTTCGCGAACCAACACACTCGACACTGGCAGTCTTTCTCCGTTAAAAAACTCGGAGTCTTTGCCATCAACGTAAAGAAGAAGAAGATAAGATTTTGTCCAAAATTTGTACGGGTTTAAGTACATACGCTACTTATTAAATTTAACTTAATCATATCAAAATTAGTTTTATACTACACCTGCTCGGAAAGTAGGTTCTTACTTGCGTAAGAATAGGTCAGAAAGTACGTCTTTGTAGTCGTACAAATATGCGGGAGGAAAAAGTGTATGAAAATCCATTGTTAACGTGCTTAAGCGGGAGGAAAAATATGAAAATTCATTGTTAACGTGCTAGTTTTATTTTAATTTTTTTTCTTCAATTCTTCCAAATTAGGAAAGGCAAGGGTTCAAAGCCATACAGCCTAGTTTTTTTTTATAAGTTCGAAATTTTAATCAAAATAAAATAAAAGTATTGGTTTATTGGCTGTTTACTTTCTTTGCATTTTTGATTTATTAAGTTTTAACAATTGTAATAATTTTAATATAAACTTTAATTAATAGAGATTTTATTTTTTATTTTCCTCGTAGGTGTAGTATAGAGCATTATGTATCACTCGGCGAGAAAGTGCGATTCCTAACTCGAGCGAATTAAGGCCCTCCGCTTCGCGTCGGGCCTCAAATTTCGCCCTCGTTAGTAATCGGTGACTTTCTCCCCTCGGTGAACAATGTACTATTCTATGCTTGTATCTAAGAATGACAAATAATGTTCAGGAGCCATACCGGAAAGCCACATCGACAAACCGATCGACGCGTCGATGGACAAAAATGTATAGGAAATATTGTCTATAGGTAGAACTCGATCGCCGAGAAACGTCAAATCCCATACATTTGGCTTTCGATGGGTATTTCGATTCGATTATCGATTGGCTCTTTGGTAAGGCCCCGGGTTAGGAGGAAATTAACTCGAGTCGACGAGTTGGAGAAGTAGCCCGGGGGCCTTATTCCGAGTTTGCAACCGCTAATCACGACAAGACGTTGCGCAAAATATTAATATGGAAATATAAGCTCTATTCCAATGGTAATATAGTATGTATTAGGTTGGCAATATAATGCCGCCGTCTTGAAATACACGAATTCTTCGCAAGTTTGAACATGAGCATTGGAATTACAACTTTATAATTAACAGGATAGAACTTACATTTCAATACCCGTTTTTTACGCAAAATGCGCGACGGTGAACGTGTCAAAACTCTGAATAAAGCCCCGGGTCAACCGAGTTATTTGACTTGGGTCGCTCATCACTATACATTTTGTAGATATATTATTAATCTATGCTCTATTTAATCTGTGCTCAGTGCTCCACAGATAAAATAGAGTATAACTTCAGTCGCTATCCGTAGACAGACCTTGCGGTCCGATTCACGACAAAATCGATGTCAGCGCTGTCATCACCGGTCCGATTGGGCGTAAGCGCGCTAACGATAGATGATTTGATATAGATAGTGACGTCACTACAGACGCCATATTGGACTTACAGTGATTTTGCTTGTGGGTGAAATCGCTGTGAGCGCTGTCAGGATGACATTTATCTAGAAACATGTTTTCAAGGAAAGTGATAAAATTCCTTAAATAATTATTAAGTAGATAGTTAAAAGTGTTGTGTTCTCATTTATTTTAATATTAATGTAAACAAATATACAAAATACATTAAAATTTATTATTTTTTTATGGCGTTTTATTTGACATTCAAACAGAGTGAGAGGAGCATATATTTTAGTTGCGAGATAGAGGGAGATACAAGTGATGTTCTTGTGAGCGCGCGTAATCACTGGTCCGATTCATTATCAAGCTAATAGCGCCGTGAGCGGTCTCATCGCGCTTTTTGAATCGGACCGGTGATTATGAACGTCAGCGCTGACAGCGGTGTCATCTCCATTCGGGGAGCCAATAATGCGCGGACCGATAAAGCGCGGACAAATAATTCAAGCCCGGGCCCGGATTATTTGTCTGCGATTTATTGGTCCTCCAATTATTGGCCTGAGTCAAGCTCTCTCAGGGCAATAAAACGCAGACAAATAATACGCGGACAAATAATTCAAGCCCGGGCACGGATTATTTGTCTGCGATTTATTGGGCACGGATTATTGGGGTGCGTCAACTCGGCGCGGTGAAATATTTCGGATACAAAATTTGTACCTACCTAAATTTGTAACCGCCTCTCTTTGTTGCTATTGAAGGAAATCAGGTACCATAGAGAACCGAGTGTTATGCCAAGCCAAATCCGCTCTTATGTAAGGTTGTCAAATTTTAATCGGACATCTTTTTATATTGCTCTCTCTTTTTATTTAATGATAAAAAACAATGCGTAAGAAAGAGATGAATAAAGGTATATGATAACCTCAGAATCTAAAGGAGAGAGGGAACATACATGTAAACAAAAATATAACCTACATTTTGAAACAGTAATAAATTAATAAAAATATTATTTAAATTAAAGTAAAATCAACAAAAAGACTCATTAAGTTTTATTACGTTTATAAATGTACTTCAAACAGATATTGGATTTATATATTACGATTTTTAGGAGCAAATGACACACACAGTAAAAAAAATACTTTTTTACAAAAACAAAATGGACTAATAAAAGGAAAGCATCTAGCAAAAACAGCTAACAAAGGCATCTATCTAATATTCAGTCACAAATAAAAGTAGGTATACCTTGGTTTACTTAAATTAAAGCCCTATAGACTTCGCATTATACGTACACTAGCATACTATCTTCATAAAATAAAAATTAATACAAGTTCCATCTCTATGAATGTGCATCCGACATGCAGCATCTAGGCTATTGCTATTTTCATATATCTACTTACCAATTTCACCTTAAAACTTGGGTAGGCACAAGATTCTTTCAGAATATAAAATTGCTTTACTTGACATCTCAAACTTACTCCTTGATCTTGTAAAACTGGAACCAACAGCTTAACATGTTCTCTGGGCCACTATAGACTGACTAGACACTGGGGATTGATATGAGGAGCTAAAAACCACAGTGTTTTTAAGTCTGAGGTCTAACCTACTCGGCCACCATGTATATTTAATATATAGGTACCTATCAAAACTTTTTATATTTTTACTAATTCTCAACCCTTTATAAAATTAGTATGCTGAAGTGTGGCAGTGGGAGAAGGGATAACTTTTATACTAAGTAGGTATAGTTTAGTTATTATTTTCTTTACTCATAGTAACACAAATTAAGTACATAGGCAAACTTAATGTCAATGCTAGAAGATTTGGGAATCAGTACATTCAAGGTTTGCAGTATGTTTTATATATGGTGTAATACAAAAGTATAATAATGTCTAAATATAATCAGAATTTACATAGGTATCTATTGAATATCAAATGAGTATTTAGGTATGGTTGTAAATATTCTGAAGTGTAGGTAAACGGGAACAGTTGTAACTTGTATTATTGCTAATATTATGTTGTATAAGCACCCATGTCAAGGCAGTCTATAGTTCAACATAGGTACACTAATATTACATTATTTGTTTACTGTAATAAAGTGGGAATGGAACCCACAACCGCCTGAAACAATACCAATAGCATAACCAACAAGACTATGAAACAGTAATCTGGCTATAACATCTTCAATACAATGACAGTAATTATGAAAGAGTATAAAAGCCTACTTTAGAGAATGGGTATACTGCAATGTAAATTTTAATATATACCTACATGTGAGCATTACATAAATAATCTATTATGGTACAGGCAACTATAGGCAGATATTAAAAAAACAAACAATTAATTTGGGCATTGATATCTGACTGCCCCAGTAGCATAGCCACCAAGATAGTGAGAGGTAAAATAAATTTCAATCTTGCTACATAGGTTGGGCAATGTTTTTACTTAATTTAATAGCTAAGAATGTTATTTAATTTCAGATCTGGTGAATTTATGATACCGGCCATCCTCTCCAGTATACATCACTAAACACTTGTGTTCATGGAAAAAATAGTTTTAAGTATATTTTTGTATATAAATAAATAAAATAATATAAAAAATATATATTTGTATAGTTCTTGTATATATGTAAAGTTTTGTACCTACTTTTATTTTTTCATAGTAGTTCAGTACTAATTTAATGATTTGAAGCGGACAACAAGGTAATTAAACTTAAATTGGCTTCCCTTCTTATTTTGCTTTAAAATTATAGAAAGCAAATTAACAAGTAGGTCAACTTTACCCATCCACATATCATGCATAGTGTAGGTAATCTAATATAAGTTAGCAAACCATACACCCACATGTATGAAATGAGGTTCATTGAGTAGTCTGGCTGAAGCAGAGTAGTAAGTAAACTATATAGATATACATACTTATTAATCCATATGTGGGTACAAGTGCCATTGTGTGGTCATAGGAGGGTGGCAAATAAAACTATTCAGACATATTTAACAACCATTAACAATTGATGTATGTGGGTTCCAGGTTCATCGTTTATTTTGAAGCAGTTTTGTTAATAAAGCTATCAATAACAATTTTTTTACAACCTGAAACTCACATTTTTACCTGGTCTAATACTTATAAATGAATCCAATATGGAATCAAGTACAGAACATGGAAATAAATTATATTTGTTTTTTTTATTCCACTCTTGATTTTGTAATATATATAAAAATATTTTTGAACTTGTTCTAAACACTGTTCTCTCCCATTTGTATTTTGGCAACTTGAAGGGCACAATAAATAATTTTGGTTCCAAAGATTTGTACAAAAACAATAAAAAATAAGAAAATACAGATTTTCTTTTCTAAAAATAAGAGTCTCCTCAAGGTCTCCCATCAGTTAATTTATATACATGGTGACTTTAAAAGGATGTACTTTAGGCTAATATGAGGTTCTGCTGATCAAATCGAACAAACTTTTCCTATAAAACCATTTGTCGACATTGAAAAAAAAGATTGCTTCTCCATAGGTTTCAAGGCAATTTTTTTTTTCAATTGCGACACGTGGTTCCATAGGACGTTAAAATGATCAATTTGTATAGGGAAGCTTTTTTAATTTGTGACACATGGTTCCATGGAAAAGTTGTACGATTTGATCAGCAGAACCTTATATTAACCCAAAGTAGGTACAGCCTTTCAAATTCACCCGGTATAGGTAGTATACCTATAATTTGAGGTAGATATATTTACTTATATTTAATTTTCCAAATAAACTAGGTAGGCTACTAGTCTTGCCATATTATTTTGATAATATTACTATGTTTACATTTACACCCATACCCAGGTTCAAACTTTAAATAAAAATGAAACAAGTAGAGAATCAAACTAAAAATTTTACAACACTTGCAACTCTATATTCAGAAACATTTCATAAAATCAATTAGTTAAAAATAAACTCAATTTTCTCCCTATTGCATTGGTATGGAATAAATATAAAAACCATCACAGGTACCTTTTTTGCTTCTGAGAACCTTTTAAACTAAATACTATTGGCAAAATGAGAATGGGTTAATCCCTCCACTGAGTATGGAATAAAAAATAAATCAGGTTTAGGCTTAACCTGGTTTATAAAATATTTTTAAATAGAGCCTTCATCAGTAATGGCATTACCATAAATTAAGGGTGTTGTCAAGGAGTAGTGAAATAAAATCTTTTCAGTGGTCAGTTTTTATTTTACTTTATTAAATTCAATAAGTAGATATATTTATGATATTTTATGACAGCCTCCGAAGACTAGTGGTTGCGCCTTTGGCGTTGTATCCGGAGGTCGTGGGTTCGATTCCCACCCATGGCAAAAAATATTAGTACGTTTTTTATGTACAGTTTGTCATGGTCTGGGTGTTTATAAAATATAATATGTATTATATCGTTGCTTCTGGTACACATAGTACAAGCCTAGAGCTTAGTTTGTGACCAGATCAATATGTGTAATTTGTCCTACATATTATTATTATTATTTATTTTAACAATTAGCCAACACAACACAATGTCACTGAATAAAATATATTTATGCATTTTTATAAATTCCTTATTAGAATAAAATATAAAATTGTTAATTCTAAATTGCAGCACACATTTTATTTTAACAATATATTGGAGTTATAAGGTATTGTCATAGAAGGTAAAGATTTTTAATGACCCGCACTACTTACTCCAGTCATTCACTGCCTATTTGCATGGGAATATTAAGCATAGTGAGTAATTTGGCATTTATATATCTAACAAATAAATGTGACTTAAAGCAATTAGACGGTAATATTCTTTCATCTCAATAGTTAATGTACTGCAATATTTGGCTTTTGTGCTAAAGAACTGACTATTAAGTGGCTTCTCATAAAAATGAGCAAGAATTTCAAAAACTTTTATGGCTATTAACTGCTATGAATTAAAATGTGCCTGAGCGACTACTACCTATATTTTTATAGTATAGCGAGGGTCAGCGGCAAAAGCGTAGTCGCCGCGTAATCATGTTCCTAGTAACGAGGAATATTTCCTAGCCGGAACCCAACCTCACATAAGGGGGGTTGTGTCTACTTAGTATATTTTAATATACCAGTATACTGCCATATTATTCCTGTGTATAAATTTTAGTTTGCTGGTATTGCTCGCCTGTGTTGCCTTCCGTATGTATAGATATACATATTATTATTACTTTATGCGTGTTGCACTGAACAAATAACTAGTAAATAATGTGTAGGTGCATATTTATATGTACAACGACGTCAACCTTTATACAGTCAGTGGCGATACGACAATATCCTATAATATTTAGGTCAATAAAATTACCTATACAGGGATTTTAAGATCAAATTTAATTAAGTATACATATTTTACAAATTAATTAAAAAAAATAACCTAAAAAGTGGATAGTAGAGGTGAGCGTTACAAAACGTAAATAGTTATAAAGTCGTTATTTCATGAATAACTAATAACGGTTATTATATTTGTTATAATTTGATTAAAAAATGTAATTAAGAAAAATAATCATAAGATTGATTTTTGAGTATGCGGGGATCGTGGGTTCGATTCCCACCCATGGCAAAATATATTACGAGTAGATCGTTTTTCTGTACAGTTAGTCATGGTCTGGGGTGTTGATAAAACTTTATTGTCAAAATAATGAAATCCTTTAGGTAAAATTGTACGCGGAATACTGAAAACTGTCAAAGCAAAAGCACGTCTAACGTAAGGAATAAAGTACATGCCTTTTTTAGTTATTGATGTTGTTGATTTCCAATGTCATTTATAAAAGATTTCGTTATTTTGACAAGCTAGCGTTTCCGTTATAAGAAACAGAATTTTTGCCACAGAGCAATATGTGTGTAAATTGTCCCACATATAAAAAAAAGGCTATATTTTTTTATTTCCTTTTATTGGAGTACAAACACAATAGGCTTACGGCCAACGGTTGACGAGATACTTATATAAAAAAACATTTTCGACCATATGAACATTTTTCGGGTTTCACCTATTTTTTTTTTGTTATGTCATTCGACTTATTACACGGCATACCATCGAATTCTATCAAAAAATGCAATTGTCTATAAGGTCGAAATTTCTTTAACAAAGTTAAAATTACTTCGACTGGCATCATCGATGTCTATCGTTTAAGTACAAGCACTGCCAGGGGTTAATAATTATAGTAAAAAACGTTTTGATATGACATTTAACTAAATTACATCAATACCATAACTATGAGTCATAAAACAAAATATAGACCAAACAACATAATAATTAAAATATTTTTTTATTACCTTTTTTAAATAACAAAGAAAAATCGGAAACTTAAACGACATAATAACGAAAAAAATATATACAACTATAAAAACCCTAGAGAGAATGAACTACGAAACCGTCACGGAACGAAGCGCAACCCATCACCTAGTCGGAGAGCACGACATTATTAAAAAAACCGATAACTAAATTAAAACGAGGTTAACAACATAAATTCCAAAAAAAAAACAACGACAAAAACCTTACTATGAATCACGATAAAACTACTATAAAAAATCAACAAATATCACAATCACGAGAAAAACAATTACCACCTCGTTACAAGAGTTGTATGGTCGGATTAATAGTCGTTGCTAAGCAATTGCTAATGCTTAGCCGATGCTCCGGACTGTCAAACTGCATATGAAAAAACTAAATTTTGACAGTTCCAAGCAATGGCTCAGGCTAAGCAACGACTATTAATCCGACCATTAGTGTTATTAAGTCTACACTAAGTCCGCTTTTGTATTATGTATGCAATAAAGATTTACATAAATAAATAAACGGGTTATTAACAAGAGTAGTAGTAGTAGCGGGATATTTGACCCCCCTAGGTTCGTTGATCGGCATGGGAAACCCCTGTTGCCGAGGCATCAGGGGATTATTAACAAGAAAAACCGTAGCCGTTATGTTACGGTGAAAACATGTAAGTCACGACACCACTGTGAATAGTACGTAGTACTCTATTTTAATCTGTGGAATAGTTTACTACCACAGATTAGAAGATTTTTTTTTTTTTTTTTCGTTAGTGTTCTCAAAAATAGAGAAGGAAAAAGGTATGGACCATAAAGCCTATTCTTCTGTAGACTTTAGTATGAATCACTCAGTCTAGAGGTGGGCTGTTTAAACGAGCGTTAAAATAACCACTTTTTAACAGCTTGCGCTTGATACGGGCGCGCCATGAATTCAGATGAAATAGGGAATATGCATTTTTTTTTTTTAATTTCATTAATTGATAGAGTAGTTACTCTAAAAACAAATATTAAACATTTTTTAAAGGGTAAAACACAAAAATAAAAGGGTTTAAACTTTATCTGCCACGACCGCAGTAAAAAACTGTACATCACTCCGCCGCCATTTCATGACATCATTCGTGCTCAAAAAGCATATTAGTAAGTTATTGCACCTCAAAAGTTAGTCAAAAGGTTTGCTTATCACAAATTATCGTAATAAAGGACAATTAACACCCGTGAAAACAAGAAACCATGGCCTTATTCCGAGCTTGCAACCGCTAATCACGACAAGACGTTGCGCAGAATATAAATATGGAAATATAAGCTGTATTTTAATGGTAATATAGTATTTATTAGGTTGGCAATAATAATGCCACCATACGAAATACACGAATTCTTCGCAAGTTTGAACATGTGTGGAGCATTGGAATTTCAACTTTATAATTAACAGTATAGAACTTATATTTCAATACCCGTACCTTACGCAAAATGCGTGACGGTGAACGTGTCAAAACTCGGAATGAAGCCCCTGTAGACAACAGAACACACGTTTGCATTTGTATTTGCACGAATGACGTCAAATGCAGTGTTTGCTAATGTCAGAGCGTTTTGAAATGCGTTCCGTTTCTACAAAAAAATATATTTTTAAAATCTTATTAAAAAAAAAAATAGACAATCAAAATAAAATAGATTACTGTAAATATGTTCAAAGACATAAAAGGAACATTATATATTAAAATAATAATAATTGGCGTTACATGCATATTCCCTATTCCAGCAATCGGGATTTACGTTATAAGAAGGCGAAAAACAAAACTGTGGGTTCATCCAATTATTAATGAATGGTTAATAAAAGGCCAATTTGTGACGGTATATGAAGAAACATTATCATTTTATATATACATTATATTTGGTTTGAAAAAACGCCAACGGATCATGCAGACTAATGTTTTAATTTTATTTTGCGAGATGTGTTACAGCACTTCCGTGCTAATACAGAGCACTGACTGATTGATCTCTGTTTAACAGGTAATCTGCAGGGTAACCACCGACTCCGATACCGTGAGATCTCGTTCGAGTTGAGATCGAGAACGGTGTTATTGGTACTACGAAATGTGAAACACCGTAGTTTGAATTGACCACTGCATAACTAGTTCGAGTACCTAATTAATTACAAAAAAAATCAAAATATATTTTGAACTTTGAAAATATCATTTATATGAAATGACGTCATTTTTGATCTCAACTCGAACGAGAACTCACGGCATCGGAGTCGGTGGTTACCCCCCTGTTCTCCCAGAAGGAGTGGGGATAGAGAAGCGAAATTTTCTGGGTAGGCAGCGGACGGAGTAGAGTATTTGAAAAAAACTCTTACGTTATGTGTATCAAATTATATAATATATTACCCAATTTTTTTAGGGAATTACCAAATGCTAATTTAAAAAACCTTGAAAAGGCTTATTGTTAGTCAAAGCGTATTATGATATTAATAAATATTTATATGATCTAGTACATCATAAATGAAATAGATTTATCTACATGCTATTCTAATGCTAAAGTATTCATTTGATTGTACTTTTATCTTATGGTGAGTGTAATTAAGTATGTATTTAGTAATGGGCTAATTCTGTAGACACATTTTTTATATTGTACCATCTTGTAAACTCGGAATTACTGCGAATAAATATTTCATTTCATTTCATTATTAAAATGGCTTCGTATTGATATAATATTTGAGTTTCATTTTTTGTATGGTATAGTGGAGCCTAATATCTAGGTTTTTTCCATTATTGCTTTTATTAATTGAATTGAATGATTATTCATGGGTTCTTGGTCGAATTGGTGTATCGATAAATTTTCAAATAAATTAATTTCCAGACATAAATGCAAAGCATGTGTGGTTATATATTGTTTTGTATGTTTCGTTACTATTTCTACTTTCTTACAAACCGTAATAACATCTTTAAAAGGATATGTTAATCCAGATCATAGATATAGATAATAGTTATAGCAGATCGCTCTCGTAGATACTTTATAATACTTTCCATTTTAGCAATTTTTTTGATAATCTTCTATTGGTTTCTTGGAGTCGCTTTACGTTAAGACAAACCTTTTAATGGTCTCCTGAGCCCTTATCACAGATAATTTTAATTTACCTCTTCGAGGTGTGTCCAGTATATTTGGTACATCAGTCGCTTCGGGTCGGGCTTGCGGAGAACTACGAGAAGATTTTTTATTATCTTCAAAAGCTTTATTAGCTTCTTTTATAGGTGAATCTTTTCCATTTATCTAAAAATATTAGACTATGAAGAGATGTGTTGAAGATATCTAAATTCAGTAGATTTTAAGATATTCCTGCGGACAGACAAACAGGTATATGAGTGTCACCTTATGTGAAGCGGCCAGTAATTAAATGTTTTTTTTATTTTCAAAAGCTTTATTAGCTTCTTTTACAGGTGAATCTTTTCCATTTATCTGAAAATATTAGACTATGAAGAGATGTGTTAAAGATATCTAAATTCAGTAGATTTTAAGATATTCCTGCGGACAGACAAACAGGTATATGAGTGTCACCTTATGTGAAGCGACCAGTAATTAAATGTTTTTTTTCGAAGCCACATGTAATAATACACAAGATACTATAGAAATAACAACTTTACAATGGCAATTAAAATATATTGGTACTCTATGGGTACGCTAACTTGCATTATCGACATGATGTCAACGCGTGCGTCCCCTCACTATTGCATTCACTAATGACTCGCGGCTTTCGCACGGCTGAGGTTTTGCGTTCCAACATACATCGACGCACATTTTTAAAAAAGGTAAAAATTAACGTTATATACTTACTTGTGATGTGATACGGCAGAATTTTGTTTGTTGATGTATTTACCAGTATTTACTTTGATTCTTATACCAAATCACAGCACAATGAGGCATTTATAACGATTTAATATTAACGTTTATTCCGCAACGTACGAAGAGCAACTGGTGGCCGATTGCGCTCTTATGTGCGCGCAACGCATTTTTTTGTCACGACTATTATTATTACTACCGTCTCTAGGAGTGGGCAGCGCGCGGCGATTCCGTGCTCTGTGTCGTGCTCGTCCATACACAGCAATATTCGGGTGAAGCAGTAACTAACCGATTTTTTTTAGGATATATTTTTTAGATATTTATTGAATACATTTTTTTTTTGCAAAAACTAATAATAAATAAATTTTACTGAATTTATATCAAAAGTAAAATTAAAACTTAACTACGAGTATATACACATTTTATCTTTAATTCCAGCAGGTAATAAATATTTTTTGTTTAAATTTTTTAAAAAGACACAAAAATGCTTTAAAAATATTTATTCTCCGGAATTAAGAACATTTTCAAATTTAAAAAAAAAAAAAATATAATCATTAAAAACAATAATAGATATAGAAAAATCAGTAATTTTTTCTCGCAGAAAATGCATTTTCATTATTGTATAATTTAAATTCTTATAATAACAACTATATAATACATAATAGAGAGAGACAATGTTCTTAGCAAACCATGGATTCACCGTGCGGGTGCGGGTCGCGTTGTTGAAAGGCAGGGGAATGAACTGCAGCGTTCCCGGACTTGAGACCGCGAAGTAGGTTTAAAGGCCTTTTGAACTCTCACCTGCACTGTGTTCACTACACTCTCTACTCAACCAAATACTATATGATCCTGATAGCGTAATGAAGCTAAAATAACAAATGACTATATTACATGAAAAAATCTAGAAGAATTCTAAGCGATATAATACTGCTAAAACTAAATGCAAATAAATGAAAATAAGTTTTAAAACAGAACAATCTAACCAAATTAATCCTTTTTAAAGCATAAATAATAATTAAATGTTAATAAATTGAAATTTCAAAAAAAATAAAAAAAAAAAAAAAAAAAGGCTAGTATCCATGGAAATAAAAAAAAACATCCTACGAGTATGTATTAGCTTAGAAGTCCATATACAAAAAGCTTTGTACGGATTTTAATTATTAAATTACATAATCTCGTTTTTTTTTTCAATTTATTTTCTCATTTCCTACATAATCATAAATACCGCAACCAGCTCGCCACTTTTTGGTTGTTGCCTCCGAATACCATTGATAACATGAGGACAAATCCTTCGTGGGGCCTTAAGTACGAGTAGGCGATCGTCTTTAGCGAAAGGAGGTTCGTAAACTATGAATGTTGAAATAAGTTCTATTGTATTAATTATAGAGTTGAAATTCCAATGCTCCAAACATGTTCAAACTTGCGAAGAATTCGTGTATTTCCCCATTACATACCATTGGAATAAATATTGTGTTTTCATATTTGTAGTTTGCGCAACGTTTTGTCGTGTTTAGCGAGTGCAAACTTGTAATAAGGCCCCTAGTTCTCGGGAGCCAAAAAGGCACCCGTGATTACCATCACCAGGGGCCTGGCCAAAAAACACGATCGCCAATCGAATCGCCTCATCAATCGATAAAATTGTATAGGAATTTTACTCTATGGGTAGAGTCCGATCGCCAAGAAACGTCAAATCCCATACATTTGGCTTTCGATGGGTATTTCGATTCGATTATCGATCGGCTCTTTGGTAAGGCCCCTGTACCTTATTTGGCTCCCGAGAACCAGAAGTTTTATTTATTTATTATATTTCATCTCTTTATAAATCAGTTACAAATAACTGATACGGAAAGAAATTAATCTACAAACTACAATACAAATAACTGTATCGAACGGAATCGGACCGTGCATGGGTTATTTTGACATTTCTCGCAAATGAGTCCAATGGCCTTATTTCGAGCTTGCAACCGCTAATCACGACAAGACGTTGCGCAAACTATAAATATGGAAATATAAGTTCTATTCCAATGGATATATAGTATGTATTAGGTTGGCTACAATAATGCCGCCATCTTGAAATACACGAATTCTTCGCAAGTTTGAACATGTGTTGAGCATTGGAATTTTAACTTTATAATTAATAGGATAGAACTTACACTTCTATACCCGTACTTTACGCAAAATGCATGACGGTGAACGGGTCAAAACTCGGAATAAAGCCCCAGCTCTGTCTTCTGCATTAGTGTGCGGATATGTATATATGTGTGAGACATGCCACATTTTGATCGCAATAGGATCACCTCTGCTTCTATAATTCTGTGCAATAAACGAAATATTTTTTTTAATCTGTGGATCTATTATATGTGGATTATTTTTAGTCTGTGATTGTATAACCTAAAAATAAAACTAAATAAATTTAAATGTTTAGTTTTCTTTAAATATTGTTCGTAAATGTAGAAAAATATAATAAATTAACTTAATTAGGAGTAAAACCGGATATATTATCTTACTACTTTTGATTGTTTTGGTAACTAATTCTGTAACAGGTTTCAAAAAGTATTTCACTATATGGCATTTAAACCGAATAGGTAAGTTGTTTTAAGGTGAAGGATTTTTTAGTAACAATGACAATCCTGCTGTGCCCAAGATCGCATAGACCGCCTCAGGGTATCCAGCAGTAGTTTTGTTACTACCCCGTAGTGGTATACTAAGTCCACACAGAGCAACTAGACAGCTCTTCATGGTATGTAGACTCAATAACCTATCTATTGTTTAACAAGTTGGTATAGGGAAACTGGAACCGATCAGCTTAACATTCTCTGTAAGCCACTATAGTTGTGTTGTGAAACAAATGCAAAACAACTTTAAAATAAACCTTTAATTTTAATACTTGTTGGTACTTGGGCTTGAATCAGAACCCAAAAACAAATGTTTAAGTCTACATTCTAACTGTATCACATATAATAATAATAATGTCTAGGACAAATTAAACATATTGCTCTGGTCACAAACTAAGCTCTAGGCTTGTACTATGTGTACCAGAAGCAACAATATAATACACATTATTTTTTATATACACCCAGACTATGACAAACTATACAAAAAAAATGTAATAGTAAAAATATTTTTTGCCATGGGTGGGAATCGAACCCTCATCCTCCGGATACAACTCCAAAGGCACAACCACTGTCTGTCTATATTCATGTACACTGGAGGCTGTCTATATATATGTACTTAAAAAATTTTTTTTGCTTGTTTTAATTATTATTTCTTTTTCCAGATACTAATACATCCAAACTTAATAGTTAATTCTACATAAGCAAAAACAGGGCACCAAAACCTATTCACATCAAAGAATTATAACTTATTAACACACAGTAGAAGCAACTTCTGGTTAAATTGTGTTTATAAGTATTCTTAAAAAACATAAATAGTGTAGATTTTATTTCATAATAAAATACAGATTAAATAATTATGCTATGCTAACAGTATCTACAGATGAACCATTGCTAATACTCAGAGAGTTTAGTCGCACTAGACCATTTTTTACTGGCCTCCCTATTCTGTTTGCAGGGCAACAACTGTTTTATGCGAATAACAGCATTGAGTTTGCAATCCATCTATGAAATATAATGATAATGAGATGCCGCTGAGCACCTGCCAGAACACCTATTGTGTACAGTGTGTTTTGTAATTTCTTCCATTCTGTTGTTTTGTTTAAGTTTTTGTAATTATATTGTTAAAATCTTTCAAAGCTGCCATCAAAGCAATAGTGACATATAACGCAATAGTAAGTGCTATATTAAGCTTGCTTATAATTGCTACTCATGCAGATGGGCACCTTAGGCTTTTTTTTATGAAGCACGGCCTGTGACCTTGCTCACCTGATGTTAAGCAGACCTACAAAATCCATGAATGGGGTTGATCAGGATATTGTTGTTTAGCAATATTTATACATCCCATTATGCCAGCATACAAATGGGCGGTGACATGGACGTATTTGCATTACAAGTCTATTTTAATATCCTTACTGCTTTAATGTCAAAAACAATCACTTGTTTCGTAACTGTGCCTTGAAAACAGACTATCCCCTTGACAATAAATTGATACTGTAGTCTTCGGAAAAACTGTGAATCCCCAGAATTGATCCAATCACCCTTAAGGAAAATCCGCCTCTGGTAATTAATAATAATTATTATTTGTAGGACAATTTACGCATATTGCTTTGGTCACAAACTAAGCTCTAGGCTTGTACTATGTGTACCAGAAACAACAAAATAATACATATTATATTTTATAAACACCCAGACCATGACAAACTGTACAAAAAAAATGTAAAAATATTTTCGCCATGGGTGGAATCGAACCCGCGACCTCCGGATACAATGCCAAAGGCGCAACCATTAGTATATGGAGGTTGTAATTTGAATTGATTGAGTTGTGATAAAATAATTTTACATATGCAAAAACAGAGCACCAAAACTTATTCACATTGAACAATACATTGTAGAAGCTAATTGTGGATAAAATACTATATTTTTAATTAATAAAAAATTCAATTAAATACATATAAAATAATTATACTAAACAGCCTGCAAAACTATGGTGAAATTCTTTTTCAACTTTGGAAGAGGGAGGGAGAAAAAAATTAGATGGTTATTGCGGTTAATTAACATTGAACATTTCGCTGACAAAAAAAATATATTTAAGCTAAAATGACTCTTATTATATTATACAGTAATATCAAAGCACTTTATAATTGACTTTTGAGGTGCAATGGGTTTGGTAAGTAAACCCATTAAAAATCCGCTGAAGGGGATATAGGTCCGGTCCTTGCTAGTATATAATATACAAAAGCTTCAAACAAAGTCAAAATTTTATTATATAAGAAGGCCTAAGGGTTTGGATGAGAGCTCTACTATACTGCTTTATTCTGATTCCCTGACGAATCAACAATCAGATTCCCTGGCCTTACTATTTCTGATTTATTGTTTTCTTGATGACAAATACAATTTGGTTCATAGTTTTTAATTTAAAGTTATGTTTATTATCCAGGTACTTGAAGATGTCACTCAGAGAAATAAATTTACGGATAAAAATGTTGCTGTAACAACCCTTATTTAAGTTTAGCAACAGTTTATTCCTTTTTTTTATGGTTGGGCACAAAAAGGTAGAAAAATACAAAATATAGTTAGTAATTTTTAGGCCTTGTTCACATAAAAACCTTTTTAAGGGCAGTTTAGAAGTTACAAACTGGAATGCTGTATAAGTGTTTTGAGGAGAGAAAGGTTACCAACGAGCGTTTCAACTGGAAAGCTATTTTTCTTGATATCAATGATATCTCTATTCTCTGCCTACCTAGAGAGCAGGATGTCAAATGTGGGAATTAAGCCCGTCTTCCTAGTTACCAGCAGCCGCCGCGCCGCCCAATCAATCTCAAACTCTGGGGACAGGAAGTGACAGAATACGCATAGGTACCTAATAAATAAACCTGCCATTGAGCATGGCTCCTATGGTCACTGCAGCTGTGAGCAAGGCCACTCTAGGGGCATCATTACAAGCTGTACACCTTCACCGTCACAAAATTTAAGTATTATTTTTTGCTTACTTATACGGCCACCGATGACCATCCGCTGGCCGCGTAAGCAATGGAGCGATGCCGTGAAGGCATAACTGACTTGAGGATGGAAGTCCTGCCTATACCTACTGCTAAGTGGCACGCTATCGCCCACAGGCCCAGCAGCGCGTCAATACTTCCACCGCTCGGCTCAAGATAGCGGCATTTATTAAAATTTATTTAGCCAAACTATATGTCTATCGGAATAGATGGATCCGATATAGGACGTTGAGCAGTGGCGTATGGGAATCCATACGCCACCACCATCTCCGCAACCAGTGGTGGCCTATGGGAATAATTTTTACAGGCGCCGCCACTGGTGGCAATCGATACGAATTTTATCCCAATCGCCACCACTTGTGGCATTTAGTTCTATGTGAATTTTAGTATATTTACAAATAAATGTAGGTTCTTATATTATAATATGCTTGTTTTATTTTCCTCTACTAGTTATTAACAAATAATTAAGATAAGGCTTTTTCGATGAAATAAATATAATTAATTTATATTGTAGGAAAGGTGACAAATTAAAGTAAGAAATGAAATTAATAATGTTCTCGAAGGATTTGAAAATTTTGACTTTAGTTGTAATAAATCGGGTTGTTCTCGTTCAGGACGATTCTCAAGGGTTGTTCCCATTGAGGTGGATTTCCCGACATACTCCCCTGCTGAGACCGTAGCTGGCTACGGGCGATAGTGAGCAGGAAATAGGCTGTGCCTCCACTTCTGGAGTCGAGGAGGCATCTGGTTGGTGCTAGTTGATGAATATGTTGCTTCCAGGTAAGTTAGTTAAGCAAGTTAATAGAGGCTTGTGGTTGCAAACTTGTTGTGCTTCTCCTTGTGGAGAAATAATGAGACGTCGTTGGCATGTTTTGGTAAGTAGAAAGATCTGCTTCCTTTACCACAATGCGGATCACGAGGTAAGTTTCGGAGACGTCGATGATGAGATGTGAGGAGTCTGCAAAATGTGTGCAGAATTTGGCTTTAGTCCACCGAAGAGTGTTGTGTTGTAGTAGGAAGATCTGCTTCCATACCACGATGCGAGTTGCAAAGTAAAGCTGCAACCTGAAGATGTTGTTGATGAGTTCGGTGGAATGAGAAGTGCTCTCTGTAGTCGAGCTCTGCGAAATATATGCAGAAGTGGCCTTCCAGGTGCTGCGGAGTCCCAGCAGCACTAGTGGAAATGGCTTGATCCACCGACGAGTTGTGTTGTGCGACGTGGTTGCGGCATGTAACTGCCTATGTAGCCTCTTCAGGGGGCAGGATGATAGGCAGTGGTGATGCTGTACCAGACGTCGACGATTTAGCGCGTAGAGCAGGTATGATTAGAAATGCCCCCCGCAGAAAGTAGTGATGCGGTGGGGGCAGTGAGATCCATCCAGAGACAAAGCGTGGGCAGGTACTTGCGGCTGTGCAGAGTTAAACTTCCGGGCTATAAACAGCGGTTCCCAGGAATCGTTAAAAATGTTCTGTATAAGTGCGCCAAAAAGTTTTGTATAAATGCGCCTATTGTTGTAAAATAATATGATAAAGTTTGGGAACTTGCGGTATGTTCATTTTAATACGGGGTCACCAATTATGTAGGAAAGGATGGCGAATTAAAATAAGAAATTAAGAAAAAGGTTATATTTACACTACTATCATTTCCTACATTTTTATGGTCGGGGTTAGGCTTGTGCTTGCTCAGTCTTTAAAAGGATCGCTCCAAACTAGTACAATCTTTGAAATGTACTAGTTCATTATTTTAGTACTTTAGTACAGTAGATTCCTGAGTCGAAATACATTTTGTTTTAATATGAGTACAGCATGTGATCTTGTTGTATCTACCTGATGGTAAGCAAACCTACAAAGTTCATGAATGAGGTCGATCAATACTATTTAACAATTTTGATCGTTCCCACTATGCCGGCTAAATGATGCAGTTACGAAATAGACGGCGTCTATGACGTATTTAGATTACGAGTCTATTTTAATATCCTTGCTGCTTTATCGTCAAATTGCTTGTTTCGTAACCGCACCATGAAACGACACTACCACCCCGACAAGAAATCCATGCAGTATTCTCCGAAAAACCTGTGAACCCCTGGTTAACTTTTCCGTATTATTAACTAGTACCACATAAAAAAAAATTACAACAAGTACTCGGTGCATCCAGCGCTCGCGCTTATCCCTAAAAGACAAAGCAAAAAAGAAAGAAACGAACTAGTACACTCCGAGAGCTTAGGAGCCGTGTCGGCGCGCGCGAGCGCGACCGAGACACATTTCGATACCCGAGCTCGTACGAATGCCCTTGGAGGACGTGACGAACAGTGAACTAGTACATCTTACATCTCTTTCGTTCACGCAAAATCGTGCATCGCGTCTTCTCTTTCGTGTCTTAATTATTCTTTTGGCGTCTCCTTCGCTCGCGAGATTTCCTATATCACGTCTTCTCTTTCATTCCCACAGATTTCTTACTAGTACTTTAGTTCTTTTTCTAAGTTCATTCCTTCAATACTTTTTTTGCCATCTCTTTCGTTAACGTGCAATAGTACATCACGTCTTCCCTTTCACTTCGCCCGACTCGATCTCGACTTTAAAATGAACTGAATGACCGAAGAGCAACTACGTTGATGAATAGTTCATTCTCATTCAGTATAGGGAATTAATTCCTTTAGTACTCTAGTACATGTACTACACAAGACTAGTCGGGGTCACCAATTATGTAGGAAAGGTGACAAATAAAAGTAAGAAATGAAATTAATAAAAGGTTTATATTTACACTACTATTACTTCCTACATTTTATTTACAATATTAATAAGGAGGAATAAAGGAACTAAAAGTATATTTTAGGGAGCGCGAGGAAAGATAAAGAAAGGGGTTTAACACCAAGGATAATCATTTTAGTATGTACAGGAACGTGTGGCGCGTATAAGATATTTCACTCGACTGTTAGGGTCGCCGAGCTACAAAAGAATAAATAATGTTCTCGAAGGATTTGAAAATTTTGACTTTAGTTGTAAGAAATCGGGTTCTCGTTCAGGATGATTCTCAAGGGTTGTTCCCATTAAGGTGGATTTCCCCACAATATGTTATAAGAGATATAGACCAGAATATGTTACGTCGCCTTAGCTAACAACGTATGGATTTTGATAGTGACAGTAGGCGTGAGGTACGCTGTCCACCTGTCGAAGTCAAATCCATGTTGAAAATCCCTCCGCTGGGTACTCCGAGGCCGTAAGGCGAAGTCATGATATGTATGTATATGTGTAATTTGATGATAACCATCGAAGAAAGGTTTTACAATTTATTACATTTGAGAGAAACGTTGTCACCGCCATATTTAAACGCCTCCACTGGTGGCATTTACGTCCTCTATATGTATTTTTGTATATTTACAAATAAACGGGTGTCCGAGGGAACCCACCACATCGGTTAAGACGAGATGGGATTTAAATATTATGGTATATTATTAAATTAACGTATAATATTCTACACAATAAATCATATATACGTGGTGGCCGAGTTGGTTAGACCTTGGACTTAAAATCACTTAGGTCCCTGGTTCGAATCCCGGTGTGTACCAATGAGTTTTTAATTGAAAAATTTATGTACATTTGTTTGACAACACCACTATAGTGCCTCGGAGAGCACGTTAAGCTGTCGGTCCCGGTTTCACTATACCAACTTGTGAAACTGTTTATAGATGGGTTATTGAGTCTATTCAAAACATCGCGACGAGCTAGCCACTTGTTCGGTGTAGACTCATACCATCGGCTACGACGAGGTGGGATTAAAACCCCTCCGCTGGGTACCCTGGGGCCGTTTAGGCGGTCTCGGGCGCCGTAAGGCACCCGTGAAGATATATATATATATACAATAAATCAGTTATTTTTTACATTATTAAAGGAACAAATATAAAATCAACTCAAAAATACGAATATTTTTTTTTACAGTTTTTGCAAAGTTAATTATTGATTAAGCTGCTATTAATATTACTCTGCTCTACTTTTCATAAACCAAGCGTTTCTAAATAGTTACTAATTATAAAATTTTATTAGAGATAATCTAATTATTTCCTGTAAACAATTTTTAGGGGTCATTACTTAGTTCTGGTTATAGGTATATTAATGATTATAACCATTTATATCACATTAATCACAGAATTTTAAAAATTCAACAAAGTATAAATAGTTATAAATTTAACTATATATATATTGGTATCTATCTATTTAACCTATATCTCTTATACAAATAAATAATTTATTTCATCAAAAGCCTTATCTTAATCATTTGTTAATAACTAGTAGAGGAAAATAAAACAAACATATTATCATATAAGAACCTAAATTTATTTGTAGATATACTAAAATTCACATAGAAGTGAATGCTACCAGTGGTGGCTATTGGGAAATATATTCCCATACGCCACCACTAGTGGCGGAGATGGTGGTGCGTATGGGAATAATCGGAGGAGTTGGGCAAACTATAAATCTGGAAGTATAAGTTATTTATTCTGTCAATTATAGAGTTAAAATTCCAATGCTCTAAACTTGCGAAAAAATCATGTATTTCAAGATATCGGCATTTTTATAGCCAGCCCAATATAGACTCATACCCATTGAATAGAACTGTGGCCTTATTCCGAGCTTGCAACCGCTAATCACGACAAGACGTTGCGTAAACTATAAATATGGAAATATAAGCTCTATTCCAATGGTGATATAGTATGTATTAGGTTGGCAATTATAATGCCGCCATCTTGAAATACACGAATTCTTCGCAAGTTTGAACATGTTATTGTGTGGAGCATTGGAATTTCAACTTTATAATTAACAGGATAGATTTTATATTTGAATACCTGTATTTTACGCAAAATGCGTGGTGGTGAACGTGTCAAAACTCGGAATAAAGCCCCTGATATTTCGATATTTAATTTTTACTTAATGTCTTGTCGTCGTAAACGATGGCAGTTTTTAATCGTAGATATATTATTAATCTATGTTTGTAATGAGGCCCCCTGATATTTCTTCCGAATTCCTCGATAATACTACGTCGTTACGACGAAGGACAAGTGCGTAAACCTCGTGGAGCTAAAAAATCGCGCGGACGGGCACGGTTTTTACCTTCATGGTAAACCTGCCCTCGGAGGGTTAAGTTCATGCACAGACTAATAAGCAGAGATCGGAATAGGTAGATTATTATTACCTACTACTTTGGGAGGATATAAATGGTATAATCCACTCTTTGTTACAACAACATGAGAGTGGATAATACCACCCTCTAAAATCGCGAAAATTTGTTTATGACATTTTCATCTCGGGATTTAAAAAAATACAAAGTATTTATAGGACTTTAATATATTCGATATAAAAAAAATTGGGGTTCCATAATATAATTATTTTACTTATATTAAAATTATTTGTTTTTCGTAGAGGAAAATAAATTTAAGATTATCACAGGTAGTCGATCACAAGGTGGTGGATCTTATGTCATTTCCGGCTATTCATAATTACCGGTGCCGGCGAAAACATTGAAAGTGACTGTGACTGAGGGTGTATTGAAATCAGTAGGACTTACATGAGGATCGGGGGGTTTTACGTACTGTGCTCTTTTCGAGCTGTTACATTACCTACCTTACTTAACCTAGTTTTTGGAAATAAACTAAAACTCACTCTGTTTATAGAACTCTCGAGAACCGTTTAAACGGCCTCAGGGTACCCAGCAGAGGAATTCAATTCTGACTTCATTACCGAAAATATTGATATTTCTGATTGACTTTAATTTACTCGTATATCAACTATAATAAAATAATAAGATTTGTTTATTTTTATGTTAAATGTTACGAGTAATTGTATTTTCACTCTACTACGCGACATAAAAGCATTATGTTTCGGCATTTTTTTTTTGGTGCAACTACTTTACTATGGTAGGTACTCGTACTTTGTGAAGTATTTAAAAGATTCATTTCATTCATTTCAGTCATTGTCAATATATGTAAATGGAGTATAAATAAAATAGGTAGAACTTCTAGGTAATTTTCTGATTTCTGTAATACAGCCGAGGCTAGTACGGGAGTCAGGGCGCAAATCATTTTGTAATTGTTTTTTTTGATTAAATAAAAATTTATTATTATTACTTTAAAAAATCTTTTATACGATATATTTCGCCATAAAGATATAGACATCAGTCGTATCATAAAAATAATGAACACAAATCCTGCCAAGTTTGTTTTACGTAAAACAAAACATTTTACTTCGACACAATTTTAGTACGGAAATCCGAAACTAACAAGATTTTTCGAAATAATATTTATTTACGAATATGTTCAAAGTAAAATAAATAATTTGTAATCAATTCTTGAATTCCGGGATTAAAGTCATAAACATATTTACGGAATTTCAGGTGGTGGTATTATCCACTCTATGTTACTTCCATCCCCGAAGTTTAAGTAAATATACTCTACTTATTTCTATATCTAAAACGCGAACCCACAAGCGTATTCGCAAGTATGTGTGCGTTGTATTTACAATACATTCGCCTACTACCTACATATAGTTTAGAAAAGGTTTGCACGAAATGTTTTTTATTTGAGTGACCCAGGTAAGATGGTTAGCGCCCTTATATCGGAACCAAGCAAATCAAAAGACTGCATATTATATATAACTATAAAAATATGCAATTGCCCGATTCGTAACCACATTCTGAAAGAAGAGTCGTAGTTATAAGAGACCTTCGACCCAAAAATAAGTTAATGGTGATTCCCTTTTAATAGCTGATATAACCGTCGAATAACTATATCAATCGTCAGATATAGTTATTCGACAGTTAACTTGTATGAAGAACTGTCAAAATTATTCTTTCTCCATAAAAGTTACCTATTGAATAAATGTATCTGACGATTGAAAAATCGGCCCTTAGGGCTGATTATATTTATATTAGTTATATAAATCTAATCCGATAGATAACCCTTAGAGCAACGCAGCCACGGGCTGATTCGGTGGCCGTATTGCTCTACGGTACCTAATAAACTAAAATTACTTTAGTACCTGGATACCCCACGCGACATATAGGTAATGCATCTTTAATTTTGTGACTTGGACCATAGCGTTGCATTTATGTCATTGCACTTTCATTATGTATTTTCATGCTTACAATCATAATTCTAACCGTAATAACCCTTATTTCTAATGCAATAAAGGCTATGTAACCCGTCGCTTCGGCCGGCCTAGCGAAGACCTCCCATTTCGAAATGAAATGTTACCGTCCCAGCAAACATAAGTATAAAATTCACATCAAATTACACAAAAAAAAACACCTTCATTTCTAAAAAATTTTCGTTAGATACTATATTAATAAATCATTAAAAAAAATATCTTCCATAGACTAAAATAAGTGAATTAGTTCAGTAATGCAGGGCTAAAACAAATTAAAAACAAAATCTATTGGGAGGAGCTTAAAACGTGTATGGGGAGGTGTCAAGTAAGGTATATATATATAAGAAAATATCGATGCAACCAATCACGGAGAGGCACGGATTATTGGACCGCGCCCTTTAATGCTCGATTTATTGGCCTGAGTAAAATTGACGACGCAGACCAATAAAGCGCGGACAAATAATCCGCGGACCAATAATCCGAGGACGGGATCGTTTTATTGCCCTGCTCCAGTTGGGGCTCGGATTATTGGACCGCGCATAGCTGTCGCAGGGCAATAAAGCGCAGACAAATAATTGGTGCCGTCTTCCAATTATTGGTCCGCGGATTATTTGTCCGCGTTTTATCGGTCCGCGGATTAACTGGACCCTCCATTCGGACCGTGAGGAGAGAATATATATTTTTTCTATGGTCGCTATCACTGAATAAAATCATATAATAAATCGTGTTCATAAGAACAAAATAGACCTGTTTTATACATGTGTAGTCCAGCATTTAAAGTATATTTTAAGGTTAAAAATAATGTTATTTTTATTTCTAAAAAAGTGCTAACCTATAAATTATTCGCATGTGATTTTCCTTATAATGGCAGACAAAATACGGTAAATATTAACCTTTATCTTAATTGTTGGGAATTAGTTGATTTAGTCTTGTGAGCAGATGACAACAAGGCCAGACCTGCAATGGGTGACCGTTTTATACAACTAGGTAATACCATCATAAACGCCGCAACAAGCTCGCCACTTGTTAGGTTAGTCCTCCAAATACCATCGGCCAAATGAGGATGGGTTAATCCTTCTGTTGGGTACCCTGAGGCCGTTTAAACGGTTCTTGTGACCCAAAAGTCACCCATGAGGTTTTTTTTAAATTGATAATCTTCTTCTTCTTTTACCTAAATGGCCTTCTACGCTTTATATAAGCATAATTTTGCCAATGACCAGTTGTGGGTAGATTAAAATTGGTTAATACTGTACGGTGAAAGTGGGACAATAGGATGGAAAGGAATAGGGAAAGGACTAGGTTAGAATTAGGAATGGCCACATGACCGTATGCAATCATACGGTATAGTGATGCCAGTGTCAAGTGAAGGAGGAAGAAATAATCACCAGTAAAATGGGTACCGCCATTTTACTGAAGATAAAGGGATTCGTTGAGATAGCACAAACACCAAGATCACTGCGTAAATACTACACTTCTCACACTTAATATTACTATACGAATGCTTATTCTACAAAATTAGTACACTTTTGCACAATAATATTCAATAAAATTAAATTTGATAACTGTAATAGACACACGCGTCTACAGTTTTCGGGCTACCCTCAAAGAATCAATTGATAATGTAATGTATTAAATATTGTAAAAAATATTCTGGTTCCTTATGTATGTTTTCCTAGGCCTTGAGCTTTGGAATTCTAGTTTTAACACAACATATATCAGTATTGGTTAATTAAAACCAGAAATATGATATTGAAAATCAAAAAAAGTCACAGTTTAAGGTGTAGCGCCGCATTTCAACAGCTTGAACGCATTAATATTCTTGAATTTTCACTACCAAAAGTCCTAGGACTTTACAGGGTGAATTTTTTAAGTGTGCCTTCAAGGCCAAATCCTAAATTACAAGGAATATCGAAAAATGCTCAAAGGAGTCTCAGGCCGATATTGATAAAAACTAAAACTGCATCATTAGATTTTTGAAAAAAATATTCTTCTAGCCAGGAATCAAACTGGTTGATTTTGAAAAAAAAAGTCATACTGTATTACTTAAAAAATTCACCCTGTAAAGTCCTTGAAGGCACACTTAAAAAATTCACCCTGTATTAATTTAGAACTTAATCTAATAAATTCTTAATTTCTTATTATAAAATATATACAATATAAATTATTATAATATAAGTTCTGAAAAGCTCAGTTATTTCAATGGTCTTATGTTTTCTTCTCAAAATGCCTGCCCAGGGGCCCTACCGGGTCCCATTGACGCTTGGATTAATTGAAATCAACACTCAAATGTATGTATAGGATTTGTCCAATACTGGAATTGAAAAATGGAATTGAATATTCAAGCCGTAGTTTCTCCCACTGGAGCCTGTACAAAGCACATTAGGGAGGATTTACTTATATTATGATGCAAATATTTTATTTTGTACTACACCTACACAATTACAAATATTATTTTGTCTATTTTCAGTATTAATTCAAAATATGATGTGCAGGGCAACTATGTACCATCTGATTCCGAGGATGATTATTCAGAATCTGATAAGAAACTGTTAGAAGATATAAGGAAACGAAGGTCTAATGTGTCTGACAGTGAAAATGATAGTTTATATCAGTTTTCTGAATCTGAAGATTCTAATGATGAGAATAAGAAACCTGAAATTGCTGACAGTGACGTGGAAGGTCAGGAAAATTCTGAAGATGACTTACCTGACACCAAAGCCTGGGGTAAAAAGAAGAGATCCTACTATGCTACTGATTATGTAGATCAGGACTATGGAGGATTCCAGGATGATGAGGATGCTGCTGTAATGGAAGAGGAAGAAGCTAAGAATATACAAAGGAGACTACTAGAACAACTTGGAGATGAAGACTTTTCATTAGAATTTTTTAATAAAAAATCATCAGAAAAGGATGAGACTGCAACTATTATTAAAAGTGATTTAAGTGACATGTCAAAGAGACAAAAGCTACAACTGTTGGAAAAAGAGAGTCCTGAATTTGCTGGTTTAATAGAAGACTTTAAAAACAAACTTACAGTAGCTAAAGATGATTTACAGCCCATCCTCAAGCTTATGCAACATGGCACTCTGCCTACATGTCCTGCTTCTAAGTTTGTAAAAACTAATTATAAACTCATTTTACATTATTGCACTAATATATCTTTTTATTTACTTTTAAAGAGTCAAAGAATTAATATTCAAAACCATCCTGTTATTAAAAGGTTGTATCAATATAGACAAATGATTAACAAAATGGAACCTATATATCTAGAAATTATTAAACCTCAAATAGATAAATTACTTGAAGCTGTTAATAAAAATATTGATTTACATGTAGCCGAAACAAAAATAAAAGGCACTGAAAAACGAAAATCTAGAAAGAATTCAACAGATATTGCTCCAAAAAAAATGAAATTGATAAGTGCTTTGGAGAAAGATGACAACAAGGATACAGGAGTTTCTGAAAGTGAAGATGAATATGAGAGAAATGATTTCTTTAACAATGATTTGTCAAAAGCACAAAATAATGATAGTGATGAAAGTGGATTCTCAGATAATGAGGAAAATTCAAATTTGGTCAAAAGACAACTTGAGTTAAATAAACCTTCAACCTCTCAAAATGTTGCTACAGAAGAATTGGCAGACAAGAGGGAAATCACTTATCAAATTGCTAAGAACAAGGGATTAACACCACATAGGAAGAAAGAACAAAGAAACCCAAGAGTCAAACACAAGCTAAAATACAGAAAAGCTAAAATAAGAAGGAAGGGAGCAGTTAGAGAGCATAGAAATGAACTGACAAGATATGCCGGGGAAGCCACAGGAATTAAAGCAAATGTTAAGAAGAGTATCAAGATTAAATAACTACAACCTACCTATTGTAAAATTTCATATTTGTGTTTTTGTTAATGTTTACTTTATTATGGGGTACACCATATCCTTAATGTCTTTGTTAATACAATCATTTTTTTTTATCTGTTGCTATTTTTTGACCAACCCATCTGTTCATGCCAAAATCACTTTTAACACTACTATAATCGTAATGCATTGTGACAGCGATTTTTGCACAATTCTGATCATTATTTATGATAATGGGCCATCTTCACAGTAATGCACAAATAAAACTGGTGGATCCAGCATATCGTGTGTGCTTACACACGTGCTGAGTATTTGACCTATAAGTATACAAAAAAATACATTTTCTTAAAAAGTAGCCAATATCCAATATATATAAATTATTTTACCCACATATTTGTTCGGTGCGTAGTTATTGTGGACGAGATAAAAGTAGGCACCCGGCGACGCTTGTGAGTGGAGTGATGTTTGACGCGACGTTTCCTCAATCGATGAGTTGAGAAGGCAATTGTGTTGTTATACACGGTGAATTTGAAAGGATGTACTTTAGGCTAATATGATGTTCTGCTGATCAAATCGAACAACTTTTCCCATGGAACCATGTGTCGCAAAGGAAACGTCGCGTCAAACATCACTCCACTCACAAGCGTCGCCGGGTGCCTACTTTCATCTCGTCCACAATAACTACGCACCGAACAAATACGTGGGTAAAATAATTTATATAAATTACATTGAATAACATGTCTACTCAACGCACTCCGCCGTCTAGCACAAATACTCCAATGCAACCTAATGATATGATACTATACATGTAACGCAACGTAACATTAGCAAACGTATGCTCCGTCAGAGTAGTGAAAGCCCAAGCTCACTACAAATAGAGGAGGGCTCCATTAAGTCATTGATTACGAAGCAAGATGCTAAACTGGAAGCTATAATGAGGGTGACATGAAAACACAAATAAACTTGGTGCAAAATTCTCTTGACTACATATCTACTAAATACGACCAATTAATTATTCGTTTCAACACTCTAGAAGAGGAGCGCAAGTCAGACAAGAAGTATATAGGATTACTAGAGAATAAATTAGTACTTCTAGATCGCAATGCACGCTCATCTAGCATTAAAATAAGAAACATCCCACCTATCAGCGGAGAAATCAAAAAAGACTTCTTAAATATTGTACAAACTGCAGGGTCGATTTTAAATACCTACCTCAATAACAATCCAAGAAGTGAAGGATATATACAGGGTCTCGACTCCAGTTCCTGGAGAGACCGATTATAACAAAATTTACCACTGTATTTAAGAAGGATGAGATAATATCCGCAGTCAAGAACAAGAACAAAAGTCATAAAGATAATAAGCTTAATACAACTCATCTATCAATAGCAGGTCCTAGAAAACCGTTATACATAACTGTACCCCTAGTGTGAGTTTTCGCGTTCGAACATTTACTTTCGCGTTAACTTTTTGAAATTTTGACCAATCACGCTCGCATTTTTAGTTCTCGAAATTTCCGCTTGGAGCGCTGAACTATTTCCCATACAAATTTTAGTTAACTCAAACGCAAAGTAATAGTTAGAAAACTCACACTAGGGGTACTGAAAGTCTAACGTTTAAGAATAGGAAACTATATGCATTGGCTCGAAATTTTTCTAAATTGCACAACTACACATACTGTTGGACTTCACGTGGTACAGTTTACCTGCGGAAGCACGAAGATTCCCCAGCTATTTGAATTCATGAAGAAAAGTCTAGAAGACTTTAAAAAGTGACTATTGTTTAGTGGTCCTTCAAATTATGTCACAACAAATTTTATACTTAATATCGATCACACATCAGGCACTATTAACTATCGAAAATCATATTATATAAATTCTGTAAATCCATATTTTGTAATAGTTTCATAGTAACTGTACTTCGCATACACACAAACCGTAAATAACAAATATTAGGTATACACTACTGCTCATAATTGAATTTTACTACAATATATTTATACAAACAACCACAAAGTCTCACGTACAAACTCAATACATATATAATACTACACTATTTTATACAAAATCTTAATAATAATTAATCATATATCTTGTTATATCATAATCCTAAATAAAAATTGTGATGAAGAACTTTTAATTTATAACGATATACACTATACAGTATACTAAAATCTAACATAAGTTACCAACCAACACGACCGCTAGTGACATACATATGGATACAGCCTATTTATCTTATTCAAATTCGAGCTTAACGCCAATTCTATTATTACTGATATCGATCACATAGATACAATTTCCCGTACATGCGTACCCCACACATCACTGGCTAAACAAGAGCTATCCAAAGATAATCTTAGCAAGTCCTTGTGCATTCTCTCAGTTAACATACGCAGTATTAATCGTAACTGTAGACTGTCAAAGTTGGTCTTTCCATCAGCTCTAAACTTTTCTCTTGACATAGTAGTATTATCCGAATGCTGGACTGATGCCAAATCTCACATTCCAACGATGGATGGATACAACAGCTTTTGTACTAAAATAACACACAACCAAAATGATGGTGTAATCGTCTGCACTAGGAAGAATATTATAGTGAATTGTTAGGGTAACTGTCTTCTGCTTAATACATCCGATTACTTCTCTATTATATGTACCTACCTATAGACCTCCTGCATTCAGAAATGGCGCTAAGTATATTGACTCCATGAACGCATTAAAACTAAAAATGTGATAATTACAGGTGATGTCAACATCAACACTTTACAAGATAATATTGCAAATGTTAGAAGCGACTATCTAAATAAAATTATATAAAAGTAAAACAAAAACATAAAATTATATAAAAAATAAAACAAAACAACGAAATAGCATAAACAGCGAAGATAAATTAATATAAAAATTGTACGGAGAGTACGTTAGGTTGTCGGTCCCAGTTTCACTTTACCAACTTGTGGAATTATTTCTATATGGTTATCTATAAATAATTTCAGAGTCTGTCCAACACCGACAAGCCAACCACTTATTCGGTGAAGACTCAAAATACCATCGGCTACGCCGATGTTGGAATGAGTATAGACGGACTCAGGAGTACCGAGCGGTAAGATTTTATACCTTACCGCTGGGTACTCAGGAATGCGTCTATACTATTTGGTACCAAATGACTAACGAGACTTAGTAAAATTTAAATTAGTCTAATAAAGTTAGTCAAAATCAAGAATATCATATTTTTTGCCAATCAAGGGAAGCGACTATAAATTGAAAATCTTATTTCAATGGGTAATATTTGATACATATGTCGGTGTCGTCGCGTTGACACAACTCAAATTGTAAAAAAAGTGGCTTACGAGTACTTTAAAAAAATAGACGGGCGCTTGCGCCAAGACATCAGTGAGCGTTCACTCACACTATTTATTTGTTTAATCTTTTCCCTGTCAATATTATTGTTAACAAATTATTATACAAATTTAACAAATTCTCTATAACCCACAACGGGAGCTGGCAACCCTACATGAGTGTATACCAATCGGTCCAAATTGATGTAAGCGCAATTTGGACCATAGGGCAAGTTTGCAACCGCTAAACACGACAAGGCGTTGCATAATCAAAAATATTTAAATATAAGTTCTATTCTGGTAATTAATAGAGTTGAAATTCCAATGCTCCAAACATGTTCAGACTTGCGAAGAATTCGTGTATTTCAAGATAGCCATCTTGAAATACACGAATTATTCGCAAGTTTATTATAGCCAACCTAATCAGGCCCCTCTTTCCCATTAGGCACTCTTGGCACTTGCCTTGAGCGTTGAACTAGTCTACGGGGGCTGTCAGAACCTGATAAATTTTAATATACGTATATAAAAATAATAAAATTCAATGGTATACCTACTACCTACACTGTTTAAAGAAAAATCATCAATGAACTATATACAATTTGAGGGTTGGATACAATGATATTATAATCAGGGGCGTAGCTACCGCCGTATCAATTATATGGGGGGCCACCCAACGTGCGTATGCAAAAATTTATAACATCTTCCCTTTTTTTTTTAAATTTCAGGAATGACAAAATCAAAAAAAGCAACGTTTCTTTTAATTTTATGCAAAAATTTTTTTTTTGTTTTGTGAGAAATATTTGCCCCTCCTAAGGGCCCCCAAACATTTTTATATACGGGGCCCCGCTAAGGCACGCTACGCCACTGATTATAATATAAAAAAATCTCATTGGTTGGATAGGTATTGTTTTTTTTGGTTGTATGTTTTTTTTTCGATTTGTGACTGAGATATGCATTCTATGTAATAAAAAATCTAAAACTTTTAATTTACAATTTTTTTACATATCCTCAAAATTAACGAGAAATACTTTTACTATTTTTTTTGTCATGGTCTGGGTGTTTATAAAATATATATTAATAACGTTGTATATGTTACACATAGACAAGTCTAGAGCACAGACAGACTTAAACTGCTAAGAAAAACGTACTAATATTTTTTTTGTCATGGGAATCGAAACCACGACCTCCGGATACACCATGTCTACGGAGGCGGTCAAATCATTATTTCTTTCGTTTTATTTTATATCTACACAGTAGTATATAGTTTTTTTTATTTAACTTGGTAGACGTTCTTTTTTGTGCAATAAATAAGCTGTATTTTTTTTAATCAAAATATTTAATTTCGATTTTATACTAACTTTTTTTTTTAAAGTTAGTTTTTTTTAATATTTTTTGTACCTTGCTTATCTAAATGTTTGTCTATTCTAACAAAATAGTGCTCTGTTAAAGTCATAGGGGGCCCCATTATCCTAGTGTGCCCAGCGGCCACATTCTGTTTCTTATAACGTGAGCGTTAAATTGTCAATTAACGAATTCCGTTATTAGTGCTCTTTCCTCCAATCAGCGAAGGTTATAAACTACTGTGATTGGAGGAGAAAGCGCTAATAACGGAATTCGTTATTTTGACAATCTAACGATCACGTTATACGAAACAGAATGTGGCCGCAGGGCCTCCAATAGGTTAAAGACGGCCCTGAACCTAATACAGACTTTATAACCATTGGAATAAAACTTATATTTCCATATTTATAACCTTGTCGTGTTTAGCGGTTGCAATCTTGGAATGAGGCCCCTGCAGGGTGATTACGCGCACAAAGCTAAGCTAAACTTTAATCTATATGATGCAATTCTGACGTAATGCAAACCTGGTGACATTGAAAATTGACAAACAATTACGTCATTTTGGTTAAAGTTTAGCTTAACGTTGTGCGGCGTAATAGGCTTACTGGTCGCGCAAGAAGTTTTGAGCGCTCGGCCAAAGTGATGAATGAATTGAAACCTCGCGCACAGCATTACTAAACTGTGATTGATTGTAGAGTTGTTACAGCTTGCTAAAAAGGTAAACGCACTTGCGCTGTTATGTAGGGTGTAAATGGAATGGAATGAATTTGAAAACTTAAAATACTTGAAATATTTTATAGCATATAATAATTCCTGCTCCCTGCCGCCAAACGGACCCAAAAAACTGCTTCTAATAAAAAGCTAGCACTCATAAACCGTCGCACGGCCTATAGGTACAACCTTTCAAATTCACCACATATACTTTTGTGTCGATTTAATACTTTATGATTCTATCTAAATGGTTGCTGGGATGAGAGATTATAAATTATTACTATAATCATCTTTTTAAAATTTAAATCAATATCTACAACTAAGTTAATGAAAAGTAGCTTTAGTTATGTATAGTTTTTATGGTTAATTTTTAGATTGGGGACGTTGTGCAGAGACATACCTCGGACAAATAGTAAAACAAAAATACATACTGTAGGTATTTATTTGAAAGAATATATACATGATAAATGTCTTATTTACATATATAATATCTGAAGTTATTGTTGCCACCTGAAAGAAAATAAAAATATATTAATTCTTGTATAGTAGGTTCATATATGAGGGATAGTATCTTTGATTATTATTCTTTATACAGGGTGAATTTGAAAGGTTGTTGGGCTAATATAAGGCACTACTGATCAAATGGAACAATTTTCCCATAGAGCCATGTGTCGTAAATGAAAACAAAATGTTGGCTTACCCATACAAATGCTTATTTTAACATTACTAGTTAGTGGTTCTACCTGGTTCAATGGGAAAAGTTGTTCTATTTGACCAGTAGTGCCTTATATTAGCCCAAAGTACAACCTTTCAAATTCACCTAGGGGCTTAGCATAACCACATCGATATAGTTTGACAGTCGATAAAATGAAGTTTATAGATAAACATTCATTCGGAAAATCGATATCTATCGATTTTGTTGATTTATCGAGCCCATCGATGCTGTTGTGCTAAGGCCCCATGTATATATGGTGTTTGAGTTGGTTAAGGGCATTTGTAATCGCGAACTCCGCGTTCTCCATACAAAATAAGCTTTTGCACTTCCACTAATACTCAATTAAATAAATAAACACAGACTAGGGGCTCTATCGGGAAACCACATGAAATGCCGATCGCCACGTCATTCGATCGAAAGCGAAAATAAAATGTATGTGATTTGACGTTTCTCGGCGATCGAGTTCTACCCATAGAGAATATTTCCTATACAATTTTATCCATCCAGATGCTTACAGTTTCAACACCTTATCCTTCCCCCCCGAGGCGACGCAGGCCCCGTTGGGGGACCAGTCCACAGCATACACCTCGTCTGCATGTCCGGGAAGGTCCAGCTCTAGTTTCTTCGTTTTTATATTCCACACTAAAAAATAAACATTTAATACATTAATGTGAAATGCAAATACATGGTGACGTTGGAAGGTTGTACTTTAGGCTAATATGAGGCTCTACTGATAAAATTAAAAATCTTTTTCCAATGGAAACATGTGACATGTGAAAAATAAATGGCATACAAACTAGTAATGTTAAAATAACCAATTTGTATTGAGAAGCTAATTTTAAATTTGCGACACATGGTCCATGGAAAATGGATGTTTGATTTGATAAGTAGAGCCTCATATTGGCCCAAATGACACCTTTTTAAGGTCACCGTGTATAATAATATAGAGAAAATGTTTTTGTTTTTAATCAAAATGTACATAAACATACATAGATTTGGATTGGACACACTAACACCAGTCTGTAGACAAGTTGTTACAATGTTCCACCATTTCTTTTTATCCTAGTGCCAGGGCAAAAATGTCCTTTAATTTATTATTGTGTGTCACCTTTTAGAGTAGAGTCGGCACTGGCACTGAGCAGGAGCCGCGAGTCTGCTGCCCATGCTACCATGTATGCCGCTTGGACATGTCCTCGCAGGGTCGTCACAAACTTCCCTGTACTACTTTGCCATAGTTTTATGGATTTGTCAAAAGACGCTGATGCTATCCACCTGAAATAATAAATTGTATATTAAAAAAAAAGTATTTATATAATTAATATAATATTTTTCATATGAGGATTTTTTTTTTTAAATAAAATACTTTCAATTATTATTAATACCTAATATAAAAGTATTTATTACAACTGAATGTTTTTTAAGTACAATTACCAACATAAAAATAATTTAACTACGACTAATAATCAAGTTGTAATATTAGAAGTTTGTATGTCCACTGGGCAAAACATAATGTCTGTAACGCTTCCTATTAATATTACCTTGTATCTGGAGAGAATTTAACATCATTGATAAGTTGTTGGTGTCCCGTCATCCGAGCTAGAGGCCTCTTCTCCTTGTCCGGCAGCCACAGGAACAGGGTAAAGTCATCGGATCCGGACACCAGGCGCTCTTCCCCTTCCGGACAAACCGCCTCGAATCTCTCCAACGCTTTCTTTTGTAATTCTGTAGCTGTAATTATATTTATTAATAAAACTTTATTGCGTAAAACCAGGCCGAACTATCGTTAAGACAGTAAAACCTGCTACAATGTCCAGATATCATGAGATTCGGGAAGATATAGAGCCACGTGCTGACCCTATTTTATTAAATACTAGCGGCCATTCCTGGCTTCGACGCGTAAACATTTAAGTGTTTATATCAAACATTTTGTGAAGACATAACGCAACTGTAGTGGTATCATCGAAGAGATAGTTAGCCGCGTGGTCGGTTCCCTACGCCGCGCGGACCGGACGTGACACAATCAAAATTAATTTCAAACATTTCATATCATTGGACTCGATTCTAATATTTTGCATAGCATATAGGATGTGCCGGTTTGGATAAAAACATATTCTCCTAATTTCTCCTTCGGTAATTGAACCGTAAATTTTACAAAAATCTAATAATGCAGTTTTTGTTTTTATCAAAATCGGCCCCGAGACTTTGAGCATTTTTCCCTATTCCTTGTAGTTTAGGTTTTGGCCTTGAAGGCACACTTGAAAAATTCACCCTGTATATATTTTTTTATTGGATAAATATTTATTATATGCCGTATTATATTTTATAAACAACCAGATCAAGGCAAACTGTACAGAAAAACATAGGTAGTAATATTGTTTTGAGTGGAAATGGAACATACGACTTATGGATACAACGCCAAAGCAGCCACTAGACCAAGGAGGGTTTTTACTTACCATCAGTGGTATAGTTGTATCCATCAGTGACCGGATGGTAGGGGCCTGTGCGCAATACGTAGTCAGTACTCAATGCTAACGTGTTCACCCAATGGGCGTGACCTTCTAGTGTGCGGCAGAGGATACCGTCCTCCGCTCTCCAAACCTGAAGTACACAATCATTATTTATACTTATAAAATCGTTTGTTCTGATTGACTATCAAAGCACATCCAAATCTATGCTAAGTTTAAGAAAGCTTAAATCTGAAACATGGTTTATTTATTAACGTGAGCATCCGCTAAGAAAGTATTTCAACTTAATGGGGAGGGGATAGGAGGAGGTACTTTTTATGAAAGACTTTGTTCTTTGAAGTTAGAAACTTGTAAATTTTAATGACAGCTACAATGAATAAATGGATAATGACGAGTTTCAAGTTTTTTAAATATTAAATATTTACATTAAAAATTATGTTATTGTAAAGGTTGAAACTTCAAAATTGGAAATGTATACTTATCATAAATAAATGTCGTGGTTTAGGGTTTCTGGATTAGTGACGATTGTGGTGTGGTTTTCTGTTTATGATAAATAACACGCACCCAAGTTGCGTGCTCATCTAGTCTATTTATACGGGGTGACTTTGGAAGGATGTACTTTGCGCTAATATGAGGTTCTGCTGATCAAATCGAACAAATTTTCCCATAGACGCAAATGAAAAAAATGGCTTCTCCATACAAACTAGTAAAGTTAAAATTATCAACTTGTATGTGAAAGCATTTTTTTTTAATTTGCGGTCCAAGGGAAAAGTTGTTCGCTTTGATCAGCAAAACCTAATACGTAAACAATAATTATATTTTTATTATTGAAAGAAGAGATTAAACCTTTATCGTTCGAAAGGTACTGGTGCCATAGATCGCCATTGTAGTCTAGTGGTTGAGCCGTTGATGTTGTATCCGGAGGCCGTGGTGAACAAGAAAAAAACATACGTTTTCCGTAGTTTGCGTCTGATATTTATAAGATAATCTGATCTGGATATATATAAAATACATGATGACTTTGGAAAGTTGTACTTTGGGCTTTTGGTAATTAGTCTCTACTGTCAAATCGAATAACTTTTCCATTTGACCCATGTGTCCCAAATGAAAAAAAAATGCTTCTCCATACAAAATTTTACCATTTACTAGTTTGTATGGAGAAGCAATTTTTTTTTTTTCATTTTGCATTTTGCAAGTTATTCGATTTGACAGTAGATACTAATATTACCCAAAGTACAACTTTTCAAAATCATGAGTGACTGCTACTTTATAATAATGCTGCCTCTCCCCAGCACTTTAGGCTATGATATAAGTTACAGTTGGGGGAAAATGCCTCCAATCTACAGAAAGGAGATTGAGTCCTGTTAGGTAGCCCTTTGAAGAGGGATAATAATTGGGGGAAATATACCTAACCTATTATTATTAACTAAAAATTTTACAGCCTCCGTAAACTAGTGGTTGCGCTTTTGGCGTTGTATCCGGAGGCCGTGGTTTCGATCCCACCCATGGCAAAAAAAAAATAGTACGTTTTGTTCTGTAGTTGATCATGGTCTGGGTAATAATATGTATAATATATACATATACACATATCTTCACAGGTGCCTTACGGCGCCCGAGACCGCCTAGACGGCCTGAGGGTACCCAGCGGAGGGGTTTTATCCCACCTCGTCGTAGCCGATGGTATGAGTCTACAAAACACGTCGCGACGAGCTAGCCACTTGTTCGGTACAAGTGGCTAGCTCGTCGCGATGTTTTGAATAGACTCAATAACCCATATATAAACAGTTTCACAAGTTGGTATAGTGAAACCGTCGGTACCGGTTAACGTGTAACGTTTTTTTTTAAATTGAAAACTCATTGGTACATACCGGGATTCGAACCAGGGACCTAAGTGTTTTTAAGTCCAAGGTATAACCAACTCGGCCACCACATATATTGTATGTATAATATATAATATGTATTATATCGTTGCTTCTGGTACACATAGTACAAGCCTAGAGCTTAATTTGTGGACCAGAGCAATATGTGGACATTGTCTTACATGTTTTTTTTTTAATTTTATTTATACACATGGTGTTATAATTATTAAGATCTTACCATATCTTGGGGTTAGGGCTGATTTGTATCAGGGCACTTCCTATGGGTATAATTACCTTAATAGTTCTGTCTTGGGATGATGTGTAAATAAGTCCGGTTCCTCCCCATTTGACGGCAGTCACTGCTTTAGTATGTCCGGTTAAACTTAATATTGTAAGACATGAAACTGTGTCCCAGATCCTCACATCACCATCCTTTGACGAGCTGGCCAGCCTTCGGCAACTTGGGTCTCTGTAAAGTGTAAGTAATATGGTTGTTGCAAAAAATAAATTTCAGTTTTTGAAGTCATAGAAAAAATAAAGTTATTTAGTTATTTTATAAACATTTGCGTTTAGGGTTGCGTACGTAGATAGTGGCCGACACGGCGGACTTGTGTCGTGCTCTGATTGTGCTATTTGTTAAAAGCCATCTTTCATCTAAAGGTTTATTTCGTAATTGTTCATTATGGATGCATTTATGCACCAGTCAATAGTAGAATGTTTTATGGACCCAACACAACTAATATATGTCTTTGTAATGCTGTTAATCCTATTAAACTAGGAACAACAATAGAATATGTATTATATTTTATAAACACCCAGACCATGGCATACTGTATAGAAAATATACTTCTGGATACAACACCAAAGGCTTGAGTAGAGAAAGCATTAGAGCGGTAATTAATCTAGTCTTATAGTATTATGACACTGGTATTAAAATATTAAGATTAATGTACACTAACTTGTGATAGGGTTCCCAAGCTAATGCAGTGACCCATTGCTTGTGGCCAACCATGGTCTTTCCGATTTGATTACCAGTAACAGGGTCCCATAGGATGACTTTACCTTGTTTACATGCTGATGCCAATTTGGAACCATCAGGGGACCAACTTATACATAATACCCAGTTGTTGTGGCCTGAAAAAATAACCCGTATATGCATTTTATAGCACAGTGGTGAGTAGCAGAACTACAAAGTCAATTAATGTGGACAATGAATATAATGTATTTTAAAATCATCAATAAATTAGCAAATATGAAGGCAATTGAACGGTCTAGTTACCACCCATACAGATGAAGTCAAGTGACCTAGTCATGTTTCGGTTTTAGTCTGAGGGTTCACCAGTTTTTAGAAGATTATTGCATCAATTTCTTGTCGAGGTAGTAGTCTCCTTTCAGGTTGCGGTTACAAAATGGGTGGTTGAATTGATGATAAGGCAGCGAGTATATTAAAATATACTCGTAATGCAAATCGTCTTTGTCGCAGCCCATTTCTTAATCGCATCATTTAGCCGGCATAGTCGGAACAATCAATGTTGATTAAGAACAATTACTGATTGACCCCATGAACTTTGTAGGTCTGCTCACCACCAGGTCAGGATAGTCACATTCCGTGCTCCAATAAAAAAAACAACATAAAAAAAGTTACCTGCATATCAAAATTAATAATGAATAAATATAGGACTTATAGATTTTAAGAAATGCTATATTTATTGTATAGTATAGTTTTGTAAAGCTATTGCCTCGGACCACTCTTAACTGGAAAAACAGATTTTACCCTCAGTAACTTAAACAAAACAATTATAAATTGTTAGTCTGTGTCCTTACAATTTTAATATAGTTTATAAATTGTATTAATTAATAATATAAGTTTTGTTTTTATTCATATAACAACCTTATTTACCACAGAAAAGCTGTTTTATCCGTAATTACACCCAGGTTCGGAACTAGCTAATCACTACACCCAGGTTCGGAACTAGCTAATCACTACACCCAGGTTCGGAACTAGCTAATCACAAGCTTTTCAGCTTATGCTTATTATTTAAGGGTAAAGAAGTGTATGTATATAAGGTAAAACAGATTTACCTTTACAGACATGCAGAGGAGTTTGTGTACTTAAATCCCAAAATCTGACTGTAGTGTCTCCTGAACCACTCGCAAGTTGTTTTCCTGATGGACTGAAGTGAGTGGATATAACAGCTTCTGCATGGCCAGGTATTGAACTGTAAAATATTAAAAATTATACATACCCTACTTCTCTCTGACATAAGCAAATATTATTTTTAGGTATATTATTATAAAGCTCATTTAGAGGGTTTTACACCAAATAACAGTGCAATTTAATATTGCTAACAGAGGTTTTTTATATTACGAGGGGGGACCCAAAAAAAAACGGGAATTTCGTCATAACTTATTTATTTTTTATTATTTTTGCACAAAATTTTAATCGCCTTCAAAATATTCTCCCTTGACCACAATGCACCTCTGTAAACGATCCTTCCAATCCTCAAAACATTTTTTAAATTCACTCATAGGAATACTCTTTAGACCTTCCAGCGATTTTTGTTTTACCTCCTCCACAGTGGCAAAACGCTTTCCTCTCATGTCTTTTTTGCTTTGTTTCCGGGTCGTAACCATAGCACCACGATTAATCACCTTTGAAAAAAGTTCTGGGTCCTCTTCGAGTTGGTTTTGAAGTTCAAAACATGCCTGAAGTCGACGCTCTTTTTTATCGTCTGTGAGAAGGCGAGGGACAAATTTGGCTGCTACGCGTTTCATGTGCAAATCTTGAGATAAAATCCTCTGAGTTGAACTCCATGATAACCCAGCCATCTCACAGAGTTGATCAATGGTTCGGCGACGGTCTTCATGAACAAGAGCATTGATTTTGTTCACATTTTCGTCACTTCTTGATGTTGAGGGGCGTCCTGAACGGGGTTGATCGTCAATTGACATCTCTCCATTTTTAAAACGGGAAAACCACTCGTAGACTCTAGTTTTACTTAGGGCAGACTCTCCATAAGCAGTCTTAAGCATTACGATAGTTTCCGCAGCCGATTTCCCCAACAGGAAACAAAATTTCACAGCTGCACGTTGCTCTCTACAATCAGCCATCTCGTTTTCGCCGAAATGAAAAAAGTTGTTCCACTGGAAAAAATCCCACAGGCGAACCGATACACTCACGGCGACAGAACTTAGCACACTAACTCAAAAGACATGTATCTAACGGACACCTGATCGAACGATGGGTTCCCCCACTCTTTTTCCCCACCACAACGCAATTCCCGTTACTTTTGGGTCCCCCCTCGTATATACATATAAAAACCTTTTATTTTGGATTTCTGTAAATATGAAACATACCGAATCCCGGTGTGTACCAATGAGTTTTTAATAAAAAAAATAATGTACATTTGTTTGACAGCCTCGGAGAGCACGTTAAGCTGTCGGTCCCGTTTTCACTATATCAACTTATGTCGAAAGGTGTACATCAGCTGTCGTCACACTTTTCTGGCCAAGGGCCACATAGGACAGTGTGGGTATCACAGTCGGGCCGCAAATTAAGTGTGATATTTTTATAGCACGGCATTTTAATTTATCTACATGCTGGTAAGCAGATCCACGATTAATAAATTATTATTTAATAGCATTGATCGCCACCCTATGCAAGCTAAATGATCCGGTTACGAAACAGGAGACAAATTTGCATTACGAGTCTACTTAAAAATTCTCGTTGCTTTATTGTCAAATCAACTGCAGAAACCGCATTCTAAATAGAAATAGAATAAAAAGCTTCAAGATATTGGTGAACCCACAGACTAAAACCGGACCATGACTAGGTCTTTTGTAACAAGTATCCAACGAAGTGGTAATTTCAGTTTAAAAAAAATGTCAGCAGGAGCCAGAGTTTATATTGGTGGCTATTCGATAAGATTTGTTGAGTTTTAGCCAGGATTTCGTTTACAACGATAGCCTTGTGAGATGATGTGTTATCGTGGTGCAAAATCGCTGCATAAAGCTTAGATAATATTCTTTATTTACTGTGAAGCAGTCCTTCATCATCAAAAATTTAATCAACATCATCTTTATAAAATTTTTGATCGACTTTGACGATGTACGTATTTTTGATGTCGAGGCTGTAGGAAGGCACCGTTCCAAGTAAAATAATGTATTTTCACCAGTTAGAATGCATTTTATGAATGTGAGGTCGGAATTGATTGTCTTTAGCACGCGATTAAGTTGTTGCTGAAAATTCAGGTCTTTCGGCACTTGTCGAGTGGCGTTTCATACCCAAACCATCGTTTTATATGGCACAAATTGATTCGTGAGATACAGAGAATTCGGCTTTTTCAACGTTTCCTTTACTTTAGTGATGTTGAGGTAGTTAAAAACTTTGATAGGAGGATAGATATTGAGGAAAATTCCACCACATGACGACTGTATTTCAGTGCACTGTACCACACTTATACGCACACTTGTGTTTGATAAATATCACTCACATTAAGACTTAAATGTAACATTTTGAGTCCGTCGGCACAAGAAATTTCATTTGCATGATGCACAATTTAAGACAGATTGTTCGACATTTTCACCTATAAAAATCTCAATCTATCGCCAATAATAATTTCGACGGACAAGTTTTTTCCTAGTACTTTCTTGATAGATGTATACCATATAAGTTTCTAATGCACTCGCATTCAATATCAATTATTTAACTAATGGAATACCATTAATGTAGTAGGTATACGTTTTGTGGCAAATATTACAAAAATATTAAACGACCATCGTTGCCTATTTAGTTTGTACGCAAAATCTATTTTAGTAGGAGGTTGACTACTAAAATTATTTGCTTTCGCGGGCCGCACAAATCGTCACACTACTAATACTATAGTGTTACTTTTATTTCTTTGAACATATTTACAGTAATCTATTTTATTTTGATTAGCAATTTTTTTTATAATACGATTTTAAAAATCCATTTTTTTGTAGAAACGGAACGCATTTTTAAACGCTCTGACATTTATGTAGTAGGTATAGGTTTTGTGGCTAATATAACAAAAATATTAAACGACCATCGTTGCCTATTTAGTTTGTACGCAAAATCTATTTTAGTAGGAGGTTGACTACTAAAATTATTTGCTTTCGCGGGCAGCACAAATCGTCACACTACTAATACTATAGTGTTCCTTTTATGTCTTTGAACACATTTACAGCAATCTATTTTATTTTGATTAGCATTTTTTTTATAATACCATTTTAAAAATCCATTTTTTTGTAGAAACGGAAAGCATTTTTAAACGCTCTGACATTTATGTAGCAGGTATACGTTTTGTGGCAAATATAACAAAAATATTAAACGACCATCGTTGCCTATTTAGTTTGTACGCAAAATCTATTTTAGTAGGAGGTTGACTACTAAAATTATTTGCTTTCGCGGGCCGCACAAATCGTCAAAGTCGTAGGAAAATGACGGTTCTGATTTTTTGGGTTTTTTTTAATTATTGCATAAATGACCTAGAAAAAAGTGAATCAATATTATGTATAAAATAATTTAATTCTACACACACCGGCAGAACAGGGAATATGCATGTAACGCCAATTACGTCATTCGTGCAAAAACAAATGTCAACGTGTGTTCTGTAGTCTACAGTTTCTTGTTTTATCGGGTATTTATTGTCCTTTATTACGATAATTTGTGATAAGCAAACCTTTTGACTAACTTTTGATGTGCAATAACATTAAACTAATATGCTTTTTGAGCACGAATGATGTCACAAAATGGCCACCGTTTACCGTACCGTTTTTTACTGCGGTAGTGGCAGATAAAGTTTACATCCTTTTATTTTTGTGTTTTAACCATTAAAAAAAGTTTAATATTTGTTTTTAGGGTCTAATGTAGTTACTCTATCAATTAATGAAATAAAAATAAATCATGCATATTCCCTATTAGCGGAACACAAAAAAAAGGAAGAATTCATATATCTTTTTCATAGCACTGGCCGGTTACATTACTTTTTTATAATTTTTTACATATATTTTTTAAAAACGTCCAATTTGAAAATGTGAATAGTAATTTTTTTATTCGTTTGTTTTAATTTTTCATTCATACATCTCTATCGACTGCTTCGAAGTAGATTTTCCGTTTTCGTAAAGTTCATAAATTCCATTTGAAAAACATTATATTGTAGTTTTATGAGGTTTATGTGTTTCCTTGCTTATTGATAAGTTACGAACATCTAAGTATGCCTGATTTAACGCTATCAGAAATCATCAGGGCAGATGAAATGAGAAGAAATGGTCAATCCTACAGATCGATTGAAACAAGACTTCGTCGATCGTTATCAACGATCCATCGTAGCATCAAACGGTACAGATTAACGAATTCTCTAGTGAGGAGAAGAGGACAGGCAGGAAAAGGTGTACTTCAAGGAGAGATGACCGTTTTCTACAACTTCAAGTTCGTCGGAACACGAGACTTACGGTGGTGCAAGCCCGAAATGCATTGGAGGAGGTTCGAGGAGCAAGAGTGAGTGAGCGGACAGTTCGCAGAAGATTCGAGGAAGTTGGTATAGGCTTATACCCGCCAAGGCACCAAAACTTGAAAGACACCACCGCACAAACCGACTATACTTTGCTTGTGAACATTATCATTGGGACTTTGACGAGTGGGGACAGGTTCTCTTTACTGATGAATGTAGAATTCTGTTAAATCAGATTGATGGAAGGCAGCAAGTATGGAGATGCAAAGGAGAGCGTTATTTACAGTCTAATTTTGAAAATACAGTGGCATATGGCGGCGGCTCAATTATGGTCTGGGGAGGGATATGTTTAGGAGCTCGCACGGAGTTAGTGGTAGTCGACGGCGGGAATCTGAATGCTGATCGGTATATCAGGGAGATTTTAGAGGAACATGTTGTGCCATTTGCCCTATTTATTGGTAAAGACTTAACATTTTAATGCAGGATAATGCTCGGGCTCACAGTGCTCGCTCAGTAGAGGCATACCTAAACCATGTTGGTGTTACGGTGATGGAGTGGCCAGCACGGTCCCCGGATATGAATCCGATTGAACACGATTGGGAACACATTAGTTGAAGAATGGCAGGGGTTGCCTCAAGAAATCATTGACAACATCATTCGCAGCATGCCCAGACGATTGGAAACCTTAATCAGAGCACGGGGGGAAACAACTAGGAATATCAATAAATATACATGTTACCTTTTTTGAAGCTTGAATCAAATTGATTTAATATCATATATTTTATGCCTAACCTTTTCTAAATAATTTTGTAATATTATTTTTATGTCACGTAAAGTTCAATACGACATTATTCTTGGGAGGTATTGTTGACGGTTTTTATAATCCGTCGTTGTTTGACGGACATGTTTATGTCGGATGTATAGAGTCGTCTTTGTTCTTGGGACACATTTATAAAGACGTCTTTTTAACATATAAAATAATTGTTTTTCTTCTTTTTAGAAATTTGAAATCTTTAAATAAATATAATTTACAGTCATTTTTATGTAAATGTATTGGTTTCATTTCGAATTTTGGTCAAAAACTGTTATTTTTGCAGGTTACACCAATAACACAAGAAGTTGAAGTTACAGTTATTTGGAATGACGTATTTTCTGACGATAATGAAGATCATGAGCGTAGTAACGTACCCGCAGAAGATGTTCTCAAAGAAAGAAGATATATCCTAACTAATATTATGACTCCCGTTTTCAATAGTATTAACTTTCCGAATTCGGTTAGATCACAATCAGTTCATAGTGAATATCCAGCACCGCTGACTCCTATTTTTAATGACTTACTTCTTCTGCAGCATCTGTTCCTAGTTCTCTTACTCCTACCATCAGCGACCAACTTCTTCAGGAAGATTATTACTATTCTTGAAGACGAAACTAGAATATTAGCATAACCTATAGAATGTACACCACATCCATCTCCAGTGAACAACCATACCAAATGTGATGACACCTTTTGCTGTCAACACGAAATCGACCAACTGTCCATTTGTTCTTCATCTGTTCAGAGTACTGTAGAAAGCTCTAATCCAGTTTCACCTGCTTTATTGAATAGGGGCAAAATACGCCATCATAACTATAATAACTGGGGCGAGATAAAAGAGACTTGCCAATCTAGGTAAAAAGTATTGCTCAAAGAGAGGGCGAACTGTTGAACAAAAGACGATGGGCCCTATTTGTAGTTGTAGATCTAAGTGTAGCACGAAAATATCAGATGATAAACGCAAAATATTTTTTGATAAATTTTGGGCACTCGGTGACAGAGAAAAACAGTGGTTGTATGTAGCTTTTTACATGAAAAAACAATTAAAAAGTGGCACCTTTAAAAGAAAATTAAAACATAACAGAGAATTTACTTATAAATATTTTTTACCTAAAGAAAATGAGGAGGATTTGATTAACGGTAAGTTAAGTGTTTGTAAAATAATGTTTCTTAATACACTTGGAGTTAGTAAGCGCTTAACTAGAACTGCGTGGCAAAAATATTATGGCAGCACATCAGTTGAACCAGACATGTGAGGTCGTCATAGTAACCATAAAAAAGTTTTTGACGAGGATATGACTAAATCTGTTTGCGATCACGTCAAATCCTTTGTAACAGTTGAATCATACTATACTAGAAAACAATCAAAAAGACTTTATTTGGATGGAAGTCTTAGTTTAGCGCGTATGTTTCGAATGTACAAAGAATGGTCCGATTTAAACAAGTATACTAGTCAAGCATCTACTCTTAGACATTACAGGGACATTGTTAACAGAAATTTAAACCTAACTTTTCATATTCCTTAAAAAGATACTTGTGATCAATGTCATATCTTCAAAAACACTGAAAATCCATTAGATGAAGCTAGATCAAATATAATTAAATACAAAAAGAACAAAAATATTGCTCGAAATTTAAAAGATTCTGACAAAAAGGATGCTATTGAATCTAATGGTGTTATTGTATGTGCTACATTCGACTTTCAGAAAGTTTTAACTTGTCCACATGGGCAAATTAGCATTTTGTATTATAAACGTAAATTATCTTGTTATCATTTAACTATTTATGATTTGTCTGCCAAAAATGGGCATTGTTACGTATGGGATGAGAGTATAGCAAAACTAGGAGCAAATGCGGTTGCTAGTTGTTTGTACGATTTTATAAAAGGTGTTAAAGATTTCCGATTTTGGTCAGACAATTGTGCTGGCCAAAATCGAAATCGTATTGTTTTTGTAATTTACAGTCACGCGTCAAAAGAACTAGGAGTAAAAATAACCCATAGGTTCCTAGAAAAGGGCCATAACGAGGGAGACTCTGTTCATTCAATGGTTGAACGAGCTGCTGAATGTAAAATCATTTACACGCCAGAAGAATGGAAATTACTGATCAGGTGGGCTAAAACTAAAGGCGAATTATACAACGTTATAGATAAACAAAAAGAACATATTCTAAATTTCAAAGAGCTTTTATTAAACAAGAACTGGATTAAAAACATTGCTAATAAGAATATATATAAAGATAAAGTAGCATGGACAAAAATCAAAGAGGTTTTTGTTGATGATACACAACTCAATAAGATACATTATAAATATGACTTGGACGGTAATTACATGACTTTAGTTACTCCGTTTAGAAACTAGACATTGCAGCTCAATCTCATTAAAACAAGCATATTGTGGTCCAATATCCATTGGTAATGACAAGTTTAAAGACCTCCAGAATCTTTGTGTTACAGGTATAATACCTAATAAATATCATAATTACTTTAATTCTTTGAGGGGGGTGAAGTTACTCACGTCCGTAGGATTTACCATCTTTCCTAATAGACCCACCCTACAAGTCTTAAGGAAACTCACAAACCTTGAGGAACTAAATATCCTAAAAAAATGTGACAGTGGTGTCTGTAAACCAACAGAAATAACGGTATCTCCAAGGGAACCATTGGCAAGAATCAAACTAAAAGAGAATCGGCTCTCCTGAACAAGTGGAGTTGACAAAAAAGTTACCTAAGCTAAATTTGGAGAGGGTATCAAATGAAGAAAGAAAAGATCTAAGGGATATTTCTGCTATAGAAACTAGTAATAGCTTTTCTATGCTTGAGAGTTTATTAGACACGAGAAGAGTAAGCTAAATCAAAAAAAATGTCAAAACTACCTATTATCTTTAATTAAAATAATATCGAAAAATTAATTAATAATCTCTCCAAAATCTATTGGAACATATAAGGTTATGAATTCAATCATAACCGTATTCGTAGTAAAGGACTCATAGGGCATATGTTTACTCAAAAATAAGAAAGATGCCAAAGGATTATAATTAAACACCTACATTACAGCACACCTAAAGAAGCCATCATTGAGGCTATTGAGGAAACTGGAAATAAAGTAAGCGGAGAAATAGTTTACGCAAGATGTGTGAAATGTGCTGGTAACCACAAGACAATAGATTGCACCAAGGACAAAAATATTCCTGCCATATGCTGCCTCTGCCAAGGTGAACACCCAGCTAATTATAAAGGCTGCCAAGTCTATAGAGAAATAGCTGCTAGAAAAACTGAAAACAGGAAAAGCTATAAAACACAGCATAAGGCACCTAGGTTCTCTTCAAACAATGTTCCAAAAGCTGAACTTTTATTAATAAGACTATGAGAACTAATGTTTATAAATAACTATGCCATCTTTATTATGTATAAAATGTTTTTGTTTAAACATGATATTTGTTTAATTATAATGGATGGCGCTAACAGAATCATATAGTATTTGGTTGAGTAGAGAGGGTAGTGAACACAGTGCAGGTGTGAGTTCAAAAGGCCTTTAAACCTACTTCGCGGTCTCAAGTCCGGCAACGCTGCAGTTCATTCCCCTGCCTTTCAACCACACGATGAACCCGGCACCCGCACGGTGAATCCATGGTTTGCTAAGAACATTGTCTCTCTTTAGTTTATTAAATTGGTTATATATTTTTTATAATGTTGCAAGATTTATTTTGTTTTTTCAGTTAGCACTTTATTAACTTTAGTATAGTAAAAAAGGCATCATTCTGTTATTAAAATAAGTAACGTTAGTATAAAAATACGCAAAATTGATTGCTGTGATTTTAATTAAATGTTCTTAATAATATACTAAATATTTTATTGTTACAATGAAATTTTATTCTAATCTATAAATCAAATCTGCCATATTCTTTTAATATTACCTAGAATAATATTGTTAAGTTATATACGTTAATAAATATCTGGATAAATTCTGACAAATATTGTTGGTTCATTTCATCCGCCCCAAAGTTGTCCGTAGTAAACTGTCGCATGTGACTTTCTATAAAAATCCAGATATATTTACCTAGTTTATCATAAGTAGCATTTTAAAAGATCAGTATTAATAAACAAATTTGAAACAAAGCGGATCAACGGTTTCCAAGTTATAAAAAAAAAACTATTCTCAAAACTTCACAGCGCTGTCCTGTAAAGTTGCTAAAAAGCAGAACTGTTGTTGTTCTACAACTGTGACGAAATATCAGCTGCAATTTGACGACCACTGGTGTAGATGTTGCTTGCAAGGAAAATAATAATTTAATAAAAACATACCAATGTATTTTGACATCCTTTTTTTTTGCTTGCTTAACATAGTAACATTATATACTCTTTTCCCATTCACATATTTATATTATTTTTATGTACTTACCTTGTGCATCTTGTAACAGGTCTAACCCTAAACACAGCTTGCTGTTGATATACAATTTCTATGACTTCTTCCGAATTTAAACTCTTCAGTTCCAAAGCATTTTCTAGAGTAGATGTGACTTCTGTATCTTTTACAAAGAATAAAAATGGTGTATCTTCCTAAAACAGTAACTTTTTTTTGTAAATTTACATTTTATTAAAATAACATTTTATATACGTGGTGGCCGAGTTGGTTAGACCTTGGACTTAAAAACACTAAGGTGTGTACCAGTGAGTTTTTATTTAAAAAATTTATGTACATTTGTTTGACAACACCACTATAGAGCCTCGGAGAGCATGTTAAGCTGTCGGTCCTGGTTTCACTATACCAACTTGTGAAACTGTTTATAGATGGGTTATTGAGTCTATTCAAAACATCGTGACGAGCTAGCCACTTGTTCGGTGTAGACTCATACCATCGGCTACGACGAGGTGGGATTAAAAACCCCTAAACTGGGAACCCTGGGGCCGGCTAGGCAGTCTCGGGCGCCGTAAGGCACCCGTGAAGATATATATATATTAATTAAAATAACATGTTTTATTTATTAATATTATTTTATTAATATGAAACACCTTATATTAATATAAGGTGTTTATAGTTCTAACTAATTTGATGTTGGTGGGGCAGTTTTTATGGTAAAACATTGTAAATAATTTAATAAAGAGGTTTATTACAAAAAAAAAACATCAATAGATATACTTCCATTAGATAAAACAATTTTAAGTAAGGAAATTGTTTTTAGAATAACCTTTTAGCGAGGGAAGATAATATGATGAAGCCGTAATACAGCCACTCATTCATTTAACAATGCTAAATATGAAATATAAAAGGTGTTAGTTGTAAGGGAAATTTGAGAAATTAAAATTTCAAGAAAAATAATAATAAAAGTTTGTTGCTTCTGTTTATTTGTGTTGAAAAATAATTTTTACCTCTTCCAATAGTGCATTGCATATAAGCTGTAATTGCTCTCGATTAATATTCAGAGGCAGTTCTAAAGGATTTCCTGTATCTTCGCCAGTGTCTGATTTAAATTTTGCTTGTACACATATTGAATTATCCGTTTCCATATTGTTTAAATATTATAAAATAAGGAATATTAACACAAAAATAACACAGATATTTAGATAATATTGTATAAAAATAACCACTGAACAATTATAAAAAATAACCTTTTTGAAATAACATAACCTAAAATCAAAGCAAGCAAACCGTCTGCGTTCCAAAAGCTAGCGCGGGCAGTTTTTCGTGGTGACATCAACACAGCCATGTAATTTTTTTAGCGATGCTAAAATGCAGATATACCTTGGGCTTTATTCCGAGTTTTGACACGTTCACCGTCGCGCATTTTGCTTAAAGTACGGGTATTGAAATATAAGTTCTATCCTGTTAATTATAAAGTTGAAATTCCAATGCTAATAAGATGTTCAAACTTGCGAAGAATTCGTGTATTTCAAGATGGAGGCATTATTTTAGTCAACCTAATACATACTATATAACCATTGGAATAGAACTTATATTTCCATATTTATAGTTTGCTCAACGTCTTGTCGTGATTAGCGGTTGCAAGCTCGGAATAAGGCCCCTTATCATAATATTATAAATCAATATTTTTTAATTAGTTATTATTTAAATACAAAAATTTTATAATATCACAATATTAATTTAAGTAATAACCTCAAACTAAACATACCAAAGCTAAATTTAGTTATACCATACTTTTTTTTAGGTTTAATCGAACTTTTAAAGTTTTAAAAGTTCGATTAAACCTAAAAAATAAGTATGGTATAACTAAATTATGCAGCTGATATGAATATATAAAATAATTAATTAAATTCCAATTTCTAGATAGATATTCACATCTAAACAAACATCTGTCAAAATGTAGCCTGGCTATTATAATGTGAGGATTATCATAATAAAACTATTAATGCAACTTTACGAATCTATATTAATTTTACAAGCTGTGATAAAAATAAAAAGCACCATGGAAACCACTTGACATATTTCTTTATAAACTAAACGAATGCACGAGTGCTCGCCATCTATCATAATACTCTCCCTCACGAGGGATTCCAGTTAGACGAGCCCAACTCTTTTAAGCAGCTTTTCTAGTGCTGGTCTGGGCAGAGCCTTAGTAAATAAATCGGCTTCCATATCGCTGGTACATTTATATTTTATAATGATGTCTCCAGCAGTAACACAGTCACGGATAAAATGTTTCTTTATATCTATGTGTTTAGATTTCGCACTTATTATTGGGTTATTCGCTAATTTCTGGGCAGCAATATTATCGTTGAATATAATAATGCTTTTTTCTTTTCTCGCAATATCAGCCATAAGCCTCTTTAGATGTATGCCTTCTTTCGCTGCTTCAGTCAAGCACGTGTATTCTGCTTCGGCAGACGACAACGCTATGGTCCTTTGTTTTCGGGATTCATTGCTGATTAAGCTTCCAGCATATTTGAAAATATATCCCGTGTAAGAACGTCGATCAATTGTGCACGCAGCCCAATCGGCATCAGCCATTCCACATAATGACATTTCAGTTTTATTAAAGGTCATTTTTAGATCATTTGTTCCTTGCAGATATCGTAAAATTCTTTTAGCTGCTTGTCAGTGATCTTTTCCATAATAATTATTAAACTGGCTTAAGTAGTTCACACTGAATATAATGTCTGGTCTTGTAGCAATTGCCAAATACATCAGGGATCCAATCATATTTTGATAAGGAGACAATTTCTTCTCATCCTCATCATCGTTTCTATTTAATTTCAAATTTAACTGCATAGGCGTAGTACATGGTTTACAGTCACTCATATTAAACTTCTCTAACAAATTTTCAATATATTTTATTAAGAACCCTAACATCACGATTAACAACTAATTTTCTTTCTTCAGGTAACCATACTCTGTAAGCTTTGAAATAATCCGAGTATCCCATAAATATAGCTTCTCTAGTTCTAGGGTTGAATTTTCCTCTTCTCATACCCTTTTCTTTTAAATAATCGTCAAATTCTCTATTTAAATATTCTGTACCATTATCACTTTGTAGACGTTTTAACTTCTTATTCAATAATCTTTCTGATTCTTTCTTGTATTCTTTAAATTTCTTTAAGACTTCACTTTTATTTTTCATGAAATATACCATTGTATATCTCGAATAATCATCGATAAAAGTTACGAAGTAAACTGCACCTCCATTCTCATTGGACCACATACGTCCGAATGTACAATTTGTAATGTATCACTAGTTCTAGCTCCATCACTAGATGGAAATGCTAGCTTAGTCATCTTCCCTTTAATACATATTTCACATTCATTTAACTTATATTTTAAATTGAAATCCATTCCAACGACTTTCTTCTCAGACAATGCTGTTTTCATTTGAATTTTATTCAAATGTTCTTATTTTCAATGCCAATCTAAGATTTTATTATTTACAATTACATTCGCTTTAACATTGCGTGTCTCTTCAACATAATATAGTCCATCAGATGATCTTTCAGCTCTAAGTATTAGGCTTCCTTTAATATTTCTAACTGTAGCACAGTCTCTTTTAAATATAACTGTCATTCCAGCATCTGTAGCTTTTCCAACTGACAAAAGATTCGTACTAAGACTAGATACATATAATGTATTAGACAGACAATGTTACATTGTCATAACTTTTAAGTTTAAGTAATGTATCAGCTTTTCCTATTACAGGAGCAGTATGTTCTGTAGAAGCTAATTTTAAAACTTCGTTATTTTCGAACAATTTTGTAAATCTTTCTTTTTCATGTGTCATATGCGATGTACATCCACTGTCAAGACACCATTTGATTTGTTTTTCATTATTAATGCTATTTGCCAAGCATGTATGTAAATAAATGCTTGGCAAATAGCAATGCGAGAGACTGTCGTGAAAATGTTTTATTTTCACGACAGTCTCTCGCATTATGTCCCCTTTTGTGACATTTTTGACAATCAATATCCTTTTAATAATTATCGTTACTTCTATCATTTGCGTTTCTTCTGTCATGAACATTTCTATTATAATTGTCATTTCTTTTATTTTTATATTTTTTATAGTTATTACGTCCATAATAAGCTTTTTCATTGTTGCTATTTGCATCGTCTTCTCTAGTTTCTCTATTAGATCGCCTTTCTTCACTCTCTTCCTTAATTTTTATCATTAGGTCCTTGGGAGATGGTAGCATGTCACGTGACTCTATGGCAATTCTAAAGTTTTCATAGGTCTGTGGTAAACTGTACAATAGCATCATGCTTAATAATTCTTTATTAATATCATTATCCATCTTTTAGTTTATCCACTATATCCATATATTTATTAAGATGATCAGTGACATCCTCTCCATCATTTAGTTTCTTTAAGATTAACTGTTTTAACAAATTAGCTTTGCGAGCAGGACCCTTACTATAATATATATTTTCGAGAGCTTTCCAAACCTCAGTACTAGGGAAGCCACATCGACAAACCGATCGACGCGTCGATGGATAAAATTGTATAGGAAATATTGTCTATGGGTAGAACTCGATCGCCGAGAAACGTCAAATCACATACATTTTATTTTCGCTTTCGATCGATCGACGTGGCGATCGGTATTTCATGTGGCTTCCCGGTAGGGCCCATAGTTTTATAATTCTTTATTAGTTTTAGTTCATTTGGAGAAATAATAAGCAATAACTCTGACCTGGCTAATAAATCTTTTTCTTCATATTTATCTATTTCGCTTTCTTCGGTAGGTCGTTTTATTTTACCATTAACGTAATTCCATAAGCCACAATTGATAAGGGCTTCCGCTTGGATTCGCCAAGTTTCATAATTCTCTCTTTTAACGGCTCAATTTTACAATGCGACGATGTGCCACTCATTTTTATTTAGTTTTATATAATTATATACCCATAACCTATTATAATGTGAGGATTATCATAATAAAACTATTTATATATACTTTACGAATCTATATTAATTTTACAAGCTGGGATAACAATCAAAAGCACCATGGAAACCACTTGACATATTTCTTTATAAACTAAACGAATGCACGAGTGCTCGCCATCTATCATAATACTGGCTAACTTTTCGTGTTAAAATTTCTGTTCGCGGAACGAATGGTGGTAACTTGAATGCTAACATTTCCAGGGGCTTTATTCCGAGTTTGCAACCGCTAATCACGACAAGACGTTGCGCAAACTATAAATATGGAAATATAAGTTCTATTCCAATGGGTATATAGTATGTATTAGGTTGGCTATAATAATGCCGCCATCTTGAAATACACGAATTCTTCGCAAGTTTAAACATCTGATGAGCATTGGAATTTCAACTCTATATTTAATAGGATAGAACTTATATTTCAATATTTATAGTTTACGCAAAATGCGCGACGGTGAACGTGTCAAAACTCGGAATAAAGCCCCAGGCGCTGGAACGACTTGGGCTAAAAAAACAGCGATCCGTGGTAGCGATGCTGAGGTTGGAACGCACCCAAAGTGCGTTCCAAAATTTAACTATTTACGATCTAATGAAACTTCCGAATAACGCAAATAATCGTATTTATCCCTGTCAGAATGCGTCCCGTCTAGGGATGGGCATATTTCATGAAATTTTTCAATAATTGAAATTATTCGGATAAAAATGTAATTATTGATCAAACTATAAAGGGCCCTTGGATTTATGTAATTTCCAGTCATATGTCACTTCCCTGTATTCATACAAAATTTTAGTTGTATTGTATAATCTTGAACGCATTTATTATAGTGTACAAAATAAACTATAAAAATAATCTGTGGTTGATCAAGTCGCGAATGGCGTTTTTTGTATCGACGTGTTATGTTTACTAAAAATATAATTATATTAGCAAGCTGACTCTAAAATGAAGTCCTTTTACTTTATTTTTATTCTATGGAGTGTAGTGAATTGTGATGAACATACTCATACTTATAAAGATCAGGAACAAGTAGTTTTGTGGATGAATACAGTGGGCCCGTATCACAATCGTCAAGAGACTTATGCGTATTATTCGCTACCGTTTTGTGTAGGAACAAAATCTACTATCGGTCACTATCATGAGACTTTGTCTGAAGCTCTTCAAGGAGTTGAGTTGGAATTTAGCGGTCTGGACATAATGTTCAAGTCATTTACGCCGGCGCAAAAGTTCTGTGCAATTGAACTCAATGAACAATCATATAAAGCTCTCGCTTATGCTGTCAAAAATCATTATTGGTATCAAATGTATATCGATGATTTACCTATATGGGGCATCGTGGGTGAAGTCGACGACGATAGCTACTACATTTGGACTCATAAGAAATTTGATATAGGTTACAACGGCAACAGAATCGTCGAAGTAAACTTGACTGCAGAGAATAAGGAGAAATTGACTCCTAATGCCAAAATTCCCTTCACTTACGAAGTCAATTGGAAAAAGAGCAACATAAAATTTGAAGATCGGTTTGATAAATACTTGGATCCAAACTTTTTTCAACATAGAATTCATTGGTTTAGTATATTCAACAGTTTTATGATGGTAATATTCTTAGTGGGTTTAGTATCTATGATTTTGATGAGAACTCTGCGCAAGGACTATGCTAGATATTCTAAAGATGATGATCTAGATGATTTAGAGAAGGACCTTGGAGATGAGTATGGCTGGAAGCAGGTGCATGGAGATGTATTCAGGCCAGTTCCACACATAGCTATATTCTCTGCTCTTATTGGTGCAGGTCATCAGTTGACTGTTGTTGTATTGGCTGTAATAATATTTACTATATTTGGAGAGTTATATACAGAAAGAGGATCTCTATTATCAACTGCCATATTTATATATACAGCAACTTCACCAGTTAATGGTTACTTTGGTGGATCTCTGTATGCTAGAATGGGAGGTCGGCTGTGGATTAAGCAAATGCTGTTGTCTGCTTTCTTATTGCCAGTGCTTGTGTGTGGTACTGCATTTTTCATAAACTTCATTGCCATGTATTATCATGCCTCCCGTGCAATCCCGTTTGGAAGTATGATTACAGTGATGTCCATCTGTACCTTTGTAATATTACCACTTACATTGGTAGGAACAGTGCTGGGCCGCAACATTGCAGGTCAACCTGATTACCCATGTCGCATAAATGCTGTCCCCCGTCCTATTCCAGAAAAAAAGTGGTATATGGAACCTCTTATTATTATAATAATGGGCGGAATCCTTCCATTTGGTTCAATCTTTATTGAGATGTATTTCATTTTCACATCTTTCTGGGCATACAAAATTTATTATGTTTATGGTTTTATGTTGCTTGTGTTTGTCATTCTCATGATTGTGACAGTATGTGTCACCATTGTTTGCACATACTTTTTATTAAATGCGGAAGATTATAGATGGCAATGGACCAGTTTCCTGTCAGCAGGAAGTACTGCTCTTTACATATATTTATATTCATTTTATTATTTTCTATTTAAAACCAAAATGTATGGCTTATTTCAAACAACATTTTACTTTGGATACATGGCACTGTTTAGCTTAGCACTTGGTGTTATTTGTGGCACCGTAGGTTATATTGGCACTAGCCTTTTTGTTAGGAAAATATATTCAACAGTTAAGATTGATTGAAATAATTACGTCTTTTATCAAAGAAATTATTGAATAGATAATAGCTACACAACAATTGGTAAAAGCTGTTAAATACCTTGAGTTGAGCTATTATCATAGTCATACAAATTAAAATATTTATTCTATTTAAACTAAATAAAAAATGTTTTGCTTGTTAAAATTAACAATACTAGCAGACTGAAAAATGTTGATATATCAATAGATATTATAGATTAAAATAAAAATTACTGAAGTTTACATATATTACATTCCAGTAAGTATGGTGGACAGAAAATCTCTTCATTTCTTCCTTTAAGAATGCCTAGAATTCAGTATCCTACTTAAAATTCTTTAACTTTTTTATTACTGAATATTTTCAAACAAATTATATAGTACCCAATAAAAATGTCTAGGTACCTCATAAGTGTGCAGTGTAGTAATATATTACACATGGTCATCAAACCAATATTATTACTTAAATATAAACAATATTGGAAAAACAAGTCTTATAAAATAAAATAAAAAAACAAAATTTTTCAAGGTGCCTTGATATTTCTGATGGTAGTCACTAGGTATTTAACCTAGTTTAATACTTAAATTTTTATACTTATTATAAAGTTAATTGGACTATCTGGTGGATCTGATATCTGCAAATTACCTATAGAAATCTAATATCATTGAAATAAAAAGATAATGCTACCTGTAATGTTAGGTAATTTTTTTTCATGACATAAATATTAATATAAAGCTGATATATGTTTGATATAAATTGAAGTTAATGCTTATCTTAAAGATTTTGTTATTTGTTCTTAAATTTATTTGTAGATATGAGTCTATATATTATATAGATCTGTGTGATCCTTTAAATTCAGTCTTAATTATATAGTCTGTTAAAATTTCAATCAAAAGATGAGTATGTTGATGTTATGGAAATTCATGTGTCTAAAATATAAACCGGAGGTGAATTATGAAAAAATAATCTAAATAAAACTTTGCATAATTAATTCATGTGTGGAGTTTATTGATGTAAACAAGATACTTAAATTAATAACATAATTAAAAGTTTGAATTACTTACAACCAATATACTGGGCCTATCATTATAGCATTATAATTTTAATAGTACATTGAAATTCTGTATATAGTACAAAATTGAACTGTATTTATAAATTATAATTGTATGAGTATTCAATGTAGTATTAAAAAATTTAATCTGATGTTATCCCATCACATATATAACAAAAAACATTGTCTTCTGCAATTATATGATAAGCATTATTATTAGATAGCTTCTAAATTGAGATTAGAATGGCATATATATTAATATTTTTTAGACTTATGGTGGCTTGTGTGACATTTTTAATATTTAAATACACCTAAATGCATACAGACTATCAAAATCATAAATGTTTTGGTCTGTTAAATGTATTTAGGTGTGTAAATTAATTAAAAAAAAGGCATTCAAACTGCTCCTAATCTTAATGTTTGTAAAATTAGATAGCACTGTTAGCAAAAGCCGTAATTTATTTAAGTATTCTCTTCAAATTTATAAAAGTCAACAAAGTAGTTACAAAAAAGCCCTTACCTAGGTCCAGAGGCCATTTAGATGGTGTCAAGCACCATAAGCCATCCATAATGATGATACTAATGATAAATAATCATATCATATTGTATGGTGGATGAAGTATCTTATAGTACACTTAACTGCATAGTGTGTGGGTAAGAGTATATTATACTCTTCTTACTTTGCCATCAACTGTTCATTCATTGAGTTTTATTTCCCAAAAAAAATTACATCTTTCCCTAAAACTTCAGTCTTATAGAATATATTTCTGTATTTTTCTGTAGTTTGTCATGGTCAGGGTGTTAATAAAATATAATATGTATTATATTGTTGCTTCTGGTACACATAGTACAAGCCTAGAGCTTAGTTTGTGACCAGAGCAATATGCGTAAATTGTTACATATTATTATTAATAACTAATAGACCCACTTTCTACTTTAAATAAATTTGGCCAAACTTATATAGTAAAACTGTTTTTTTTTTGTAAAACCTTATATTAAAATAGACTCATAATGCAATATCACCTCCCATTTCTTAGCATATCATTTAGTCGGCATGGAGGCAGTAATAAATTTTGTTAAACAAAATTGACCCTATTCATTGACTTAGTACTTCTAGGTTACCATCAGGAGGATATATAATTTCACATGCAGGGCTCCTATAAAATCAACTTAAAAATAAAAGATTACTTGCCACAAATTGCGACTGGTTCATGTGTTATGTCACATAACACATGAACCACATAACTTATGTGTGTACTTGTGCATTAGTAGCTGAAAAATTTTTACTATGGATTTTTCATTAATTTATATGAATTGCTCACTCTTTGCTAACTTTGACATAGTTAAAACTTTTTATTATAGGTACTTATAAACTACATCAATCCATTACTAAGAATCTTTAATTTGATGGAAATTGGAACTTATATATTAAGTTCAAGCGTTATTTAATATTGATGCAATTTACAAGTGACCGTCCAACAAATTACAGCTTTTGTATGGTGAATATTATTCCTAATATTATTTCTTATTATTTGTATTAGTTTTGAATTTTATAAATATTAATATTATTCATTGATTATATTGTACTTTATTAAAATGGATGTGTCTTTAATATTTAGGTATTTTGTAAATAGTATTATTGTTTGGTTTATATTTATAATTATCTTGTTGCATTTTCTGTCTTTGTTATATTTTTTTAGTACCTATTGGGAATTTCCAATGAAATCAATAATGTGGTAATAAAGTGAATAAAATTAAACCTGTCTTTGTATATTTAGATTTAAAAACTTCTATTATGTGGCGTAGCTACCGTATGCGTGACACCAGCCGGACCACCACGTGTGATATCGTTATTGATTATGCCAGGTTTTAGTACGTAATTTGTGCGATTTTGTTATCTTTTCTTTCAAAAGTTATAGGGATGTATTTGTGGTCCTGCCGATGTCACGTTACTTCTGCAGGACCACGATATAAATAATGCACTTACGAGGTTAGTTCTTTCGCAAAAATTAGTTTTTGAATTTGTGCGATTTTGTTAGTCTATTTTCATTTCGCTAGACCGCTTGGTTCAAAAGTTACAGTGGTGGTCCTGCTGATAAAACGTGACATCGGCAGGACCACCATAGAAATAATGCACTTACAAGCTTAGTCCTTACGCAGAAATTAGTTTTTGCTTTTGTGCGATTTTGTGAGCCAATTTTCATTTCGCTAGACCACTTGGTTCAAAAGTTACAGTGGTGGTCCTGCTGATAAAACGTGACATGGCAGGACCACGATAGAAATAATTCACTTACGAGGTTAGTTCCTTCGCAGAAATTAGGTTTCGATTTTGTGCGATTTTGTTAGCCTATTTTCATTTCGCTAGAACGCTTGGTTTATGTAAAAGTTATGGCGATCACAAAAATCTACGGGTACAGTCGCGAAGAAAAGTTTAAAGTAGTTTAGTAGATGTAATTTATTTATTCATAAGCTTTTTGATTTATAAAATTATATATATATATAATATAAACCAATAAACCTAAGCAGTCACCGCCGGATATAGACTTCGGCGGCCCATAGGCAGAGCATGTGGTGGAGGCCCTCAAATCGTTGGTTCCCTTAAACTGTTGAAAGTTTCTATTTTCTTTATTTATTTTTTATTTAATGCTTACTACATTTTACATATACACAAATATTAGTAATCACCCATACTCGAAAACCTTAAAAGTTTATATGAGTACGGGGAGTCACTTTACAATAGGTATTATCAATACATTGTAGTAGGTACATAGAAACGGTATACACATTCCAATTATTTATTATGTCGCTCTGCATCTATCGCTTCTATAAAGTACATCTTAAACTTATTATAATATTTGCAGTTATCCACTTACATATTCTGCAGCCCGATTGGCATATCATTAAGATATGCCAGTGTTACATATCTTAGCACTCTAGTTCCATAAACATTATTAGATTTAGGTAGCATCAAATTATTTGTGTAGTTATTTTATTATATTACGGTCAAGGTAAAGAAGAGAGCAATGGAATAAGTTGACTAACATAAAATTTATTCAAAATTAAACTTAGGTACCTACAAGCTAAATTATTTTTCGTCTGACTTTCATATTAATTAACGTATCGATAATATCGTCGAAGTCTATTTCCCTCAAAACATCACTCTCTAAACTAAGGAGAGCCAAAATATTTATAACTTCATGGTTATTTTTTTTAAGCTTCAGTTTCGAAAAAGATCTTTCAGTCGTACAATTTTTCACCATTAATGTGAGATAAATTCTCAGAATTACCTCAACGTTGGGAAAGCACTCTTTAACATTGTTTTTTTCATAATAATTCATACACCCATCTCTCATAGCTTCTTTTCAATTTTTTTTTCTCTTCTATTCAAATTCTTTATACTGAATAAATCGTTTAAAATGTATGAATATGTTGCCAAGAGTATCATCTACGTTGTCGCAGTAGGTTTTCATCAAGTTTTGTCTGGCAGACAAAATTTCTTGATCAGAAATATTTGTTAAATTTGTCAAAATTCCAAATCGTGCATTTAGAAGTGAGTACGCGCCCATTCTCTTCTGAAGAGCGGTCATGAGCTGGTCGACAACTGGAATGTAGTTTTGAGTCCTAAATTTGTCCGAGGGTAACAACTAAACTTCTGGAGCTTGTGGGCAATCTAAAATGGACAACCGGACGTTTCTTCCTTTTATCTTCTTCGTAGTTTCGGCAATCAACTTGCTCGAAAGCTTTTACTTCGTATTCATTAAAAATGTCTCTTTTATATTTAATGTTTGATTTTAATGAAGTAAGCAGTGCTGCAGCAGTATTCAAGTCCAACCTATCATTTTGTAGCCTTTCGCTGTCTTATATATTGTCTTATTATTATGTCTCAAAATATCATCACAAAAAACTGTATATATGGCTGTTTCCAACTTTGCCATCCTATCATGCAGTTGCTCTTTATTGAGCTGTGTCTTCTTCGTCCTCAATAATTTCTTCAAGGGCATTTATAAAACCTTCATAGCTCCGCAAGAGTGCTTTAATGGCTTCAACTCGACATAACCAGTGAGTTGTTGTCGTTCTTTTTGGCACAAGAATAGGTTGGTCAGTTTTTGCTTCTCTTAAACAGCGACTAACTGTATTGTACCTGTTCGTTGAAGCAGTAAAATATAATAACTGGCCGCCGATTGTATGACAAGATTAAGCGAATGCCCAACACACGGCTATTATGACTATTTTTTTCTTGTATTAATGCTTGTAGGCCATTATATCTGCCACTCATTGCAGAAGTATTGTGCAATGAGTGGCAGATATAATGGCCTATGACTGTCCACGAATGTTCTTCAGGTCCAGCTCGATTTGTTCTAGAAAATTAATCCAGCCCTCATACATATCCTTTACCTTATGGCCCTGGAGGTCTACTCCGAAATACCGAAGTTACGGGCTTCGGTCGGGCCGATACGTAGACGATGAACGAAAATGTGGCCTACTCTGAAATACTTACGGATCCACATACTTTCGGTTGGAACCATAGACTAGTTTCGTGAACGAAGGATCGAATGAATAATTAGGGATGTCATTAGGTTTTTTTTACATAGGAACAAATCGTAGAATTCAATTAAAATGTTTTGCTAAAATGTCTAGAATTTATACTATTTATTGCCAAAATAATATACTTTTTATAAAGTAACAAACAATTAAAAGATATTTTATATAAAAAAATGCATTTAACTTGTAAATTTTAATCTAGAAAATATAGTAAAAATTTACTCATGACATGTAAAGAACCTTTTTTTTTGACAACGTTCTATACGACAAATTTTAAAACCATGAAATTTGTATTAGCCTTAATAGAGAAATTTATAACTTAAATTCGTAGGTTAGTACTGTAAAAATAAATAAAATCTTGATATTTTTCACTGAAGCGTAACTAGTACTTGTCATTAAGTTGGTTGTTTTTGTTTGGAGATCAAATTATTTATTTTACCTTTAAAATAATAACTACGGTGATAAAATTATAACTAAAATACTGTGGGGAAATCCACCTCAACGTGAATAACCCTTGAGAATTGACCAGAACGAGAACAACAAGTCGCTGAGCTACTGCGACCCTGGCAGTCGAGTGAAATTTCTTATAGACGACCTACGCTCCTATACAAAATGTTTATCTCTAGTGTTTATAAAACCCTTTACTTTATCTTTCCATGCGCTTACTAAAATATGTGATTCCTCTTTTCTTTCTAATTAATAACAGTAAATAAAATGTAGGAAGTGATTTAATTGTGTAAATAATAAACCTTTTATTAATTTATATTCCGTGTTTTTAATTTGTCACCTTTCCTACAAAACACCTAAAAAAATCCTCATAGTGGTCGCGCGGCATAGTGCCCACTGCCCAGAACACTGGCTACACGCCTCTCTGTATAGATAGGCTTATTCTTTGTGAAATTTTGAAAATTTAATGCAATCTCTTTGAACAATGTTTTTGCTTGATGCCCCACGGTCCCATTTTTTCTACCCCAAACGGCACAAATATGTAGTTATTAATAATTTGACAATATTTTAGCCGATTGAGGTTCTCAGCGTAGGCAGCAGCGGCACCAGCCTCATCTTTAGTCCTCGAAAGATGTGTAGCTGCCAAGATGTCGACACATGTCGCATCCCACACTAAGCAGCTACCCATCTTCCAATGGAATATACTTAATATGTCAGGTCTCTTGCGGTCATCGCGTAATAGACCACAAGGTTCGTTTATTGATGGAATATTAATTACGGCAAGACATCTGCGAATCAAATCATTTAGGAGGTTGTGCCGTGAAAACCGCCCCGCGCTCCTCGAACAAGTCTTCTCTATTTACTATCTATATATCTAATTTGTCCACAAAAAAGGTACTTTCACTTACAATTAATTTTATGAAGAAAAATAACTTCTTTGAGAATAAATTAGATTATCCGATAATTAAAAGGTACCTACAAAGCTCTCGTGAATATTGACATAAAATTCCCGAAGAAACATCTGTCAAATTCGAATATTCGTTCGTTAAAAATGCGTTCAGAGTAGGGTTTATGAGACGCGAGACGTCAAAGTACGACTCTCGTGAACGAAATCGGGCCCGATAGTGTTCAGAGTAGGAAATGCCCGATACAACGCCCGAAGTTTCGTTTTTCGTGCGTTCGGAGTAGGCCCCCTGGTTAGGCATAAACATAAGAAAATTTTAACAAAACTCAGTAGTTTTTGTTTTTACTGAGCCTTTATCGATTTTTTTTTGTGGTGTGGTGGTAGCCCCCTTGTGGTGGCGGCCCATAGGCAACTGCCTATGTTGCCTATGCTTAAATCCGGAACTGTAAGCAGTGGTATATTAGGAAAGTTATATCATTGATTGAGATTTCCATCAAGTATAATTATAACTTTAATATATAATTTAACGAAAGAAAATTGATCCATTTAGGATCATATTAACGAAAAAATCGAAATTGTTGAATCCTCAGATAAAATACAATTATTATAAACATTCTATATAATTTTCTGCTACTGTATATTTTAAATAGACTTTTTCAAACCTTGGAAAGCGCGTTTTACAAAGCGAGTGATTTGATAATCATCAGAACAAATTTAGCAATTAAAATCGCTTGAATCCCAGAAAATCAGGTAAAACTCAATATCATAATAGAACTGATGAAACCACAAGCCTTCTGGAGTTGCTGGGGTAGCACATAAATTAGTAAAAGCCGCTCTTGGTATCAATGACTTTCTCTTAGTCAATCAACACCAATCCAGGTTAGTGGCTCAGGTTGCGGAAACGGTTGATGAAGCCTGAAGGAATCATCATTTAAAATTGGGGCAGACCCAAGATTTGTTGCATATAACCAAAGACTAAAATTATCTAACATTGTCATAGTTAAATCAAGTGATAGGTTAACAGTGTTCTGCAATACTTTCAGTCGCCAGGAGAGCAACCTTGGGCTTTATAGTTATTATACTTGATGAACGCTGATAACATTTTCCTCAGCATACTCATTTTTATTATATTCAGTAATTTAGTTACTAATTGGGTCTTCTTTAGATGAAAATAATTGTTCCAACATATCTGTTTATTATCGTACAACTTTTTGCTAGATTTCATTCCATTAATAAACATGGTCTCCATCTGTTTTATTATTTCGTTATGCAATTTTTTAAAGTGGGTTAAAATATAAATGGAAATCTCGATCTATGATCTAACTTTCCTAATATACCACTGCTTAGGTTTATTGGTTTTATCATATATATTCATTTAATTTTATAAATCAAAATGCTATGAATAAATAATTTAAAATTACATCTACTAAACTACTACGTCTAAACTGTTCTTCGCGACTGTGCCCGTAGATTTTTGTGATCGCCATAACTTTTAAACCAAGCGTTCTAGCGAAATTAAAATAGGCTAACAAAATCGCACAACATCGAAACCTAATTTCTGCGAAGGAACTAACCTCGTAAGTGCATTATTTCTATAGTGGTCCTGCCGATGTCACGTTTTATCAGCAGGACCACCACTGTAACATTTGAATCAAGCGGTCTAGCGAAATGAAAATAGGCTAACAAAATCGCACAAATTCAAAACCTAATTTCTGCGAAAGAACTAACCTCGTAAGTGCATTATTTCTATCGTGGTCCTGCCGATGTCACGTTTTATCAGCAGGACCACCACTGTAACTTTTGAACCAAGCGGTCTAGCGAAATGAAAATAGGCTAACAAAATCGCACAAATTCAAAAACTAATTTCTGCGAAAGAACTAACATCGCCCATTATTTTTATCGTGGTCGGCATTACATTCTGTTGCTTTCGGGGAAAAATCCGCGAAATTGATATGTTTTTTTAGTCAGCCTTCTGCAAGTACTTCTGGACAAAATATTTCTATTGATAGTGTCTCAACTAATATGGTAACTGCAGTGTTGGTTGAGAAGCCTACTGAAGAAGATTTAACTGTTATTGCAGTTGGCGATACCTCCGCCGCGCCAGTGATCATGAGCACGTGGATGATGTTTGCCTGTCACACTAAGAGTGGAGGAACCACAGACCTCGACATTTTTCGAAAATGTGTACAATAAATCTCCTTATGACTTGAGACACTTCACGAACAAAATATTAAGTGATAACGAAAAACGTCAAATTCTTGATATGGGGCCTTTACAGTCTTCAGGACCGATTATATAATAAACCCTTGAATCTTTTCTATTTCCTTTTATTGCCCAATACCTACACCAAGTATTAATTGTAATTTATGTTGTTACTGTAAACAATATTTTTACTTGATAAAACCTAACCAGTTTAGAGAGCAGTGGGGCCCCAGTTTTTTGATTTGCCCCAGAGCCCTTGGATACCTAGCTACGCCACTGCACAAGGGTCGAAAGGAACCTATTGAGGCACGAGATGGTTTGGCGCCCGAAAGTAGCGAACCAGCTGTTTTAATTGTAATCCGTGGCCGTAGTGAGTTGTTTTTAGTTTTACTATCTCGTCAATTGTTAACTTTCAACCAAAAGAATGGCTTTTTAAAGACTGGCAAAGCTTGATTGATGAAAAAGTTAGTATAGTTAACTGGACAGTAAAATTAAAAAAAAAACACTAGGGCCACTGCTACGAGCCTGCTGTACAGCTAGATTAAATAGGGATTGTAAATGAAAGTCTGCAGATGAAAATTTACAAACATTTTTATTAAATTTATTAGTCAACAACATATTAACAACTTTACTACTATTGTCTTTAAACAATTTCTCAACATCTTCATTCCTACACAGTGTTCACTTAAGGACACTGATCTCGAAGTCTGCATTCTCCAAACAAAATTCGCTTTCGCACTTAACTCAGTATTTCTCTCCACTGTTTGTTGTAGAATCTATTTTTTGTCGGTCATTGTACTTATACTCTTTCTGCGTTGGACCTTTTTTTTAATTAGAAAAAAAACATACAATTACTTGTGTATTATTAATAATATACAAGTAATTGTATGTAAAAAATGTTGTAATAAAAACTATGTTAATGCCATCAATGGTCATTTAAATATACCTAGAACCAATAATAATCTTATATCTATACTAATATAATAAAGAGGTAAAGTTTGTGAGTTTGTAGGGGGCAATCTCGGAGAGCGAAGAATCAATGAAACATGTTGAGAAAACGGTTAAAGTTACGCAGACGAAGTTGCGCGGGTCAACTAGTAATGTATGGATATAATGGAAATGGACCAACCACGGTCGCCTAGGTGGCACCATTGTATGGACCAACCACGGTCGCCTAGGTGGCACCATTGTATGGACCAACCACGGTCGCCTAGGTAGCACCATTGTATGGCAGATGTTAATTGGATGGCTAATGGAATCAGCTAACCACCAGTCTTACACTAGTTGTTTATGTAGCGCGCGTTCGGTTGGGTAGTTTTTTTATTCTTCATATAATGAAAGATTTTACGATTCCACTTTAATAGGTTAATTTATATATCAAGCTAATGAAAAATTATCTATTATTAATATATTTATAGCATCCTAAGCAAACGCACTCTAGAACTCATTTTATAAAATCTTTCTGTTGTGGGTAATACATATTTTTGTATTTAAGGCGTAACACCCAACACAGAAAGATTAACTAATACAATGACCGAAAAAAAAAACTGCAACAAACAGTAGCTTTCAGCGAAAGCTTATTTTGTATGGAGAACGCAGACTTTGCGATTGCGAATGCAGTATTTTTAACATCTCCAGTAGCTCTACCACAAGGTTTCCCAAACCAATAGGATAGTTTTTTTCAAATAAACCTGTCTTATTTGTTGATAGTTATAACGACTACAGTAAAAACTGTTTGCAAAAACTTGTGGTAGAGCTACAGCCACCTTAACTAAATCAAATGTGTATCAACGTCGTATAAAAGTTAAAATTTGACACGTTTTGTATGGGAAATATGTCAAATTTTAACATACAGTTAATAAGCAATTAATTTCGATAAGTATCAGCTTTCAACAAATGTATCGACGTCGACGGCGGACTTCTTAGCCTTCTTCCCCCCGGGCGCGCTCGCGTGGTAGGACTGCGCCACTCGCTTCCGTAGAACCTCCACGTCTTCCTCCTCAGTCTGCTCGGCCCACTCCAGCACCAAGCGACGACCGTACAAGTGGGTGGATTGGCAGAGCGCTTCAAATGCACTCTAAAACCATCAAAAATAAAAACTTAAATCTACAAAATTAAAAAAAAAAAACGATGTTTAGCAACAAACTAAGCTATTTTTACCAGACACAACGATTCTCATACATATTATATTTTATAGACACCCAGACCATGGCAAACTGCACAGAAAAACGTACTAATAATGTTTTGCTAATGGGAATCGAACCCAGGACTTCCGGATACAAGACAAATACGCAACCAATAGTCTATGGCAGAGACCACATTATTAAGCTGGCCAACCAATAGTCTGGCCAGCTTAATAATGTGGTTACAAAACGGGTAAAAACTATTATTTTATTTAAGGCGAGGACCAACTTGAAAACTGATTTGCACGCATACAAATACATTGTGTGGTGTGACAAAAATTCGTAAGTTATAGTCAAAATTCAAGGTTTTTAATAATATTAAAAAATATATGAGCTAAAAAAAAAGGACATGATTAATGCTTTAGTACATTATAATACCAATGCAAAAAAAAACAGTCGCTGAATATATGAGTATTAAGAAAACAAAGTTTTTGATTTTTTTTTTTTTTTTTTTTTTTTTTCACAGTATTCCAATTGTCTTTTTTTGTCTTTATTCGATCACTATTCTTATTTATGATTTAACGTGTCTACTGTATTTATTTTGCGCTTTTAATTTAATGCTAAGGCATCAAATATGACGAAGGATAATGACTCTTTTTCATTTTTTTTGATTTCACGTTGGTCCTGACCTTAAGATGTTTTATAAACAATCATCAAGAGACTAGTGTTCCGGTTTGTAGTCTGTGGGTCGTCAGTTTACTACTGCACCGATTTCTTGTCGAGGTGTAATCCTTTCAGGATTCGGTTATGAAGTGCTTTTATCAATGTTGTTAATTAGATTAACAATACAAAAGTTAGATGTGTTTCTTATTAGGTAAAATATTGAAACTATAAAAAAATATTCCCAATAATAAGGCATGAAATTCTCACAAAAGCTTAATTTATTTTAAATGTAAAACTATTTTTTGATTATTTTACCTTAGCATCTCCTTTAGAATAGTAGTCTATAAAAGCAAAACCACGATGCTGGTTGGAACCCGAGGTCAACTTCTTGGGCAACCGCAATGACTTTATTTCTCCAAACGCCCTGTGAAAGATAAAAATACTTATTTTTATTGTAACTATCACAAAATAAGAGTTGATGACATTTCAAATTATGATTTTTGTATTCTGTAAAAGGTTTGGTAAAAAATTTAAAAAGGCCTGTTTTACAAATTATTATTATTCTGACGGGCCTGAGTTGTTGAAAATATCAATAACATAATCGAGATACTATATGGGAAATATTATTTGACTTGCATACTGTTATGTATAGATGTGATAATATGATGTGTTAGGGGCTTTACTTGAACAGACCAGTCTCAGTTTCTTCATCACCGCTCAAACATATACAGACGCAAAAAACGTCAAGTGACCTAATGATTTTTCGGTTTTAGTCTGTGGGTTCACCGATTTTCCGAAGACTTTCTGAAATCGATTCTTGTTAAGGTTGTAGTCTCCTTTCAGCGTGTGGTTACGAAACGGGCAGTTGATTTGACAATAAATTTTATATGTGTGGATATTAAAATAGACTCGTTATGCAAATTCGTGTTTTTTTTCGCCGCCCATTTCGTATCATATAGCCATCATAGTGGCAGCGATCAATGTCGTTAAGTGCCCTGGAGTCGACTTAACGCCCATACAAACAAATTTCCAATATTACAACATGGCTGTTGGTCGAAGTTCAAATATTTTTCTAATAATCATAAATAAAAATCTTTCTGTATTATATATTAAAAAAGTTTTATTTTTTTTAGAGATGTGCCGATTATGACTAGCCGATTAGTCGTTGTAAAGAGGCCGACTAATCGGCCAAGCTGATCACGGTTTTGGGGATTTCCGTAACGTTTCGTTTACAGCTGATTCGCGCGAAAGTCGCAAACGCCGAGCCACCGAAATCGATTGCTGCCAGTCTTTTTACATCAAAATGTACCTTTAATAAAAACATATAAGGAGATGATAACATTTTTGTTTGTCACAATTGTCACTTTGATTTGATTAGGTTATGTGTTTTTGATTTTTTTTTTCTGTACACATGCAATTACATTATTGCAATTGATTTAATATTACTTAGTTTGTTAATAAATATAATATAATAAATAATCCTGTTATTTTATTTAAATAAGAACTAATTATAAATGTTTACTGAAGATCAGAATATATTATATTGTTTTGTTTGTTAATTATGATATTAATTTTGTTTAATAAATAAAAATATGACTTAGTTAGTATTTACAAGCAAGAAATTTTAAGAACTTATTACCAAAGGAAAGGTTGCTTTACTTTGCATTTCAAAATGTGACTGACTGATTATAAAATTAAAATATTAATAAACAATCAAGGTTTTTATATAATGTTATTTCCCCTACATGCATATACTGAGAAATATATACAAAGTAAGAAGCCGGGATAGTCGCCGACTATTCGGCACATACTCGTATCTATTTTTTTTCTAATTCTGAAAAAAAAAACCCAACCCAACACACAAAGACTTATAAATACAATGACCGACAAAAATATTATTTTATTTATGCGATAAACAGTAATCTGGAAGTGCGAAAGCTCATTTCGGATGGAGAACGCGGAGTTCGCGTTTACGAATGCAGTGCCCTTAACAACATAACTGGGCTTTGTCAGTCTGCTTATCATCAGGCAACGTCACATGCTGTACTCCAATATAATAAAACAAAGCCTGAGTTTTGTGGTAATCGTAAATATTATCCTGTTACACACAAACTATCAGAGATAAGGGACAGAACTATAAACTAATTATCCATTTATAGAATTAATATACATTATCAAACTAATGGAGCTGATTAATTTTACAATTAGATTGTTTAATTAGTGATATGCCTTGAAAGTAATAAAATGTGAATGTGTTTACTTTTTGTATGGAAATTCTGTGCAGGTCCGTCTACGAAGGGAATTTTTATATAATTTTGGTATGCAAGTTACATGCCGAACTCCAATTTTTTTTTACCTGTCAGAATTTCAACAACTGTCGAATTAGTCATTATAATAAATACAATGATATGTAGTATATTATATGTGTATAATACTTGTATATGTAAAGCATATGTGTATATATGTATTTATTTATAAATATAAATAAAAAAATAATTTAATTTGTATTGCACACACACTACCTAAACTTAATGTTCTAATGTCCCGAAGGTTTGACTGTCAGATAATGCCCAACGGCATTAAGTCCGCCTTTGTATTATGCAATAAAGTTTGATAAATAAATAAATATAAATGCGCAATTTTGTCTGCGTAACTTTAACCGTTTACGCAGCACATGCAACGGAAGCTCTCCAAAGGAATAAATTTTCCTTTATGCTTCGCTCCTATTGGTCTTCGTGATGTTATATAGGCTATAGCTTTCCTAGAGAACACTAAAATATATTTTTCATTTCGAACCAGTAGTTCCTGAGATTAGCGCAAACAAATTCCAACTTTAAACGAGTTCCAATAAAAATAAACATGAATCTGTCAGAAACTATTGGTAGGAAGGGACTGTGTATGTAGTGAAACCACATATAATATGTACAGTGCTATCAGAGTTTTTACCTTAAGCTGTTATGTCGGCTAACCTCAGATAATGCCGTTTCATGTAACTTTTAGTACTGCGTTCCAAAACACGTTCATTATTGCCCAGGTGATCATCGCATCACTCCAAGCGTTCCAAAATTAGTCGAGTTCGACCTAGACATATGACAATCACTAATTTTTCAGGATATGATCCCAATAGTTTCATTCGCGGTGGCGATTGGATTCCCAGTACGTGGGCGGCACTGAAAATTTCGGGAATCAAGGAAGTGACACAACATTACTATTTAAAAATGTATTTATTGCTTTACGAAGTATTCTCCGCGAAATTTGACACATTTTTCCATACGATGGAACCAATCATTGAAGCAACCATTCCATTCGGAAGTTGGGGTCTCCAAAATGGCCGTTTTGTAGGCGTCCACAGCTTCTTCAGGTGATGAAAATCTCTGACCACGCAATTTATTCTTTATTTTAGGGAAAGTATAGAAATCATTAGGGCTTAGGTCGGGGCTGTACGGCGGATGGTCTAATAATTCTATGTTTTCTTGCTCCAAAAACTCAACAATGCGGTGTGAGAACTCGCATTGTCGTGATGGAGGATGATGCGGGGATTGCAGTTCTCTTTACGGAGTTCAGAAACGACCTGTGGCAAACCAATGCTAGCATACCATTCTCCATTAACCGTTCTTTGTCCCTCAAGAGGAATAGTCGCAACATGGCCGGTTTTGGAGACAAACGTGGCCATCATTTTTTTTGCAACACTCCGTGAACGCATAATTTTTGTTGGCTTTAACTCCTTTTCGAACACCCAAACTCGTGACTGATTTTTTGTTTCGGGTTCGTACGCGTATATCCAGGATTCGTCACCTGATACGATGTTGTATACAGCATTTGAGGATCCTGCGTGGAATCTTTCGAGAGTTCTGACGCACCAAGTAACGCGAGCCGCTTTTTGCTCTTCACAGAGCGAATGCGGTATCCATCGGGAAAACAACTTTAACACCTAATTGTTCATGCAAGATTATTTGTATTTGACTCATGCCAATGTCTAAAGTTGCCTGAATTTCGCGGTATGTCACATGTCGATCTTCCACAATCAGCTTACGCACAGCATCGACGTTTTCTTGGGTGACTGCAGTTTTTGGACGACCTTGACGGGGATCATCACTGAGCCTGACACGTCCACGTTGAAATTCAGCAAACCAGCGATAAATTGTGGTTTTGGTTGGGGCTTCATCACCAAATGCAGAAAGCATCCGATCAACACACTGTTTTTGTGTTAACCACTTCGAAAGTCATAATAAATCATCGCTCTTGAATTTTCTCGAGTCAATTCCATTTTCTCAACGACTAAACAAGTTTGACAAGTCCTTGTGACAAGACCAAGAATCTTTTTTAAAATAAATAAATGGTATTCGATTTTTAAAACCAAGGAGTTTTCAATTAAAAAGATTTTAATATGACAGGAACAGTGGAAATATTCCATTCCCGATATTTTCAGTGCCGACTACGTATACTATCAAAAAAGTTATAGCAAAAAAAAAAGAAAAAAAAAGGGGGGGGGGTATGATGATATATTTGTAATAACGGTATTAACAACATTAAGTCAATACTAACCACGAATATACCACATAATGAACAGCCACGAGAACGAGCAAAAAAATAAAAAATGTAAAAAAAAATCTTTAAAAAATAACATATATATACAGTAAAAAAAAAAAGTTAAAAGAGGGGGGGGGGGTATGGTAATATATTTGTACTAACGGCTCTCATATTATTGACTCAATACTGACCACAAAAATAACCCCTAATGACAAGCCACCATCACGCACGCACGTACAATACACAAAATGAACGGAATTTCTATCGGTAGATAATTGTTATCGGTTACGAATTCCGTTCGGTCTGCTATTGAAACATATTGCGTTTATATCAGTGTGTCTTTTGTTTCCTATCGGTCCTATGTGTATCTTTATCCTTCGATCATATCTGTATCAGTTTGCTTTCGTTCTGTCGGCATATTGTGTCTCAATCAAAAGTACCGAATCTATATCTTGGTCACTTGACAATACCATATCAATAGTGTGTTCACGATAAGAAAGGCCCCCTGAAGGTGGACATTGACGATAGAACGTATTTTTTTACTTTGATTGATAATGTCAACGACGAATCCGAAGCGCTTGAAAAAGGCGGTTACTTTCCATGTGAGTTTTTTTTTTTAAACTAGTGATGTGATAAAGATAAAATTTCTTTATAAAGTTTTAATCATTTTTTTATGGAATCTTTTTATTTTATTATTCCTTTATTTTTAAATAAACTTGTTTGTTTAATAATAAATGTAAAATATAGCTTCTCTCCTCTAAAAAAAATATCTAGCAGAGATACTAAACTTTAATTTATAGATTTAGAACAGATTTTGCAAAGAAGAATGTTTTAAATAGAAGATTTATGTAAAATATTTATATATTGTTGTAAAATAACTATTTATAAGGTAATTAATTATTTATAATACAAGTACATATAAGTTTTTACGTGAAGTAAAGTGCTAACCTCCAGCCGACTACTTATTTTTTTGGTCGGCTGGAGGTTTACTTCAGTTTCACAATTTCTTTTATTTTAACGATGTTAAGTTCAGATTAATAAGGCTTGCTTCAATATTGAAGCAAACCTTCCACCACATCTCGACCGTTTTTCAATAAATTCGATTGACTATAAGACTAACGAGTATGTAACAATTCCAGCGCTTCAGCACAAGAAATTCTATTTGTACAGATTGTTAAAATTTTTTATCCATTGTAAAAATCGTAATGTGCCTACAAAAAAGTATATGTCGTGCCGACAAAAATAATTTCGACATGAAAGCTTTTTAAATTATACAATTCCAGTACCTTCTTCACAGTATGTATAGGTACCAATTTCTATTGCACGTTTTTCAATATAAATTATTTTATATTAGTAGTAAAACCATCAATGTTTAGTGGCAAATGTAACAAAAATATTAGCCAAACCGACGGCGGTCTGTTTATTCCATTATTAAATCTCGCATCGGTGCCTATTTAGTTAACTTTGTACGCAAAATCTGTTTTAGTAGGTTGACTATTGAAATTATTTGCTTTGTCGCGGGCCGCACAAATATCGACAGTGGGCCGCATGGGCCGCAGTTTGACGACCACGGAGTGTAATAATTAACGGCGCGTCGGCGATTTCAAACGTGTAAATCTCGCACTGACAGGTGACTGATAACAAATGGCAGGAAAATTCACTTTTCTTTGGGAATGTAATTTTGATCAAAAATTTTAACAATTTTGGTAAGTTATATTGCTACACATATTGTTTTTATTTTGTTTATTTATTACAAAAAAACTTAAATTACAATAAAGTTTGTTTTGCCATTCCAAAACACATTTCTAACTCATTCCTACATATACCTGTCTCTTTCTTATTCCCGGGAGATCGCACGGGTGATTATCGCACCTATTTTGGAACTTATTCTAGTTAGGGCTGCGTTCCATACCGTATTACATACAATTATTGGAATTATTTTTTTTACAAGATTTTTTTTAAAGTATAGAACTTATTCTAGTTAGGGGCTGCGTTCCATACCGTATTACATACAATTATTGGAATTATTTTTTTACAAGATTTTTTTAAAAGTATAGATGATGGTGGCAAACACCTTTTACTCAGTCAAATACACTTAATAGAAAAAAAAGGTATGAAATGTTCAAGCAGGTCTTATAAGTTTATTCGGAAATATAATATAAATAAATACGTAAAAAAAGTTAATAACCGTGTATGGCATACCTGAATATTTCATTCAATTCGTTGCTGTTGGCCTGGAACGGAACGTTTCGCGCTAATATCTTTGTACCATTTTGTTCTGTTGATTTGCTATTTTTCTTTGCAGTTTTCACTTCATTCCTGAAATAATCCTCAATATACATAAATAATCAACCTGTAAAGTAATTGACAGGTTACACTTTAGGTAAAACTTAGAGGGTCTTTTTTAAGTTAATTTTAAAATTCGGGTAACAATTACCCTGACGGATAAAAAAGTGACAAGACACAAATAACCCTAGTCATCTGAGGTGATATATCTTTGAGCGGCGAGCAAAATGTTTTAGATCATATAGCAGCATCCTAAATAAGATACTAAATGAAATTTCAAATTAACTACACTACTATAATCAAATTAACAGATATTCAGAAAAATAAATAAATTAATACATGGTTTAGTACGGTGCAACGTTTAATAAAGCTATATGTCTATAAATAATTTTAGTTACAGTAGATCCTAACCTTTAGAATACAACTAGAAAACGGGTTAGCTCACAAGAATTGACCACTCTTAAGGCTGTATTCTGAAAATCTAGAACTACAAAACTAAAAATGTTTGTTAAAGAAATTCACGCGATACTCACAGACAACTATTATTATGCAAATAGTAACTCTTTAACTTGAAATGAATGAAGAGATTAATATAGTCTCCCATATATTATTTCAATAAAAAATGTATTTATATTTTCCAAAACATGAAAATTTTGTACTTTTTAACGTCTCTTCAAGCGACAAAACTACAACAATTTATAGTGGTAAAAAAATAGATATCAATAGTTTATTATGTATTCTAAAAATGTATGGAGAGATTTTTGCAAGTTTAATAGAAAATTATTAATTAAATAATTACAAAAACCTGCCAGACAGAAATCTTCATACAAAATCCATGACAGGCCGTCATTGTGCGGGCGATCCCGCCTGTGAAAGGTGGCTCCGCGTCGCTTTTTTCTATTGCACTATCGGAACACTTAATATTCACTCTTGGGAATTTTATAAGACAAGTACATATTTATTTTGATTATATTCTATGTTTTTACAGCTTTTAACACGATTAACTACAGATTCAGCTAAAATAAATATGCAATTTTCACCAACTGTCACTGTCAGTATAACCCTACAAAAAAAAGACAGACGGTCCGATGTAACTAAAAGTACACAACAGCTTTTTATTTTGGTCGCTTTTAAATCTTTAATAAAATGTATCGTCGAGCGCACATTATTTTACAATTTTTAAATATACATACCTATTTCTTTTTTTTTGTATTTTTTTTAAATTCAGTTTTTTTATATGTCCAAAGCAAAGCACTCGATAGGGTTCATCCATAGTCAAAAAAAATATTTTACAAGATTTCTTGGCAGAGTACTACAAAAAAAAACATTACCTACCTAATATTTAAATACTAACTTAATAATGTATTGTCTTATTTTATCATCATTAATATTATTAAATAATCCAGTTTTTTTTTTTTTATTACAGCATGCGTGACTTTGTATCTAACTCATGACAAACATACAATGTTTATGAATCCCTATTCACTAATACGATGTGATTTCAATAGTATTAGATCGATTTACTATGCCGGCCAAATGATGCTCTTACCAAATCGGCGGCGATAAAGAAGAACAATACGAGATAATAATACATAATTTCTAGCGTAGAATAATTTGAACAATGTTTTAGAAACTGACGGTGGGCAATTTATAGAACATTGTTTGAATTATTTTACCCTAGAAATTATTTATTAACATTCCAAATGATTGGTGAGATGCCAGGTCCTTGAGTTTTCAACAAATTAATGCTACTCCATTTTATAACTGCACCATAAAAGGAGACTACCGCCTCAATAATCGAAAAATCCCACGTCTGATTCAAAACATGACTAGCGACCGTTCTCTATAATCAATCTATATTTTTTGGCCGATTGTAAACATGGTAACTTCTAAAGTACGGATAGTTTATATGAGTAAATATGTTAGTATATATGTCTGTAAATGAAAATATTTTTTTTTCATTTATTTATTGGTGCGACCTCAAGAGGGCTCGTGCCCAATACTATTATAGTAACCAATATTTATATATATTTTTTTAAATAGTGACAACTGCATTTATAAAATAATATTGCATTCTTACAATATATAAATAAAAAAACATTTTCAAACGCTGAAAACATTTTATTTATTTATTTATTACAATTTTATACATATTCCTAACTGGTAGGTAAGTTATTAAAGTTTATAAGAATTATTGATAGTAATATGGGTAGTGCACGTCTGTGTGGGTTGTGTGTGTGTGTATTTGTGTAGGCTATGGTGTAACAGTAAGGTCAAATTTATGATAATATATTATGTTATGTCAAAAAACGATAGATTAATTTTGAGAATGGACAAAACCGGTCAACAAAAGATATTTTGTAAAATGAAAGAATGTGATACTTTAAAATTTAGTTCATGCACATTTTAAATGTAATTTTATTTTTTATTTTCTTATGTATCTTTTTATATTTAAGCCTTATTAGTGTTAATTAGAGACAAGTTCAAAACAAACGGACAGATAATGGATATACCTAGTCTTGCCATAAATATTGTAACAAAGAAAAAAAAGAACTATTGCAAATAACATTTATTACTTTTACAGTGTGTTAGTTTAATACATAAATATAAAATAATTTAAAATATAACAAGCTTATTCGAAGTGATCTCCATTGGCTGCAATACAGTCCTTTAAACGTTGAGGCCAGTTATCAATAGAAGCATGCACGCTCTTTCCATGGGAAAATTCTTCACTGCCAATCGTATGGATTGTTTTAGGGACTCCAAATTATTCTGGCGTTTAGAGCAAGTCCTACTCTCTAAAACTGACCATAAATCATAATCCAGCGGATTAAGATCGGGACTAGACGACGGCCAGTCTTCAGCTCTGATAAAGTCCGAAACTTTCGCTTCCAACCAAGACTGCGTGGACCGAGCTTTATGACCCGGCTCCGAGTCTTACTGGAAGGACCATACTTAGTTATTGAACATGGTATTGTTAAGGAGCTTAACTACCTTCTCAAGAATAGTGTCTTGATACACTTGTGCCGATGTTTTGATACCTTTTTCATAAAAATATGGCTCAGACACTCCTTCATAGCTATCACCTGACCTAACCATCACTGAAGTCGGATAATGCCCAGTGCCTACGTTGCACTCTGTCGACTAATTGGGAAGCTTCCTTAGAGCTTTGAGCATAAATATGGTCATTTTGTTTGTTAAAATGTTGCTCAATTGTAAAAAAAATCTCATCCGTAAACAACATTTTACTGTGACCTCCCTTTGCATACCGCTCCAGTAGTTGTTTCAATTTTACCATCCTATTCTTTTTAAATTATCAGTTAAGAAATGACCAGTAGACCAAGTCCTAAGTCATCTTTTAAAATACGCGATATGGTTCTAGGTGCTTGAAGATAGCACTCTCCCGAAATAAAATCTTTTGCTTTCGGACAGGATTTCTTCGAATTCTTTCCCTTACTGCTATACCCACTTTTTTCGTACGAACACTACGTGGACGGCCATATCTTTTTCTGTCACAAACAGAGGAGTCTCATTGTACCTATTATATAATAGCCCGGTACACAAACATTTGACAATACCAAGTGTATGGAGAGTTTTAAGAATTGCATTTGGCTCCATACCTACTTTGTGTAATACAATCACAGCGATTCGGTTCTCTTTATCACCCCACTCCATTTTAATATCGCAAAATATTGTACAATGTATTGGCGCCAAAATGAGAAAACACAATGAATTATCGTATAAAAATTACAGATTCCAAAATCAAATGTAATTTTTATTTTATTTTTAATTGTAACAGTATTGATGGCCAGACTATGTATTGTAGAGATTATGATTGCTTTGAATACTATGAGTCTGGGTACCGTGAGCCGTCTAGAATTTATATATAAATTTAAATGTGTATGTTTATCTAAATTATTAGATAAACATTATTTATTATTATTTTACTTACTAAAACATTTTACAAATAAAAAACAATTTATTTAAAATATTTTACATAAAATTATAAGGAATACTTTTAGTGTAGATAGATAGGTAAGTAGAATAAAGTGACCCACACCCAAATCCTTATCATTCATATGACAGCATTTTTAAAAATAAATACGTGGACTGGCTGAATTAGTCAAAATAAAATAAAAGTTATCTTTAAAATAAATTCTTAGTTTATTACGGAGGCTGGTAATAGTTACTGTTACCAATGCCTTATAATAAATTTAAAGAGACAGTTAAGATTAATATATATATTAATAAAATGTAGCGGTTATATCACACTTTGTATGCATGTCTAGAAATTAAATGACATTTCTTGACTATTTCGACAAAACATTACTTTAAATAATATAGTAAGCTTTTTAAAAGTAGATATCTAAAACAATAAACCCATGTGACTGGGCTTACCCACACTCCATACAATAAAATTTCAACACAGTGACTTTTGGGCTCAACTGTCCACAGTTAGAATAAATTGAAGAAATAATCTCAAACATTTTTTAGTGAAATCTGACAGAAGGTGATGACGTCACATATACGAATTCGCCCTTAATAAGAGCTTACTTGCAAAGTGAGGTGTTATTAACCAACTTCAAAAAAGGAACAGGATATCAATTCGCTTATATATTTATATTAACGCTTGTTACCCCAGAACTCCGTCATTTATAAACCGATTAAAGGATATCCTTTTATATTGGCCCTATATAAATTTAATCAAATTGGTTCAGTAGTAGTAGTGGTTTTTAAATCAAAACAACTGGATAAAATGTCATTCAGTGGTGTTTACAATCACTAGAATAGTGCCAATGAATTGCCTATCTTCCGATCAGATCCAGATCATGAAACCAGAAGGTGGGCACCGGAACTCCGTAATAAAACAATGCAACAAGCCGCAAGCATTCTGGCCATAATTTTAATTGCCGTATATTTGTATAAGTCGGTATTATGTGCAGTCTTAATTTTCAGAAGACAGATTTTGTAGCCTCATATTTGTGTTAAAGATCTGTCGTCGAATTGAAGTCGGTTTTTTACTTTTTTCAAATAGTGATGTATTTGAAAATGTCATAAAAACAAAACTAGTACCCAAATAATAGAGTACGCCGCAGTCTATAAATCTGTTTGCCAAAATTAATGCAAATATAAATAGCATAGTGGATAGTTTTTCACAGCAATTATATGCGTGTCCTTTTATCTGGTTGTATTCTATATGAAGTAAATAACAAATACTTACGAATTCCCTCTTTCAGATCGCTTTATCTCTAGTGTCTTGCCATCCAGGTTAGAACACTGCAGGTCTTTCAGAGCCGCGTTAGTATCCTGTTTTGTGAAGTACTGAACAAACCCGTATCCCATGGATAAGAACTGACCCGGGTTTTTTGGATCTTTCTTTTTCGCAATGGTTGCACTATGAATTTTGCCCATCGGTGAGAAGTGCTGGAATGGAATAATAAAATATGGTATAATTACTTATATTGAAATTTTTATAAATAAAACGAAAAAAATCCTGGTGGGCCGGACAAGAAGCCACGATCCTCGCTTTCGCGGCAAGGTACTCAACCACTGAGCCAACCAGGTCCCAGTCACTTCCCACGGTTATTGCTTGTTATCTACTTATACATACAAAAAGGAATGGTTTTAGTTTCTTTTAATTCGAAACTAGAACTATAAAATTTTTGTTACAAAATCGCAGTAGGTCGCTTTCATCTGTTGCAAATACTAAACGTATCGCGTTTATGTCTATAAATATCTTTTTATAAAACGCGATCTAAATTTATCTGGTGAAATTGGATTAATTTAAACAATAATAAATTTCAAAATTTGAACTTGTTTATAAGAACTTAGTTCTATGCTTATGTTTGCTTGAACGCGCTAATCTCAGGAACTACTGAATTGGATTGAAAAAATCTTTTATTGTCGGATAGCCCATTTATCGAGTAAAGCTATTATATTTAGCATTACTGAAAAACGTTGCAACAACGGGGAAAATTTATTCCGTTGCGTGCGCTGCGTAAACGTAACTTTAAAGTTACGCAAACGAAGTTGAGAGGGTCAGCTAGTGTAAAATGAATAAACTTAAATACTGTTTAAGAAAATAAATATTAATACAAACCTTCTTTAAAGCTTCGTCTGTAGTTATAAAATTAAGGTTTTTAATAAACAGAGTGGTATCATTCTCTGGTTCCTCCATCACATCAGTCTCTTCTACCACTTCCTTTTCTGTCACATTTAAGTCCATTTTGTCTTCTACTATCTCAGTTTGTTTTTCGATTTCTTTAACAGTCTCTTTTTGTAGATTCTTCACAGATTCCATATTTGCATCTGCCGGTTTCCTAAATACATTTTCTGGCGCCCATTCTAAATATAATGGGGACGACTTAAATTGAGAATAAGCCAACTTAGAAAAGGCTTTCTTTGCTTCAAAAGGTTCCACAAAATCGACAAGTACAGTGATACAATGTGTTGGCATTACAAATCTGGCTATGTGACCGTGTTTTTCAAAAAGCGGTTTGATTTCGTCTATGCTCGTGTTTGCTGGTAAATTCTTCACTAATATACAGGTTTTAGATCTCTTCTTTGGAGGCTGAAATTATTTTTACATAATTGGTATACTAATAATACAAGTAATATAACATTAATTTATTTTTTGTTTACAAAAGTTAAGAATTTAGATATTAATATCTCTATCTATTAAACAAGATATTTATGTATATCTAAATTATAAATTAGTGATGAAACTCACTTGTCTAATCAGTCATCACTAGTATCGGAAATTCCGGTGCAATTATACCTAAACATCATTTAAAAATAACTTGAACTTTCAGATTTATTTTAGGCCGCCCGCAGGGTTTTTAATCCCATATATATCTATATATCAGTGGCGTGCACAGGGTTTTAGTATAAGGTAAAGTTAGTAGTTTTTGAAATTAGCAATTTTAAATGTCTACAAAATCACAACGTAGTCCACAATTTTTTTTTTAATATTCTGCGACATAGTAAATTTATGGAGGAGGACGCAGGAGAGGCAGGCCCCCCACAAGATGGAACGACGACCTGAAAGAGGTCGCGGGAAGCCGATGGATACAAGCAGCGCAGAACCGGTCATTGTGGCGATTCTTGGGGGAGGCCTATGTCCAGCAGTGGACGCGCGAAAGGCTGGCATGATGAGTAAATTTATCGAATAGTTGAAATAGCATTAAAGGTACCTGTTATTATTAAAAGATTTTGCACTCCTACAAAGAAGTTAAAATTATCACCATAAACGTCTACACGCGACCACAGAAGAAATATACTATAAATATAGTACATAATCATAATATGTAGGACAAATTAAACATATTGCTCTGGTCGAAAACTAAGCTCTAGGCTTGTACTATGTGTACCAGAAGCAACGATATAATACATATATTTTATAAACACCCAGACCATGACAAACTATACAGAAAAAAACGTACGCAAATTATTAGGATAATATTAATAACTCTCGACTTCAAGTTCCACCCATATGCATGCGATCTCGCTCTGCACGCGTCATGTGAGCAGGACACATGTACATTATAATTTCATATTTGTACCGCTAAGGACTCCTGCGCTCCTGGTACTTCTCAACAGTTTTGTATAGAGAAGTTCTCGTTTTTTCATTGATTCTGTGTGCCTACCGATTTGCTAACTACAGTTTCTGAGCTCCTAGTAATATTAGATTTAAGTTTATCACAAATATTTGATTGTTTGAGGTACAAAGGCAGTGGCTAACTGTCATACATTTAGCATAATCCAATAATAATAATAATTGAAAAATTGGAAGGAAAACTTAGGCAACCAAAAATAATACGGAGTGAATAGTACAAAAAAATAGCGATAGATGGCGCTAGTACCATATGAAGATAATATTACAAAAATAACTATAGATGGTGCAATTTGAAATACAAAGTGTCAATATCACGGAATAAATAAAACAAGCAATACCATTGACAAACAACAAAATATAATAATTATGTTTTTAATAAGATTTTATTAACGAATTTCTGGGGTAGGCAGTGCCTTTGTGCCTATATGGACTGCACGCCACTGCTATATATAGCGGCAGGGTTTTTAATCCTACCTCGTCGTAGCCGATGGTACGAGTCTACACCGAACAAGTGGCTAGCTATTCGTGATGTTTGGATAGACTCAATAACACATTTATACACAAGTTAGTATAGTAAAACTGGGACCGACAGCTTAAAACGTGCTCTCCGAGGCACTATAGTGATGTTTAAATTTTAATTTAAATTTACATATTTATTTAGATTAAAACTCATTGGTACACACCAGGGTTTGAACCAGGGCCCAAGTTTTTAAGTCTAATGAGACAATGTTCTTAGCTATCCATGGCATCTCCGTGAGGGTGCCGGGTCCATCGCGTGGTTGGAAGGCAATGAACTGCAGCGTTCCCGGACTTGAAACCGCGAAGTAGGTTTAAAGGCCTTTTGACCTCTCACCTGCACTGTGTTCACTACCCTCTATACTCAACCAAATACTATATCTAACCAATTCGGCCACCACGTAACATTTTAAAATGTAATTGCACCCGTTTTCGAACACTAGTCATCACAAACTAGTGTACGTGGTGGCCTAGTTGGTTAGACCTTGGACTTAAAAACACTTAGGTCCCTGGTTCGAATCCCGGTGTTTCCAATGAGTTTTTAAATTAAAAATTTATGTACATTTGTTTGACAACACCACTATAGTGCCTCGGAGAGCACGTTAAGCTGTCGGTCCCGGTTTTACTATACCAACTTGTGAAACTGTTTATGATGGGTTATTGAGTCTATTCAAAACATCGCAACGAGCTAGCCACTTGTTCGGTGTAGACTCATACCATCGGCTACAACGAGGTGGGATTAAAACCCCTCCGCTGGGTACCCTGGGGCCGTCTAGGCGGTCTCGGGCGCCGTAAGGCACCCGTGATGATACATACATACACATAATAATAGCAAATGGGATCTAATAATTCTAAACACATATTTTTAAGCACTTATATAGTTATACATGGTGAATTTGAATGGGTGTACTTTGGGCTAATATGATGTTCTACTGATCAATACGAACAACTTTTCCCATGGAACCATGTGTCGCAAATGAAAAAAAAAATTGCCTTCTCCATACAAACTAGTAAAGTTAAAATGACCAATTTGTATGGGGAAGCCATTTTTTTTTATTTATTTGTGACACATGGTTCCATGGGAAAAGTTGTTCGTATTGACCAGTAGAACATCATATTAACCCAAAGTACACCCATTCAAATTCACCCTGTATAATAAAAACATTTAATACCTTATTGAATGCATCCAAATACACCCCATTGTCTTCCAAGAAGGTTTTGGTTGCCGCAACAAGCTGCGTCTCTCCGAGAGCCAGGCGTACAGCAGCACTTGTATCTGGATAAAATATCATAAATACTAATGATTTTGTTCTGTAAGCCTCGGTTGCACAAAAGTGTTCGTTAAAGTTAAAAATGGCGTCGAATGTACCAGTTTTATTTTGAAAATCGAATGACATCTGATATATTCCACGCCATTTTTAATCGATACCATTACTTTAACAGATACTTTGGTGCAACTCAACCTAAATCTATATGATTTCACACTTATTGTTGTTTAGCAGCATTATCGCTCTCTCTATGCCGGCTAACTGACGCGATTACGAAATAAGCAGTCGTCAAATCCAACTGCTTCGTAACCTTGAAAGGAGACAAAGTGGTACATCAATATAATTTGTCGGTAATTCTAATGAAGTTTATGAATCAAACTCATAAAATCAATATGTATTGATTTTGGCGATTTAACTTCGCTACTGATGCTGTTGTGCTTAAGACCCTACACATCAACTAGACATCGTTGCAGTAGTCTCCTGAAAACCGGTAAACCCACAGATTAAAATCGAAACATGGTATTAAGGTGGCTATTTTTTTCCAAATAAAGGAGTGATGTGTGGGTGACGGGTTTGAGTCAGTATTGGCACCTTTGTAGGTCTAATTACAATCAGGTGGATAAAAATTTACACGGCGTTCTCCAATGAAAAAGAATGATAGTGACTAAATTGATTCTACACATACTAGACACACTAAAATATGTTTTAGAAAAGTATTTATAGTAGAAAATAAATAAGTAGGTGAAATAAAATTACTTTTAGAGTTTTCAGTGAGCAGTTTATCTTTAGTAGTGTTGTAGGTTGCGGCCACGACATCAGCGACGGCGTTAGCCCCGAGGAATAACGTGTTCCAATTGTGCGATGATTTTGCTTGCGCCTTCATTTTCTTTGCTTTCTTCTCTTTGAAGGATAATCCTTCTGCAATAAGAATGGATAATGTTATTTCGTACCTAATTATTTATTACGGAATATATCAGTAAACCGACCATACAGTTCTGCGGCCATGTTCTGTTTCTTTTAAAGGTAACATTAGATTACCAAAATAAACGAAATACTTTGTGTACAATTGTCACCTCAGAGGAAACTAAAAAACCGTTAAAGCAATAAAGACAGCCTCCGTAGACTAGTGGTTGCGTTTTGGTGTTGTATCCGGGGGTCGTGAGTTCGATAAAAATCGAAAAAAATATTAGTACGTTTTTCTGTACATTATGTCATGGTCTGGGTGTTTATAATTTTTTTTTTTTTTTTTATTTAAATCTTTATTGCATACAAAATACAAAGGCGGACTTAATGCCGCTAGGCATTCTCTACCAGTCAAACCTTCGGGACAATAAAAGCAGTTAATAAGTGAGGGAGGTGCAATATAGTAACTGAGTATATAAACCAGTGAATATTATATAAAATACTTACAATCTATTATACATACATAAATATCTTATATATATACATACATAAACTACATACACAATACTACCAACTACAAAATGAGAAAGGAGAAGTAACAAAGTGGAAAGGAATAGAATAATGAAAGATAAATAAAAACTACCTATGAATTTAAATAGTAATCATATACTCTTTTTTTAAATATGACCCTATTTGGTGATTGTCTTATTTTGTCTGGTAAATTATTCCAAAGTCTTGCAGCGATAACTGCAAATGATTTAGAAACAAAGGTGGTATGATGGGAGGGGAAGGCAAGGGTTGTATTAAAAGTAGATCGAAGGGTTTTGTCGTGATGCGTCCCAAGATAAGTGAATCTGTTTTTAAGATATTCGGGTGTAGCAGGCTCGTTCAAAACAGAGTACAAAACACAGAGAACTCTGCAGTTTCTTCGGCATCGTATTTTTAACCATTTAAGTTTATCACGAAAAGGCGTAACGTGGTCATATTTGCGAAGGCAAAAAATGAATCTGATGCATGCGTTGAGTAGACGTTCCATTTTATTAAGCAAACTTTCCGAAAGATCCACACAACACACGTCACCATAATCCAGTAGGGGAAGCAGCAGAGCCTGTACGAGCAAAATTTTAGCTTTTAATGGCAAAAAGTGCTTTTAGGAAGTGCAGTGAAGAAAAGATTTTGCGACTAATGTTGGTGATTTGAGCTCCCCATGTAAGGCAAGAATCAAGGTGTAAATCAAGATTTTTTACCTCACTGCAGAACGCAATCGGCTCATTGTTATACCGAACAAAGTCAAGCTTACTCATATCAACTTTGGACAGTAGCCTGGAACTCCAATGGATTGACATTTGTTCGGGTTAACAACAACACCAAAGCGGGTCGACCAAGATAATATATTAGAAAGATCAGAATTCAGCCAAGCTATTGCACTATTAATTGTGTTAATATCGGTCTGCACATAGATCTGCAAGTCATCGGCGTATAGGTGATAGTGGCGATGAAATGACGTTGTTATTCCATTAATGAATAACGAGAACAGTAATGGTGAAAGAATGCCTCCCTGGGGGACGCCCGTGTTCATCTCACACCAGTCCGACGATGTTCCATCAATGCGAACCTGTTGTTGACGATCATGCAAATAATCCGAAAACCACACAAGAGCCTCCGTTGAGATCCCAAGACGAGACAACAAAGCGATCAGCAAATCTGGATCTACTGTGTTAAATGCATTTGTGAAATCTATTAGAACTAGAATCGTGACTTTAGTTTCATCCATGCCGTTTCTGATATCTTCAGTTACTTTAAGTAAAGCTGAAGTTGTGCTATGACCAGGACGGAAGCCAGATTGAAAGGAATTTAGAAGTTTATTAACATGAAGAAAAGGTGACAGTTGCTTATTAACTACAGACTCCAAGACCTTTGATAAGAATGGCAAAATGGAAATGGGTCTATAGTGCGTAAGAAGAGTTGGAGTGGAGATTTTGGGAAGAGGTATTATAAAGGCTTCACGCCATAAAGATGGAAACTGGCCAGAAGTTAGAGAAAAATTTATGATCCGCTTAATGAATGGTAAGAGTAAATCAAGGATTGTAATGATCATAACACGACTGATGGAATCACATCCAATTGCTTTCGAAGTTATAGAATTAATCGTCTTAAGGATTACATCGTCAGACACCTCTGCGAGTGCAAATGGCTCAATATCGGGCTTTGCCATCTCCATTATATCAGCTAAAGTTTTTGTTTTTGTAATGACATCCAGGGTAGGAGCTGATGAAAAATGAACATTAAGCTGATCAGTTGTTACAGAGCCGAGTGAAACTTGGCTCTGAGTACGTCCTAACCCAAAGGTTTTAAGAAATTTCCAGGTATCAGCGGGAGATTGTGGAGGCTATCATAAAAATGTCGGCGCTTAGCTGTTTTAACTAGTTGATTACATCGATTTCTTGCAGCTCTATATGCAGCCAAACTATCATCACAGCGATGTCGTCTGTACTTGCGATACGCATAATCCCGCTTCCTCATTGCCATACGTATTTTATCATCAATCCAGGGTGCAGGTAGACATTTAGCTTTCGTAGGGCGTATAGGAGCATGAGAGTCGTACAACTTTAAGACTTCTCGATTAAATATTTCAACCATTTGATCGATGTGCTCCGCATTATTGAAACAGCTCCAGTCAACCCGGCTGGCATCACGACGTAGATCCGCAATATTAATACGGCAAAAATGGCGCATGAAAATTGTGGGTGGACGAAATTTGGGAGGTTTAAACTTATAAGAAGCATAAATAAGATCGTGATGGGAGAAAGCAGAGGCATGGAGCTGACCAATATCGGGGCGAGAAGTAAACATCAAATCAAGAAGAGTATCAGAAGAAGCAAGGTGATGAGTAGGGTCAATAGGCAGAATAAATAGGTTAGCAGCAGTAATAATATTTAATAATTTGGAGGCACGAGACTTTATGGAAGGGTTTTTATCTAAGAGGCAGGTGTTAAAGTCTCCCATAATTAGATTATGCGAATAATTCACCACGATCTCATCAATCATACTCTCAAAATCCAAGAAATAGTTTAAGGAAGGTGGACAGTAAACAACTCCAACTAGAATGCTCGCACCGTGAAAACTGACTTCGATGAATAGAAATTCGCAAGATGCAGAGTACACTGAAGGTGAGCAGCAAACCATTTTGTAAGAGAGATCGGCACGTAGATAGATTGCTACTCCACCTCCACCGCGCCCAGTGCGATCATTTCGAATAAGAACATAGCCTGGAAGCTCATAAGAAGTTGATGCAAGTGACGGTTTGAGCCAGCTTTCAGAAATAAGAATAGCATCAATGATTTCAGGAGAAGAAAAGGTCGTGAGAAGATCCGTGTAGTGTGCGGGCACACTTTGTGCATTAATGTGACATATGTTAAAGTTGTTTTTATGGCCGTTTAATTTTTCCCTCAACAAGACATTCAAATCCGCTTCGTCGGCATCAAAATATTCACTAGAAGAGTACTAGTGAATTGCTTAGAGTCGAGTGAAAAGAGACATCACTATTTTCAGACATGATGTAGTAAGTAATAATATATAAATATATAGTATACAATTATTATAATAAATAAGTAATACTTAGATAAAAATATAATAAATAAGTTGTTTGTAAATAAAATAAATCTGCATGTCCTGCCGGCCTAATAGGTTTACATAAAAACTTCTAGAAATACATGCTATATTAGTACAACAAAATACAACAATAAACAAAGTTAACAATAAGAAAAATACAATCTTATATAATAAAACGGTAAATTATAAACAATTAGAATTTAATATTGGCAAAAATCAAATTATAAAGAAAAGCCAAAAAATAAAAACAATTAAAAAAAGATGAAAAATAAAAAAAAACTGTCAGAAAGATTTTATTAGACTGTGGGCATTACTTATTAAAAAAAAAATATAAATTTTATTGTATATATTCAGCATTACCTACTAGTATCAAATTCCAAAAATCTTTACCTTGTTGTACATTATACCAATAATATATGTATATGCTGCTACTTGGGGGGAGCCAGCTAAGATTGTACAGTTAATAAAGTTGTGTGTAGTTAAAACAAGAACTTAACAGAACAATTTGGTAGTAGAACAATACTAAGGCCTAGCAGTCCTCTTAGGCCGCTCCCTAGCAAGTAGTTCACCCGGCAGTTGTACTGGCATTGTTGTTTTCTTCATTGTCAGAGCTGTAAGGTCAATTTGTTGAAAAATTTTGTGCTTTGAGCCATCTGACAACTTTATCACAACAATGCCATCCTGAGTCCAGCAGTTGTGAATACCAAATACCCTGCGGGCATCTGTAAATAATACCTGCCGAGTTCTTGTCAGATATTCAGCGCAGCTATAAGGACTACCCTTAAACTTTGTTTTGCTCTTCCAGATGTCATTGCGGAGCTTATAGTCTGAAAACCGTACCACTATTGATCGGGTCACAGACTCCTGGTACTGTCCAAGCCGGTAGCAAGAGCGAAAACATTGAGGGCCAATATCATTTAAATCAAGTCTATCTGTTAAAAAGATGCTGACGACTTCAGAAAGATTTTCGCCCTGCTTTTCTGGAACACCCCTAAACAGGAGGCAGGCAGAACGGTTCCTTGTTTCCAACTTGTCCACTGCAACCTCAAATCCGCATCAAAGCCAGCATTTCAATAGTGAATTTTTTGAAGTCTTGAAATTCCCTCGCAATTGCCTCGAGCTTGACACTGTGATGGGGCTCCAAATTTGCATTAAGCTGACTCTCAAAGTCAGCCATCCTTTGAGACAGCTTGGCTTCAAAAAGCTGCTGTGTCTCATGGATTCTGTTCACGGTTGCCATTATGAAGTTTAGAGTTGTGTGCCAGCAGGATAGGTGCAGGTATTTTATATTATAATTAAAGCATATATATTATGCTGTTTGAATCTAACAAATATACACTTAAGATTCTAATTATTTATCGTTGTATAATTAAATAATAATTTAGGAAAAAAAATATTGTGTTTACTTTTTTACACCTACCCACAAAAAGAAAAAAAGCAAATATGTATTATATCGTTGCTTCTGGTACACATAGTAGAAGCCTAGAGCTTAATTTGTGACCAGAGCAACATTATGTGGAATTTCCATATGATTATTATTAATAGCACCTGTTGTTACAGTTATTGTTGTTGCTGAATGTTAAAATGTCATTTTTAGAGTATTTCGTAATTTTGACAAGCTAAAGTATCCGTTATAAGAAGCAGAATGTGGCCGCTGCAGCGGCCTGGTTGGGTAAAGAAGGTACTGAGCACTGTGTAGAAGAATTTTAATATCACAAAAGGTAAAGCCACAAATCCGAGAACACTCCCGTATGTGCCCAACTACCCACCCTTGGCACCTGTTGGTGATGTATCAGGACGCCGTGGGTTCGATACACACCATGGAGCAATAAGTACGCATTTCCGTGCAGTTTGCCACGTTATGGGTTTTTATAAAATATAATATAATTATTGTTGTTACTGGAACACATAGAACAAGCCTAGACCTTAGTTTGTGACCAGGACAATATGTGTGTAGGACGCTTCTACATATTCTTTGTTGGCTAAAGATTGTTTTAAATGCAGTAGAAAGTGTGTAGACATCTAAAATGGCTTGAAAACCTACTTTCTAGCTCACAAGAGCGAATCACCGCGTTCACTCCCCTGCATCACAATTTACACAATGGATCCAATGTCCGTGTAATGAAGTCACTCTCTATTTACCAATTCCCAACAAATATTATGATATGATGAACATTACAAAAGATGGAAGTGAGAATAAGAGAATTTCCCAACTGGAAAACTATCTATGCCCCTTGTCTTACCATCATCCCCCTGTACATCATCAGCCTCCATGGTCCTGGCAGGAAGTAGATGCATCATCCGACCACAAAATGCGCTGCCGTCTAGCTCTGTGTATGCTTTAGCGGCATGCTCAGGTATCATGTAAGTAATGGTCGCAAAACCTTTAGATTGCCGCAGTATTTTGTCTATAGGCATGTTCACGTCTGCTAGAGGACCTGAAAATAATCAAAATTGTTTTTAAATCCTTTTTTTGGGGGTAGGTAACAGTATGTTACCTATTGGTTAAACAAAATTCACGAAGGGATACAACTATATTAATTGTTGATACATATGGGTTGAATACCAACACATGGCCAACAATATTAGTACAGTTGGCTATGGTCTGGGTGTTTGTAAAATACTAGCTTCTGTCCGCGATAATCCTAAAGCCATACAAAATGAGTGATCGCTCTTCCAGTTTTTCTCCATTATGTTTGTCGTAGAACTAAAATAATATTGTTGGTCATTTTATATATTAATCCTTCTGTTGCAAATTTTCTTCTTTATTTTTTGAATAGATAATACTTTTTTAATACAGTTGCTCAAAAAGTGGCGTATTGCAGGGACGTATAGCGTTCGGGATGTGGGCTATTACATACTCGAGCTTTTTTTTTACCTTTTCCGAACTCGTGCGTTCTCTTTCCCAACTGTCAAAATAATGTCTATTAAAAAGAAAAAAATCAACCACGAAGTTTTTACTAAAAAAAATCATAGAAGTTTTTATGATTCATACATTTTTTTCTAAAAAGAAGCTCCTAATTTGTTTCAATATCAGATTTAATGATTTGATTCATTGAGTTAGGTTGGGTTTCATTTCATCTCATTAAATTTCATTTTCATTTCATATCAATAAAAAAATTCTACTGAAGACTTGGCTGTATTGGCAAAGTTCCCTTTGCCTACCTAGATGGGTGAAGAATTTTACAGTTGGCGCCATTTTCCAGAGATTTTCTTTGCGAGTTTAGGTGGGTTTTTTATTTTATTAAATTGCTTTATTTTTTCGCAACTGTATTAAAAATAGTTGTTCAGTACACGTGCGGAACCGTCATTGCAACTTGATCCAACTGTCAACCCTCACCGTTGGCTGCGCCTCGGCTCGGGTAGACATTTGTCGGAACTCTTTGCAATGACAGGCTTTCCGCACTCGTAATGAAATATACTATTTTAATAATTATTATTTTATATTATAATTACCAACTTAAAATTAATAATTGAACTATGACAAATAGTCATGGTCTAATCCTGGAAGAATGCATGTATGGGTTTCAACACGACTGGTGAAACCTTAAGTAAAATTTTTGTAATTTTTTAATTACTTTTCTTTCTTTATAAATTCAAAATTCCAGGCGGATGAATCGCAGGATAGAAGGTAGTAAACAATAAGTAGAAAATAAAATATATTTATGATTATCATTCCCCAAAAACAAGTCTGGGGACTCCTAATGCCAATACCAGATTCATTAAAATACTTACCATACTTTTCAAATAGTTTAGTCAATTCATCTTCAGAAACAATATAAGGCAAATTCCTCACAAATATACTTCCACTCTCTCCTATACTTTCTTCATTATTACCTTTCTAAAAAAATATTAAGCAATTAACTTTACTTGTATCAAAATACGATTGGGTTATCTTAGCAAAATTACGTGACATGTGTAGAAACCATTAAATAACGAAAATTTAATTCATATTATTTTCGAAAACTTTATTCTAGCTCTATTTGCTATACAGCCGGAATAAGGTTCTCTGTATATTTTAGCTGCACAGAAAATGTTAAATTACACACCTCTTGCTTTTTCCATTTATTATTTTCTTCTTCTTCAGCAGCTGCTTTCTCTACTTTGTTATCATATTGATGAATATGTACCCGATGACTACCTAAACAAATATTTTATCAAAATAATATTAATATGTTAGATAAATTATTGCTTTGGTCACAAACTAAGCTTTAGGCTTGTAATATATGTACCAGAAATAGTGATATAATACATATTGTATTTTATAAATACCTAGACAATGACAAACTGTACAGAAGTACTTACTATTTAATTTTTCCCACACATATTGTTTAAAATAACTAATTCATAGTAATGGTCTAATTTAAAATGGCATGCTCCTCCACTATGGGTGTCAATATTGACAAATAATGTTGACCAATTTGATTAATTGCATCTATACTATTTTCATGTGCTACATATAGTGTGAGGCACACAGTTTTAAATTAGGTTAACTCTACTATCTTAATAATGTCAGTGGTAAACTACCTGGCACTCTATGTAATACTAATTAAGGTTCAATTTGCTTTAAAAAAGTTACTTTACCTTACCATTGACAAACCCAGTCATGGCTATGTAAGTTTTTAAATATTCTATGTTGTACAAGGTCTGATAAAAAAATATATTATACAGCATTTATTTACATTAAAAAAACGAATAATTACCAATAAAAAGTTTATCCTTATTTAATGCTTTCTTTAGCTCCGGTTCAGTTCTAAATCCAACATAACAAAATCCAGTAATCTTCTTTCCTTTCCCAAGAGGTAGTCTTATAGAGAAAGGTACCAAAGGCCTAAAGAAGTCTTTTATATCTTTCTTTTTACATTTATATGGAAGACCTGTAATCTGATATTTATTTAAATATTAAATCAATTTCACATTGTTCAAAACTAAAGTTTAAATAAAAATAATAAAAATTATACCTTGACAAATAATAAAGGTCTATTGCGACATTTCTTCGGTTTCTCTTCCTCAATCTCTGTTCCACTGCCAGTTTCTTTTTTCATAAGAAATTTCATATACTAGTGAAACATTAAAATATTTAAATGTAAAGTACCTTATGCCTTAAGACTATATTTATTTATTTATAAAATGTGCATAACGACCTACAAACAATACAAGGTTATATATAATCAGTAAAACATTCAGTTACAATCTGGTTTGTAGCCCTAAAGCATACACACTCATCATGTTTACATAAATAGTGAATATAAAGTACAATAAAATAACTAGTAAATTAACAATTATATTTAACCTACAGTAGATTAAAATTGAACATCATACACTAAAAATTAATTAATAAACACCATAAAAATAGACCTAAAAATACATTTAATTAATATCAATCACACTAAACTGTATTAAATTATTTACCCACCTATTACCTATTCATAATGAAATGAAAAGAGCGACATTTATTTATAGCTATAGCAATTTAAAAGACACTTTCTACTGACATAATCCTATATTTATATAAATTAAATACATATACATACACACATACATATATCAATAAATGGACCTACACACCTATTACCAATGCATGACTCTCCTAAACCTACTGACATCCTTGTCAAAAATGTCAACCGAATTATCACCAGCGGACAAATCATTGTAAAGACGGCACATTACTATATATACCCTATGGCCAATTATTGTGGCTATAGGATATGGAAATGACAATGTTTAATAAATCATTAATAGTTCTCACTATGCAATATAATGCAATACTATATGACGCAGTTACAAGATGAGCTCCAAAGAAGACAACCTCAACAAGAAATAGATATAGCAGGCTCGAAAAACTGGTAAACCCACAGATTAAAACCGAAACATGAGTTAAATTTTTGCATCTGGGATCATTCTTAGGAGGTGGTAAGAAACCTGGATGGTTTGCCTAGCAAAATTATACAGCCTTCGCTCCCACCTAAATATATAATAAGCCTTTTAATTCATTGTATGAATTATTTTAAGGGCTCTGCAGTCGTCTTGACACCCAATCAAACATACTTCCAACATTCCAACTTGGCTGTAGGTCAAGGTTCAGTTATTATTATTGTACACAAAAATCTTTCTGTTATGGGTAATATTCTTTTTTTTATTATAATATTTTAAAAAGTTTATTATAAAAATCATTATTAGGTAATTATGGCAGGGACCTGAAAACCCATTACCGGGCTTAAGTCTTTAAACAGTGTACCTCTTATGACTTACCCCATGAACTTGTTTACCCAATTCAACTGCTATCCTATACATTTAGGTAACCCTTTTCAAAGGGAACCCCTATGTTTAATAGGTTAGCCTGTAAGACTTACTCTTAAATAGCCAGCAGCACTATGGTGCAGTTCTTTTAGAAAATAAGTTGATTAACATTGAACATTGCACTGACAAAAAAATATATTTAACCCTAAATACGATTTTGTCCGTCTCATGTGACGTCAACTTTAACTCAAAATTGCCGAAACCTTCGCAATCCCATAAAAGTTTTAACATCCCTCTCATAATTTTAGAAAGTCTCTTTTACTCTCTGCATGCGCTGATTGAGATTCACGTTTTGCGATCCAGTGAGCATTTAAAAAATGTCTAAGTCGGTGGTTTGCCATGCTGCAGGTAAATGTTTTTTTTATAATGTAATTTTAGAGATAAAATGTTTTTCACCATAAATAATAATAAATATTCTCTCATAATTTATTTCGATTAATTATAAATTTTCATTTTTAAATAGTGATTTTAGCAACTTAAATTATTGTCACTTGCAACGGACATTGCCCATAGTCTGTGTAACTAAATCTCGGGTGGTTATGACCCATAGAAAAGATATTGCATATAGTCCCTGTAAATTAGTTTCAGGTATTCATGTCTCATAAAAAGGACAATGTCCATAGTACAGTATATAGATTATACTATGACTATAAATATCACAATCAATATTTAAGATGACCAATAGAATGTTAGTAATTATTTTATTTAAAAAAAATAGTTTTATCTTATTTTACCTTTACTAAGAATGATTTTTTAGTTTCAATTTAATTGTCTTTTGTTTTTTTTATAATTGTTGTTAGTTATGACAATAAACAAGTACATATATAAACAAATTATGTCTTATTTTATTCTTTTAAAGTATAGTCTATATATGTCTTTATCCGTTACAAAAGACAAATATAACTGTGTATACATTTAGGACATACGCAGAAGTGTCTGTTGTAACAGACATTCTAAAAAGTGTATTTCCTGTTTTTATTTTTATTTTTATATTATTGAACGATATATATTTTTATTTTTTAGCCAGAATACAAAAAATCACGCTTGATCCAAGTGGTATCAATTAATGGTTAAGCTAAAATGACTCTTATTATATTATACTATGTAGTAATATCAAAATAGTTTAAACCCGATAAAAACATGAAGGTTTCCCATTCATTGGGCTACACTTTCAAAGGCATTTCATTACCTCGTTTGATTGATAGGGGATATAGATAATGCTTATTTTGATTTCAATAGGTTAGCGCTTTATAATTGACTTATGAGGTGCAATGAGTTTGGTAAGCAAACAATTATTAAAAACCCATACAAAAAACCCCGAAAGGGTATATAGGTCCGGTCCCTGAATTAATGCAATGAGCAAATAAAATATTATTTTAATTCTGCAATAACCAGTAGTTGAGTAATGCTGGAATGGCAAAAGCTCATTTTGTATGGAGAATGCAGACTTTGCAATTGCAATTTCAGTGTCCTTAAAGGGTTTATTTATAAACACAAACAAATTACCTTACCTCAATATCACTAATTTTTTTATTAGCAGATTTATTTGATATCTTTTCACTTGTGGTTGTCTCAGGTTCCACTATAACTTCTGCAGTCTCAACCTCTGCAGCACTGTCATTGTCAACTTCATTATCACTACCAACTGTCTCTAAGGTGTCTTTGATCCAAGCAGTGCTATCATTCACATGGGCATTTATAAATTCGGCAAACAAAGGATCATTTTTATGCTGTAATAATAAATATTTTTTTGTTATTTAAATTCCAAGTTAAAAATACATGATGGCCTAGTTAGTTATTAACTCACAACCTCAAAATTTAATATTAGCAATAGACCATGGAGGTACAATTATTTGACAAAATCACTATTGTGCTTTAGATAGCATCAGTGCTTATTTATAATAAAGTTTCAAAAACAATACTATTGAGTGTACAAATGCAACAAGCTTGTGCACTTCTTTGGGGTATATTAAAACCAACATCTGGTTTTATTTGACCCTTGACCCTTCCGCTGAGTACACTTAAGCTGTCTACTTTATGCACTCTCAGGCATCATAAGAAACCATCGATGATAAATAAATATAAGTGAACAATATTATACCTTTCTTAACAATTCTTTAATTTTATCTTTGTTGCTTTTAGATTTCTCTTTCTTTTTTGCGTTCTGTGCATCTGCTTCCTGTGCTTTGATTTCTGTTTGATGTAATTGTTTATATGCATTGCTATCTGAAGCATACTTACTCCAAGCTCTAGGCTTCTTTACATCACCCAAGTTTGCACAAATTTCCACTGATAATTTCATAGAATTTATGCAGGTTTCATCAAAATAGTCTCTAGCTATGGAAGCCTGCTCTTCATTTCTATACCCAATAAAACCAAAGTTTCTAAATTTACCATCTTTTGTATACTTTAACTGAACATCAGTTACTTCCCCTTTTTCACTAAATATATCTTTTAGTTTATCAACAGTTACCTGGAAATAAAAATTGGAAAGGTTATTTATTTATTGTTGTTGTAACTTATAATAATTCACGATTATAACGGGTAACAATAAAAGACAAATTACTTGCCTTATTGGGTAAGTTTTTTATTATGAGACGTGACATTTTTGGTTAGCTACAGCGTTAATATTTATTTATTTTCCTGTAAAAAAAAATAATTTTTTCCTTTGCACCGCGCATGCTTTTCTGTTTATTTTATTTGTCAGTCATTTTTTTTTTAAATGTGTATGTAAAATGTTATGTTTTATTTATCCTTGTGGGAAAGGCAAGGGCGTGAACCATACAGCCAAGTCTTCAAATTAATATATTTTCTTAAACACGTGCTCTAAGAGACAGGAGCTGGGACTCGGTCCCAGCTCCGGCAACAGGGGTTGCCCTAGTCGGCTCTCGACCCTACTAAACATACGCGGTCCAATAACCAGTGACTGACTCTTATACTGTGCGCAGGCGCGGATCCAGCACTCAAAAAAGGTTGTGGTCACAGCCACCCGAAAATGGGCCAAGTGCGAGACGGATAATGAACTCGGTCATGAACTCATAATGGATATAGTGCATTCCTACATATTCATATTCATTTATTTGCAACAATAGGTACACTTTTGGAACACTTAGTAATTGTCATAATTTAACAAATATCAGAATAGATATAAAAAAGAAAAGTAACTACATAATAAATTTAACAAATAACAGTAAAATACAACAAATTCAATTAATAGCAACTGTAAAGGGGTTTCGTCAAGTAAATAAAACATTAATAAAAAAATTATAATATTAATAGTAGCTGTAAATGGGCATTGTTATATTTCTGAAAAGGTACAACAATATTACATAAAAAATTAAATTAAAAAAATAGCGGCTGTAAAAGGGCTTTGTCATTTATAATTCTATTTTGTTAATATATAATAATAATAATAATAATAATATATCTTTATTTGCCAGAACATGGTACAGAAGAATGGTGTTACAAATGATTTTATGATCAGCATATTCTACCCCATTACAGGTGTGCAAAATATTAATAAGTACACAAAAATTTACAAAAACCCCAAAGGTGAACAAAAGCCGTATTTTACAAAGATTACACAATACAAAACAAATTAAAAAACACAAATATATTTCTAAAAAAAAAAAAAAAATTGCTTCAAAATGTCAAAATTCTATCAAAATCCACAATTATTTCATTAAATACACAATGTCATTAGAAATAATGAGAAATGAATTCAATATTATGATGTCTTATTAATAAATTCAATGTCCAAATCCAAATATAAAATTAAAGCATAACAAACAATTATAAAAATATGTTCTAAAATGTTATCATAATATAAATTAACTCAGTCATAGATCCTATTAACACTGTAACAACTACTATTGTATTAATGCATAATGTCAGTAGGAATAACGGAGCACAAAATCAAAAATAAACAAATCACTATGTCATTAATAAATTCAATCGCAAAATTATAAACTACTAAAAAAATTAACTACAATATAGGTATATTTTGATGTCATATTATAATATGTCATGAGCACACACAATCAATAAATTACGTATACCTATAATAATATATAAAAAAATAAAATTGAATTATGTCATAACCACTAATATTCAAAATAATTACGTTATACAAAATAAAATGCAATACCAGATGTCTCCCTATGCCATAAATTAAACCAAACCAATGCTAGCCAAAGTCATCTATGTCATATAGTTCAAAGTCCTGAAGAAATTGACGACATTTGTTTTTATATAATTTGTTAGTAAGTTCCTTCCATGTATCATCTATTTTGTTATAAAATTTTATACTATTAACAATAAAGCATTTATGCTTTGTACTTAACCTACATTTAATACTTATATTTTATTTTTATTTCTAGTGGAAAACGAATGAATGTTACAATTTAAAGGAGTATTTTGTATGTTTTTTGAGACATACAAAATATTTTTTAGAATATACATTGAGGATAATGTCATTATACACAACTGTTTAAATTTCCCTATACAACTATCTAAAGGTTTAAGATTTAATATAGTTCTAATCGCTCTTTTCTGTAAAATAAATCTTTTTTGACTGTGGCTGCATTTCCCCAAAACCTCAAACCGTATGACATAATGCTATGGAAATATGCATAATATACGTTTTTAACAGTTTTAATAGCACAAATTTCTCGAACTTTTCGTATAGCATGTATAGCCGATGAGATTTTTTTAGATATTTCATTCATATGTTTCTCCCACAACAATTCGTATTCCTAAAAAAAAAATATCTTCAATTATTAGGGTATTAATCTTTATTAAAGGCAGTTCAACGACATTCCGTTTGCTTAAGTTAAAATGCATGCATTTGGTCTTGTTGATATTAAATACAAGATTATTAACATTAAACCAGCAACTTAAGTCAAGCATACATTTATTTATATTTTCAATAAGTTTGTTAACATTTTTATTTTTATATATAATAGATGTATCGTCAGCAAACATAATTACAGTACCCTTATCCTTGATCACCGATGGAAGATCATTCACATAATTTAGAAAAAGTAATGGTCCCATTATTGAACCCTGAGGTATACCTACTGTTGTTTGACCTAGTTCTGATCTACAGTTATTATTCTCAGTAATATGCCACCTGTTTTGTAGGTAGGATTCCACTAACTTATACGAAATCTTCGTAAGGCCATAGTATTTTAGTTTAATGAGTAGGATTTGATGGTTTACACAATCAAAAGCCTTGGATAGGTCACAGAATACACCCACAGTCTTCTGCGACTCATCCAATGCTTCATATATCGTATTTAACATTGCAGAGATTGCATCATCTGTAGATTTATTTTTCCTAAATCCAAACTGGTCTGCTGCCACATTCTGTTTCTTATAACGTGATCGTTAGATTGTCAAAATAACGATATCCGCTATTAGCGCGCTCTCCTCCAATCAGAGTAGTTTTTTAATCTTCGCTGATTGGAGGAGAGCGCGCTAATAACGGAATTCGTTATATGACAATCTAACGATCACGTTATAAGAAACAGAATGTGGTCGCTGGTGTAAATAAGCAATTTAATTCGAAGTAAGGTTGCAATCACATACTCGTAATTTTCTCAAAAATTTTACTTAGCACAGGATGGAATGAAATAGGTCGATAATTGTTACAATCCGTTTTGCAACCCGTTTTTAAAATTAAGTAAAATAATACCTTTATATAAAGGTATTATTTTACTTAATTTTAAAGCATTCGAGAAAATACCATTTGCTACACTTAAGTTAAAAAAGTCTTTCATAGTTGTTGCTATTGTTTTAATAATATTTTTTAGAATTTTTAAAGATAGACCCCACATGTCCGTAGAAGGGTTTACATTTAATTTGATTAAATGTTTTTAGATTTTTCTATAGAAACACACGAAGTTTCGTCCACCAGCTAGTACTATATATAATATAGTCCCAGTTATTAAAATCTCGAAACCAAGTACAATAATTATCCAATATCCACCTAAATAGGTATATTTACTTATATATATAGTTATAATAACTCCTTTATAGTAGTTTATACTAGTTCACTTGAACGAACTAGTCTGATTTTTCAATGAATAATTATTCTACCTTCGTTTATCATACACGTTAGTAAAGACCGGTTTTTCTATCGTCAGAAAAAGTTGTTCAACGGATAAGTTGTATGGAGAATGAGTAAATTTTCTGTCGAATAACTTTATCTAATTCGGAATAAATCGTTCTAATAAGTGAGTGTGCGTGATATGTATACATCGGTGGGGTCATATTTTTATAACCGGAGCACCTGTTAGAGACCACTGTTGATACCCATCGAAAGTAAAATGTATGGGATTTGACATTTCTTGTCGATCAGGCTCTACCCATAGAGTAAAATTCCTATACATTTTTATCGATCGATGAGGCGATTCGATTGGCGATCGTGTTCTTTGGTCAGGCCCCTGTATTTTTTACACAATATGTAAAACAAATAAAAAAACTTTTTATTATACTCAGATAGCAATATAAACCTTATTTTTTTATAAAATAAGTAGCTAGGTAAATAAATTACACAATAGGTACCTACTATTTATATACTCAGGTACCATAGAAAATAATATAATATAGGCATTTTGCTGTACTGGTAGTAGATTTCCACAAAAAAAAACTACTACTTGGTATCAATATCGATTATAAGAGCCTTTATTAGTATATTATAAAAGACAAATTATTAAAAACTACAACTTCCCACATTTAATGTAAGTATTTTGAAATTTACATTTTACTAGGACTTGAATTAGTGATCACACCTGCTTCAGTGTTGACTTGTACCAATAAAGATGCATCGGTAGGTTACAGGTTTCTCGTCCTTTTAAAATATTGATCTTATTGGCATTCCACGTAATTTTTTGGGATCCACATTATCTGGCAACAATCATTTGAGGAAAACTAAAAAATTTTTGCTCCATTCCAAAAGTCTTCATCCCTTTTTATCATTTCGACATGTACTCCTTCATTTCCTCCCACCCATATTCAAAGAGATTGCTATGGCAAGCTTTATCTTGCAATCCTTTAATAAAGTAATTTATATCTATTATTCGCCCAATTACAGGAAACTGTATTTTTCCCTTTATTATTATCTTTTTCAATAATAAAAGAATATTCAACATTCCTGAAAAAATAAACAAAATACTTTAAAACTTTTAAAATAATGCCATAAGCATATTTTTTTACGATCGAAATGGGGCATAATTTATGTTACTTACTCGGTAGATGGTAGCGAATTTAATGTCCTAATATTTTAGCCTGCTATATCTTCGTTGCGCTAAAAAAACATGTTAGGGCGCAATATAGGTATGCAATATATTGGGCGGGGGTAGGTAGCAGACTATCCCTAGTTTCTACCCTAGGCGTATGTACAGCTCCCTTTTAAACATCCCGTATTATAAACATTAGGGAAAAATGATTTATAAATGTATATATATACAAAATTATGAATCTAATTATTATAAATCATTTTTCCCTAATGTTTAAATGTGTAAAATATATTGGTGGGAGGAAGGCCTATAACTTCGCTAGGCCCACCGACTGCACTCGTTACCACGACCTTTACAGATGCAAAAACCGTCAAATGCCATATATAGATATGGCACAATTTTTGATAAATTGTAAAAGGTATATCTCCCTGTAACTAACATAGAAAAATAGGTACTCACATAAGATCTATCTCACGGTTCACGAATGCGACCACTCATTGAGGAACTGAAATGAGTCAAAGCTTTATTAGCGTATTTCTATTAGTTTAGTTACATAAGTAGGTACTACTACTAAACAACGATACTAAAGAGGTATACAGTACACCTGCGACGATCTCAATGACCGCTACATGAAGAAAGCAGGTATAGCAGGGACTGACTATACCTGCTGGATCTTAGTTGCGAGCAAAATGTTGAGCTCGCCTTGAGTGAGAATAGAACCCACGACCTCCAGATAATGCCAACAGCGCCACTAGACCAAGAAAGCAATCATCTCTTCCGCTCGGACCTCGAATACGAGTGGACGTGCTTTGTGTTTGTTAATCTGCAAAAGTTTTGTAATTTGATCACTGCTGCGCGCTAATGTGCGAGAAGTTTACAAGAATACCTACAAGCGACCAAACTTACCTACGACTACCGATCGGTGACAATCGCGCGCGCTGTGTACTCCATCTACCATCAATGCGCGTGAGTAACATAGTACTTACATCTACGAAATTGTTGCCGGGTAGTTGCCATCGCATTCTGTACGCCTAGTAACTTGAATCTTTTTATTATTTGAAATTTTAAAAATCAACTAATATTTAATTTAAGTACTTGTTTATTACCTGTAATAACGTGCATAGAAAAGACATTGTTTACGCGCCTGTGAGCATTAATCTTTAGATCTTATTAAATTTTTAATACATTTATTATAACACTATACAAGTGCTTATACAAAAAGGCCACTTAAACGAACTCCGCCTAAGTCTACAGGGTCTACTCCGGTTGTGGAGGATGAACAACAAAATCATTTCGAACTAGACTTAAAAAAAGAAAGGGCGAGCACCACTCTTGGAAGTTTGTCTAAAAGAACGAAGCGCAAAGTTGATAGTACTGATGAACTTAGTAAATACCCATTTATGGAGGAACTAAATAAACTTTTTAATTCATTCTCTCTGAAGCAAGATAAGAAGTTGGAGGTTTTGGAGAATTCACTATCTGAGATTAAAGAGCAAAATAAAGGCATTTTAAACACCTTAGATTTCTTATCTAAGAAATATGATGAGATGGCTAATAAGGTTAAGTTTTTGGAAGGCTCAAGAAGTGAAGATAAATTGCGTATAACATCTTTAGAGGATAAAATAGAATTTTTAGAGAGAAAGGCTCGAGGAACTTGTATTGAGATAAGGAACGTTCCTGTAGCCCAGCAATCGGAGTCTAAAAACGTATTGACAAGTATCGTTGAGAATGCTGGTCTGGCGCTTGGGATTGAGCTGAATAAAAACGACTTAAAAGATGTTTATCGGGTCAATTCAATGAAAGGAAACACTTATAAACCTATTATTGCGGAGTTCTCAAGTACAATGTTAAAGGATAAATTTCTTGAGAGTATAAAAAAGAAAAATAGGGATCCAAAGAGTGTCCGTTTAAACTCTGAACAACTAAAAATTAAAGGACCTGTAAGACCCATATTTATATCGGAACTGCTAACACCAAAAATGAAAAAACTATTCTACTGTGCCAGAGTCTTTGCAAATTCTAATGGTTACGCTTTTTGTTGGTCTTCTCATGGTAGTATATTTTTGAGACAAAAGGAAGGCATGCCACAAGTTAAAATACAGGAGGAACAAGACTTATTAAAGTTGAATAATAATGTAAGCAAATGACTATTGGTAGCATGTTTGGGTCATTTAATACTTTTGTATATAATACACTTATCCAAAAAAAAAATATTTTCAAACCCTTTTTATTTATATTTTATTAGGGTTATATTCTTGATTACTTATAATAAAATAAAACAGGATCAAACTTATATAGAATTTAAACTAATAGTTCAGTTTAACTTAATGCCTATTTATAATTGCATGTTTATATATGTTACTATTTTAGGGAATAATACCTTCAATTTAATGGACAAAAATGTGTCAAAGGTCAATATCTATAGTAATAGTATTCTAATTATATACATTTTAGTATTAGGTTTTAGACTTTCAGTTACAAGTAAAGCACAGGAGAGTAAGCATTTATTTCTGGAATTTTATATAAATTTTAATATTTTGGGTTTCTACGGAACCCTTTTAAAAAAATATTTATTTTTATACTTAAAAGTACACAATTTTGATGTATCAAACTATTTAACTCAGCATGGATAATTTCAGTAACATTTTAAATGATATAGATAGTTTCTCGTTATCTCAGTCATATACAGCTGATGTGGAAGAATGTCAATCATTGATACATTCTTCAAACAGCCTAAAACTTGTCATTCAAAACATACGAAGTATATCATGTAATATAAATGACTTTCTTGTGTTTATGGAGAGGCTTAGGTTATCGTGTGATATTATTGTACTCACTGAGTGTTGGTTGCAGGGTGCACAGGTTATCCCACATATCGATGGTTATAATAGCTTTTTTAGTTCTGTCTTAAAAAATCAAAATGATGGTCTAGTTATTTATTTTAGGAATGATATGGATATCAAGTTTGAGGAACCTGACTTTCAAGAAGGTAGTTGTTTAGTATCAAAAATAGGCAACGAAATTGAAATTGTGTCTATTTATCGATCCCCCTCTTATAAACAATTGAATCCTTTTTTAAAGTCATTAAAGTCTGTGTTGGAAGGTTTGACTCATTTTAAGAATGTTATATTGGTGGGGGATATTAATATCAATATTGCCCCAGATAGCAATCATCCTCTTATGTCTTAATATCTGGACTGTTTAGCCTTTTTTGGGTTACTTTCTGCACATTCATACCCCACACGCGATGCAGCCTGTCTAGACCATGTCTTTCTGAAAACAAAACTTCCCGCTATCACTATTATTGCAAATTCAACTGTAACTGATCATCGTGCTATAATTCTTTCAATTGCTAAACAATACCAAAAAACTAAACCATTTACCTCAAATACTAAATTAGACTTTAACGGTATATATGATAACTTAATCAATAACGATTTTTCTTATATTTATAACTTTCAAGATCCAGATTTGATAATGATCTCCCTAATTAATAACCTACAACAAATCATACAAAATAATACAGTAACTTTTTCTGTTCCTTCGCGTAAAAGGATAATAAAACCGTGGATTACACCGGGTCTCCTCCGCTGCATTCATAACAGAGATAACTTGCACAAAAAACTTAGATGTTCTCCTGATAATGAAACTGTTAAAATTAGTTACATCAGATACAGAAACTTTTGCAATTCACTTTTGAAAAACTTAAAAGGGCCTATGATTCTGAACAACTGAGATCCGGCAATGACTCCAAAAAGCTTTGGGACTCAATAAAAAGTATAACGAATTGTAATAAAGTCCATAATCTGCCGACAGAGCTTCTATCTATGACGCAATCTCCAGATGACTCTGTAAATATTATAAATAAGTACTTCGCATCCATTGGAAAAGAGATGTCGGATAAGATTACGTCTATAGCGCCGGTAGAGACATCTGTACATGGATGTTCGGAGGCCTGTCTTAAGTCATTTTTCATTCGTGATACTGATGAGGTGGAGGTGCGAGATTTCATTAAAAATCTTAAACCAAAGTGTGCAATTGGTTGGGATGGTGTATCTAATACTATTCTTAAAACGTATATCGATATTCTAGTGCCGCATTTAACGTATATTTTTAATTTATCTATTTCTCAAGGGGTATTCCCTCATTCTTTAAAGACATCTCAAATTCTTCCTATATATAAGTCTGGGGATAGAGATCGTGTCAACAATTACCGTCCCATCTCTATACTTTTTTCCATATCTAAAGTGTTTGAGCGTATTATCAATGAGAGACTTGTTTCATATCTAGAAAATAACGCACTCATATCTAGAAATCAGTTTGGTTTTCGTAAAGGAAAATCAACTTCTGATGCTGTGCATTGTCTTACTGATCATATTGTCAGGTCTCTTAATGATAATAAAAAAAGTCTATCTATTTTCCTAGATCTTGCGAAAGCGTTTGACACGGTCTCTATCCCTATACTACTAAATAAGATGGAGATAATGGGAGTCAGGGGTCTACAGTTGGATCTATTTAAAAGTTACCTTACTGATAGAACTCAATATGTAAGGGTAGGTAGCTTTAAAAGCTCTAACCTTTCTGTAGATTATGGAGTACCGCAGGGTAGTGTTCTTGGTCCCACACTTTTTCTCATTTACATAAATGATCTACTTTCTCTACCTCTTTCTCAAGGTAAAATTATCTCATTTGCAGATGATACTGCTCTCATATTTTCTGGAAATACTTGGGAAGAGGTATTTAATACTGCCCAGCTTGGTTTCAATTCTGTCAAAAAATGGCTGTCCTTTAATGTTTTAACTTTAAACGTTGACAAAACCCAATTTATAACGTATTCTGTGAGAAACGTTTCTCAACCCAACCAATCATTTACTTTGACTTCCCATGATCCCTCCTGCCTAGCCGTTCCTGGTTGTTATTGTGTCATTTTAAAGAGATGTAATACAGTCAAATATCTCGGAATGATTATTGACCGAAATCTTACATTTCTTCCTCATATAGAATTGTTGTGCTCTAGAATTAGAAAACTGGTTCACATTTTTAAAAAAATTTCGGTCAGTTGCTCAAGGCAATGTATTGAGACAGGTTTATCAGGCTTTGGTACAGTCAGTCATTTCCTATTGTATCACGGTGTGGGGTGGTGCTGCTAAGACCCACTTGATTAGGTTAGAGCGAGCTCAAAGGCTAATTCTTAAAGTAGCCACATCCCGTCCCAGACTTTTCTCTTCTTCATTACTGTAGGTACGAGTCTTGCAAGGTTTTGACTGTACGTCAGATATTTATATTGCAAACTTTACTCAAACAACATTCAAGTATTATATTTACTCCTAATTTAAGGCGTCGCCTTCTCATATCTTATGATTATAAAATAAATACCTCTTTTACTCAACGATTCTTTAGCTTTTTGGGTCCTTTCTTGTATAATAAAGTTAATAAAATATGTAATGTATATTCATATAATAGAAATAAGTGCAAAAAAATATTAAGTAGCTGGTTATTAACACTAGATTACAATGAGACTGAAAAGATGATGTGTGCTGATGAATAATTGCTAGATTTCTGTAAATAATAAATACAATTTCTCTAGAATCTGTAATTTGTACTATTGTTGTTTTTTATCTATCATGTGGTAACATATTCTGATAAAATAATTTTATATCTATGTATAGTCCTAAATAGTTAAACAGGCCCAAAATTTTGGAAGACACTGACTCCTGAAATACAGTTTTCAACTAGTTTGGGAGTCAGGGTATCACTAGTTCTAGGTACTAATATAGTTTAATAAGGCAATTGTTACTAATCCATAAATTGTGATTTTTGGTCAATAAAGTTATTATTATTATTAAATTTAGTCGTTTTTCGAGCTTTGCTAATGTAAACTTATTATTAGCATAAAGTACAAAGTTTTCACCAAATGGTGTGATAAGTAATTGCAACAATATTATTGTATAATATCTATAATTGTGGGCAAATTAAAAAATATTAACTTACAATTGAGCTTGCGATATTGCAATTTGGATATTTTTTACGCAAAATAAAACAGTTAATAAACTAAAAAATACATAATATAAACAGTTAATCTAAAATAAGTTTTTATTTTATGATACGACGTAAAAGGCACAGGGAGCTTGGCAAGCGGAGAAAGATGTACACGTCCGACCTCAAGAAGCCCTCGCTGGGTACTGAATGGAATTAAAGAAGCCGCTTTAGCTCGAAATTTGGGTATTATTTAAATTTAAAAATATTTAAAGCTTATAATTAAAAAATATTTTCTCATAAATCTTTAATAAAATACATCTTTTTTTAATCTAAATAATTAGATTTCGATTTAGATGGCTAAGTTTTATATAAACTTTAAAAAATCTTCACAAAAACGCTGTTTTCTTACTGTTTTCAACTTTTTGTTCTATCGAAATAATAGTAATTACGTTTTTGCTCTCACATATATATATATTTTTTACTATTTAAAAGTTGTCATTTTCACAGATTAACATTTAAAAATAATTAGCTAAACGGGAAACCCGCCATTAACAGAGACCAAACCAAATTCAACTTTAAATTATCATCAATTTCAACATTGTGTTTTAAAAAATTCTATGTTGGCATAATGTTTATTGAATAGATTAGCTGATTTTAAGTCATTACTAGATTTTATTTTTTCTGTCACAAACCTTACCGTTTCTTCGTGTATTATTTTCCACGTCATTTTGATTTTGTTAGGTGCTTTATTTATTTTATTTGAAACATATATTTTTTTCGCTTCTTAAATAACTTTTTTGTAAATTAAACTATATTTCTTAACATATTCCTTTAAACTTTTGTTATTGTTTCTTTGATTATACAATTCATACAACCTGTTTCTAGATATCTTAATGCCTCTTGTGGCCCACTCATTAAATGTGGTGTACAAAGGAGATGTTTATAAAATATTATGACGCTCTGACTTCTACGTGGGCAAAGCAAGGATTTGATGGTTTACACAATCAATACAATACAAAAATGAAGATAGCTCGGAAGTTTTAGTGGCAATGTACTTGTATGTGCATTGAATTAACACAACACACAGTTACTTTTAAAAGTCAGGGTTTTTCAAACTAAGAACATTTTAATATTTCAAAGTTTGTAAATTTTAGGATGACGTCAGCGCGAACATTTTTTTGGGCAATATAGCGGGCAGTTCTACGCGACAATATCAGAAAAAAATACTGTCAGGCATTATAAATTAAATGATTGACATTTTGCAAATAGATAAAATTAACCTCAAATTTTGTATTATTGTTATTATTACTATTACTTTACCAATAAAAATATAATTGTAGTTAAACAACATACCTATTTTGAAAGAGTTTTACATTTATTGTTTTACAAATAAATAACAGAAACCATGTCTTCTATGACATTTGGCCAAAAACAATTTATGCCTACACCACCAGATAAAGGGAGTTTTCCTTTGGATCATGAAGGACTGTGCAAAAAAAGTATGGTACAATATATGAAATGTTTAGGAAATAACAGCAGTAATAATTCCTTCTGTAGAGACGAAGCAAAGGAGTATTTGGCATGTCGAATGGAAAATAATTTAATGGCTAAAGAAGATATGAAGAAATTAGGTTTTCAAGAGTCCAATGAAAGTGAAGAATTGACTACTGAAAGATAATATATTTATACCTATCTTAAAATTTGTTAATTTATTTAAATTAGTGTACAGGGTAATAATATACCATCAATTTGTTATTCTTAGTAAGTTTTATCATTATTAAGTGTTATTTATTTATTTTTAAATAAATAATTCTAATAGGATTCTATTTTTTATTATAGCTTTATATTTTGTTAATGTTTGTATAATATAAATAGTTTTCCGTCTAAAGCAATATATATAGTACTCACTAAATATTTGACAGAGCCTAAAATGATAAAAATCTGGTTTATGTGTATTCTTTTTTAATAATGATATTATATAGGGTAAAATTTTCAAGCGGGCCTTCAAGGCAAAATCCTAAACTACAAGGAATAACAAATATTTTATAGAAGCATTTTTATTTATTTTTATTTAAAAAACACGATTGTAATTGCACAAAATTACAAAATAAAATTGTATATAGGCAAACTTAATGACAAACAACATTAGATTTAAAAAAAAAAAAATTTTCTAGCTGGAAATTAAAACAGTTTATTTAAACAAAAACTCTTATATTACTGCAACAGATGAATGAAATAGGATAGGCAAATGAGCACTGTGCTCATTTTTAAAAGGCAAACTAAAGGAAAGTCTTTCCTTTAGTTTGCATATAAATTAACAAGTGGCTATTTCCTTGCGATGTTTTGAATAGACTCAATAACCCATCTATCAACAGTTTCACAAGTTGGTTCCGACCGGGACTGACAGCTTAACATGCTCTCCGAGGCACTATAGTGGTGTTGTCAAACAAGGGCACATAATTTTTTTAATTAAAAACTCATTGGTACACATTGAGATTGGAACCAGGGACCATAATAATATTCTTTTAATTTATCATATATACATTTATAAACAAAAAAATAAAAATAAAAACCATATCCTCCAGATTAATAAAATATATATCTTTCAGATTAAGAAAATATTTTATCTATTCGTCTACAGATAGTCACTTTCTTAAAAAAATCGGAACTATGAATGCAATCTCTGAACTCACCTCACCTTAAGAAAGGGTCACAGTCAAAATGGGCGTAAGACCAACAATTTAAAATATATTTTATGTGAAAGCTAATGACCATTTCCTAATTTTATACTATGATGTCAATCATCCAAAAAACCGGGGAACAGAGATATTCAGTAATGTTCAAACATATATGATATAAAAACATATCATCCATATACATTTAGATCATCGAGATACACAAGCACATCTTTGTTCAGTTTTAAGTGTTTATTATGACTAGAATTTTTAGAGACTTGCCAAAAGACTTCGCGGCCGCTTCGCACGATTTATTCTAATTATTATTATGACAGTTAAAATGTGCAAAAGTTGCATCGATCTTCTTACTTCATCATCATCATACCAGCCTTTCACGCGTCCACTGCTGGACATAGGCCTCCCCCAAGAATCGCCACAATGACCAGTTCTGCGCCGCCTGTAGCCATCCTGTGGGGGGCCTGCCTTTGCTGCGTCCTCCAGCACGCGGTCGCCACTCGAGAACCTTAATGCTTCTTACTTATTTCATGTTAAATACATAAAAAAAGTTTTTAAAAAGTATTAATAAGAGGATACGTTTCAGAGAACTGACTTTTACATTGAATTGGAATAACTTTTACACAAGACATTTGAACTGAAAATGTAAAAAAAATAATCCTTAATTATTCTTTCAATTTGAATTTCCCTCTTAAATAAAATAGAAAAAAGACCAGTCATAGTACTGTCAGTAAGGTTTCTTACAATGCTGCTTCTGCGCATTTTCATGGCTACCCAAGATTCCTGTGAACATCTGCTCGTATCAAGCGGCTGATACTGAAGCGTAAAACTGGTCATAGCATGAAATAAAAATATGACAACGTGCTTAGAGAAAAAGAGATGCAAATATTGTCTTTCGTCCCTTATAAACGTATTCGCTTTTCACCCAGTTTTTGAAAACCATCTACTAGCTTGGGATATAATAAACATTATTGATGAAAAAATAAACACAACGAATCGTTTATTCGATTACGTCGAACTTAAAAATCTGAATCGACAACGTCGAGACTTTGTAAGAATGGAAGCAAATCTACCATTCCTAAATGATTTTCCACGTTTAACAGAGGAATGTCTAGTGCTTCACGCTTTGGGAACTTATCATATTGGTTCTTCCATACATTCATGTAAACCTTCTCCCCGACCCTTAATAAGAAAAAGAGCACGTATGAGATTATACCTACAATTTAGGCAGCTAAACGACTTTCGGACCATAACTGTTTTCTACCCCTAAACTTTAATGGATTTGAAAAAAAAAATGGCTATAGGAATTATTTTAATGTGAGGGATTTTTTTCGAATTTCAGGGGTTGATATTATTTTTCTATACCAAACTTTAAAAAAAGGAAAACGTACGAGCCTAGATCTTATTTATAACGCCTACAAAACTTATGAAAATCTATGAATGTTTAGTGGGGGGGTAACAGTTAGGACCAAAAGGTCGTGTGTTTGATCAGACTCTGCCCTTAAACAGATGTAAAATTCTGCAAACTAATGTGTGGTTGCTTGGAATTAAAATACAGTCGCGGCATGTCAGATCGCGCACATATAGTACTTACATTTTGATTGATAGAGACCAAATCGGTAGAAATGCGATAGTTGAGCATTACTGTACTTGCTTAACAGGCAGAAGAACAGTAGGAAGAACACGAGACTTACGGCGATGCAGGCCCGAAATGCATTAGAGTATTCGAGGAGTAAGAGTGAGTGAGCGGACAGTTCGCAGAAGATTCGAGGAAGTTATAGACTCATTTATACCCGCCAAAGCACCAAAACTTGAGAGACACCACCGCACAAACTGACTATACTTTGCTCGTGAACATCATCATTGGGACTTTGACGAGTGGGGACAGGTTCTCTTTACTGATGAATGTAGAATTCTGTTAAATCAGATTGATGAAAGGCAGCGAGTATGGAGACGCAAAGGAGAGCGTTTATTACAGTCTAATTTTGAAAATACAGTGGCATATGGCGGCGGCTCAATTATGGTCTGGGAGGGATATGTTTAGGAGCTCGCACGGAGTTAGTGGTTGTCGACGGCGGGAATCTGAATGCTGATCGGTATATCAGGGAGATTTTAGAGGAACATGTTGTGCCATTTGCCCCATTTATTAGTAACGACTTCATTTTAATGCAGGATAATGATCGGTCTCAAGTGCTCGCTCAGTACAGGCATACCTAAACATGTTGGTGTTACGGTGATGGAGTGGCCAGCACGGTCCCCGGATATGAATCCGATAGAACACGTTTGGGACTTGCTAACTAACTAGTGACAAATCAAGAAAACCACCTCCTAACAATCTGGGCGAGCTGAAAAACACATTAGTTGAAGAATGGCAGAGGTTGTTCCAAGAAATCATTGACAACATCATTCGCAGCATGCCCAGACGTATGGAAACCTTAATCAGAGCACTCGTTATTAAACATTCATTTAATTAATTTTAAACCGTCATAAAATGTAAAATTTTTAACTGTTTCTCTGTCACTACGAAATCTAAGAAAAATGCATTTTGTTTAGTTAAGTTTTTATTTTCATTAAACTTTAAGTGTGGTGTTGCAAATTAATGTCAAAACATATTAATTTAATTGTTGTTTCATCTTTAATTGTTATTTGTTTAAAAATAAAGCTAACTATTTTATACTCTCCCTTTTTTTTTGTGTTCCGCTAATTCTGCCGGTGTGTGTAGGAGTAAATATAAATTGTACTTATCTGAATTTCAAAATATTTGTCTTTCGTAATTCTCGAAATCAGCATAGGCAGACCAACGTAATTGGTACATAGAATTTATTCTAAAAAAAATTTATTAAAAATGGTCTTTCATGATGATTTGTATGAAATTTTATGTAATAGGGACCGCAGAATTTTCATTCCTGCGTATTCTAATATATATTGGGATAGCTGATACCTGCAATGCAAAGCTAAGAACATTTTCTCTTTCTTAGATTTTGGAGACATAGGAAAAAATAACTAAGTAGGTACTTACCATTAAAATATAGGCATAGTTATTTTATGAAAGTATCATAAGCAACTAACAATTCAATTCAATTCAAATTTCTTTATTGTGGATCATAGGTTTACAAGATTTTACATAATTTTAGTTCAGCTATGTCCTGCCCTTGAGCATACAAAGAATTACACAATCAATAGGAATTATCAACACAAATAGTCAAAATATATACATAGGTTTAGGAAGTTTACAATTTAGTATATTACATTATTACTATATTTGTCATTTAACTACACATAATAGCAATTGTTAATTTAGCCTATAGTTTTGTCTTCAAGAAATTCATTAATATTATAGTAACATTTACAGTTAAGTAGACAGAACAGCTTATTCTTAAATTTATTTATTTCTTTAATAATTCGTATTTCAGTGGGTAGCTTATTATATATTAGAGGGGCCATTCGGAAAACACTTTGGTTAAATAATTTAGTATTATGTATTAATAAATTAATTTTATCTTTAGAGCGAGCCCGATTTCTAAATTCAAATAGTTCAATATTACATTTAACAAATACTGCACACTCATACAAGTACATACAGGGAAATGTTAAAATATTCATTTCCTTAAAGTAAGGTCTACATGTGTCCCTTTGTTTGAGGTGACATATTGCTCTAATGCACCGTTTTTGAGCTTTGAATATAATCTGTTTATCAGTAGAATTTCCCCAAAATATAATACCATATCTTATAATTGACGCAACATTCCCATGGTAAGCATTCATTACTGTAGCCTGACTAACAATTTTACTTAATTTGTATAGTACATAAGAGTATTGATTTATTTGTTTTGATAAATTTTCAACGTGGTGCTTCCAGTTTAATTTATTGTCTATGTGCAAACCTAAAAATTTAGTTATATCTGTTTCTTCAATACTTACACCTTGATAATTAATTTTATAATTTACTAGCTGTGCTCGCGACTTCGTTTCGCGGACTGTTTTTTAGATCATTAAAAGAGATATTATTCTTTAATACATATTTTTTGTGTATCTTGAACCGTTTTCACGGCGCACGCAACGGAAGGCTTCAAAGATGAAATAATTTCTCCCGTTTTTTACACATTTACCACTATATCTTTGCTCCTATTGGTCGTAGCGTGATGTTATATAGCCTATAGCCTTCCTCGATAACTGGACTATCCAACACAAAAAGAATTATTCAATTCGAACCAGTAGTTTCGGAGATTAGCGCGTTCAAACAAACAAACAAACAAACAAACAAACTCTTCAGCTTTATAATATTAGTATAGATGGGCGCATTAATCCTCTGTCTAAAGTTCATTACTTTGGTTTTCCTTAAATTAATTTTTAGGTTATTATAAGTCAGCCATTGAATAATTGTTTTTAGAGTATTGTTTATATCAGTTTCCAAGTTGGTAATATTGTTATCCACAAATAATACTGTGCTGTCATCAGCAAATAACGTCATTTGATAATTAGTTGTGTTAGGCAAATCATTAATATAAATCAAAAATAGTAAGGGCCCTAATACACTTCCCTGTGGGACTCCGTAGTTAACTTTTTTAAATTTAGATTGATATACTGTTTCTATTTTAGACTCTTTATTAATTAATGTGATTTCAGTGGCCTGCACCCTATGCAATAGATACGACTTTATTAGATTATTAGCATTACCTCTTATTCCATAAGTATTTAATTTTTGTAATAATAAGTTATGGTCCACCATGTAGTCGAATGCCTTGGTCATATCCATATAGACAGCTGTTGTTGGTATTCTGTTATCCATATTTTTTACCACTGAGAAAAGAAAATCATAAACTGCTCTATTTATATATATATTTGTTTTTCCTAAAGCCATATTGTTCTGACGCTAATATATTGTTGGTTTCAAAGTAATTGTATAGTTTATTGTAAATATTTTTTTCGTATATCTTAGAGAAAATAGGAATAAGGGCCACTGGTCTATAACAATTCATGTTCGTTCTATCATCCTTTTTAAATAGTGGTTTAATGATTGACCTTTTAAGCTTATTAGGATATACTCCATACTCTATACTCAAGTTCACCATGTAGCATACAACCTCCGATATACAGATGGAAACATCTTTAATAATTTGGGTTCTTATCCCATCATATCCAGTACTTTTTGAGCTTTTTAATGATTTAATAGTCTTTTGTATGTCAATCGGAATGATCGGGGTCATAAAAAACGAATTAGATTTATTATATGTTATTCTATAATTATTTTTGTTAATATCAATGTCATTATCATTATTATTATGTCCATTTATATGAATTTAATTATTAGAATTGTTATCACTAAGAGAATTATTTTTATTATCGTAATTGTTATTATTAGAATTGATATTATTTGAACTATTGTCATTGTAATTATTATTATTACAATTATTATCACCTTTAATGTCTATGAAAAAATCATTAAAATATTTTGCAATGGTTCGTGGGCAGCTTATAGAGGCGCCATTTATCTTTATTTCATTGACATTTTGTGTTGGAAATTTAGTTTTGTTATCGTTAATTATCTTCCACATAGCTTTTGACTTATTAACTGCATTATTTATATAATAATTATTGCGCGCTTTTTGCGTTAATTTAATTATTTTACGATATCTCAATGAATATATTTTAATTTAGCTTTATTCTCCTGGTTAGGTTTTTTTCTGTATTTCCATAATAAATCCCTTTTATTTTTACTACAAATTTTTATACCTCGAGATATCCACGTCTGTTTTTTCCTAGACGATACTTTTATTTTAATTATAGGAAAGCACAAATCATAAATTAATTTAAATAAGTTATAAAAACGATTATATGCTTCATCTGGATTCTGAGTTTCATACACCTCACTGAAAGTTAACTGCATAATGTATGAACAAAATTTACTTCTATTTTCACTGTGGTAATCCCGTCTCTTTAAGTACCAATAACTTAAGTTACAGCTTTTTTTAACTTGACATTTTAAAATTTGTGCGGTGTGGTCAGACAGTCCGAATTCGATAACATCAGCTTTACATCCGTATAAATTATGCACGAAATTATCTAAACATGTATTGCTATTTAGACGGGTTGGTTGACTTATTTCAGCCCTAAGGTTATAGGTAGCTATTAGGTCCAAAAAACCACGTACTACTTCATTATTTTTCATTAGGTCAATATTAAAGTCTCCGCACATAATTACTTTATTATTTGTTAAGCATAATTTTGATAGAATGACTTTAAGTTTGTTAAAGAACATATCAATATAATAGGATTTCACTTTTGGTGGTCTATATACACATATTATTATTATGTTGTGTTCTATAAGTTTTATGCCTGAGCATTCTATTACACTCTCAATAGATAAATTATTGATATCTTGCAAAGGTCTGTAACTATGTTTTATATCTACCAGTAAACATGATCCACCAAGTCTAGAACGTCTATAAAATGTGCTAGCTAGTTTCAAATTCAATAAGTGTAATGCTACTTCATCGCCTTTAATCATGTTGTGTTCCGTGATGCACAAAATATCAATTGCCTTTCCACGATCAGAAAGTTCATCCAAGGAAACTGCCAGCATGTCTACTTTGTTAATCAAACCATTTATATTTTGATGAAATACACGTATATACTTATAAACGAAAAAAACAATTGCTTTTAGATGTAGTGGTACATTTTGCTTTATCATCGATATCAATGTTAGAATTTAAATTTGATAAGTTGCATTTTTTTATGTCATGAGTAGGTAAACTGTGATTTATATCCGTATTAACAATATTATCGAATATATTTACCCTTTCAAAGTTATTATCATTACAAATTTCATTTTTATTACTTATATTTTTAGATTTTATTAAGTCAAGATTATTCAAACAACATTGAGAATCACAGTTTATATTATTAATAGAATTATCAATGTAATTAGTTTGTGTGCATTTATTTTCCATAATTTTGCTATTGATATTACTTTTGTCAATATTTAAATAATAATTCTTTATATTAATACTGTAATTAATGTACAAAATCTCTTTAAGTAAGTATCTTGATCTATTTATGGCAAAATTATATCGTCGCGGAACATTTCGACTGTATTCCAAATTCATGAATATAACGTACTCATACTGATCACAAATGAATTTAAGGTGGTAGTTTAATGTACTCTCGTTTAAATATCTATTATAAGGAACTTCACTCAAAATAACATTTGTTCCAGTAAGGGTCTCCAACCATGCTTTTAAATAAAATTGAGCATTAGACGGGTTTTTGTCGTTTATACCTCCTAATATTACTACAAAGTCTTTTTTAGTAAATTTCTTCGTCTCGTGCTTAATAGTATGGGCTAGCTCTTCAAGTGGCGCCTGTGCTTTCCAGATACAATCAACGTTGAACTCTAAACCGACCAAATTTTGTAATATTTTTCTTACTCCTCTTCCCTGTTGATCAGCTATTATGAGTATTTTTCTCCTCTCAGTTACATTACACTCGTTCTTACTTTCTGTTATTCTTCTCTCCCTGTGATACTTAATATTTCCCTCATTTGTAGTGTCCGTGTCGTTCATAGAAACTGTTGCAAAGTCGATCGAAGTATGACGGAAGAATAAGTTATTATCCTGTTGTGTCTGTTCTTTAATGTTAATTGGTGATTGGCATCCAATACCTACAGAACTATTTAGAGGAGATATTCTTGGAGCTCGTAACCCAAAGTTTAAAATCTTTTGTCTTAAAGTATTTTTAGTTTTACTTGGGTAATCAGTAGTTAATTTTTTCAATAGTACAATTTGCTTCTTTAGTTCTCCTACAATATGCTTTAGTTGACAGTTATCCAAATTTAAGTTTTCAATTTCATTTTCAGCGCTTAGTAGTTTTCTGTTTAATAGTTCTATTTTATGTTTACAATTATCATCACCAACGCACGTATCAGTTTGTGTAATACTGTGTAAGCTCAACATAGTAGAATTCAGTAATGATGACTCGTCAGCATGTTTAAAAATTGTATTCGCTGATATGTCCGTCTCAGATATGGATTTCCGTAGTTTCCGTCGTAAAGTTATATTTTCCATTGCGTTTTATTAAGCTACAGTTTTGTTTCCAAAAATGACAATACAACAGTTTTTTTTTTCTCTCTTTATACAAAAAAAAAACACAAATAGATACAATAAAAACAATTATACAAAAAAAAAGAAGAAAAAGACAAAAAATAAACACATGAAATGAATAGGGTAGCGGGATCGAAGCCGGGTCTTGTGGATAATTAAACCGCGAACCAACTTTTGCAGCTACATCACCTGTTGAGTTAGATGCGAATTTGATTGTGTGGTTCTGCTTATTTGCCTTAGGTAAAAGTTGAGTACGCTAGACAATGAAGCAATGAATCATGAGCATCACGACACTTATTTTCACACACCACCGTCGTACAAAATAAAAATGTTTTTTAATAAAATACTTTGTTATATCAATGTTTTTGATTCTCTTAACATGTTAACACACAGTATTTCACTTGCTGGTTGTTTTTATGAAAATTCCAAGCATAAACATTCACTTTTAAATAGTTAATTTTTAATTTAAGTAAGAGCAAAATTAAAACACGTCTTGTTTACAACGCATACGCAACGCGTCATTACAACTGGTTATTAGTTGTTGGTGAACTCGAATCAGGTTAATTTTGTGTTTTCAGCACTTAGATACCTACAATCTTTAGGAAATTAGACAAATCTTAAAAAAAATATAAAATATGGATGTCTTTAAGAAATTAATACACTTACATAGTAAGCATGCTCTACATTGGACTTCATCGGTGCTTTTCGTTAAAAAATACTCTTAAATTATTAAATTATTTCCCTTGCTGTGTATTGCTTGAGAGAGAGAGTTTTTAGCTATCCACGGTTTCACCGTGCGGGTGAACTTGAGACCGCCTTAGGTTTAAAGGCCTTTGAACTCTCACCTGCACTGTGTTCACTACCCTCTCTACTCAACCAAATACTATATTATCCTGTTAGCGCCATCTTGGAAACACGCTCCATAAAAGTTCCGACGGCTGATCTCGGAAGGCCAAGATCCTAGACCGAAGAATTTACAGACGACTGTCGGTCGTGCTTCGCTTCCTTCATGTGATTTTAAATGAACCAGGCTTGTCTCTTGTAAATTTACCCGCACGTAGGGCATTTCAATTCCGTGTTCTCACCAAGGTCGTTTTTTAAAGACTCCTGACAGACTGTCCGGGGGTATTATTCTTTTTTAACATTTTAGCGAGTATACATATACCTACAGGGGTCTGGCTTACTAGGCCTTAGTCCTTGGCTGTATTTCCAGCAAAAAAAATATGAATGAATGAATATGTATTATTTTGCCATGATTGGGAATCGAACCCACGTTGTGTTGGCGTTGTATCTGGAGGTCGTAACTTCGATAAATAATATTAATTTTATGATATATTTACATGTTTATCAATATTTTGTAATTAATAAAATAATATACTTATACTTATATATATTCTACTAAATCAATATATTAAATCAACGTCGTATGAAAGTTAAAATTTGTATGAAACATTTTGTATGGGAAATATGTCAAATTTTGATATGCAATTCATGATCATTGATATATAATTCATTTAGTAGAACTCGTAGGCCCCATGCTTTGACAATAGTGTCCCAGTCATACCAACTTGTGAAAATTATATATCCTATAGGTACAGGTGACTTTGAAAGGATTGTGAGGAAAAGTTGTTCACTTTGATCAGCAGAACCTCATATTAGCCCAAAGTACTTCTTTTTAAATTCACCCTGGAGGTATTACCTATTGGACATTTTTACACATATTATCCTGGTCACACACTAAGCTTAAGCTTGTACTATGTGTACCAGAAAAAAATTATATAATAGATACATATTATATTTTATAAACACTAACTATGGCAAACTGTACAGAAAAACGTACTATTTTTTTTTGCCATGGGTAGGCATTGTACCCACGACCCGCGGATACATTGCCAAAGGCGCAATCAATATCTACGGAGGCGGTCAAAACTGTGTTGGACCCAGTATTGCTAAGCAAGATCTTATGTGTGAAGATTGTATATAGTAAAAATTGGAAAATAAGCGATGACTTAGTAGAAAATAATGCTTTCTATAATCGGAGTTGAATCCCTTGCCTAGATTTGACCGGTTCCACATTTCTTTCCAGAAGAAATTCCATTAACCATTAGCCTGTGACAACTTTTATTTCTGAAATTTGCCCACATTTATATGATGGTCACAATTATAGATGGGTTATGATTGATGAACACACCACTTGTTTGGTAATGATTCAAAATACCATCGACGATATATTCACTAGTGTGAAATCAGCAATGAAAGTTTAGAAATTTGAGATGGCGCGGGCGTGGCAATGGCACTTTAATAAAATTCGTATATTTTTTTTAATTTTCTTTATTTCATACTTAAAATACAAGGTATAATTTAAAAGTTAAGACATAAAAATTTTGTTTTCAAATCTCCAAGTAGATGTTGATTCAAAATTATTATTTTTTTATCGCCAATATTTAATGGCAGTTTATTATTATATAAAAGTAAAATATCACAGTTTTTAAAACATTTGTGACTGAAAAGTAATGCAAAAATATTATGTGAAGTCTAATTTTAGGCATCTAAATAGTTGACTAATCAAGTAAAGCTATCCTACATAAAAAATATAATAATAGGAATATAATATGTTGTAATACCTAAATATTATTTACCTAAATGAGGTCTAAGAAATGGCTAAAGAAGATACAAATTAATAATTGAAAATGATTTGGTATTAAAAGGTTTATTGTAATAATAATATATATATTGTAATAACTAATACATATAAAATTTATTCTGTACATAGTCTAACTAATTTAGGTAAGCACCAATTTCATAGAACCTCGGAAGTTATTATCAATTTCTATCCTTAATCATCATTAACTGTTTCGAATTCTTCATATGAATTTTGAATAAAAAAAACATATTTATACCTAAAGGATACTATAGGTACCTACATATAATGAGTTAATTGTAAAACTAAACATTTGTAGTAGGTACCTAAATAAAAATATTTTTTTGACAAAAAACCGACTTCGGCTTATGAATAGGAAAATGACGAAACCCGAATAATGGGCTAAGAACGAAATGTATTAGATGACATTTATAGATTTTGAGCTATCCTTAAGCCTACTTATAAGTATAGGATAGATAACGATAAAATTATAATAATATAGGTATAAGTCACTGAGTAATCAGCGCAGCTGTCGTAAACGATTAATATAAACAAGCAAGTTTATTAAATACCTAGTACAAAAGCTAAATTTAGTGGTGTTATGTACCTTACATGACAAGACACTGTATCTCATGCACTCGATCATATTGAGATCATAATTTACATTCATTTAGATAAACGAGCAATAGTTACAATATATTTAATTAATGTCCTTAACTCTACTGATAATAGCGTGTCAATAACTTATGTACTAATAAATACGATGGCAGTGCATTACACAATCATATGGTAAATATGTACTTAAAGAAATTCAGACAACAATCGATATGTAGAGTAAACAATGAAGCAACCAACACTAATCATATTCTTACAACAATAAGAAGTCTTTCATTAAAATAACAGCTACCTACCTAAATGCTAAATACACATATATGGAAGTTTATATTTGTTAGTGTGGCTATAGAAATATGAGTAAAATTTAACATTAATATAGACATAATATGTGGCATGGATAAAAATAAATTCTTGGATCAAACCATTCAAGATAAGCCCAAACAAAGATAAAATATGCTCATTTCAAAAATTTTATTTTTTATTCAAGAATATACTATTTTCCCCATTATGAATCATAATTATTTAATGGTTTGAGCCGATAATTATTTTTATCTGTGGGTGATTGATTATTTTAATATCATATTCAAATCAATATAGATACGTCTACAAGATATAATTATATTTCTTGATATTGCGGAAAAGTAGTTTATGATAGTCTTTTAAGTAAGTAGGCTCAATAATACGTTGAAAATAAGCAGTTAAAGGATCTTTGCCTTCCAAAATCGGTCGTCGGAATTAAATGAAACGTGTTAAGATGTTAAGATGGCGCTAACAGGATCTTATAGTATTTGGTTGGGTAGTAAGGGTAGTGAGGACAGAGTTGAATTCCGAATAGCCTTTTACTTTGCTTCGTGATCTCAAGTCCGGGATCACTGCAGTTTATTCCCCTGCCTCACGCGATGAACCCGGCACCCGCACGGAGAATCCATGGATAGCTAAGAACATTGTCTCTGACCTAATATAATGTTTTTTTTATGTCTACGATCAATGACCAATGAATATTGAACAGGATGGAATCATAACTACTTTACCGAAATATCTTAAAATATAGTATCTAAATAAACACACTACTAAACTCATTAATTATATCATGAAGTATTTACCCTAAAAAATATATGTTTGGCTTTTGGTAGGAGACATAACAAGGTAATTTTTATGAATAAAATAGGTTTAAAGTTTATTAATAACTTTGATAACATCTAATCTCGGTAAGTTCTTTCTAAGTTTATACATATATTATATTTCATAATAAAAGCAAAGTTTTCCTAAAATAATATTCAGCTTTGGTAGTAAAATTTTCTCAAAGTTGTTATAACAAGAAGTATTGTGAGTATTATATTTGGAGATAAAACATGCGCAGAGCTCGGGGATCGCAGCGTGGATCCGGGGGCTGGCAGGGCTTTGAACGGTGCCCTGCGGCCCGTGCGCTCCGCTGGGCAGTTCATCCAGAACTGAGCTGATGAATGTTGTTTCTCGTGTTCTACTTGCATCTTTAGGTCGTTAAACTTCCAGAATCCTCTGCCTTTGAAAAAGTAGGTTTTACCTGTGAATTATAAAAAAAATGGCTTTTATAAGTGTGAAAACTATATTTTTGTATAGTGAGTCGTAATGACGTTTGTATAGATAGTGGGATTATCGAATTAGTGCTCTTCTTGTAAGCATCCTTAATTGATCAAAAATGTAGGTGTAGTTAGCGATAAATTTACTTATTATTTGAATCTTACCATCTTTCCATTGGAAGACGCTGTCGATGTTGTAGCCAACTCCTTTCCACATGGACATATCGCGCGGATAGTCCAGCTCCACATGACCTTCGTCTTCGTCAAACCTGAAATATAAAAAAAGTTGTTTTAGAAAACTGCCAATTTATAAAACACCTTAAGACCAAATGTAATTAATAGGATGCACAAGTCACTTACTTCCAATACATAGTGCCACTATAAAAGTATGTTTTGCTATTGTGACCCCAGATCATAGCAGCATCGATTTTGTCCAAACTTTCAGGCAGGCCAAGATCCACCAGTCTCTTCGGGTAGCCATAAACCAAAGTTTGAGAATCAAACAAGTAAATTTCTTTTCCTAAAACAATAAGGTAATATTAATATTTAATGGCTTAAAGCAAACACTTAGGTGCTTTGACCTGTTATGTATTAAGTCTATTTAGGTTTTTACCATTGATTGAGTACTAGACGAGTTTGAGTGCTTGTAGGTGTTCGTACCAAAAGGGTCTACGGTAGGGTAAGACATTCGAATTAGCATATTTGGTGATGGCATTACCCGACCAGAGGTCCTACTCCGATCACGTAACGTAAATTCAATGCAAATGGAATGGATTTTATTTTGACAGGCGACGGCCATTTTTAAAAGTAATAATTTTGGCCTCGCAAAGATCCTTTTGATTCTCATTGAATTAGTGCATTAAATAAGGGGCTTCATACGTGATATAAAACGAATAAGTGCTAAGTATTACTAATTAAATATTAAATTCAATGCGATATTTACTAATTCCCGCTTGTTAAATACATGTATGAAAATGTGTTCAAACAGTCCAGGATTGTTTTTATTGCTTAAAAGTACTACAAAAGTATAAACTTTAATAATGTAATTTTAATATTTATATGTGCTAAAAACAGGTAGGTACATGGGTAAAGTTTAAATAGCAAGAAGATAGTATAAGAATAAAAAATCTTACCTATAAAGAAAGCAATTTTTCGATCGGGCCTTTCGTATACAGCATCTACGTGTGTAAAATCTTTGGGTAGCATATGCCACATCCTTGTAATTTCAATGGGGTAGCCTTCGTGATGTCCTCTGGCTCCTATCCTCCACAGATACTGAACAGAAATAAAATAAAAATGTTATTACAAAAAATAACAAGCAAATTGCTTTTCTAGTAGTTAAGAAGTCAGGAAATGGATTTACGAACTCAAACGACTAAAAATGTCTAAATGTTGTTTCAGCAATTTTAAAGTTAAAAAAAAAAGAACGAGAATATGTAAATATTATTATATTCTCGATCGATTAACTTTTTAAAAGTCAACCAAAGTTTAATTTATGATTCTAACTATATTACTTTAGTTGTAATTTCAAAACTTAGATATTTTTTATAAGTAAAGAATGTAATTAGGATCTAGTAAGTAAAATCTACACCTCCATGTTCCTTTTAAAAAAAAAAGGCACCAGTGATGGTATTTACTTATTTGACGTTTAAGTACATTTTCTGGCTTTTTAAATAAAAAAATACTTACTCTATTTTTAAATATAAATAGTTCCCCACGTATAAGGGAAATGGCGTCGTAGGAAGTGTCGCAGGTATCCGGTTTATCAGGGGGCGGAGTGGGCTTCACCGTCGTCCTTACAGGATTGTACGGCTTTGTCTTAGGGTAGTCTCTGTTCGGGTTATCTCTCCTAGGCTCTGTGGGGTAGTTAGGGCGCGGATATGATGGACTCTGAGGCCTAACGGGTGTATATACCGGCCTATAGGTAGACGTCGAAGTAGTCGTCGTTTCAGGCGTCGGTCGAGGATAGTGATTAGGTCTTCGAGGATGTTCATCTGAAGTATTGTAATGACGGTTTGGGGGATAAACTGGATAATAATTTGGTCTTTCAGGTTCTCTTTCAGGATGGTTATATGATGGATGTTTAACAGGCGATCTAGGATAAGGGTTGTAAGTTGTTCTGTGGTTAGGGTTTCGTCCTGGAAGATGATTGTGATGGTTATGGTGATGATGATGGATGTATGGTCGTTTGGTAGTCGTGGTGGTGGTCGTGCTGGTCGTGGTGCTCGGAGGAGGGGTCTCCACCGGTCTATACTTTGGTACTTGGGCCCATTTGCGTCTTTCTTTTGGTCCTGAAACCGAAATCTATTTAGAATCTTGATTCCTAATCATGGTTAATATTTGGTTTAATAATGTTTTCAAAATACTTACCATACATTTGTTGGATACCATTCCGGTCGTCTTCAGGCAACACGAAATTGGATTGTATACCTTGATACCAAGGGTACATGAGAGCACCTTTCACGGAGCTGTGACTGAGACCCAGGGAATGACCAAACTCATGGGCGGCCACGGCAAAAAGTGATGTGCCTGGAAAGAAAATCAGCGCTATAACTAAGTTGGAACTTAAATTTTACCATACCTATTCTATGACGATTCCTTTGCCTTTATAACTCACAATGGCCAATGTAATAGGAACGGTTTCGATACCAGTTATTTAGATGCAAAAACTGTCAAATGAACTACAGAGTGATTACGCGCACCAAAGTTAGCTTGCGGCGTATAGGAGACTACTATATTGAATTTTTGAGGTTTTAGTCTCCTTTTAGGGTACGTTTATATAGGCAGTCGTCTTTGCCGGCACCCATTTAGTAACCGCACTACTTACCAGGCATAGTGAGAGCGATCAATGTGTTAGACTGAGTTAGACAATAATGTATTGATCGACCCCATTCATGCAGTTTGTAAGTCTGCTAGTAGCATGAAACTAATAATAAAATATGGAACCGCCATGTACCTTAAATGGCCTATAAAACGAAATGTCAAACGAGTTCGTTGCCACCATATTCTGTTCTCAACTCAATCAATCAACGCTCACGGATTGCTTGTGTTCTCACTTTTTTTTGTATGGCGGCGGCTATCTTTTGTTTTCAAAACTAGAAAGGTCCATAGGCACCTCCCTATTATATCTTATCCCGATGGTTAGTAGATGACATGTAGTGCTAAAAAAAAATACTTACCGTCTTCGTCGTCATTATTAGAGTGTAGTAGCCAAAGTTCTTCGTCGTCAAAGTGCGCGTCGCCCCCACGGCCCGTGCCCGGGAAGAACGCGTGGGCCAGGATTGTGCCGCGCCCATCGAACGGATAATGGTCGCCATGATAACGTCTGAAAACATACAATAAGTACTTATATTAATAATTTTCTTGTAGTAAGCTGGATGTGACAGTGTAGTGTATAAAGGTGGCGACTGTCTTGTAACTTGCTCGGGTTGTAACGCGAATCATTTCACCTAAATGTTACAAATGAGTTGCCAGGATAATTCATACACATTTCCTTGAGGTTCTACTATAAGTTTTTGCCATCTTATTATCTTAAGGACACTGCATTCGTAATCGCGAATTCCGCGATTTCCACACAAATCGAGCTTTCACACTTCTCGGTTACTTTTTGTCGCAGAATGTGTGTCAGTTATGTTATTAATTTGTTTTGGGTTGTTATTTTTATTTTTTTCGAAATTTGATTATTCTTTTTATAATATAATACAAAAATATTTATTTATTTATTTCTATTAAAGAAATCATATAGTACTATAACTTGTAATACAGTATTATATTTATTATCCTCAACAAAAATGTATTTGTGTACAATTACCAAAATAATAAAAAAATAACTTCGCCTAACAATCAAGTTGTAATATTGGAAATACGTTTGTATGGGCGTCAAGTCAACTACAGAGCCCTTAACGCCAATATGAACGCACAGGACAAATAATCCGTTTCTATGCATATAACCTAATGCACGATACTTTAATACGATAGCAAAATAATAATATAATAATATCAGATAAAAAACAAGTTGCTGAGTTATTCGAGGAATTCTTTACTAATATCCCATTACAAATTACGAACTGTATTAAATCATCAGCTAGTACTACTAATGATTTTTTAAAACGATATATTAAAATACCAATTATATCTAATTTTAATTTCATCAGCTAGTACTACTAATGATTTTTTAAAACGATATATTAAAATACCAATTATATCTAATTTTAATTTTAAATATGTCACTAATGAGGATATACTAAAACACTTTAAAATGTTAAATAAAAAGAAAACTGAAGATTTATGGGGGCTATCTGTCAAAGCTATCGAAGCAATCATTCATACTATAGAACTGGTACTCGCTGATACTTTTAATGGGTGTGTTAATGAAGGAATTTTTCCCGACCTTATGAAGAATAGTAAAATAGTTCCCATATTCAAGTCCGGCTGTAAGACAGATCCAAATAATTATCGTCCTGTTTCTGTCCTGCCAGCCTTAAGTAAAATATTCGAAAAAATAATTCTTGGTCAGCTGTTAAGTCATTTTAATACTCATAAATTGTTACATGATCAACAATACGGGTTCACAAAAGGTAGAAACACAACAAATGCCGGCACAAGACTGATTACTGAAATAATTGACGCCTGGGAAAACTGCCAGGATCTCGTTGGCGTTTTCTGTGATCTGTCTAAAGCGTTTGATTGTGTTGACCATCAAACTTTGTTAAACAAGCTGGAATTTTATGGCATTCGCGATTTAGCTTTAAATCTAATAAAGTCCTACCTTTCTAATAGAACTCAAGGTGTTAATATTGATGGTTGTGTATCCGACGGAACCATTGTAAAGATTGGTGTCCCCCAGGGCTCAATTTTAGGCCCGTTCCTGTTCCTAGTATACATCAATGATCTTCCACATATGGTACAGGAGACGGCGCAGATAGTGCTATTTGCTGATGATACATCCCTACTGTTTAAAGTTAGTAGGAAAGATAATATATTATCGGCAGCAAATGACACTCTGGAAATGGTTTCAAAATGGTTCACGGCAAATAATTTAGTTTTAAATGCAAAGAAGACTAAGTGCCTGAAATTTACGTTGCCTAATGTATCAAATATCAATGCCACAGTGAAGATAGGTGGCACTGATCTGGAATTTGTCGACTCCACTGTGTTTTTAGGGATCACAGTTGATTCCAAACTACAGTGGAAAGCTCACATCAATACTTTATCCAACAGATTGAGCTCTGCTGCATATGCAGTCAGAAAAATTAGACAATTAACTGATGTTGCAACAGCCAGACTAGTGTACTTCGCCTATTTTTTTTTTTACAGTATAATGACATATGGTCTTATAATGTGGGGATCTGCGGCAGATATTGACACAATATTTATTCTACAGAAGAGGGCCATTCGGGCAATATATAACATAAAAGCTCGTGACTCTCTTCGAGAAATCTTTCCTATGATTGATGTATTGACACTACCATCTCAATATATTTATGAGAATTTATTGTACGTAAGGAAAAACTTAAATATGTTTAGTAAAAATAGCGATAGACATAATTTAAACTTAAGAAACATAGATAAAATCGATATACCAAAGTTTAGACTGCAAAAAACGAATAAATGTTTCGTCATTAACAGTATAAGGTTATTTAATAAATTACCTAAAAGCATTATAGAACTGAGTGAAATAAAGTTTAAGAATTGTATAAAACCCATTTTAATCAATAAGGCTTACTATAGCGTAAAAGACTATTTTAACGATAAAGACGTCTGGAACCGTCCTGATATGCAATTGAGGTCTCGCAACTAGTGAACAAATGACTTATTTATTAGAATTATATTTGTAGAATAAACATTAGCTTAGTAGTGTCCGATATTGTAATAATTTAATATTACATAATTTATTTTTATTACATTATGTAAATTTTGTCTTTGGATAAGGTAATCACTGATGATTACCTGCTTATTTATACTTAATTTATACTACAGTACTGTGTAGTTCTGTACATTGGTACAGTAACAAATAATCTGCCATAGGGTGTTTTGCGCATGCTGATCGGTGGGGTGCATTTTGAGTATGCTACTATATATATATATGCTATATAGCATAAGCAAATCAATGGCTGTACTCCTCTTTTAGTTTGTGTGAAGCACTAGAGTTTTTTACTTGCTGGTTTCTTTTTCTCCGGGGGGATCGACTTTACAGTTAGTATACCCGCCCTTAAAAATACCGATCCTTATACGTTTACTTATATGTGATTGGTTACTAACCTTTTATTTAGAATAAATATTTAAGGCGTGGATATGGTCGGTGAAGTTGGTCGCCTTGGTGGCTCCCTTGTATGGCAGATAATGATTGACAGGAATGGAATCAGCTAACCACCTAGTCTTACACTAGTTGGTTATGTAGTGTGTGTTCGGTTTGGTAGTAATTTTCATATTAATATTTCTAAATTTAAGTTCTAAATCTGATATCGAGGTATAATAAATATTTGTCGTTCTTTTAATAATGAATAGCTGCCTAACCAAACGCACTCTAAGACCTCATTGTTAAATTTTTTTTTTTTTTTGACTATTCATAAATATCTGTAAAGATTTACATGAAATAAATGATTTGATTTGATTTGATATGTAAAACAGTTTACGCTTATTGCTCTGATCTCAATTTAAGCTTTAGGCTTGTACTATGTGTACCAGAAACAATGATATATTACACATTATATTTTATAAACAACCAGACCAAGACAAACTGTACAGAAAAGCGTACTAATATTTTATTGCCATGGGTGGGAATCGAACCCACGACCTCCGAATACAACGCCAAAGGGGCAACCAGTCGGCAACTAGTCTAAAGAGTCGGTATATATTTTTTAACCAATAACGGTACCTAGATATAATAACTGATATTTTTACCCGATATAAACAACATTATATACGGAAGTAAATTCCGTCCTACCAAATGGGACATAGTTGATGAAGAGCAATCAAAGTTTTGTCCCATGGGGTGCACGTTCGTCCCATCTCACATATCTAATCATTTTTCGCACAACATAGTACAATATTAAGTCTAGATACGTTATTATACTTAAGTAATATATTCCAATGAAGTATGGTGTGATATTTTAAATGTTCTTTCATTTAGAATTGACATGCGAAAAATATTAGCATGGTATAAATTTTGGACATATAAAGAGATATTTTTGGAAGTAATAGAAAACAGAAGGGGCAAGATGTTTGGGCACTTGATACGGAATGACATTTATCTAAAAACAATAATAGAAGAAAGATATATATATAGGAAAGATTGAAGGAAAAGGGGAAAAGGAAGGTTGAGAAGAAGATACATAGATCAAGTAAAATATAAATTAAGTGTCACTTCGCACAGGGAGGTGAAGAAGTTGGCCGAGAATAGGCAGGAGTGGTGATTGCTCCACCGACAAGAGCCTAGCTCGCGACGATCAGCTCTCTAAAACACTGGAGCCTTTGTACCTGCGTAGAGAGGTTGCATCGTTGAGCGTATTCTACCGCCTATATCACGGACAGTGCCCTGAAGAACTGTTTGAATTCATCCCTCGTTCCCCGTTTCGTTTCCGTACTACACGCACTGGTAATAAAATGCATAGTGGATGACAGGCCCACCAGAACAAAAAGGTATGGTGAATAAGTTTTTCAAGACATAGTGGAATCAACCAATTGAAGCAAGCACCATTGCTACTACCATTGGTTGAGAACATTCTTGGACGTTACATTGCCACTTACCATCAGGTGGATGTAGGGTCACATGTCCTGCTCTATTAAAAAAAAAAGCTCTTAAATTTAAGATGAAGAAGAAAGAGATATTAAAAGCAAATTACCTAACCACATGAAAAAAATAGTTAAGGATATGTGTGTACTGCCTACGCTGACATACGGATGCCAAACATGGAAACTGACACAAAAAAAAAACTTGCTAAAGAGCGAAGGAAATAAGTAAATTCAATCAGTTAGATTAATTGAAAGAGTATCAAAGAAATAAGAAATAAAACAAAAATATAAGATGCTTTCTCGCAAAAAAAAAAGTGGAAGTAGGCTGGGCACATAACCAGAAGATGGACAAACCAGTAGGAATAAAAAAAAAATAGGAAAGCCCACACCAAACCAAGGGGGAGGGGGGGGGGGGGGCAAAAAGTAGTTAATAATACATATGATACTTCTGAACCCTAAGCTTATTTCACTTCCTTAAAGGTTAGCTGATAGAAAGTTCCTAAGGCGTTAAGCTCGTCTATGTACAATTTTGTACAATAAAGTTTTTTTAAATTAATAAATTATAAATATTTTGGCTGCATTATATAACACAGCGCATATTCTAAAAGTTCCGAAGAAGCAACTTCGCAGTCTAGACGTCTTACGTAGGCAGATATAATCAGGAGTGTAAAATCAAATAACAGAACTCCTTTAGATTAAAACGATCCTATTGGTGGTTCCTCACGTATTAACGTTACATAATACTATAGCAAAAAATATGTATTTAATAGTAAATATTATATTTTATGTAAAGTCCCTGGAACAACTAAGCTTTAGAGCTAAGTATGTTAAGCCTAGGCTTGTACTATGTGTACTAAAAACAACGATTATAATATTTACGGCGCCCGTAAGTAAAATATTTATATTAAAAAATGTTAAAGTAAGTGTTTTTAAGTCTAGGATCTAACCAACTTGGCCACCACGTATATAAAATTTAACATATTATATTTTTTTAAAACATCCAGACCATGGCAAACTGTACAAAAAATATTTATATATCTATACCTACGCCAATAATCACAAAATGACGTAGCTAGGGCGAGCTTGAGCCCGGCGGAGAAATACGGCGGCGGCGTCAGGTAAACGTAATTCGATTACCTACAACTCCAGACTAAAGTGTTTAATATCGTCCGCCACCAGTCTAATGGAAGCCTTACGATTAACGAATATTTAACTGGATGTTTCCCCATTACTCATGCAAATAATAATGTGATTAAAATATCTATATTCAGGATGAATTTGAAAGGATGAACTTTGGGCTAATATGAGGTAATGCTGATCAAATTGAACAACTTTTTCCGCGGAACCATGTGACGCAAATGAAAAAAAAATTTGGCTTCTCCATACAAATTGGTAATTTTAACATTACTAGTTTGTATGGAGAAGCAATTTTAGCCCAAAGTACATACTTTAAAAGTCACCATGTATAATATATATCTATGTGGGAGGAACTATACCTATAACTTCGTAAGCCGACCGACCGGTCCCATACAGATGCAAAAACCGTCAAGTGGCATAGTCAGGTTTCGCTTTTAGTCTGTGGGTTCACCGGTTTTCAGGAGACTGAGGTAATAGTCTCCTTTCAACCACCCGTTTCGTAAACGCACCCTGCGTTTACGAAACGGGTGGTTGAATTGATGATAAGGCAGCGACGATATTAAATATTTGCCTAAATATACCAAATAGACACGAATATCCCATCTACACATGGCAAATACACAAATACACCACGCTGCACCAAGTGAAGTGCCCCCATAAGCTATTTGTAAGTGTAAAGAACTAACAACTTTCTATGTATTTGTCTTCAATGTATGTAGTTGCACTCATGCTTGAGGGGTATGAAAATGCAGTTACGTCGTACAAGTTTCTTTATTGCTTAGCTAGTATTACATTTTACGAGACAATAAATCTTGGAAACGCGTACAGTTGTGAGATACATTCATGTCCTCAAGTATACCTAAGTATATATTTTTTACATTAATAGTATATTTATTCCTTATATAAATTACTTAGGTACTTTATTTATAATACGGCAATAACTTTTGCATCTGTATGGGACCGGTCGGTCGGCTTACGAAGTTATAGATATAGTTCCTCCCACATAGATACTCGTATATATTATACATGGTGACTTTTAAAGTATGTACTTTGGGCTAAAATTGCTTCTCCATACAAACTTGTAATGTTAAAATTACCAATACTTAGTTTATTATTTATATTATCATACCTACAAAAGTTTACCATCAGAAACGTAATAATTGTATGTAATTTATAAGACATTATAACAAAATATTTGATATAAATACCTACTTAAATGTTTACCCGTGCGAAGTCGGGACGGGCCGCTAGTTTTGAATACATTGCTTAGTTAAGTTTGAATTATTTACTTTAAATAGACTAAGCAAAGCAATGTATTGTAAATTTTAAATTAAATAAATATAATAACATCAGCGCCCGAGACCACCTAGTAGGGGTTTTATCCCACCACGTCGAAGCGTCGATGGTAAAAGTCTACCTACACCAAACCAGTGGCTACACTGTAGTAGGTAGGCTCGTTGCGATGTTTGGATAGACTCAACCATAAACAGTTTCACAAGTTGGTATAGTGAAATTGGGACCGACAGCTTAACGTACTCTCCGAGGCAATAACAATTGTAAATTTTCATTATAAATTAAGCTGGTACTTATTTATATTTACTATTTATTATATTATTAGTAAATAAGTACTATAATAACTTATTTACTCTCTATAGTTTTTAAATAAACTTGTTGTTTAATAATAAAAAATAGTAATAGAATAATAACAAAACAAATCAAAACCTACTTAAAAATAATAATAAAACCCCTAACTAAACATCCAAACTCTTTCCGGGGCTGAACGTACCCATAACATTAGGCATGTTGCCTCTTTGTATCGCCAAAGAGGCAACACAAATTCATTATAATAAATAAGTAACCTATCTATAGGTATATTTTATTAAAATACCAATTCAAAATGAATTTAATTTCTAAAGAAATATTTTCATGAAGCCCGTTGTTTTTTTTTATTAAACATTATCAAAAATTTTCTGCAAAATAATCCAAGAAAATTTTGTTACAAAACAAAAAAAATATGCAGCAAAGTTGGTGCGCTTTAAGTTTTGCGAAGCTAGCCTGCAGCCATATGGCTCGTGCAATAAGAACGTTTTTGTCGCCCGCTTTCTCATATCGTCCGGTCCTGTAGCGAACTAATAAGCGAAACTTGTTCGATCGATCATCTCATATGCGGATCTTGTCCCGGAGAAATCACAACTTCAGCCGAGGATCTTGTGCGTTGCGACATGCATTTCAAATACTGAAAACTTAATAAAGCGCAAATATCTTCGTGACTACCTACTTTCGTTTTGTTTGAACATTTTATTTTGTGCGCGTCGTTTGTCTGTAATGCTTTTTAATTAAAAATCTTTCGTATTCCAATTTCATAAATAAACACTATAGAATCGTAGGATATTTTTATTATTGAAATTTAATAAAAAATGAAATTAAAAAAACTCCTGCAGTATTGGAGTTAAACCCACCTATTAATAAAACCTGTACTATACGGGTTCAAGGGATCCTTCACGATATACATTGCCTTTTATTATTAATTATTTATACATGCCTTCTATATAATAATATATATTATAGTTATGACGTCAAAATGCGGCATTAGTAAAGTTCAAAATGATACCATTTTGTTAAACAATCTTATTTATACATGATATCGCTTTTTTTTTCGATAGTAAAAAGTAAGTCTTCCAATTAATGGATCCCTATAGTTTAAACTGTACAATAAGTGAAAGATTCTTTAACAAAAAGTCATGGTATAGCTAAGGAACAGGCTGGTGAAGCGGCGTATTTACCAGCAGGCTGAGCCAGCTAGAGCCTAGAGCGGCAGATTTTAGGGGGGCGCATTTGGATCATTTTTTTTATATCTTACAGAAATTAGATACTTGTAAAGCATCATATTTATATAGATAGTAGTATCGGGTGGGGGGGTTTAAGATTTGTTTAATTTTGTGTTTTTTTTTTGCGCAGAATTTTTGATGCAATACCACCAATCTGCCTACTCCCGTTCCAAATTTATGTAATGCCATAGATTTCGGGGGGGGGGGGGGGGGGGGGGGTTACACTCAAACCCTGGCTACGCACGTGTATCTAAATGTTTTTAGGTCCATACAAGGTTGCGGGAGTGACTTGACTTTTTGTTAAGTGTAGTAGTTATAGGGGCGGTAATAATTGAATAGCCTGTTGGCGGCAAATCTGTAAATCCGCCACTGGGTTTGTGCGGTGGACATCAATATATAGCACTAAACCACATTGACTATAACTTTAACTTACTTGGCAAATGAGACCACGATGTCAGCGTCATTAGAGTTGAGTTCAGTGAAGGTGAGTCTTGAGGCTTGTTGCCATACGTCCAAGGCTTTGGCCAGCTCCCGTCTGGTGCCGCCGATGTCCAGCGTCGATGGCCGAAGGGTGTCGGACAAACTGAAGATAAATACAAAGGTTTTTATTATAGTTTATTTTATGTTATTGGAGCGGCATGTGAGTCCATAACTCTGAGTTGGTAAGTATCTTATACATAGATGTGGACTAGTAGTTTCGGCCGCCCTAGGCCGTTTAAGTGGCCGCCCATTCTTATATTTTTGCAGCGCAGAAATGTGAAATTGTTCTGCGAAAAATAACATTGAGTTCGGTTATTTTTTTTTATTTTTCCACTTCATATTCTCAAAAACCAATTTGCATCAGGATTAATTGTGCGGACGCTACGCTATTATCAAATTAACTGCTCGTTTGGTAATCGAAATGAGACTACCACCTCGACAAGAAATCGATGCAGTAGGCTCCTGGAAACCGATGAAACCACAGACTAAAACCGAATGATGACCAGGTCACTTGGTCTATTTGCTTGTTATACAAGTTATATAATAACGGTCTTAGGTACATATAATCATTAATTAAAATGTTTATATAAAATGCAGTAAAACTACTCAGGTTACCATAGCAAATTAAAGTTAAATGTAGGTAGTAACAAATATTTATTACAATATTGATGCTCGTGATTTTTGGAAAAAAATTATCGTAAAAATAGTACATATAAAATCACAGTAATCAACTCATCTATTAGGTGTTAAACTGGAATGATTCCATCAGAAGATCATTATAAGCTTGTTCCAAAAAGGGATAATGATTAACCTGATACTCTACCACCAGTTTTTGCTGTGGATTAACCAATATGATAGGTTTATTTGACATATAAAGCGATTCTATTGGTTTATCCCTATCTATCGTTATTAGCGACTATAGTAAATACAGTTGCAAAAACTCATGGTGAAGCTACTGTGCAGGCTCCCGAGAAAGATATGTACATTTTATGTTTTCCCGAGAGATCGCCCGGGTAATTTCGGAACAGCTCCCAATTTGGATAAAACTTTTGGACTTATTATTAGTTTATAAATTTATTAATCAGAAACACCTATGGTTATATCAAATCTTATCAGTTGTTTATTTACAAAACATAAATAGAAAGTTTCGATAATATAAATCTAAAAATAGTAACCGACAGTGTATTTATATTAAGAATAAATATGGAACGAGAAAAATAACTTTAAATATCAGAAGCCTATTTTTAATTTAAATAAAGCTCCTAGCGGGTAAATTTTCGTTTAGATTTGGCTAATATAATTTCTCCTACCAAATTAGAATTTATTTAAACATCGGTTAAATCCGTTGGACCGCTCGTAGAACCAATTATATACAGTTGTTTATTGACAAAGCATCGTGTTACATAATTTAATTATGCTGGAATATTGAGCAACGAGTTTGGTAAATACATTTACTTGTTCGTTTACAACTCGTCGTGCTGAGTAATTAATGTTATTCAGATGGTTAATACGAGTAACGAGACATTTATTTTTTTAAACTAATATAATAACAATATGTAAGACATTTCATACAAACTAAGTTCTGTTCACAAACTAAGCTCTATGTGTACCTACAGAAACAACAGTACTAATTATAACAAATTGAATGTTATAAACAGTTAGCCTTGGCAAAGTGTACAGAAAAATGCCTTAAGTGGGAATCAAACCCACAACCTCCGGATATAACGCCAACGATGAAACAAGACTAGGAGGCGACCGAACTATACTCGTAGTTTAATAACCAGACAAGGATACTTTTAAACCTTTTCGCAACGTATAGAACCATGCGAAAAGCTATATACAAAAAAGCACTACTGTAAATAAAAAAAAAAGAATTAAGGTCATTTAACGCAACATGTGCCGATACTTATACAACGGGGTAACGCAGCCAGTCTTTTGGGAACCATCCATAATTATAGCGATATGGATGAAATTTATTATTTAGCCTAATTTTTTATGTTAATTTTGTAGGATTTAATTTTAGGTCATTTTAGACATATTTGTTCTGACCACTAACTATGACCCTAGGCTATACTATTTACACATACAACACTATGTGTACCAAAAATAATGATAGTATATACTATAAAAACCGCGACCAATGAAAACTGTACCGAAACGTATACCTACTAATATTATTTTGCTTTGAGTAAGAATCGAACGCACAACCTCCGGTATAATGCTAATAGAGTGTAATTAGTGTAACCCCTAGACCACGGAGGCGGTGTACATATACCATCACAAATCAAAAAGAGTAGCCTACCCGTTCTCTTGATGTGAATAAAAAATGAAAACTACATTTTTTTTTTAACTTTTCATAGATATATTATCACGGGTGCTATACGGCGCCTAGACGACCTCAGGGTACTCAGCGGAGAGTTTTTAATCCCACCTCGTTGTAGCCGATGGTATGAATCTACATCGAACAAGTGAGTTTATCCAAATAGACTCAATAACGCATCTATAAACAGTTTCACAAGTTGGTATAGTGAAACTGGTACCTACAGCTTAACTGCTCTACGAGGCACTATAGTGGTGTTGTTAAACAAAATGTATATACATTTTTAGATTAAAAACTCATTGGTACACACCGGGGTTTGAACCAGAGACCTAGTCCCTTAAATTCTAAGGTCTAACCAACTCGGCCACCACGTAAAAAATGTTTCAGTAATAATAAAAAATCCTCAATAGTAAATTTATCTGCTTAGCGATACAAATAGCTATGCATTTGACAGCATCCCTTCAGTCGGAGGGGAGGTATTCTCAGTTAATTGCATTGATTATTTGCATAACAATGTAGTGTTGCGCGCGGTGAATAACTCCATCACCCGAGATGTCTGTACTAATTAGGTATGCATGGAATTGCTCGGACGACATTTATTATGAATAATTTAACTAAGTATAGATATATTGAGGCTTTGACTGCCTCCGTAGTTAAGCGGTTGTGCCTTTGTCGTTGTATCAGAACGACGGTGTTTGGATTCTCATACGAATAACCAATATTAGTACATAAGTTTTCTGTACTGTTTGCCATGGTATGGGTATGAATAAAATATAATAATATCGTTTTTTCTAGTACTCATTGTTTAAATCTTAGTTGGTGACCAGAGGGTCTACCATAAGTCTTGCTATCGTATTAACGTAGCGTTAATACGTTAGAAACGTAAGGTTTTATTAATAGGAAAGGTTAAGTTATCTTGCGTTCAAAAACAAAAGATCGATTTTGATGGTTGCTATTACGTAATTGTGAGTAATTATTTGAGAAATTAGTTTATGATATTATCAGGTAAAAAGGAAGTGTATATGATATACCTTAAGTAAAGTAATAAAGACAAAGGAGCAACCTATTGGTTGCTATAGAAAATATTATACAAAAAGGTTAAATGTGAAAAATAAAACTCTAAAGCAAGACAAAACGTGTACTAACAAAGAGTTTATCAAGTTTCAAATCACACTACTGAAAAGAGAAATAAACGTGATCGGTTAAACATTTTCGGTCACTACGTAGTTAAGTTAGGAAGGAAGCCTAGCATCAGTTACCTGCACGTGACCCGGACGGACAATACCCACCACCTTTCCGTTCCACCCACGAACCAATTACTCTGACATTTGAAGCAATCGCACAAAAATAGATTCCTCGAAATCAAATTCACCCGAATTAAACATGATTTTCGGCTTCATTTTATTCGACACAATAAAGTACGCGACATAAACTAAACCTATAATATGTTAAAATGTAATATTGGTTAAGTATTTATCGGTCGTTAACCGGTAATGCTCATTCAATACATCAAACTGTAGCGGAATTATTTGAGAAAGGTCTCCGCTTTATTGCGAGAAATATAAAACATGCGCTACGGGCTCGGACATGGCGGCGTCGACATCTTCGGGCGTTATGTTGTTACGATGTCATAATAAAGAGATTTGTAAGCACGCGATTTATGGACTGTGTCCGAGGCGCTTAAATTTAATTCTCCGAAATAATCTGTCAGGATGTCGTTAAAGTAATAGTCTCTGTTATTGCTAAGGACTATTAAAAAGTATGATGGAAATTGGAGTTCGCTTAGTGCTCTATAAATATACTTTTATATTAAATGAGTATGATCGTAATAATGCAGGGCGGTTTTATTTCATGACGAGTCGTTTCGAATTACTGCTAATATTAATGCAGAGCTTACCTAACTTTGTAATGTTCGATTTGATCACCGTTATTTAGATAGATAGATGTTTATTCACCAAAAAATATATACATAGTTCATAATTGTGATTTAACATTAAATATATATAGTTTTTTTTATTTTTTTTATTGGAGCACGACATGTGACTTTGTATCTACCTGGTGGTGAGCAGACCTACAAAGTCCATGAATGGGGTCAATCAATAATTGTTCTTAAACAATATTGATCGCTCCCACTATGCCGCCTAAATGATGCGATTACGAAATGGGGGGCGACAATGACGAATTGCATTACGAGTATATACTCGCTGCCTTATCGTCAATTCAACCACCCACTTCGTAACCGCACCCTGAAAGGAGACTACCACCTCGACAAGAAATCGATGCAGTAGTCTCCAGAAAACCGGTGAACCCACAGACTAAAACCGAAACATGACTAAGTCACTTGACGGTTTTTGCATCTGTATGGGAATGTAAGTTACGACTTAAATAACAATTACAAATATTTTTAGGTCCAAGTTAAACTGTACCCCCACACTGGGCAAGCCTGTCTCGTGGGGGTCATATAATTATATTACCTACTAGAAATAACTGCATTTTTACATACACTTTATAAACATATTAAGTAAACATATTATGTAGTATTTTTACTGTTATGATGAAAAAATAAAAGCACGTAGGTAGGAAAAATCCAAATTACATTTTATTTGGCTCGTCGAACGAGGGAATTAGCATAAAAATAATATAATGTCATTCAGACAGTCCCCCGCGGGGTCCCGGGGCTCCTGTCCGGACAGGCTTGTCACGCCGATCGTCTCGTGTGCCGACAGATGGCTCTGCCATATATTTTATTTACTCAAAACATTGTAAAATTATGGTGGAAAAAAAAGCTGCAAGTTATGTAGGTAATTCGGTTGATAAATATATTTCTAATTTTGCTCTGTTCTTCAGCAGCCAGGTAAAAAAAAAATTCCGGATCGGTTACCTGAAAAAGTTGCGTGAAAGAAATTGATTGAGATGGTAATCAAATGTCTTTGTTTTTATAAGACAGCGGTCTAGTGCTTTACGTGTACTTAGGGTCGGATTAATAGTCGTTGTTAAGCAATTGCTAATGCTTAGCCGATGCTTCGGAGTGTCAAACTGCATATGAAAAAACTAAATTTTGACAGTTCTAACCAATGGCTCAGGCTAAGCAGCGACTATTAATCCGATCATTAGAGTTCATTTGACAAAAATAATGGGAATAGAGAGGAAAGATTTCAAGAAATCTTTGATCTCAGATAGAAAGTTTTTTTTTACGTATTATAGATCCCCATATTACAAATAAGTTCGAAATTTTGAGATCAGTTTTGAAATAAGATAGTTCAGACTCCGAGAAGAAACAAAGTCCTACTACTATTACATATTACAACTTACTTTCTTAACTCTTAGTCATTATTATCCAATAAAAGTAAATATAATTTATTTACGGTTGATGACACCCAATATTTAAAATTATAGTCCCCAAATATTCTATTAGTAGTATTCAATGCTTGATATTATTCATCGATACCCGCATTGCTCGCCCAACTGATTGACCTATTATAATGATATAGAACAGTCTCCCGATAATGCAGTCCCCAGAATGCCCCTCCCCATTCTCCTAGGGGAACTCTCACGGACGTACATTGCAGATAAGAGACGTGGCAATAGGCATTGAGACTCGCGAGAATTCAATAGCGGCCTACTCCTCAATGCTTTGATGTATAAAAGGATTTAAAGCGCCTCGAGAATGAAAGGCAATTCCGATATTACATTTATCTGGATATTTTATTGTTCAAATTGAAGCGAATAAAGTTTTGCAGTTTGTTGAATGTTGATGCAGTATTTTAAAATGTAATTTCTATACTCAAGAAGAATAAACTAGTGCCACGCAGCAAGCTGTATGATCAGAGATATTTACCTTTGTATGCCCCAGTGTATAATATATTTTTATATTAAGTAGATATACTTTTTTATTTTTTTGTTATAGGTATAATGTAATATTGTTAAAAGACTAAAATAAATGGTTTCTTTTTTTTTAAAACTTCACAACTTACTAAGTAAAGCCAGGTTCTTGTGTGAATAACAAGCTGCTCATTTCGCAGACATTAATTAAATATATATCAGAGTTCTGTATCGCCAATAGTATTGGTTATATTAATGGGAAATAAAACAGGAACATAATCATTATAATCACCCACGTATCCCTTTCAATCATGTTGCAAAAGACGTTGGTGCAGCTCAAATATTACCTTTAATTCCTAAATAATTTTGTAAGTTCTAGCAGCTAAAGTATAAATACATAATACAAAGAGTTGCCAGTAAACGACCATAGCGACAGTGTGTACGTAACGCGTTATTCGTTCAATCCTTCGTCTAATTGACCCTTTCGTGTTGGCATCGACAATAATAGGGCCTTTGAATGAAATGGGCCGTTGTTCGGCAGCAGGCTGAGCTCACGTGCTATTATGAAGCCGGCAGCCTTTGATGTTAGTCGGGGATTTGAAAGGCTTTCTGGATACTACCGTCTCCCATGGTCACATTTGCGAGTTTGTTCACGGATATCGAAAAGGTTTCTTGTTTTAAATTGTAGGTCATTTACCCTTTCCCCGTTCAATTAAGAAATTGCTTTTTTCTTTTAAATCTTAAACAACGTTATTTTTATTTAATAATGATTGAAGAAAAATAAATACAGTCATAAATGACCAAATTGTGAGTCAAAGGAGTTTTTTTGTAAGATTTTCCTCATTAAGTATTGCTCTCAATTAAATTAAAGAAAGATCCAAATAATAAAGAAAACAGAAGGACTTTGAAATTGATATTTATAATAAAACCATTTGTTCATTTAAAACAAAGATATTTATGTACTTTGGCAGCTTTTATTCAAATTTATTTAGATAATATATAAGTAAATTTATCATCTAAATATTGTATTAATTTGACGGTCTGTAAATGCTTAGGCCATAGCTTTCATAATCAAACTAATTTTAAGATAAATAATGAAATTCAAGATATTTATTTTTTTGTTTAAAATACTTGCACAAAATTACAAAATAAAATTGTACATAGGCGAACTTAATGCCTTAGGCATTTTCTACCAGCCAACCTTTGAGAGAGTGGAAGATTATGCAAAGGGTGCAAAAGCAAATAAATAACAATTTAAAAGACATAGCGAATAGTATATAAACTTCTTAAATATTACATGTAAATACTTAAATATACACTCAATACATAATATACTACTTATATAAATCATACAATATAATACATATAGTACATATCAAAACAGAAAATGCTAAAGGAAAAAATGGCAGTTACTTATTCAGATAATGAGTGATGAGTAGTCGTTTAAATACACCCATGGTTGGAGCTTGTCTTATAAACAGAGGAAGCAAAATTGTGCAATGATAAAAAAGTAAAGTGGAATTAACACTAACTAGCATATATGCAGTAGAGCTTTTATATCGAATAGGATACGTATCAGAAATTAGCAAATCTGTGTGGCAGCGAGCGGGCGCCTCGGGCCAAAATTAAGTACTCGGTAATAATGTTACGCCACCTACCTAATAGCACGTTCATCCGATTCCTACAATTTTCCACGTGAAATGGGCTACAAATCGAAACGATTTTTCAGTAAAATTGTTGGACGATATTGGGTTTGATACTTGCTTTTAAAGTGACAAAGAAAATTATTGTCATAAAATAAGGACCTCAATTCTACTAATTTCAATAAAATGTCATGATTATCGAAATAAACGCAAAGTAAAAAAACTGAATCTCCTTTTTAGGCTTCCGTACTTAAAAAAACAACTTTAGGAACTAGGATTACTCACTGAGTCCGTCTACCAGATTGATATTTACGGGTGGTAGAGATTATATTGAAATTACAGTAGATTGAAGATGATAGACAGAAATAAACAGAGAGTGTCATCTTTGTAACTATCATATTTAAATAAACCTCCGTAGTCTAATGGTTGCGCCTTTGGCGTTATATCCCTCCGGATACAATCGTGGTCGTGGGTTCAATTCCTACCCATGGCAAAAAAATATTAGTACGTTTTTCTGTACAGTTTGTCATTGTCTGGGTGTATATAAAATATAATAAGTATAATATAGTTGTTTCTGGTACAAATAATACAAGCCTAGAGCTTAGTTTGTGACCAGAGCAATATGTGTAAATTGTCCTACATCTCAGATTAATTAATATGAGTCATACATATATTTTTTTAAAATTATTATTATTATAAAATAAGATTTGAAAAGTAGAAAAGAAAGTTTGAATTTAGAAAACAAAAATATGTCAGTGACCATTCCAGAAAATAATAAATTTCTTTCTAGCAACCCACCCTACATATTCCCTCTTTTTTTCTTATATTATACAGAACATCATTGGCACCGACTGCTTTTTTTACGCAGACCCTCGCTTTAGCATTACACGCAACATGTCAGAAAAATCCATGTTATTATTCAAAGACATATTTCAATTATTTTTGGAGTGTCAACTGAATGAGAAAGAGAGACCCAAAAAGACACAAAAAGACATTTTTAAATGAGCGGAGAAATGGAGTCCGTATTTCTTTGAACATTTTCCTATTCGAGAGATGATATGGGTCGCATATGAATACAATAATAACGTTTTAAGGTGTTACATAATTGTTGTAAAGATAAGATAAGTAAAACGTACAAGCTTATAATATTTTATTTCTTTGTTTACACCCACCTAAACTTAATTGTTATATTGTCCCGAAGGTTTGACTGTCAGATGATGCCCAACAGCATTAAGGGCCCTAGCACAACATCATCGATAGGCTCGATAAATCGACAAAATCGATACATATCGATTTTATGAATAAATATTCAGTCATAAACTTCATTTTATCGACTGTCGATATATATCGACGTCGTTATGCTAATCCCCTATTACTTGTACTATTATTTCTTCTGTGCCCCTATGTCAATATCCTTTCGATTATTCAATAAAGTTTTATAAATATATATAGGTAATGAATTGGAATCTGCATAATTCAAAAGAATAAAAAATATATATGAAATAATTTTATAGTATTATATTGGGTTCTTTTTAAGAACTTTACCAATAAAATATATACATGGTGGCTGAGTTGGTAAGACCGACTTAAAAACATACCTAGGTCACGGGTTCTAAATTATGATTATGTAATGAGATCATAGCACTAGTTTAACCTAGTATATTATGTTAATATAATAAGAATATGTATGTAATACTGTACCCGTATTAGTCGCTAGAAACGATCAATACTGTAGTTAAATACTAATAATAATAATATGTAGGACAATTTACACATATTGCTTTGGTCACAAACTAAGCTCTAGGCTTATACTATGTGTACCAGAAGCAACGATATAATACATATTATATTTTATAAACACCCAGACTATGACAAACTGTACAGAAAAAACGTAAATATTTTTTGCCATGGGTGGGACTCGAACTGTCAAACGGAGGCTGTCAAACTATTATTGTATTGATCTTTCAAATTTTTAGACTTTATATTTCAGTTTACTATTAGGTAAAGAAACAAAGAGTCATGTGCGGCGTTTCTATATAAAAAAACAAGTGATTAAGCTATTGGATATTGGACCGAATGCTAGTGCCGGGAACAGTCGCTTTATGAATATTCCAGGGCTAAAACTACTTGCTATGGAGATTAAACCACAAGCAAAATACTTGTCAGTAAATTCTTTGTTATTTAAATTAAGAAGGAGATGCCGCAATATAGGTATAAGAAAGGAAAAATATTAATTTGTATATATTAAAAAAATATAATTTGTTGCGTATTGACAAAGAAGAACGTAGTTAATCCATCCTAAATATATATTTTGATACTAGATTATAATAAATGCAAAAGTGGATCTGAATAGTCATGGTAGAGCCACCATGGGTTTTCGTTTTGTAGCAACGTAACGTTAAAACATGAGGTATCACAAATAGGATTGCTTTATTCAATCCTGAAGCCAAAAATAAAGCGGCCCTATTGGTTGTTGCTAACGTATTAACGTTTCGATGCTACTTGCTACGCAGCGAACCCATGGTAACGCCTCTGTATGTTTGTCTGTTAGCTGAAGTTTTACGTCTAAACTACTGAACCTTTTTCTGTAAAATTTGGTAGGGAGGTAAATTCTATGTTATTCCATGGGTCAACATAAAATATATTAGGTACATCTTGATATGAAATTGTTAACTTTAAAGACTTAATAAAGCATGCTCATTAATAATTTAATTCACTATAAGGCCAAAATTCACTATATAGAGCTGTTTAATTATCCGTCAAATAACTGATAGTATCATTGCTTTAAGTGGAAATCGAATCCACGATCTCCAGATACAATGGCGTAACCAAAACTGCGGAGGAACATTAGTTCAGCTTCGGCACAAATTATAGGTACCTACCACATTTTTCTTGCAATAACATTGCATTTTTATTATAAAAGTCATATTGTTATTTCTGTAGCAGCTAGGGAAGTTCAGCAAATTTTATCTGCAAAAGGTTTCCATCAGTTGAATAAACTATCAGTATTTGGGTTAGTAGCGTTAAAAGTGCCACCTAACAATCCAGAGTGTTTCAAGATATTTTTACTAGACCAAGTGAAGCGCCGGAGTTTGCTTTGAATTTTTAAACACCAAATTGAAAGTTCAAAAGTGGAAATAGATCTCTTACATTTTAAATGCAACTCCAATGGAAACGATTTTTATTCAGAGAAAGATTTGTTAGCTTAAAGTATAAAGTTTAGAAGTGCTTTAAATATAGAAGACAAGAAAAAGAATCGTAGTGTAAGTAATAAAAAGTCTTAAAATCGCAGTGTTGAATAATAAATAAGGAGACTTGATCGTTTACCCTAATTCGTATGCATTTTAAGTTCGTTTCAGTTTACTCGAATTTTATAAAGCTTCAGGTTCTAGCTAAGGCTGTAAGTTAATTACTATTGTATAAATCAAGTACTATTATACTATTGTAAAATTGGATAAGTATAAATCGTAAGATAAACTGTATCTGCCTAACTCATTCACATACCGAATAGCGGGTACTATTTTTTTTGTTAAAATGGTTGATATTTAAGCCAATCATGATTAATAAGCTGAAATGCAGGCTAACAATCAAGTGTAACCATAAAAAAGATAACCATAGACAAGGAAAAAGGAGAATGATGTATTGTAGAGTTAGAGTTAAAAGGCACTCAGTGAACTCTACCTACAGTAAACTGTCTAAATAAAAACAATTATTCGATATACGAGTACATATTCGAACGGGCGATTGATTGGACCATAAAGCAGCGAGGATATTAAAATAGACTCGTAAAGCAAAAATGGTGGAATGTCGCCGCCCATTTCGTAACCGCATCATTTAGCCAGCATAGTGTTGTTAAACAACAATGTATTGTTCGACCCCATTCATGGACTTTGCAGGACTGCGTAACATCAAGTAGATACAAAGTCACATACCGTGCTACATAAAAAGAAACTACCTACTTTGGGTCAGTTGGCTCCGCTCTTCCTAAATATATTTTATATACAATTTAAACAATAAAAATGATAATTCAGTAGTTTTTTTTAAAATGGTAATACCTTTGTTTATTATATTTTTCGTTAATTCCAGTTCACAGTTTTAATATCTGCTACCACCCTACTATAGATATATATATATTTATTCAGATCAGAATATCAGCCATTGTGAAGGAATCATAATAACAAGATAATAAAAGCTTTATGAGATTTTTACAAACTTATTATGAATTGCACATAATATTTTATTATTAATTTTCATAATGTTATTGAAATTCAAATTATACAGCAGTTATTACGGTGGATTTATGGATCTTTATGAACTATGTTTTTAAATAATATAAACATACACTCTAATGATACCGGAGGCTTTAACCATTTGGTATTTTAGTTTTTATGCCCTTTACGTAACCGCATCATTTAACCGGCATAAAGGGAGTTGGTTGTATGATCAAAGAAAGGGAGCGACCTATGCTGTTCAGTGTCTCCAACTATCTCTATCAAAAATACGGCATAATATGTACCTAATCATATTAAGGCAAAAAAAAATACGGTAACACAATTTTGCTTATAAATTATATAAATTGCATAAAATTAAAATGACTTACCCCTCAAACAAAATGTTAATGACCAAACACAAAAAAAAACACAACATCGATAAAAAAATATGAATCTCATCGTAGATTTGTGCTAAATACCTATAGTACCTTATGAAATTACGGTAGAAATTGGTACCGTAATAATATCTCTATGGTAGTAACTTTAAAAAATACTACAAATCTACCGTAATTACGGCGTGGTTGGAGACACTGATAAAAAGTCCCCTGCCGTGCTGTAGTAAAAATCTAACTAAGTGATTTACAATCTAAATTGGTTGACAGTACCCAATAGCCACAGCATAGATGTACACATAGAGGTTGCGACGGAAATAGCTAACAGATTAGTCAGAGGTCACAGCGCCTCCTGGAGAGATATTTCCGGCGGAAGTGATCGGAATTACATCCCGTTTCCTACTTCCCACAACAATGTGCAGACAGTACTACTTGGCTTACGAAAGGGGGTTTGGATGCTAAAATCCAAGCTAGGGTTAGTTTATTAACTATTTTGACGGGCTTAACAACGTTGTGTATTAATATACAGTTTGTCATGGTCTGGGTGTTTATGAAATATAGTATCCTGGTTTCTAGTATACACATAGTACAAGTCTAGAGCTTAGTTGGTGACCGGTGCAATAGGTGTATTATACTATAGAAATCATTGAATAAATAGTTGAAAAAAAGACAGAATAATTGAATATTATAGATATTTATTAATACATATTTATGTAAAACTATTATTAAACACAATACAAACAATATACTTGAAAGTGCGAGAATTTTCAGTACAAAATTTTTATATATTAGAAAAATAGGCACTGGGTGTGACCGTTACGATAAATCTAGTTATTCTTAGAATAATCTTATGTGCTTATAAGCACATACATTTTTAAGAATAAAATTTAGAATATTTTTCTGTAACAATAGCACAAGATGCAGCACACTAATATATAAAACAACGTTCTTTATGTATTCAGAATTTTCAAAATAACGAATAAGCATAGGTAAATGACTTTATATAATTATTATAACATAACTACGGAGTGAGTTGGTTTCTTCAGAACGCCGCCGCGCCGCCCCGTCCCAATCGTTCGTAAGTTGTCGGCTTCCGCGGAATTCCCACGGTTCATTAGGAATCTCGGGAATGGTCTCATGTTCGCTGCTTGCAATAGGTATGCGTAGACACCGCAAGGATAATCAATAAATAAAAGACTAATAGAATAAAAAAAAAAAAAAAACTAAAAGGATAAAAAAAAAATCAAACGGTTTAATTCGGTCGTTAAATATATACTGTTATTTTTTTAATATAAATAAATCTCTGGTATTTCATCATCTTTAATTGTAATAAAAAAAACTGGCAAATCCTGAAAAACAGAGAAGAGAGAAGATCGTAATTTTTTTTTATAGTATATTGTTGAAATATAATTCAATTTTTTAGGTGAAAGGCCGACTTCGTTAGGCCGACCGACCGGTCTCGTTACAGATCAAAAACCGTCAAGTAATATTTGGTTTTAGTATATGGGTGGACCGGTTTTCGGGAGCCTAATGCATTGATTTGGAGTTTTCATTCTTTTCAGGACGTAATATTCAGCCAGTATAGTGGGAGCGACCAATGCTATAAGACACTGTCGTTCTCCAATAAAAAAATATAATGAATGACAAAATTTCTCATGTTTTAGATAACAAAGCAATGTCTAAACATTTTAAGGTTGGTGTCTGTCTAGGTGTTCATTAGAAAGGTCCGCCGCGGGTCCGACGGGTTTCGGATGTAAATAAGTGATTAACGCCGCCGGAATTGTATTCAGCTACAGGAGACCAACTTGCTTTATTAAATATGGACTTGCTTCAGGGATAATAGTCCTTTATTTATTATGTTTTAAAGCAATTATCTTGGTTTAGTTAACGAATTAAATTTATATTGGCTTTTGTAGTTTGAGATAAAAAGTACAAATACGTCGTCAGAAATATAGTTGTAGAGGAAGCTAGGGAAGTGTGTATATATCGTACAAAGTCTATGTCTACTCCTCAGCAAGTATACAGTCATGATGGTATATATGAATACGCCCATATAGAAGCAAAAACCCTTAAATAACCTAGGTCATATTTCGGTTTATGTCTGTGGATTCAGGTGTGACTGTTTTTAGGTGTCTACTTGCATCGATTTCTTGTCTGATTCACTCAGGGTGCGCGCGAAATTTAATGCAAATTCGTCTTTGTCGTCGTTCATTAGGTACCTATATTCTGTAACCTGAATAATATTCCTTAAATAATCGATTATTTTATACAGCGATGCATTTACGAGCAATCACAAGCGTCACAAAGTAACAATAAAGTCTATATTCATAATGGTCCAACAGTTTACCTTTTGCAAGCTGAATAACAAACATCCCTTAAATAATCGATTATTTTATACAGCGATGCATTTAAGAGCAATCACTAGCATCACAAAGTAACATCAAAAGTCTATCATATTGGTCCAACAGTTTACCTTCTATAATCTAAGTACTATCATTTAAATAATCGATTATTTTATACAGCGATGCATTTTCGACAACAGTTTAGCTTCTGCAAGCTGAATGACATCCCTTAAATAATCGATTATTTTATACAGCGATGCATTTACGAACAATCACAAGCGTCACATAGTAACAATAAAGTCTATATTCATAATGGTCCAACAGTTTACCTTCTGCAAGCTGGATAACAAACATCCCTTAAATAATCGATTATTTTATACAGCGATGCATTTAAGAGCAATCACAGTCGTCACAAAGTAACATCAAAGTCTATATTCATAATGGTCCAACAGTTTACCTTCTGTAAGCTGAGTTTTATTACTTCCATCATGAAAGGAGCTATCGTAATCCATCGTGATCTGAGACGAATATTGCCAGGCATCGTATCTCGCGGTTACTTTGTATATTTTTGGGTTTAAAGGTATTTTCACGTAAGGTTTATGTTGCAGTTAAATATGTAATATATATATTCACGGTGGCTAAATAAAATTCTGGGTTTAGTTAAACATAAAGAATCTATTTTTTGACTTAAAAAAATATATTTGTGTTCCATTTAGTTTTTCAGGCGTTATAATTTCACGTGATGCCATATTTATTAATATTTCGGTTTGGCGAAACAATTATATCTTACATTGCTCAAAATACATCGTTTGGAGTTTAAAATAACATATATTTCAACAATATACTGAAGTTGTCATACAAAAAATAACGATCTTCTCTTTTCTGTTTTTCAGGATTTGTCAGTTATATTAGTTTTTTATTATAATTAATGGGTGACCGCTTTATACAACGAGGCTTTTCCATCATAAACACCGCAACAAGCTCGCCACTAGTTAGGTGTTGCCTCCGAATACCATCGGCGAAATGAGGATGGGTTAATCCCTCCGCTGGGACCCTGAGGCCGTTTAAACGGTTCTCGGGAGCCAAATTGGCACCCGTGACGGTATTTAAAAAAAAATTTTTTTTATTACAATTAAACATGTACATTTATTATTAGTAGATTTTAGTGTAATGTAATAAAGTGTAGGAAGGAATGTGAAGTTGTACGGGACTATACTTCCTAACTTGCTTATAGTTAGGAAAGTTATCCTGAAAATACGTCGTCTTCAATCGAATAACTTTTGTAACGTCTTTTCATTTAATATGTAGCATGGATTGGACACTCCATTTATTATATCTCGTTGTAACTGTAATGGTTATATATTACTATATAGTAGTGATCAACTAAATATGGAAAAATGAGCAGTGGTCTAAAGTATTAAGATATATGTACTATCACGGTTTAATTTTCACTTCGTCGTAGCCGATTCTGAGTCTATATAAGTGGCAGCTAGTCACAAGAGGCACTACAGTGGTGTTGTCAAGTCTTTTTTTTTTTTAATTAAAAACTCACAGGTTTACACCGAAAACACGCATAAAGCCTCAGATATTTGTTTAATATATTTATTTTTGGTAATAGAATGGGCCTATATAAAAAAACGTATTAGATGAAAGAAAAATCACCCAAATAAAGAAAAAATGTTGTAGATAAAATATATACTCGTATTGTTATTAAACACACCGATACATATCATCACGGGCGCCCGAGACCGCCTAGACGACCCCAAGGTACCCAGCGGAGGGGTTTAATACCACTTTGTCGTAGCCGATGGTGTGAGTCTACACCGAACAAGTGGCTAGCTCGTCGCGATGTTTTGAATAGACTCAATAACCCATCTATAAACAGTTTCACAAGTTGGTATAGTGAAACCGGGACTGGCAGCTTAACGTGCTCTCCGAGGCACTATAATGGTGTTGTCAAACAAATGTACATATTTTTTTTAATTAAAAACTACTTGGTACACACTGGGATTCGAACCAGGGACCTAAGTGTTTTTTATGTCCAAGGTCTAACCAACTCGGCCACCACGTATGTAATTGTTATTAAACACTAGAAACAAATACTATTTTCAGACACATTCAAGCGGGTAATGCATTTTTCAGCAACATTTTCTTAAACCAATTTCGCTACACCCACGTCAAGACTGCAAGGTAATTTTATTACACAGTGGGCGTAGTCTGTTTCGCTCCTCTACCTTTTTCTATTCTGACATAATTGTATTGGTGATGTGCGTAAGATCCTGAGCTAGGTAGGTATGTATCTACCTATGTACAACGGCTTGTTTAGGCGCAAACGGCCGCACGTCCAAGCAAACATTGTAAACTTGGAACACAAACAAATTTATAACTTCGAACAGGCTGTTGCTTACTTCTTATTCTTGTGTATCTACATCGTGCCTCAATAAATTATAGGCCATGATAATATCCGTTTTCAGATCCCTTCGCTCCGCTTTTTTTGAACATGTACATCAATTATTGGCCATAAAATCTCGAATATTAAATATTCTATGACCAAAAACGTTTACTAATTTTTTTAAATATATTGCCATTAATGTATTTTGCGGATTATCGGCTGCTCTAAGTGATGTTATTTTATTTTTATATATTTTGAATAAAATAGGAAATAATCTAAATATAAAGGGAATGACTGCGGAAACAATAGAAAAACTAAAATCCAATTATAATAAAATAAATATACCAAATTAAAAGCATTTATGTATAAAGTTAAAGTTATATAGGTATATTAACAAAAATAATCATGTAGAAATCGTATGAAGTGGCGTCCAATCGTGTATATATCGCCAATATATGTAATAATCGAAAACAATATTTGATATAATTAAAAGTATTTAAGGTTGAAAGGAATATTTTCTTTTATGAAGGGTAGGCTCAGTCTAACTGTGCCGAGGAAATTCAGGGCGAAAGGAGTTTAAATAATTAACGAAAGATTGTGGATATCTCGCACGCGCAATCTTGTTAACGGATTCCTTAAATATTATATGAATGTTTATAAAATGAGCCGAAATAAAAAAAATATATAGATAAATTCCATATACAAGTAATATTGGTATTTAACTTACAAGTTATAACAGTAAAAAAATACTAAGTAAACTCTTAAAAGAAAATTTTAAAAATTAGTATAAATATCAAAAAGTAAATTCTTAAAAAGAATTTCAGAAAAGATAAGCTAAAATACGAATAGATTTTATATTGTCGAGTACGTAATACAAATAGGGTTTATGCAATTTTATTCCAGTGCGGGGTGGCGAGAGTGCATAGTTGGTGCAGAGAGGCCATGCACCGATGCAGCAGTGGGGTGTTTGCCCTGCCAGCAGTCTTTGTTTGCTGCCGGTTGGTGCCCCCGATTGGTGCCAGAGTTTGTCGGGTTCAGGCACTGAATTACATCACAGAACAGTTGAGAAACCCTAACGATAATATGTTGTAACTACATTTCTGAGAAATCCAATTTTGCTGCAACTCCCTGTTGTTTGTTGAATAAAAGTTTTCTCTATTGCGACTTGCATTTTTATGATTAAAAACTTTATTATATTTCTACTACAATATTGTTGCTACAATAAACTATTAATTTACTTTAGCCACGAATATGGAACGATTCTATATATTTATCTATATTTATTAAAAAAAAAATACCATTAAGGGTGCCTATTTGGCTCCCGAGAACCGTTTAAACCCGTCCTCATTTCGCCGATGGTATTCGGAGCCAATACCTAATAAGTGGTGAGCTTGTTGCGGTGTTTATGATGAAATAGCCTCGTTGTATAAAGCGGTCACCCATCCCAGGCCGGCCTTGTTGTCATCTGCTTAACCTTCTATATTTATGAAGCTAATATATTTATAAAATATACAATATTTTTTTAGATTAGTATATTTGTTTCTGGTACACATAGTACAAGCCTAGAACTTAGTTTCTGACTAGGTTGTTAGCAGTTAGTGAAAGTATACTACATATTATTATTAGAGAATATTGCCTCTTGACTCTTTATCACCTAGTGGTAATTGAAATGCCGAGTCTAACAACGAAAACTACAATTAGGAAATATTAGAATGAGAGATTATTGCTTGTCTCTTATTATACTACCTTGAGATGTCGATTAATTTCTCTTTTAAAAGACTATATAAAGAAAGGCGCAGGAAATATGCTGCAGTTTCCATCATACCGAAAATTTTAATGCAAAAATAAATATATATAAATATTAGCTCCTTAAAACGAGAGTAAAAAAAGTTATTGAACAAAACTAAGAAAGTTATCGATAAAAATACGTTACATATACCATACAGATGCAAAAACCGTCAAGTGACCTATTACGGCCTATTACGTCGTACACCATTAAGCTAAACTTTAACACGTAGTTGTCTGTCAATTTTCAATATCACCAGGTTTGCATTACGTCAGAATTGCATCATATCGATTAAACTTTAGCATAGCGACGTGCGCGTAATCACCTCGCTGGTCATATTTCAGTTTTAGTCTATAGGTTCACAGGTATTTAGGAGAATACCTATTGCATAAATTTCTTGTCGAGGTGGTAGTCTCCTTTCAGGGTGCGGTTACGAAATGGGTGGTTGAATTGACGGTAAGGCAGCGAGTATATTAAAATATACTTTTCATTTTGTAATCGTATAATTTTGCCGGCATACTGGGAGCGATCAATGTTGTTTAGGAACAATTATTGATAGACCCTATTTATGGAATTTGTAGGCGTCCTCACCACCAGGTAGATACAAAGCCATATGCTGTGCTCCAATAAAAATAAATAAAAGTTTCAAGCGCTAAAAAAATATTAAACAAAATTTTTCAGAGAACGTTCAGCTACAAAGTGTGTAGTTATTGATGTGGAGACGGCACTGACCGTAGCGAGAGGTTACTACACGTTGGTGAACTCAGGTTGAAGCACTTTCCGAGGTCGTTGTAGTCCCGCTCCGGCTTTATATAACATCGTGTAACTCCTTCAAATTGTATAACTCTCGTAAATGTCTCTACAGTATTACGAAGATTTTATGGAAATAGCACTGAAATTTTTGTTATTTTATTGACATTTCAAATGCATTACGAGTGAATAAGTTGTTGGTAGTAGTGTCATAAAAATACATTGAAGCAGTATTTGTGACGAAATTTTTCCTACTACAATGTGCATTTGGAATAAGATGCACAACAGAAACTGTTTTCTTTTGCCATCAGTACTTTATACATATAAATAATGTTATAATGATTTTTTATATATATAATGTTATAGTGTTATTTGTTATTATTATACAAACTTTATTTTTCAAAACAATGCCCTCAATGTAATAATCATACCTACTCTTTAACTAGATGCATATACATAAACAGTAAACGAATACAAAATCGAATAATCGTTACCGATTGAAAATAGACGGAGATTATATTTTTCATTTTCAGTTCTAATTGAAAGCGCTGTATTTTTTTTTGTCTACAGTGAGCAGTTACAGCGCGATGAGACCGCCTGAAGCCGGCAGAGTTCTCCACTCGCCCATACACTAAACAAAAGAACACCTTAATTAACAGTTACTCAAACAGAACGGATATCATCTGCAATCAAATGAAATGCGGTTTTTACAAAGGTTTCTTTGAAAGGTACTTTTTAAATAAACAAAATAAAATTGAAGCTAAAAAGCAAGTACTAAAGCGAAATAGGTACTGTTTACATGATGATGAGTTAATGGTGATGTTAGTCGCACAGCGTTCATCTCATTAGCACGAGCGCGACAATATTTCCCGCCGGGTCGCGCGCGGTGAGCCGCGAACCAGCATTTGGCAGCGGCCGCGCTCCACACAGCCGGCTCTATAAACTAAACAACTCGTAAAAGTGTAAAAGTCGTAACGATAGCGGTGGAGAGAGCGGCCTAATATGAGCGGCGGCTGGAGTCGCGCCAGCCGCGCTCATTATCAGATGGGACGTTTGCAGCACAACCCTTTCGTTTTACGATTGGCCTCTAATTACGCCCGCGCTTAAGGCGCTGCGCTTTTTCAGGCGCTCTAGCGAACGGTCGATCGCCCCGCTCGGTGCCAAATCGACCACTTTGCGACCGAGCGGCTGAATTTTTCACATTTAGTAATGGGCCGCGTTTTCAGTTTTATGTCGCGGTGTCCCGTGGAGGCCGGTGTTCACACGAAATGAAAAAAGTCTGGAGAATTGTCGCGGGCGAGCACAATAACTGGAGCGGTGGTTTACGAGAGTCCCGATACGCGAACGAGGGCGCGGGGAGCGGGCGCCTTAACGATGTGTTGCCAATTTATGCCGCCCGATAAGCAGAGTTTGTTTACCCTCCGGCGACGAGTTACGAGCGTTAAATCGCGCGGTGCGAGCCACGCTTCAGAATTCAAATTACAAGATCACTTTGAAAGTTAGATACTTAGACCTTTCGACACTTCTGACTCTTAATTTGATATAATAATGATGAAAAGCTCCCTATTCATCCATTATTGTGAGCTTTCAATAGAGGCCCTATTAGAAGTAGGTAAAAGGATGAATGGGTGTGTCTTTTGTTGGATATGAGATGCGATAAGACGTGAGAAGAATCTGAACGGAGGGGAGAGAGTCTGCCAGTAATCTAACAGTATTGGCGCGACACGACGAGAATCACGCATTCCTTAAGCAATTCATCAACTTTAGATAACGACTGTATCCTTATGAGAATAGATCTTGTTTCATATCACGTCGGATAAATAAATAATACATCTGGGCGAGAGACAGCGCCGGGTGCCAAGATCTGTGAGAATCGGGAAACGATTTCTGATGATACGATCTATATTACCGACGAACACAAATTTATCCGAGGCAGTATGTTCGAACATAACTTTAAAACTGCTGGAACCGAGTTTAATAAAACTTGGAAATATTCGTGGAATATGAAATCTTTCGTGTCGAAATGATATTACTAGTTGCAAAGTTAATATAGTTTAGGAATGTTTTTGACGCCAAACATAGAGGTATATAAATAAACTTTATATACATAAATGTATAAATAAATGAAACCATGTCCTGTGATTTAAAGTGAGTGTCCTTACAACCGAAGCGAGTTGGTAGAGTCCGTGGGGGATCGCTCAACTCAATCTTGCCCCATTAGGCGCGACAAATTGGAAAAATATTCTATTACACCTCGCGAAATATTGAATTATATCAGGGCAAATTAGAATGTCGCCGGGAGGACGCGGGCCTAAATGACGTTTATGTTTCGTTTAGTAACAAGTTAGTTTTGCTGTGTTAAGCGCTTTATTTGAAATATGGAGTGTTCATGTAGCTCGGTTTAAGCGCTTATAAATACTGTTACCTGTTAAATAGCATTCATACAAACTAATTTTGACAAATGCCTAAAGAGAGCTACATGAACACGGAAGCTTGATGCTCATGCCCACAATCTTTAACTTATTTAGCTATAAAAATAATGTGTAAGATAATTACTATTTTATCTCTTGTGTTCTTTTGACAAAAGTCATGAGAGCGATAGTGACAAGAGTAACCACCTTAACCATCACATAGATAATTTTATAACAAGGGGTTAATCTTAAATATTTTAAAATATAGATGAGATTTTCTATAACGTTATTTTTGACGGTCTCTAAGCCCGGTTTACATTAGTTTAGTGTTTAGCGAAGTGAGTAAGTACGGTGTTACAAGTTAGTGCTATAGGTAGTTGTTTTGACCCTGGGTAATATTATGTTAAAATACTTTCCGAGATATATTAAATTCATTATCGTATGCAGTATTAATACGTATTTGTGCAGTTTGCACTGGTCTGAGTGTTTATAAAATATAATAGTTCCTGTTAATATTAAAGATAAGTTCACCTAAATTATATTTAAGTATATATTAAAAATTTTATATTAATATAATATTAAAAAAAACGACCCCAGCTTAGTGGTTAAGTCACTGCGCAACCGATAGCAAGGTTAAGCAGATGACAACAAGGCCGGACCTAGAATGGGTGACTGTTTTATACAACGAGGCTATTTAATCATAAACACTGCAACAAGCTCGCCACTTGTTAGGTGTTGCTTCCGAATACCATCGGCGAAATGAGGACGGGTTAATCCCTCCGCTGGGTACCCTGAGGCCGTTTAAACGGTTCTCGGGAGTCAAATAGGCACCCGTGATGGTATTTATTAATTAATTATTATTATATATTTATATACGACTGTAAGATATAATGATAGACCACAGAAGCAGTCAACATCAATTATTGTGTAACAATATACTCGTAGATACATACATACATACATATGTAATAAGCAATAAATAAATAACAAAAATAAAATACGGTGTTTAAAAAACACAACATAAGAACAAGGTATGCTCCAATATTAATTGGATTTTCAGATTAATGTAAGTTCAGTAATAATAAAAAAGTATGCAGTGGAGAAAATATAACGTGCACGGCGACAAGTGGGAAACGAGATTGCTCGCCAGTTCGAGTAATTGCCAATTAATCACCAGGCGTTTTCTATTTCAGCCCACATCGGCGATGTCGCCATGACTTAGGTGTAGGCAGGGGGTACTACGAGTAGGTATATACGTAGATATGTAGAGAATTTTTATTTAGAATCGTGGATATGGTCGGTGAAGTTGGCCACCAAGGATCACCTAGTCGTCGTCGAGATAAACGCGCCTTGGTCGACCACGTAATCCACTAACATTCTCGATTTTTATTTTATAATAGAAGAATATTAAGTGTTTACATTTTTAGGTCTTTTAATACTATGTTATTATACATATCTAACATATGTTATATAATACATATGTTAGAACCGACGATTAACTATTATAAGAATAAACAATACTAATATAATATAATAATGGCAAGAAAAACATATGAAGACAGATTTTAATCAATATTATTATGGTCTACTAGACTACAATCTGTAGGACCATTCTATGACCTGTTATAAGAGTTAAACTCCTATAACAGGCTACAGAAAGACCCAAATTTAGCGACATAACAACATTTGCTAAAATAATCAGTTAGATCAATACACAATATTTTTATATTGTATATTGTTTATTAATGAGCATAGGATCCACGGAAAATCAAATATTACATTTATGTATATAATACAAATGTAGGTATAATTGATTTATAATTGGTTAGATTACAAAGTCGCGCAAAGAGCAAAGAGCGACCTTTGTCATATTTAGTTATATAAAATTGTAATGAAGCTAATACACATAGTTGCAGCTGTAAATAAATGGACTTTGTCTTAAAAAAGTCTCAATTTGAATAATGTTATTGCTTTTGGAATATTCTTACTCTCGAGCGGCGCCAGTACAGTAGTAAATGCACTGCTAAACGACTACAGGTGTTGTAATAGCATTAAGCTTTGTTCTCGAACCAGATTAGGCGTGTTCATTGCTTTGTCGTGTTAACGGAGATTCCTTCTCCTTTGAATACACTAAACTGATTAACTCTCAGTAATTTGCTTTTAAAGTAGTAATAGGAAAGGTTTCAAGTAAATTAGGTGAGGAAATTTAATTATGTTAGTGTTGCAATATAAAAAAAATATATATGATTTTCGGAATATTGGGTATATATCCAAATAAGAGAATTGTCATATTTAGATTTTTTTTTGATTGTCAGATTGAGATTTTGTGATTTTATCTTTATTTGAGTTAAAATCACGAAACAGCTCCCATTATGCACAAGGATGTTCACAAAATTGTGCCATTTTTATTTATGAAAACTAAATAAAAAAATGTGTTTGTTTAAGGATGTTAGTTTAGTAGCTATCTACCGACTCTTTTTAAAGAAATATAAAAATAATTATACATTTGTTTGACGACTCCAGTATAGTACCTCGGAGAGCACGTCGGAGCGGTCGGTCCCAGTTTCACTATATCAACATGTAAAATTGTATATAGATAGATGGGTTATTAAGTCTATCCAAACATCGCGACGAGCTAGCCACTTGTTCGGTGTAGATTTATACCATCAGTTTCGACGAGGTCAGAATATAACCCCGCAGTCTAGGCGGTCTGTACAAATGCATATTATATTTTATAAACACCCAGGCTATGGCAAACTGCGCAGAAAATTATACTAATATGATTTTGTCATGAGTGAGAATCGAACCCACGACCTCAGAGTATAACGTCAATGACGTAACCAACCAAACCACGAGAGTGAACTCATCGGAGTATAAGACACAATATTTTTTTTGGGTAAAAACTTAATTAATTCAAAATCATAATATACTACCTACTGTAAGAAATAGGTGATTGTAATAATATAAATTTAATGTAATAATACAGAATTTATTCTTGTATAATAGATTCAGTGAAAATGTGAAGGATCAGATGATTTGATTCTTCACAGATTCTTCTAAATTTATTATGCTCCACAGCCGTAATAACAATCTGATCGAATACGTTCGAGGGCCTCTGAGAAAAAAATGAAAACATAATTATTAAATTCTGCTATTCTTATTGCTAAATAAATTATTGTTAAGTAAAAGCAATTGATAAATTTATTGAAAGTGTATACTGATTTGTTTATATTAATTAATTATGCATGAATTACCTAATGAGTAAATTTATTGTAGTACTACTCGTAGCTTTGCCATGGCCTCGGGGTTTACCCATGTTACTCGCTGAAACTATAGCTTTCTATTGGTGAAAGCATATCGCAAATCGGTTCAAAAGTTTTTAAGTTAATCCAGAACAACCAAAAAAACAAATATTTTCTCTTTATAATATTAGTAGGTATGGAAGTAGTGGAGTAGATTATTAATAGCTGAATATATATTTTATTTTACTTAAGATAATACGAATATATAAACACCGCAACGAACTGCCACTTGTTCGGAGTAGATTCTAAATGCCATCGGCAATGAAGATCCCTCGTCGTCTGAGACGCCGTACCCATAACACTTTTTTAATAAATCAATAAGTTTACACTTGCAAACAAAGAATTAGTTCCAGAAATGACCGCAGGACTGATTACTTTGTTGGTACTACAATTTTATCGGTGAATTTATATTCCCATATCAATTTTATCGCAATTTCCTTGACCATGCTAAGAGAATTGCTATGTGTCTGCATGTTATTTCCTTAAAGAAATTCTCGTAGTACCTACTCGGGCCGTTGCATGTCGTAGCATAGAGTGGATTGCGTCGTAGCCGATCTAGCCACAGCTTTCTAACAAATTGTCCTGAGACCTCGCAGCTTTACCCATAAACAATAAATACAGTAGGTAAAACCGTAAACTCGACCATCAACTCCTTCTACTGTCACTGGCTGGACGTTCTTTCTCGTAAATCCAAATTGTAAAAGGAAAATAATTTATTTAAAAGCATTTTATATTTTTAAATAAATTTGTCTATCCAAACATCGCGATTATCTAGCCATTTGTTCGGTGTAGACTTATACCATCGGCTACGACGAAGTGGGATTAAAAACCCCTCTGCTGGGTACCTTGAGGCCGTCCAGGCGGTCCCAGGCGCCGTAAGGCACCCGTGATAATATATATATATATTTATAATAGATATACCTAAACCTTAAAATATCACATACCTAAGTTTTTTTCAGTATATACGATTTGTCATAGTCTGTGTGTTTATAAAATATTATTATGTATTAAAAACATCGTTGGTACACCTAGTACAAGCCTAACAGTGATCAGGGTAATATGTGTTAAACATTATCTATTATTATTATTATTATTATTATTATAAATCTGGTTATTTTATTAGTGCACGTTTATGACTCTATACCATGCAGGCAGCATGTAGGGTTCAAAAAGAGATAATAAATGTATGTATATAAATAAAAATAAATTGCCGATCACTTCAGCTATTTTTTTGTTGTGTTTGTTAGTGTATAAAAGAAAGTATTTGAAAATCGTACGGAAAAGTGAAAAATTTTAGTCGAATCTCCATATAAAAATTGTCGGACTACGTTCAGTTGAAAGTTGAGAATTAACCTTATAATATTTCCCAGTATGGAAAACTCTATTATAAAGCGTGAAAAGTAAAAGGCTAAAAGCTAGTAGAATATAATAATAGTTTTTTTTCTTCAGAATAGTAGTAGGTACTAATTTCAAAGAATAATTTTTTTTTTTCTATGATACTTATCTAAGTTACAGGTAAATAAAAAAATGTAGTTAAATACTTTCGTGATATTAAAATATTAAAAAAAAAACACCAATTAAATCTTATAAAACAAAAAAAAACTTTATACAGAAGCACTAAAAGAAATACAGAAAAATTTATTTAATTAATTAAGAATAAAACAACTCTCTCTGCGAACTAGAACTAATAATTTAATAAAATATAAATTACAAAGAAACAACAAAAGAATAGAGTCCAGTCTCAGAAGGAATATATAAATCTATACATAACTTCTATCGTTGAAAAACTTTTACAATTAGTAGCACTCGTCTCCTACTCGTTTGTAGCTCGATGTCTCTCAATACTAACTACTTGATTAATTACTGGCCATAGCAGAGTCCTGTGACAAAGTTCCATTGTGGCCCCGCCGTACTGGCAGCAAATTTGCTATTAACTCTGCTATAGATAGAACAAGAATAAAAACTTATATGACTGTCTCCGTAGACTAGTGTATCCGGAGGTCGTGGGTTCCATTCCCACCCAGGCAAAAAAATATTAGTAAGTTTTTCTGTATAGTTTGTCATGGTTTGGGTTTTTATAAAATATATTATATCGTTGTTTCAGGTTTAAGCCTAGAGCTTAGTTTGTTACCAGAGTAATATGTGTAATTTGTCCTACATTTTATTATTATTGTTATTAATTTTTATGTAAGTTAGGTGGGAGGGGGAGGTTTCAATAACTTCGCTAGACCAACTGACCGGTTTTGTTACAGATGCAAAAACCTTTAAATGACCAAATCATGTTTCGATTATATTCTGTGGGTGCATCAGTTTTCAGAAGACTATTGCATCGATTTTTTGTCGAGGTGGCAGTCTGTCTGGGTGTACTTGCGAAAGAGGCTATTGATGATATAGGAGCTAGCCTATTAAAGTATAAACTCGTAATGCAAATTATATCTGCTCCGCCCATGTCGTAACCGCATCATACAATAATGTGACCAGTATTGATTTGGTTTTAGTCTGTGAGCTCACCGGTTATCAGGAGAGTATTGCATATTTTTTTTGTTGAGACGGTAGTATTCTTTCAGAGGGCGTTTACGAACAAGCAGGGGCCTTTTGCCTAAAATGACAGTTGTTTCATAGCAAATATGTCAAAATTCTTATTTTGGGGCTCTTTTAGAGTTAGGTATTGTAGGTGAAATTGGGCATTATTCTACTAAATCAATTGTGTATCAACGTCGTATGAAAGTTAAAATTGACTCAGCGCCGCCTATTTCGTAACCGCATCATAAAACATGATTGGCATGCGGGATCTATTTAGTGTTTATAAATTTCGTATTGCACTTTACGACACGGTTCATATGACTGCAAACAAATTACAAGCCCCGGCCCAAGCCACCGTCTCTGTATTTATTAACCTCAACAACACGCTATGTTGTGTTCACAAACGAAGTTGTAGTATTTTAGTTGATTTTCATCAGTTATTTATTATTAATTATTAAAACCCCCAATTAATTTTAATATAGTACAGCCTATAATTATTTACATTGATTGTCTATTATTAAAAAAAATATTCATATAAAAGGCACACGCTTTTCGCTGAGTTTCGTATCTATACATCAGAATAAAAATAAAAGAATTATTATTAATAAAAACCACAATCAATTTTTCATCCTAAGAATAAATATCAGACTGAAACAAAAAAAAACTTTGAAAAATAAAGCTGTGTAATACACATAATATACAATTAGGCATTCCAACAATACAAAAACTAGTTATTGTATATTCCGAAAAAAAAAATATTTTTGTCGCTTGATTCAACACTGGTTGTCAATAAGTTTGGGTTTAAAAAAATATTACTTATTTTATTTTATTTCCGAAGAAAATAATATAAAAAAACACAAGAAGTAAAAATTATTATTACCATGAAAGATAAGTAAAGTAGCTCTACCATGAGTTTATGTTAAACAATCTGTCACTTACTGTACAGTTTCCGTAGGAATCCACCAATAGTAAGCATTAATTTTTACTTTCGAAAATAATAAAGTGATCCTTTTGGTAGATCTTTGCAGCTTAAACTGTACAGTAAATGAACGATTGTGGCGGAGCTACAGAACACAAGGATCTTATACGGTAATAACAATAGTATAGTTACAGTGTCGCTGTCAATGTAGATAGGGAGTTAAACCGTAGCAATTGGTAGCCGCAACTGGCAGCCATTTTGAATACAGGAGTTGCCAACGATGCTCGTGGTAATCCACTAACTTGCGTTGGAGCATAGAGAGCGCAACATTTAGTTTATTTATAATTTTAGTCAAATTAATGTGAAAATATAAATGAAACGTAAATAGCTAGGTACTCAATGAAAAATTTAAATGCAGTCTTGGCATCATACTCGCAGCATTTCCTCTTTCAGCTACGGCTTATTTCTTTGTTTTTAAAAAGCACTGGGACGGAGGATCCATTTTTTTCCTTTTTGGAAGAGATAGGGTGGGGGAAGGCTTCTCGGGCCTTTTTTCAATATTTTAAGAGGATTTTTTATCAGAACTATTGATGGAATAAATTAATGAATGAAAAAATATTTTTTGCACAAAAGCTTAATACTATTGTACATAGGCGAGTTAAATGCCTTAAGCATTACCTAACAGCTCACCTTTGGTAGACTGACCAATAATTGAGCCAATAGTTTATTAATAATGTTGAACTTTTAAATAAAGTTTGGGCTAAAAAAGTATTATACTAGTTTCCTTTTTCGGGACAGTTTATCATGGTCTGAACATTCACAAAATATAATACGTGTTCGGTGCATAGGTACGCATTAAACACGTGCTACAAAGTTTGGTTCAAAAGAATTAATAAAACTCGCGACTCGTATAATATAATCGATCTTTTATCATCTAGCAACAACCCTCTCGACTCTAAGAACCCCAACAATTTGTTTTTGGTGCACATAGTACAATCCTAGAACTTAGTATGTGACCTGGACAATATGTGTTCAATGGCAATGTTCAACATATTACACATACATACATATCATCACAGGTGCCTTATGGCGCCCGAGACCGCCTAGACGGCTCCAGGGTACACAGCGGAGAGGTTTTAATCCAACCTCGTCGTAGCCGATGGTATGAGTCTACACCGAACAAGTGGCTAACTTGTCGCGATGTTTTGAATAGACGCAATAACCACAAGTTGGTATGGTAAAACCGGAACCGACAGCTTAACGTGCTCTCCGAGGCACTATAATTGAGTTGTGAAACAAATGTACATATTTTTTTTTATTAAAAACTCATTGGTACACACCGGGATTCGAACCAGGGACCTAAGTGTTTTTAAGTCCAAGGTTTAACCAACTAGACCACGTATAATGAATTCATAATAGATGTTCAACATATTATTGTTATTAAAGTAAGTTATTTAACCATGCGGTGTCTGTCTAGGCTAAAGACTTAGTGACTAATCTCACTCAGGCAAGCCGTCCATAGGAAACCGCATCTAGGCTTAGCACCACGTGCAGCTAAACACTGATTCCTGAGCCGACAGCGTCTTACAGTGTATGCGCTGTATTAGGCTGTTACGAGACTGGGTTCTGGTGTTTGATTCATAGACTACCATTTGCTCGGTTATGTTAATTAAGTAATTGGGAACGTAGCTCTTTGATTTGATTTAATTGATAGTTTTAGAAATGTATTAACAATAATTATATCTATCTAGTATATTTCACATATATTGCTTTAGTGACAAATTAAGCTATATGCTTGTACTATGAATATCAGCAACTACAATAGTCATGTTATAAAACTATGGGAGCGTTCAAGTATTACGTAACGCAATTTGGGGGGGAGGGGGGTGATCGTGTAAAACGTTACGATGCGTTACAGGGGCGGGAGGGGGTTTCGAACAACGTGTTACGTAACATTGTTTTTTTTTATTTAAATAAAAAAAAAATGTGTTAATAACAACGTTACGGCACGTTACATGGGGGGGGGGAGGGAGGTTCAAAAATACACTCCCTATACAGAATAACGTACTAATATTGTTTTCCCACAAGTGGGATTCGAAGTCACGACCTCCGGTTGTATCCGGATGTCGTGAGCGTGACCAATACCCGAGGTAAGCTATATAATATTGACAAGCCAGTTTAACAACATGTAAATTATTTGATTATTAAGTATGTTCTAACATTATGTATGTCAATGGTTTAGTGTTTACATTGAAAACATACAATTATCAAAATAGAAATATTCTTATATCATAGTTTTTTTTGCACCTATTATGAATTCATTAAACAGTCCCGTAATAATTATGAAAATCATTTATTGTGACCGTTGTTCGTTCCTGAGATAACACAGCCTGAAAAAAAATTGCTAGAATACTGATAAGTTATCATATTATAAAAAAAATATCAACCTCTGTTACCGAGATATTAACTAATATTCTTTTATTCGTTTTAACGTTATCACGTTGTGTTCAAATTAAAAAAAAAACCTTAACACCTACAACACAAAAGATAGCTACTGTCCAAATTTCATATTTAACTTTTGTAGTTTCGGCTGAGCGATGATGAGTAAAATTCAGTCAGTCAGTCAGAACAAGCTTTTATATTATATAGACTAGCGGAACTGACAAACGTTGCTTGAACTCTCGCTTGCTATTAACGGGTTCAGTATACGTTATTTTGATAAAATAATAACTGACATTTGACAGGGAGTTTGACATTTCATTGCGTCATTGATTTGCTATTGCCCAAAGCAAAGCTAAAAATAAAGCCAAAAACCCGATTGCATCGTCTAATTTTGAATTCAAACCATTCTCGGATCCACATAAACACACAAAAAAAAAACAAAATCGGTCCAACATTATAGGAGGATTTTAGTGACATACAACGAACATAATTTTCATTGACGTTCCGTTGCAAAGTATTAATGACTCCTGTGTAAATCAGCATTAGCAATTTAATATAGCTCATGCTGCAATGTTAGGGATCTGTAGCCGACGACCTCGGGATCCAGACGTAGGTATGTGTTTGAGAAATCTAGAATGTTTAATCAACCGCACGTAAGCTGCATATCAATGCGTTTAAATGGAAACTACGATATCTGGGTATGTGTGGGTGATGCCTGTTTAAGGCCATGGGGTGCACAGAAGAGGAACGTAGTAGTATAATTTACTAAGATTTGCATAACTGACTTATGTACCTATGGTTCCTATATCTACTGTAAAATGTAATTTAGAGTATGTAATTTAACTTCTATATTATATACCTATTACATACGTGATGGCCGAGTTGGTTAGACCTTGGAATTAAAAACACTAAGGTCCCTGGTTCGAATCCCGGCGTGTACCAATGAGTTTTTAATTTAAAAATGTATGTACATTTGTTTGACAACACCACTATAGTGCCTCGGAGAGCACGTTAAGCAGTCGGTCCCGGTTTCACTATACCAACTTGTGAAACTGTTTATAGATGGGTTATTGAGTCTATCCAAAACATCGCGACGAGCTAGCCACTTGTTCGGTGTAGACTCATACCATCGGCTACGACGAGGTGGGATTACAACCCCTCCGCTGGGTACCCTGGGGCCGTCTAGGCGGTCTCGGGCGCCGTAAGGCACCCGTGAAGATATATATATACCTATAAATATAATATGTAGGACAATTTACACAAATTGTTATGGTCACAAATTAAGTTCCAGGCTTGTACTATGTGTACCAGAAACAATGATATAATACATATTATATTTTATAAACACCCAGACCATGACAAACTGTACAGAATGTAAATGAAACCCTATTTCCCTTGGGAGCCATATTATGGCTACAATAATTTGGCTAATTCTTCTTCCGTCAGGTTAATTGTATTTAAAAATGTCAAATTTTAAATACAATTAACCTGACGGATAAGGTTTATATAAAATAAATAGTTTTAAAAATAAAAATAAGATCTAAAATTTACACATTAAAAAATGAGTGAGCTGTAGACAGTAGGGAGATTTTTTAAAATTAGGACAAATAATTTTAAATATTGACAGAATAAATAACGTTTAATTCTTAAGTTTCTTTCGTTGTTTTAACTGTTACATGTTACCGATAAAAAGATTCAATAAATTGTCCGAAAAAAACTAACTTTGTTATTTTGTGAAAAAAGTAGAAAAATTAGTACAAGAACGAACTGTAAAGGGAAGATTTATTCCTATTTTATTTATTAGTATACCCGTGCGAACGTGACAGCTAGATAGATACCGAAACTATGTACGAAACCCTGTTTTAAAATAATTAAAACATTGATTTTTAGAACAACACAACATATAAATTAAAATACACCTAAAATCTCAAATCTACCGCATCTAAAACCTGACTAGGTTCAAAATTACATTAGCACTAGAACCATTGCCACTGTAGCGTCAGTGATATGCCTTTATTAACTCAATATCTACAGTAAAAACAAATAATTAAGTAAGTATATTTTTTTACTATAATAATTTTTTTTTATATACGTGGTGGCCGAGTTGGTTAGACCTTGGACTTAAAAACACTTAAGTCCCTGGTTCGAATCCCGGTGTGTACCAATGAGTTTTTAATTAAAAAATGTGTGTACATTTGTTTGACAACACCACTATAGTGTCTCGGAGAGCACGTTAAGCTGTCGATTCCGGTTTCACTATACCAACTTGTGAAAATGTTTATAGATGGGTTATTTAGTCTATTCAAAACATCGCGACGAGCTAGCCACTTGTTCGGTGTAGACACATACCATTGGCTTCAACGAGGTGGGATTAAAACCCCTCCGCTGGGTACCCTGGGGCCGTCTAGGCGGTCTCGGGCGCCGTAAGGCACCCGTGATGATATGTATGTATATTTTTTTCAACATCATAAAGGTAAGCTTAGACAATAAGTAAATAAGTCGCTTGCGATTGAATACAACTTTTTTGTAGCCTTTTCAATTATATACCTAAGACTACTTAGACCCCAGTACAGCCAAAGATGATATTTTTACTGCCATCTTATCATTACATTTGTATTTGTTAAGTGAAATGGTATAACCGTCTCCATAGACTAGTGGTTGCGCCTTTGGTGTTGTATACGGAGGTCGTTGGGTTCGATTCCCACCCATAGTAAACAAATATTAGTAGATACGTACAGTTTATCATAGTCTAGGTGTTTATAAAAATATAGTATGTATTATATCTTTGTTTCTGGTACAACATAGTACAAGCCTAAAGCTTAGTTTGTGACTAGAGCAATATGTGTAAATTGTTCTACATATTATTATTTGCAATTACATATTGTTTAGTAGCAAGTACTGTGACTAGGTTAGCTGAATGCATCGTCTCGGCAAGGCGTAAATATAATTTAAAATCGGGCGAATCCGCCCGCCCATAAAGTGATCGTAACTAATAGACGGATTAATAGTCGTTGCTAAGCAATTGCTAATGCTTCGAACTGTAAAATTGCATATGAAAAACTAAATTTTAACAGTTCCAAGCAATAGCTCAAGCTTAGCAACGACTATTAATCCGACCGTAAGAGTTTATATTTTTTAGTCGCAATACTTGTTCCATTTAGACGGGATCTATAACATTGCTTCATTTTATTACCACTCGCGACACAGATGCAAAAACCGTCAAGTACCTAACATAGTCATATTTCGGTTTTGGACTGTGGATTCACCGGTTTTCAGAAGACTACTGCATCAATTTCTTGTCAGGGTGTTTTTTTTGGGGCAATTGATTTGACCATAAAGCAATAATGATATTAAAATAGACTCGTAATGCAAATTCGTCTTTGTCGTCGCCCATTCCGTAACCGCATCATTAACAGCTATCAATGCTGTTAAACAACAATGTAGTCATCGACCTTATTGATAAACTTTAAAGGTCTGCTTATCAACAAGTAGATACAGTCATGTGCAGTGCTTCCACTGAAAAAAACAACAAAAAAAAAACACTGTAACCTGATCAGTTTTCTGTGACAGTATATAATATGAAGCTCTGTGGATAGTAAAGAATAAATCATGATAGTAGTACGGGGGCAGCTGGTTTCTGTTCCATCACCGATGCTGCAGTATATTTGCTATTTTTGTCCGCACTTCATACAAGATCGATATTTTTGGAATGAATTATGAATTCTTTGTCTCTCGACATATTTCTATATTTATTTTCTACAAGGTGTTGGGAGATATATACTTACTGAACTGTGGAGAGGAGTTATGACTGTGTATGAGGCAAAATATGTTAGTTTATAAGTCGCGGGTTCAAATCCTAGTAAAAACCAATGATTTAAAAATAAAATGTACATTTGTTTGACAACATCACTATTAAGAAAGATTAATCTGTAGAACAACTTGACTATACAAGGACCATGACAAGCTTGTTCGGTGTAAACTCAAAATATACCATCGGCAACGACGAGGTGGGAACAAAACCCCTCCGTTGGGTACCCTGAGGCCGTCTAGACGGTTTCGGATTACGATGTACGTAATTATATTATTTTAAGCAATAGAATCTATTTAACTATGTTACAACCGCTTAATTTTAGCCAATAATGTCAAACAACCATGCCGTGATCATAGAGGTAGGTCTGCTTACAATCCGTTAGATACAATGGCATATGCTGTGCTTTAATAATTAAAAAAGACAGTTAGTATTTATTACAATCATGTAAGCACAATCTGATCTAACAATAGACCGCAAGATTGAAATACACCAAATCCCTGAATGTGCTCTATGGCTTTGATTTAAGGTTTAAACTAACTTGACAATGTACTATCCTTTGCCTGGCTCGGTCGATAATTTAATGGTTCCATTAGAGCTTCGGAAAAGGTCTTAAGTGCATCTAGTAGACAAGACGTGGACTATCCGGAGATGTTTCAGAAACTGTTTAAGTACTTAAACAGTGTCGAGATTTTAGTAGCTAAGGGAGAGACGCTAAATTCATTCATATTTATTTTACATGGCTTTTGTTGGTCCGACATCTTCAAATTTCAAATTATATATCATATTTTTTTTTCCTTTTTTCCCCGTAGTAATCATGTTAATCTAAAATTCGATAGGATAAGGTGGGGGTCCACCTTCCCCTATCAAAATTAGGAAAAAACATGTAAAATACTAATCTTAGTTTTATAGCACACATCTTCCTTGATATATTACAGATTCCATTTGCACCTTATTTATTAGCTAATATTAATGCCTAAATTTATAAAAATAAAACAAAAAATGGCGGGTTTAAAAAAGGAAAAAAATAAAACAAAAAAAAAAGAAGATTAAAACTTTAAGCTATTCAAAAAATAAATTATAAAAAAATAATATTAAAAATAAAATAAAATTTATAAAAAATAACAACACAAACTTTTTGCTCTTAAAATCTTCCCTCTTCCATAAGTTCTCTTTTCTTCTCGCTTGAACAGGATGCTGGTTCAGCCACGGTCGCTCACTCAAGGAGGTTGTGATGGGGTAAGCATGAATGCACACATCACACCCAAGAAAAAAAAAAAACAAAAAAAAACGATTAAAACTTTAAAGCTGTTCAAAAAATAAATTATAAGTAGGTGCATTTGTTGGTCCGGCATCTTCAAATTTCAAATTATATATCATTTTTTGTTTCCTTTTTTTCCCCGTAGTAATCATGTTAATCTAAAATTCGATAGGATAAGGTGGGGGTCCACCTTCCCCTATCAAAATTAAGAAAAAACATGTAAAATACTAATCTTAGTTTTATAGCACACATCTTCCTTGATATATTACAGATTCCATTTGCACCTTATTTATTGGCTAATATTAATGCCTAAATTTATAAAAAATAAACAAAAAATGGCGGGTTTTAATAAGGAAAAAAAGAAAAAAAAAGATGATTAAAACTTTAAGCTATTCAAAAAATAAATTATAAAAAAATTATTTTAAAAATAAAATAAAATAAAATAAATAAAAAACAACAACACAAACTTTTTTGTTCTTAAAATCTTCCCTCTTCCATAATTTTTCTTTTCTTCTCGCTTGAACAGGATGCTGGTTCAGCCACAGTCGCTCACTCAAGGAGGTTGTGATGGGGTAAGCAAGAATGCACACATCACACCCAGGAAAAAAATAAAACAAAAAAATAACGATTAAAACTTTAAAGCTGTTCAAAAAATAAATTATAAGTAGGTGCATTTGTTGGTCCGGCATCTTCAAATTTCAAATTATATATCAATTTTTGTTTCCTTTTTTCCCCGTAGTAATCATGTTAATCTAAAATTCGATAGGATAAGGTGGGGGTCCACCTTCCCCTATCAAAATTAAGAAAAAACATGTAAAATACTAATCTTAGTTTTATAGCACACATCTTCCTTGATATATTACAGATTCCATTTGCACCTTAAAATAAACAAAAAATGGCGGGTTTTAATAAGGAAAAAAAGAAAAAAAAAAGGATGATTAAAACTTTAAGCTATTCAAAAAATAAATTATAAAAAATAATATTAAAAATAAAATAAAATTTATAAAAAATAACAACACAAACTTTTTCGGCTCTTAAAATCTTCCCTCTTCCATATTTCTCTTTTCTTCTCGCTTGAACAGGATGCTGGTTCAGCCACAGTCGCTCACTCAAGGAGGTTGTGATGGGGTAAGCAAGAATGCACACATCACACCCAGGAAAAAAATAAAACAAAAAAATAACGATTAAAACTTCAAAGCCGTTCAAAAAATAAATTATAAATAGGTGCATTTGTTGGTCCGACATCTTTAAATGTTAAATTATATATCATTTTTTTTTTTCCTTTTTTTCCCCGTAGTAATCATGTTAATCTAAAATTCGATAGGATAAGGTGGGGGTCCACCTTCCCCTATCAAAATTAAGAAAAAACATATAAAATACTAATCTTAGTTTTATATCACACATCTTCTTTGATATATTACAGATTCCATTTGCACCTTATTTATTGGCTAATATTAATGCCTAAATTTATAAAAAATAAACAAAAAATGGCGGGTTTTAATAAGGAAAAAAACAAAAAAAAAAAGATGATGAAAACTTTAAGCTATTCAAAAAATAAATTATAAAAAAATAATATTAAAAATAAAATAAAATTTATAAAAAATAACAACACAAACATTTTTGTTCTTAAAATCTTCCCTCTTCCATAACTTCTCTTTTCTTCTCGCTTGAACAGGATGCTGCTTAAGCCACAGTCGCTCACTCAAGGAGGTTGTGATGGGGTAAGCAAGAATGCACACATCACACCCAGGAAAAAAATAAAACAAAAAAATAACGATTAAAACTTTAAAGCTGTTCAAAAAATAAATTATAAGTAGGTGCATTTGTTGGTCCGGCATCTTCAAATTTCAAATTATATATCAATTTTTGTTTCCTTTTTTCCCCGTAGTAATCATGTTAATCTAAAATTCGATAGGATAAGGTGGGGGTCCACCTTCCCCTATCAAAATTAAGAAAAAACATGTAAAATACTAATCTTAGTTTTATAGCACACAACTTCCTTGATATATTACAGATTCCATTTGCACCTTAAAATAAACAAAAAATGGCGGGTTTTAATAAGGAAAAAAAGAAAAAAAAAATTGATTAAAACTTTAAGCTATTCAAAAAATAAATTATAAAAAATAATATTAAAAATAAAATAAAATTTATAAAAAATAACAACACAAACTTTTTCGGCTCTTAAAATCTTCCCTCTTCCATATTTCTCTTTTCTTCTCGCTTGAACAGGATGCTGGTTCAGCCACAGTCGCTCACTCAAGGAGGTTGTGATGGGGTAAGCAAGAATGCACACATAACACCCAGGAAAAAAATAAAACAAAAAAATAACGATTAAAACTTTAAAGCCGTTCAAAAAATAAATTATAAGTAGGTGCATTTGTTGGCCCGACATCTTCAAATGTCAAATTATATATCATTATTTTTTCCTTTTTTTCCCCGTAGTAATCATGTTAATCTAAAATTCGATAGGATAAGGTGGGGGTCCACCTTCCCCTATCAAAATTAAGACACAACATGTAAAATACTAATCTTAGTTTTATAGCACACATCTTTCCTGATATATTACAGATTCCATTTGCACCTTATTTATTGGCTAATATTAATGCCTAAATTTATAAAAAATAAACAAAAAATGGCGGGTTTTATTAAGGAAAAAAACAAAAAAAAAAGATGATTAAAACTTTAAGCTTTTTAAAAAATAAATTATAAAAAAATAATATTAAAAACAAAATAAAATTTATAAAAAATAACAACACAAACTTTTTTGCGCTTAAAATCTTCCCTCTTCCATAAGTTCTCTTTTCTTCTCGCTTGAACAGGATGCTGCTTCAGCCACAGTCGCTCACTCAAGGAGGTTGTGATGGGGTAAGCAAGAATGCACACATCACACCCAGGAAAAAATAAAACAAAAAAATAACGATTAAAACTTTAAAGCCGTTCAAAAAATAAATTATAAATAGGTGCATTTGTTGGTCCGACATCTTCAAATGTCAAATTATATATCATATTTTTTTTCCTTTTTTTCCCCGTAGTAATCATGTTAATCTAAAATTCGATAGGATAAGGTGGGGGTCCACCTTCCCCTATCAAAATTAAGAAAAAACATGTAAAATACTAATCTTAGTTTTATAGCACACATCTTCCCTGATATATTACAGATTCCATTTGCACCTTATTTATTGGCTAATATTAATGCCTAAATTTGTAAAAAAAAAAAAAATAGGCGGGTTTTAATAAGGAAAAAAACAAAAAAAAAGATGATTAAAACTTTAAGCTATTCAAAAAATTATTTATAAAAAAATAATATTAAAAATAAAATAAAATTTATAAAAAATAACAACACAAACGTTTTTGCTCTTAAAATCTTCGTTCTTCCATAACTTCTCTTTTCTTCTCGCTTGAACAGGATGCTGGTTCAGCCACAGTCGCTCACTCAAGGAGGTTGTGATGGGGTAAGCAAGAATGCACACATCACACCCAGGAAAAAAATTTAACAAAAAAATAACGATTAAAACTTTAAAGCCGTTCAAAAAATTAATTATAAGTAGGTGCATTTGTTGATCCGACATCTTCAAATTTCAAATTATATATCATATATTTTTTTCCTTTTTTTCCCCGTAGTAATCATGTTAATCTAAAATTCGATAGGATAAGGTGGGGGTCCACCTTCCCCTATCAAAATTAAGAAAAAACATGTAAAATACTAATCTTAGTTTTATAACACACATCTTCCCTGATATATTACAGATTCCAGTTGTACCTTATTTATTGGCTAATATTAATGCCTTAATTTGTAAAAAAAAAAAAAAAATGGCGGGGTTTATAAGGAAAAAAATAAAACAAAAAAAAAGAAGATTAAGACTTTAAACTATTCAAAAAATAAATTATAAAAATTAAATAAAATTTATAAAAAAAAACAACACAAACTTTTTTGCTCTTAAAATCTTCCTTCTTCCATAACTTCTCTTTTCTTCTCGCTTGAACATTAAAAATTAAATAAAATTTATAAAAAAAAAACACAAACTATTTTGCTCTTAAAATCTTCCTTCTTCCATAACTTCTCTTTTCTTCTCGCTTGAACACAGGATGCTGGTTCAGCCACAGTCGCTCACTCAAGGAGGTTGTGATGGGGTAAGCAAGAATGCACACATCACACCCAGGTTGAGTGAGTAACTGGGACCTACCATTCTTCTTTTCATTTTCAGCTCTTCATTTCTTCTTCCACTATTAATTTAATTTAAAAATATTATTATAAATAACTATGTATCACATTTAACTTGTGATGAGATATTATGTGAATTATATTTTATTAATTATATAGAGATTTGTATTTTTTTTAATGGAACACGACATGTTACTTTGTATCGACCTGGTAAACAGGTCTGCATAGTCCATGAATGGGGTCGATCAATACATTGTTATTTATTATTTATATTACTAAATCATATAAAATGCATTTATGTAGTTTACTTATATTGTTTGTATTATTATAATGTTTTAATTATCACACATATTGCCCTAGTCACAAACTAAGATTTAGGCTTACACTGTGTCACAGAAACAACGATACTAATGTATGAAAATATAATATGTTTTATATTATTGTTTCTGGTACACATAGTACAAGCCTAGAGCTTAGTTTGTGACCAGAGCAATATGTGTTCCGTTAATGCACTTGTGCACAAAGTTCAATTTTGTGCACAAGTGCATTAACGGATCTACTCATAAATGTATCTATATTAAGGTAAAGAAAATAAGCCATACAGCCAAAAATAATAAGAAGTTCATAGATATAATTTGTTATTTTATATTATTTAGTTAAATTTATTTGCCTTATGTGTTTTTTAAGACATAAAAACAATTTCCTTCGGTATTCAAAACTGTACTAATTTTACTTTGAATTTTAATTAAAGAAATGTTATGTTATACAGTATAACATATGTACATGTGTAGTATAACTTATACTACTGTTTTATTTCCTCGCAATCGAAGTGAAAAGCAGAGTTTATAACTCGTCCACAAAACCATTTTATCCTCGACGTTACTATCAGCTATGTTACTATGCTAAAAGTCTCGGATAAAAATAGTTCGTTTTGTGCACTTGTTGTAAAATCTACTATTAAATTTCGAATACAGATTCACAGGAAAATCAAGTGAAGGAAAAAAAGGTTGTTATAAGTTTAACCCACTTACGATGTTTGTCCGGTCGTCGCATCGTAACGTCAAAACAAATGGACCGATTGCAATTAGTTTTTTTAAAATATATGGTACACTTTATGTGAACTTTAGGAAAGTTTCAAACCTGATTTAATAATTTTATTAATTGCTGATTACATTTTGTCAAGATATAAATACCTGAAAAGCTTCTATGTCAACAAAATTACTCTTTTAATACGTTTCATATGGGTAAAAAAAAATATTGAACCCGTACGACCCCGTATGGACATTAGAAAAATATTGTCAATTTATAAACACCCAGACCATTACAAACTATTAGTACCGAAAAACGTACTAATATTTTTTACCATAGGTTCCCATAGAACTCACGACATCCGAAAACAACGCCAAAGCAATCACTAGTCTATGGAGGCGGTCAATATAATATGTGACAGCAGTAAGTGAGACGAGTTAAAAAATACGAAATTTTAATAATAATGTAGGTACTAGAAACAAACAAATGCAAAGTAGGTTCGGTAATGGGACAAGGCGTAGTATTTGGTCGGCCACCCGAAGCCATGCGAACGCTTAGCCACGTCCCCATCAGCATAGCCAAGTGCCATCTATTATTAACCGACGGTACACCCTCGTTTATATCACAATTAATTTAATTTGCTTTTTCACGGCTTCTTCCTTGTGGCAAGTTTAGGGGCGGAGGCGTGAATATTCTCGAGATTTTCTAATCATTAACTTTAATTTATTATAGAGTAGTAACCGATGATTAATAAATTAATGCTCTTAGTATATAATATGTACGCTATATCACGCATATTGCTTTGGTCATAAACTGTGAACCAGAAAGAACTATACATTTTTTAAAATATTTTGTTACCCAGACAAAGGAAGAGTGTACAGAAAATTGTAGGTACTAATATTGTTTGCCATGATTAGGAAACGAATCTGTGACATCCAATATATAATACACAACATCAAATGTGCAACCACTAAACAGCAGAAGCGGACAATTATGACATGTGACTTTGTATCTTGGTACCTGGAGGTTAGCAGAACTACAAAGTCCATGAATGGGATCAATCAATAATTTCTCTTAAACAATATTGATCGCTCCCACTATGTCGGCTAAATGATGCAAAAAAAAAAAAGTCAAAAATATTTATTTCATGTAAACCTTTACAGGTATTTATGCATAGTCAAGAAAAAAAAAAACTATATTTAGTATAAGGTCTAAGTGTGCGCTTGGTTAGGTAGGCTCTTGCATACATAAAATAATTAGAAACCAAACCGAACACACACCACATAACCAACCAGTGTAAGACTAGGTGGTTATGCGATTACGAAATGGGGGGTGACATAATTGGTTGATTCAATATTATGCATATCTTGTATCTGAAAACGAAAAGAATCACGATTGGTTTATCGGTTTATATTAGGACAGTCTTCATCGAAGTAGAGTGGCAAGTTCCTGTTACAATTAAGAAGCAGAATAAATTGATCTGCTATTATCCGATCCGTTTACACTTCTGTAATTACTAGCCCTTACTAGCCTTTTGGCCCCTGCTTCTCCATGCAGGTACAACCTCGCTGTTGGTAACGGAGCAGTAATTAGAGTAATTGCGAGGTTTCCCAGTTCCTTGTTTGGCTACTGTTTTATATGGCGGGGGGGGGGGGGGGGGAATGTCTTTTATGTTTTGTTTTTGAGTTAATTTTACAGTTTCCATGACAATTTCAGTTGTACATTTTTATTGTTTATTGTTGTTTGGGCTACGGTCAGGACTTTGTAACTAATATTAGATAAACTGGTACTGGTACTGGACTAATGGCCTTATTACTAAACACTTATTGAGTCTTTGAATAACACTTTAGTTAAAATCGGTTGTCTCTCTTTTAAGCATATACATTTTTGATGCTGAAAAAAAGAGACAAAAACCTACTATAATTAAAGTGATCTTCAAGACTTCAATAAGTTTTTATGAATACCGGTTTAAATGTTTAAGGATATTTATAATAACTAATTATATATTTTTATTGCACACTTACCTAAACTTACTGTTCTAATGTCCCGAAGGTTTGACTGTCAGATAATGCCCACGGACATTAAGTTCGTCTTTGTGTTTATGCAATAAAGTTTTATAAAAATTGAAATAAAAAAAAATACCAGTTTAATGTATGACATTTCTAATATGACAAAGTATTTACCTATATTTTTTTATCGGCTACTGAACTGTGCAGTTACAATTATGGTAAGATTTTTCTGCGCTCCTATATAACAAAGCATTAACATTGTCACTACTTAAATCTACACATCCTATGCCACAAGGCTCCATGTAGAGTTGTACGCCTATAATAAGGGCCTAATGTACTATAAGGGATTCGTAGTATCATGTTACGCAGGATATGCGTCGGCGCGGCGCGACGGATGTACCTATCATATCACTGCCCTAGTCAGGCTTATCGACCGGACCACGCACGATAAGGCTTCTTTGTTTAATTATTATATGAAAAAAATGTAACTATAATTATTATACAATTAATTAAAATAAATGTTTATTAGAAGAGTATATCAGTATTATAGGTTGAGTGTGAGTGCGTGGCAAGCAATTTAATTAAGCAGAAGTTTTTAATGAATTGCAACACAATTTTTTTTATTAATAATTACTGATAATTGGTTTGAATTCAAATTGAAATGATAATAATATAAATTTGTAGGGCATTTCACACATATTTCTCTGATCACAAATTAAGCTCTAGGCTTGTGCCAAAAAAACGATACTATTACGTTTTATAAACACCCAGACAATGAAAATATGTACAGAAAAACGTACTAATAGAATAGGTATTGTTTTGCCATGAGTGGAAATCAAACCCGCGACCTTTGGATACAACGACAATAGCATAGACTATATTGGCGGTCAAAATTAAATCAAGTTCAAAACAAGCATAAGAGAGGTTTATGATAAAGCAGCGAGGATATTAAAGAAGACTCGTAATACAAATTCGTCCTTGTCGCCAGCAATTTCGTAACCGCATCATTTAGGCGTCATAGTGGGCGCGGTCAATTCTGTAAGCAATTTGATTAACCCCATTCATGTGCTTTGTAGTTATGCTTACCGCGCGCCGTGCTCCAATAAAATAAAATAAAAACTAGTCCAAGCATTAGTCCGTTTTTGTTAATGAAGCTATTCATTTCCTAACCGAACGCACTCTAAGACCTCATTGTTAAACATTTATTTTTGACTATGCATAAACATCTGTAAAGATTTACATGAAATAAATGATTTGCGCATCCATGAGTAGTTTAACAAGTATTAACTAAAATCGATATCGAATCTTATCTAAGCGTATCGAAGTTACAAGATAATCCAATCAGCAAGGTAGATGCAATGCAGTGCAGTGCAACAGACAACGCCGCGTCGCTATCCAACTGTGATTCATCAATTTGCCATTTCAATTCCGAAGTGCGGTTGTAACCGTATCCATCACCGGGACTTGTAACCGACCGCATAGGATAGGATAGGATAGAGTGGTTTTCGTACCAGTTGCAGGTTGTTTGTTCATAGTCGCCGTTGACATAAGCAAATCGATATGACACTGGAAACCAAATCGAGATAAATGGAGCTTTTACAACTTTTAAAAACAAAGCTTTCTAACTTGATGGAATTAATAAGAACGTCAAATGAACTTTGGTAGTCCTCTTTCATGGTGCGGTTACGAAACGGGCGATTCATTTGACGATAAAGTATTATGCCAAATAGACTGGTAATGCAAATATTGTCGCCACCGATTTTTTTACCGCATTATTTAGCCAGCATAGTGGGAGCGATCAATATTGTTAAACAACAATGTACTAATTGACCCCATTGGCTTGAATGCATGCTTGCCGTTCTCTAATAAAAACGAAATTTTGATGAACTTAGAATATCATAAGCACATTTATTAAATCTTTTTTTTTATTGGGACACGGCATGTGACTCTGTAACCACCTGATGGCAAGCAAAACCCTTAAATGGGGTCGATCAATACACTATTAGTTGCCTTGTATGTGGCATAGTGGTTACAAAATAGACGAAGATAAGTAAGAATTGGAATTACGAGTCCACTTCAATAAACTAGCTGCTTTACAATCAATTCACCTCACCCTATAAGGAGACTACCACCTCGACAACAAATCGATGCGACTTCTCCGAATACCGAACATGTTTACAGAACTTAATATAGTGATAAAGTTGTGAGGCACGAAGAACATTAGTTGCAGGGAATACTGAGAGTAAGCCAGCAAAGATAGTTGAAGCACGCGCCGCCACCCAGCTTTAATCTAAGTTGGGCCCGTCGTCGCTGATGCATAATGAAGGAAGCGGCTCTAGGAACCTGAACGCTGGATTCCTGTGGCTAACTTACTTACAGGAATAGGGTGAAAATATTTTAATTTCTTACTTAATTTTAATGTAAGAAAGATGCTTGGGTTTTATTTTTAATTGCTAAAGTAGTTTCTAACAAAAAGGAGATTTATATTTAGTTTTTTTTGTGCTTTAAAGGATTCGTAACTTGTACTCATAGTATCGTATCTTGTATTGTATTGCCTATCATTTGTCAACCCCCAAAAGTTAAGCTTATAGATAATTCCTAAGGTACAATAATTTAAAGGTTTTGTATAAACAATTTTCATTCATTTATTCATACCAAAGGCAAATGACTATTTAATTACTTGCTAAAAATTACCCTAAAATAATCTCTAACCAACTTTACTACAAATAAAGCGAGACAGCGACAAATTTATTTCTAAAGCATTTTTTACCAGCAAAGTCCTTATCTATCGTGCAAAAACATTTATCTAGGATCTGTCACTTAAACCCCTTGCCCTCGTGTAAACGGGCGACCTTATTTTTTGCTAAAAGGCCCGAGATATCAGCTCCGCGACACAATATTACCCTGCAAGCCGATATATATCGCGAACGGAGCAAATCACATCATCACTCACCCCGCCCGCCAAAAGTCGTCGTCCATAACGAGAGATATGCCCTGGCGGTGACGATCTTAGCTAGGCGGTATGGACTTAAGGATGTTTATCCAATCAATCAGTTGTATTATTATTAAGTGTTTTATTAACACAATAAAAATACCAACGGTTAGGTCTTATTAAAATTGCTCTAGTTTTAAAATACTGTTATTGGTCGTCCCTGTTTATTATATGGCTACATTCAGACTTTATAGTTCTGTTGGGTATTCTGATGACGTCTAGGCGGTATCCGAGAGGTACCCGTAGTATTGGAATCATACACGTATATACTAACAAGAAACTATAGGAATATACATTTTGAAAACTTAACATTTCTGGTCGCTAGGGCTAAATATAAAGTTACAAATGAAATATGTTCCTGATACATATAGTATGTTTTGTTTACGATTTTTATTGAAGTTACTGCTACCTGCTGCATACCTGATGGTAAGCGGTAAATAGAATCTAAAAATGAAAACAACCAACAGTCATATGGGTATAAGATTGTTGGTTGCTTCCACTATGCCAGTATTAGATGACGATTCACGCTTATTATGAACTTTTCTTCGCACGTGCTGCACGAGTATATGACACTGTATGTATTATATTTATTTACTTTCTCAGTTTTACAAAAGTTAAATGTTCGATCCTCTAAAAACGTTTATATATATTATTAGGGCAAGTAAAAAATACATTTTCTATAGTAGGTATAGATAGCTAAACAATAACGCGACCCAGGTCAAGTAGAACCATCAGTTAATGTCAATTTAGCTTGAGATTAGACGCAGCGTGTGGTTTGCAGCAGAGGGTGTGACATATACTAGATGCAGTTATTAGTCTGCGATGATGGATGATCCATGCAGTGCCGACGCTGCAGTGCCCACCCTTCTTCTTTTTGCAGAGTTCTTGTTTGGTAAGGCAACGGGGGTGTATCATACATAACATAACTTAAAGCATAAAAACAGTTATAAGTTTTTTTACTGGATGTGGACTTATCTGCCTAAACTATTGGAAAAAGAAGTAAAGTGATCTACAGATACATTCTTCTTTTTTTTTTTTTTGCCAAGTTCAAGTTCGGTAAGGCATAGGTGTATGTAAAAATTACCTAAAGTAGTTAGCACCTGTTTATTATTTTTAAACAATCACCGATTTCACTACTGTCAAAATAAATTATTATGAACTAGATTCAGATAAGGATTTAATTTAATTTTGTAGGGGCCTCTTGCTTATCGTCAAGTTTTTTTGTAAGAACTATTTAATATCCTAAACTGTAACATTTTGAATTCCTTCGATAGCTTTATGAAAACTTAGATATTAGTATATTTAAGATCCACCATGATTTAGATTAGTCTCGGATGATGGATGAGTTATGCAGTGCGGACGTTGAAGACCCGTCCTTTTTCTTTCTGTAGAGATCTTTCTTATGATCGGAAAAGAAGTAAGTTTGTAGTTAATATGATACGTTAGTAATATTTTAATAATTCATCTTTTTACTGTAGTCTAAATTTAATTGAATCAGGCGTTTTGCGTTTTTAAGTCCATTTTATAATGATTACAATTAGATTTTTTAGCAATATCTTCCGCTTATAATATATGTATATAGGCGAAAGATATTGCTAAAAAACCCAATTGTAACACTGTAGTCTAAATTGTTTAGACTGTTATGTTTTAGTCAACAGAAAAATTAAATAAATGCTGTAGATACTTGTAAAAATTAAATAAATGCTGTAAAGTTTGTTATTTAAAAGTACAAATTATTTAAAACACTTTTAAGTAGTACTAATTATAAAAAAATAGATATCCTAAGTATAGTAGAATACAAGAAACTTTTTACTTTAGCGTAAGTAAATTAAGACGTGTAGCCAAAGTTTAAATAGACCAACATAAAGTTCATTCTAAATTCCTTGGAAAGAAGTACATATTGAAGTGGGAACTTTGGACGCATTTGTAACTTAAATTAGTTGGACTAGCAAAGTAATTTGTAGAACATTTCATCTTCAAAGTCTTGCTTTTATAGTTTTAAAAATAAGACTTTAACTTGACGGAGTTTAAATAAATTTTATCTGCCTTTCTAAGGGAGCTTCTGCGTTTATTTGGTATCACCAGAGGCCTATTAATAAATGTGTAATTTACAATGATAATTTAGAATTCGTCAAGTGGCCTAGTAAATGTTTCAGTTTTAGTCTATGGGTTTACTGTTTTTTTCGGGGGATTACTGCATCGATTTCTTATAGATGGTAGTTTCTTTTTTATAGAGTAGGTAGTTTGTAAGCAATCTATACAAAAGATTTCATAGTTTGTACTGGATAAGCATAAAAACTACTGAACCAATTTAAAAATATCTTTCAACTATAGAAAGTATTTTTATTTTCCAACCCATTTTAAATTAAACCGCGGTGCACTCCTAATGTATTATAAATTGTCATTGTAAATTACAATTGTCATGTTTATGAAATATGGTATGGCGGTGGACGCGTCTCTACAATCAACCAATACATGCGAAAATAACATTTATTTAACAAAAAGAAAAAAACACGGATCCACAAATAACACATAGTTTTTGTTGCAAAAGAGTATAACTGTTTATACATTTTGTTATGACTGACATTAGTGTTGGTATACTTTTTTCAGTTTGTAAAAAAAAAGGGAAAGGATTGTATGAGTCTCGGATTCTTTATGCCATGTGAAACTTAGAGTAGTTATAATGTAATGAAATGATTCGATACGAAATTTTATTTAAAAATATGTAAAGATTATAGCTTACTTAATTTTCAGGATTTATTAAATAAATAAATACCATCACGGGTGCCCTTTTGGCTCCCGAGAACCGTTTAAACTATATTTATTAACTACTTTATTTATTAATCATGTTTTTTAATATTTTTAATCATATACTTAAATAAGTACAAATATCTACCATTTTATACGATTATTTAATGCTATTTCAGCTATTTTATTTACGTCTTATTCTTGATCTAGAATTAAAATCCACTTGAATTGGTTTTTAGTACTAATAAAAAGTCCTATTAAAACCTTTACACGACAATAAGTCGTATAAGACGACATTATGACTATGTAACATTTAATGTATTAGGTATATCCTCTGAGCTCTTCTAATCTGGGCAAAGATTTTTAGCACAAAAAAAGCCTATATTCGTTTCGAACTTTATCTTTGCACTCACGTCTTTAGTTAGAAGCTAAAGTGTTACTAAGATCTGAGAAATAGCCTATAATGGGTAATAGATAGCGCAAGTATTGGGAAAAGAATTAAGCACGGCTTTGTGTATATTTGATGGTAGGCAGATCTACAAAGTCCATGAATTTCGACATAAGGGTGCGATAAGTGTATTGTTGTTTAACCGATCGCTTCCAGTATCCCGGCTAAGTGATGCGGTTATGAAATGATAGGATCTCGGTCATAGTTAGACAGCACAAGAAAGATACTTAAAAAAATAATATAAATTATAATATATTTTAATATTTGTCATTTTAATACTCAAATTTGCTTCATATACCATTTTTTTATATGTCATTTTAATATACTCAACTTTGTTTAATATCATGAGTATTAAAATATTTCCCAAGAGTCTATCGAAAACAAAAACACCCCATATCTGCACCCTCTGTAGATATATCTAAATGTAATATGCCTTATATATTGACCTCTGGAACTCAAATTTACCCCTCTATCAAATTAAATCAAAATTAATTCAGTAGTTATGAGGTGAAACTGTTTCAAACAGACATATAGATAAACAAACATATTTTCGCATTTATATATTAGTACCTATTGACGGATGGATGCTTTTAATCAATAATTTGTGTATAAATAATAAAGTTTTAAAACTACATATATACAGGATGACTTTGAAAGGATGTTCTTTAGGCTAATATGAGGTTCTGCTGATCAAATCGAACAACTTTTCCTATGGAGCCATGTGTCGCAAAAGAAACAAAAAATTGCCTTCTCCATACAAACTAGTAATGTTCATTACCAATTTGTATCGGAAAGCCAACATTTTTTTTCATTTGCGACATTTGGTTCCATGGAAAAGTTGTTCGATTTGATCATCAGAACCTCATAATAGCCTAAAGTACATCCATTCATAGTCACGCTGTATTTATATTTTTTTTCATATATCGAACTTAAGATCTGTCTATCAAATAATTGTAGTATCACGATATCCACACACACGTACTTGTAGGTAAGAGCGACACCCAAGTGAAGCACTTAGCGGTAACACGCCGAGACGGGCTCGCATCAATCACAACACAATTTTATATCAAATGTCGTTTTCAATCAATTTGTGTGGCGCTCGGGTTTCCAATACCCAGCGCCACCTACAGTATGGCATCTTTGTAGAACTTCTTCATCCATTAGATTATTGTCAGACTTGCCACTATACGCTGGTTTCATATATTCGTTTAGAGTATTTCTTTACTTAAATATAAATTGTTTTATTATGGGGAAAAGAACTTTAGAAGTGAACTTATAAATATTCGGCGTATTATGTAGGTATACTTAACGTGAAATAAAGACGTATTTTTTAAGGTGCCGACATGCTATTTAACATTTTGAAATTGTGAACATATTTGTAAATGAGTTATTAATTATACTTTCCAAACACTGGACGAACTGTTCCAGTAGCGGCTATGCCCCACTCTCCTCAAAACCATTAAAATTTATCCAATAACTATCTATTAATATCTAAGTTTTTATAAGGCTGTAGATGAATTACACCTTCTGCGCGTTGAATTGTTATAATTTAGGATATTATTAATAAGGGTTATAAATAAAATATCTAAGGCTCGAGCTCCCCCCATAAATGGGGAAAAAAAAACAGGATCCTCACCTGAGCTAACCAGCTAACCACTTATTTGTTTGGTGGTAATACCATCGGCTACGACGAGCCGAAGTGGGAATAAAATCCCACCGTGGTTACCCTGAGATTATCTAGGCAACATCCGTGATTGTATATAAATCTATGTATAGAGCAGTCAAGGTTTTGTTCAACTTGTCCAGTCTGAGAACAATACTAGGTAGGTAAGTAAAATGCAAACGTTTGTATAACCAATAACAGCGCATAATCAGCGAATGAGATCACCGCACGTCTGAAAGTTGACCCGTGAACACGTTTCTATGCACCAAAGAGGAATGTTTAGAAAACAATACACCTAACCTACTGGGTACTACCGAGGACTAAAAACCAATGGAGAGCTTATTATTTAAATTTATTTGGTTACTAACTGCACTTTTATATAACGTATGCACAGCGCACGATTTTTTTATGACAGCATGTGTATTTAACTGATGTTAAGCAGACCTACAAAGTACATGGATGGGGTCGATCAATAAATTGTTGTTTATCAATATTGATCGCTTCCACTATGCTGGCTAAACGATGGAGTTAGGATATGGACGGCAACAAGGACTAATATTTGAAAACCACATAACCATGTAACCAGAGCGGTGGGGGTTTATTTTCACCTAGTTGTAACTAATGGAATTTTGAGTCCATAGTTACGCTGTACAGCTTGTCAGAGCTTGTCAGTATATAGTAATTTACCCATCTATAGACAGTTTTACAAGTTGGTTCAGTGAAACTACTTTATAGTGGTGTTGTCAAACATTTTTTTTTTAAATTAAAAACTCATTATTTTGAACCCGTAACCTAAACACTGAAGTGTTTTTAAGTCTGACGTCCAAACAACTCGGCCACCATGTATATTCCTTAAGAACGTATATAACTATGCTTTTTATAAGATAAACCTATAAAAAGATGATATTTTATATCATTCAATTCATATAAGATAAGATGCAATGCGGCCTCTACAAACAAATTAGTTCATTTGGGTACGTTCATATGAAACGCACGAGTATGTTGGCATATTATGTGTTATTGATGTTGGTACGTTGATATGCGTATACTCGCATAAAGCAATAACGGCCTATAAAATGTGTCGCAGTTTCCATTTTATAAGATGTAAACGCCCTTATGGCGTGGCAAGATTGTCGGGCGTCGGGGTTACGCGTCGGTTTATAAAGCTAACATTTATCGATGTCGATAATAATGTTTTATTCTCGGCATGATGGTTGAAGGTAGGAGAGATTTGGGGATTAAATATGTAGGAGTGTGACGTAAAATGTGATGTAGAAGTAGATATTCGATGTTTTTTATCAATAGTATGTGTAGGTATTTGATTCCGCGGCAAATATATTTTTACTCTTTCACAAAGGTGACAATTTTATTATACATACCTACATATCACCACACAAGTGCCTTACGGCGCCCGAGATAGCCTAGAGGTTTTAATCCCACCTCGTCGTAACCGATGGTATGAGTCTACACCGAACAAGTGGCTACGAACCAGGGACCTAAGTGTTTTTAAGTCCAAGGTCTAACTCGGTCACCACGTATATATCCGACCCGTAGTCGCCGAGGTACAAAACATTGCGACGAGCTTGCCTCTTGTTCGGTGTAGTCTCAGAATGCAATCAGCTTCGATGAGGTGAGTATAAAACATAACAGCAGGGTACCCGGCTGTCTAGCTAGACAGTTTTGCGCCTTAAGGATAGTACGTTCATCATCAATGCCTGGTTTATCTAATAAATCTATTCCCACAGTAGGAATGTAAAAATACTTTAAAAAAATATCGTGAAGAATTTAAATAAACATATGGCATAATATCTGCAAAGGTTTTCATATGGGAACACTACACCCAAGATGCAATAGGTATCTACGACCTATTATAGTGAAACCGGGACCGACTCAGTATTTGGAGAATATTTTCGAAAAGTATCCTACATTCATATAATATTGACCTGTTTTATACAAAGTTTTGTTATAGTTCATTTGTTTCTGTTTTCAAATGATTTTGATTCGAACCAATCAAAAGATAATTGATGTCAATTTTATTATTGGACCTAAGCACGCACTCGTCCAATGGCCACTAGTCTATATGACTATATAGACTGATCGCTAGCTGCCACTATGCTATAAACAAACCTATACTATAAACTAGCAATCATAAATGAGTTTTTAAGGAAGCCAGAATGTGTACTGTATGAATAGAATATTTAATAGTCATGTACCTATATTCTATGCTTTCTTACAAAGAGGTAAAGCTATTATTAACATTTTACAATAAAAATATATGATAGTGATATTTTCCGAAACGATAAACCATATTTTTTAAACTTTAGCGTGTTATCTATTACTACTACATTGTCGCGTTTAATCCGTTTAATAATAAAACTGTTTATTAAAAAGCCAGTAAAAGGTTTCGCGATCTCGAACGTCTAAAAACGTGTAAATGTTGTTTTCAGTGATATCAAAGTTTATTTCTACAGAAAAAGAACGTAGAGGTGTAAATATTACTTACTCGATCCTAATTAGATATTATTTTTATAAAAAATATATTAACTTTTGAAAAGACACCCAAAGTTTGATTGATGATTCTAAAAATATTACTTTAGCTATCATTTCAAAACTTAAGATATTTTTTATAAAGAAATTATGTAATTAGGATCGAGTAAATAAAATCTACACCTTCATGTTATTTTTTTCCAAAAAAAAACTTTATTATAACTGAAAACAACATTTAGATGTTTTTTAACGCTCGAGTTCGCGAATCCTTTTCCTGCCCACTTAAGCCGATTTTATTATAATTTTAATTATTGATAGCTCTGTCTGTCTGTCCGTTTGTGTGCTTATGACTCGAGAAACATTTGTCCGTTTTTTTTTAAAATAAAGATTAAGGTTCTCTGGCTATGTATTAATTACAATAATTATATTTATAATTGTATTACTATTTTACAAATAATTTGACTATACAAGTAATAATAACTTTGGTAATCTGTGAAAAGTCACTGACCTAGTGTTGCTTGCCGCCCAAGATTCTAGGTCTGTGTGAAAACTTAAATAATGCATATTGTGACATATTTTCTGTTGTTATATAATTATAAAGCCACGAGTATATGTTTTCCTACATCGAATAAATAAATAAATAATTCGTGTGCTTATAACAATTGTGTGAATATATACGTGGTGGCCGAGTTGGTTAGACCTTGGACCTAAAAACACTAAGGTCCCTGGTTCGAATCCCGGTGTGTACCAATGAGTTTTTAATTAAAAAAATTATGTACATTTGTTTGACAACACCACTATATATACACCACTCGGAGAGCACGTTAAGCTGTCGGTCCCGGTTTCACTATACAAACTTGTGAAACTGTTTTTAGATGGGTTATTGAGTCTATCCAAAACATCGCGACGAGCTCGTTCGGTGTAGACTCATACCATCGGCTACGACGAGGTGGGATTAAAACCCCTCCGCTGGGTACCCTGGGGCTGTCTAGGCGGTCTCGGGCGCCGTAAGGCACCCGTGAAGATATATATATATATATATATTTATATAACAATTATCAATCGGACTTTAAGGCATGATAGGGATCTGCCCCTACTCTCTAGAGTTCTACTAGTGTACAAACATATAAAAAAACTGTACCTACCTAAAAAAAACAAACAGTCAAACAGAGAAGAAAACGGTGATCGGATCACTGAAACGAAAGTTTAACCATCAGATTTAAATTCTAGGCTCACAAATAGGTAGTAAAAAACTCCAAAGCACTATGATAGTGATATCTGTGCTGGACAGTGGATAATTATATCGACCCGGAGGCGTATCCGGAGAGATAGTCGACTTATCTGGCATTATCAGTAGGTTGTGGGAAGCTGCTAAATCGATAACACACGCTTTGTGACTAACAGGCCTGACTAAGTTATGAATCATGGGTGGCTACAGGAATGAGAGCGAAAAGTCGTTTAATGTTTTTATTGTAAAAGTGGCGTCATACGAGGACTAGTAACTAAACTAGGGTTGAAAACAGATTTTTTTTTGTGCAACGACCCTATATTGAATGATACTACTTGTTTAAGCCGCCTGCGCAGGAATATACCGCTGGTGCTGTTTGGTCGGACCCACCAAAGTCCGTGAAAGCTTTCTGCTAGGGTCGTGATAATGAAAGTGATTGTTAAGTCGTTTAAACATATATCTTACACGAAAACGTAATTGTGAGTGAGATGATTTAATAGTGCTTTTTTGGTCAATAATTACTAGTTTTTGGAGGATTTCTGAACCACAATATTATCAAGCACCATTTACTATATAACAATATATATAAAGTAAACAAGGTGTTCTGTACCCTAAGGCCCTAAGTACGAGTATATTGGACTCCCTCAAAGATACTATAGAAAATACTTAAGGCATTAAGCTCGCCTATATATATATTTGTGCAATAAATAATGTTAGATAAATAAATAGGTAAATCCTGTTGTTTTTAATTTAAACTATATGTCTGTGACTCTTTACATCTGGCGGTAATACGAATTATGAAACTATGAATGGATTAAAACAATCAAACGAATTGTAGAACAAAATAACCATAAATAAACATGGAAACATACCTACTTAGCTAAATATATGGATATATAATTAATTAATAATAATAAATGAATTTATTCAGTGACCAAATATATTTTTCCGTAAGCTGGGCTGCCCCTTTTAAGTTAAAACCTGTATAAGGAGTAACCCGCTATAATAACTATTTACAGAGTGGGTGGCTTGTCTGGCTCTTTAAAAATGTAGCTAAAAATATTTATCAGTCAATATTTGCAAAACTTTGACAGTCTTCATGTAAATAAAAAAAAAGGATTTACAAAAAGGTGTTGTTGGTGCTGTTGTGTTGCATTTGGATAGGCTGCTATTCATCACTAAAAGTAAATCGATAGTTCTTCATTTTCTTGAAATTTTATATAATTAAAAGCTCAGTGGATCAAATAATCAGCACCTTTCTATCTGAGCTTCTATTACAGACGTGTACGTTTTAATAAACATCTCAGACAATCAATTAACGGATGTGCTGCAATGAAGCATTCAATAAACATTATTTGCTTATTAATATCGATTCAATTGGTAATAGTCAGCACAATATGACCTCTATATACAGTCTATGGGTGTTACTTCGCCAGAATGTTTCGTAAAATTACGGCTTTAGCAACTTGACCGCCTTTGTAGTATACAAAGTTTTTTTTTTCTGGAGCACGACATATGACTTTGTTACCTGATGAGACCTACAAAGTCCATGAACGGGGTTGTTCTTGATATACAATATCAAGTTGTGTTACAACATTGGTCACTAATGCTCCCTAAATAATGCGGTTACGAAATGGACGGCAAAAAAGGCGAAATTTCTAAAAACGAGTGAACCCAGGGACAAAAAACGAAACATGACAAGGATAGTTTAAGTGGTTAATTAATAGATTATTACTTTAAAAATCACCTAATAATGTCTCATTTTTATTCAATTGTATTTATTGTTTAAATATTATTATTAATATAAATTGTAAAAAAATCTTATGCATTCAATAATTCCTGATATATATGTCATAGTTCGATCACGCACTTCGTGTACATTCCCCTCTACACCCTAATAAGTTTTAGTGGCCCCTTACCTCTTGTACCATACTCAAACACTATACTTTATTGATTTTTTATTAGACCCATTAAGGCAGTATGGTTCAATGACCTTCGTGCCATTATGTGCTTTCTTAACCGTTTTAATTAACACGGTTAAGCCTTACAAATGCGTATAATACATGCTTCTGTAGGCTTTACGATGGATTTTGAGCAACCTTATTAAGGGTATAAATTGCTTAAAAGAAAGCTATAAATAATTTAAAGGTACAATATTTGCATGCTCTACTAGTGGTAGAGACAAGATTATTAGAGGTAGTGACGAGATCATTAATGGTAGAGACAGTGGGGGGTTTAGCAGCAGACTGAGGGTGTAACCTAGGGGGCGGTATTTAGGGACTGAAAATTTAGGGCTCTATTTTCTTATCTTACAGAATTCTAATAGTTTCATATATAATCATAAAACAAAATATTTTTAGGTCAATACAAAGAATTTGGTTACAGGAGTGAAATGTCCGTATGGGCGGAAAAAATCGAATAGTCTACTAGCGGTTAAATTTGAATAGCCTACTGGCGGAAAATCTGTAAATCCGATACTGGGTAGAGGTTATTAGTGGTAGACATAAGATTATTAGTGGGAGGGAAAAAATTTTTAATGGAAAGACAAGATTAATGGTAAAGAGAATATTATTATTTATTTTGTTTAAAAACTTTGTTTATCGCAGAAGTTAATTTAATTAATGACCAGGACTCCACTCTGGTCAAACCTTCCATTAAAATTATATAATTATATAGGAAAGTAGGAGATATACTTTTTATATTTTATCTACCATAAAGTAGTAATACAGATAAAAATGCTATCAGTAGAAAACGTTAAGTTATAACAAAAAATAGGCAGTACAGAGTGGTATAAAACCTGTCTATATCATTCAGATATCTATTTAATTCAAATGTTAATAAATGACCAAATAAAAATAATTATCGAATTAAAAACTACAAAAAATATAGCTGAAAATAAAATTATTCATGAAAAAATTTATAAAACTTAAAATACGACGTAAAAAATAATTGGAAAAATTTAAAAGTTAAATAAGAGAAAATAAATATTTGGTTAAAATAAACTTACCATCCCAGAAGTGTTTCATTTTAATAATCTTGCAGTAAAACGCACAAAACAATAAAAATCAAAGAAACAAATTTTAAATTAACATTACAGCAACTCAAGTGCAATTGCATTAAAGCAAAAAGAACATAAAAATTAAAGATTGTAATAAAACCAACGCGCTTTATTGTCGAATCGTACTTTAAAATGTCTGTATAATTTGAACATCGATGTAGCGACTGCACGTCCGTCACGGTCTGAAGTCGTCGACGGAATGCCGCGGCTGAGCGAGAGCCTCGCAGGCTTCGGGGTACGTTGACGCGCGACTACGCGGAGAGCGGGCGGCGCGCAGTTATAAGGCGGCGACGATAAATAAAACGATAATATCACATTACATACCTATTAAAAGCTGCACTTTAAATGCCTATTAGGAGATAAGAATTAACATCTGTACAAAGGATTTTAAGGGCCGATGTGAACTGATTTTTTATTCAAATACAATTGCTTAATTTCACATGATATTCAATTACATGAATATTATATGAATATTATTACGAAACGCAATCATTAAAATGTAACATTAGCTGGATACCAATTGAGGGCATGAGTCAGAAGGCTGGAGATTTTAATATGGATTGATTTAGTGGACTCGACATTTGATAGGCTTCGCACTTATACGATATCAATCGAATATATTGGTTGTCCCACTATAGTCCATAGTAGTTGTTTTCGAATATAAATTAAAAGGGGGTAATTACCACCAAATAAAGGTAATTAAATACCAATTTTACCAGTTATTTAGATATAATTGAGCCACATCGTTTATAATTGAATAAAAATTGGTCGAACAAACATTACAAATTTACTTATTATAAATTAAAAAAAAATGCACCGCGACGAGCTGACCATTAGTTCGGTGTAGAGTCAAAATACCATCGGTTATGATGAGGTGGGAATAAAACCACAAAATCGTAGTTATATAATATATTTTAGTGTAATATATATTTTTTAAGTATATTTTGTAATCTAGTTGCTTGTACGATTAATAAACTTTTTCTTTCTTGTTCTTTTCTTTTTAGTTTACTTTATAACATATGTTCAATCCAAGGGTTATTGCAACACGTATAGGTACCTACATATAATACCATAAGCATCAAGTATACAGACAGAGTAAGTGCAATTCAAGTTATAGGCATATAATGAAGAATTTGATTTTCGTAATTTTGAGTTTGGTGATGAACGGTTTCCATCAGCCTCAGGGAACGTACAAGAAGGGTTAAAGGGGCTGAAACTTAAGTTAAGTTATAACCTTATTTGTGTACTAGTTGACCTGCGCAACTTCGTCTGCGCACGCAACGGAAGCTCTCAAAAGGAACAAATTTTACCCGTTTTCCCAACATTTTTCATTGATGCTCCGCTCCTATTGGCCGTAGCGTTATGTTATATACACTATAGCCTTTCTCGATAAATGGACTATCAAATACAATAAGAATTTTCAAAATCAGTTCAGTAGATCCAGAGATTACCCCTACAACCTCACAAACTTTACCTCTTTATAATATTATACTAGCAGACCCGCACAACTTCGTCTGCGCATGCAACGCAAGCTATCAAAAGGAACAAATTTTCCCCGTTTTCCCAACATTTTTCATTAATGCTCCGCTATTGGCCGTAGCATTATGTTATATACCCTATAGCCTTTTTCGATAAATGGACTATCAAATACTATAAGAATTTTCAAAATTAGTTCAGTAGATCCAGAGATTACCCCTACAACCTCACAAACTTTACCTCTTTATAATATTATACTAGCAGACCCGCACAACTTCGTCTGCGCACGCAACGCAAGCTATCAAAAGGAACAAATTTTCCCCGTTTTCCCAACATTTTTCATTGATGCTTCGCTTCTATTGGTCGAAGCGTGATGTTATACATATATCCTTCCAAGATAAATGAGCTATCCAACATTAAAATAATTTTCAAAATCGGTTCAGTAGATCCAGAGATTACCCCCTACAACCTTACAAACTCACAAACTTTACTTCTTCTTTTCATCTATACTAATATTATAAAGCTGAAGAGTTTGTTTGTTTGTTTGAACGCGCTAATCTCAGGAACTACTGATTCGAATTGAAAAAATATTTTCGTGTTGGATAATCCATTTATCGAGAAAGGCTATAGGCTATATAACATCACGCTACGACTAATAGGAGCGGAGTAACAAAGAAAAATGTTGCAAAAACGGGGAAAAATTATTCCTTTTAAGAGCGTACGCTGCGTAAACGGTTAAATTTAAACGCGCAGACAAAGTTGCGCGGGTCAGCTAGTATTATATATAGTAGTATAGATTTCCTGAACTACCATAGCTGCATTGATTACCTCTTGTAACAGTTTTAACCTTAGATTAAGAATACAAGCAGAAAAAAATTCAGATAGAAATGCTGCGAAAAAGTATCCTCTCGGAACTCTACTTATGTGTTATTTATTTCTCTCATTAGTATACGACAAACATATTTTTTGTTATGACAATATTTATAGTTATTATATTACGGGTTGGGGTTTCAATTTAGCTTTGTCGTTATGATACTAATTTGAAATAAGAACTCATCGCGATTCAGCTCTTAATTTTTACTTTGACATCCACCTGAAATCTATTTTCTTTTTGATAATTAACTTTACACCTATAGACTTAATATGATCAGTCTAATGGAAATTACTCCACCGATAAGAGTCAGGGTCTTAAATTGTTGATGATGATAACTCCTGGGCTTATACTAGAATAAAAAAACCAGAACTCGAAGTCAAAACTCTTGACGATAAATTTACTAGTTTTAAAAATATATCTATAGTGAAAAAAAAAGCGGCCCACTCAACTGATAACAAGGTAAGCAGATGACAACAAGGTCAGACCTGGGATGGGTGACCGCTTTATACAACGAGGCTATACCATCATAAGCACCGCAACAAGCTCGTCACTTGTTAGGTGATATCTCCAAATACCATCGGCGAAATGAAGACGGGTTAATCCCCCCGCTGGGTAACCTGACGCCCACGTTAAAAACAATAGGTTCTCGGGAGTCAAAAAGGCACCCGCGATGGTATTTATTATTTTTATTCAAAGCTTCGGACACCAATCTATTTTTATTTTTTTATTTTTCGAATTAAGGTTTAAAATTGATAATGTTCCCTTAATTAAATTAAGTATATCAGATACATACTTCAATCATAACCAAGGTATTAGGGTTTACTTTACGCGAAGTAGGAATAAAATTGTCAAAGTAAAAACCTATATTATTATTATTATAAATATAGATAGTCAAACGTATTCAGGCGACAACAAACAGGCAGCGCTTAAATTGTAATTTCACGCTCGGATGGCAATTTTCATTGGCGATTAATTCTTGCTTGTGATTTAAGCATCCTGAGTTGGTTCGGATCGCCTCCGGGTGAGCACTGCAATCGTGCTATCGAGCCTGAAGTAAACATATTGTCGATAAAGCAAACTTTGCTACAAAACAAAAAATAGCAAGTTTAAATCCATTTGCATGCTTTGGGACAGTTGTAAATTGCAACTGAATTCAAACAAGAATTGTTGGAAGTTCTTTTTAAAGAACGATGTTGTGATTCTGCATCTATACTATAAGGCCATTATTTGTATTACTATGTCGTAGTAACTCTAGGGTTGTGATTTAGTTATTTCATAAATTATAAATAACACAGCGTTAATTTTGAATTTATAACGCGTTTTCAAAGAACAAATGGTAAAGGCAAGAATCCATAAAAGTAAAGATATGCAGTGATTAGACCTTTAAGACCGACGTATTTTTTTATTATTATAATATATTTTGATTATGACTGTTCTTTGTAACAACTGTAAAAAGTTAAGGGGTATGATATATATTACTTTCTGTAAAAAGTAAGAGGGGTTAAATTATCGGTCCTTATTGTAAGAACCAATAACTACCTACTTACTAGTCATAATTAAAATTCTAATGAAAACATTATTAAATTTAAACATTAAAATTTTGTCTCCAAATATATACTGAAATATTTTGCACAAACAAACGTATTTGGGCTACAACGAGCGACGCAGTCAAAAAACCTAGAACACTCCAACATCAGTTTGGGTATAGCCGCAAATTGTGACAAATTGTGTTATTGAAATTTATGTCCGGCCGTTTTGAAACGTAATTGGACGCAGAGAGCCGGTCGTCATGTCCCGGAGTGACGTCACGTGGTCTAATGACATTTATTACGTACAGTTCATCGGCGCCACTCGTCTCCGCCTCACGCATTCTATATTCGCATTTCAAAATTAATTTTCACGGCTTGCACTATTAAATTGGGTTTGGTTACCATATTTGATGAATGTCAACCGCTGCCGTTGGCAGTTTAGGCGGAATTTGTAGCTCACTGGTCCGTGTATAAGTTAGCTAGCTAACTATGTATAGTTGAGTCTTACCTGAAACAAAATAAAATTTATTAGATAATTTATTTCTACCTCGAGAGTTTTCTATTAAACTCATAAATAAAATGGAAAGCCCTCACACTAATATAACATTGACAAGATGACCAGCGTCCTTGTCAACGTAAATTCAGAGCCAATAGTACTAATAAATTCCGTAGCGTCGTTTCACAGGTGGCAATGTTTTTTTTTCCACATGAAGCAACCAAGATTGCCTCGATAAATAACCGAGGAAGAGCGCGACATACGTCCGCACTCGACGGGAGGTAGTGAGTGATTGCAGTTTACAATGAGCAACTAACTTAATTGGGTAGTTGATAAAGTTTTCTAGTAGCAAAAATAATACACTCGTATTTCTTGTAGTAATAAATTTTGCTGTCACAAAGATTAAACGCAGGGAGTATGTTTATTTATTTGTTTGTTTTAAGAGTGTTATTTGTCTAGTTTTAAAATAAACTTTAAAAATAATGATGTTAATAGCGCAGGGGTCAGGGTGTGAAATAAATTTTGTAAATTTTTAGACCTAAATATATTATAATTTGTATAAAGTTGTTTTTTCAGTCAATATTATTTAGTGTCAGAATGTTTAATTCTTAATATATTTCTGAAAATATAAAATAACTTTTTTTTTACCATCCAACGGAAACTCAACCATTTGTATATTTATCTTAAATATACAAATGTCTGCAAGTAAAGTATGAAATGTTTATAGTCATAAACATTTCATACTTTACTTTAAGACGGTTAGCTTATTAGTTTCGAAATTAATTTATTAATGTCTCTAGGTATTAAATTAGTGTTGTTATTGAAAAGATTTTCTTAATAAACAATATTACCGTCATATTTATTACTATTATTAACTTAACTCAAAATATTATAAAATGATATTACTTTCGAAGTGGGTTCGCACTAATGGTCAGTTTTAATCTAGAGTGGCATGGCAATATGGTCGTGCTACATGCAGTCCGATTGCTCTCGCCCAGTCTCTGTATTAAATTGCATTGCCTCTACTCATCCAGCCGTACAATGTGCTGCAGTACTAATATACACTTGTCGTTGTCTCTACTATGAACGTATATTTTAATGGAAAAGGACTTTTTTTGTTGAAACCGTATTATATTTATAAATGAGTAAATTTCAGTAGGTATTTAAAAAAAAAAATGTTTGACCTAATAAAAGTTTTGTTTTATTTTCCTGTATTATATTTATAAGTAAGTAAATTTCAGTAGGTATTTAAAAAAAAATCGTTTCACAGTTTTTAATCTCATTTCTATTTTGTCAATGATTTTATTATGAAGATTGCCAAAATATATCAAAGTACAATGAACGACAAGGAGGTATATTATATATGCTTTGAACCAATTTAAATTTTAATGCAAAGATATAGAGTATCCAGTTATGTCGTTTACTGTACATCCTAGAGGATGAGGCTCTTTCAAACCTGTCAAAAGTGACAGGAAAAGGGTGAAAAGTGTCACCATAATGGACGTGTCGCCGACATCGCGGTCGTCGGCCTGCCCACACCAGCTCTTCAGGATTATAATTTCGAAATTCTGGTAAAAATGCAACTCGTTAAATCAACATAATAAAAGAGAACGGAAAGCATCCGATAATGAACACAATGGCGAAACATGATAGCACCCAATCAATTAAATAAAAACAAATGCATCGGAAACAGATGTCGTCGCGTGATGGATGGTATATGATGATGCATTGATTATTCAGATTGCCTTTTATCTACATTTATGGTGCACTTATTATACAATATTGGGTTTATGAACAAACAAATATTGACTTTAATAAGTAATTATTCGATTTTCAAATTAATCATCATGTTTAGAGAAGTCATCTCTAACTCAGACGTGTGACATAATCGGGGTGACAGTTAACAGCGGCCATATTGGTCGTTATCTGTCACCGCCCCCCCGTGCTATCTGTTTCACTTGCAACCCGATAGGGGGCGCGCAGCGAGCGTCGATGGTCGCTGGTGTCACTCGTCGGGTAATGGCAAACGCGGCCCCTTTTTTATGACTGACCCGTAGTAAACAGATCATTCGGGTTTGTGGTGTGATAAAAATGGAATTAACCCGCACGGGTAAATGTCCACGATATGCCCAGACCCATACTCTGTCGCTATTAACATAAATACGCAAGTCGCTAGCGCTGCGTTTCACAACTTTCAGTATTTTAGCTGTCAATGCCGCAACATAAGCTGCGGTCCTGATAAAATAGAAATAGGTAACTTTATATTATTGGTACCTAACTAGCTTCTTTCCGCAGCTTCGCATGTATTAATAAGTGTTTTAAAAAACATATGTAATATATCATATTTTTTATCAAACAGACAAGCATGATTTGGATGGCAAAATAAGGCACAAGATGCTGCACCTATACTCACGACTCCCACCCGCCTCTTTCATGCGGTGTCAGAATGGAATGATGGTAAGGAAAAGGAAAATAAGTAGGCACTTAATTGGAATCGATGTAGTTTTATTCGGAATTTAATGAGAGGGTTGCCTTGTAGATTATATCTTCAAATGAAGCGACTTCCATAATTCATCGAACTTAATTCGTGAAGATCCATCAATTTTAAATGAGTCATGTGAGTAAGAACATGTTGGTACTATGTGTACCTAAAAAGGACACTTATTATTTTTTTATAAACACCCTGATTATGGAATAACGTATTAAAATTGTTATGCCTTGAGTGAGAATCAAAGACACGATTTGTGTTTTTATTGGATTTATTTTAAGCGTACAATTTAATTTTATTGTAACAATTTCATTCTACCCAAAATAATCACCGTGTAAATTCAATTCATAATAAACAATTGGGGAAGCAATAATATAGTAAGCATATTCAGTTCTATGCGGTTTTTAATCGGTTACCATCCGGGAGGATCGTGCTTCCTCGTCTTCTGTCGGGATTACGAACCAATACAAAGCACCAAACACAATTTGCCGTTCCTAGTGCCATTTTGTCCCGCAGTCACTAGGGCCATTGGACTTTATACCGACGGACTTAGGTTTAATTTTGGCCCAAAGTGGTATTGAGTTAGCAATGTACCTATGCTTTAATGTGGTTTTAAAGTGAATTTTGTGTAGTTATGATTTCAATGCTTTGTTGCCACGAACGTTTATAGGTTATAAATACATATCTAATATCATTTTTATTTTTAATAAAACATCAAATGATATGTATTTTCAGCTCCTATGTAGCCATTTATTCCTATAGTAAATTTGTTCTTGCCTGCTTTCTATTATTTTAACTTTTATATCAATATTATATTATGCCTCAGAGAACCAGCGCGGCAGCGGAGGGGTTTTTAATCCCTTCTCGTCGTATCCGATGGTATGAATCTATACCGAGCAAGTGGCTAGCTCGTCGCGATGTTTGGATAGACTCAATAACCCATTTATAAACAGTTTCACAAGTTGGCTGTAGTTGGTATATTTGGTTATTTTTTGTTGGTATATTTTTTTAGTCTAAGGTCTAAACCAACCATTATTTAGTTCTGTAATAAATGTAAAAGGTTGCTAACACTTATAAATAAAGTCAAAACCTTATAAGATACAAATTGGCAATGGAGGATGTGCCTAGCGTTGCTTTTGGCTTCAAAGGACGTTTCGCCAAGTTTTTTAAAGTTATAACCTACGCTTGAAAGTAACTAGCTCTGCATCATTGGATTTGCTGTTATATTGGGAGTGACTTATGCCGATAACCACCAACCCGACCCGATTTATAAACATTGTAGGTCTGCTTACCATCAGGCAGACAAAAAGACATGCGCCATGTCGTGCGCCAAAAAATAAATTCTCAAAAGTCTGGGTGACTTCCTTTGGGAAGTTGGGTATTAGTGTTTAACATAAATGTATAAAAAAAAAAAACGTAAATATTTTCGTATTATTTAGATTTCAGATGCATTACTCCCAAGTTCAAGGATCGATTAAAAAAAAAAAGTTTAAATTTCTACCCGCAACATTTTACCTAACATGTTTTAACTAATGCATTTAGTTTGTGTTACCTATTAAACTAATAAACAAGTCAATTTTCCATCGGCCAACAAATAAATTAACTTGTACTATGGACTATTTTGGAAATTAAACGCCACTCCGTGTCGATAGCGCTCACCACAAAAGATCACTTTGACAGCTCATGAATTTTGCGGTAATTACAAAGTGGACTCGCATAAATATCACATGCTTTTAATTTATTTAAATATTTTATACTAACTCTATATAATACTCTAATATTCATTAAAACTAAAAACCAATACCGACTTGCTAAGTTATTTTTTTTTATAAAACTCTTTATTCAAACTCAATACAAAGACCATACCAGTCAAGCCTTTAAGGTAAAGAAATTTTAAAAATATTTGCACGAAAATACTTATAATTACTTAACTATATCATATAGTTAATTCATTAAAACATAGATAGAGTCAGTGGTGGATTAACAGATTTGCAGCTAGTAAGCTATTCAATTTATAAAGATGGGTTATTGAGTCTATTCAAAACATCGCGACGAGCCACTTGTTCGGTGTAGACTCATACCATCGGCTACGACGAGGTGGGATTAAAACCCCTCCGCTGGGTACCCTGGGGCCGTTTAGGCGGTCTCGGGCGCCGTAAGGCACCCGTGATGATATGATGATGATGATGATAAGCTATTCAATTCAAATTTCGCCGCCCCTATACCGACACTCAGCGAACGGTCTTGTCACTCCCGCAACCAAATTGTTTTGGTGGACCTAATAACATTTAGAAATATAAATATGAATCTTTTTAATTTCTATGATATTAAAAAATAATTGCCCTAAATTTGCCGCCCCTAAAATCTGCCGCCCTAGGCTCCAACCTAGTGAGCCTGGTAAATCCGCTAATGGATAGAATAGATAATCGTCATGAAATTGAATCTATGATAAAGTATCTACTATGAGATGATATGGTAGATTTGATCAACAATAGTATATTATGTAGTTGAGTAAAGTGTAGTTAGTATAAAAGATAAAGAACACAGTATAAAAGAAAACAATTATAAGAGATAAAGGATGGACCTCCTAGAATACACACACATACCCTGATAAAGATTTCAATAGAAATAAAGAAATAAAAATTCAAGTTCCTAAATTATGATTTTCCATAATAATAAACAGTTATAACAATATTTGGTAATTATTTTTACAGTTATAAAAAATACACGATACTTTTTATTCCAGTATTCAGGGGTGTCATTTTGAATGTCAGTGAGGGATTAAATGTCACCAAAATGGGATTGGGGTAAGTAAATATCAATTATTAATTTCTATGACAGGATTTTTAGGTCTTTTAAGAGTAACCAAAAAAATAAATTTGCTGCGTAAACTAAATTTTAATGCTGATATCAAAATCATCGGTGAGTCAGAAATAGGAACATATCAATTTGAGTAACTTTAGGAAGTATAAAAAATTTTCTTGGAAGTTTTTTAGCAATATGTATTAATAAATAAAATACACAATGTAAATAAAATATGACATTATTTTTAATAACAAAGTTGATGATGTTGAAGATGTTCTTAAAATAAAAAGGCAGAAAACTATCTAAGCTAAATAAAAATAATTAAATATATTTCAAATCGGTATTAATATCAGGTACCTATAATATTATTTTATAATATTAACTGTTATTTATTCTAAACGGGCCAACAGGATTATTTCTTATTTTAATTTCGAATGACGATTTAATCATACCAAAAATAAAAATTATATTTGATCTGAAATAATCTTTGTATTTTTTTGTGTAAGTATAAAAGTTTATTTCCTAAAGAAAAAATTGTCGTCGTCCCAAAGTTGGCTTAACCAGGCAATTGGGTTCGTATGGAGGTGATAACACGAGTTAGAAGGGACCAAATGAGCCGGCGGCACCCTGACACATGCTGTGTGGACTTAATATTTGTCCACCAATACAACCTTTATTGTGAGGTCCCACGCTCACTAAGGGAAGGGACAAGTACACACTAAACAAGAGGTCACGAGTGTTATCAGATAAAGCTTGTACAGATTTATGAAATTCAATATTATACGATGCCTTTTTATCACAGAGTTATTATAGATTTCTTTGCCTTAACTTTTAAGATGTCAGTTAATCGCCAAAGAATTGTCATTAATCACAAAGATTTTGTAGCAGTTTTTATATTTTTATGCGTTTCACTTAAAAGTTAAGTAAAGAGAATCCTACATTAAACTATCTTCAAACCTTATAAGTTTAAAAAAACTATTCAATAACTGTAGGTAAATACATAGTAGTGATATCTCAATCATAAATAGATAGTATTAAAAAAAGACAACCTACCTCAACAAAATTCAATAGAAAGGCGTAAAGACTGACGCAAACAACAACAAACAAGATTGATTGAAAACTGCATTTATTTCTGTATAATGGAATAAAGTGACAAGGTACCATCCGACCTCCACCAAGTCACGATTTATTTGAGCGGGTATGAATGAGTGATGGTTAGAAAGCCAGACTGTGCGGCACTCCGCAAGCTCAACGACATCATTTGTCACCAGTATTATCTTTTTCCACCTTTCGCAACAGGAAAATTTACAATTCGTTTCAAATTCTAGAAGTTGGATCTAAGTGGATAACTTAAAGTCATTAGCTAGTAAAATTGTGAGTGCATTTTATTTCTTAAGAACTTTTAAGTTATAAAAGGTTTATTATAGGAAATACCCACTATAGAAGATTGTTACCAGTGGGGCATCTAAGGTGGATCTTAAACTATCGAGATTTACCTTGAACCTACTAATACTCGTATGTTTTATTTTCAGTTCGTCAAACGAATTTGTAACGATATAATTTAGAAAATTATCAATACTTAATAGGTCTGACAAAATTCTTTCAAAATATTTACTAAGGCCCAGTTAGTATTTACTAATACCTAGTTAAAACAGAGATATCTATTGACAGCCTCCGTAGATTAGTTGCGCCTTTGACGTTAAATCCGGAGGTCGTGGGTTCGATTCCCACCCATGGCAAATAAATATTAGTACGTTTTTCTGTACAGTTTGTCATGGTCTGGGTGTTTATGAAATATAATATGTATTATATCATTGTTTCTGGTACACATAGTACAAGCCTAGAGCTTAGTTTGTGACCAAAAGCAATATGTGTAAATTGTCTTACATATTATTATTATCTATAGAATGTCTATAAACTATCTGATTAACCATATTATCACAAAAGGCAATACGTATTTTGTATTCCTACTATAAGAAATCAAAATAAACAAATTCACAACTTTTAATGAAAAAATGAATGATCTATATTCACTGAATTAGTTATTCTATTATTATTATCAAATTTCTTACTTTATTCCACTTGCAATAAATTTTTAGGTGTTAATGTGCTATACCAAATCTCGTTCTGTTTGGTAATGTTCTTGAGTTTAAAAAAATACACATTTAGTTCTTATACAATACCATATTATTTATTACGTAACAAATTCTATAGGTATACAATCTCAAGTCTATTTGTTTGATAAGGAAATTTGCTTGTGACTTCGTTTACAGTTTGTCGCCCGTTCCGACTCAATTTACGAGTAACATGATTTCGCATGGGACTTTATAGCCGCACAGTGTTTTTGTTTGAGTCTGCGTTTTATATGCCATATAAAAGGACTTTGTCATTATCTTTTTTTTATTTTGTTAGTTTAGTAGGTTTTCAGGTTTTGGTATGTTTTTAGACAATCTAAAAAAAAACTCTCATATATGTACGTACATATACCGTTAACGCAAAAATCGGTTGCGGTAGAAGGTTGAAATTTGGAATTAGTAGATCTTAGGCTGAGTTGTACCAAAGTGTCTGTTAATAATTAAAATTAAAAATGGCGTCGAATGATAAAATTGGTACATTCGACGCCATTTTTAACTTTAATCATTACATTTACAGAGAGTTCATTTTCGTGCAACTCAGCCTTAGTGTTTTCTCGGTGTCTGTTAATATTAGAAAAAATAAAGCTCTCAAAGGGGAATAAAAATCTCAGTAACCATTTGAGACAGAAGGATTGGAAAAGATCTACGTAATGGATTTTGATTGCTTTTTTATTATTTAGGTTCAATAAAACTGTTAAACCGAAGAAAAATTATACGTACGAATATTGGAATAAGTGCACTTTTTTCTATAATGGTCACTGATATTATAATAAACTTTCGGAAATCAAGATTTCCCTACTATTATAGCCTTTTTTTTTCTTTTCTTGCCTAAATGCGCGATCGGCATTTGAACTTATCCACTTTTTATATACAAGTAAAATAAATATACTCTAATTAATTATATTTTTTATAAAGATATATTTTATAGTTAACATATAAGCAAAGAGTTATTTATAATGCTATATAATACCTCGGTTTAAGTAAACTGTATGTTATTTGCCTTTTTACAAAATACATTAAAACAAAGTTTCGCACAATGTACAACTTCTCATTGCGTATATATGCTGGAATGCAGATTTTGTAACAGTTTTTATGTGGGAGAGACTACGACACCCCTTCGTAGTCGCATGAATGGACACAGACATTCAGTAGATTCTCAAATTAATAATATTTTACCTGTGCCCACCCATGCGCGTATACATAACACTACCTTTAACAGTTGTTTCACAGTAAGAGTATTAAAGAGTTTTCCTAAAACTATTCGGTCTATTGATTTAAAGACATGGGAAAGCTCTTTTATATGGCCGCTTGGTGCATACTATAGCCCTGGTCTGAATGTAATGCATTAGGTTTTGTCTAATTTGTTTTGTAAATTTATTAATATCGAACCAACAATGGACATAACATGCTGATGATGTTTTCCAGTGCATTATCTTTTACTAGTGTTAAAAGAAATAAAATTACCTTTTCAAAATTTATGACAAAGACCTTCAGTCACTGTCACTGATGACGCCGCTACAAAGAGAGGCGAAATATTTGGCAATAAAATTTTATAGCTTTAATTTATATATTTTACCTTATAAGAAACACATCTAATACACCTTATTTATTTAAGATAATTAAGACAAAAGTGTAACTTTACAATTAAAACTAGAGAAAAATATAGAAATTCTAATTAATGAAAAGACCGGATAATCCTCTAGTATACGAATATTAAACGTACCCATGATCCTTATAATTAAGAAAATACAAACAAAATAACTGAGATTAAAAAAAAGGACACAAATAATAAACAAACATTAGCACAAGGATTTTAATCTCACTTCTAGCAACTTTACAAAAAGGTTGTAAAAATAAAATGCACTATAATTTGCGGGGTAACGTTAGCAAATGCAGTACCGTCGGCAACATCGCCGGGGTTGATAGAGATTCATTGAACTAGTGCATCATTTATCATGCCTCTACTTTCTTAATATTTACTACATTTTATAATGTTTAAGGTTTTATTAAAAAATATGATTTAAAATTCTCACTGCATTTTGTTCTTTATACTTTTTATTTGGCTTTATTGTCTTCTAGTCTAACTAATTAATTGCTAGACACGTATTCAATATTATTATCTTCGTGTGAATATCTGTTTTTTCATTCAAAAAAAATGTAGGCACACACATACATACATAATAGTTTATTTAAATAGATACGAGTAGTTTATAGTATCGAATTATAGTACAGATATATTTTTCAAATGAAAATCTTATTGTATAGGTACTCTAAGCAATTTTATAACTTATCTATTACATTTCTTTGTAATAGTTTACGCAAATAGCAACGAAATAAAAGCTCAGTGGGTATTTCGGTTAATTTTTTTCAACTATTCTCTCAGAAAGTGTTTTATTTCCTCCCGGGGTGTGTGTGCAGTTGGTAGCTCTGCCGTTGATGACAGTTCTTTTGTTTTACTTCGTTTTCACTCGTTTGCTCTCGGGATGAGAAAAAAGTTTGCACATCCAACGTCATGTTGAGGAAATTGACTTTTGGAGTGACAGCTGCCAATGCTGCTGTGGATATTTCGATGTGATGTGTGGATCAAATCTGGAACGTGGATTTTTGTTGCAGTGTTGTATTGTTTTTATTTTTTGATAAAATTCAAACGTTTGAATTTTGCTTTTGAATGCGCTTAAACAAGCGCAGTAATTATAATCTAGTTGTAGTTAGGTTTTAGGATCAGCTATGGCAATCACAGATATTATTTTTTATAAAATCTCTTATATAATGCAATAAAATATTTATATACTATGAGATTTTTATAAATTATTCACTGTAAGTCAATATACTGATCGACCACATTTATGAACTGTGTAGCTCTACTTACAATCAGGTAGTTACAAATGTTTGTGGTCCAATAAAAAAAAAATATTTTCCAAGTCCGTCTAACATTAATTTCAAAGAAGAAGAGCTCAAGTTTCATAGATTATTTTTTAGAGCGCCACGCCAAGGACTTCATATATAATAAATAGCTCTTAACAACATCTAGACTTAATGGTCGGTTATCAAGAACTCCATTACAGCGAAAGTATGTGCTTTGAAATGCTGTATTCCATTTTAAAAGTTCATAAAAGGAGTTTACAAAAGGAATTATAATGAAGACGGTTAACGATAAAGGGAGCTAAGGTCCTACAATGCAATATCTTCATTGTGGTTTGGTGTCACCAACACGTAGCTTAGAATACTAGGTAGAGAGTTGGAAATAAATGCATGACATAAAATATCACTTATTTTTAGACTAGGACGTATAAAAAAAGCGGTTAGTGCTGTGATGTTCGCGCATTCAGTACAACAAAAGAAGAAAATCAGAAGAAAAATGTTATTGCAGAAATAATTCAGAGTCAGTTTGAGTTAAAAAAAAATAATCTAAAATTTTTGTACGGTTAAGGGATTTACACAAAATCTTTCTTTTGGAAATTTTATATTTATAATTAAAAAAAAACTTTTTTTGCAAACATAAAGTAAACTGCTAAATTTTAAGTTTCTATCTCAATCGGTTTTCGAGATATCGATTGGTATAGAGGCAGATGAACTGAATGATATCATATTTAATATTATGTGGTAATTTTCTTTATAATATTTAGTTTGTAAGTGACAGGCTAAAATTAACCAACTAAAGCTGAATTGCACCAAAATGAACTCTCTGTAAATGTAATGATTTAAGTTAAAAATGGCGTCGAATGTACCAACTTTATTTTGCAGTCCGAATGACAGCTGGTACATTCGAAGCTATTTTTAATTTTAATCTTTACATTACATTAACAGACACTTTGGTATAACTCAGCCTAAGCAGCGAGGATATTAAAATAGTCTCGTAAAGCAAATGTCTTTCCACCACCCATTTCGTAACCGCATCATTAGGCCGACATGGTAGCATATACTTTCTCATCCATGCCCTTAATTTTATTAAATTTGTCTCTATTACAGTCCAATTAATCTAACTAAAAACTGACACTTGCACAAAGGATCTGGTTGCGCTCTCCATCAGTATTAAGATCTTGTTGTATAGCCGCATAAAAATACCTAAGCTCCCCCCTCTCGAAGCCTCCCTCGCTATGGGGGGCCGGCGATAGCGTCCACAATAAAAATTCAGTTAATAGCTTTATTTAGTGGATTAAGGAGGAACCTTACATAAAATGCCTTGACTTATTATGTTACCTTTCAAATTATTCTTTATGGAGTTGTGAATTAAATTAATGTTGATGTCACATCTGGAATGTTTTATTTTACTTTGTGATTATGATGTAATAGTAAAACAATAAGTATTTTATTTATTTAAAATACTTTATTGCACAAAATTACAAAATAAAATTGTAGATACATAGGCGAACTTAATGCCTTAGGCATTAAGTGTGAAGTACTAATTATATTGACGTTTTATTCAAGTTTTTATGACATATATTCCTCATTTATTCAATATTTTAAATAAAAATATACATTTTTCTTTATTCTTTCGGTAAATCTTATGTAGGAGTAACAAAGTGGTACAACTCAGGGTATCCAGGAGGGGTTTTAATCCCACCTCGTCATAGCCGATGCTATATAACTATACCTATACCGAACAAATGGCTTGCTCGTCGCGGTGTTTGGATATACTCAATCTATAAATAGTTTCACAAGTTGGCTAGTGAAACTGGGACCGACAGCTTAACGTGCTCTCCGAGGCACTACAATGTTAAACAAATGTACATACTTACATTTTTATATATTTTTTTTAGGGTACACACGAAATTTTTAACCGGAGATTTATTTTGTGAATATATGCACTATAATTACGCATATTATTTAGACGAAGGAACAAAGACTTTACACTAGGTTATACAAATAAATAGTTAATAGTATTTTAAAGTATTATGAGAATGAAAAAGCTAAAATCAATTTAAGTTTTTTTTTGTAAGATGACAGAAAATCTTACAGGTAGATTTTGTCCATTTGATTGTTAGTTAACGCAACTTTGGACTGCAGCAGCCGTAGCCGTTTTATATGGAGGTCGTGGGTTCGATTCCCACTCATGGCAAAAACAATGTAATTACGTTTTTATGTACAGTTTCCTATGGTCTGGGTGTCGATAAAAATAAAATTTCTTTATATACATTGTTTTTGGTACACATAATAAACATGTACTTATAGCCTAGTTTGTGACCAGAGCAATATGTGTGAAATATCCTACATATACATAAACATTTATGAGACGCGAAAACCATTATTTTAGATAAACCTGAAAATAATCTAGGTTTAAAATTATTTTTTAGCAAAGTTTTTGTTTTTGTGTAACATGATGTTGCAGTGGCAGGTGTGGTGAACCGATCTGCAGTGAGCGTTGCGAAAACCTGGCAATTCAGAGATTGTGTTGCCAGCAGATAAAATTGTCCCTCTTTTGCATTTTAATTAAAAACAAACTTAATTGAACGGGCTTTGTAATTGTATGTACTCACCTAACACTTTTCTCGTATTTTTTATAAATTGTAAAGTTATCAATATAATATTTGTTTGTTTGGCTTTACATACTTTAATGCAGTAAAAAATGTAAGCAGAGAATTTTTGAAAATAGTTTATAAAAAAGTAGAGTGATGAAAGGTGATTTTAATATTGTTAAAAATAAAAAGGAAGTGACAGATCGCTTCTCTGTATTGCTGGTATCTATTATGATTATTTATTTATTATTATAAATTTATTAATTTGCCAGAAAGTAGTGAACCTATTGGGAAAATATCCAAATATATACATAATCTATAGGATTATAACCTTTTGGAAATAAATAAAATATAAGCACGGAATATGACTTTGTTTCTACCTAATGCTAAGCAGGCCTACAAAGTCAATGAATGAGGTCAATTAATACGTTTTCAATATTACAATGCGATTACGAAATAAGCGGTGACAAATACAACCGTAAAACCCACAAACTAAAACCGATACATGACTAGATTACCTGACGAAGTCTAGTATAGTTAAAAGTCCTCTTTTCCACCTATATTAATAAATTTAGTCACCATCATTCGTCAGCTGGTTATATATTAATACATTCGTCAGCTCGTATATATAACACCCACAGTCCCACATATATAACATAACACGGTGGAGGATCCATTTTAGATTACACGATCTCTAACTCAGTAAAAAATCGGTGTCGTATAATCTCATTTTTAATTTCCACAGCTTTTATCGGAAGCCCATGGCAACTTGCTGACACAGAGTATTTCCGCGGCAGAGGCACGTCCTCAGCATTACTTACCATCAGGCAACAATTTGTATACCTCTCCCTCCCAGATACCCCTCCACCTCGTGAGAAAAACTCCGCTTTTGCTTTTTAGTCGCAATTTATTTTTTCAATAAACTTGCGCGTTGTTCTAGCATGAGAAATGTGTACATTATTTAAGCTCTACAGTATTACTTTTTTAGCTACGAATATGTAATTGTATTTTTTGTTCATATAAGATTTGTTTGTAAGACTTTTTATGAATATTATTTTACTGGAAAAATATATTTAAAATTATTAACAGATTTAACAAATTAAATAGGTGTATATTTAATTTGTCTTAACTGAGCAATTAACAGGTGCAATTTTACACAAGAACGTTATAACTTTATATCAAATTTATCTTTATTATTTTACTATAATATATAAGGATTTTATAAATAATAAATAGTTAAGAATAAGGAGTTTATAAATATAACAATAATATGTAGGACATTTTATACACTTATTGTCCTGGTCACAAACTAAGCTTAAGCTTGTACTAACGTGTACCGGAACCAACGATAATATACATATTATACTTAATAAACACCTACACCATGTCAAACTGTACAGAAAAAAAAACTATTTTTTTGTTGCCATGGGTGGGAAGCGAACCCACGACCTCCAGATCTAACATCAAAGGCGGCAACCACCAGTCTACGGAGGCTGTCCTTATATCCAATATATAAAATTCTCGTGTCACAGTGTTTGTAACAAAACTCCCCCGAAACGGCTTGACCGATTTTTATGTTTTTTTTGTGTATATTCAGTAGGTCTGAGAATAGGTCGTAAACTATTTGTTATATAAAAAAAGCATTTTAATCCATAATTTTCACTCTTTTACTACCAACCTCCATTTTTAATAGCGATATTAGTACTGTAATAATCTTCAACTCTCGGTGGTCGATAACTGATCAATTAACAATCGATCAGTTTTTTCTAAAGATATTTCTTCATAAGTATATAAAATATATTATTTACTGAAGAATTTTACTACCCTTGAATTTTTTCAAAATAAATTGATTTTAAAAGAAATATAATACCTACTCACTATCTTCTCTATAAATAAAAATCAATGTTTATACTCTATGCGTTCCGAAACCATTGATCAAATTTTCATGAAACTCAAAATTCCACGTATGGAAATGTTAAAAATCTCCACATAAAAAAGTTGAATGAGTGCAGAGTGAGACAGAACATTGTATTTATTAGTATACCCGTACAAAGCCGGGACGGGCAGCTAGTAATATATAAAACACAGCCACGAGCTCGCGACAATCCCTATTCCCTTTGTTGATGACGAGTTAGGAAGAAAACACCTCCGCTGGATACACTGAACCCGTCTAGGCGGTATTTAACACCAGTGAGGAAAACATCAGCTACAGTCCTGGCAGAGTGGTCGTGGTCATCACTTGAGTGTCAGTGGCACGCTAAACAAATACACTGGTGCACTCATGTAGGGGGTGGTTCATAGCAACCTTGACCTGGTCAGTCCATCTCATTGGAGACCTGCCACGCATTCTTTTGCCATCGACTACCAGGGCTTTGCCCTGAACTACCAGGCGCTCGATGGATGCATCTCCAAGCCGCTACACGTGTCTTAAAGAAAGTAAGAATGCGTAAGAAAGAAAGAAAAAGTAAATAAAGTAAGTACTAACTTACCCAAGGGGAAACTCAGAATAAAAATATAAAATGATATTCCAAACTCTCCAACCACTTACATTTCAGTTCCTGTAAGAGATCTCGCTACGTGACGAAAGAAGACAATAGGGAAGAGAAATAAAGGAAAGAAATCAGTGATAACTATTCAAAAGTGGAAGTACAGAGTGGCTCAAGCGACCGTAGCAAAAGCGGTTCTCCCGTGCTAAATGTCATGATATCTATTGTTCTGTACCCCCCTTACGACCCTTTTCCCTGAGCAAGACTGACATTTGCGCCCTTGTGCTTTAATAATGCATGCAGCTATAAGTGGGTGTGTTCAGCTGGGATTTAGCTTACGGCACAAGCTTTGGGTTTACGTAAATAAAAAATATTAATTGGAGGTAGTCGTATACGTTAATGTTAGTCTAAATTACATACTGTGATTTCTATAAGTGGCCATTGTCATAAATTAAGCTCTAAGATATCTATGTGTACCTGGAATAACGATACTAATACATATTATAATATAGCAAAACGTACTAAGATTATATTGCCTTGAGTGGGAATTGAACCCATGACCTCCGGTTACAACGTCAACGGCGCACCCTCTAGAACATAAAAGCCGTCAGTGCTCGGTTTCTTTCTAAAACATATTATAATATACAACTTATTATAGTATAAAATATATAATAAGTTGCCATTGTTACGAGTTTATTTCGACGTGGTATTTAACAACTCACGGTTTGAGCAATTCGACAGTCTACTCACCGGCGGTAAAATTACGAATATGTTGTCCTAATATTAAAAAAATAATTAAGAAACGATGAATAATAAATAGTCGAAAGAATATTAGGTAATGTATACTTAATACCTACTTAAAAGTCTGAAATAAAAATATTAAGTTATTTATAAAAGATCAGAACAATTAAAGATAACAAGCTGAAAACTTTATATAAAAATATTATGATTTTCTTTGAACGCATATTATTTCAGAACTTAATATTTAAATGAAAAGTATAGAATTTATGTGCAAAAGAATAAAATTTAAAATATAGATTTTTCAATGCTTCTTACTAACGAATGAGACTCTAACAAGGTTAGAGAATGTGAAGGAAAATATAGAGAAGAGTGGAATGGAAACTTGGACTTGGCTTGAAATAGATACCGCATTATATAACTAGTCACCTATCCCGGCTTTGCACGGCAGTAATGTAGGTAAGTACTGAACCCATAGTAAGTATTTCGTCCTGAAGATGTCTCGTTGAAAGGTCGACAAAAATGTAAGTTTAAATATAGATTTTTGTCGACACGTTTTACCTTTCAACGAGACATCTTCAGGACGAATTACTTAATTATATACACACAATTTAATACCAACATCATAAGCGGAATAATTGTAAAGTAATATTATAATTTTACAATTATTTCCTCGTAGGTGGGAGGAAAGTCTCTATAACTTCGTTAAGCCGACCGATCAGTCTCGCTACCACCACCCAAACAGATGCAAAAACCATCAAGTGTTCTAGTCATGTTTCGGTTTTAGTCCACAGACTACACAGTTCATCGGTTTTCAGGAGATTACTGCATCGATTTCTTTGTCGAGGTGGTAGTCTCCTTTCAGGATGCGATTAAGAAATGAGTGGTTAAATCGACGATAATGCTATTTCTTTCTCGCAGCCCATTTAGTAATCGCATCATTTACCCGGTATAGTGGGAGTGATAAATGTTGTTTAAGAACCATTTATGGACTTTGTTGGTCTGAGCTGACCACCATGTAAATACTAAGTCACATGCCATGTTCCAATAAAAAAATAAATAAAAAAAATCATAAGTTTTTTTTTATCTTGAGGTCTCTATCCCTATTATTATTATATGTTTGGTGGTGGCAAACGGGTAGGAGAGAGCACATAATGCGGTAAGGACATCACGGCAATTTGTTGGAGGCTTGTCTGAGAGTTGGTGGTCGTATTCGCTTTTAGGGTTATAGTTATGTATTGTTATCAAGTTTGAGAAAATTTTGTGTAAAAGTGTCAGATCTACTATCTATTATGCTATTTATTTTGACTGTCTATAGACTATAGATACATTTAGGTATTCTCCTGACGGCTATGTTTATGAATAAGTATAATTAATGCAACTAAAATATTAAAAAAAAAAAACATAAATAAAAAAAAACTTTTATTTTACATTACTTTGCATTCTGCACTAGCAAGCGCGGCTGTAATGCAGATATACAGTAAGTAATTTGTTAGGTATACAAAGGGTGAAATTATTTAATATTTTTTTTAATGTTGGGTACTATTACATTTTATAAATTCCAATTAAACAATTTTATTGATCCTTAATGGTTGCAGTTACAAAACGAATAGCTATAATTTATTACTATTATTTTTAGTCTCGATGTTTATTCGCATGTAACCACCAAGGCACTAATAGGTATAATATAGTACAGTGGCCGGTAAATTTGGCTCATTTTCACATAATCCTCAATAGGTACTAAGGCACAGAGAGAGGCATAGACTGGGTGGCTTTGTCGTCCACTGTACCTGCGTTAATCCAACCAGGATTTCAGAAAACAATAGACTATTTTTGTCATTCATTTTGTAATACGAACCTTTAACTTAATTTTACCTTCCTTTGGGCAGGTATACTTTTTTATATATGTAGAACATTTCATTGCTTTGCTGAAATATTTTTATAAGAAAAGTCTTTAGACCAAGTAAGAGATACTTAGAAATAATTTTAAAGAAACATTTAGTATCTATGAACTTTAGTTAGCAATAAAAAAAAACGATATAATCAATCTATAATTACTACAAATCAGTTTATTAAGGTCATATTTTTTATTAATAAAGTATATTTTAATAAAGATATAGAGAAAACAGCAGTTATTGGTGTTGAGCTGTAGAGAAAGCTTTAACTGTCTGAAGTATTGCTTCTTAAAATAAATAATGTAAAACAATTAAGCCATTCCTACGTAAGTTTATTATTGTACATTTTTTAAATATTTTCTTAAAATATAACGAACAAAATAGAATTTATATTTATTATCAGACAAACTAATAAAGCGAAATCAGTTTTTTGGTATTAAAGTTTAAGTTCTTTTTTTTTATTAACCCCAATGTAAAATTTCATACAATTTTCTATGAAGCCTCTTCCAAATATATATAAAGGTATAAGCCAACTTCCTACATCTCTGTTATAATAAATTTACGCTTGCGCTATCGAAGCAAATCGTGCGAAAAGTGATTATGGATCGCAGGCCTTTAGTACTTCGGTGCTTTTAAGGACGAGTTGACACAGCACACATACACAGTTCACGTAGGGAACACACTACTACACGCATAGCCCGCTACAACTTCATTAGGAAGCCATAAGTCGACGAGAGAGGAGGCATTGCTCTATGAACTCTCTACATACTCAAGTGTTTGCACTTTAGCGATTTTATACGCTAAACCCACAAGACTTATAGGCGCCTGGTACGTCGACTACTGTTTTATAAGCCGTATATAAAGATTTTTAAATTGAATCCTTTTCCAAATATATACCAAATACCTACTTATATCTTTCCTAGATATTTGAGTTTCCGAAGTGGACATTTGTTTCAGTATTTGCATATGATACGATACAAACAAATGGCTAGTATGAGACGATCGCAAAGGGTCTGGGGCTCGCTGACTGTCGACAATAAAAGTGTATTTGCGAAGAAATTTAATAAAGCGGAAGAGGACGGCTATTACGGCGCGCCCCTTCGCAAACACGGGGCTGCGGCGCCGTCGCTTCGACCCACGCTGCATTGCCTCGTTCGTCACTATATGTCCACTAATTTGAAGCTAGCCGCATATTTGTAAACTTGTAGAGTGAGGTGGGGTAAAGTGGGGTGAATAATATTGTCCTTTTGATAAACATAATTATTTTTGATAATAGTAATATGTAGGAATTCACACATATTATTATTGCACCGAAAAAACAAGCTCTAGGATTGTATTATGTACTAGTATATCAAGAAAAAAGATATTAAAACATATTATAAGTATTATAAACACCCAGACCATGACAAACTCTACAAGAAAGTACTAATATTGTTTCGCCACAAGTGGGAATCGAACCCACGACCTCCGAATACAACACCAAAGACGCAACTACGAGCCCACAGAGGTAGTCATAATAAGATAATATAAAAATAAATTGTCTGAAGTACAAAAAGATATTGATATTAACGATAACAATAAAGCCGATTTTCATAAATGTGTTTTTGAATCAAATTCATTTTAGAATAAAATTACAGTTCAAAAAAGTTTATACTTATATATTCTTAAATAATTATAATAAACACCTTTATAACAGATTATATATACAATTATACACGTCTATTCTACTATTTTTATTTGACGCGACGCGATGTATAGACATTATTTTATTTTATCATTTTGGTGTATAGGTAGATAATAAGCTATACATTCAAATAAAATACAAAAAACATTAAAAATAGTTTATAAGCTAGCTGCTGCCTTTTGTGTACACACACTACACTGCTAACATATTTAAGTATATTTACAAAAGTTATAAATTTTATCTATAAATACTAGTATAAATATTCCAAACAATAATAATTTCATAAGGATTTGCCTCGTATTGAGTTGTATTCGAGAAGGCGTCGAACAAGTGTTGAACAAAGAGTCCGCTCAAAGCTCTTAGCGTAGCTTGCTGTGAGGCACCATCGACGAAAGCGTGCCTAAGTGGAAGCCGACCAGAATACCCAACTCAGAAGCAAGCCCTAGATAAAACCAATTCCTTTGTCACTATAGACTACAAGAATTTTCTTTGTATTGACTGGTAGTTTAACCATGAAAGTATGAATACGCACAGAAGTAACTCAAGGCTTGAACGTATTTCAAATGAAATATCGAACATATTCTTTTCTCATTTCTGGAGCATTAATTGGTTGTAATATTTTTGGTTCAAAATTTTTTTTTAGTTTGTATGGCGGTTACAAAAATTGTGCATAGGCGAGCGTAAAGCCTTAGGCATTTTATACCAGCTAAATTTTGATAGAGTGAAATAAGCTTAGGGTACAAATCTGTTTTCAAAATAGATGTAGATAATATCGTCAATGACGCATATCATAATCAGTCACCTTGTATTATATATTTGGAAAGGCGATTTAGGCCTTAGAGCACTTCCGTATTATAATATTCTTCAATAAGTTTAACATGGAATGCTTTCCTTTGACCGTGGAATAATAATATATGTACATCTACATTTGTTTGACAACACCACTATAGTGCCTCGGAGAGCACGTTAAACTGTCGGTCCCGGTTTCACTATACCAACTTGTGAAACTGTTTATAGATGGGTTATTGAGTCTATTCAAAACATCGCGACGAGCTAGCCACTTGTTCGGTGTAGACTCATACCATCGGCTACGACGAGGTGGGTTTAAAACCCCTCCGCTGGGTACCCCGGGGCCGTGTAGGCGGTCTCGGGCGCCGTAAGGCACCCGTGATGATACATATACATCATTCTATTTTTCTAGTACTTTATTACTCCCACGATGCACGTGTGTTGGAACTCCTACGTAATAGGTATAATAAATTACTACAATACAACTATGGTTTCTAATAATAGACTCTACATAGTTCACGAAGGGTTGGTCATCGCTGACTATCAGTCAACCTTTATTATATTATAAAAGGTGTGTCATTAAATAATGTGTATTTCAATGATCGAAGAGTTTAAGGATTTTACAACCCTCTAGTAGGTACCTAGTGCTTGCTCCCATAAATTCCGTATTGAATTTACCGTATATTCTCGATATATAAATATTGCTTTTCATAAAATTCCTAATAGGAAATTATTTAAAGAATAATGCTGCAAATTAGTTTATTTTCTCTTTTCACTTGATTTTTTTTTAATAAGACAAGGGCTGGTCCGACCATAAGAAGGCATAACTTATATCAAGATTAGTAACGTCAAATCACATACAAATACATATTATCTATGAGTATTATAAATATTCAGACAGCCTCCGTAAACTAGTGTCTTAGGCGTTGTATCCGGAGGCCGTGGGTTCGATTCCCACCCATGGCAAAAAAATATTAGTACATTTTTTCTGTACAGTTTGTCATGTATTGTTCGGGTATTTATAAAATATAATATGTATTATATCGTTACTTCTGGTACACATAGTACAAGCCTAGAGCTTAGTTTGTGACCAGAGCAATATGTGTAATTTGTCGTACACATTATTATTGTTATATAGTTGTATAAATTTGACATCACTATCCCCAGTATAAGTAATACCTTCTATAAGTCAAATCGGCCCTTGTCTTATTAAGAAAAAAACTGAAAAGAGAAAATAAACAAACACGCATTTTGCTGCATTATTTTTTAGATAATTTCCTATTAGGAATAAAAAAAGCAATATCTGTATATGTTGGAAAATCAATGGATTTTCACCTATGTGTCTAATAGATATACGATAGGTATTTGGTATGCGTCGTGCCGGGTTCGTAGTACAACGATGACGTGTAAGGCGCCGCTATGTCGCCCTACATTTCCGTACTTGTTGCTCGCCACGCGCTTACCTATCAAACACTATCGCCACTTATTTACGTGCTTCTTCTCTCATTGAATTTAGGTGCCATTTTATCATGAATAAGGAAAATTTGGCGAGTTTGATAAGTGCCATTTAGTGACCGCCAACTAGGTTGCCTTTGGCGTTGTATCTGGAGGTCGTGGATTGGATCATGGCAAAAAAACAATAGATAGAACGTTTTTCGGTGTAGTCTGTCATGGTCTGGGTGTTTAGGTGTGACCAGTGCAATGTGCGTGTAATGTCTTTCATATTATTATTATTGTTGATCGCTATGCAGGCTAAACAGTTAGCCATGGTATGGGTGTTTATAACATATAAGCTCTAGGCTTGTACTATGTGTACCAGAAACTACGATACTAATCTTATGTTATAAGCTTAGTTTGTGACCAAGGCAATGTTGAAGATCATATTTATCAAAATTTATCATTAAAATTTGATCAATAAACGTATAAATAATAATTATTATTATTAATTATTATAGATCGCATTCACTATGCCGCCTAAATGGTGCGGTTACGATATGGGTGGCGTCGAAGACAAATTTACATTACGAGCCTTTTTTAATATCCCCGCAGGTTGATCGAAGCCCCGCAACATTATCATCAAATCAACCACCCGATTCATAATCCATGCAGTAGGTAGTTCCCTAAAAATGGTGAACCCACATACTAAAACCGAAAATTGACTAGATCACTTGAAGTTATAGATATCCCACCTAAATATTTATTTAATAAAATTTTAATTAAAAATTTATTTTATTCAGGCATTCTCTATCAGTCAAACCTTCAAGACAATCAGAATAGTCACTTACGAGCACTCCATATCACCATTCCTTCCAGCACTCAAGTTCCTTAGATGCTGGAAGGAATAGCGACATAGAATGAATAGTTTCCGAGTCAGGCGCCCATTGTTCTCATGTAGCGACACCTAATCAAAGCGATATGACGCCACCACTTTGATTAATAGCGGAATGTTCAGATATTATTAATTAATTATTCACAAGTGCGGAAATTAATAATGTTCGGGTGCATTTGACATTGCAGCGCTGCAAGTGTAGTGTAGTCACGTTTGTCGCCAGCGCTGCAGCGGCTTCAACGCGTGACTTGCGATATGTGATTGTTTGAAGTTATGAAGTTTGGGCTTCGTTTAATTAAACGATGGAATTCTGGTGAACTACTTCATGATGTTTATGATTGGTGATTGCGTAATTAATTTGTTATAATTTATAAAACAAATTAACTACGCAATCACCAATCATCAAAAATATATGAAGTTTAGTTATAACTTTAAACTATACTTGGGTGCTTCTTTTGCAATGATGATTTTTTTTCCTTTTAATGTCGCATATAATGAAAATATATAATAACTTAAAAAACAAATAGGGTCTCCTAATCACTTCAACTTTTATACTATTTTATTTTATCATTCGAAGAATAAAACTAAACTTCTTTTATTTGAAAAATAGGTACCCAATGCATTTTTTTACTACGTAGTCGGCACTGAAAATATCGGGAATGGAATATTTCCACTGTTCCTGTCATATTAAAATGTTTTTAATTGAAAACTCCTTGGTTTTAAAAATCGAATACCATTTATTTATTTAAAAAAAGATTCTTGGTCTTGTCACAAGGACTTGTCAAACTTGTTTAGTCGTTGAGAAAATGGAACTGACTCGAGAAAATTCAAGAGCGATGATTTATTATGACTTTCGAAGTGGTTAACACAAAAACAGTGTGTTGATCGGATGCTTTCTGCATTTGGTGTTGAAGCCCCATCCAAAACCACAATTTATCGCTGGTTTGCTGAATTTCAACGTGGACGTGTCAAGCTCAGTGATGATCCCCGTCAAGGTCGTCCAAAAACTACAGTCACCCAAGAAAACGTTGATGCTGTGCGTAAGCTGATTGTGGAAGATCGACATGTGACATACCGCGAAATTCAGGCAATTTTAGACATTGGCATGAGTCAAATACAAATAATCTTGCATGAACAATTAGGTGTAAAAAAGATGTTTTCCTGATGGATACCGCATTCGCTCTGTGAAGAGCAAAAAGCGGCTCGCGTTACTTGGTGCGTCAGAACTCTCGAAAGATTCCACGCAGGATCCTCAAATGCTGTATACAACATCGTATCAGGTGACGAATCCTGGATATACGCGTACGAACCCAAAACAAATAATCAGTCACAAGTTTGGGTGTTCGAAAATGAGTTAAAGCCAACAAAAATTATGCGTTCACGGAGTGTTGCAAAAAAAATGGTGGCCACGTTTGTCTCCAAAACCGGCCATGTTGCGACTATTCCTCTTGAGGGACAAAGAACGGTTAATGCAGAATGTTATGCTAGCATTTGTTTGCCACAGGTCGTTTCTGAACTCCGTAAAGAGAACTGCAATCGCCGCAGCATCACACCGCGCACAGAACAAAAGAGTTTTGGAGCAAGAAAACATAGAATTATTTGACCATCCGCCGTACAGCCCCGACCTAAGCCCTAATGATTTCTATACTTTCCCTAAAATAAAGAATAAATTGCGTGGTCAGAGATTTTCATCACCTGAAGAAGCTGTGGACGCCTACAAAACGGCCATTTGGAGACCCCAACTTCCGAATGGAATGGTTGCTTCAATGATTGGTTCCATCGTATGGAAAAATGTGTCAAATTTCGCGGAGAATACTTCGAAAAGCAATAAATACATTTTTAAATAGTAATGTTGTGTCACTTCCTTGATTCCCGAAATTTTCAGTGCCGCCCACGTACTATGAAAAAAATACCAGTAAGCTTTAGAATAAAAAAAATATTTCTTTCATGGTTGGCATGTAAACCTTAGTAATTTTTCTAACCAGAATGATGTAAGGCAGTATAAATTTGATTAAAACTTTATTATATAACATGTACAATGTAGGTTTAATGTCGCACATTGTCATGCTAAATATTTTGTGCAACAATTTACTTCAAATGACTACGACTGGATGCTACGAGAAGGCTACGAAAATATTCAACTTTTTACTACCGCCCGAAAACAACAGTAAGCTTTTTTAATAAAAAATCCAATTAATCCTAGTTTCAGAGGTCAAATAAAAAGGATAAAGCTTGTCGTGCCATAAAGATTGCAATCTCAACAAATGCTTAAGAAATACAAAAACAGAGATGTCGCTGTGCCTCGAGCGGGCACTAAGTGTGGGCTATTAAGGGCGCTGCGACCGCCGGCGCGCGACGAACGACCCAAACTATAAAACCGTTAAAGTAACGTTTGAGAGCCGTAAAGACCGTCCAAGATCTGTTGACAATGTCGGCGCCATAAACCGTATGCACCCGCGCGCCACTAAAACTTAACGGCACTCTGATTAAACTTATCTCAGCGTTACCGAATCACGACCTCTTCTCATAATATAGTTTTACTAATACTTGCTCTTTGAAATGTGGATGATTATGGAAAATAATGTTATAGGAGTATAGGTACTCCTTAGATACATGAACGTAGGTCCTATTAATATTTATGTTAATAACAGTGTCCTAGTTAAATGTTAGTTACATTATTAGGTACAATTATTATAAAAGCTTCGCCAGAAAAAATATAAGCTCATACTCATTCATACTTACTCATATTTATTACTTATTTTAATATTTATTATTTATGTTATAATTTTTAAAGAATAAAGTTGTAGTTAATGAAAATAATCAGAAAACTAATCTTTTAGTACCTAAATAAAGCGTTTCTTCCTGAAAAATTAATTCAAATTGTGAATCATTTACCTTTAATTAAAACAGCATAATATGCATATAATTTACGCAAAGGGCGGGCGTTAAAATTTGAAAAATTGTGCACTCTTAGATATATCACACTCCGGACACTTGACTGAAAAAGTATGAAACAAGCCTAAACTGATTACCTACATTCAGACATGGTCTGAGGGCGTTTGTAGATATACACACGGCAAGGAAAGTTGTATATGTACGCAAGAAACATACTCAATAATCTACAGCTTACACAGACATTGCGCGTAGTTCTAAAATGTCCCTGGAAGTGTCGGACAGAGTATGAAGTTTAGGAACAGATAGGGCAAGGAGTGTCCATTCTATGTAATTGGTATGTATGTAATATAAAACAAGGATTGTTATATCTAAAATGTTTTAAGTAGCTAATAGAAAACTTTCAGTGATTACTTAAAATGCTAAGATCTCGTAAGACTGTCAAAGCACTGAAAAAGATGTTTATAACCTTTTTATGGGTGCTTCGCCCATCAATGGAAAAGCTAGACCGTAATGGCCAAACTAAGTGCACCAAGACATTCATGTTATTGCACGATTAGCCGTAATAAAACGGCATTTAAAACGCTCCGTTTATAGTTTTATTCATATAATAAACATTCTTAGAGAAAGATATTAAACTTTTATGATTGAATATTGAATTAAGATTATTAAAGTGAAAATTGAACGATGATAATAAACTTGAGATCTTATTTTAGTCTTACTTGTTTATATATGAATTAATTGCAAGTGGTAAATGCGACGCCACTATAGTGTCCTCGGGATACTACGCCAAAATTTTATTAGGAAACTATTATATATTTTTATAATCTATAATATTTCATTTTCATCCCATTTATCGTTGAAACTTTAGGTCCTTGGTCTAAGGCAGCTAAAAATCTGTTATTTTATTTAGGTAAAAAGATCTTTAGGTAAAATCTGGAGACTCTAAGTCCAGTTTCCTCTTGGGGCAAAATGTTTCCGTGAGTATGCAACGTGGTAACTTTAGATTATATTTATATGATGAAAACAAATTATAAAAAATAAAAAAATCCTGATAAATAATAAATAATAAAATATTTGTAGATAGTATTAATTTATAAATTAATTTTCTTTTTAATTAGTTAAATCTATTGTTATTTATTATTTTTAATAATTATTGTTCTGTATAATTATTTAGTTTCCTGTAAATACTGTATGGATGTAATGTGCTTTATCCGTTTGCTTCGCAACCACACTTTTAACGGAGACATGAAATCGGCATTATTCTCAAAAATAAAATAGTCTTTTAAGCCTCCATTACATATCGAACATAAATGATTAACGTTCAGATAAATATTTAAAAGCAATTAACAATGTTCCACAAAAACAGAAATAGATTTAGTTACAAAACGGATGCAGGAACTTTTAGCAACGACCCAGTTCAGATTCCTCAAATATTTATAGTTAGAAGTATGTTACATCTAAATTCAAAGTGTCTATTTCAATCGTTGCAGCCTTTACTATATAAGTACCTATTTTATACAAATAGACATTTAAGATTTTTTAATGGCTACATCCATTAGTTACAATAATAGATTTCTAAAATATATAATAATAATATGTAAGTAGGTCATATATTGCCCTGGTCAGAAACTAAGCTTTAGGCTTGTACTATGTGTACTAGACAACGATATAACACATATTATATTTCAAGAACACCCAAATATTTGGTTTATTTTCTTCACTTATTTTTAGAAAGCTAAAACGATGTCTATATTCAATATTACCGAGACAAAGGTTAAATGGAAATAGAATTATATAAGATATCTTATAAATAATTTTGTTAGTAATGCGGATGCAATAACTACTGGGGCCCGATTCTACTAAATTAATTATATATCAACTGCAAAACATTGTTAATATTTGATATATTTCTATAAATCATATAGGTACGTGGTGGCCGAGTTGGTTAGACCTTAGACTTAAAACACTTAGGTCCCTAGATCAAACCCCGGTGTGTACCAATGAGTATATAATCTAAAAAAATATGTACGTTTGTTTAACAACAACACTATAGTGCCTCAGAGAGCACGTTAAGCTGTCGGTCATAGTTCCACTATACCAACTTGTGAAACTGTTTATAGATGGGTTATTAAGTCTATCCAAACATCGCGACGAGCTAGCCGATTGTCCGGTGTAGGCTCATAACATCGGCTACGACGAGATGCGATTAAAAACCCCTCCGCTGGGTACCCTGAGGCGGTCTAGGCGGTCTTGGGCGCCGTAAGGCACCCGTGATGTATATTTTTTTTAAATGTGTCAAATTTGATTTTTTTATCCAGTTGATATCCATTAATTTTATAGAATAAGGACCCTGGAATGGATGCTAAATGTGAGGAACTAGTAGGGCTTACTTAACAAAGGCAGCTTTTACCAGGATTAAAAGTCGTAATTTTTGAGTCACTCATACCCAATCATACGTATGTTTTCAAAATGTTATCTATATCGATTAAATCGAGTAATAAATATCCAAACTTAAAATGTTTCATATTATATATTTATTTATACTTTTTAGGCAATACTATTTATTATTATATAGTTCTTTTATAGTAACAGCACAAGCTCACCTCATTTAGATATATCAGCCACATTTAGAAGGCATGTAATAGGTCATCTATTATTGGATTTTTGGCGACAACTGCATTTTAAAACGTTTTGGAACCCGAACGGAACTATAAAAGATTGGGTTATTTTTACGTACCAGAGTTAGAATGTTAATTTCAGAAAACTCATCCAGTGCTTACCTGAAACAAAATTTTGAAATTATTAAAATTTGTCTTAAAATTAATTCAGTATTTTAAGACAAATTTTAATTATTATATTATATATATTTTTTATATTTATACATCTTTTATAAGTTATGTTATATATGCATTTTTTATAATAACAGAGTCAGATGTGAAGAGATTACTTTTACTCTTCTCTTGTAAATCATATTAGAAATATGAATGTTTTATTGGACTTAAATCGGCCAGTGAACACTGTCAAAGCTAAAATTATCTGTCATTTGTCATAATTTTGGGTCAATACCGTTGGATCAAAATTTAACCAGACTAAAATTCATGATGTATCAAAATACGCTTCTTTATAGACATAAGTACAATTATTTCTTTATAGGATTAACAACACTTAAAATACGAAGATTACAAATGGTATTATTTGCATAAGTTGACGAATGATAGAGTAAATTGGCGAATGACATAAGTAAAAAAGCAACATTGCATAAGTTGACGTTTGACAGTAAATTATAGTAGATTAAATATGATTTTTTTATTGAATCTAAATAGGGAAGTGCATTAAGTGTGAAGTAAGCTCGATCCTTATTGACAAAGTACGATAAATGACAAATAATATTAGCATATTATCTGTCATTGGTCATACTTTGTCAATACCATCAGATCAGATTGGGTTAGATCTTCAGCCGTTTCTCTTAAAACTAAAGTAGTTAATATACTTTGTTACTTTAAATAATAAAAATAACAACATTTCTACTATATTTGCAATCACGTTATGCCATCGGCCAGGAACCTAACACTTTTTGATGCAATCATAGTTTCATTAACTCACCACTAGGTTACTACCAAATACAATTAAGATGAGAGGATAAATAAAATAAAAATGCGCTTAAGTTAAATATTATTTTTGAAGGTCTCTGTAACTTCGCTAGGCTGACCGACCAGATTCGTTCAAGTATACAGATGCAAAAACCTAGTCATGTTTCGGTTTCAGGGGTTTTCAGGAGATTATTGCATCGATTTCTTGTGGAGGCAGTGTTATAAATTGTGAAGTTGAATTGACGATAAAAAAATGAGGATATACGTATATATATATTTTTTCACCATTATCGATTAGCCAGAAGCGATCGAAGTCAAAATATTTATTTCATGTAAACCTTTACAGGCAAAGTAAAAAAAACAACTATATTTGATATAAGGTCTAAGAGTGCGCTTGGTTAGGCCGTCATTCCTTCCACACATACATAAAAATAAATAGAAACCAAACCGAACACAACCCACAAAACTAACTAATGTAAGACTAGGTGGTTCCATTGACCTGTCAATCGCTATCTGCCCTGCAAAGGTCATCAATGCTGATAAAACTATGTTTTAATCAGTCCATTCATGGTCTATGTATATCTGCTTATTACCAAGTAGATACAAAGTCACTTGCCGTTCTCAAATAAATAAAAATCAGGTATCATAGGTACGAAAATAGGTTATATACATAGCTCTGTCTGCTGTTTGACGTCTGAAATGACTATCTACTTTGGGAGTCCATTGAGCTTGCATAAGTCTATTTCAGCCCCTGATCGATACAGGTCGTGGGTATTGCGGCCTACTTCTCGTACTTCTCGTCTAGACGGAGCTTTATTTTTCTGAATATTAAGAGATTGAATTGAATAGTATAAAGGCTACCTACAATTTTAATACAGAAGTATGCATTTTGTGATTAAATTGAATATGTGTTAACTAGTATTAGATATATATGTGATAACTAGTTTATATGTGGTAAAAATAGTAAAATTTTTAGGTCTCCAATCCAAACCCCAGTGTGTACTAATGAGTTTTTAATAATTAAAATAAATATGTTAGTACGTTAAGTTGACGGTCCAAGTTTCACTATACTAACTTGTAAAACTCGTGTATGTTTTTGAAAACTAAATAACATAGTTGTCTGTCAATTTTCAATATCATCAGGTTTACATTACGTCAGAATTGCATCATAACAATTAAAGTTTAGCTTAGCATTGTGCGCGTAATCACCCCGCAGGTTTTAGAAATGCACTATGCAACTTATAATAATTATTGTCAATCGGAATATAAAATAATTGTATGTCTAAAATTTTATTTATCTCCAGACCATAGGTAAAAAAAGCTAAAATAATCAAAATTAGTAGTCATGTAATTGATCTGAATTTTTATACATTGAAATGTACACCAAATAACCTGCCATAAAGTTTTAATATTGTTGGTGACCTAATCTAGTATTTTGAGTCTCTTTCTTTTTATTAAGTTAATCAAAACTTTTATAAAGTGACAGATAAAATCATAACTTACTTACTGTAAAAGTGATAAGTGACAGTTTAAGAGATAGATATAATTTAACAATAAATGATATCCCTGGAAATGTCACTTATCCTTTTAAAAAGATTAATGAATAATATGTCTGCAAGTTACTTAAAATATAAAAAGAAATAAATATCATCGCGGGTGCCTTACCCGGGCGAGACTGCCTAGACGGCCTCAGGGTACCCAGCGGAGGGGTTTTTGACCCTACCTAGTCGTAGCCGATGGTATGAGTCTACACCGAACAAGTGGCTAGCTCGTCGCGATGTTTGGATAGACTCAATAACCCATCTATATACAGTATCACAAACTGGTATAGTGAAACTGGGACCGACAGCTTAACGTGCTCTCCGAGGCGCTATAGTAATGTTGATAAACAAATGTATGTACATTTTTAGATTAAAAACTCATTGGTACACACCGGGCTTTGAACCAGGGATCTAAATGTTTTTATGTCTAAAGTCTAACCAACTCGGCCACCATGTATATACTTGCTTATGTTTTCGATAATAGTTTTAACTATCATGTTTCATATAAGAATAAATTTGTAAATTCATGGACTTATTTTTTATTTAAATATACTTTATTTAATTTCTTCTTACTATACTATACAGTACATAGTAGTTCTTGTTATAAAATAATAATAAAATAGGGAAAAGAAATCATAGACAGTAGTAAGGTTTCACAGAAATGTTAATCGAGTTCATTGTAACATTTAATTGTTTTCACCCACAATTTAATTTAAAATGGAAACTGTGTTTCTCACTAAGTGCAAAAGCGAATAAAAGTATGAAAATTTAAAAACGTCTATTTTTAAAACACAATTAACATAACTGCATTTGCATTCATACAATCTGCTATTATTTGTGCTATTAAAACACCTCGGTTTTTCTTTTTTAAAAGGTTCATATCTAAAGTTTCATAATTAAAGGACATCAAAGCTGCGATGAAGTTACACTCGGGTCATTATTCAAGAAGTCTGTGACCGAGATAGGGACCTTTGACGCCTTTTCAATAGAACTTTGTTTAGGTTTCAAAGTGTAACCATTAATTTTATTACTTACCCCTTTAGCATAACCGACTTGTTACGAAAAGTTTCAGAGATTTTTTAATAAATATAAAAAAATAATTCAGGTTAAAAATATATTGCAGCTTTATTAAAGCATGACTAGGTATTTGGAAGTAAGTTATATACATACAGGCAGTGAGGACTGGATTTATGAATTTCAGTAAGAATGCGGTCACGAAATAAGCAGTGTAACTTGCAGTAAATTTGCTTTGTTGCCTCAATGGCACACAGGCAGAATTAGCTGAACAAAAAAGCCGTTTATTTTAGTTATGATATTATAAATAAGCGAAGACTTAATCTGCCTGTGGGAGGCAGACATACAAAGTCCATGAAGGGAATCGATCATTGTTGTTTGTTGATTGATCGCTCTTACTATGCAGGCTAAATTATGTGATTACTAAATCGACAAATTTACTATTACGAGTGCAAATGTTTGTAGTTTTTTAACGTCAATTCAATTTCTCGCTTCGAAACCGCACCCTGAAAAGATACTACTACCTCAACATGTGTCGTTGCAGTTGTCTCATGATACCTACAGATTAAAACCGAAATGAAATTAGGTCACTTGACGGTTTTTGCATCTATATGTTGACGAGACTTATCAGTCGGCCTAGTGAAGTTGTTAAAAAATGTTAGATAAATTTATTACTTTGTTTCTAATAACATTTTCATAAAATATATGCGTTATTATATTTCTGATCCGCTAATTTTGCCGGTGTGTATAGAGTTAAACATACTAACCCACAACCAAAAAATAGAATATGTCTGACCTCTAATTAGAGACTGATGAAATAGCAAGGGTAATCAAGTTCTATAGCACATCGGTCCGTGGCCAGGCCAACACTAGTAATTGATTGGTTTCTCTTCGCACAGACATCACCACAGATAAGCTTACATTACCACGCTTTCATCCAACTTAATTACAGTTACACAATAAAGGATTTTATGCCTCATACAATAGGGTATGTTATACGGAAAGTGGGGTTGTTTATAGCACTAAATGGATTTGTCAACTGCTGTGTCCGTAATATAAAATACGCTGTTGTTTTTTGTACAGCACTGTAAGCGTTAGATGTAGAGAGAGATAGGACCCTTAATGAGTTTCGTGTGGCGTTGTCGTCTGTACAGTTGTGGTATGTTAGTTAATTTATAATTCCTTATTTATTTTCATTCATTTTAGGACAAACCGTACATTAATTAATCAATAATTAATGGGCTAAACGATATAAATATAGATACCTACTATAGTGCCTAGGAGAGCAGGTTAAGCTGTCGGTTTCAGTTTCACTATACCAACTTGTGAAACTGTTTATAAATGAGTTATTGAGTCTATCCACACATCGCAATGAGCTAGTTACTTGTTTGGTGTAGACTCGTACCATCGCATCGGCTACGACGAGGTAGGATTAAAACCCCGACTAGGTACCCTAAAGCCGTCTAGGCGGTATCAGACGCCGCGCCGTAAGGGACCCGTGATTATATTTATTTACTATATTAATATAATAATATAACCCAACCTTTTATTCTATAGGCATAAAAGACTGACAAGAATATTAAAAAAAAAAAAAAACTAATAAACTCTACAAGAAGAAAGATAAAAAGGAAAATATAGATATGCGTCGATAGCATAGGTATGAATAATAAAGAAGGACCCTAAGACCTTAAATCGCCTGAATATGTATGTATTTTTTCTAATGAACGTTGATTTTATCATTAACATTATCGACTGTTATAATCGTTTGTCGGACACATGTTCTTCTCATGACATATTATACATATTGATTTATACTTTTTTCAGCTAGATTCTGCTAGCGATGTTGGAATGACATTTCTCAGTTGATAATAAATTGGACAACCTGCGAAATGTGTTAAGCAATGCTTAAGGACAGCGTAAAATTACGGCATGGTAAGATTAAACTTTATCAAAATTGAAAATTATCATAAAGTTGCCTCTAACACAGGCACTTAACTAATTTAGCGCAATTTGTAAAAAATATTGTACAAATGAAAGAACGCATTAGATAAGAATAAGAAATAACAAAGCTAAGGAAACAAAAATTACGTAAATTACGCAAACATTTGAAAGCAAAGCGCGACAAAACCAGCGGGTCGTCACCTGATCTCTTTATGTACCTTTTGTTCACTTAACTTTTTAAAATCTCCTCTTCTGTCTCCTAACAAACAATTTAACAGCCTAACTCCGCCAAATAGAGTTTTAAGAAGAGATTTGTTATTCACTCAAAAGTTTTAAGTGGCTGTGAAACATCGTCGTCAAAGGTTTAAATAAGTAGCAAGTCCGAATGAATTATGACTTTAAGAGTGAAAGAATAAAGTATAGAATAGGGTGAAGTGCGGTGGAGTTGCGGTCGTGCTTCGGCGTCGATCGCTCAAGTTTTCCGCCCGCCCTTACGGCAGCTCCTTACGGCATGGCGGCAGGTTAAAAGAGTCAGATGATTTGCATAAAAAAAACGCTACACGAAAATGCTGCACGTGGCGCAATGAAATAAAAATAGTATAATATTTTGGTTTTGTATGTTGATGAATTTATACATTTTTTTAAAATAAATTCCTTCAACCGCTGAGCCAACCAGGTTCCAGACAACCCTCACGAATTTTGTCATTGCTTGTTATCTACTTTTACACAGACGCCCTCTATTAGCTTTCTTCTAATAACTCTTATACGAGTGAAGATAGAAGTCCTAGTTTCTAATACTATATGGCAGAGGAGTCTGTTTTTTGTTTTTACTTTTTTCAGTATTTTATATTTATGCATTTTTTTAATAAATTCCTTTATAGGATAATCTTATATTAAATTTATAAAGATAAAAATGCAATGAAAAAAATCCTAGGGGCGGGACTCGAACCCACGAACCTCGCTATCGCGGCAAGGCGCTCAACCGCTGAGCCAACCAGGTTCCAGTCAGTCCTCACGAATTTTGTCATTGCTTGTTATCTACTTATACACAGACGCCCTCTATTAGCTTTCTTCTAATAACTCTTATACGAGTGAAGATAGAATTTCTAGTTTTTGATGAATTAAAAGATTTTGAGTCCAATTAGTGGCTTAATTATATGTGTACGAACAAACAACAATTTCAAAAAATGATTTTTTATGTTCTATTATTAATTTATCGGGTCTTCTAGCACTTATTTTGAAATGTTAATGTAGGTACAGCTACATAAAGTCAATGATTTTTTTATAAGTATAATAATTACTTTTAACTATACCAATATAAAAATAAGTTTATTAACTTATTTAAATTCTTTATCGCACTAAAATATTAGTACAAAAGTGAGCAGATAATGCCTAAGGCATTATCTACCTGCATTACCTTAGGCATTATCTTCAGGAGAGTGAAAATTCGAGTTTCGGAAAAACCTCAACGTTTTTTATCGCATTGTCTAGGACGAGAAAGAGTATTGTCTGAAAGTTTGTACAGATTTGATAGAATAAAGCGTCGGGTAGCGTTTTAAATTGAATATAAGACGTCGAGTCTCATTATGGTCTGAGCTAAATCCTTGGATATTAAGAAAGTCTGAGCCGGAGTTCGATAAGAGTGCGATGGCTGTAATGGCCCCCCGACGGGCTGGCCCTCTCTCCATTAGACAAGCATGTTGGTATCCCGCATGACACAGCTTGGGGCCGCTACCATATACTGCCCATTCGGATACTTTTATTTCTCCGTTAATACACTTCCAAATTAAGTTTACAACTCATATAATTTTATTACACACCAGTTGTGTGGTATTGGTGTTTGATATTAACAAACTTATTTACAAAAACATGTTAAGCTGTCAGTCCCAGTTTCACTATGCTAACTTTTGAATCTGTTTATAGATGGGTTATTGAGTATATTTAAACATCGCCACGAGCTAACCACTTGTTTGGTGTAGACTCTGAGCTACGCGAGGTAGTTATAAACTTCACCGCTGGGTGTGGCACTCGTGATTTTTTAAGTTTACAAAATATTATTAATTAAAAATAAAGCTTGAAATGGTTATAGGTAAATAAAATAAGTCGTTATTTTTTCATATATACAATCAAGCATTTGGTGTCCCGGCAATTTCAATTGTAGATATATGTAATTCATTACAAAACTCCTGTAATCATTATGAAAGAAATATAACATGTTTCACCTGACTCCTCCTTGTCCTTTTTAATATTGAAACATTTGTCTATTAGTTTGATAAGAAGAGTTTAAGTACACATCTTTCTATGAAACAGGCTCCCAAAAAAATCGAATAAATAATGTGCATATTAGACAGTTCTTGTGTCATTTATTGATATGATAATAAATGCCACACAAATCGGCCAATAGACGCAAGAAAAAAAAAAATCTTTGGTAGCTCCTGAAATGAAGTTTACATACAAAGTTTCACTATTATATCCGTACGTTCGGACGTACCTGAGATATAACACAGTTTGAAAAAACAATCTTGCACCTTATTAAAATGCAAAAAAATTCAAATCTCCTAGAATTGAAATAAATAAAAAAATCCTGTAAATTCCTTTATCCGCCATTTTCATCTCTAGGTTAGAAAAATCCCTTCTTAGTCCCTAGAAAACAAAAGGAAGCTAATGTCCAAATTTCTATTCCTAGCTAATAAATTTCTTGAAAAATATAGATGTAAAAAATCAGAAAGATAGAAGAGTCATTAAATTATTTTAAAATGCAAATTACAAGTTATAATTTAAACATTTAACTTGAAAGGAAAAATTACAGCGAATTTTTGTCAGAAAATTAATGCACTCTATGCGAAAGAAGATTTTTTTCATGTTGGCAATAAAGTTGAGCGTTTCGCCTCGCCTTAGTCAGCAGGCTCAACGGCTCTTGACTACACTCGGCTGGCTCGAGTGCGGCTCCGGAAGGCCGCTCTCACCGACCTGTCTTGAGGCTTTGTCGACAGACCGAACTACCGCAAACGATAAAGAATCCTTTTACACAGCATAGATTTTGTTAAAAGATTTTAAAATTCACATTTTACTTATTTGTATGGTAGGTTTATTTTTATATAAAAATCTTAGGATCTTTCTAAATTCTTCTTGATGTAATTTAGAATTCCAAATAATATACATCAAAATAGGATATAATGTGGTATGGACCTAAAATTACTAATCCAATATGCGTGAAAGTTAGAATAGTTGTCAATTTTATTGATATTTATTTGACTTATATCCGAAAAGATGTAAGTAAAACAATATTTACTGCTACTCGATAGGTGCTCTCAGTTGAAAAGGGGTCTTAGTAAAATTTTAAAAAAGTTGTGACAGTTAGGTGGAGTGAGGTATATAAAGAAAGCTTTTTTTAATATTTGTTTTGTTACTTTTAATCAAAAATATTGGAAAATTGACCATTCCTGAGGCCACATTCTATTTCTTTTAGAGGTCATGTCAGATTGACAAAATAACGAATTCTTAAAGGAATTCGTTATTTTGACAACGGTTACGACACGTTAACCATGGATTTTTTTTAACAAGTTTTATTTCATAAAAAAAAAATCTAGTTATAAATGATTATAGTTTTAGAAAAACTAATCAATTCTTTACGAGGGATGGTTTTCAATTTCTCAGTTCAGTCGTCCCGTCAGAGCCTGTGAACGATGCTCGATCGAATCACTGTGACAGTCCATCCCATACTCCTTACGCTCTCTCTACTCCTCACCAATCACATATTTCAATTATACTTATCGACTCTAAATCTATAAGGATAATGTTTATAATCGCATAAATAGTTTATAAACCAAGGCTCATTTCGTCACAACAATGAATTCTCAGCAGATATCGACAATCAATTAGTTTTGCGGAACTTTGGCCCTACATTATTCACTGGTTGGATCCTGACGATTGACAAATGGTTTTATTCGCTAAGATATTTACTAGTTTATTTTGTGGAAGTATATATATTATGAAAGTGACCAACGCGTAAAAAGGCACTTTTCGTTCAAATATATCGAACCGACACGCAAGTCCAAAGTGCCAGAATTAGGATACAAACGCAACACAAATAGTAAATACAAAAAATAATGTAACCAATCAACGCTCTAGAGTCGAGAACAAAATATGGCGGACTTGGACACGTTTGACAATTCGTTAGAAAATTAAACGAAACAAGGGGAGTAATCTCTTTCCTAACATATTATTTGATATTTCTACTTTACAAAGGCTCCTCCCTATTATTCTTCATACTTTATAAACAAAATCGAATCCCGGTATATACCAATGAGTTTTTAATTTAAAAAAAAATGTACATTTGTTTGACAACACCACTATAGTGCCTCGGAGAGCACGTTAAGCTGTCGGTCCCGGTTTCACTATACCAACTTGTGAATCTGTTTATAGAGATAGGTTATTGAGTCTATTCAAAACATCGCGACGAGCTAGCCACTTGTTCGGTGTAGACTCATACCATCGGCTACAACGAGGTGGGATTAAAAACCCTCCGCTGGGTACCCTGGGGCCGTCTAGGCGGTCTCGGGCGCCGTAAGGCACCCGTGATGATATATATACTTTATAAACTAAGTCCAAGATACGAGGTTTCAACTGATTGCTAAATATTTTACGTTTTTTTAGGAATTAATGCCATTCATATTGATACTAATGAAGACTAAAATAATAATTTGAATAAAGCTATAGGAAATTGTGTACTCGCATGGATTAAAAATTACACAATATGAGATTTATTTTGTTTCATTGAACTTGGTGGAAGTCATATTTAATTAATTTTGAATACATACGAACATATTTAGGAAATTGTGTACTCGCATGGCTTAAAAACAACAGTTTATCAAAAATACTTTAATATCACATATTTGTAATGATGGTAAGCATACCTAAAAATCCATGAATGGGGTCGATCTTAACATTGTTGCCGGCTAAATAATGCGGCTACGAAATGGGCACCTACAAAAACGAATTTGTATCTCGTTGCTCGTTTCGCGTCCGCGACACTACCATTTCGACACGAATTTATGCATTTATTAAATGACTGGAATTCTTACTGACTTTTTATCTTAATGTTTGATTAGAAAATCGCTCAATAATGTAAAAATCTATGTAAACTCCAAAACACTATGTAATCGGGAGAATCGTGTAAACTTCCGAAAACCGTGTAACACAGCCTTAGGGGATGAGCGTAATTTCACCCCACAAATGTTTCGCTGCACGTAATTGTGTTGCCTACCCCCAAAAAGAAGACAATATTTTACAACGAGATTTTATAACTTTTCTTACGAGATAAATGTAAAAATATATCACTGTAAGACCGACCACAGTGATAGGTAGGTGTAATATCACTGTGCTTGTTGTGTTTTTATTATAAAATATTTCAGTTTTTTTTTGCTAGACGTCGCTTATAAAATCAAGTTTTTGGATAAAAATCACATTACATTAGACGATTTAATATATTGCCTCAATTCGAGAGGACTTTTATCAAGTACCATTAAAAAACCGACGACAAGTGCGGAGTCTCAACCGCATGGGGTTCCAATCTAGTTCATATTATTATATTATTTTTCGTTCTATATTTCTAAATTCAAAAAACCATAAGCTAGTGTTATTTTATTACTCATTATTTTGGTAACATTTTAACTACAGTATATTTATTTTATTTTATTCTTTATTTTGCTGGGTTTATATAAACACCGGGACAAGTTAGTGTAGATTTAAAATTCCATCAACAGCAACAACATGAGGTTGGATTGTTCCTACGGTAGGTACCCTAAGACCGTTTAGGCGGCATCGGGCGCTATAATCAACTCGTGATGATAAAATAAAAAAAAATACTAGGACTTTAAAAAAAATCGGTCTCCAAACTTCGGAGATGGAAATTAATATGATCTTTATTATAGTAGTCTTTATTATAACTAAAATACCCAATTAAATTAAAATAATTAGGATCGAGTAAGTAATATTTACACCTCGTTCTTCTTTAAAAAAAAAAACTTTAATATCACTGAAAACAACATTTATACGTTTTAAATGTTTGAGTTCGCAAATTAATTTCCTGGCTTCTTGAGTAACTTGGACATACCTATATCTCTTAATTTTCATGCGGACAGACAGTCAGAACCTGGGTCAGAACATAGAGGTTCCTTTTTTTTGTTAACTTATTTTACGCAACCCTAAAACGTGTTAAATCAACCAATTTTTGCCTGAGGAATTAAGGAGCTCTCAAACTTTTTAGAGGATTTCTAAGTGCTCTTCAGCGAGCTCGTCAAATTACCAGGCCTACTTACGACCGCTGTATAGTGAAGTCCTTACATAAGGTGTCACCTGTATTCAGGATTGTTAAATTTTACATTACTTAAATTTATATATATCTATGTATTATATAAATACCTAATTTGTGGAATTGTGAAAGAAAGACAGAGAGATACATTTATTGCCATAAAAACACTACATAATACAAAATTTTGTAGAAATATATTTATGGCAATGGGACCAAGCGTCAATTATGCTGCGAGTCAGTGCAAGTTCAATGGTTTTCAGAAGACTACTGCACTAACTTCTTATCGAGGTGGTACTTCATCAGGGTGCGGTTGCGAAAAGATCATTTAATGCTTTCATTATTATTTAACAAAAAGGATATTCAAGTAGAGTCTAAATTCAAATTAGTCATTTTGGCCGCCTATTTCATAACCTCATCGTTTAGCTGCTGATAAACATCAATGTATTGATGGATCCCATTCATTGATATAGTAGGTATTTTCATCTTCAGGTAGATACAAAGTCACACGCCGTACCCAATAAAAACCTAAACAAACTTTACAGTTACAAAATTTAAATAACCATACTATCTATACCTAAAACTTGGATTCGCACAAAAAATCCCTCTTTATAATGACTTGTAGTTTCCGAGATATAAGATAATTCAAATCGAAGGGTTTGACGTAGCCACCAAGTGACAGGGCGTTGCCATATTGGTCGCATAAATCAAGTCTTCGCCAGCGAAGTGACGGGCGCGCCGTAAGCGATCGAGTGTCAGCCAGTCTGGAAATACGAGTAAAAGCAAGGAAATTTTTCACTAGTTGAGTGGTTTGCTCTGTAAAGCGTGGTATAAAATTTGTCTTGTTTTTTTTTTCTTTTAACGTTTTAGAAGCGTTGCCCTCGAGCAATTCTTCCATTCATAGTCTGGAGGTTGTCGTCTTGAAAGTGTAACCTTATCGTTTGCCATTTATATCTAAGTTGGATAGACTGTTTGAAACCGAACTTATGTCTTTATCGATATGAGATCTGTGATTACTTTTCTTTATAGTTAGGTACTTCTTTTCTTTTCAAGCTCTTTTATTAGGATTGTAATGTAAGTAGGAGTTAATACTTAATATAGGGCTTTTATATTGCAAGAATAAAACTTTAATATCTAGATCCATACTACCAAGGTTTGGCAGCCATGGTCAACATGTTTCTTCTAGGGCAACATATATTTGAAATCGTGCTAGAATATTGATGACTAGTTGTGCGGTACGGTTTCACCCGTTGTTTAATTTACACTTGTTCTGTGTAGATAGACTTATACATCGGCTAGGACAAGGTGAGCTTAAAATACCTTCCGTTGGGTACACGCTAAGGCCGTCTAGGCGGTCTCGGACGCCGCAAGGCACCCGTAATGTTAAATATTTATTTTAAATATAAAAGTAAATATCATCACGGGTGCCATACGTTGCCCGAGACCGTCTAGACGGCCTTAGGGTGTACCCAACGGAGGGGTTATTAATCCCACCTAAAGTTTTACATAATATAAAAACGTTGTTTAAATAGATAAAAGTAATAATCTAAGCAGTCCTCGTAGATGGAGACCAATCGATGATGTCGATGGGTAACAGATATAGCTGTACCGGCGTCGGGTTTCACGCGGTTTGGCTTCCAGCCGCAAGATATGCGTTCTTGCGTTCTAAGGCGACCCTAGTCCAGTTACTAATCAACTCTTGCGAATTATTATCTCCTGGTAACACTGGATTTATATTAATAAATAACTCAAAAGAACTTGGTTTTAGAATTAGTTTTGTTTTGTATTTTTATATAAGTTTATGCTGTAATGCATTTGTGTGCAATGCCCTTAAATAAATAAAAAAGGACTTGTATCCAGGAATACCTTTCAGAACATAGAGCCTGTTCCTTGGTAGGCCGGCTCTTCGTGAATTTTAATTATATTAAAGAAATTAAAAGATTGTTGTAATGAAGCCAGGGAAAAGTGTAAAAACGTGTAAATTTTGTTTTCATTGATATTTAAGTTTTTTTTTTATGAAAAAAGAACGTAGAGATATGAATATTACTTACTCAATCTTAATTAGGGTTATAGTCTTTTTATAAAAAAATCTATTAACTTTTGAAAAGACACCCAAAGTTTGGTTTATGATTCAAAAAATATTACTTTAGTTGTCATTTTAAAACTTAACAGATGTCTTATAAATAAATAATGTAATTAGAACCGAGTAAATAATATCTTAACCTCCACGTTTTTTCTATAAAAAAAAACTTTATTATCTATGAAAACAACATTTAAATGTATTTTGTCGTTTAATTCGCGTATCCTTTTCCCGTGCATTTAAAGAGTGGTTCGGCGTCGCGTCGTTAATCGAAAGCATAAATAAAGAAAGACGAAATAATTATATAAACTAAAAATATAGAATATTAGTGGAATACAGACGAAGGTGTGCCACTTTACAGATCAGATTTGTGGTTTGGCCACATAATAAATTGGTTCGGTTGCATAAATCTAAAAAAAGCATAATTACGAAGTCTTAAAAAGAGACGCGTCTGTTTGATTGGTGCATGGATGTGGAGAAAGCTAGGGAAGTGTATAGAGATCGTTTCATCTTAATATGTGAAGATGGTATTCAAGCGTGTGCATGTATGTATTTAATAACATTTATATATTTTAATTTTATTTTCTAATATTATTATTATACTTATATTAATATAATTGTTGTAAATCTTGTTTTTTTTTAAATATAGGACTTTTTTACACATATTGCCCTGGTCACAAAACAAACTAAGCTTGTACTATGTGTCGTTGTCTCAGAAACAACGATACTACAAACTGTAAAGAAAAACGTACCTACTATTTTTTTTTTTTGCCATTGGTGAGAATCCAGATACAACGCCAAAGGCGCAACCACTAGTCTACGAAGGTGGTTTATAAATGTAATATTATTCTTGTATATGTAGACAAGGTTATTACCACAAAAATTATAGTGAAATAGACTAATATAATATGGCTGAAAATAAAAACTTAAAATAGTATAATAATAACTCACCTACTCGTTGATTTCTTTAAAAAATCATCGAGTCCTATTTTTTTAAGTTATTACTTTACCTAGTGTTAAATTGTATAATAAAAGTAGGGCCGAAACGTTTCAATAAACCAAGGTTAGCTATACAGCTGCTTTTTCTCTGTCACATTGATATAATGAAAAGTAAACATTTAAACCCAAGTAAAGACAGAGACACAAGACCGTAAAGAACTATAGAGGGAAAGATCTATCAACCACAATAAACATTATAATGTCACTTCTGTACATAGTTGGAAGGGATCGCTGCCAAACTTTTTCCTAACTTTCAAATAAAAACAACTCTACCGTACTCGATATCCAATATTTCAATAAACCTCTAACTTTTGGGAAGAAAATGGAAAAGCGAAAAATTACATTAGGAAGGTCTTTGAAAAATTGCTGTTGGTTCTTGGAAGAGTCCCCGACATAATATTACTTTGATCCGAGACGTAATATATTTAGTATTAAATATAATTTATTTTATCTATTACTTACTACCTACCTGCAAACCTTTTTGTAAATATAACAATGGAGTTGTAGTAAAATGTTTTTTTTTCGAAAAGCAAAAAAAAAAAGATATAAAAGTAAAATTATATATGACTTCCTTTTAGAACTTTTATGCACCATAGTTTTTGCTTCGTGTTAGCGTAACGTTAATACGAAGTTAAAACTGATGGTAGAGTCTCAGGTACCCTATATGCAACTTTTTTTACACATAACATATTTAGTCGTCATTCTTTCGTATTGCTTTCTACATGTCCAAACTTGCGGATCTTTCTCGTTTTATGCTTTCAAAATCACTGGTACATACCAAATATATATTTTTTAATAAAATGAAACTCAGTCAAATTTTACTATATTAATAACTAGCGGCCCGTCCCGGCTTCGCACAGGTTTGTATAACTTTAACTATATGCTCAGCGCACGCCACGGAAGGCCTCAGAAACGATACTTTTCCCCCGTTTTTAAAACATTTTTGGTTACTGCTCCACAACTATAGGACCTAGCGTGATATTATATAGCCTATGTTACTTCTGAATAATGCAGCTTTCTAATGGTGAAAAAATTATTGCAATCGGTCCAGTAGTTTTTGAGTTTATTCATTACAAACATACAAAAATACAAATCTTTCCTCTTTATTATATTAGTATAGATTAGTATAGACAAGAAGTGCCACTCTCTAGTTTCAGAAATGCTGCAAATAAGCACTCTTTTGAAATTTAAATCTTCAAACTGGGTTGAGACTTGAGAGATATATAACTCAATTGCTAATATGTTATGCTTTCCGATGAAATGCAGGATTAGTACTTTGTAGATTTCCTGCAGCGTTCAGTTCCATCGTCAGACAGAAACTGGCCACATTTGATTAGGACCTGCCTAATTTAAAGCAAAAATAAAAATATCAAGATTGAATTGCGAGTTAATACACAAAAAATAATAGTATAAAAAAAGCGTAAGTAAATAAAATATATAATATAGCACTCGCGATTTTTATTTGAGACGATACATTTCACGTATTTACTATTTATTGTTTACATCGCCACCGTTGCACCAACCGGAGCCTGGTTAAGTCTGATTACAATAATATAAAAGTAAATAGCAAATTGACAAAATAAATGGATTAGTAGGTAAATTAATAAATTTTAAAGTAAATATACAAAACAATGGCTCGGAGTAGAATACAAAAATAAAAACAAAGTGTCGTCTTCATCTTAATACCATAAAGAGCGAGAGATTGAAAACAAACCAATTACGAATAAATTAAATGAAGTGAAATTAAATGTCCGATATTGGTTAGATAGAATAATTAAATGAATACATCAAGCTGGTGATTTAAGTCTATGATATATATATAGTCTGTGGTATAGTGGTAATCCGATCAATTCCTGTTGCATTCTAGTAATACTCTCCCGAGGCGGTCGCCAGCCAAACGTATCCAGAATTGTTGCACAAATATACTCAATATTGTTTAAATAGTTACTGCAGAATAGAGGCCACAAGTATTGCAGCGTGAATTGTATTTGGACAGTTACTAGTTGGTAGGCCTAGTGGTTAAATTACTGGGCAACTGATTATAAGGTTAAGCAGATGACAACAAGGCCGGACCTGGGATATACTACGAGGATATACGATTCGCTTTATACAACGAGGCTATACCATCATAAATACCGCAACAAGCTCGCCACTTGTTAGGTGTTGCCCCGAATACCATCGGCGAAATGGGAACGGGTTAATCCCTCTGCTGGGTACGCTGAGGCCGTTTAAATGGTTCTCAGGAGCCAAAAAGCCACCCATGATGGTATTTATTAATTATTGGTGGGCACAAGTTAGTCAATACTTACTTCATGTGCGTGTAATGTATTATCACAAAAAAATGTGCGCTATAACCGTTAGCGGGCACGCATCACGTGACGATGTCTTTTGATTCTGTTGGTTAATTTCGATGAAATATACGGAAAAATTACTATATTTTAGTTATAAGATTTTGAATCCAATAAGTGGCTTTTCCATTCCACACACGAACAAAAAAATGTATAAACATACAAAAAATTTTAAGAATGTTTTTCTGACCTTTCTTATTTCTATCATCCAGTACTTTATTTGACAAAAAAAATGAGATTTGAAAGTCTACAATTTTATTTTATGTAAAGAATTACAAATCCCTTATGGGGTAAGCATATTTAACCGAACGGCATATATCTATCTGTACATTGCTCTTGCATCGTTCACACTCAATTCTACTCATACTTGCACAAAATTTCAGAGACTTCCGCACAATCGTCGCAATGTGCGAATTTCAACTGCAATAAAATTCCTTATATTCTTCTCCTTACATACCCATGGCTAACAATAGAATATTTTCAATAAACGGCTGTGAAGCAACAAAATACCTCTTAGTCAATTTTCTACGGGTTATTTGTTTGTAATTTTATGCAGGTACTAGAATTTCAATATGTTTATTTTAAATTCTTTTAGTTTAAATAGCGTACCTATAGAATGTTTTATATTAAGACTATTTTCATCTAGAAATAAAAACTAGCAGTTGCATGATAAATATATCATACTTAAGGATTTTTTTTCAGGTATGCATGCGTTTTCTACAAACCTACCAGTCTGTGTTTCTACAGTAGATACATTTACAAGAACAACAAAGAGTACATAGAAATTTCAACTCTATAAAATAACACTTAAAGTAAATGTTCCTTTGCTTACAAAGTAGGTAGAAATACATGGATGAAGTTGTTAGTGGAAACTGATCCTCTATTCACAAGCAATCAGTGCTTCGATACGTATGTAGAATTTAAATAGCAAGTTCCTTTTCAACTAATAAGTATATTTAGTTATTTATTTATTACATCTATATTCATTTTTAGAGCCTTTGACTTTCATTTAACCATGCCGGTTAAATGAAAAGTCAAAGCAAAAAGCAAAGTGGGAGCAATCAATGATGTTGAATAAATAACTCTACATTGGTCGACCCCATACACGGACTTTGTAAGGCGTCGTCTTACCTTCAGGTATATGCCGTGCTCTAAACATAAAAAAAATCCTATATTTAATCATTTAGTTTATACGGATATTCTAATTTCTACAAATACAATAGAGCTTAGTTTGTGACCAGAGCAATATGTGTAATTTGTCCTACATATTATATATGTATGTATGTATCATCACGGGTGCCTTACGGCGCCCGAGACCGTCTAGACGGCCCCAGGGACATAGGACATATTATAATTATTAAATATTATTTTTATATTTCTAAAAATCTAAATAGATCTAAATTAAAGTTACTGTGATACAAAGGGGACCTTTCATATTTTTAAACAATAAAGTGCCTTCGTCTATTAAGTTATTGATAATATAAAAGCCCCTAAGTAATTCGTAATGTATTCCCCCTGGAGTTCGTAAACGTTTAATATTGGATAGAATACGCGTCCCCCGTTGTTCATATCCGCATGTTATTCCGACTATACACGAATATTTCAATGCTTTCTACTAAATTACAGCTCACGAAACTCTTTTACTGCTACTGTGCTGTGCCATTCCTGTATCCACTTCTAGGTATATTAAAGTAAATTATGGTAAAAATACCTACTTATAAATATGCTTATTTAGGTGTTATACATAGTGATTTTGAAATGTTGTACTTGTCGTAAACGTAAAAAAGAAGTCTTCTCCATACATTAGTAATGTTAAAATGACCAATTTGTATGGAGAAGCCAAACATTTTTTTCATTTGCGACACTTGGTTCCATGGAAAAAGTTATTCGATTTGATCAGTAGAGCCTCATATTAGCTCAAAGTACAACCTTTTAAATTTACCCTAAATACCTACACGTAAGTACACGTAAGTCGAAAGCGCTCTGTGATCGATTATTATATTAAATTAAAGTAATAACTCTTATATCATATTAACCTATCCATTCTTATATCTACTCATAACAAAATTAAATAAGTTCTTAAAAATAACCCCTAAGGTTTACAAGACTTTATTTCCATAAGAACAAAACTTAAATTCACTCAGAAATGTTTTTTTTTACATACAACAGAAGGTACAAAAAGTAATTAAAGTTAAGAAACAAGAACACTTATAAAACACTGTATTAAAATTAAAACAAAAAATAAAGAAATGTAGCACCAACAATATGAATACTTACATAATAATATATAACAAAAATCTATGTGCTGTGCGGCATAGTGTCCATAATAGAGAAAAACGCTGCTGCTCTAGGGTCACTCAAGACAACAACCATTTTAGCACGTCCAACATATCTCTATGACCAGGTACCCAATATATAATAATTAATAATTTGTAAAGGTGTTTATTTAAGACGTTTGGCTGTATAAGCTTTGTCGAAAGCTGATCCTGCTCTCAAGGAAGTAGGTATTCGATGTGAGACGGGGACAAAGTCCCAACTAACTACATATACGTCGCTTTCCACACCAGAATTATACTGAAAGGTTCTACCAGCCTGCGTGTTTCCTTCCTCTTATAACCTAGAGTCCTTTAAACGAAGCGTGAATAGGCATCTTAAGCCGGCATAATGATGGCAACCAGCGGTGCACCTGTATGCATCCGTTTGTTGCTATCAATCCTGGACATTGCAAACTGCTTAACATCAGGTAGATGCAAGGTCACATGTTGAGCTCTTGTGTGTCATGTCTCTAAAAAAAAATGGAATTATTTTTGAGATTTTTAGTTTATTTTACGAACCCTACTATCTTCATAAAGCTAATATCTTAAGCCGACATACATAATAAATGCAACCAACGTTTACATGACTGATTGTATTAATTCTTGGACTTTTCATTAGTAGATAAGATGTCAAAGCCGCGCTCTCATTAAAATAAATCCTACTTCAAAATTATAAACACGAAAGTATGTGAGGGTGTACTATCAATTTCTAAAAATGTTCACGCAATAACTACTAAAACGATTTTGATGTAAAATTATATAGCCTATCTGTTATTCTGATGTATAGACTATATTACTATAGTAGACATACATCAGAGTAACACATAGTTTATATAATTTTTCAAAATTCCCTCGAGAAAGAACTCGCGGGCAAAAAGCTAGTAAAGTAATAAAATGTTAAGGAACTCTTTAATATTAAAATAAAATTTCCATTCTATAAAGCTAAAAGGTAGTTATAAACTCAGAAAATCAAATCCCTAGGGAAGGCACGCGGCATGTGTCCTCGCACTGAGGCTTCTAAACATATTAAATTCTATTGTTACTATATATAAACACTATCATAATTTAAAAGGTTGGTCAGTGAAGTTAATCACAAGGACTTTTTTACACGATACGACAATTAAATGTGTCTGCGACAGACAAGTTAAATGTACACGAGAAGACATTTGTCATACAGAGATATTCAAGTATGTATATTTTGTGCCAAAGGAACTCAGAAATATACCTTTTTTTTTGCTTCAAGGTAACATACGCGTGTTGACTTTTACAATAATTCATCTAATCTAAAGCAGACAGAGACGACTAATTTTATTAATTACGATATGTTGTCGTGTAGAAGAACCCTAATGGAATATATATGAAAATAATTAAAATACATAATATTATCAATAAAATGTAGACGGTTTTAGAAAATGAGACATGAAAGTTGGTGTAAAACGCGTAAATAATATTTATGATTAAATTATAAATTTATTTAAGGATTTATTTTTATTGTTTGAATCATTATTTATATACATAATTTAGTATAATAGTATGATTTACTTTAAACTGGCAATACAACTTATGAGTATTCTACATGGGGAAGGGTATTCGCATTTGTTATTTTGTCTTTAAACATTTCTTAAATCTTTTAACACTTTTTGTGTTTATACATATAATTTCTGCCATCCATATTTATCTTGTTTTGATTTTGGTACACGTGTCTGTAAACAAAGAGAGCATTGAACTATTTGTGAACCTTTCTTATTAATTACCTATGTGGTAGTTATAAAAAAATAAACCTATGTGGTAGTCTACTGGTTGGTAGTAGTGGCCGAAACGTCATTTGAACGTCACGTGAATGATAAAAACATTTTTTTTTAGAAAAGCTTTAACTGTGGTATATAGGCGAGATTGCCTTATGAATTTGTATTACTGCGTTAATATCCTTGCTACTTTATTGTCAAATCAATTGGCTGTTCCGTAATCGAACCCTGAAAGAAAACTACCATCTCGACAAGAAATCGATGCAGTATTCCCAAACCCACAGACTATCACTCGGTCACTTGACGGTTTATGCACCTTTACGGGCATCGCATAATAAACTGTACCTACATATTTTATTAAGTGAATGGATAGGATTTCCCTGCAGAGATATATGCGTGCCTCATTATTCTAAACAATGAATAAATTTGGTGAAGGAAAACAAAACAATTCAATCCATTTTGGACATTTTTGGGGATGCTGCATTAAATTTATGCTTCGCTAAATGTAGTACCTGTTTATTTTATTTTGTTTACTAATAAGAATATATTAGAGTGTTATACTCCAAAAAGACCAGAGATACTGGCAACTTTTTGCTATTATTTGTGTTTTAATTCTATACTTATTTTTCCTATTCCTTTCTTTACTTTATAAATCCTAATTCTAACTTTAAATTGCTTCGAATTACAAAACTTTACATATTTTGTTTTGAGAAAAATATAAAAATTTGGCTTTGATACCAATTTAAATTAGTAGTATGCTTTGAAAACTTAAAAAATTGTATAAAGACCATCTTAAACTAATATACACACACACATATACACGAGTTTCACTTTTTAAAATAATTGTAATATGGGAAACCTGGAAAGGTAAAACATAGCGTGTTTTTTCTAAATTATCGCGAGAAATTAACAGACAGGCTTTTTACAATTTCGGCCAAATCCCGGTAAAGTCATAAGCTAAATCTATGGTCATATAATACATCTAAAATTTGGTCGTGTGTTACTTAATACACCAAAACAGCTAGACCGATTTATATGAAATTTTACAGGTAGGTTAATGTCTGGTGTGACATATAGACTGCTTAAATTCTAGTAAAAAGTTCCCTTGGAATTAACGGTGAAAAATAGTCCGTGTACAAAATTTCAGGCGAACGACGCTGGTACACATATTATAAAAATGTTAAGTAGATTATTATCATCCTAAAATAAGTCCAAATAAAATTATACATTTCCCAGCTTACTTAATCAAATAATAACTAAAGCATCTTTTTGATATCATACCATGAAAATGCACCTGAACATATACCAAAAAGTCTTAACACATTTTTATAATGTTATACCAAAGTAAACCTTAGTTCATTCGAATAAAGTGCATAAAGGTATAAGTGGATTTGTGTTTCAAATGTACAGTAAACGAACACGTGTCCAGCGTCATTAGTTAATTAGATTAGAGTATGATCCGGCTCGCGCTGGCTGAATGTTTTCGTCGGCGAAAAACTCCCCTTTAATTGGCTTAAAACACACCTTTTGTTACGCTTGGTCATTCGATACCGCCCGCCCGCCCTAAGTAGGGAAATGTATACGCGGTGTAGTGAAGTAGCAAATGGTATTTTGTTGGTAAGAATTTGTAAAAGTAGTGCTAGAGTTTTTAAGGGCTCTGTAGTCGAGTTGACGCCCATACAAACGTATTTCCAATATTAAAAGTTGTCGAAGTTAATTTTTTTTAATGTTCTTATTATATATAATTGTATGCAATATGCAAATCTTTCTGTTGTGGGTAATAAATATTTTTGTATTATAATGATTTTTATTTACTAGAGTTTATTTCGCGTTGTCTGTATGTATGTACACTTAGATATTCTGAATTACGCAACTGATTTTGATGCGGTGATGATGATACCAAAATGATGTACTACGGAATCGTGAATTTTAAAGATCTACAAAAAGCGATTGTATATGTCTATCTTCTACATAGATCCCACAGTAACCGTTTAATTTTTAAGAAACAAAACACATTAAGTAAAGAAAAATATACCATCTCCGTAGAAGATGTGTCTAAGCGTTTAGAAACATTAAGAGCACAGGAAATGTAATCGAGAACTCTAACGTCAAATAACGTTTTTCCCATGGGTGGGTTATATAATATACCAGACGACCTCCGGATACAACGACAAAGGCGCTAGTGTCGTTGTATCCGGAGGTCGTCTGTTCTATTATATAACCCACCCATGGGAAAAACGTTATTTGACGTTAGAGTTCTCGATTACATTTCCTGTGCTCTTAATGTTTCTAAACGCTTAGACACATAATAACGCCACATAAGTTCCTACATTGCGCCTGGGCCGGTTGCTAGTTAAACAGACTTTAATCCTGTCGAAGTTTGTATGGTTTCCGTTTGATACTGTATAACGATAGAGTATTACGTCGATTTCAAGCTTTCCAGATGTCGGATACGTGGCTATACATCCGCCTACCAGGCTTCCTGCCCAGGTTTCTAAAATGTCAGGATACCCTCACAACTGACATTGTTTTGATAAAAGATATGCTTGATTTAAATTATGTAGTAAAAAAATTAAATAAAAAAGTCGATATTTTTTTTAATAAGGTTTATGTTTTTTTTTATACCGTAAAAGAAGTATAGTGCATTTTTATATACTGGTGCTGTTTTACTGGACGCATAGTATATTTCGTTAATTTAATAATCGTCGTATGACAATGATATTTTTTTAACATGAGAAAAAAAATCAAACACAAATTTTGAGATTTATAAGATACTCGTAGTATGAATCTTGTTTCGTGAAATTTAATAAAGAGAAATAAAATCATAATAACCAAAAACAAATGAATATATCCTATATCTATATTTTATAAGTGTATGTTAAGATTTTATAAAATCACTAGCTGCCCGCGCAACTTCGTCTGCTACTTTTTTCGCAGTGCAAGCAACGAAAACTCTCAAAAGGAATAAATATTCCCCGTTTTTGCAACATTTTTCTTTGATGCTCCGCTCCTATTAGTCGTAGCGTGAAGTGATGTAGCTTATCGTTTTCTTCGATAAATAATCTATCCAATACTAAAAGGTTTTTTCACTTCGAAAAAGTAGTTCCTGAACTTAGCGCGTTCAACTCTTCATATATAATATTAGTATAGATTTAGATCTAAAAAACGTAAACATAAATAAAATTAGGTCCCAAAGTGTAAACCAACATAATCTGTTGTTTACAGGTTTTAGAACCGCAAATGGATTCAAAACAAGTTGAAATACATCAGAGGATTTGTTCCAGCAAGGATCCGGCGATAAAAATCGGCGAAGCGTCACTAACATTTAAGAAGTTTAGCCGCACGTTCGCGTGTGCGGAGGATTTTCCTTCTAAACGAGATCGTTTGCTGGGCGAAACTCTCTAGTGTGTATATTTGCCTAATAATGCATTAAATAAATTACACAACTAAACGGGAAAAATATTTATTTAAACCTAGCTTTTCCCTGCGGGTTCGCATTAATAAGTTTTAAAATATTCTATTGCAGTTTTATTTCATTTTAATATAAAATTTCTCCAGGGCCTCCGGGGCGATGGACTTGCTTTCAGTGTTTGCGCCCAAAAAAATACTTTCCATATCTACTTGTACCTATATTTTCATTACTTATAATATATATATAAGGCGTAAATATAATTTGTTGGGTTGGTCGCCTTGGTGGCACTTTTGCAGGACAGTCAACGATTGGCAGGTCAATGGAACCAGTTAACCATCTAGTCTTAAACTAGTTGGTTATGTAGCGTGTGTTCGGTTTGGTTGTTTTTTTTTCCTGACAATAGTTTAATAGTTCACTACCCGTTTATTTTTTATTATATTTTTAACATGCTAAGTGCATACTTGGATCTTATATATACATTTTTTTTTACTTGACGATATCCAAATTTTCTTCATAGAAAACCTTTCTCAATCTGGTGTATTTAAAAACTTTTCCTAAGAGACTTTTAAAACACAAACATCCTGTATATTTGAACCTATATCGAAAAAATATATACTCTATGTCCTTTCCAGGGTCTCAAACTATTTCCATAGCAAATTTTATTTAAATCGGTTTAGCGATCAAAGCTTGAAAACGTAACAAACAAATAAACAGAGTTACTTTTGCATTATATATTAGTATGGTCTTTATTCCACAAAAAAATGTACATAGGCATACTTGTGATGGTATCGTTTTCCAAGATGGCGCTGACAGGATCGTATAGTATTTGTTTTGAATACAGTGAAGGGAAGAGTTCAATTCAGAAAGATCTTCATCCCTGCTTCACTTTTATAACCCCGGGAACACTGCAGTATTCCAACCACGCGATGGATCCGGCACCAGTACGGAATCCATGATCTCCCTCTTTAGGGTACTCAATCTGAATTCGTGGTAAAACTTAATTCAATGCCTGTATTTATATGTTTCAATTTAAATTCATGTACTTTGTAGGTATACTTACCGTCAGATGGATACAAAGTCACATATCGTGCTCTAATGAAAAAAAAACTAAGGCTGGACTTGATCTTGATCGAGTCCTTTAAACGAAGCGTGTATAGGCATCTTAAGCCGGCATAATAGGTGCAATCAACGGTAACGTAGATTGTAATTGTTGGTTGCATTTGTTCTTGGACCTTCATACTGCTTACCATCAGGTATATGTGAGGTCACATGCCGAGCTCTCATAAAATATATATATATAAATAAATCTCTGATAGGCTGTACGAAACAACGAACAATAAAAGAAAAACAAAAGTTCCCAACGCTAAGAACAAGGTGAGAAGTTGTAGGAACTTGAGAGATAAAAATAGCATAGCTAAGATATTTTGAGTGTCCCAGTTTGGTCTAGATGTTGTTATGTTGCGGAGTGTAGTGTTGTAGTGTACCGGAATATTTTGTCTAATAATTTCACAGTGAATTTAGTTAAGTTTTTGTTTTGTATTTAATTATACTAGCAGTTGGTAGCAAGGTTTTCCATTTTTAAATTAAATTGAGACAAATGCCGTTCTTCAATATTAAAAAAAATAAAATAGTAATAGTATAGAATATAGGTAAGTATTTTATGTATAGTAACATGACTTATATGTTTAGTGATTTCTAGTTTATGCAATATGAGATGTATTTTTTTATATAATATTTTTATATATGTTGTATGTTGTATAACAATTTTAGGTAACAATTTACACATAGGTACACATGTACCGAGCGGGGCGAGCTTTTAGACATTAATATTTTTTATTATTTTATGTACAATTTTATATAAGCAGTAAATAATTTAAAATTGATTTTTAACTATAACTCTGTTAATAAAAGAATGTTAATAATAGACACATTGTTACGCAAGGTTGTAAGTATTTCAGTGTGTACTTTGTAGTGAGTATAAAGCTCACTGGTACACAGGGCGCACTTAAACAAACACGGCGACAAAGTAACATACTATAAAGATTTACACACACTGGGGAACGTACTTCTTTATTCCATTAAAAGTTTTACAATAACATTAGGAGATTTGATATTGGATAATAACACAGAAAATACGAGGCTAAAGGGCAAAAAGTTTACGAGTATCTCTAACACATATTGCAACGTCTATCTGTCTGTCTGTCTTTTCATTTGTTTGTGTACTTATAACTATGAAACTATGAATAATATATGAAACCACCCTAATGCCTTAAATGACCTAAAAAACTAAATGTCAAACGTGTTCGTTGCCACCATATTTTGTTCTCACTTCAACAAATCAACGCTCAGTGATTGCTTATAATATTTTTTGTTTTCACTTTTTTTTTATTTGTAAGGCGGCGGCCATGTTCTGTTCTCACGATTTGTTGGGGTGTTAGCTATAAAGGAGTGGCTGAGCCATATTTTTTGTGAAAAAGATATCAAAACATCAGCACAAGTGTATCAAGATACCATTCTTGAGAAGGTAGTTAAGCCCCTTAACAACACCACGTTCAATAACCAATTATGGTCGTTCCAGCAAGACTCGGCGCTGGGTCATAAAGCTCGACCGAAGTAAAAAAAAAATTCTTTGTTACAATAATTATGGCAAGACTAGGTATATATTAATGCTGAGTTTCAGGGATCTGCACTAACAGCATTACCGTGTCCGTTTGGGGCTAGGAAATATCCTCCTGCCAGTACAAGATAAACCAAGATATTGTAACTTCGTGCTGTATTACATACTATGGATACTAATCGATTAAGAAATCACATTAAATATTACGGCCATTGGAATCCCAAATATCTATCATGAGAAAAGGCTCTGAGGCTCTACCATGGGTTTGCGCATTATAGCACGGTAACGTATTTGTATACGTATACGTGAGCAACAACCAATAGGATCGCTTTAATCAATCATGTTACCAAAAATAAAGCAGCCCCAAAATTTAAAATCAAAGTTTACCTAGTTAACAAACACAATCGGTGACGTGACCAATCGGTAACGTCACCGGTTGTGTGATCTACCAGCTAACCTTTAAGATTGTTGACGAAGATGAAGAAGATATGTTAACATTTTTTTATTATTACCAAAACTTTAAAATTTTGGTAATAATAAAAACTCATTAAAAAAAATGCGTCTTAGTTAAAATGGTGTTTCTTCTCATTCTTATTATTAAAACCCGTCTTTGACAGAAAAGGGATAAAATAAAACACAATTTTAATTAAAATGCTCAATAAAGTTTTTATGAAAATAAGGTTTAAGGTATATCTAGTGTAGAAGAGGGTTTATAAACACAGTTGGTGCGGCAAAGGCCGTGTACCTAGTCCTGGACACGCCAACCTGTCTGCCGCGGCCGCTGGCGCCGGCTTCGCTGCGTAAATCTTTAATTATGCCATTTACTACCAACGAGTAAGTATATTAATGGGTTAAACGCGCCATACAGTAGTTATGTCTGTAACAGTTGTTTATTACTGGATGAACAATATTTAGCCTACATGTGTGTTTGTTCGCCCAAAAATCATTAGCAAAAACCAAACTTTAAAATTACTTTTATATTGGTAGAATTTTTTAGAACTTGATCTATTTGTCTTGGCCACAAACTTCATTTAAGATAAATCGGCAGAGAAGTAGTAGCAGCAGACTGGGCTTTATTTTACTAAATTAATTGTGTATGTTGTTAAATTTAACATATTTTCTATGCAAATGCTATGATCAATGTGTCAAATTTTGCCACATTGATCATACCACAATAGATATTACCTATTTTATTCAATATTTTTGACCTCCTCCACAGACTAGTGGATACGTGAGGCCGAGTATATTAGACCTTAGACTTAAAAACACTTAGATCCCTGATTCAAGTCCCCAATGAGTTTTTAATCTAAAAAAATATGTACATTTGTTTAACAACACCACTATAGTGCCTCGAAGAGCACGTAAGCTGTCAGTTCCAGTTTCATTATACCAACTTGTGAAGCTGTTTATAGATGGGTTATTAAGTCTATCCAAACGTTGTAACGAGCTAGCCACTTTTTTTACTATCGGCTACGGCAATGTGGGATTAAAAACCCCTGCGCTGAGTACCCTAAGACCATCTAGATTCTAGGGCGCTATAAGGCACCCATGATGAGAGATATATATATATATATATATATAAATAAATAAATTGTAAACGATATAACACCTCTACTTGCTTATAAACAAAAGTGTACCTATATAGCTTCATGAACCTTACACGAGTATAGAAGCAAAGTGTAGTCATGTATGGCACACGATAAGTTACTTATGGGCGGCCCCGACAGCGGGCGGTCGCGTGCGCTTCTACGACAAAATAATTCATACACGCTGCCTCGTAATAGCCTTTTAGCTGCCACGGCAACTTTCTAATGTAGTTACACAGAAACTGTTGCTATAAATACCAAAACTAGAATACTTGATTAGGCAGCCAACTCACTTTTCTATTCTAACGAATTACGTAGCGTTTAACTTTAACGGTGTGCTTCTTAATAATTGCATTGTTTACATTAAAGTGCACTTATATTAATTACTAAGGGTAAGTTTCTGAATGTGTGGTATAGGTTAAACTACTTGTTAAAGTTACATTTACTTTTTTGAGAAATTAGTGCCTAATGGTCTAATAATTGGCGTTCAACATGTATTAATTTAATTTAGAGCACGTTTAATTAATCTTATATTATTACAGGGCACCTTTTTTTTATTGGACCACGGCATGTGACTTTGTATCTACATACATACATATATATCTGGGTGCCCTACGGCGCCCGAGACTTCCTAGACGGCCCCAGGGTACCCAGCGGAGGGGTTCTTAATCCCACCTCGTCGTAGCCGATGGTATGAGTTTACACCAAACAAGTAGCTAGTTCGTCGCGATGTTTGGATAGACTCAATAACCCATCTATAAACAGTTTCACAAGTTTGTATAGTGAAACCGGGACCGACATGCCGTGCTCTAATAAAAAAGATGGATTTATTCTCCGCAAACCGTTACCTTCCTTGACAGACTCAACGTCTGCAATTATTTCCCTTGTACAAGTAACTCTCGGCAAGTTGCTAGTTTCTCAGCAAGTCTCTTGTTTGGGACATGTTTAACTTCATTAAGCATAATACGCGTTCCCAACACATACTCGTTTAAGTCCAATCTAAGTTGCGACGACAAACTTTGCGCGTGAATAAATTTATTATCATGCAATTCCGAGGGTGTGAAACATAGAAACTGGATGACGATAGAAGGAGCGTCGTAAAGACGTATTTGTGTACCACGATGTATTTACAAAATATTCTATGATAATATTAATAATAAAAATAATAATATGACGATTACTAGCTAAGCTCAAGACATAAATATATGTACCTATATAGATAATAAGCCAAAGAAGACGAATCATTATTTTTTATGTAATTATTATTTTAATGAGTGATTACGCAATAAATTTAGCTAAACGCATTCACACATTATGTTTATTAATTTAAATTTTATGAAATGTAATTTTATTGATTATTGTCAATTATACAATTGTATAAGATTTACATGAAATAAATGATTTGACTTTTTCTATTTTAATAAACTACCCCAAATTCGGTCACATAAAAAAAAACAACAATAATAGGTAGGTATCCCTTTCAAGGAATTACCTATACCTTGTTATATGAGTATATTTATTTTACGACATGGTAACGTACCATTACGTATGCCTTAGGGCGTTAGCCTAAGCAGCTCAGGGTACCCTGGAGAGGGTTCATTTCCACTCTATCTTAGTCGATTCTAAATATTCTGAGACTACACCAAATAAGTGGCAATATTTATACCTCCGTATTTATATCTCAATAACTAACTTATCCATAAACATATAAAATAAAAAGCTGAGTAATGAAAAATATTATAACACGATACAAAAATTCGTAAAGGAATACCAAGGGAAGTTACATAAAATTTATACTTGAGACTCTTCTACTCATCCAGGTCTGTGGAGGGAACAGTGGGCCCGCGGTACAAGTAAACTGTATGTAGTTGGTGAAAACTTTGCAAGAGTTTATAATTAAATATCATATATTTTATAGCCTCCTTCTTGACATGATCATTAAATTTTAGGAACTCGGATAGAAGATTGTTGAAAGAATCTAAAAAATATATATAAAGTATGATTATAATCTGATAAAGTATGAAATTGCCGATTAAATGTACTAGCTAGACGATAACTATAAGATTCGAAATTAAAATAAAGAAATGGCAGTCGATTGTTCGACTTTCGATTGTTATTATTATTTTTTATATGAAGAGCATTAGACACAATATGTATCTAATGGTTACAAACTAAGCTCTAGGCTTGTACTATGTGTACCAAAATGTTATAAACTGAACAAATATTTTTATAAAACGTACTAATACTTTTTTGCCATCGAAAATATAAAATATAAGAACTTTTACTCGTACCTCGAAATATAATAAAATTTTGAATACGAGTTCCGACGTGAAACTAATCCTGCACAAACAACTGGTGAATGCTTTGTTTGGAGAAGACACTACTAATGAATATACCTAAACATCGAACAACAAAATTTGAGGAAACTCTTGGACCGTGGTCTCCTGATTAAAAAAAATCTTTTAACTTAGGTAAACTTTAAATAGATAAGTCGGGTATTCATAGAGCCAGGGCGTTTTTATTCAAAAAAAAAAAACACTAGAAATTCAGCGCGGCAATGCCGGTAGTATATTAGGAACGTGTGATTCGTCGGCACCGGTTTGATAAAAAATTTTATTTAATTTAATATATTATGTTTTATATTAATTTAGTTACAATAATTCATTGAAATAAACGCTGACGTATGTTTTGGATTTAAGGGTTCCTAAATATCATTTTTACACCCTATGTATACATAATTCTGTACCTATATTGTTATATATATAATTATAATTTTGATCTATGTCATAAGCATTTTATTTTATTGTGTGAATCAATTTAAAAACTAATTTACAAATGTTAAAAAGCTTTTCATATTATATATTTATATTTCAAAACATATTCATATAAATATATCAATGAATAAAACGTGTGATTTTGGAAATATTTTTACACTTTGAGAAAACTCAGTAAGCATAAAGATACAAAGTTAGACGTATTTGGAGCCAAATCACTTACAAGATACCGTTTACGAAGCAATGCAGTCAATTTCACAGCGTAGCAACGAATTTTCACGTTCATTTGGCAATAATTTATGTTTCCATTTAGAATGCTACGTCGTAGACGGTCGTAGCAGATTTATTGATTGTGTTTATATGTTTGTTTAATAATATTAACAAAATATGCTGCATAATATTATTAATTATATTGGCTTATTAAATCATTACACACTCAAAAACGACCACTTTTCAATATCATGTTCTTATTTATTTATTAGGCTTGGTTTAATTGTTAAACTATGTTTGTACGAAAAAATGTTAAATTTTATTTTAATGGAGCACGGCATGTAACTTTGTATTTACCTGATGGTAAGCAGCCTACAGAGTCGAAGAAGAAATGGGGTCGAAGAATAAATTGTTGTTTAACAATATGAATCGCTATCACTATGCCGGCTAAATGATGAATGCCGGTTACGAACAGCGCAAATTACCAATTAAATAAATATTATATTTTTTATTAGAAGTAACGAGAAACCTTACAAAAGACAATATAAAGAGTTTTTTTTAACCAATTTTAACCTTACTACAAATACACATAGAGTCCACAATAAGGCGTGCACAATATTCATATAAGTAAATTATTGTGGCGAAGAAACCACTCTACAAGAGTTACGTTTGCGGTAACTTTTCATTCCATAATTAGTCAGCAAATGGAGCCGCAGATACGTGGAGTCGTATAAGGCTGACATATTGCCAACTTACAGACAAAATCTCAGACCCAAAAGTTAGCAAAATGTACATTTATATAATTTTAATTTACTGACTAGTTAGCTGTGTTATTTTACAGCTTATTAATTTCTTGTTAATGTTATGTTGGGTTGTATTATTTTAGGTTGTTTCAAAATATTATTGTATGTTTAATAAAATAGTATTTTTTTAAATACTATTTATAGTAAATATTAGGTTTTGTTTTATATTTTAAAGGTACGTTTAATAGTTTAAAGTTATTATATATAATAGTCAATTAAATCAATTTCGCACCGTATCCGAGAAATTACATAAATACCACGACTAGTTAAACATAGTATTTGTAGGTATGTGCACAATATCCAATATCAGAGTATTATTATCTGAAGTCCAATTAACTATTATATTCAAAACTAATATTCACGGACTGAATTAACAATAGGATATTATATATTTAACATGAAAACGCTCGTGCATTGCGCTCGATGGAATCCGAGCCGTCCTCACTCGCGTCACGAGCCTCATGCCTTTCCTCGTATTCTGTCGGATTCCGATCGGACGTGTAGTGCTATATTTGAATTCGGAATACTAAAAGTTTTGTAGATCCATATTTAGATCGGACGCAGTGTGGGAGAATATCATAATTGTAATTTTTGATTGACTACGCCGTAGCAGTTATTATTTATTCTACGAACTTTATGGATGATGTTTTTATTAATACCAGATGCTTTTGTAAGAGTATTTACATACATACATACATATTATCACTGGTGCCTTATGGCGCCCGAGACCGCCTAGACGGCCCCAGGGTACCCAGCGGAGGGGTTTTAATCCCACCTCGTCTTAGCCGATGATACCATCGGCTAGTCTACACCGAACAAGTGGCTAGCTCGTCGCGATGTTTTGAATAGACTCAATAAACCATCTATAAACAGTTTCACAAGTTGGTATAGTGAAACCGGGACCGACAGCTTAACGTGCTCTCCGAGGCCAAATGTAGTACATATTTTTTTTAATTAAAAACTCAATGGTACACACCGGGATTCGAATCAGGGACCTAAGTGTTTTTAAGTCCGAGGTCTAACCAACTCTGCCACCACGTATATGATGTACGAGTATTTATTAAGAGAAAATAAAACGCTTAGATCTTTGTATAAACAATTTATAATTGCTTCATTGCTACGTGCATTTTAAATTTATATATTTGGTCAATAAAAGTTTAAATTGAGAATGTAAATAACATTACAATACTTTTATTATATTTAAAAAATCAGTTTAAAAGTTATAAGTAATAATAAATAAAATAAAAACAAAATAATAAATATTTTCAGTAAGTATTAGAAGGTCCGTATTTATTGGTATAAGTTTTACAAAGTAGCAAAGAGCAAAGTGTTATAGAAGTTGCCGGGGTTCGGAAAGTACGGACGACGATATTAAAGAGAAATCACGACATCCCTTCGAGCGATTCTTGCAGACGAAAATCTTAGAAAATTCTCAAGGCATCGACTTATTTTTCTACTTTAATATTAAACGATCTTGGCCATACAAATAATAAAAGCCAGACGTCTCAAAAATATAAAAAAGATTCATTCTATAAAACACTTATTTCTTTCTTTGTTATATATGTGGTGGCCGAGTTGGTTAGACCTTAGACTTAAAAACACTTAGGGCTCTGGTTCAAACCCCGGTTCGTACTAATGAGTTTTTATTCTAAAAATTATGTACATTTGTTAAACGACACCACTGTATAGTGCCTCGGAGAGTACGTTAAGCTGTCGGTCCCGATTTCCCTGTACCAACTTGAGAATCTGTTTATAGATGGGTCTACCCAAAGTTCGCGATGAGCTAGCCACTTGTTCGGTGTAGACTCATATCATCGGCAACGAGGTGGGATCAAAAGCGGAGGGGTTTTTAATCCCACCACCTGAGGCCATCTAGGCGGTCTCGGGCGACGCAAGGCATCCGTGGTGATATATTTATATCTATTTATTTGATTTATTTAGTCTAATTATTTTACGCAATAGAGTTTAACATTTTTAGTTGGATTAGTTAATTTACTACTTATGTTTTATTTTATTTTGTTGTTATGTTATACAATTTTTTCCTTTTTGTAACAAACTGTTCTAGAATTAATTTTTATTTTCTGTGCTTTGTATATCGGGAAATCATAGGTCTCTTATTCGACTTATTTATTTATGTCTTGTTACAATTTACTTCTATGTACATAAGTAAAGGAGACATTTTTTTAAATTTTTGTTAGCAGATGGACCCAAAAAAAAATATAACGTACCTATATAATGGAATTATGTGTCATTTTTTCCCACAAACTAATGTATATTCACAGTATTAAATACTATAAAAAAATTCTAAAATTGTCAGTGAAAAAAACAATTTTGTGCTATTCACGAAAGGTTTTTTTTTTATTTGTATCATGTAATTAATAATTCCGGTTAGATTTTTAACGTTCTTATGGAAAAAAAAAAGATTTCTAAACCTAACAAAAAAAAAAATTATAGATCTAAACTATAAACGATTTTATATAAAGTGCTATTTCATAGTTTTACAACACAATATTAATGTTTAAAAACCGATTTTACAATAAAAGCTCCCAGTTCAAACTCCGATCCGTCCATAATGGCCCAACTTGGCTTAAGCCGCCCGAAGTCGTCCGACGTGTGAAGAATTCCGCCCGCCCAGCCATATTACATACGTGATTCTTATTTATATTATATTCTCTACTTAGGAAGCGTTTAGATCGAACGCTACGGATTAACGCCTCGCCTCGTAGCATATAACGGCGTTCTCGTAGCGTATAACACTTCGGCAATCTCTTAATAATCAAGTTTAGAACTTCGTCACTTTGGGTATGCCGAGACATGAGCTTAATGGCATTATTTTAATATATGGAAATTTATTATGTTCGTATAGTTAGTTTTAATAGAGAAGAACAGAAATATGAGAGATATACGAGTATTAATTGTTGTAAGCACAACAAATAAATACATTATGTAGAAATACAATATAAGAATGTGAAATGATTTTTATTAAATTATTCGAAGTTTTTTCAAAAATATTTATAATTCACTTATAACAGTTAACTCTGTCATAAATTATACACTTATTTTGTTTTATAATTTTCTATAAAAAACAAATGTCAATATTTTTTTTTTATAAAAAAATGTCTGATTTTAATATTTTCTTTTAACCTCAACATATCTTTTAATACGCCATTTACTTTTCATCGATAATATTTAAAAAAACAAGTGTTATTTTATTTTACGGTAGTTAGTTAGTCAATTGTTTGTTTATCAAGAAAAGAACTCTGACAAATGCTTGAAAATTATTCTCTGTCTTATTTTATTTTTATAAATCTATATTTATCGAAGATTATATTATATCTCTATTCTTTCTTATTTATATATTTATTCTTCCTTATTTATATTTATATATTTATTCTAAGTCCATCAATAAATCAAAGCAAAAGTTTTTTGTGCTGTTTGTCACGGTCTGGGTCTTTCTAAAATAAACTATTTATTAGAATCGCTGTTTCTAGTACACATAGTACAAGCCTAGAGCTTGATTTATAACTAGGACAATATGTGTAAAATGTTCAAAAAAAAAACTTAAAAATGCTCTCTGGTGTCATATCAAGATATATTTAATTGAATCAGGCGTTATTTTGCGGAAGTCTATTTTATAATGATTAAAAATGGAAATAAATATAATATATCTTATATTGACACCGGGATTATGGCAACATACAAACTCACTTTTGCATTTATTATATTAGTATGGACCCTTATTTTTGATTCTCGGTGACTTACATTCCAAATTTATCTAATATAACTTTCAGAAGATGTTTCAGTAAAATATTGGTGGTATTGGCTCCGACCGGGACATGGCCGGAAGTTAGATCCGGTTTGAAGGGGCCGTGGCTATTGCTCTTCTTTACTTACCAGTAAACGGTGGACTATAAAACAAATATTTTTTACTACTTACTGTTTTTAATGCTCGAAATTTTGAGACTATTTTCGTCAAACTGATTTTAAATTCTAATCACAAAATATTAGGTTCTATATATAGGAGGTGACAAATAATTTAAAATACACAATCCGTGCCTTATGGCACCCCGCGGAGGAGTTTATACACACCTCGTCGTAGCTAATGGTATGATTCTAGCTAAACCGAACAAGTTGCTAGCTTGTCGCTGTTTGGATATACTCAATAATCCAGCTTAACGTGCTCTCCGAGACACTATATTGGTATTGTAAATTAATATAAAATGTACTATGATTTTTTTTTTTGGTATCAATGAATATTTTTATTTTTTTATTATATTATAAAACGATATTATAATTATATTATTGCTTTAATAACAAATAAAAGAAACAGTCATTGTATCATTATGGCCCAACAATAGACATATAAAAACATATATATAAGTCATACTTACCTCAAGGAAGTTCTAATACCGAAGCTTTACATACCTGTAACAAAAATATTTACATTAATTACCGAAAAAGCAAACATGAAATAATTAAAGCTTCGTTTACGTCATAATTAGACAATGTTTTAATTGCATATTTTATTTCGCAAACAAATGGCTAAATCTTGCAAAAGTGGCGCCGGCAAAGCCTATTCATTTTAATACCCGTACATCATAATAATTAACGCGTTTATACCAATTAAGATACAAAGCAAACACGTGCTTTAAATAACCAAAAAAACAGTTAAAAATTTACCAAAACACTTCATAAATAATAATTAAAATCTAATAACTGCCAAAAATATAAACATGGTGTGCAATTATTCTAACTTAACGATTTTAATTGCTTTTATTTAATTGATGAGTTATTTCTGTGGACTATGGTGAAAATAAGTTTTTTATATGATATTTTAAGGACTACTAATTAAAAAAAAGATGTGAACATTCTTTAGATCGAGTGTATATATTATTTATTTATTTTATTCAGGAAACAGACAGTCGTTTATTACAAAAAGTATATGCATGTAAGATATGAATTCAAAACCTTGAGTTCCTTATGTGTTCTTATGTATATGTTATTTTGTTAAAAAGACCAGGTTAAAAATGTCCTACATATATTACTGTTTTTTTTTAAAGTGCGCTCTAACAATGCCCTGTAACAATGAACTAAAGCAGGTGGATTATGATAATAATAGTTAAATCAAATACCTACCAATCAATATTTCATTATTATTATTTATGTAGAACAATATATATATTGCTCTGGTCACAAACTAAACTCTAGGCTTGTACTACTTGTACAATGTATACCAGAAACAACGATATAATACATATTATATTTTATAAAAACGCATAAAATGACAAACTATACAGAAAAACGTACTAATATTGTTTTTGCCAAGGATGGAAATCAAACCCACGCCCTCCGTATATAAGACCAAATTTGCCAAAGACGCAACCCCTAGTTTATGGAGGTGTCTATTTTCTACGGATTTTGCAACTTTTTCATTATAACTTAAAATTTGTCCACAGAGGGCGACATTTTTTATAATAATTACATTGGCATATTAGAAAGTATCATATTCTTATTCAAAAAATATCCTTAACAGACTAGCCGTTAATAGGAACACGGTATGAATGCCTAAGCATCGTCTCTCGCATTAGGGCGACAGAGACGTACAAACCAAAATATTCTGAACGTGTCTCACGATTTACATAAACTCCGATGCCATTTGAGATGTATTAAGGAAAAGTTATTTTATGTTTTTGCATAGCTCGGCAAAAAAATAAAATGTGTTGTTGCATTTTACTTTGTGTAATGCATAACAAAAATTTAAAGGATCTCTTATAATATTTTTACGAGGATTTAGTATTGCTAGTTGTTTTTTTTATATTTATACAGGTGTAAGAAAACTCTTTAGTATAACGTTTTACAGACTCAGTATTGTTGTGAACAGTCTCGGTTTTAGTCTATGGTTGCTTTTTCAGAAGATTACTGCATCGATTTCTTGCCGAGGTGATAGTCTCCTTTTAGGGTGCGGTTATGAAATGAGTGGTTGAATTGACGATAAGGCAGCTAGTATATTAAAATTACTTGTAATGCAATTCGTCTTTGACGCCGCCCATTTCGTAATCGTATCATTTAGCCGGCATGTGAGAGCGATAAATGTTGTTTAAGACGATTAAACAATTTTTGATCGACCTTTTTTATGAAATTTGTAGGTCTGCTCACCACCAGGTAGATACAAAGTCATGTGCCGTGCTCCAATAAAAATAAAACCTATTATACTTGTATAATATCGCAGCTTTATAGTCTATAGCTATTGATTTATCATCAGCTTTATAGCTATTGATTTATTTGTCTAAAATATATTATATAATATTTACGCTGATAAAATCAATTCTACAGTTTACCGACCGAACGCCTCCGTAGACTAGTGGTTGCGTCTTTGCCGTTGTATCCGGAGGTCGTGGGTTCGATTCCTACCCATGGCAAAAAAATATTAGTACGTTTTTCTGTACAGTTTGTCATGGTCTGGGTGTACTATTTAAAGTGATAATAGATATTCACGAATCTTGTAAAGAAAACCTATATGTATAGAGTTTTTTTACATCCTGTAGAGGACTATACAAAATAATATACTCATATAAAATGTCGGAATTCAAGTTCCTTGAGTCAGAGTAATGCGATAGTGTTTCTTTGACATGGTAACTAGGCGTCGCCGCTTCTTTTCCAAAATGAATACATTATAGGAACGTATCTTTACCAATATTCTATCTAAATCAGTAATATGATATTCATATTTCTATATGACATGTTTGTTATATTATTACCTACCGGTATGTTTTCCGATATGAAATCGACATATAAGATATGGGTTTTTATTTTTTAGTCAATTTATATATCATATGCAAAAAGCAGTAAAAATTTATATTGATAATGAGGTAAAATATATGAGCAATAATGGCCAAATTGGAAATGGTCTGCATCGACGAGTGAAAATGAGTATGTATGTATACTATAGATCAATACAAGTAGTGCTGGGTTATCTTTATACCACATACCGGCCTAAAGATAAATATATAAAAAAAACACTACCGATTTATCTTCTAGTAGGATCATAGTCGTAAAGATATATTTATAAAACTGAAGAATATTACTAGTGGTTTCGCCTTTGGCGTTGTATCCGGATGCCGTGGGTTCGATTCCCACCCATGGCAAAAAAAAAAATTAGTACCTACGTTTTTCTGTACACTGTCATGGTCTGGGTGTTTATAAAATATAAATAATGTATTATATTGTTGTTTCTGGTGCACATATTACAAGCCTAGAGCTTAGTTTGTGACCAGAGCAATATGTGTCAATTGTTCCACATAAAAAAAAAAATATTATTAGTATATACCTATAATAAATGAATAATAATACACAAACTTATGCATATATATATATATTATTGAACTGGATACACCCATACCGGGCATGGTTGCTTTACAGTATGCTACACGCTAGTTTCAGGATGTACCATAGTAAATTTAACAAATATACTTATTTAATTATATATTTATTCCTATTTATTAAGAATTAATTATTTATCTATCCTTCATTTCCTATCGCCAACCACAATAAACATCTTTTTAATTATTTTACTGTATATAATAAACTCGAGTTATAATTTATTCATAATTCATGAAATATTTCTAATAATTAAGTGAAAGTTAGGAATCATAAACAGCAAACAAAAATGTTTGGAGTAGGTTCACGAACCGCCAGCCACGCTTAGCATCAAAGAGATAAAAACTTTTAATTAGAATTTTTAACAGATTAAAGCAATTATTACGAAGCAGCTTTGTCAAAAGAATGCTTTCCAAAAATATGCAAAGTCCTCTTAAAATGGAAGTTTACAGATCGCCCTCTCTCGGAGGTGCCTCCTTACATTATTATTTGATTATTTTCGGTAATAAATTGTTGCGTGTTCAGTACAAGATTTATTAAAAAATAATTACAACAAAATAATGAAATAATAATTTCATTGTGCCATTAATCTTGAACGTTGGAATATTTTTCCTCCATATAGCGAAGCGGTCGAATATCGATTATGGCATTAAGCCGCACTCCGGCGGGCCGCGGGAGCCTTCGCTTTTGTCTTGCAAAATTGTGCGGCTCACAATAGGCCTTTATGGCATCCGATGATGCGTCGATCGAATCAATTCTACCATTGGATGTTGTGAGCGGGGATGCTGACAATCCGCTTGTTTGTCATTAGGCCGGAGTTAAGCCGGTTTATTACGTTTAACAAAAGCGGATCTGTGCGCGCTCGGAGGCAATCAGCGATGTTGCCTTAACTACTGCCGCTGTGTGTCCCCGTCAGAGGATCGCGACTACGTCATTGTTATGCAATGCCCGTTGTTATAACGGAAGGATTATACGGCTCTAGCGATTTTACAACTGTTTACGTTTCGACGACTTTAATTATGGCGTATCAGACGATGGAGAAATACGGAAGAATGGAAAAAAATTATGAATTACAAAAGAGGAATTTCCCGTCCCGAAATGAAAGGGGAATTTTAAAAACTGCCGCATTAGCCGCGTCAGTCATCAGCAGAATGAATCATTACTTGAAGAGTACGCCAGTGGCTCGTGTCAAAGAGCCTGGAGCTCAAAGGTCCCCTCCTCCCCGCGGGGAGGGCCCGATTGAAGGGCCACTCTAGCCTCGACCATCCGCTCGTTCGCTCAAGGACCGATGGTGGATTATAGGGTGCCAAGCTCTGCACCTTCGTTAGGGATATATGACATTCTTTAGGATTTTTGATGAAAATTATAGCGTTACATGATAAGTAATGATATCAAAAAGATTTGTGCGATTCAAAGGGTTTTTTGGGACTCATAAATTATATAAACACGTTCCTAATAATAATTGTAGTTATTATTTTGTGAGTATGTTTTCATAGTGTAAATAAATAACGCTGCTTTTCATCTGTAGTCTGCTTTAGAGGCTTTCAGTGAGGCTGAATTAAAATCGTGAAGACCGAGTCGCTACAAGTTATGACGGAGAGGTGTCGCCATGGGAAATGAATGGGGAGCCAGTCTCCTCGTTGTCATTCATATTAGGTCTCGCTGTTTAAATTTGTAATTACACTGCGCCAATCTAGTTGCGCTGCCAGCTTTTGTAATTTACAATGAATAGGATTTCTTTTTGAAATAAATTTTTGAATGAAGGTTTACAAAATGGGTAAGATTTTCAGTAATTATAATACTTACATACATATCATCACGGGTGCCTTACGGCGCCCCAGACCGCCTAGACGGCTTCATGGTACCCAGGGGAGGGGTTTTAATCTCACCTCGTCGTAGCCGATGGTATGAGTCTACACCGAACAAGTGGCTAGCTCGTCGCGATGTTTTGAATAGACTCAATAACCCATCTATAAACAGTTTCACAAGTTGATATAGTGAAACCGGGACCGACAGCTTAACGTGCTCTCCGAGGCACTATAGTGGTATTGTCAAACAAATGTACATACATTTTTTTTAATTAAAAACTCATTGGTACACACCGGGATTCGAACCAGGGTCCATAGTGTTTTTAAGTCCAAGGTCTAGCCAACTCGGCCACCACGTATATTTATATTAATACTTGAAGACATTAATATATAACAAAATAGTCTGTATGTTTGAAGGTGATTCGATTTATTTTATTTATTTTCACAGTAAAATTTCTGGTTATAATGGGCTTCCGAGAACAATAAAAAAAAAGTAAAGTTTATTTTTAATTTCGAAAATATAGGCTAAAATAAGATACTAATTTCGTTTTTATCGATTTTAAAAAACTGGTTTTTAAAATTTGACAATGATGAAGTGTTTGAAAATTTTATTCTATTATTTTTGTGATACGTCATTATCAAGATGGCATTGAAGGGAGCTTGTGACAAATAAACGAAATTAGATTCTTGTATAAGGGTATATTTTCAAAATTAAATAAAGCTTAAATTTTTTAATTTTCATCGGAAGCCCATTCGACCTTGGCAAAAACAAATAATGTATTTTTTATAATGACATGTAATGTTAGTTGGTTAGACCTTGGACTTAAAAACGCTTAGGTCCCTGGTTCGAATCCCGGTGTGTACCAATGAGTTTTTAATTTAAAAATTTATGTACATTTGTTTGACAACACCACTATAGTGCCTCGGAGAGCACGTTAAGCTGTCGGTCCCGGTTTCACTATACCAACTTGTGAAACTGTTTATAGATGGGTTATTGAGTCTATCCAAAACATCGCGACGAGCTAGCCACTTGTTCGGTGTAGACTCATACCATCGGCTACAACGAGGTGGGATTAAAACCCCTCCGCTGGGTACCCTGGGGCCGTCTAGGCGGTCTCGGGCGCCGTAAGGCACCCGTGATGATATATATATATATACATGTAATGTGTTTGTGTATTACATTATTTTTGTATCTATTTTGTATATGATATTTTTTTTTTGGTAATATTTCATTTATTATTCTGCACACTTAAATATAATTTTCGCTTTCCCAAACTTAGCTGGTAGATAATACCCAAGGCATTAAACTAGCATAGATAGGTTTTATAAAAATTTGCAATTAAGAATTTAAATAAATAAATAGAGAGATATTAATTTAATAATTTATCAAGTCAAAATAATTATTTGCGATATACCTGTAAATTCAATTAAAGAAAAAATGCAAGCGAGTATACGTTTAAACAAATTTAGACTTGAGTTTAAGATATTTTCTACCAAAACAGAACAAATAGTCCAACAATATACTTTAAGTGTAAACGTATGTCATAATAACACAAAATTATTACGTACATAAAGAACCCTATCTCTTTGCACTGTTCACCCGTTTCATCCCGGTTCACCCGTTTCATCCGAGTTCACCCACATAAACCCCGTTACAGAATAGTATAACCGCTTACAACCGTCAAAATGTTTACGCGACTTTTACGCTCCAATCTCGCCACCGCTCATCCCCCGCCTTCGTCCGAAATTGAAAACGGAATTATGATGAAATAAAAAACGGACAAGTGCAAGTATGGCTTTAAAGATAAAGTTTTAGTACTAAAAAACATATAAGTATACGCCAGATTGGTAGTAGTGTAAATTAATAAAAAATAATTGCAGTCGCTTTTCATACGACATTTAAATATATACCACCGCCCACAAATACTAAAATTGTCGTATAGTGATGTAATTATGTTTTCAGTGGACTACTACATAGAATTATTGTAAAGTTGGTAGTCATCTTTCAGGGTGCGGTTACGAAATGAGCAGTTAATTTGTAATATATTGAGTAGGTAACTATTTATTAAAAAAAAATGCAAAAAATTGTACATAGGCGAGCTTAATGCCTTAGGTATTTTTACAAGTTAACCTTTGAGAGAGTAAAATATGCTTAGGTTGCAGAACTATTTTGAAAAAAAAGAAGAATTAGTTATAATGTTATCAATTATCACCAATAATGTTTTTTTTTATATTAAAAAAGTGGCTTGAATAATGTATAGAATATAATTAACTGTAAATGTGACATAGTTAGCGTGTCTTTATTCTTATTAGCTTTTTAATCAATAAGTGAAATTATAAACTCCAAATTCTGACCAATTAAAAGTTTTTCACGTTGGGTTTTTTAAGTCTTATTTTCTGATGTAAATTTCGATGCTAAGAATAAAATTTCTTTAAATGACATATTAATAATATAAAGAACATTCCACACATATTGCTCTGGTCACAACTTAAGATCTAGGCTTGTACTATGTGTACCAGAAACAACGATACTAATGCATATTATATTTTATAAACACCCAGACCATGACAAACTGTAAAGAAAAGTTACTATAATATTGCATAGTGAGTGGGAATCCAAAACGACTTCCGGATATAACGCCAGTGGTTTAACCACAGGATCACGGGGGCGCAAGTTTTATTTAATCGTATCATCATCATCATCATCATGCCTGCCTTTGGCGCGTCCACTGCTGGACATAGGCCTCCCCCAAGGATCGCCACAACGACCGGTTCTGCGCTGCCTGTATCCATCGGTTTCCCGTGACCTTTTTCAGGTTGTCGGTCCATCTCTGCTGCGTCACATTTAATCGTATGCACACTCCAACACGCGGCAGCATTTAATCGTATAAGAATATAAAATTATAAAGATTTATTTCAAAGTATGGGTAGTACTAATATGGGTAGGTTAGGCTGGACCTGCTGTCATCTGCTTAGCGGGATGGGTGACCGCTTTATACAATGAGGCTATACCATCATAAGCACCGCAACAAGCTCGCCAATTATTAAGTATTGCCTCCGAATACCATCGGCGAAATGAGGACGGGTTAATCCCTCAACTGGGTACCCTGAGGCCGTTTAAACAGTTTTCGGGAGCCAAAAAGGCACCCGTGATGGTATTTATTTATTTTTATTATTATATAAAAAAATACTATTACTAGGTATTAAACGCCATATTTCTACCTCGTCGTAGCCGATGGTATTCTGAGTCTAACCGAACAAGTGGTCAGCTCGTCACGATGTTTAGGTAGAATCAAAAACTTTTGTCAAATTTTAGTTATAGTGAACTGGAGCCGATAGCTTAACGTGCTCTCCGAGGCACTATAGGGTGTTGTTAAACAAACGTATATTTTTATTATTATTAAAAACTCATTGGTACACACCAGGGTTTGAACTGAAATGTTATTCCATGGTAAGGGTTTTTAACTAACTCGGCCACCACGTGTCTCTATACTAATATAATAAAGGGAATATATTTGATCAATTGTTTATTCCAGACCAATAGAGAGCGACATTATTAGCGAGTAACATGAAATACATTTTATTTTCGATTCGATTCTTTTAAATTAAACGTCGTCGGTCGAGTGAAGCCTTGGGGAATAGCCAGGTATTAATTACATTATTAACAAACATAAAACATTTCAGTATACATACATACATATCATCACGGGTGCCTTACGGCGCCCGATACCACCTAGACGGCTTCAGGGTACCCAGCGGAGGGGTTTAAATCCCACCTCGTCGTAGCCGATGGTATGAGTCTATACCGAATAAGTGGCTCGCTCGTCGCGATGTTTTGAATAGACTCAATAACCTATCTCTAAACAGTTTCACAAGTTGGTATAGTGAAACCGGGACCGACAGCTTAACGTGCTCTCCGAGGCACTATAGTGTTGTTGTTGTCAAAAAAATGTACATATTTTTTTTTACTAAAAACTCATTGGTACACACCGAGATTCGAACCAGGGACTTAAGTGTTTTTAAGTCCAAGGTCTAACCAACTCGGCCACCACGTATCAAATAACATAATATTTAGAGTTTCTGTTGTTTATCATATTAGGGCACAGACAGACCCCTAAAAATGAAGTTAGCAAACGTTGGGCGTCGCTTATAACGGAAATGCAGTCAAATGCCGACTAGACGGCAGGAAATGTGCTATGTGCCGCCGGAAATCAGGGAATGTGTTCGAATTGTAAGTGGGTGTTCGAAAATTGGTTTCGATTGGCGAAACATAAACTTGGACACGCGTTTAATCTGCCGTTCTGTCCAATTTTGTTCTGATAGATGGCGTACAGAACTATAATTGGATTAGTTGTTTTTTGGAGCATTTTGCTTTATCTCTCTGATTCAATGGTAAATAGAAATATTAATCCAAATGGACAGATTAAAATAATTAATATTGGGTTCTATGCGTGTAACAAATTAGTAATTAAAAACAGTTGAGGGCTAACCGGCTAAGTGATGCGGTTGCGTAATGGGCGGCGGCGACAAAGACGAATTGTAATTTCAAGTCTACCTAAGTTTCGTAATCTCACCCTATTACTTTAACCAGAAATCCATACAGTAGTGTCCTGAAAACTGGTATCTCCAAAAACAGATTTTACTAATACATAGACTAACTGGAAAGTTTTATGTATAATAATGTTTTTTAAAATAGTAGTGTTTCTCCGCAAGTCGAAAAAAATACAGTTGCAAGCCTTTTTCTTCGCTAATGCTGTCTAAGTCGTTTCATATAATTAAAAACATATTGGGAATTTTATTTATTATTATTTATTAAACTATAAATTGTTCATAACAGAACTTACTTATTCTAAAGAATACAATTATATTGACTATAATGGCTCCGAACATCTCAGTACGAACTGGCTGGTTTCAGCATTAGATGATGCTAATAAATTAAACTCCTACTATTTTTGCCCTATTCTGTTTAAAAAGCTAATCGCGCTAGGCACAGGAGCGTCTGGAGCACGCTGATGTAGAGATACGAGTATGTACGGGCACTCATCTCGGCAAATAATGAATGTCTGCGCGCACGCAAGTAGTTATTTGGTACAAACAGAGATATTTGTTTTAATATTGTTGGCAGACTAATATAATCTCTTAAAATCTTTAAAATATAAGTTATATTTTAGCGTTACAACAATAAAATCTGCGACAATAATTGTAGTCATTTTATTAGTTTTTTTTTGTTTCATATATTAGTAAAAAAAGGCAAAAGTCAAAAATATTTATTTCATGTAAACCTTTACAGGTATTTATGCATAGTTAAAAAAAACTATATTTAGTATAAGGTCTAAGTGTGCGCTTGGTTAGGTTAGATTGCTTACATAAAATAATTAGAAACCAAACCGAACACACACCACATAACCAACCAGTGTAAGACTAGGTAGTTAGCTAGTTTGACTAATCTATCCACGTGAAGCATTAGTCAGATAAAATAAAATACAGAATGCGCAACGAAAGAGACGACAAAGAAATGGTGTATCAGTAAGAATAAAAAATAATGAAGGTACAAGTACAATTCCAAAATAATATGCAATGAACAAAAACAAATGACAGAAGCTACCATAACCTTTAAAATGAAAGTAACAGACTTTGTTGTAAGCCTTAAAAGCCTTCATGTTTAATGGAAAAATTCACGTGAATTGTTTTAAAATGAAAAAAGGGAGTTTGCGTATAGCAGGCTGCGGTAAGCGGGCGCTGACTATACGAATTGCCACTTTAAATATTCATCCGCGTTGTTTAAAATATCAATAGCACACAACAATTAAAACCAGTTCGCTCGCTGATCTGACGGTAAACATTTTTATGCAGGTTCTTTGTTAGTTTGAATTTCGAATTGATTTGCATTTTCGCTTGCTCGCTGGGTTGGCTGCACTGAACATTGCACTGCGCACTAATTAACTGAATTCACTTCATTTAAATCAGAGCTATTAGCAGTAAGAGACTTCATTGCAGTGAACGGAAATAATAAGGAGTTGCAGGATTGAAATATCTATTTAGGAGCATAGAATTTACTACTAATTATGAAAGAAAAAAATGCTATAAAAAAATATGTTTTAAAAGTAAAAACTGGCGTGAGTGCAGCTCGAACCCAACACTAATTTTTCAATTCAAACCAGTACTTAAAGTTAGCGCAAGCTTGTTCAGCAAAATAAATAAACAAACTCTTCAGCTTTATAATATTAGTATAGATAGTAGATACACCGCCTTTGGCGTTGCATCCGGAGGTAGTGAGTTCGATTCCCATCTATAGCAAAAAAACGTATTAGTACGTTTTTATTCTGTATAGTTTGTCATGGTCTGGGTCTTTATAAAATATAACATTTATTATATCGTCGTTTCTGGTACACATAGTACAAGCTCAAGCCTAGTTTGTGACATAATATGTGTAAATTGTCCTACATATTATTATAATATAGAGAATATAAAACAGATTTTACTTTACTAAAGATTTTACTTAGATTTTATTTCAAATTAGATTTAAATCCATTTTATCAAATGTATTTGTTAACTGTGTATATATATAACTGTATATACTACGTTGCTACGTAATATTTTATTGATCACATTACAAGTCCAACATTGTCATACAAAATACCACCGTTGCATAATTAAGTTCATAGTAAATGTACGTGTCATAAAGTAAATATACATAGTTACGTTTCCGACCCGCATCGAAACACAACGTATGTATCGATATAAGTATCGACATGTTTACAGAAGCTTACTCGACAATCGATTCACGTGCCCGATAACTGTCTAGCAAATACGAAAGCACAATTTTGTTTTAAAATGTTCCTTTTCTCTGAAAAACAGTGGCTAGGATTTACGGACGGTGGCCGGTGGGCGCACACTGATGTTCATTCCAAATATCAGACGGCTGACTCGACGTGTAAACATTTTTGATTGAGCCAGTGCCTCTGCTTTATAGGATTTTTCGTTGCAGTCGCAGTGTTTGTTTTTAGCAGGCGTGAACTGATTTAAATAGGAGTGTAGTGGACTCTGTTACAGATAGAGTTATTTATATTATTGGAGCACGGCATGTGACTTTGTATCTACCTGGTGGTAAGCAGACCTACAAAGTCCATTAATGGAGTTGATCAACACATCAATATTGCTTAAAAATATTGATCGCTCCCACTATGCCGGCTAAATGATAGAGTTACAAAATGGGCGGTGACAAAGACGTTTTTGTATTAATTACGAGTCTATTTTAATATCCTCGCTGTTTTATCGTCAAATCATTCGCATGTTTCGTAACCGCGCCATGAACGGAGACTACCACCTCGACAAGAAATCGATACAGTAGTCTCCGGAAAACCGATGAACCTACAGACTAAAACCGAAACATAACTGGGTCCGTAAACGGTTTTTGCATCTGTATGGTGGTAACGCGTCCGATCGGTCGGCCTAGCGAAGTTATAGAGACCTTCCTCCCACCTAAAAATTAAAAAAAAATCTCTTATAACGATAAGCTAGATATTAGTTTTAAACATCAGACTAGCTGGTCGACATTTTTAATTGAGCTAGTATATTTTATCTGCTCTATGTTTTTTTTTTCTAAGTATATAACATTTAAAATAAGAGATAGTCTTTGATAAGCCATATTAAACATTGCTAGAAAATATTTTTTCATTTTGAATATGAGACTCGTTCAATCGACATGTAAACAATTTTTATTGGGAAAGTGCTCTATAGAATAGAAGTTTTAGTTGCAGCCTCGCTGTTTTCTAAAAAAGAGTGATTTTAAAGTATTATTGAATGTTTTTTGATTTTGAATTGTATGTATTTTGTATGTTTATTCAAAATTTTTATTTAAACCAGAGTGCTTTAATTTATTTAAAATCCTTTATCGCACAAAATTGTACATAGGCGTGTGAGATCAATATTTCAGATAAAGATTTATATTTACACTATATCTTTTTTTATGTATTTTTTTGAGCACATCATGTGACTTTGTATCTTCCTGATGGTAAGCAGACCTACAATGTCCATTAAAGGGGACTATCAATACATTGTTCTTTAACAATATTGATCCCTAAATAATGCAGTTACGAAATGGGCGGTGACAAATACGTATTTGCATTACGAGTCTATTTTAAACCCTCGCTGCCGTAACCGGTGCAGTTATGAAACGGGACACTACCTATATTATTTAACTAGCTGTGCTCGCGACTTCGTCCGCGTGGAATAGTTATTATTTTATCATACAAACTTTCATCCCCTATTTTATTCCCTTGGGGGTAGAATTTATCAAAATCCTTTCTTGCGGATGCCTACGTCATAACCTGCATGCCAAATTTCAGCCCGATCCGTCCAGTGGTTTGGGCTGTGCGTTGATAGATCACTACGTCAGTCAGTCACCTTTGAGTTATATATATTTAGATAACCTATATTGTTCAATATAAAAGCTGTATTTCTTACTGTAGTAGTATAGGCAAAGACAAAATTGCTTATTGTTATAAAAAGGCGTCTAAATGTTGTGACATCAGGGTTGTTTACAGTAATACGCCGCAAGCGAGCCCTCCCGGTCCCAAGATATATAAATCCTAATATTTGTAACGATAAGACTCGACGAGCCAGCCCAGGCTTATATCAGTAACGATCTCGAATTTCGGAACCAAATTTAAAAGATTTACCAAAATATATGTTTTGTTTTTAAACTTTTTTGGCCAAATCCTCAGATTTCTATAATCTACGCTAACGGTTCGTTATTATCACATAAAAATGACAGATAATTATACCATTAAGTCAGATTTTAGATGCGGTAAAATTAGGTTATATAAAATATAATGAAAGTTCTGAAACCTAATTAATATATACAAACCGAACACACACCACATAACCAACCAGCGTAAGACTATGTAGTTCGCTAGTTTGACTAATCTATCCACGTGAAGCATTAGTCAGATAAAATTAAATACAGAATGCGGCAACGAAAGAGACGACAAAGAAATGGTGTATTCCTGATAGAATAAAAAATAATGAAGGTACTATATTTGACTTTACCCCAACATTTTTTTTAAGATTTACCAAATTGTAAAATTATTAATTTGATACAAAAGAAAACTGATCCACCCGCAAGATAGTTGAAAATAAAATATTTGTTTATCAAAATTCAATTATAGATACAAAACTTTTAAAATTACTAGAAATTTTCACGACTTCTGTGGCGCCGCCATATGTATGCTTTTGTCCAGAACAAATACGAATTTTTAATAAAAAAATAACTATTCACAAGTTATGTTACACATATTCTTACTAATATTACTAACGGGAAAGATTCTATTTGACTATCTGTATGTCTCTTTTTTTGTGAGAACAAATGACTAAGCTACTGAATCGATTTCGATGATTATTAGTATACTGTATATATTATTAGTATTACTGATTAACTAAATCAGTAGTCACTCACTTTTTTATATCATACAACAAACACCAGTCTAGTATAAAATATTATATTTAAAATATTGACAGATTGATAATTGTTATTAGGTTCCTGGTTCGAATCCCGGTGTGTACCAATGATGTGTGGTTTTTTTTTATGTACATTTGTTTGACAACACCAATATAGTGCCTCGGAGAGCCCGTTAAGCTGTCGGTCCCGGTTTCACTATACCAACTTGTGCAACTGTTTATAGATGGGTTATTGAGTCTATTCAAATCATCGCGACGAGTTATCCAATTGTTCGGTGTAGACTCATACCATCGGCTACGACGAGGTGGGATTTACCCCTCCGCTGGGTACCCTGGGGCTGTCTAGGCGGTCTCGGGCGCCGTAAGGCACCCGTGTTGATATGTATGTATGTATGATGACTGTTAAGTTGTTCAGCTTCTAACATTGTTTAGCTGTTACATGTTATTGATTAATCAATTTGTCCGGAACGATATTAGAATTTGAACGTAGTGAAAATCTGCTAAATCCGTGGTCGTAAAGGGAAGATTTGGTCTTATTTTATTCATTAGTATTACCTACACCGGGACGGGCAGCTAGTAAAAATAAAGCGTAAATAAATTTGTGATACTTGTTATATTTGGTAGCTTTTACAAAATTGTATTTGCTAATAACATATAAAGTAACAAGAAGAAAATTAATGGACTTTTGTCATTTTCCAACCATTTTTTTAAAAGAATTTATTCTTAATGATTATTTATACATTCATACATATCATCACGGGTGCCTTATCGCGCCCGTGACCGCCTAGACGGCCCCAGGGTACCCAGCGGAGGGGTTTTTAATTCCTCCTCGTCGTAGCCGATGGTATGAGTCTACACCGAACAAGTGGCTAGCTCGTCGCGATGTTTTAAATAGACTCAATATATAAACAGTTTCACAAGTTGGTGTAGTGAAACTGGAGCCGACAGCTTAACGTGCTCTCCGAGGCACTATAATGGTGTTGTCAAATAAATGTACATATTTTTTTTAAATTAAAAACTCATTAGTACACACCGGGATTCAAACCAGGGACCTAAGTGTTTTTAAGTCCAAGGTCTAACCAACTCGGCCACCACGTATATAGACATTATTTATTAATTAATAATCATATTATTAGGCACTGATAATTATATATAGTTAATTACCTATAGATTAGTTTAAAAAATGGCCGAGTTAGTTAGACCTTAGACTTAAAATCATTACAGTCTTTAGGTCCCCGGTTCAAAAACCGGTATGTACCAATTTGTAATAAAAAAATATACATTTGTTCGACAACATCGTTATATGATCTCGGAGAGCATCTTAAGCTATCGGTCTTAGTTTAACTATATCAATTGCTGAAACTATTTATAGAGTCAATCCAAACACCACGACGAGCTGACCACTTATTCAGTGTAGACCAGAAAACCATCAGTTACGACGAGGTGGGACTAAAACCCCGGTGCTGTGTACCCTGGAGCTGTCTAGGCAGTCTCGGGCGTCGTGAAGGTACAAAATACAAAAACAATAAAAATAGTTTAGTCAGGGAGTCTGTGTGATATTTTAGAAATAATAAGTTATTTGTTTCAGTTACCTCTCATTACTTTACTTACACACAAAGGATTCCACATCCCCAGTTGACGAGTGAAGAACGAACATGTTTTTGACAGAGACAGTCATTCACTCCGTTATTCTCAGAGTCACACAATACATATCATCATATATTATCTAAGATTTATACTTGTACCAAATCTAACAGGGATGTTAAATTTAAATTATATGAATGAATTACATTCGTCAGCTACAAAATGGAATAATATAAACATAGAGATTTTCTTTAAAGTAATTTTTTCATTGTCCTAGTTTAGACGTTATTTGTATAGAGGCATTATTAACAGTGGCAGATGTTCGAGTATTATCTTTAAATAAATGTTTTACAAATTATACATGTGCCGTGCTATCCATTTGAGGAACGCTCTACCAGCTTGCATGTTTCCTTTCTCTTAAACCTGAGAGTCCTTTAGGGAAGCGTGAATGGGCATCTTAAGCCGGCATAATGATGGCAACCATATCCAACCCCCTGGTTGCTATTATTCCAGGACATCGCATAGGTACTACTTAACATCAGGCCTTTCATAATCACTCACGTTGAGCTCCAATAAAAAAAAGTTTATAATTTATTAATTTATTGTATATCTACTATTATATATTTTTAAATACAATAATAATTGTCCGCATTTTACAATTAGTAATCTGTAGTTTAATTAAACTCAAAATCAATGTTTTATTGCCGACCGGCAGTCAAACCACAACTTCAATACAGTATAATTAAAATACTACATTGGGATCCATCCCAGATGATAACAATTTAAATTTTGGTTTTACTTAATCTGTCGAAATCATTTTAAACTTTACAACAATAATGGTATTCTAGGTTTTAAGATCTATATATTATACATAGGTACAACTTATAAAAGTTAAGTCACTCTATAAATGTATCACCATATAAATGTTTCATTACATTTTATAATTTCAATATTATAAGTTAAGCAACATGGTGCCTGTAATCCACTATTGGATTAATATCAGTTTGAGCAATAGTCGATATATTCTATTCAGTTAGAACTCAAACCTTGGCTTACTTATTGTTAAGAAGAATCCAGTATGACTAAATAACACTTTTTAATTATTTTTATTTTTTTGGTGATTTGTAGGCGGTATTTTTTTTTAACAAATTTTGTTTTCATTCTTTTTCGAGCTGAAATAAATGATGGAATGTTCTGTAATTTTTCTTTGAAATATGATATATCCTTTTAAGAAAGCTACGAAATCTGTATTTAGCGCATTGAACACATAACACATGACTTATGCAAATATACGCAACCTATATCCAGAATGCATCTTATGACAATTACGGTTAGGTTGAATTGTTTTACTATAGAGTTCCAAATTCTCCATCTTCATCGTCATCATCATTCATCATCTGATGATACTTAAAGCCGGAAAGTAGGCATCGGAACTATTCTAGTGACTGTATGAACACTGAATGAAATACTTTTTCCAGTTTAGTAACTTATTTTTAATATATTTATATGGGACCAATATACTTTCAAATAAAAAGATAATTTTCAAAATCGATTCGCAATTGACTGAGAAATAGGGGAGTATTAAGATTGTTTAAATAATATTTTTAATTATATTGGTACAGCCATTACATTTTAATAAATATTGCTGTATCTAACATAATTTATGCAACATGGCGTCCAGAATCCGCCATTTTGAATTTTGTTTATATATATTTTTTTGCTCAAAAACAAGCACAATAATTAATTTGTTTTTTGTTCTTTAAATACTATTAGCACAAGAAAGATAATAAAGACAGACAGTATAATAAAAATAAATGGTAAGTAAAGAAAATAAATAATTTAAACGTGTTATAAGTATCATTTACATTTTGATTGTAGTCTTCGCAGGGGTTCATTAAGATCCGCTTTCAACTTATTATAAATTGTTCTGCGATCCACGGCAAAGATCTTGTATTACACAAACGTGGGTTTCGCCACGTTTTATTTTCTCGTAAGGGTTAATAATTAAATTTCTTGGTTCTGTGAAGGTTTGTAATCTACGATTATATTACGTTTCTCTATCGCAATTAGTATTTAATACTCAGAATTATAATCATATCATATGATGATTAGTTTTCTGTATGCTCTTTTATTTTCAAATCTAATAAATATATCTTTCATTACGATCCTTAATTCTCTAATACAAATAAAAAGCCTCCCTGTCTGCCTGTATATCTGTCCGATTGTGACTATATAATTCGAGAACCACTATATATTTTGTAATTGTATTTTCGTGATTATTATTTTTAATTATAGATATGTTCTCTAAGCAGGTTATTTAATACCAATATTATAAAGAGAAAATATAATTTGAATGTATGTTTGATAAACTACTGAACCAATAAAAAAAAAATCAACAATAGAAAGCTCTATTATTAGCTAGTAAAATGTACTGTAGTTTATTTTCAATATACAATATACGGCTGGTAAAACCACGAACACAGTTAATGTTTTATAAAATGCTAGTGATTTATTACGCTTCTGTGACTTTGGTAAGAAGGCATAAAATTATCAATAATTATAATAATAATTATTATATGTAGGAAAATTTACACATATTGCTCTGGTCACAAACTAAGCTCTATGAGGCTTGTACTATGTATACCAGAAGCAACGATATAATACATATTATATCGTAGGTTTAATAATTGTTAGCCTTTATTAATTAGTCATTAATTGTTAGCCCAAATAGAAGAGACATAAACTAAAATATTTGTATTTTTTTGGAGGTAATTATTATTTGATAATAGAACTCAAAATTAATTTTCAATGTTATTTATTTGTCTTAACAAAGAATACAACACCACTATAGTGCCTCGGAGAGCACGTTAAGCTGTCGGTCCCGGTTTCACTATACCAACTTGTGAAACTGTTTATAGATGGGTTATTGAGTCTATCCAAAACATCGCTACGAGCTAGCCACTTGTTCGGTGTAGACTCATACCATCGGCTACAACGAGGTGGGATTAAAACCCCTCCGCTGGGTACCCTGGGGCCGTCTAGGCGGTCTCGGGCGCCGTAAGGCACCCGTGATGATATATATATAACAAAGAATACTAGACAGGTAAATTATTTAACAGATTTGACTGAAACGCAAAAAGGGTACTTACAATTACAGAACTTGTTTGAATTAGTTTCCTACAAGAGTTTCAATTAAATTAAACTAAATAGCGATTCCTGGAACGGCTTCAAATAAGACCTACCCACGTAAACTATTATCCTGACTCCAGGAGGCTATTAAAATAATGCCATCGTTCAAATCTGCATTAAGGCGGACTCTGTAGTCCCCGGCGTACCAAGTAAATTAACCAAATTAAACGAATCTTCTTGAGCAGTAATTATGTACTAGTACTTGGCTGCCGACCAACCGTCCTATTCTAAAACCTAAATTTATGATGTAGCCCAACTGAGCGAGGGTAGATTTCAAATTGTAATACGTTACACAAATTTTAATGAGTTATTATTTGGTAAATTTGTATGGTAATGGGTGAAATATAAGAATTATTAAGGTCTTTTTAGGGTTTTGATAAAAATTAGCCCTTATGGCGAAACTAAAGAGTCGCTAAATATTCCGAAAACTACTGGTTTGTTTTACTTAAAATTCGGAATGATCATAGATCCTGTTAATCCAAAAGGATATAAGTAAACAAATATTTATAATTTATAAAAAAATCGGTAAAAAATATCATTCTTTTCCTGAATATCTCCTAGAATAGCGGAACGAACAGTTTTTAGAACCCCGGTGTGTACCAATGAGAATTTAAAAAAATAATACATTTGTTTGGCAACACCACTTTAGTGCCTCGGAGAGCATGTTAAGCTGTCGGTCCCACTATATCAACTTGAAAATTGTTTAGTTTTGGGTAGATGCTCTGAGACCGTCTAACTAAGCGGTCTCGGGCGCCATTAATTAGGCACGTGTAATGGTATTTTTTATATTTATGGAACAAAAAATAATCTAATTACGGAAAAGTTAAAGGTTTTAAATAAACAACGAGTTTTCGCACTGTCAAGTTTCCGCGCATACCAAAATGTAATTTGTTTTTGTAGTTACCTACCTATAATCAAAAATGTCCGAAATTATGTATTTCCCTCTTTTTTTTGTATTCGGAATTGTTTATTATACAGGATGAATTTGAAAGGTTGTATTTTGGGCTAATATGAGGCTCTACTTATCAAATCAAACCACTTTTCCCATAAAACCATGTGTCGCAAATGAAAAAAATGTTGGCTTCCCCATACAAATTGATCATTTTAACATTACTAGTTTGTATGAAAAGGGCATTTTTTTATTTATTTCGACACATGGTTCTATGGGAAAAGTTGTTCGATTTCATCAATAGAACCTCATATTAGCCCAAAGTACAAACTGTCACCATGTACGAGTATATTCGTAATGATTTTTAGTAAGTATACTAATTTCGGTTCTGTACAACAGAATAAAAAAAGGGGAAGTATAGAGGAAAGTTTAATTTCAGAAGAAAATTTATTATTATCTCAGTAACCATTTCGAAATTAAAATATTTGTACGTATACACTTAACTAAGATTTCTGTACAACAGAAGAAGAAAGGGGGAAATATAAAAAAATATGGAGAAAGTTTGATTTCAGAAGAGACAACAAGGTACAATAGAAGAAAGAATGGGGAATATAAATAAATATGGAGGAAAGTTTGATTTCAGAAGAAAATTTGTTATATCTCAGTAACCATTTGATTTTTTTTTAAATATTTGTGTGTTTCTACTAAACTTAGGGTTATATATGTAAAAAGTTTGATTTCAGAAGAAACAACAAGGTTCAACAGAAGAAAGAAGGGGGGAATATAAATAAATATAGAGGAAAGTTTGATATCAGAAGAAAATATGTTATATCTCAGTAACCATTTGATTTTTTAAAATATTTGTATGTTTCCACTAAACTTAGTGTTATATATGTATAATATACAGGGTGAATTTGAAAGGATGTACTTTGGGCTAATATGAGGTTATGCTGGTCAAATCGAACAACTTTTCCCATGGAACCATATGTCGCAAATCAAAATAAAATTTGGCTTCCCCATACAAAATGATCGTTTTAACATTACCAGTTTGTATGGAGAAAGCAATTTTTTTTTCATTTGCGACACATGGTTCCATGGAAAAAGTTGTTCGATTTGACCAGCAGAACCTTATATTAGCCCAAAGTACATCCTTTCAAAGTCACCATGTATATTATATAATAAATGGGGGGAGGGGGAAGTTTGATTTCAGAAGAAATATTATTATATCTTATTTACCATTTGATAATTAAAATTTTATATATTTGTACTTTTCCGCTTAATTTAGGTTTTTCTGTCTTAAAGGTTAGCTGAGTAGATAATGCCTAAGGCATTAAGCTCACCTATGTGCAATAGTATTAAGCCTTTGTGTTTTTTCGTTCATTCAAAACTATCCCTTTATTTTCCTTTTTTATCTTTTGTTGAACCTACAGAACCCTAAGTTAAGCGGAACCGTATAAATATTTTAAACTATAATTTTCAAATTGTAATTGAGATAAAAAATAATTTTCTTCTAAAAATATATTCCCTTAGTTTTCCTATAAAGAACTAATTTTTACTGACAACTTTTTTAATTTATTTTTCCAAATGATGCGATTTTCTTAAAATAAATATCTAATTATTCGCGAAGGAGTTTCAGTAGATGGATAATTATCCGATGATCGCGGTATTCAAAATTATAACAAAATTGCTGTGCCGCAGTTTCACGCGCCGTTTCATTAAAAAAAACGGATCGAAAATAAAATGCAGTCCATGTTACACGCTGATATTATAGCGTTTTATTATTATACTAGCTGTGCTCGCGACTTCGTCCGCGTGGAATAGTTATTTTTTTATCATATAAACTTTCATCCCCTATTTTATCCCCTTGGGGGTAGAATTTATCAAAATCCTTTCTTAGCGGATGCCTACGTCATAACATCTACCTGCATGCCAAATTTCAGCCCGATCCGTCTAGTGGTTTGGGCTGTGCGTTGATAGATCACTATGTCAGTCAGTCACCTTTGAGTTATATATATTTAGATTATTCTTTAATACATATTTTTTGTGTATCTTGAACCGTTTTCATGGCGCACGCAACGGAAGGCTTCAAAGATGAAATAATTTCTCCCGTTTTTTACACATTTACCACTATATCTTTGCTCCTATTGGTCGTAGCGTGATGTTATATAGCCTATAGCCTTCCTCGATAACTGGACTATCCAACACAAAAATAATTATTCAATTCGAACCAGTAGTTTCGGAGATTAGCGCGTTCAAACAAACAAACAAACAAACAAACTCTTCAGCTTTATAATATTAGTATAGATTAATGAATTAAAAAAAAAAACATTAGTTTTTGACTTATCCGGAACAATATTTTTTTAAGTTATATTTTAGTAATATACACGGTGACTTTGAATGGTTGTACTTTAGGCTAATATGAGGTTCTGCTGATCAAATCGAACAACTTTTCCCATGGAACCATGTGTAGCAAATGAAAAAAAAATATTGCCTTCTCCATACAAACAAGTAATGTTAAAATGACCAATTTGTATGGGGAAGCCAAAATTTTTTTTCATTTGTGACACTTGATTTCATGGGAAAAGTTGTTCGATTTGATCATCAGAACCTCATATTAGCCCAAAGTACATCCTTTCAAATTCACCCTGTATATCCTATGACGAGAGTCCCGATTTTAATTTTTACTGTTCCAAATATGATAATATTTATTTTTTTTTTTTCACTACGTATAGTAGTATTATATACTTTATAATAGTAATAAAACATTCTAAATATTTTTGAAATTTAACCCATTGTCAAAAAAAAAACTTTTATGTAGGTATCGAATATAATTGAAATTCGTAATTTAAGTACACAATATAAAACATGTGAATATAAAAAAAAACCTGAAAACAGTAAAAAAATAACTGCAAACCTAGGTAGGTACATAAATTTAAATGATATAAATATCCACAAAATAATATTAAGTGCCTAAAAGATTTAATGATTTACAGATTTTAAAATAAATCCTCACCAAATAGTCTCGAGGGTTTTATGAAAATTGTTCCAATTACGACATTCGATATTCATTCATTATCTACGGGAACAATAAGTCTTCAGAAAGGGTATTATAATCTGTAACTAAGCAATTCATTCCCTTCTTATAGAAACGAACCCTTTTCAGGAATCGTTAACTTAACTTTTGAAATATAATATAGAGTTAAGTAATTCTTGAAAAAAAAAGTTACGGCGGGATATCCGTACGTAACACAGCTGTTCTACACGCGTGGGCGGAATTAAGTGGGCGGCGCGCCCAAGCTTGCACTTACCTGAAGGTCACGCCGGACGCTCTGGTCTGATATCATATCAAGCTAAGCTAACAAGTCGCAGCCGGCCGATTTCCACCCTCGTCCTTACGGTACATTTTCCCGAAAACGAGCGCCCGCCTAGCATTTCCCTGACGCACTGTCGGTGGTGGCTAGTGCTCCTCGGGTTTTATACCCGGCCGAGGGGCGCGCGGAGACTCGAGTTGCGCCGTCGATCCGCGAACCCGATAAATAAATTAATTAGAAGTGCAAGTTAGATCGCCTTTAGGTACGGACGATGCCAACATAGTACCTTATGTGATCTTATAAGCGCCTTCTGATTATGTCATGTTGAGATCATTGACCTGACGACGATATCCCACCTTCCCTTAATACACCCCTATTTATTGATAACTTTTTTAGTGTTACAATACTAAGTTACAGGCTACTGTTTTGGCTGTATTTATTAAGTTGAGGAAAATAATAGTAGATTTTACAACAAGTGCACAAAACGAACCTTTTTTATCCGAGACTTTAAGCAGCCCGAACCGAAGGCGAGGGCTGATAGTAATGTCGAGGATAAAATGGTTTTGTGGACGAGTTATAAACTCTGCTTTTTACTTCGATTGCGAGGAAATAAAATAGCAGTATAACATAACATTTCTTTAATTAAAATTCAAAGTAAAATTTGTACAATTTTGAATACTGAAGAAATTGCTTTTATGTCTAAAAAAACACATAAGGTAAATAAATTTAAGTAAATATTGTAAAATAACAAATTCTATCAATGAACTTCTTATTGTGTTTGGCTGTATGGTTCATTTTCTTTGCCTGAATAAAGATATATTTATAAGTAGATACGTTAATGCACTTGTGCACAAAGTTTATATGAATAAGGCCATTTATGTGATGATAATTGATTTATATTTTATTACCTACGTAAGACTTGGACTCATACCATCGGCTACGACGAGGTAGGATTAAAACATCTTCGCTGGGTACCCTGGGGCCGTCTAGGCGGTCTCGGGCGCCGTAAGGCACCCGTGATGATATGTATGTATGTACCTACATAAGGCTACGTACCTAAAACATTTACCTATATTTTTTTATACGACTTACAAGTGTTTATTATTAATAAGAATTCTTAAATAACATTCTAAAATAAATTAACTTATAAAATATACGTACTTAAAAATAAACTTAATTATAATATAAACAAAATATTTACCTATATTGTTCTAAATAATCCGACAAGTGCGAAAGCTCACCCACGGATGATTTAAGTTTATATTTTCTTACCAAAATCTTTTATTTTTCAGTAACCAATATCGTCGAATACTTAATTTATTGTTATAGTTATCTTGAATAATAATGTTTAATTAATATATAATTATGTATAGTTACTGTAATCTATAAGTGTAATATTAATATAAACATGTACCTACTTTCCTACTTATCATTTGCATACTGTAAAATACAGTAAAATATGTGAACCTAACAAAAAATGCAACATCTCTGTACCATATTTTTTGGCAAGTTTAAAGAAGACCGGTCATAGCCCATGTATTTTCAGACCCAGAAGCCGCGTTCAAAAATGAAACCTATCCAGTTCGATAGAGGAAAATACATATAATAAAATTGTTAATTACATCGAAGTTCGAGAAGTTGAGGGAAAAAGTTATTCTCATTTGAATTTCAATTTGAGGTTATGTTATGACTACTTATTAGGTTAGTAACTATTTTGGTCCGCGAATTATTAATCCTCAAAATTATTAGTAGTATTTCCTTGTGCTGCATTGACAGAATAATATTATATAATCTGTGGATGATATATCGTCGACCTTTTTTTTAAATTATTTATTTTAACATAGCACTGGATGCAAGTCCATCAGCCTATCGTCGCTATATTTTTATTTTATTTTTATTCTGTTCATGCGATAAATTGACAAAGGGCATTCAATACTATACATCCTTTTTTTTTCCTTCAAAAGAATGTGAAATCTCTTTTTATTTTGATAAATCTCAATCCAGATAAGCAAAAATAATATTTTTTAATGTATAAAGCATTTCTGCATAATGTGGACCAATATACAGAAAAGGCCAAAGAATCAGCACGTAACAAAAGTTGTCAGAACTTTTTTTTCCTTTTTAATGCTTAAATTATATATTATTAAGTAAGCATATCATTCTTTGTGTACCTACGCTAAGCTTTTACGGTTGGGTCCAGAATATGACCGTTCTTCTTTCGAATATTTGTACGAATAACCAGTTAACCAGTATTCTAACAGGAAAACAATTGATAACACAGTTATCTAATAAGATGTATTATTCTTTTTTCATAACTGGTTATCTAAGAAGAATTTATATTGTTGTCAACTAATTGTTTGTGAATTAAACTTATTTATTTCATAACCTAGGAACACACCCTAGGAAACAAATATTAAAATTCCCTTACCGCTGAATTTATGAACCGCTGTTTTCAACAATTGCGAAATTTGTTCCATCTAATATGGAACTATTGTATTTAATAAGAAACCAATTTAATTTCTATTATTTTGTTATAATTTCGTAAATTTTCGGAGATAAAGATAAAGGTAAATTACGAATTATTTAAAAGTAGGTAGACCCCTTTTACCCCAGAATATGGCGGCAACGAAAATATTTGACATATATTTCGAAAATTAAAAGAAACAAAAAGTAACCACTTCTTTTCCAAATGTAAATTTGTGATTTCTACTTTAATTCTTTGAGGGTAACCTGAAGACTGTAATCGCATGTTATGTTATATTTTTCATATTTTTAACTTTGTAAAATAAGCATTCGTGTGTGATAACGATAAAATTAAGGCAGTGATCTCAGTGTCTGTGTTATCTTAATGATTTTTTTTATTACAGACAATGATGGAAATGTTACCATACCCGACGTATCTAGAGCAATCAATCCCCCCCCCCCCTCCAACTTGGAAAATCGACGCACAATGTACCCTGAGGCCGTTAAAACGGTTCTCGGGAGCCAAATAGGCACTTATTTTTTATTATTAGGTATTTATTTTATTAATATACGTGGCCGAGTTGGTTAGACCTTGGACTTAAAAACGTTTAGGTAACTGGTTCGAATCCCGGTCCGAATGTGTACCAATAAGTTTTTAATTAAAAAAAATATGTACATTTGTTTGACAACACCACTATAGTGCCTCGGAGAGCACGTTAAGCTGTCGGTCCCGGTTTCACTAGGCGGTCTCGGGCGCCGTAAGGCACCCGTGATGATATATTTTATTAATGTAAATGACTACGATTATTTAATTTAGGGGCTGTTGCAAAATTCTAATCTTATTAGTTATTAACCATGCGATCTCTCTGGGAGAATATACACAATTTACATATCGCAATGTCTTTCTTTTTTAAAGGATTTAAGAAGGCAGGAAAAAAATTGTTAGATTAGATTTAGTTTTTATTTTAAAAGTTTAATGCATGTATGATATAAAACACTTAGGGTCGGATAAGTAAAAACTACACCTTTACGACTTAAAAAAAAACCTAACCTAAGTAGTCTTTTACCAATTCCTTTCCCTGTTACTACATAAAATTATTTAACTTCAACTAAAAGCTTTTCCAATTACAAATTTGTCATTTAAATTAAATATCAATTAGAAGTCATTATTTAAATAATAATGACTTCTCATAGGTGTGTTACAGCAGTTCCGTATTAGGTATATTCATAATGTCATGTTCAAAAGTCGCGCGTCGTTGTAGCGGTATGAATATTTATAATTTTGATTGGTGATTAAACTAATAATCAATCAAAATGTATAGTATTTAATTAGTTAATTAACAGCAGCAAACAAAAAAACACATGTTTTATAGATCACGAAACTTACCAAACCCCGCGCAGTTGTGACGTCACAGCGTCTATGAGTTTGCGGGATATAGCTATTATTATTATTGTGTCTTTGGCGTTTCTTTACTCAGCTTATCTCAAATAAAATAATATCAAGAAAGACGTAACTACCACTTTGTTAGTAATGACCTATTTCGCACTACGCCGTATCAGCCCGGATAGCTCAGTCGGTAGAGCATTGGACTTTTAATCCAAGGGTCCAGGGTTCAAGTCCCTGTTCGGGCGGCTATATTTTTTTGTTTTTTTTTTTTTATATATTTTAGTTATTTATTTTATAATACATAGTTTTTTTTTATTTCTGTACAATAATTTGTTAATAAAAATAACTATCATGAACAGAAACCTACCATATATAAAGTACATATTTTAAAACTACCCTAAAAAACCGTATAGAATTTTAATTTAGTTTTATTTTATTGAATCACGGCATGTGACTTTGTATCTACCTGATAGTAAGCAGACCTACTTGAATGAAATAGATCAAACCAGTGTTGTTGAACAAAAAACTCCTCCACAAGAAATCGATGCAGTTAACTCTCCCGGTGAACTCGCGGCCTAAACCGAAACTTGGCTCACTTGCCGGCTTTTGCAAAAAAATAGCGTAAACAGAAAAATTAATAAATACACGGACCGACATTTTTTTTAAATTCTGCGGCATCGATTGTGAAAAAATACTGTGCGAAAGGTCATTTTGTATGGAGATTGATTGATCAGTTATCGACCACTGAGAGTTAAAGAGTACCAATACAGTACAGTACAGTACCAATATCGCAAAAATCGCGGGATAGTGGTAGAAGGGTGAAAATTAATAAAAATTAAAATTTAATGCCGAAACACGAAAAAAAAAATGTTTTGGGCTACCCTTATCACTTAGGGATATAAAAAATAGTTTACGACCTATTCTCAGACCTTCCAAATATACATAAAAACATTCTCAACTATTGACAAGACACCGCGGCCAAACCGGGAAGCGCGAATTGAAGACACAACATAGTTATCGTTTTTTTTTTTGTTGCATAAGAATATTTTATTAATTTGTTATGCCAATATAAGTATGGCCTTGATGTCAATAAGGATAATGAATGCCAGAACATCGTCAGCGCGACGCCCGCAAACAGCTGTAACTGGATCTGCAACCAAATTGCTTTCTGTTTGTCTTCCGTGAAAGCACAACCGAAACCATTTTTTTATTAAGTAGACGTCTTTTAAATATACTTTTTTTCCATATCTTATAATAGGATTTATAGGTAATAAATGGAATGCCAAATTTAGTTTAGGACACTTTAGAGCGTTTTACAAAGAATTTCAGTAGTGTGAGTTCTTTAATTACTACTTTGCATCTATATATTAACATATGTATTGGAAATAGTTCAGCGCCCCAAACGGAAATTTTTGGAACTAAAAATGCGATTGGTGATTGGTGAAAATGTTGACGCTCAAGCAAACATTAAAAAAAATAGTTGTAAACATTTAAAAAAAAAGAGTTAAAACCTTTTTGTACAAGATGAACTAAACATTCAGATTTATTAACCTCTAATCTAAGCTCTTTATTACTAATACGTAGTATACATTTAATGAACACCAAGACAAAGGCAAGCTGTACAAAAAAACCTACTAATATTGTTTTTCCAGAGTCGAAATCTAACCCACGACCTCCAGATACAACTCCAATGGCGCAACGCAACCAAATTACAACGGACGCCGTCAAATAGAAAATATCAAAGTGTATATCGGTTTATAAACAAAACATCAATATGTATATTGCAAAATATAATTTTAATAAGTAATTAAACGAAAATAGGTACTCGTAATTGATTAAAATTTAATTTTTATTTTATTTAACATCTGTATACATACCTAATATTATGAAAATTAAATATATTTATAGGTATTCGCCACAAGTTAAACAAAAATAAGTACATATATTTTAAAAACGCTTCCAATCGGTCTTTTTGGAAATCTATAGGAGAGGCTTTTGTCCAGTAATGGACGTCCTACGGCTAATTATGATAAAGTATACTTTATAGGTAATCTTTATTTTTAACTATTGCCTACACTTTATTTTAATTTTAATTATCTAACTATATTTTAGTCCAAAAAAAATATTAACTTTGCAGTAATACAGTAGTACAGAAAAATTTGGTTTTGTGATCTTTTTATTTTTTTAATGGAGAACAGCATGTGTCTTTGTAAATGGGGCCTATCAACACATTGTTGTTTAACAATATTGATCGCTCCCACAGGCTAAATGATGCGGTTAGGAAATAGGCGGCGACATGGACACTTTTGCATTACGATTCTATTTAAATATCATCGCTGCTTTATCGTCAAATTAATCGCCTGTTTCGAAACCGTATCATGAAAGGAGACTACCCTTCTAAACAAGAAATCGATGCAGTAGTCTCCGAAAAGCCGGTGAACCCACAAACTATAACCGAAATATTACTATTATATCACTTGACGGTTTTTGCATCTATATAGGTGGTACCTAGTTTAATTGCATGTTTATTAAATTTCATTTGTATATAGTTTTGATATTGCTGTTTAGAGTTTTTACTGTTACTTAGTTAGGTACAGTATATTACTTGGTATTTATTGTCATTAAATCTATTATGAATCTCCTTCCCGGGCTTTGTTACTTACCCGTCATATATCTACAAGCACTTTATTACCCGAGTATAGTCGTAATAGCGAGCAATAGAAATTGTGAAATGCCTTGAATGGTCGACCTAGTTCGTGTAAGTGACGCCGAGCGCCGCTAGGGGGAGCCGCTCACTATGAATTATGCGTAGATTAATTCAGTATTACGTTAAGTATGTACGGCCACTACATTTAATATCTGCACCACTAAAAGAGACTTGTCAAGAATTGTCTAAAATTTGTAGAGATCGTCTAATGTATAACTGGGCCCCCGAGTAAATATAAAAATATTAACATTTCAAAAATAATAAGAAAACATAGGCCGTACAGAGAAGCAAATCGAAATACCGATCGAACACCCCTTCGATCGAAAGTTCTCGTTCAGGCTCTACCCATAGACTAAAATTCCTATTCGGTCGATGCGTCAATTGGTGGACCATCGGGATTATCGGTGGGGTCTTTGAATTATAATATTATAATTTTTTATATATTAATTATAATTTTAATAATATTGTATTAGAATTTTACATATTTAATCACGTAAATCCATGGCAGGATGAAGTAATAGAAAGGGCTCTAAGGCCTACCTAAAAAAATTAGAACAAACCCTAAACAAAAAGTTACAGATAAAGATTTACTATAACTAATTATTACACAATTATTATAACTAATCATTGCTCAAAGCATGAATAATATAATGAAGTCACACGTTCTTGTAAATCAACATATATATAAAAGAGATAAAAACATACTATTTGTTTAAATGACCTATTATTAGATTTAAATGAGATATAAAACAGAATTTCATTAGGCACTAGTTTCATCGCAGAAGAAATAATCTTTTACAAAGGTTTTTAAGGCCCTTTCTCTCTATTTAATTACAATAAAGCCAATAAACATATTGAGTGGTACATTATTTTTATTTATAACAATCTGTGCCCGTGTGAGTTTTCTAACTATTACTTTGCGTTTGAGTTAACTAAATTTTGTATGGGAAATGGTTCAGCGCTCCAAGCGGAAATTTTGAGAACTAGAAATGCGGTCGTGTGATTAGTCAAAATGTTAACGCGGTAGTATAGTTAACGCGAAAGTAAACGTTAATAAAACTCACACTAGGCCTACTGAAAACATTTTTTTACGAACATTTAACATTCCTTTTAAATACTGAGAAAGCAAAAAACATAATAAAAACAATTATTTAAGTATTAAAATAATTACGCCTATAAGAAACTCTGACAGTTCTATTTTAACAATTACTAACATTTTTAAACTATTTTTTATAAAAATAACAAGATATAGGATAAAGTAGAAGGCGCACGTTTACGGGCCGGAGTGGCGATGACAGCGCCGCACGCGGCCCTCGGGTGAAACGGATGTCAGACAAATGTCAGAGGCACAGGGAAACAATATCGTTATCCGTGTAACGTGACGTTATTGAATGTCTAAACCAACGCAAACTCCATATGCAAAGGCTTTATTTATACAAATGAATTGCTATGTTGACAATTCAATGTTTTGAGCACCTCAATTCTCTTTTTATCTTTAGTTTAATCGTACAGTATGAAAGAAAATCACTTAATTTATGACATTTCTTATTCTGATAAACAATTATCCACATAAAACTGGTAAACAAAAGCAAGAGTGATTCTATTAAGATGCATTTACGATTCGATTGAAGTAAATTATGAAAATGATGAGTTCAGAGGTTATATATACCATGAGTTTTGCTATCGTATACCTATGTAGCGTAGCGTAGTGTAGCGTAAAGCCTCTAGTCTGTTTGCTCCCCAAATGTTTGAATGTTTGATAAATAATATTCTACCTAAACCTACCTTAAATGTGTTTTGAAAAAAAAGGACATTCAACAGGCTGTGCTCCAATAAAATAAAAAAATATATAAAAAGTAAAAATAACAAGAGAATATGTGAATAATAAAAGAAAACCTATGAATGTAGAGTGTTCTCTTTTCAAATACAAAGTAGAACCACAAGTAGATGCGAACACGCCGTAAAACTAATTGTGCCCACCGAGTCGCCGTAGAGTGGACGTTACCCATCGAACTTATCGATGGTAGATAGGGCAACAGACACAGCAATAAGTAAGTAAAGTGATATAACAAAACGAGGATTGTATTAATGAATTACCAGGGGCCTTACCGGGAAGTCACATCGACAAGCCGATCGACGCGTCTCGATGGATAAAATTGTATAGGAACTATTGTCTATGGGTAGAACTCGATCGCCGATAAACGTCAAATCACATACATTTTATTTTCGCTTTCGATCGATCGACGAGGCGATCGGTATTTCATGTGACTTCCCGGTAGGGCCCCAGGTTATATAGGTGATGATGGCCAAGCTAGTGCAAACCACCGAGTTTCTAATAAAATAAAAAATACACCTTTGTTTACATTGCCTTGGAGAACAAGTTAAAAGCTCTCAGCCTCGGTTTAACTATCTCAATTCTTGAAACTAAATAGAGATGGGTCTATCAAAATACCACTCCATTGGTCACTTGTTCGGTGTAGATTTAGAATACCATTGGCTCGATGAATTCGAAATAAAACCCCTACCGCTGGGTACGCTGAAGCCGTCTAGGCGGTCTCGGGCGCCATAAGTCATGCGTGACGGTACATTATAAATACCAGACATTTATGATATATTAATTGAGATATACTGTAATCACACGACAATTACTGCAGAATTCCACTAAATATACGCCTAAAAAAAATCAATAGGACTTGCGCCTATTGGGCCAGTTTGAGTTACCGGCCAATATAGACAATTGGGAACTTGTTTTGTGCAATGGAGTCTAGATAAAATGAAGTTCAGCGGGGTGATTACGCGCACAACGCTAAGCTAAACTTTAACCGATATGATGCAATTCTGACGTAATGTAAACCTGGTGACATTAAAAATTGACAGACGACTACGTCATTTTGGTTAAAGTTTAGCTTAACGCTGTGCGGCGTAATAAGCCTACAGTAGTGACTAGAATTTGCTAAATATGTAGAAAAGTGACTTTTGAACTGATTGACCGCCATAAAATATATGCATGTCTTCTCCAAATCTGTCAAGAGTACCTACTTTAACCAGCATATCATTAAGCCAAGAATCTCTATATTAAGTAAGAGATCGTTGCATTAAGCGATATATGTCCATATATCATATACCAGAATAACAGAACAAACAATGTAGAGTCATCACCTATCAATGTGACCTGTCTAACCAGCATCGCAGTCACAGTTCCGCAGCCTGGGCGACGCTGAAACCGGCGCCGACCATCGTAAAGCCAGTAAGAGAACGCTACTTTTATAGCCAGTTCCCACAACAGGACTACAATATTGTCAGTACATTAATTCGACAGGAAATTGTGCAGGTGATTATAGAACTTTTCAAATTATCTGCGTGTTCTGAGCTCGTTTTTGTTGGAACTAGTTGGATGCGAGAGATGCCACTCGGGACGACGCCGGTGAACTCTGTCCGCTGGTACAAACCTATTCTAATTAAGCTGGACGCCGCTATATTTCTTTTACTTGTTCATGGATAGCAATTTTAATTTAAAAACTCAAAAACTTGGATAACCTGGTACATTTTAGTTTTTTATTAATTAAAAAGTCTAATAGTTTGATCTTTTTGGGTAAAAGATACGTACTGAGTGACAAACAAGTTTGTACGGCACGAGTCTATACAATACAAACACTGATTTGGTAGGATTAAAAAAATATAGATATAAACAGAGTTTTTTATTATTTTTTATTGGAGCACGGCATGTGACTTTGTGTCTACCTGGTGGTAAGCAGACCTTCAAAGTCCATGAATGGGGTCAATCAATAATTGTTCTTCATCAAAATTGATCGCTCTCACTATGCCGGCAAATGATGCGATTACGAATTGGGCCCGGTGGCGACAAATTGCATACAACTAATATACTCGTTGAATATTTGAATATACTCGTTGCCTTATCGACAATTCAACCCATTTCGTAACCACACCCTGAAAGGAGACTACCACCTCGACAAGAAATCGATGCAAGAGTCTGCGTTTGAGGTCAATCTTGCCTGATGGAAAGCAACGATGAGGTCGAAGAGATAGCACGCTTACTCTGTATAAAGGAGACTACCACCTCGACAAGAAATCGATGCAAGAGTGTGCGTTTGAGCTCAATCTTGCCTGATGGAAAGCAACGATGAGGTCGAAGAGATAGCACGCTTACTCTGTATATAGGAGACTACCACCTCGACAAGAAATCGATGCAAGAGTCTGCGTTTGAGCTCAATCTTGCCTGATGGAAAGCAACGATGAGGTCGAAGAGATAGCACGCTTACTTTGTATAAAGGAGACTACCACCTCGACAAGAAATCGACGCAAGAGTCTGCGTTTGAGCTCAATCTTGCCTGATGGAAAGCAACGATGAGGTCGAAGAGATACCACACTTACTCTGTATAAAGGAGACTACCACCTCGACAAGAAATCGATGCAGGAGTACCCTGAAAATTTCGGTACAGGGTGCGGCGATTAGGTAGTAACTGCGACTTAGATGCTAAAGACGGGACCCATGCAGAATAGATGGCTTGCATGAATTCAGGAAGGAAATTTGGAATCACCAACGAACATATACGTGGTGGCCGAGGTGGTTAGACCTTGGACTTAAAAACACTTAGGTCCTTGGTTCGAATCCCGGTGTGTGCCAATGAGATTTTAATAAAAAAAATTATGTACTTTTGTTTGGCAACACCACTATAGTGCCTCGGAGAGCACGTTAAGCTGTCGGTCCCGGTTTCACTATACCAACTTGTGAAACTGTTTATAGATGGGTTATTGAGTCTATTCAAAACATCGCGACGAGCTAGCCACTTGTTCGGTGTAGACTCATACCATCGCCTACGACGAGGTGAGATTAAAAACTGCTCCGCTGGGTATCCTGGGACCGTCTAGGCGGTCTCGGGCGCCGTAAGGCACCTGATGATATACATGGTGACTTTGAAAGGATGTACTTTGGGCTAATATGAGGTTCTACTAATCAATACGAACAACTTTTTCCATGGAACCATGTACCGCAAATGAAAAAAAATATTGCCTTCGCCATACAAACTAGTAATGTTAAAATTACCAATTTGTATGGGGAAGCCAAAATTTTTTTTCATTTGCGACACATGGTTCCATGGGAAAAGTTGTTCGATTTGATCAGCAGAACCTCATATTAGCCCAAAGTACATCCTTTCAAATTCACCCTGTATATATATACCCCCCCCCCTTCACCCCTTCCCAGCACCCTAGATAAATGGTACCCAATAAAAAAATCACCTGCCAGAAAATAAGTTTAAAGCTATTTTTATTGAACAGCCATGGAAAAAGCTAAAAAATGTAAGCTGCAATTCTCAAAAAAACTGATACCTACTCACGGAATAGAACTTTTGCTATGCTAATGTTTACTCAGAGTGTGTGTCAGACGTTCTCGTCGTAGGGACATATTCTTTTAATTAAGCCACGCGAAAAGCGTCGTAACTTTTACGAGGGTTGTGATTTAACTATTATTTGTCATCAATTTTATGTGGCCTTAAAGCAAATAGCAGTGCCCGAAATGGTGAACGTAAAACCCAGCGACGGCTCTAGGACGGTTACAGATTTACTTGTCTCTATTTTATGTATTTTTCGAACTTCTCGGTATATATGTGACTAAAATTAATATTGACGTCGTAGAAAATTATTTTAAGTAATTAAGGCTGAGTTCTAAAAAGATTAATAATTAATTAGATAATGAAGAATTTTTAAAGTGTGCCTCCAAAGCCAAATCCTAAACTACAAGGAATAGCGAAAAAATCTAAAAGGAGGGAGAATAAATAAAATAAAAAATCTAATGATGCAGTTTTTATCAAAATCGGCCCCGAGACTCCTTTTCATTGAGCATTTTTCGGTATTCCTTGAAGTTTAGGATTTCGCCTTGAAGGCACGCTTAAAAAATTCACATAAACATTAAAAATTAAAAATCCAGAAGATTGTTGGCAATACCACGATAATAAATTAAAAATATTGAGATCCACCATATTTATTGTGGAGACCTTAAAAATTATGTGTGCACATAGGGTGAGAATTGTTTGAAACTATTTCGCCTTAACCAATCGTAATGATTTCCGCAAGAATCCATCCGCAGATTTATAGCTATAAATATTTAAAGGTAGGACTTCAAAGCATTCGGAAAATAATAAATACCTTGCACCCGAACCTTTCTCATTTTATAAATTAAGTTTGATTTTAAAGTTTTTCATGCACAGTTCACCACATTGATTTCAGTAAGTAAAAATCTAAAAGTGACATCTATCTAAAAATATTTGAACTACATACAGGATTAGTAAAAAGAAATAGTATTGTTAATCCAACAGTAGATGGCGTTGTAATGTTCAAAACTAGTTACGCTACTAGAATGTAGATGGCGCTGCTTGTTTTATAACAGCGACATCTTTCGGATTAATAATGAACTATATTATTTTGCTATTAGATAATGGATGGCGCTTTGCAGTAGTATATGAAATTTTATATTTCAAAACATATTTTAATATTTTTTTGTCGTATATAATATATTATTTCAATGCAACTAAGAAAATGATTTGTATTAAAATCAGATTGTAATATTTTTTAAAGCACGGTAAATGTAGTATATAAATATGCTACAATAAAAAATAATGTAGGTATTTAAAACTTTAAAAAAGTTTATCCTACTGGACGTAAAATAACTCTAACTAACCCCGCTTGCATGTTTTTTAATGCATTAAATACACTCTAAATTTGTTTACCGTCAAAGTTTTGACTGATGATGAGTATAAAAAATATTTAAAAAGAAACAAAAAGCCTCCGATAATTTGGCTGAGAAATACAATAAGCTATTAAAAAAAATTTCGCTCTATTAAATTGAAGCTCACTTACCTCCATGTCAAGTTGGTATGCTTCCACATGTCGCCCTGAATTGCAAACCGTTTTCTCCTTGCCCCATCTTCCCCTGTCTCTATATCTGGTCGTCCACATCGTTTCTTCGTCAGTAATTCTTTTGTAGCCGCATCTATATCACCTGTCACCGGAATTCCACCAAATTCCTGAAAATTTTAAAGTAAAATTATAGACTAGTCATGTACTACTAGCTGGACCCCGCGGTATTACCCACCATTAAATTTAAAAGAAATCGGTACGAAAATAAAATACAGACATATATAATATACATACATACATATCATCACGGGTGCCTTACGGCGCCCGAGACCGCCCAGACGGCCCCAGTTTATAGATGGATTATCGAGTCTATATAAACATCGTAACTAGCTAGTCACTTGTTCTGTGTAGACTTAGTACTATTATATACCTATTCATTACCATCCGTTGCGACTAAGTGAAAATAAAGCCCGAATGACAGCGTCTAGGCGGTTAAAGGGGCGCATGTAAGATACTTTGTGTATCAATGTCGTATGAAAGTTGAAATTTGACATAATTTCCATACAAAATATGTCAAATTTCAACTTTGACATGCAGTTTATATCCAATTTATTTGGTAAAATAGGCCCCTGATGGAATGCTAATTTCTTATAAGTAATTATTTTTTATTTATTTCGCTTATTTTAAACGATATTATTGTAATTAAAATTAAATAAAAATATAATTACTTGCAAGGTTTTCACGGCGATTCTGAAGTCGTCTTCCTTTGTCTTCTGCACGTCCCCTGATAATAAGTTGCCAACTTCTGGATGCCCTGATTTCAGGTAACCAAAATTCTGCAGGTAACTTCTCTGGAAATAATAAAACAAAATAACTTATATAAAAATATAATATGGATTTTAATACCTAACTTTTTTTATATAATACCTAATTTAAATTTACTCATACCTAATTTAAATAAAATTGTAAATTTCACATTTAGTGGCAGTATCTTATCAACAGCTAGTTTATATTTATATACATTTAGCATTTATATACTTAAGTTAAAAAAAATAGTTGATTAAATACATAATAGAATTGCAGAAATAGGTAGTTATGAAAAATGTATGTAGGATTTGGCAAATACATATATCGAAAACTATATATTATTGAAAATTATACGTAAAGATATATGGCCTTATTCATAAAAACTTATTGAAGCCTTTAAGAACACTTTAGTTATGGAATGTTTTGTCTCTTTTAGACATATTCATTTTTGTTGCTAAATAAAAGAGATAAAACCTTCTATAACTAAAGTGTTCTTGAAGGACTCAATAAGTTTTTATGAATAAGGCCAATAGTTTTTTTAAAAACGCTATGCGACACAATGAATTAATAAAAAACTACGACTTAAAAAAAAATTACTTACTTAAGTTTTTTATATCTCTACATAGATCAATATACGTAAAATAAAAGCTTTAAAAGTCTATTTTTTTATAATACGTTAGGTTAGGTATTTTAGGTTCAACTTTACAAACACAAAGGTTACACACCCTTTACGATATTCATAAATCAACGTGTCATTTAGTAATACAAAAATAATTTTATTATTTAAACATGTTTTAATCACATTTTGTTAAGAGCAACGCTGTAAGTTACCTACCCTACTTCTTCCGGTGATTCTACTTTAACAATGTACCCCCATATGATGTTACTATTACTACCCTAACAACAATAGTTTCTTTGTAACACAGCCAGGCTCTATCTTCATCAAACAATCTGGTTATCTGGTAACAAAGATCCTGTGAGAACGCGATAAAACTTAAATCAAATATAGGCTCTACCATGGGTTTGCGCTTTGTAGCAACGTAACGTATTTGTATACGTTACGTGAGCAACAACCAATAGGGCCGCTATATTTTTGGTAACAGGATTGAATAAAGCGATCCTATTGGTTGTTACTCACGTATACGTATACAAATACGTTACGTTGCTACAAAGCGCAAACCCATGCCTCTTGAGTGATTTTTATTTTAACTATTTTGTTAAGTAGTTAGGTGGGATAATAGTTAAATACAATATAATATTATTCGATGCTTTTTTGAACTTTATAGATCTTTTTACGACCAAGATACAAGGTCATACCTATGTCGTGCTTATAATAAAATAAAAAAATGCGGTAATATTTCCAAATTTTGTGGTGGCGCCCACAGCAATAAAATAGGCTTAGATCAATGATATTTTTTTTAATATTATAATTGGCTTAGATTATATATAAATAATACTCATGCAATTATTGAACAAAAAAATAGTTGATTCAGAAATTGTGTGAGGTAACATTGGCATGACAATGTCGATATGAATTTACAGTCTTTAATTATAATGTTATGTATGAATGAACATTCATTACATGAATCAATATCACATAATAGCATTTGGTACCTATATACTAAGAGCAGAGGCTCTACCATGGGTTTGCCTGGGTTTGGTTATTTTTGGTAACAGGATTGAATAAAACGATCCTATTGGTTGTTGCTCACGTATACGTATACAAATACGTTACGTTTCTACAATGCGCAAACGCATAGTAGAGCCTCAGGTGTAAGAATATATAGACATTACCTACTTACTACGAATAGTGCGTAGTAGTAACTCACTATTTATCTTCACGCAAGATCTCTTAAGGGGTAGACAAATCACCGAGTACCACTTATCTTTGTCTCTACAATATCTAGCCCATGGCCATAATGTCCCATACATGCACGCATATTTCAGTGAGATTTAATTGCACTATTTCCTGTCGTATCCTGCTAGCTGCCATAGGAGTAGGCCATGTAAGTATACATTTTGGCGCAGTATTATATTCTCAAAAGACATTTTTTTTTATTTATTTAATTACCTATAGGGATTTATGTGGAGTCAAAAAAATTCCTGCATAAGTCATACCACAACATTTCTTCAGCCATACTCATTCGTGTTAGGTCATATATTTATGAAGAATTACGGAAATTTAATAAAATAAATCCACTAATTGAGGTAAAAAGATTTTTAGGACAAAAAATATATAAAATACCTACCTATTAGTAAAATAAGGAAACCCAGATTTTCAGAGACATTTAACCTAATTTCCTGAATTTGTCATTAAGGCCAATTAGTCATTAAATTTTGGTGCCAATAAATGTTGGATACCGTGATCGACAAACATAAAAATAATAAAAAATCTATGTTAATGGACACTTATAATGCGACCCACCTTAAGGCTTGTATTCAATTTATAGAACATTGATTAAATATCTAATATTTGAATACCTACTATCATGTGTAGGTAATTTAGACCTATAGCCACTAAAACAATAGCCTTATTCATGAAGACTTATTGAGTCTTTATGAATAAGGCCATTGATTTTTTTTTTTAGCAACAAAAATGAATATGCGTAAAATAGAAAGACCAATTTTAGCAAAAGTTAAAGTTAAAAGTTAAAACTTTATTGCTCTTCAAGGACTCAATCTTTTTTTTATAAATAAGGCCATAAAAATGCCAAAGCGATTTAATAAACTCGATATTAGATGTAGCTGCCGGTATTGAAATCCGTCTGGGTATGCGATATTCTCAGGCACTATGCGCGTATATAGCTCATATACATGGTGATTTTGAAAGGTTGTACTTTATGCTAGCTATGTGTCGCAACGGAAAAAAAGTTGCCTTATCCGTACAAATTGGTTATTTTAAGAACACTGCATTCGCAACGCATTATCATCACGGGTGCCTTACGACGCCCGAGACCGCCTAGACGACCCCAGGGTACACAGCGGAGGGGTTTTAATCCCACCTCGTCGTAGCCGATGGTGTGAGTATACACCGAACAAGTGGCTAACTCGTCGCGATGTTTTGAATAGACTCAATAACCCATCTATAAACAGTTTCACAAGTTGGTATAGTGAAACCGGGACCGACATCTTAACGTGCTCTCCGAGGCACTATAGTGGTGTTGTACATACATTTTTAAATTAAAAACTCATTGGTACACACCGGGATTCGAACCAGGGACCTAAGTGTTTTTAAGTCCAAGGTCTAACCAACTCGGCCATCGCATATATTTCTTCACTACTGTTTGTATATTTTAGTCGGTCATTGTATACTTATTAGGGCCGATTCGACCAAAAGAGGGCATAACTTATACTGGGGATAGTAATGTCAAATCCCATACAAATATTTATTCGTAGATTAAATTATTATTACTCAGAATAATTATTTGTATGTGATTTGACATTACTAATCTCGGTATAAGTTATACCCACTTTTGGTCGAATCGGCCCTTAGTGTTTCTATTGGGCGTTTTTTTTAAATTTATTATATATATTACAAAATTATTTAAGAAAGATTTTTACGTCCAACATAAAAATAATAATTGAACTATGACTAACAGCCAAGTTGTAATATTGGAAGTACGTTTGTATGTGCGTCAACACGATTGCAGAGGCTAACATTACTAGTACGTTCGTATGTAGAAGTCTTTTTTTGTCATTTGCGATACGTGGTTCAATGAGAAAAGTTTGTTGTTTGATCAGTAGAGCCTCATTTCACCCCATAGTACATCCTTGCAAGGTCACCATGTATAGGTAGATATACGAGTATAATATCGGAATTTCAGGTGATACTATACGACCAGTATTGGAAACAATTTTTACTATATATACCTAGTCGCTAGTAACTATAGATAGGGATCAACCAATAAGTGATGTTTATTAAAAATAAAGCAATCCTATTGGTTGATTACTTACGAGCTTTGCAAAAAGCTAGTAGTTTACAATTGTCTGAAACAAATAAAGTGTGTTAGATGTGTTTCTTACTATGTAAAATATATAAATTGAAGCTATAAAATTTTATTGCCAAATATTTCGCCTCTCTTTGGAGCGGCGTCATCAGTGACGGTCATAATTTACAAATGTCATATTTATAAAATAGGGGTCCCTGAACGTTTATTAAAGAAAACATCAATAAATATAGCTGTTTATTGATGTCTGGGTATGTTTTTTTTCACCGGTTAGTTACTAACCGGAAAAAAACAAAAAACAAACCCAAAATCTTGCATTATAAATCCGATTCATGAGTCATTTAAAAGAAGTTCCAGAAATGTAGGTCAATAATTACCCTGTCAGAGGGTCCCTTCTCGACCTCAGAGGTTGCGATTTATTGCCGTAAGTTCGGACATTATGTACCTAATCGTTATTTGTGGTTTTAGGTTGTATTATAGTCCCATTATCTAGACCTCAAACCACTGTTACTAATTATGTATAAACAAATACTAATTCAGTCGTTAAATGAAATACTATTTTGTCAATTATAATAATACCTACTATTAATTATAAAATAACCGACTATTAATTATAATATGTAGGACATTTTTTTAATTTAATATTAATTTATTTGACACAAATTAAGCTCTATGCTTGTACTATGTATACTAATACATATTGTATTTTATAAACAACTAGACCCAGTTTGTCATGGATCAGAAAATTATACTAATATAATTTTGCCATGGGTGGAAATCGAACCCATTCCCTACGGATTCAACGCCAAAGGCGCAAACACTTATTGGATAGCCCATTTATCGAGGAAGGCTATAGGTACGACCTATAGAGCGGAGTAAGAATGAAAAATTTTGTAACAACGGCGAAAAAATATTATTATCCTTTCGTATGTAGGTATATATAGTTCGCCTCATAAAACAATGCATAAAAGTTGCAGCTTAAATGTTAAAACGAAATATTAATAAATAAATTACTAATAAGTAGTAGTGAAATTCTAGCATTTAATAGTTATATTTTAAATATTACATAGTATTATTATAGATCAATTACATAAAATACCTACATTCAAGTTAGCCATTGCATATCGTAATTATTGATCGTATACTTATTCTATGTCTGCAATCGGACTAATATACAATTAAGGCTGTATAAATATAAAAATAAATGTAGATACTAGGTAAAGATATTTAACACTTAATTATGTTAAACTTCGAATTGTATCTGAATAAAGATGGTAGAGTATAAGTGATATTTTATATACATTGTCACTTAATCTATGACATACCTTACCAAAAAGATGGTAAAATGAAAAGATCATGAGTCGTAATAAAAAAAAAAAAAAATTATTTATTAAGAAACATATAATAAATAGAATAACAAAAAAGCCAAGTTGCTTAAATCGTGGTGGCGGTTAATACTCTTAAAGTCAAAATACGCGAAGTTTATAAGATAAATAAGTGGGCAAAATGAATGATAAATAAACATCATCACGGGTTCCTTACGGTGCCTGAGACTAGCCTGAGGCCTAGTTGGCCTCAGGGTACCCATCGGAGGTGTTTTAATCCCACCTCGTCGTAGCCGATGGTATGAGTCTATCCCCCGTATTCTAAGACATGCTCTTTAATCCACTTTACACTCAAGGAACGTCTCTCTCTCTCCACTAAATATTAAGTAAAGAAAGCTAGTATGAGACAGACGTCCCTTAAGTGAAAAGTGGAGTTAAGGATACGTCTTAGAATATGGGAGTATATACCGACACCGAACAAGTAGCCAGCTCAGTACACAGTTTCACAAGTTGGCATTGTGCTCTCCGAAGCACCATAACATGTATTAATTTATATTATTACTAGATATAATTTATTTTATATTGTAATAATTTCGATAATTAAATGAGTAACAAAGGTCTATTTAGGCGCGGTTGCTGGTATCTAACTCGACGTAGGCCGCCCGGCCGGTGCTATATATGCCGTGCCGTGTGTACCGAAACAAAACATAAACCGTATAGCGTACAATGAGTAAGTATCCTACTATAGGGTAAATACTCATTTCCGTAGCGTCCACTTTCGACAAGCTACATCGAAAGCAGCCGTCAATGCGCGTCAGTAACTAATCAGTTTCAGGGTGCATGTCATTTTGCCAATACATCGGCTTCAAAATGTAATCAACGAAATTTACATATTTATATCGCATGAATTATTCTACTTACTTCATTTTGTGCGTCAATTATTATTTAAATTAGGTAGGTAATGCTAAATATAAATTAATTATAATGTAATGAGTCCCCTAAGGCCCAATCGCCTTTCCAAAAATAAGAACAAAAGATGGCCGATAAAAAACAAAAAAAAAAATGAGAACAAGAAAAATATTATAATCGACATTGTAACATGTTTGACAATTAATTCCATTTAGTTGACAATTCATTCGGCCTTAGGCCACTTCTGTATTTATTCTTAATTTCATGATAGTCGTATGTCGGGCTCCAATAAAAAAATTAGAACAAAATAGTGTCTCATTTAGCGTTTATTCGATGACGCTTTGTAGTTATACAAGAATAGGTAATCTAAAAAGATATGTTTATAAATTAAGTACGTACACTCCTTTCTATTTAAAATATCGTTGAATGCACTTTTTGTTGTAACTGTCGGTACCGCCGGCGGGGGTTGATTGATTTTATTAGGTCATTAGTCACACGTGGTCGTCAAACATATGTTGGCAGACAACAAACTATAACAAGTCATTTCGTTCATTAAGCGACAGTCACGCGACGAGTCTGAAAAAAAAAACTCAACAAGCGCGAAGCACAACCGTGAAATGTTCCCATTTTGTTTTGTTTTTACTCAAAATATTTTTTTCATGAGCTTTTCAGATAGAAACAAAGTCACATGTCGTGTTCCAATAAAAAAGCCTTATAATAATATTAATACTTTCTTATGATTACTACAGAATTTGAATTCATTGAGTAAATAAGAGTTATAAACGTACATGATATTTTAATTTAAGCGAATACACACAGTAAGTATTTTTGTCTGCCCATTTGAAAGGTATTGTGGTAATCTCGGTGTATTTCTAAAATAAACGTGTACACCACGATATTAATACATACTTAATTGTATAAATACTGAAACCAAGGCAAACGTGCAGAAAACCGTGGTAATATTGTTTTGCCTTAAGTGGAAATCGAACCACGACGTTTGCTGTTGCAACGGACCACAAGACCACAGGACGCGGTCAAATAAATAAAGTATTTGTCGGTGATTTAAATGTGTAAATTTAAAATTCACATAGCATAGTTAAAGGTACACTTTATTCATTTGGCCATTTCAACTTTTTGACTACATTGATCTAGATAGAGCAATATTTGCGATGGTGAATTTAAATCACTAATTTTTCCACTATAGTGCCTCATAAGCTTTTCAACTAAATACAGCGTCAAAGTATTGGTATTGGTCGTAATAGTGATTTTAAATAAATAATAATAATAAATATTTATTTAATCAAAAAAACAATTACAAAATGATTTGCACCCTAACTCCCATACTAGCCTCGGCTGTATTACAGAAATCAGTCTCTTCCCAGATCTTTTATAAGTACTATTGGACCAACTTTTGAATTTAAATCACTAACTTTACTATTTTATTTAGTGATGTAGGACAATCTACACCATATTGCTCTGTTGCTTTATTATAAGTTTTCTATCATATTTTTACTTTTAAATAAAGCGATCCTATTGATTGTTACTCATGAATTAACATTACGTTAATGCGATACAAAAACTTATGGTAGAGAAACTAAGCTCTATATAGAGTGTTTTCAAAACTATTGGTCGCGATGATAAATTTAAATCACTAACTTTTCCACTAACTTGCCGAAAACTTGACTTCATTTACTTTCAGGGGTGTAAAGTTATTATGACATCTGACCCTATCTTTAGATATCTGAGTATTACTCATACGTGGGCCTAATGATGACAAAATCACGTGGGATATGGTTACATTACACGCCTGTTATTTTAGTTACTGGACTTCCTTATTTAGCGTAACAATAGTAGAGTATAGGTACGGTAAATTAATATTTTTAATATATACTAATATTATAAAGCTGAAGAGTTTGTTTGTTTGGTTAAACGCGCTAATCTCTTACTACTGGTCCTACTGATTCGAATTGCAAAATAATTTTAGTGTTGGATAGCCCATTTAACGAGGAAGCCTATAGGATATCAGAAGTTGCGTGCGCTTCGTAAACGGTTAAGTAACATTAATATTTTTTTTATTTTTTTATAATATGAATAGTATATGTTTATATAGCCAGGTGTCCTTATATACCTATATAGACACAATAGGTATATAAACACCATGCCCCAACCTACAAACTTCATGAATGGTTTAGTTTGATCAATAGGTAGGTACATTGTTATTAGCGCTCCCACTTTGCCATCTAAATGATAACACTGTCAACTTTCCGCAAAATTTGATTAACTTATTTTAATCAAATAATAATTTGATCACCCTTTGATAAGGAGATCTGTCTTTTATAAAACGCTCGGGTAGACATTTGAGGGACGGAAATTGCAAATTTTGATTGATAAATTGTCTATATTTAGGGTTAGCGATATTTTACTTTTAGTTTTTTCTACATACACAACGAACTAAAATATTAGGAAATGGCAAAAATTTTGGTAATGAAAAAGGGATTACAGACCCACCAAGTTATCTGTGAAGTTGCGAAAATAGGAAATATACTAAATAGAGAGATCGCTATGTTGAAATTTCATCCAATTGTCAGTGTTAAATATGTGATCATTTTTGAAGATGAAACAAGCCAGTAGTTTCCAATCATTCCTATTAAAACGATGATGATAATTCCATTCAGTTCACAATTAAGTTGGTCAAATTGTATCTAGGTATCACGTATCATATTATAGACCCTTCAATTTACTTGTTAAATTAAACATGGTATATGTTTAATTTAACAAGTAAATTACCTACTTAACAAGTCCAAGTAACAAACTTTAGGGACGTTCCTTATAGTTAGATTGGTTTACAAACTTGTTAACTATACTCTTGCAGTATGTCACTTCCTTGTCCAATCTTCTGTCAATTTGACTGGTCGGCCGCCATCTTGACTCGGCCCGTTTCCCGCCAATTTGGTAAATTCAACAGTTCCGAGAACTTCTCACTCAACAATGCCACGATAAATAATATTTTGGCGCTGCATTAAATTAAACTGTCATTTCAAATTATGATACGCTGGGGATATAAAACATTGTCTGCCTAAACATATTCGGGTATTATAAAATTAATAATCGTACAAGTATATAGGTATAGATTATAATTTGCATGAATTAGGAAACTACAGTAGAACTGAAATCATATATACAATATCTACATGATAGAATGTAGTATGAAGTCCAAGAATAAATACAACCAAAACGTAATGTGGTTGAAACTCTTTGAGAAATATTTATTTTTATTAGTTAATTTATATATTTATTCGTTTATATACCTATTATTACATCATAGCAGACTTATAAAACATTAAGAGTGCTGGTAGACACGTTCCTTTCCGCAATTTCAATTTGACCCGTAAATTATATTTTTTTAAGGTTGACATGCAATTATTTTTATGTTAGTGTGTTAATAAAATTGATCATCAACCTAAAATTATCTTCAGAAATTGGGTCACGTGGTACAAAAATAATTACTTTAATAATAAATTTTACATCAGTAAGGCCATGGGACATTTTGTTAACCTTGTCTCTACTAGTTTTGCCAAGCGGTAAGCCCACGGGTGACGCATCATAAATTTAGTTGTACCTAATATAAAACATTGTCGACGTACCATTGTATAAATTAGGTTAGTATTTAATTAAAACCACTGACTACTAATTTATGTGGCGCGATTTATTTACACATAATTCACAAATCCATTTCACGATCTAAACGACGAGCTGACTTTGTAATTATCGTATTTTAACAAAATTCTAATCTCGGCTCAAATTCACGGGACAATGAGGGAACAATTTGCATTTCAAATCTGCCGGTGACACATGAAATTAAATGAAATTACATTAACTGGAACAATGGCGAGGAGTTAGGAATACTCTTTGTTGTTACCATAATAATGAGCCGTATACACCGGGGCAGCCAGGCTAATAACTTGGCCAAAAATATTCTGTTAATATATATATTATAACATCACGGGTGCCTTACGGCGCACGAGACCGCCTAGACGGCCCCAGGGTACCCAGCGGATTAGTTTTTAATACCACCTCGTTGTAGCCGATGATATCAGTCTACACCGAACAAGTGGCTATGTCGTTGCGATGTTTTGAATAGACCTAATAACTCATCTATAAACAGTTTCACAAGTTGGTGTAGTGAAACTGGGATCGACAGCTTAACGTGCTCTCTGAGGCACTATAGTGGTGTTGTCAAACAAATCCAAAAGTTTTCTTTTATTTATTGCCAAATGAGTAGTTTTATAGACAGACAGACGAGACTCCAATCTAATTACCTGATTTTAGTTGATCTTAGCCTAGTTTCTAAAATATTGGTCTAACACCAAATCACGTTATTTTTCCCCTAACATATATTTTGTTAGCTAATTTTAATCAAAACTACGCTTTAGAAAATGGGCATTAGAGGGCGCACAAGAACGTAAACGAAAAATAATATTATATATACATCAAATAATAGTCTGTAGTCATTTATTTTGTTTATTTTGTGTTGGAATATTTAGATTTTTTTATATTTTTCGTTCGTATTATTTTACACTTATTCTAGTTCCATGGTTTTCATAAACTATTTCATTTATATTTTTATGGTTTTATAACACAATCCACTTGACCATTCCGCCATCATTAGGTGCTCACTAAAATTCGGTAATGAAAGTTGTTTATTTGTCAATAAATCTACAATTTACATACCCATAAATATTTTTCAAATCAAACTTGTAGCCTAAAAAGCGCATTTAAATATACTTAGGTATTTATATTATCCCCATTATTATATAGTAGATATAAACTAAGCTAACTCACAAAGTTTTATAAAACCCTTAAATTGGAAGGATGAATATGAAGTGACAATAACGTCGTAAGTCGTAATAAAACTTAAGTGTATTTTGATCAAAGTGGATAACATATTTCAGGCTGACTTATGTTGTCTAGGCGGATCGAAGGACCAAGTCTAGACGAAGCTACGAGAAGCTCAAGATGCTCTATCTTAATACTTAATTATTATTAGACTGTATCTAGTACTAACTTAGAAAACTTCTAAATTAAATTTGGTAAGTACCCTTGGCTAAGTTCGGATGTTCTAAAATAACTAAACATTTTTGACCTTTAAATTTACTTTGGTTCTTGACATTTTTCACAATAATATAATATGGAAAACCAAACTTACTAAAGTGTTCCAGAAATATATAACTATTAGACTGTATCTAATTTAAATTTGGTAAGTACACCCTTGAGATCCAAGAACAGATGTTCTAAAATAACTTAATATTTTTGACTTTTGTTAAATTTATTTGGGTTCTTGACATTTACCACAATAAAATAACCAATCTTACTAAAGTGATCCATAAATACATGAATATCGTCAGTACAATTATGTTTCGGTTTTAGTCTGTGGGTTCACTAGTTACAGAAAATTGTTAATTCGATTTCTTATCGAGGTGGTGACTCCTTTTTAGGTTGCAGCAGAATGGATATTGAAATGCAATTTCGTCTTTGTCGACACCCAAATAAGAACCGCATCAATTAGCCGACATTGTTGGAGCCACCAATGGTGTTAAACAACAATGTATTGGTTGACCCCATGTATGGACTTTGTATATCTGCTTACCCTCTGGTAGATATAAAGTCACATGCTGTGCTCAAATGAAATAAAAAAACTTAAATCACCAATCAAAGTAAAAATGACCCTAGATTAAATATATGTAAAATCAGTAGGTAACATGGACTATTAAATTTATTTTAGAGCATTTTCGTTTACATGAATTTATTTGAGAGCATACTTCATTTACCTTATATCGTTAAAGTGCTCAAAACTTATATTATTCTTGTACATCTATTGCGAAATGGAGCTGCTAATAAGCAGTACGAGATAGCATCGTATTTCCAGAAAGCGCCATACCATGATCAACGCGTGCATTCTAATAGGTACTGCCTACTGCCCGAGAAAATATTCCCAGGCACTTTACAGCTTTGGGTTTTACATTACATAGATCATAATCGTATTCTTGTAAATCTGTGAAGGCTTGAAGAAAATTTTTTTTTATTGGAGCAAGGCATGTAACTTTGTATCGAACTTATAGTAAGTAGACCTATAAAGTCCATGAATGGGGTCGATGAATATATTGTTGTTTAAAAGCATGGGCCGCTCGTGACGATGCGCTTACGAAATGAGCGGCGACAAAGACAATGTTGCAATTCGAGTCAAATCAACGCGTCGCCGCGTCGTAACCGCACCCTTAAAGGACATTCCATCTCGACAGGAAATCAATGCAGTAGACTCCTGAAAACCACAGACTAAATCCAAAACATGACTAGATCACATAACAAATTTGCATTTGTATGGGTGCTAATATATGGAAATCGACCGGCGCGGCGTTAGCCTAGCCAAAAGACCTTCCTCCCACCTAAACCCAAGAGGGATACCAGCTCATGGTGACCTAAATAATGAAAAAAATAATTATGTTTAACTTAAAGTAGTTAAAAAAAATCGTAATAGCATCAATTATAAATAAATCCATTTCGTAATAACAATATTACTTATTGATGTTCTATACAAATAGAAAACTTAGATTTAAGCCGCGGGCATTCTGCTTTGCAATGCAAATGTGTTCGTAGCTAGACGCGATTATATACCTATACCTAGACAAACTCCCCCAAGGTGCCATCCTCGCAGAGGATATCGTCTGGGTGTAAACAAACAATATTGCGATACTGTAGGTGCCATTTATTTGATATTTTATCGTCCTTTGTTACTTATTATTGGTTCAGATGTCATTGTATCTATTGGAAAATCGTAATTTTGTTTTATTTTGGTTTTTATGACCTCTTATTTGAACTTAATAAAGTTTTAATTAGCTTCGGGTAAATTGTTCAATACTCAGATAAGTTTATTCGACAGATTACTTGTATGAAGAATATATAAATTTGACAGTTCTCCATACTGTCAGGTAAGTATTGTAAGCATGAAGGTAAAAACCGTGCTCGTCCGCGCGCTGCCGTTTTTTAGCTTCATGATTGTAAGTGATTGAAAAGTCTACCCTTATTTGAGTTTAGTTTGTTAAAAGACCGCCTTAAAATAAGTAAAATAACAATAATTAAATAAGAGAAAAAAAACTTAAGGAGGCAAAGATAAAGATATTAATCAATGTCATTCAATTTCCTATAGAGGTAAAACCGCTAAATGTATATTTAAAAAATACCTTAGATATAAAATATATAAATAAAGACTGCGATAAAGACGTTCCAAAGAGTTATTAATACTTACTAAAATGTAATATGTAACACATTTTACACATATTGTCAGGCTCACAAACTAAGCCCTAGACTTGTATTACGTGTACTAGAAGCAACGTTCCCTAATACATAATATATTTATAAATACTCAAACGTTCAGAAAATCGTTCTAGATGATTTGCCATTAGATATTTTTATTTAGTTACCAATATTATAATTAGACCAAAATAATTTTGCTAAAAGTGATATAAATATCTAGTTATACATATAATATATTATGTTGATAAAGGCACAAAGCTACATTTGTGTATATACTATTACTTATTTATATGTATGTAGGTACAACGCAACAACTTGCTAGTTCACAATGAACTCCTTATTTACTGCAACTATGTGGTTATTTCCAATTATGAACAAGGTCCTAAGCCAAATACAACAGCTATATACATAACTCTAGAATATGATGTTATCTATATATAATCGAACATCGGTCATAAAATATATGACCGATGTTCAATTCTCTTGTTTGATCAAATTATATATATAAAATTAGTGAAATAATTAATTGACATGACATTATGGGTCTTATATTGATTGATGAATAATTATTTGGTCGTCTTTTCAATGCTTAACAAATGTTTTTTTTTAAACAATACGGAGTGTATTGTTTAAAAAATCAATCCTAGAAAGCTAGAGAGTCTATAGGGTGCGTGTAATGTATTGATAGAGAATAGAGTACCCATTTCCTTTGTAATTTTTTTTAGTTACATTTGATTTTCTTAAATGTTGCTCAGGTCACATAGTGCCTTGTGCATAATTTATAACAAAGACAGACATATATACATATATTTTATAAACACCCAGATCATGGAAATCTGTACAGAAAATCGTACTAATATTGTCTTGTCATACTGGTGTTAAAATATTTAAGTACAAATAAGTGTAGACTTACACTCAATGTATAACAGTTTTACAAATAAGTAAAGCAAATTTTATATGATGATAAATGAAATCAGATATTAGGTCCTTTGTTAAAATGATTATATAATACCTAGTTATAAAGGTATTATAAATTTGAATATTATGTAAGGGCAAGTCTATACATGGAGATCACGACAGGCTTCGGACCTATATGGATAGGAATTTGACTTGAAAGTAGTAAACTATTTGGTATCCGTTTAAATATTGTAGTATCTCCATATGTTTACTTTATGACTCCTTTTTTGGAGGCGAGGTTATGTGACCCTAAACCTATAACCTTTCTTACATGTTTGTTTGTGGGAAAAAACTTATACAAGTTGTGTTTTGTATTTTTTTTTATTTAACTACATTTCATTGGCACGGATTTTCCCCCCTTAGTTTAAAGAGAGGTTTGTATAAATTATACTTTATTAGACATCCAAATTGTTGACTTGTATACTGATTTTCATATTATAAGTAACCTCTGCTATTTCTTTGATATAAAACAATAAGGTTTCCCTAATTATTAATATATTACATATATTAATATTAAGGGAGCAGAAGAAAATAAAAGTTAATACAACTTTTAAACTTTGCAAATTTACAACTTAAAACTTTTTGAAAAAATCAACAGGGATTTGATTTTAGAAAAATACTAAAGTCGATCTAATAATAAGGTACGAGCATAATAAATGTCTTTGCTATATGTAATAATAATTAAGTAGGTATATATGCTACCTATTAATTAAGTCGAACAAGTCAGTGAACATCTAAAAAGTAGGTCGCGTAGACACCACGCAAATATTATATCAACAGCTGTCATAGCGGTCAATGACCGACAAAATTAACATTGGCACACCATAACACAGTGGCAAGGCCGTACATTATGGCCGATTCAATTGTCATTCATATGAGTATATTATGTACAGTAATTTGTCATATATTTTCAGTCTGTTTGTTTCTGCCTTTCCAAAGGAGGATCAGTCAGAGATATTTCTCATTATTAGGGCATAATGTGGAATTATCTTGGATCTCACTAACTCCGTGTAGGGGCATAATATAGACTTATCTCCTGTATGAGGACATATGCATGTAGAGTATTGTAGAGTCATCTCTGATATCACTAACCCTATAACCCCTCCGCTGGGTACCCTGGGGCTGGCTAGGCAGTCTCGGGCGCCGTAAGGCACCCGTGATAATATGTATGTATGTATGTAAAAAAGTTTATAATTATAAACAAGGATAAAAAAATAAAATTTTTTTTTGCAGTTTATATCTTCGGCAACAATATACCTGCATTTATTCAATGCCAAAATATGTTGGTTTTACTATGTTTTTATTTGTGCCGCTCCACAGTGGATTCCACGTTTGAGCGTCACAAAATACCTGCAATCAATAACAAATTTATGGACTATTAAAATAAAATTTGACAACGGTCTATTTAAAATTGTTGTATTTTAGTGTTTATTCGATTTATTTAGGTATTATACAGGCATTTGAGAATTTTTTTTTTCTTAAAACAGCGTAATGTACATATAATAGGAACATACGTTATATTTTTCAGTAGAAGATTTAAAGTGGATATTAATACAATTTAATTAAGTACCTTAAGTACCAGTAGGAATTAATGGAATGTGAAATTAAAAGGACGTAACAATGCTTTATATTAGTCGCAGGATAGTACTATTGGTCTTTTTTTTTACGTAGCAATAAAAAGTAAAGCTGCCAAGAGATAAAACGAAAATCTCCAAAGAGCGTTCCTTATTTGTTTTTTGAGGTTTTCTTAATAAACTAACACCGGTATTTTCACAAAAACCTAGTTTTTGAAAAACACTTTAAGTAGTTTGACAGCCTTCGTAGACTAGTCGTTGCGTCTTTGGCGTTGTATCCGGAGGTCGTGGGTTCGATTCCCACCCATGGCAACAAAATATTAGTACGCTTTTTCTGTATAGTTGTCATGGTCTGGGTGTTTATAAAATATAATAATAATATGTACCAGAAGCAACGATATAATACATATTATTATATCGTTGCTTCTGGTACACATAGTACAAGCCTAGAGCTTATTTTGTGGCCAGAGCAATATGTGTAAATTGTCCTACATATTATTATTATTATAGTTATAGACGTTTTACATTTGACGTTAAAACAGCGAGATATTGAGGTAGATGCAAATACGTTACCATTAGGTGAAAACAAAGTCACACACCATGCTTAAAAAAAAGGTTACCTAGATTTTTTAAATAAAGCATCTCTCAAAATTTAATGATAATTTCTCGTTTCAAGTGGTGTGTCGAATATGAATATGGGTTCTTGTGCCAAGTTTCTTTAAAATTTATGTGTGTGGTAACACTGATAACAAAGTGCACATGTGTTTCACACACTTACATTATGTTGTGTTAATTTATATCTTGTAAACGTGTCTCTAAATTTAGTAAGAAAAAACTTAAGTTAATATAAAGTTCAATTATTTATAACTTACAGCAAGCATAAATATATTTATTTTCCTGCCTTAAAAAAAAGTATGGAATTGTTTATTATAGTTTCTTGAGACCTGGTACAACAATTAAATATGAATAAATGATAAATTATAAAATATATTTAAATAAAAAAAAAGGAAAAAAAATCTATGTTGCTGACAACCAACAAATTGATCCAACCCACTACTTCTTTACGACAACGCATACATCCACATCATACACACTACACATTCCATACATCTCAAAAGTACAGAAAGACTGAAAACTTTACATACTTACCAGACCTGAAACTCACCCGGCAAAATGGCAAAAGTGTATCATCAATAATGGCCAATGTTTTAATTAATTAAGAATATTCTTAAAGCATATTTCTTAAAAAACTTTAGTACTTGAAGAACACTTAAGTAAAAAAATAGGTTTTGTCTCTTTAACGCTTTCATTTTTGTTGCTAAAAAAACAATACAAAATCTAGGTACTTTAACTAAAGTGTTCTTTATTATTATTAAGGACTCAATTTTTTTCTTAATAAGTTTTATATATATTATTGAAATATGGTATAACCAAACCAAGTCGGCCTCCATATAAATACTCTCAAAGAATCTAGCTAAACTGCCTTTTATAGTTTTTATCTCCCAGCTAGGAACTTGCGATCAACTATAATTAGACAGAGTACACTATGCAATCGAGCTTTTTTACAATGTGCGATCTATTCAACTCAAATTCCCAGACATTCTTTTTGTGTCTGCTTCATATGTGTAAAAAACGCGTGTGTATACAGTACTAGGAAGTCCTGCAGGATCTTAATGAGGGCGAGTGAGTCAGTTCGTCCAACTGGCGCCTTCGCGATGCCATAACATGTTCAAGATGTAAAAATATTTAATAATGTTTTATCAAGTATAAAGTTTTGAATAAGTACCTTTTTAGCTGTACCTTTTAATAATTGAGTATCACAATTTTAATTAATTTTAAACGAAGTTTGTGTATTATTTAATAATTATAAAAATAAATATCCTACAAAAAATATCCTCTAATATTTTAGTCCCCAAAATGCTGGCAACATTGACTCGCTTTTTGGTTTAAACTGTTGTTTTTAGTTTAGGAAAAAGCCATACCTTTGGTAACTAGTGACAGAGAACAATAGTGAAGACAGTTCCTTATAGAAATGTCTTTCACACATCACAAATCAGCGACTCTTTTCTGCTGCATTTAAGACGGGACTTAAATGCAGCAGCAAAGGTATTGTAGAGAATTGGAATATGAGTGCCGATTTTTCAAACAGTATAACGCGGAACAGAAAAAAAAACCCTCACATTAAAATAATTCCTATACAATATCAAGACAGAAAATAAAAAAAAGGAAAACGTACAGTCATCGTTTATGAACACTAACATAAAATGGGACCATTTTTTTTAAATCCATTAAAGTTTACGGATAGAAAACAGTTTTGGCCCGAAAGTCGTTTTGCTGCCTAAATTGTAGGTATAATCTCATACGTGCTCTTTCTCTTATTGAGGGTCGGGGAGAAGGTTTACATAAATGTATGGTAGCTTTACCGATTGCAGTTGAATCAGCATGAATGCTCATGCTGATTCAACTGCAAAGTATTAACTCTACCGCCGCATGACGGTGAGTCGGTAAAGCTACCATACATTTATGTAAACCTTCTCCCCGACGAAAAGCCTCATCAGACACTCCTCTTAAAAGAAAATAGAGTCGTTCTGCGTACTTCATATGTATGTGTCGTAATGTATGTAGGCCACAGATAATAATATGATGTAGGTATTCAGTTTCAGAACCTCTTCCGCGAACTTTGATGACATGATGTTATTACCAAAGATGAAAGTAATTATGAGACACTAAGGGGTGGTGACGAAGCCTAAATCTCTCTGTAAATAGGACTTAATTAATTTATTCCGCCTGATGCGTGTTGGGCCATCCATTATGGAAATACTCGTATCAAACGGGGCCGGGGTGCCAACTCTCTGTATAATTTAGGCGTGTCACAATTTACTTTATTACTTTAGGCGTTTAAGAAATATAATTTATATGATTAGAAGTTTTATTTGTCTATAAGATTTTTTATTCATATTCTTGCTTAAATAATAATGTTCTCTATCATTCATGTTAATATCATCGCTTATATTTTTTTCCTATTTAGAATACTTATTGCCAACCGTTCCGCGTGAGGCGGGACGTCCCGTTTCCACGGTCCAAATAAATAATGCGCCCCTAGAATACAAGTCTGCGGGATGCTTATTGTCCCGGTTTATGGTAAACCTAGCCGGATAGACGGAAACCTTATTTAATTGAAGAGTAAAACTAACTGGGGAGCGTAAGCAAATACCATTGTAAACTAAAAAAAAAATAGTGAAGCTTGATTACTATTACTAAATTTGTTATTTTTTCGATTAGATTACTTTGAGCGAAAAATGTATTAAATATGTTTTTTTTTTAAATGAAACTGATACGAAAATATTAAAATTGTTTTTCTCTCATTGCTGTTCATTTGTAGACAGCTCCCGCATATCCGTGAATAAGAGTTGGCAAGGCACATAAAGAGTGAAAATTTTACGTGACGTGACAACCAATTATCATAAGTCTTGTTAACTAATTTAATTATAGAAAAATGTTGACAATCGTTCTAGACACTGGGTGTTAGTAAACAACATCAGCACCCCAAATCATTTAAATTTACTTAATTCTATCGAATCGTAATCATAATAGAATTAAAATTTTAGCCATACATCGGACATAGCCCAAGTCGGACATATTACATAGACTACAATAAAAATAATTAACGTACCCACAAAGGGGAGTTAGGGGTAAAAAATATTCGATTAATTCGAATGAGCTCCAACGAATTAAACAATTAGTGCGATCATTGATCTCCAAACAAAGACTTTCCGGTCATATCCTGTGCCACACATCGGTGCATCTGTCTGGCTGGTTGGCATCCTTGATTAAACGTAACAATAATGCATTTGTCAACATAAAAAGTTGTATACATTACAATGGAAATAAATTAAATTTAACTGCTAGTGACGTACAAGTAAGTATACGAACATTGGACAATCGATGGTAGGGTTATGTTAACATTGATTACACCTTCGATCACCAATTGTTGATCGAAGGATTACACGAATTATACCTAGTTTATAAATTAAATTAAAAAAACATTAAATCTATGATTAATATACCTAGATATGGATATTAACAGCGATTTAGGAATTAAACCCGTTAATAACAAGTATGTAGCAAGTGTGCTTACCCCAACGGTAACCAGTCGTGAAGGTATTTCAGTAAAGAACAGCCATATAAAAAGCGATAAAACTAAACCCTGTTGCTTTTTAATACTGTTAGTCTGCGTCTACAACGATTTAACCACGTATGAAAAGGCGTGGCGAACATCGCACCCTTTTTTCAGCATAACATCGCGCTGATCTCCCTGTAACAGAGGGCAATGAACAGTTTACTCGTACAAAACTTATTTCCAAACAAATAAACTTATTTAATTTCTACAATATTTTCAAGGATAATATTTTTAATCCAAAACTAAACCCCGTATTTTAAGACATTTCTATAAATTGAAATGTTCATAAGGAACAAAAAACTACATTAAATCATCCTTTAAGATGTTTTAAGGTAGATTCTAAGGTATAACTTTCAAAGTTCCTTGGACTCCTGGTAGAAGGAATTCTGAAGAAACTTCTAGTAGAGTTTTTGACAGATTAAGGCATCTGTCACCAACTCTAGGGACTAGGAACTGAATAACTAAACTCCCTTTATCTATTACAAATATTATGTAATACTAGCTTTTGCCCGCGACTTCGTCCGCGTGGAATAGTGAAGACAATTTTATTCACAATGAAGTACTCTTAACCAACAACATATTTATTTGAATATTATGTTGATACAACTTAAACAAATTATTTCGACCAAATTAGGTACCATAAAAACGGTTTTTGTGAGTTAATCTTAAAAGATAGACACATACTATCGCGGACTGTTTTTTAGATCATTAAAAGAGCTATTATTCTTTAATACATATTTTTTGTGTATCTTGAACCGTTTTCACGGCGCACGCAACGGAAGGCTTCAAAGATGAAATAATTTCTCCCGTTTTTTACACATTTACCACTATATCTTTGCTCCTATTGGCCGTAGCGTGATGTTTTATAGCCTATAGCCTTCCTTCGATAACTGGACTATCCAACACAAAAAGAATTATTCAATTCGAACCGGTAGTTTTAGAGATTAGCGCGTTCAAACAAACAAACAAACAAACTCTTCAGCTTTATAATATTAGTATAGATATACTTTTTTATTGGAACACGGCATGGGGCTATGTATCTACATAATAGGGGTCGATCGATATCACTCCCACTATTGCTTATCTGTGTGAGTAAAATGTGAAGGCTACTAAAAACCTAATCTTTGAAAAGCTCATAACTAAGTCAGGAGACTCCCTGATCGACATTAGTTTTGGGACGGAGGGTATTATATATATTGCAATACAACGTAGCAATATTGCTAACGTCATGGGTACCTTCTGTACCTAAGTCATCAATAATTATGAACATTTCAATTAAAAAGTAATGTAATTATATCCGGAGTTGTATCCGGGGGTCGTGGGTTCGATTCCCATCTTTAATAAAAATATATTAGTACGTTTTTCTATACAGTTTCTCATGGTCTATAAAACATCATATGTATTATTTAATATCGTTGTTTCTGGTACACAAAGCGTTAGAGCTTAGTTTGTGATCAGGTCAATATGTATGTAATGTCACAAATACCCTTCATTTTATTATTATTAAAATTACTATTATTATTGTTGTTGTTGTAATTATTATTAGATATTATAAACAAAGACCAACACATCACGTTTCTTCTCAAAACATCACGTTTTAGATCCACATAAACAAAGCTTTCTTTCTCTATAGCTCGACGAAGCACGGTAGCTCTTTATTTCCTAACCACAATAAAAATGTTGAGATCTAAATAAAAAATACACTCACTATGGTATGGCTGGCTATTTAACTTTAGTGTCCCCCTAAAAGCTGGTAAAAGCGATAGGATATAAGGGATAAGGAAAGCCCCATAAATTAAAACTCATAATGCCCTTTAGAATTACTTGTCTACAAACAAACAACATATTTGTTTATACATTCCTCTATATGTAATCTAAGTAAAATTAACCTAAACTCTTATGCAGCATAGCTCAGATTAGTTCAATTAATGTTTAACGAATTCTGTAGCTCTGTCATACGTTTGGGTGCTATAAAAAGTAAAATGCATTGATTGACGAGTTGATGGTGACCGTAAAATGTTTTTTGACTGTTATTAAAAACAGATCCCTGGTTTTTATTTCAATTGTTTTTACATGATTGATGCAGAATGATACCTATTTTAAGTTACAACTATAGCATATCGGAATATTAAATGTTAACATTTAAAAGGTTCCGAACAGAGTTTTGTTTTTCAAAACAGGGGGTGCTATGGTTGTTGAGTTTTAAATGATCGTCCGTGGTTATAGAACCCATCAAAAAGTTTTACCTAAATTAAACTATTATAAAAAGGAATGTAGGTACTTTACTAATAATGAATCTATAAATCCGGTCAATATTTTTATTTTGTTATCTTGACAATGTACTCACGTTATAAGAAACAGAATGTAACCGCTGGTATTTTTTTTCACAAGTTGATATAGTGAAACTGGGACCGACAGCTCTCCCTAGGCTCTATAGTGGTGTAGTGGTGTGTAAACCAACCAATATACTATAGTGCTTTGGTATACACTGAGGTATGAACCTGTGACCTAAGTATTTTAAAGTATAGGTTGCATTTAGGCTCTGGTTATTATTAATACATTGCTTTCATTCTAGCTTTTTCTATCAAATGTTTTTTTGATTCCTTATCATATGTCTCAAAAACTCTAAACTATTATAGGCATCACAAATTTCATTAAAGAGCGAGACGAACCGTACGTAAACGTAGTAGATAATAGACCGTTAAAGTTGATTTTAAAAGTTTTTATTATATTGATAGGCCTTTTCAATTCTCATATAGATAGACCTGAAAATATAATCGACTTTCGACTTTACTCTTATCTGCAAGGCTAATTAATATATCATGTAAATATATTATAAAAACAATTAAATAATTGATGACTACCCATTAAATATATTTATACGTATATATATATAATTAGCATTATATTAACAGGAAGATAATAGAAGGATAAACTATGTTATAGGTACTTTGTAGTAATTTATTTTAAAATTAATGCACTGAGAGTATGACTGAATCCATTGATTACACATGAGTACACCTTCAAATTTGACACAACATTATTTTGTCATACAATAAGAAGTGGAATGTGTCTTTCCTTTAACCTATAATAATTCCGGGTTGTTCTTTAAGTGAAGCTTCACAAAAAATGGACCGTTGTCTCCAGCAGCGACGCATAACCTTCTTACTATCACATATGCACTTACTTTGCATATGTGATATATATATATATATATATATATATATATTTAATGAGAAATCTGCTTATATATAATGGTAATTATAAACCGCCGCTAGTGGTTGCGTCTTTAGCGTTGTATCCGGAGGCCGTGAGTTCGATTTCCACCCATGGCAAAAAAATATTAGTACGTTTTTCTATTCAGTTTGTCATGGTCTGGGTGTTTATAAATATAGTTGTTATTATATATAGTTGTTTCTGGTACACATAGTACAAGTCTTAAACTTAGTTTGTGACTAGAGCAATAATGTGTAAATTGTCTCACATATTATTATCTACATTATTTTATTTATTAATATATTGTAATTTTATTGAAATTAATACAAGATCTGAAAATTAAATTAAATTTTAAGGAAATCCAAGTTCTTGAGACGTGTTTTGAAAAAAAAGGTACACTATGTTTAATGTCATGCAACGCATAACATTTTTTATAAATTCACTGTACTGTCTAACAAAAAAGGTAACAGCATGTTGACATCAGACAAGAGATTTTGACACCGAGTTAATTGTCCTGAAATGAAGATTGAACGTTGTTTTTGAACTTTAATCAGATTTTGTTGAACAGAATGACTAGCACTTTGTTATGATACTGCACTTGCATGTGAGAAACAAAGAAATGCTCTTACTAATTATGTACACAAACATCTACGTCATTTTACGAGAACTTTACATTACATTTACCTACTTTAGATTGTGATAATTACAATTTAATTTACCATAATGGTTTCACTCTTTGTTTTCTTTAATTTTTATTAGCATAGCATAAACCTTACACACGACTTATGGCGGACTGCCTGGCAAGAACTTTCACTTTACAAAAGAAGGTATTAATGGAACCAGGAACGACGGATTAACGTGTCATAATAACTCACTATCTTCTTATCGGTTTTGGAGATGACATAAGTCAGAATACATCGAACTATGGGATCTTTTGTGTGTTGCTGACATATTTGAGGATATCACCTAGTTTGAAGACGCTGTAGCTTTTCAGTTTCGGGTAAGCCTGTTTTTTTATTGGAGGCATGTGACTTTGTATCTACCTGGTGGTGAGCAGACCTACAAAGTCCATGATTCAATTTTGTTTAAGAACAATAATTGTTTTTAAACAAAATTGATCACTCCCACTATGTCGGCTAAATGATGCGATTACGAAATGGGTGGCGTCAAATTGCATTACGAGTATATTTTAATATACTCGCTGCTTATCGGCAATTCAACCCATTTCCAGGTTATTATAACTTTCAAGGAGCGGCCCAGCTGTACAGTAAAATTGAGTAAATTTGGCAAATGAATAAAAACATTATTATTATTATTTCGTAAACGCACCCTGAAAGGAGACTACCACCTCGACAAGAAATCGATGCAGTAATCTCCTGAAAACCAGTGAAGCAACAGACCAAAACCGAAACATGATTAGGTCACTTGACGGCCTAACGAAGTTTTAGAGACCTTCCTCCCACCTATTTTATAATATGCCTGCTGCGAAATATCAAGCAACAGAAAAAACTCACAAAATAATTTTCATTCAGGTTCTTTTTTTTTAAATCGTACAAGAAATACTCTATCAAGTTTAAGATTAATTAATTACAATTATATTAGTTAATAAATTAGACTGGCTCTCGTGTGGACTAATTGCTGTCTGCCCTCTGTCAGTTCTTTGACTTTCTTGTACGAATTTTATCTATAGTGTAGATACACCAGACAGTGTAGGCCTAGGTCTGTGATAGTACCTAACTCTAAAATATTTTGTGTATTTTTCTATTGCTTGTTATTTCGTAGCAGGCATATTACGAGTATCTATTATTAAGATATAATATATAAAAAAGAATCCCTATTTTCCTTTGTCACGCCATAACTTGAGCACGACTTAAACAGTTTAATTCATATTTTTTTTAAATGTTTTCTAATACTTATATTATTATTTCTAGTATATTATATCTGTGATTTAACATACATAAAATAGGACATTAAATAAAGAAATAAATAAAATACTTTTGTTGATACAAAGTTAAAAAAAAAACTTTATAAAACTCGCATGGTACCTACATTTATTTATTAATATTAATTTACAGAAGTTAATTAATACTCTGACCCCTATGCTAGAATACCCTGTGTTACAGGGGTAAGTGTTCACCGTACATTTAATTAACAAAAAGTATTTTTATTTGACTAAGGGCCGATTTTTCAATCGTCAAAGATTATTCATAAGTTAATCGACAATGTTAAATAATTACGAAGATTGAGAAATCGGCCTTCATATTGCTAATATGGGTGTTTGTAAAACAGTCAACTTGTTTTTGTAAAAATATATCTGTGGATTTTCCTGTAAGAATTGTATTTATTCAATTAAAATTTTTTTTACGTCGTTTTATTCATTCATCCAAGATCGCAATAAAGTATATTATAGTAATGAAGAGTAAACGTTTGGTTTCATCAAATAATAAACATTTATCATGCGTCATGCGTAGTAATATTATTTTATGGGGTTACCAGAGGCGCCAGGTCCTCGTAAAATACACGTGTGGTAGGAAGGTACTCAGAAATCTCTTCTCACGAAGATCATCATAAATGTCTATATTTAGCCCATTTTTAGGGTGTATATTTGATAGAGAATGAGATGCTGGGTCTAAAAATTATTGTACCAATTTGGATCGAGTTGTTTTAATTTGAGTTACCTGCTATATGCATCTTTTATCAAATACCTAGCAAGGTGGATAGGTTTAGTTAAAGTGGTTTAATCGGATTATATAGACAGATTAATATAGATTATATAGACAGTGATAAGTCCATTTATATCAACATATTATTTAGTTGCAAATGCGAATGAAAAGTGCAGGTTTTAAATGATTAGGAAAATGAGACTGCTACTTAATTTTTCGTAAGGCAAAGGGATCAAGCCCATACAGCCCTGTCTTATTCTATTTTATTTACATCAATTACAATATAGGCCGATTTAATATTTTTTCATTGTAGTTTTAATTTTTATATTTTATTTGGAGCACTTTATTTTACCTGATGGAAAGCAGATCTACAAAGTCCATGAATAGGGTCGATTTATATGTTATTTACACATTTATTTTACTTGCACTTCGTGTGTGTAAATGAGACTTTACCCGCACGGAACTTACTCACTTTGCTAAACACTTGACCAATGGCAGAAGTCTGTTTCTAAATATTTGATTAGAAGTCATCATGTAGTAGTTAATATTAATGCCGCTGTTGTCAATTGACTGTTTATTGATTTAATTTAATATATGGATTTTCGTTTATTTGTTTTGATAGACATTTTTTTATTTATCTATGATAAATTATAGTAAGCCTATGCTTGCTATGTTTAATATTTTATTTTTAAACTGAAATATATAAAAAAAAATTAAGTATTGAGAATTTATCAATTTATAAAGCCTGCGATATAATCCTTTTATAGAATGTGTGGTAAACTACTCGATAAAAAAGACTATGTAAATTTCTATCTTGTTAATTTAAAATCATAATATTTAATGAATAGACTGATTACGCATATTTTAGCCTTTGGTTTAATTTCTACACATCAATGTCTTTATATATATTATTATTCTGTGCAGACAATGTTCATATCTTGGACCCCTTCGAATTTATTAAATATATAACAAAAGCTATAAAATAATAAAGTCAATAATCGTTGTCTACCATATGGTGCGAGCAATGACAAGCCCTCAATTGAATTGGAAATGAAGTCATAAATGTGAAAGGCAAAGGAGACTCACATCTAGACTTTATGGTTTTGCCTAAAACGGAATGTTGTTGTCGGTAATGTTTTGGTTAAGAATCGTTTGTTTGTGCGTATCGGATTACTTCTGTCCTGACAGTTTATTGGTGTTAGTTACATAATTCGTATTTTGCAATCATAAAAAATCAAACATAAACAAGTAATACTAAAGATACAACGGCATGATATTTTGTAAATAGACTGAGGGTTCCTTACAATACTGGGTACTAAATACTAGACTGTATTTTGTAATTTACCAGCTTTAAGATCGTCCATTATGTGGCATTTCTATGTTGTGCTTATTATAATTAAATACATAAGTTTATTTTAAAATATTAAATTTATCCCCACTATCCATTACTTTCCAAGTTTTTTATTTTTTACCCCTACTTATTGATTTTGATGCTATCCATAAACGAATTTCTAGCTTACAGATTTTTTCGTAATATGCTAAGCAAAATCGCGTTAGTAGGTAAACTAGTTTCTGAGAATGTCCGCGTTTTATACAGGATGTTTAATCTCCAAACAACACTCCTTCTATAGCTCACTAGAAAAATTACGCTAGTAGATTAACTTCAGAGGATGTCTGCGTTTTGGCACAGGATGTTTAATCAAAGTCAAGTCAAAGTCAAAAATATTTATTTCATGTAAACCTTTACAGGTATATGCATAGTCAAAAAAAAACTATATTTAGTATAAGGTCTTATAGTGTGCGCTTGGTGAGGCTCATGCATACATAAAAATAAATAGAAACATATATATGTATTATATATATATATATATATATATATATATATATGTTATATATCGTTGCTTCTGGTACACATAGTACAAGCCTAGAGCTTAGTTTGTGACCAGAGCAATAAGTGTAATTTGTCCTACATATTATTATTATTATTACGCTAGTAGACTATCTTCAGAGAATGTCCACGTTTTAGTAGAGCATGTTTAATCTCCAAACAACACTCTTTCCATATCCCACTAAAAAAATTACGCTAGTAGACTATCTTCAGAGAATGTCCGCGTTTTGGCACAGGATGTTTAATCTCCAAACAACGCTCTTTCCATAGCATACTAGAAATATTACGCTATATAGTAGACTATCTTCAGAGAACGTCCGCATTTTGGTACATGATGTTTAATCTATAAACAGTGCCCTTTTAGCGCTCACTAGAAATATTACGCTAGAAGAATATCTTCAGAGAATGAAAGCGTTTTGGCACAGGATGTTTAATCTCTAAAACAACGCTCTTCCTATAGCTCACTAAAAACATTACGCTAGTAGATCTTAAGAGAATATCTTCGTTTAAAAACAGATTATTTTTTATCTCTGATCAGATTTTTAGCTCTAGCTCTAGCTGAGCAAAATTACGTTCGTGGACTAGCTTCAGAGAATATTTTCAGTGTATTTAAACTTCCGAGCTTAAAGCTCTTCCCATAGCTCGATGAGCAAATTTGCGTTAGTGGAGTACTGGGAATGTCCACATTTTGGAGTAGTAAATTTAATCACCGAGCTTTTTATAGTAAACTTGGGCTAGCTCAGTAGTCAGACTAAGAATTTTCCATAGTTCCGAACTACGTTGCGCCAGTGGAATTGTCTTAGCCAGAATGTGCACATTTCAGCTAGCGGCGCATTAATAAAAAGAGTAAGGGTAAAGTATTAAGAAAGTAAAAAATAATCGGCATGAATTCCAAGAGAATCATCATTCACATAAAGACAGGGGCAGGGCTCTCCGGCGCCATGCTGCTCGTAAAGTACGCGTGTCCGGGATGCTAAACAAATAAACTGATCATAAAGGGCTGTTTAATAAACTGCATCGACTGCTTCAATGTGCGATCAACAATATCACTCATACATCTTGATGGTGTAAAGTTATAGTTATGAGAATACCATTTATCGCTTGTCGATTACACTTTTGTTTGTTTACGTGTTTTCTAAAGAATTATTATACAAGTATTAAAGTTCGTGAATTTACCCCTACTTCGCCAGACTGTGTTTCAGGATGTGCCGCTATAACATGAACACAGTCAGACGTAGTGGTGGTAAATTAGCGCAGACTTTGGAAACAAAATTTTCTTTTTTTTACAACTTGCTTACATGGTTTCTAAAGAATGATTATAAAAGTTTAAAAGTTCGTGAATTTACTCCTACTTCGTCAAACTGTGTTTCGGGAGTTATTTGGCGCTATAAACTGGTATTACAACACAAATGGCGGATAAGGTTTCACAATAGTATATTCCCTAAGAAACGTTTAGCAAAATGTAAATCACCAAACAAAAGTTCGTTAAATACAGACGTCCTATTTTTATTCACCTAGTTTTCAAGATACTGCAGTGTTCTATTTTTAAAAAGCTCTCTACAAAAGGTGTAAGCCCGTGTGAAGAACATTTCACATAAATAACTGCCTACACACTCCGCGCTCCGGTCTGAGTGCTGAGTCAAAGACCTATACTACAAATACCAGTTAAAATAACAGCACAAATAACTATTACACTTGGAAAGTTCATATAAATCTTCATAATTGTACCGGAAGTATAAACTTACATGTAAGATCTTCTAAGATCTTAAAACTACCTAAATTATTTTCAGTAATTTAATCGTTAAATTAAGAGAATCTGTGTTTGTCTCTTCCTGTTAAAAGCTCTTACGGGTTTAATTTTAGTGACGGTATTTAATATTTAATCAAGCATGATACTAATCGTTCCGTGGCAAATAAAGATTCAAAAAGACCAAACCATCAATGGCGGATTCCTATAATCTATACTAACATTTCATTATTGTCATATAAAAATATTACCGTCCGTAGTTTGGTCTGTCATATTTATTGAATAGTTACCGTTATCGTGGATTATAGGAATCCACAATAAGCAGAACAAATACTTTGATCTCACGAATAAAACTTGGTGCAAAAGGAATTCCAGCAGAAGGATTCTAAAATGTCGCTGACAGGTTCGTATAGTATTTGCCTGGGTAGAGAGAGTACTAAACACAGTGAAGTCGAAAGTTGATATAGATAGTTGAGACCGCGAAATAGTCAAAACTGTTTCGCGGTCTCAAGTCCGGGAACATTGCCGTTCACTTCCCATCCTCGCAATCACGCAATATACCCAGCCCCGCACGGAGAATCTACAAGAACATTGTCTTTCTCTCTTTGATAAAAGTTAATAAAGGTGTCAATAAAGCTATAACACGACCCTGGCAGATCTTGGATGAGAAATTTCGTTGATATCTTGGGAGAGACTTGGGAGAGCCCTGCTTTGGCTGATAATGAAACCTTATGCTAATTTCTAATTTGAATAATAACTTAAATTAAAAAAAATTAACTGTTTTATATTGTTTCTTTCTGTCATGCAACTTTTAAACGATCACTAAACTTTTTTTTAACATCAAGGTTAGTTACAACTTTTTAACATATAGCTTTAATACAAAATTATAGATTATAATTATCGTTCGCCGTAACAAAAATAAATAAAAACGAACTAGACGAGTATATTAAAACGGTCCAATGCGAAGCCTTAAAAATAGCATCCTTTTGTTGATTAGTGTAGAAGAAGCCTATAAAACTTGCTACTTGGTATGTAGCCATATTGCAACACCTTGCATAACACTTGCCTTCCTATTTAATTTACCCAAGCTTTGCAGAAAGTATAAATATTTTCATATAAGAACAAAAAATTGAACTTTGACGGATCTATTCATATTTGGTGAACTTGTAAATATATATCTATATTTAGTTATTTTATATACGTGGTGGGCTAGTTGGTTAGACCTTGGACTTAAAACCACTTAGGTCCCTGGTTCGAATCCCGATGTGTACCAATGACTTTTTAATTAAAAAAATTATGTACATTTGTTTGACAACACCACTATAGTGCCTCGGAGAGCACGTTAAGCTGTCGGTCCCGGTTTCACTATACCAACTTGTGAAACTGTTTATAGATGGGTTATTGAGTCTATTCAAAACATCGCAACGAGCTAGCCACTTGTTCGGTGTAGACTCATACCATCGGCTACGACGAGGTGGGATTAAAACCCCTCCGCTGGGTACCCTGGACCATCTAGGTGGTCTCGGACGCCGTAAGGCACCCGTGATGATACATAGTTATTTTATTATACAATAATCTTATTCAATGGGGACATTAAATATTCCAGTGTTCTTTTCATATTATCGATAAAAAACATAATACAAATATGATTTATTTAAAGACAAGAAACACCACAATCTATTAAATTTCATACAAACAAATTATACAGTTTAACATGCTGTTGTGACTTGGACAGCACGTTAAGCTGTCTTCGGCCTTAGATACATAATGTAAAAGGATAGAAATGTATAAGCAAGGCAAAAACCAGCCCTTTTCTTAAATTGAATGTTTCTCTGTCTGAAATATTTATTTGAACTTAGAAAAGACTTCAAGTTATATTTTTTTTAAATGCCGGAAGACTAAAAGAGAATATTCTATTGCCAGATTTATCGTTAAAATTATAGCGAATGAAAACAACCGTACCAGATAAAACATCACTGGTTAGAATTCAAATGAGCTTCTTGTCTTCCATTAGTAGGTTTGTTTCTATTACATTACTCAGAACATTTTTTTTTATATTACTGCAACTTCAACAGTTGTTTCACACGTTCGTTATCCCCTGAGTAAGTTTTATACCTAAGCATACATATTGATTTATATTTATAGTCTAACGAAGCCTTATTCACAAGAGGTTGGTGGTCCAGTCATGTGTATTTAATTAAGTTAGTAGGCATGCTAGGTCAGCAATATAGTTCATATCGGGGCTTCTACCTGAAGTAATTTTAATAAGGAGATTAATATTTAGAGCTGGTTTCAGTGATCTTTGTTTTTAATCAACCAATTACAATTCGCTACCGAAAAAAAATATCTAAATATGAATAACCCCACAATCTATTCAGTTCAAACAAATACCACAGTTTAATATACTATTGTGTCTTCAATAGCACGTAAAGCTGTTCGGTCTTAGATCCATTAATACATTATTTGTCAAACTAATGTTAATAAATTAAAATTTAGGGCAGCATTAATAGTCGTTACTTAGCCCAAGACATTGCTTTCAACTGTCAAAATTTTGTTTTTAATATGCAGTTTAATAGTCCGAATCTGCAGTGGCTTGCTAATAAGCAACGACTATTATTCCTAACATAAACGCTCATCTAAGGTAAAACAATAATAGTACGGTTTTCTGTACAATTAACCTTGGTCTGGGTTTTATAAACCAACTCATAACCCAAGTTTATTTTCAACGATTGAAGAGTAAAAAGTATAGTCATCAATAGACATCCGCCTTTACAAGTATAATTATAGTACGCTCCAATGAACTTATGCAAAAACTCTGTCATGCCTGTAAATCAGCCGAACCCCTTTCAAAATTGTTAACCCGTGAAATTCAAAATTCTTCGAACTTTCATTTTCTATTGCGTCACTCGAGCTCTGCTAAAACTAAGTTTGGAGCTAAAATATTTGTTTTGAAATGTCCAGACGGCACTGCACCCACCACCCATTACCCATTAGACGTGGGGAAATAAACCATTTGTGTACAGCAAGGTTTAGGTACCTATTCATCAAAAAATCCATATACTTATGCCCGATTTCACCAAAGATCCCTAACTCTAAAGGAGCCCCTAAATAAAATTTTTGACATATTTGCTATGAAACAACTGTCATTATTTGTCCCTTAACTTAGTGTCCCTTAGAGTTGGTGAAATTGAGCATTAGTCTCTTTTTTTTAATTATGTTAGAGCACGACATGTCTTTATCTAATGTATGGTAAGTAGACCTAAAATAAGTACTAAAAGTTCAATTATATGGTCGATCAATATAATAATGTTGTTATTAAACGCATCGGTCGCATCTACTATGACGACTAAATAGACGGTTACAAAATGGTCGGCAACAAAGACAAATTTTCAATACGAGGCAACTTTTCAAAATCCTTGCTGCTTTATTGCTAATCAACAGCCCTTTTCGTAATCAGACTCTTAAAGAAGACTTCAACCTCGGTAATAAATAGTTGTAGGCTCACCGGTGAATACACAGACTAAAATCGATATATGACTAGGTTACTTGATGGTTTTCGCATCTGTATGGACGGTGGTAACGAAACCAAGATTGGCCTAGCGAAGTTATCCCTCATACCTTAATTTTACGGCAAAGGTCTAGAGACCCTATACTCCATGAGCTTTTGGTATCGTATATTAATGTAGCAATAAGTTAGAAATATTTGTCCTGTTTTCAAAAATAAAGCGATAATTACTTGGCAAATGGCAAAAACGCAAATAGGTATGTGGTATATTTTAACTTGCTGTCTGCTGAACAAAGCTAGGATTTAGGTTTTATGTCTAAGGATAAGTTTTCAGGTAATGGTATTGGTTTCTAACGGTATGGTAAAAGACAATTAAATATTTGTTTCCTATAAAAAAAAATATTTTCATTTTTAATTTAGATAATGGAAACATTATTCATATAATAAAGTTAATGGCAAATTTATTACCGTAATAAAATCATTTTCCTTTCGGTTTGATTTGAAAAGTTTCAATAAAAAATAAAACACGCAAACCTAAAATTTTGTGGTAGATTTATAGGGCCATCAAATATATTGTAAACGAAGGTACATCAACGTATGGGTAGGTACATAATATTTATCACCATAATAATAATAAGTATGTTCATACATCTATCCAATTATAGATAACGACAAATTTTATACCATAAGTTGCGGTAGACGACAAAGTTTCTGAGACTAAAATTGTCGAATGGTTTCGTCTTATAGATTTAATAGAGAGCGCAAGTTTGGTTTCAAAATATTTCTTATTTAATTTATTTATTTAAAATTCTTTATTGCACAAAATTGTACATAGGCGAGCTTAATGCCTTAGGCTTTTTCTACCAGCTAACCTTTGAGAGAGTGAAATATGCTTAGGGTGCTGAACTTTCGATAGAAGGATATACATATAATTTTAACAATGATGCATAACGATACTTAAACTACTTAACAAATACTGTATAAAATATAATAAATGTAATACATAAACATACATACCATACCAAACAAAAATTGTCACGAGGATCTGGTTTAAGCGTTTCTTAGTATGCGAAAGTCTGATAATCCTATTTTTACTTGTATTTGGGATACTAGACATTAGTCAAAAAATATATTAAAAAAAAAATAGTATCAATTGAAAGAGTAAAGATATAATACTAAACGTCTTGAGTTTTGTACATGTCTGACTTAAATTTACCAGTGAGTGTAGTCTTAGGTCCGTATTTATGAATCAATCTCACATACGATATGTACTTAAATAAAGTTTGTCTCTTTCATTCTTATTAATTTGATATTTGAAGATGAGACAAACTTGAAAGAATATTGAATTTCAGTAGCATTTATAAATACGGATCTTAAACTTCTCTTCACCTCGTCTACTGTACTTATGGTGTCTCTAAGAGTTGGATAATAATATAGACACTACCTTATTGTTGGAAGACTAACAAAGTCTATAAATGGGGTCGATCAATACACTAAAGAGACTACCACCTCGAGCATAAATCCATGCAAACTTGTGAAAAGCCGGTAAACCCACAGACTAGAACCGAAAAACTAGGTCACTTGACGATTTTTGCATCTATGTGGTAACGAAACTGGTAGTCAGCGTAGACCTCCCACTCCTCCCACAAAAAAACAAAAGATCTTTTTATTTACTCGTAAGTGTCAGCGGCAAACGAAGTTTAAACGAGTAGATACAATATAAGCTTAAATCCTAGGAGACATGTCTATAGTTAATATTAGCAACTTATCATCAGACATGTCTCTGTGTTGTTTCGAAACCATATTTGTATTTTCCAACATAACCGCCCGTCTATATTAACCGTCTTGATGTCTCAGGATTAATTAATGTCTAGGGATCACATATTTCACATAAACTTACCGATATACCTAAATAAATAAACTAAATGAAATAAAATGAAATAAATTTATTTGAAATACTTTGAGAAAATAAGGTTTTCAACATATAACATTAAGAACTTCAAAGTTTGCCATTAGGCAAATCAAATGCATTATTTTGAACAAGAAAATAATAACCATGCAAACGAAATTTCCTGAAAAAAAAACTCCAAAAATACAAAATGTATAACTTTATATCAAGCTTCAGTAAACAATAATTCCTTAATTATAATAATTTAATAGCACTTTCCTAAGCCCTACCGCCCTCTCTATCAATCGTTCCATGTTTAGTGCCTAATGGTGATGGCTCGATCAGCTGAGGACCTCGTTCAAAGGTCACTTCCCGGGCCAACGACCTGCCAATCGATATACCCGCCATAGAATATGCACAATACTTCCCTCTACGCATAGCCAGACTTTTGTTTCCTGCGAGAGACGAGAGGGTATAGTCCCCTATACTTGACGTAGTTACGTTTGGGGTTGGAAATTCTAAATATAGTATAATTTTAAAAAAAAGTATCATTCTATAATAAAAAATACTAGGTAATTAATAAGTATTATCAATATTATTTTTTTAACATGCAAAAAGATTTAACCATACAGGGTGGAACGTTGAGATGGCATATATGGCAGCTACAATAGGTATTATTAAAAGAAAACTAACTTAGGAGACTTAAAACTAACTTTTGTGGTGTTTTACTTCTGCATTTACAAATATTGGAAAAATAACTGTCGCCAAGATAAAGCGGCAATTTTTAAAATATTAGAAAATATTTTGCATTTTCATGGAGTTTTATACTGCCTTACACCCGTATTCTAAGACGATACCTCATGCTCACCTCAGCTTAAATGTCTTGAAGGCACTCGAAGGAGCAATTACAAGAAACCTCGAAATCGGTATTCTTAGTTGTAAAACTCAGCCGAATGTGAGGCGTGAGGAAAAACCTTCAAAAAGGAAGGTCACAGAGATGGGAGCACCAAATGGTATTTATTTTTTACAAAAAAAGTAATTTAATTACAAAATATTTTGGAGACCCAAATAAAATATTATTATTTCCTTGAACATATTGTATTAACAATAAAAACTTCTTAAAAACACAAATATTTAAAAATATTTTGGTAGTTTTTTTTTCTAGATTTAATGATTTGGAGACCCAAATAAAATAATATTATTTCCTTGATCATATTTTAATAACAATAAAAACTTCTTAAAAAACAAATATTTTAATTTACGCCAGCACTGAATACTAAATAGAAAAATCGTTTCCAAACCATAATAAATAAAAATAAAAATCTTCCGTTTGGTTACTATATATTTTGTGTATCCCGTATATACCGGCGTGGTACATAATTACAATATGGATTATCACTAATATAATCCAAAAACTCTTCGAAATCCATTCCATATACACAATTAGTGTATACACAATAATAACGTATTTTACTTAATTAATACTATGAATTACACTTTAAAAAAATAATAAATAAGTACTATTAATAAATAATGTTAGTGATTATTGATTTAATTTAAAAAAACATAAGTTAAATAAACTTAAAAAAGTAGACCTAACTATCTACCTTACAGGCACCTTACGCCTGTATGGTAGATGCCAATGTACCTTAACTTTGACAGTTCGTCGAGGACCTTGAATAAGAAAAGCAAAGGAAATTCCTTAGGTAAGAAAGATTTTGACAACTAAAAATACAAATGTCGTTCCTTAAGGGCATTTTGAGTTAATAATAGTTGAGGTAACGTCTTACCCCTCGTATTCTAGACGTATCCTTAACTCCACTTTACACTCAAGGAACGTCTGTCTCTTTCCACCAAATGTCAACTATAAAAAGCAAGTTGAGACAGACGCTCCTTGAGTGTAATTGTAATCTCTGTTAACCCTATAAAGACTTTCTCTTACTGGAAGGGAGATAAGTCTTTATAGGGTCTTTACAAATCATTCATTTTAAAAATGTAAAAATTTTCTGCTTTTCGTAAAAATTGTTTTACAAAATCCGTCAATGCAGAAGTAAAACAATTCATAAGTTAAGGTTCGTAGGTTTTCCGGTCCGAAATTTTGCTAATAAATAAGGTCCAATATCGTAAATAAAGAAGGCCGCTGGGGCTCAATATTACATTATTATTTTAATTAAAAAATATTTGGGACCATATTAATAAAATATAACCCCATACCTTTTTAGTAAAAGATGTGTATTTTTATTTGGCATATTAGTACTTTGACGTAGGGGTCTAAGATTTACATAAACTTAACAAAAAAAAAAATATTTATTTATTTATTTATCTTCACGCCAGGTCCCTTACGGGGTAGGCAGAGACAACCGAGCGCCACTTGTCTCTATCTCTACATTCTTCTTTTGCCTCGTCCACAGTCATAACTCTTCGCATACATGCACGCCGATTTCGGAGACTTTTAACTGCACCATATTTTAGAACCTTTTCAATCTGATCATGGTAAGTGTGTCTTGGTCTCCCACGGCCACGTTTACCCTTCACCTTACTTTTATATATCTGGTTCGTCATTCTTTCATCACTCATTCTTTCTACATGCCCAAACCAGCGGAGCATGTCCTTCCTCATTTTTATGCCTATACTTTCATTCAGTCCCACTCGTTCCCGAATTACCTCATTGCGGATCCGGTCTGTTATTTTAACACCGCACATTCGTCGCAATGAGCGCATTTCTACAGCATTAATTCTACTTTCATCCTTCTCCTGACATACCCAAGTCTGACTCCCATACAATAGTGTTGGGACAAGCACTGCATTATGAATGGCTAGTCTTGCTTTTGTATTAATATTTGAACTACCCACCAAAAAAAAATATAAAGTGCTGTTTTTGGATTTTTTTTCAATCGAGCGAAGTAATATTAATTACGTTTTAAGTCTCACACAAATACCAACAAATGGTCTTTTATGACATATATTTTGTTCACAATTTAAATGGTAACAATTTCACGGCTGTGACTTAATTTTAAAATCGGTAAAACAGGAAAACGTCTCGTTAAGTTTGGTTAATTTTAAAAGCCATGAACTTGGCTACAACACATTATATATTGTTATTAAGTTTCTGAGGTTAATTTTAAAAGCCACTTAAGAAACAATGACAATAAAAGTCATATACCTATTACAATAAAATTTTATTATGATAAATTATTATATAAACGTATCAGAGAATGTAACAAACTTGGTCCTGAAAAACAATTAACTACTCGAACAAAGAAATTATTAACCCCAATGATGCATACAATGCCAGCAGAAGCAATTTTGACGACTGAATACACATTTTGTAAAATGTAATTGCTTTCGTTTATATATTTTTGAACTAAATCTGGGTTTAAATTTTGTAATCTAATATTTTTGATTCACAAACTAACTGTAGAGCTAACGGTATATATATAATATCTTTCTATATTTATTTTTACAAAAGAAATAAAAGTACAAACCTATAAAAAATACGTCTTAAACAAATAATATTAAATAAATATTTGGCTCTACCTACAGGGACTTGAGATGGCAATTTACTCGCGGTTCTTGTAAATCACTATATTATAGGGACGAGGTATTAAAAATGCCGATAGAAATGTATAAAAAAATTATAGAGCTTAGTTTGTGACAATATGTGTAAATTGTCCTACATATTACTATTATGTTTCATTGTAGTCTTCCTCTACTTCAATACACTTCCTACATTTGTTAAAAAGAGCTTTTATCCCTGTAAAAAATATTCGCCTTTGCCTAGAAATATTCGTTTACGTCTGCCTTCATTTCATCGTCACTGGAAAATCTCCGTCCTGAGGTCCTTTTTCAAATTCTAAAAGTAAAAACAATCTCTAGGAGCCAGATCTGGACTGCAGGGGAGGGGTGGTGGATTTCTTTAAACCCTGTCTCCGCGGGGGCAATGTGCAGGCAAATTGGCGTAAGGAGTCCTGTTTTTGCAGAATAATGAGCCCGTCATGCAAAAACAGGACTCCTTACGCCAATTTGCCTCTCCTTTTTTTAACAACCACTTGGCACACTTTCCGTAGTCCGAATATAAATCCACTCACCTTTAGTATTTTCCGAAAATGTGAACATGACATTTACCAAAATAACTTATCATTCTTGAACTTTACATAGCTGCTGTAGTCATTTAACTTCAGGTATAAAGAGTCACATGTCAGAATCTATAAAAAAAGTGGACTCAAGCAATTAAATATACTGTGGTTGAACGAATATTCATACTATTTTTAAAGTTGCTGATATAAATGTAGAGTAAACTTGTCTACATATATACATACATAAACTTGTCTTGCTGTCGTTTGTACATTAGCATCACTTTACGAACATCGAACCCTGGTAGGAAATAGGGAATGGCTAGGAATTCGATATCGTGATATATTAGAAAAGGGCGCTTTTACAACCCGCTTTGGGGGTGCTATTTATATAGGACCGCGGGGGTAGGTCCCGAGACATTTAACAAACATAGCTTTTTTGATATGCTCTAAAAATAAGGGCAATAAAAAGTTTGGGCTTTTAAATTGAATATTGGATTTTTAGGTAGGTACTATAGAAACAACTAGGTATACTTGTATAATGTTTCAAATATATTGTTAGTAAACTTATTAATTAATAAATAAATGTACAAATAAGAGCACGTGTTGTTAGGTTAGCAAATAGACGCGTGATCGTTTTTTAAGCACCATTTTTATAAAATATATAATTTATTATAATATAATTTTGATATATTTTTTGTATTCTCTTATCTATAATACAGGTTATTAAAAGATGATTTTACCTATTTGCTTAAATAATATAAATGATGACTTTGCCTCTTAATTTCTTAATTTGAAGTTATGGTGCTAGGTCACACTAGCGGCTGCGTAATTATTAGCCTACATAAAAACTATTATCAGAATCAATATCGGCGGCTGCTTGTCTATAAAAAACCAAAAGCAATTTTATTCAAATATCGATAATTAAATCGCGAATATTAGACACTGATAGCATCAGCTGATATCTATGGAGGTCACGCCCTCAAACGAGAGTGCGTCTGTCCGTTATATTATTTATATCGCAGGTAGAGCGTTCCCCTTCACAACTCAGAATAGACCCTGCGCACGCGCCGCCCGATGCGCTCTATTATAATTTATTGACTGCATTATGCAGTTGTATGGTGGTGTTGTTATTATACCCAAAAACAGTTATTGAAAAAGCTTTTTTTATTGTTAGTTTTATTAGGAACGCATTCAAATTTAATTACAATTTTCATTATAAATAATATTTACCTACATAATTTATGGATTTAGAGAGACTGTTTTTTAGTTTAATAGAATAATTACTTAAAATGGATACATTTAAATAATTCATGGCCTACAATGGAACTTTTTACCGTCAAAAATCTCCATTCCTTTCTGAACCACCACTATAATAAACAATTTAAGTCCCAACAAATAATTTGGACTTAATTTTTTTTTTCTAATTCCTAAGTATTAAAAATATTAATTTTAATATTTAATTGGCTCTTAAAAACACTTTGTTACACCCTAAATTTAAAACATTTTAAACTGTCAAAGTCATACTAAGTATTTGTGCCTGATAAATATATTTAGATAGATAAATGTTTATTTTAATCCGCGAGGATAGGAATGTTTAATAAATAATTAAAAATCCCTATTTACCTACTAATTTTTATACTTTAACACATTTAAATAAATAAGAGAACATTTAATATTTTAAGGGGCATTTCATCGTTAAGTATGAAGGTAATGTTCAAGGTCTTCTTTCCCTATACCCTTAACGAGAGTAGTTACTTTTTTTATAAATGGAACGCCTTACGCTTATTTATGTTTGTTTTTAAATTGATGATCAGCAAAGCTAATAAAGTAGAAAAGTTACCTTTGCAAAGTAGGTCCCCGATGTAAAATGTCACGCTACGAAATAAAACATAGTACTTGATTACTTAGTACCTACACTTTCACTGTAATTTATTCCTAAGTACGTCGGAATAAAGAACAAAATTGTATCTTACGCGTGAACTAAATTTATATACATGAATTTTCTTTGTAACTGTAGAAGCAGACTTTACTTTTGTTCACAATTCAAATGCATAAGGCTTTGTTTAAACGTTACAGTTTTATATAGGTTTTTTTATATATTTATCATCACTGGTGCTTTATATCTGCTTAGACGTCCAGCGGAGGGGTTTTTTGCCATCTCGACGTCGGGAATGGTATTTCGAATAAGTATCAAGTTTGTCGTGGTGTTTATATAGATTCATAAAATAAAATAAAGTATAAACAATAATAATATCCAAATTGTTTTTTTTTTGTGTAAGAATATTTATTAATTCATTATAGATCAATTATTTGTCCATCTTATAGAAGCAAACTACTAAAATAGTACTCGTACAACAGTAATTTCTACCAAAATAGGTGAATAGATCTATAAAACAAAAGTATTTCTCGGTAGGAGCACAATCAACGCTGTTTCACAAAAAAACACCTACTTAATTAACTTACTTCAATCGAATATTAATAGTATCATAATAAAATTTCACACGATATGTTTTGACAGGTTTTCTATGGACAAGTATTAGCAGAATACAAAAAGTTACAAATTAAGCTATTGTGATTACGATGTAATTAAACTAAAGTTAAATTAAAAAGAATTGAGGCACTCGTAAAATGTTGGGTATAACCGTTATACTTTAATATTAAGCTCTACTGTAGCTCTACCATAAGTTTTTGAAAAACCATTTCTACTATAGTCGCTAGTAACTATAGATAATAATAATAATATCTAGGACAAATTACACATATTGCTCTAGTGTCACAAACTAAGCTCTAGACTTGTACTATATTTACCAGAAGCAACGATATAATACATATTATATTTTATAAACACCAAGACCATGACAAACTGTACAGATAAAACGTACAATTTTTTTTTCCATGGGTGAGAATCGAATCCACGACCTCCGGAGATACAACGCCGAAGGCGCAACCACTAGTCTACGGAGGATATAGGGATCAACCAGTAAAATCGCTTTATTTTTCAAATAAACCTCTCTTATTGTTTGATCTATAGTTAGTAGCGACTATAGACAAAATTGCTTGCAAAAACTGGTGGTACAGATGAAATCTAAAAGAGGTTTTTCCATAGAAATGTGTCGCAAACGAAAAAAGAGCTTCTCCATACAAGTAAATTTAAAATAACCAATTGTAACACTTGATTTCATGATTTTTAATTAGTAGAGAGAGTCTCATAATTAGCCTAAAAATTACATGTTAAGGTCACATGTACCTACTCGTATACTGCAATATAAATTAAAATATGTTTCTAAAACCCCTAAATGTTTTTTTTGGAGATTTTTTGGTTAGGAGCGGAATTATTATAGATGATTTAAAATCGTGACCGGAACTAAGGTCCGAACATCCGGACCTGAATCAACCTTCTGAATACGAATTACGTTTATTTTATAGCTTTTGTACACACACTGTACTGTTTTTTAATTTATTCATTTACGTACGAGTATAAATATAGGTCTTGTCGGTTAGGCTATACTATGAATACTAGGTACTACCTTTTAGTTGTTTAAGTGATGATTCATTCGTTTTTGGATTTATTTTTCATTAATGCCAGTAGAAATTAGAAAAATGTCAGACTATTTATTTTACATGTATATATATATATATATATATACTTGTCGGTTAGGTTATACTAATAATACTATAGGTAGTAGGTACTACCTTTTAGTTGTTTAAGTGATGATTCGTTTTTGGATATTTTTTTCAATGATACAAGTTAATGTTATTTATTTATTTATTTCATTATTGGTTGTACAACGGCCTTTAAACAAAACATTGAATATTTACAACAGTTAACAACACAGACCTTAACCAGTCTAAAGCCCTAAAAATTAAAAATATAAGTCAGAATATTTATTTTACATAATTTATTCCAGGTTCTATCCAGCAGTATATTTTTTTAATGATACTTATAATTGTTACATTCTAATCTGTTTTTTTGTAAAAATATTTCACGTATTCCTAAACTAACTATTACTCTTTAAAAATGCTTTGGGTGATATATTTTAAAGTTAGAAAAACAACTGTAATAAATAACAAGATAAAACACTATGATGCTACATACAATGTCGATGCACTATCCTAAAATATTGACCAAATCTGACCCAATTTCAATGCAACAATCAAACGCAGGCAGATAACCAAACGCACACATAATAAAACAAAAAAGAGCTCAGAAAAATATGCCATCTCATTTCGTTTCTGGAATTGGCGTATTAATTACAGTATTTCTGTCTCATTCTACAGTTTTATATTTAAACCGCGAAACCGTTTCCGGTGGGAGCATGTTCGTGCGGTCATCGCCTGCATTGCTACTCGTGAAATATGTTTTAGCACAAATTATTTTGTTTAGAGGACTTGTAATCTTCTTTTATATACATTAAAGTTTAGATTTAAATAAATTAAAATTTTAACTTATGTCCTGAAATCCTGAAATGATTTTTTTAGTTATTCTTGCTTTACCATTTTTATTCCTAATATATTATTTAATTTTCCAAAAAGCTACACTCTAGCTAGACTATAGTGAAATTTAGATAAATATTTTTCAGGGCGAGATAAAAAATACTATTTACTTGATACAAATATAATTACATACGTACCGATGCAACAACCGTCAAGTGACCTCATGTATCGGTTTTAGTCTGTGGGTTCACTAGTCAGGAGACTTTTGTTATGATTTCTTGTCAAGGTGGTAGTCTCCTTACAGTATACGGTTTGGAAATTGGCAGTTAATGTGACAAATAGCCCGAGGCTATTAAAGTAGACTCGTAATGCAAATAAATCTTTGCCACTGCCCATTTCGTAACCGCATCATTCAGCCGGCATTGCGATCAATACTGTTTAAAAAAATAACAAAGTATTGGTCGACCACATTCATGGATTTTTTAAGTCAATAACCATCAGGCAGATAAAAAGTCACATGCTCCAGTAAAAAAAACATATTAACTTAAATTTTATTTTACTTTGATTAATGATGTAATCATTTACAAAGCATCAATGACAAACTATAACCAGTGTTATAAATAAACCTACTAAGTAATTTATGATCGTCAGGATAGTACGGCCACAATTTGACTATTCACACAAAAACATAATTCTTAAAAAAAATCGAGTTTAAAAAAATCGGTTACCGTACGAGGCTCTTAAAAAACAATATGTTATTGAATTGAACACATATTGCCCTGGTCACAAATAAGATCTAGGCTTGTATCAGGAATACGATATTAATATTATAATATATTTTTATAAATAACCAGACAGAGGCAAACTATACAAAAAAACGTATATTTTTTGTCCAAAGTGGGTACCAAACTCATGAAGTCCGAAAACAACACGGTCATATTGGCCGTGCGGTTCAGACGCTCATACTAATTCGACTTCAAATTAGCACAATGAGTGTACATTTAGTTAGTCAGTAACTTATAACTCACAAATAGGGTTAAATGAAGCTAATCGAGCGCTCACAGCAGTCTGTAGCGAGATAGCAATAATCATGGACATTTAGGTCAATGACGGTAACCCTTAGTGGCACAGGATACCATTTATATCCAACACAGATAAATCATCGGTCTGAGCTATGGAGATAAGATATGGAGGTGCCCATGGCCTTAAATCGCCTTTCCAGTTGTGGGAACAAAAGATGGCCGTCGCCATACAAATTAAAAAAAGTGAGAACAAAGGCAATGACTGAGCGTTGATTGGTTGAAGTGAGAACAGAATATAGCGGCAACGAACTCGCTTGACATTTCGTTTTATAGGCCTTTTAAGGCATTAAGGCGGTTTCATATATTATTATATATTATTTTTTCATGGTCTGAGCCAAAAAAGTATGTATAATAATATGTAACACACGCTATAATATGGAAATCACAAATTTATTCGTCCGTCTCGCACGAGTATTAATATTAAAAAAAACTTTGGCTTTATTTAAGCTTCGGTAAAAATGTCAAACTTGTCTGTGTCCGCCATATTCGGTTCTCACTCTTTGAGCATTGATTGGTTATTATATGTTTATACGACGACCTCAAGGTAAGGTCCTCACTTTTTGTTTTGGGTTGTATGGAAGCTTTTAGACAAGCGGTTCTAGGCCTTAGGATACTTCCGTATTATTCATACTACCATAGTCTGAGCTGTTATGTATGGAATTATTTTATCAAACTGGTAAAGCAACTAGATTCAAGTAATGATATAACGTGAACAAAGGACATCATTTTTTTTTTAAATAAATTCTGGCAAGTAGACCTACACTTTTTGCTATTAAAGTGAGATTAATTTAGTAAAAAAATTAACGAACTTTCACTATATTTTAAAGCTTAAATTCTAATCTAAAAAAAAATCACTAACTACCTACTTCAGGGGCCTATTTCATAAACGTGACAATTGTAATTTACTATGACAATTTATAATACATTGATTAGTTTAGTTGGAATTATTCACTTAGAACAAACTAAACCAAGCAATGTATTATAAATTGTCATGGTAAATTACAATTGTCACGTTTATGAAATAGGCCCCTGGTGTAATAGGTATCAAGGTTTTAAATAAATATAGGCAAAAACTTCCTATAGATCCCTGCTGCCTTAAATTTTTTTAAATTAGAAATATAAGTTTTTTTTTTTTTCTAAAAAGACAATATCTTTCTCGTTATTTTTTTCTATTCCTTAATCTAAGATAATATTACCTACTATATAAATAAAGTCACTTGATTGGTGGGGCTAACAGTATCGCCCTAACATCCACCAATCACGTGCCTAATTACCTTCCTATTTAAAAGAGACATTCCTTTTTAGAAATCGGGCATAACAATGCGTCAAGACTTCTTAAGTTTCTTTACAGGAATGAGATCCGGAAATAGATTAGATATTTCGGAAGTTCGCTCACAGCCCGGCTAGCTCAGTCGGTAGAGCATGAGACTCTTAATCTCAGGGTCGTGGGTTCGAGCCCCACGTTGGGCGAATTATTTTTTTGTTTTTTTAATATTATTTAAAATAACTTTTTTTTATAGCTACCTACAAAAATACTTTTTTCCAATAATGGGTAATTTAATTGTAAATTAAATTCTAGGTAAGTACTAATAATAACCAAATTATTTTATTAATGTAATGCCTTCTTAATTAGCATATCTATGATATTGACACAAGTGTAAGTATGTAAGAAAAATGCTTGTATAATAAATAAGGCTCTAAAGAAAAATGTAAGATAGAGATATGAACTTATACTACAATATATAGTTGTATGATGAAGTTATTTAATCCAACAATAACAAACTGAAAACCCTGGAGTATACCAACACTTTATATTTAAAAAAATACAATAAGTTTTTTAATACACAACTATAGATTATAGTGTCTCGGAGAACACGTTAAGCTGTCGGCCTTAGTCTCACTATTCCTAAGTTTTGAAACTGTTTATAGATGGGTTACCTCATATTCAGTCTAACCAACACTGTAAGCTGACCACTTGGTTCTACGAAGTGGGAATATAACCCCACCGCTGGGTACCCTGAGCCGTCTAAGTAGTCTCGGACGCCATAAGATACCCCACGACCCGTCGATCCCGGTTCCACAAACAGCCGATGAAATCGATTAGTTATAAAAAATCACAAAAAGTTGCCAACCACAAGTTTTATGTTACCGAAGCAATATAATATTTACCTATATGTATAATATAATATTTAATTGCTATATATGTATATAAAATATCTATTGAACTATACTAGATACATACTATATGCTATTTTCGACTTAATTTGTCCCGAAGGTTTAACCGCCGGTAGAGAAAGCCTAATGGATACTTAATTTGTGCAATAAAGTTTTTTCATAAAAAAAAAATAATGTTAGACCACACCGTCTGAATACAAACGCCCCGTTATATTTTGTGTAGGGCAAAAATACTTTATACTACACCTGCTCGGAAAGTAGGTTCTTACTTGCGTAAGAATAGGTCAGAAAGTACGTCTTTGTAGTCGTACAAATATGCGGGAGGAAAAAGTGTATGAAAATCCATTGTTAACGTGCTTAAGCGGGAGGAAAAAGTATATGAAAATTCATTGATAACGTGCTAGTTTTTTTTTAATTTTTTTTCTTCAATTCTTCCAAATTAGGAAAGGCAAGGGTTCAAAGCCATACAGCCTAGTTTTTTTTTACAAGTTCGAAATTTTAATCAAAATAAAATAAAATAAAAGTATTGGTTTATTGGCTGTTTACTTTCTTTGCATTTTTGATTTATTAAGTTTAATTAATAGAGATTTTATTTTTTATTTTCCTCGTAGGTGTAGTATAAAGCACTATGTATCCCTCGGCGAGAAAGTGCGATTCCTAACTCGAGCGAATTAAGGCCCTCCGCTTCGCGTCGGGCCTCAAACTTCGCCCTCGTTAATAATCGGTGACTTTCTCCCCTCGGTGAACAATGTACTTGTAATTATCTTTCTAAGTAGGTACTAAAGGTACTTAGAAAGATAATATGCAAGTAAAAGTATTTCTAATCACCTATAAAAGATATTGCTCAAACACCAAATATAAATATTTACGATGCAAGCACTACAAGGTAAGCGTAAATATTGGTAAGAGTATTATTTTGAGTAAAAATTAAACCAGTTATCAGTTACGTAAGATCGTGCAATCTCGGCCCACTTGCGCCTGCGCAGCCAGGAAACCCTTTATCGCCGCGGTCACGCCGTGTTTGTATAGTAATTAAACTGATTCTACCCGAATTAGATCTTATTAAATGTTTTAGTCGGTTTTGATACTTTTAATTGATGATGATTATTTATCATATCCGCCTACTAAGTTAAGAATAAGACTTATTTACGATCCTATAAATATTTGTTTAGTAAATTTATCTTAAAATTGAGAAAACATTTATTTTCCATCATTTGTCAGAATTTACGCTTCTGAAAATGTTTCAGAAAATAAATGAGCAGAGATGCATGTGGGTCCTCCTCCCACTCGTCACCGAGCCCATTAATCTCCGGAGACCATCCGTCCGTCTGTCACCGCCGGTAATCTAATACGACACGCTAACTTTTTATCCTACAACATTATTCTACCTAATGGAAATAGTTCTTTAAGTACCCGCAAAGTCCTCGACCGTTTGATATTTATCAAACAATTTCATGCTATCAGTAAAATACAAATCAGCTGCCAATAAAATATTAATCATACGCATTTTCCAGAGTACAATGCCCTAATGAAAATCAATGTTAAATTAACAGATATGTTATGGCAACATTCCGAATGATCAATCAATTTAAATTGACAATGCCTATCTCAATACAATAAGCCACAATTTATTCTCGTCAAGGAAACGATAACCCCTGCAACCTTAACATTGTGCTGTAAATCATGCTGATCCTGAGCTCCGTGATAATGCGGACAATATTGTACGCCGGGTAGCTAACTTCCGGCGACCGTCAACGAGACAAAAGTTCTCGAGTCGCTAGTCGTCGGGAGTCGGGAACATCCTCGACAAACGCTTATTATGCATGAGCGACCGGGTGTAAGGACTCTCCTAAGCATAAATTATTCATATTTACCTCTTCAAGAAAAGTACGTTTTAAATTTGAGCTTTATTTTTATCCCTACTTAATGTATTTCTCCTTATTTATCATTAATTAAAATTTAACTTACCACATCTTTTTGACTGACATGTGCAGATCTCTTGACTTTGGGACTCGCCGGCGCTGCCGCACACGTAGCTAACATCGCCAAGCACAATCCCAGCATGGTGATCACACGCAACCGCACACTCATTGTCCTTCTCGTCGCTTCCGCCCAGTCCAGCCCAACCCACGCATATTTATAATAATCAGAGTCTTGTCTTCGCATACCATATACGTTGACCATCCTGCTTTTCGTAATTTGCGCTCCATTTTTATTATAAATACTACACTTTTTTACACTTTCACTTTCTTTCCATGCCTTTTCATCTCGTCGTTCGTAATTTATCGATTTACTTATATCAAATTCATTAACTTTACTTGTTATTCTATGAATATCTATAAAATCAGTCGTTTTATTGATTCCATCTAATTTATCACTGGAATGGGTTTTATTTTCTACAATATCTCTATTTGTTTGTGGATCACGCTCGTCGTAACATTCCTCCGCATCCCGAGGATGATCTATTTCTTTAGAGGTAAGTCGAGTAGCGAACACCATATCGGGAAAGTGGACTTCCATGTTTGGATCGCGGCGCACGGTTTCAGAATTTAAATTGGATTCGTTTGTGGGAATGCTGCATCTTGTGATTTGCTGCAGCGGTTGTTGAACCCACTTTGTTTGGGTCCTCTCCCGATGGTGAGAGTTTACGAGATCTGTAGTTGGGTGTCAGCTGACCATGGTAGGAGTGTATCGAGGTGTTCCCTCACATCACCGACGGCTGTGGCGGCCTGAGGTACTTTATCGGCATGCTTCCTGTTAACAATACGCCAGATAAATTTCTCTGCGGATGTGTTATCGTGCGACGTGGGTGGTTTTGATTTGTTTACTTTGAACTTAAAATATTCTTGTATGTTCAAGATATTTTAGTAAATTCTGCAACAAAATTAGACTAATATTACAATTGGGGTAAGTATTATAAATAACCGAATGCATCGTTGAATTTGTAATAAACTAATTACTACATGACAATTTATGTATGCCTATTGCTTTCGATAAGATAAGTTGTATTTACTACAAGTAATTTATAACGTGATAAGAAGTTATTACAAATAAAGACTTATTGATTCTTTGGAAATTAATACAAGTAAGTATATAGGTTCATGACTGAGTTATTGATGCTTGCGACAATAATTTAAAATTATTGTGAACCTATAGGTATAAATGTTCTATATTGAAATTTATCTGTCTTGTGTGCTGCGGAGAGTTTTATTGCCTATAAAATATTCAATATTCTTAGTCTGAATGCTTATTTATTCGTAAGTATACAACTTATTTTTAAAATTAGGTAAATAAATTGCGAAGATAAATAAGATAACGGTAGACGGATGTAATTTTTAAAACTTAAAGTGCATTCACATAGATGGCTACCTAGACATTTTAATAAGGTACACTAGGTAACAAAATAAATCTTGTGCTCTGTATAACATGTTGTTTTTAAAAAAAACTTAAGTTTGGTAAAAAACTTAAGATAAGTATCAAGTGAAAAAGGAAATGACAGCTGAGCAGATAGATGTTAAATTAATTGATAATGATGTACATTTAAGATTTATAATATTAATATTATGAGTTTTGTCAGCAGCATAAGTGAATGGACTATCTTAGTTTTAATATGTATCTAAGACAAGATTTTAATTTAACCAGTCTATGCATAGACGAAAAATTTAAAGAATTTAAAGACCTCCAATTTTAAATCTTAAAAATTTAAAACAATAGCTTTGTTCGTTTTGTACAGGCAAACTATATTAAAATACACGTCTACGTATTCACCCTCAAGTGGATTTTTTCATCCCTACTTGAAAAGAAAGAGGGTACCGTGGAATGTATAGAATAGGGTACATACAAGTGCCTCTATCCTACGCAGAATTCGTACAATTAAGTGGGGAAGAATTGAGAGGAAGAAAACGAGCTTTGGCAAATGAAAACAATAAGGATTATGTGGCTGGATTTTTCGTTTAGGAAAATATGTATTAACTGAAGGGATAAAATTTAAGGAAATGTTTTACCAGATAAATGTTTAACCTAAGTGTACTATTTGGTAAATATCTACAGTAATAACTAATAACACAAATATAGTTTTTTTTTAAATAATTATTTTTAAATAAAAAAATGCCTTTTTAGGCCCCCGAGAACCGTTTAAAGGCCCCAGGATACCCAGCGGAAAGCCTCGTTGTATAAATCGGTTACCCATCCCAGGTCCGACCTTGTTGTCATCTGCTTAACCTTGTTATCGGTTGCACAGTGACTTAACCACTAGGCTGGGCCGCTTTTTTAAATTTAATAACGCTGTAAAAAGTAATTTTGTACGCTGACAGGTCACTTCGGTTCTTAAAGGATGATCCAATTAAGTAATCATAGATTAAAAAATAGGTTATCAGGCACACGATTAATAATCTTGACACTGTCAACTAAACACCAGTTAAATGTTTAATTATCTTATTTTGGTCATATATTTATTAATATGGTCATTGCCTTTGTGTGTATCCGATGGTCGTGAATTCGATCCCTACTCTGTACAGTCTGGGTGTTTATAAAATATAATATAAATTAGTATTGTTGTTTCTAGTACACATACTACAAGCCTAGAGCTTAGTTTATGACCAGGGCAATGTGTGTCCAATGTCCTTCATAATAAAAAATAATAATATGTATTAATACTATTATTTCTAGTAGACATAGTACAATTCTACAGTATAGTTAGTGGCCAGGGCAATATATGTCTAATGTCCTACATAATAAAAAAAATATAGGTAATATGTATTAATACCATTGTTTTTAGTATACATAGTACACACCTACAGTTTAGTTTGTGACCAGGGCAATATGTGTGTAAAGTCCTTCATTATTATTAAGTTTTTGTTTTATTATATTTAAATACTTATTGGAATATAAAAAAAAGCGGCCCAACCTAGCATGGTTGCAACTGCGCAACTGTTAACAAGGTTAAGCAGATGACAACAAGGCAGGTCTGGGATGGGTGACCGCTTTATCCAACGAGGCTATTTCATCATAAACACCGCAACAAGCTCGCCACTTGTTAGGTGTTGCCTCCGAATAACATCGGCGAAATGAGGACGGGTTAATCCCCCCGCTGGGTACCCTGAGGCCGTTTAAACGGTTCTCGGGAGCCAAATAGGCACCCGTGATGGTATTTATTTATTTATTTATTGAGATACGAGTATAATAATATTACAAAACAGAAATTATAGAATTGCGAGAACTAGAGTCAGTGGCGAGAACGCCGAGTGTAAGTATGGAATAAGTGGTGCTATTTATACAGCAACTTGGCGTGGCTGGGTTAATTACAGACACTCATGTGAGTGTACTCGCCTGGTATATTAATAAATCACCAACTCAACTCTATGCCCAATTCATGAGCGTTTTTTTCTACCAATCTGTTTAGTTCATTTACTTCAGTTATGGACAAGATTTTATTTTTAATCTTTTGTCCTATATTTTTATATAGGTGCGGAGAGTTTTTTTTTTATGTTAATCAAATTATTACCATTGTGGACTTCGGTCTGCTTGCCATAAAGTAGATACAAGGTCACATGCCGTGCTTCAATAAAAATATTTGAAAAGATGTTTTGGTATCGGTATAGGTATATAATATACCTATACCGATCTTGATTTTTTTTTGTTTAAGTATATACATTTATTATTTATTCAACACAGATGCCTTATGTCGCTTGAGACCTCCTAGACGGCCTCAGGGAACCCAGCGGTTTTGTTGTTAGTTGTTAATGGTATTCAGAATTCACATCGAACAACTGGCGAGTTCATTGCAGTGTTTATTTATATAGACTAAATTAAATAAATATAGTAGGTATCTATCTAAGTATAACACAAAATAAATATATAGCTATTGAATTTAGAAAAAAATCGCTAATTTAATAATGTATTCAAAAAAATTGTCAAAGTAATAAAAAAGCACATAAAAATTACACTATTGCCTCTACTTTGTATACTAGGTAGGAACTATGACATTACTTAGTAGTATATTTTATAAGCAACCAAACCAGTAAAAAAAATTTTATCAGTACACCTTAAACAGACTAAACTAAGAGGTCAAACTCATCATCACCCATTTTTTTGTCGGGGATAAAAATACCTAACATTAATAAATAAATAAAAATAAGAATCATTTATTTCTTTAACAAAACTAAACTATGATTTTAAAATTAAATATTAACATAAAAACAGTTTAACATATATTGATTTTGACCTCCGTGGTCTAGTGGTTACGCAGTTGACGTTGTATCCGTAGGTCATAGGTTCGATTCCTTCTCAAGGCAAAACAGTATTGTAGTCTGGGTGTAAAATATAAAAATTATACAATGTATCGTTATTTCTGGTACATACATATAGTAATTATCTTAGTTTAGTGAACTGGCCAATATACATATTATGTAGGTAATGTTTTTTTTTATTGGAGCACAGGATGTGGCATTGTATCTACCTGGTGGTAAGCAGTCCTATAAAGTCCATAAATGGCGACCTCATTCAATAATTGTTGTTAAACAACATTAACCGCTCTCACTATGCCGGCTAAATGATGCGATTACAAAATGAGCGGCGACCGAGACAAGTTGAATTACAACTCACTGCTGTTACATTAATTCAACTACCCGTTTCGTAGCCGCGCCCTATACACTCACGACAATAAATCGATGCAGTAGTCTACTAAAAACCGGTGAACCCACCGACTAAAACCGAAAATGACTTGACGGTTTTTGCATCTGTTTGGGCGGTATATTATTATTATATTTTTTTGTCATATAGTTGGCATGGTAGGATATAATATATATACTTCTATACTTAACCTTCTGCCCAACGTGCTAAGGTAATAAAACTTTCTACATATATCAAGTAGAGATATCGAGATGCAGAAATTATTGTCAAAGCAAATTCAACCCTAATACAAAGGCGTAAAGTGGGTGACGACAGGTAATTGTGTTTTACGCCGAATCTGAAAATATCTTTTTACAATAAATTATAGATACTTATAGATAATAAGTATGTATAATTTATTGTAAAAGGCTTTAACTCTACAAATAAAACAATAATATGGCTTTAACTCTACAAATAAAACAGTAGTACTTAGGTACCTAGCCACAAACTAAGCTTTAAGCTACTACTATCTATACCAGAAACCAAAATACTAATGCATAGATATATAGTTTATAACCACCCAGACCATGGTAAAAAAAAACTACAAAAACGAACTAACTGGGAATCGAACTCACGACCTCTGGGTACAACGCCAACAACAGGGTCAACCCTAGCCGGCTCTCGGCCCCACCGAACAATCGGGACCGAATGAACATTACTTACAACAAGGCAAACCTCGGAGGCTGTCAATGTAGTATTAAAATAGTTAACTATCTCTACATTACCATAAATCAATACTGAAAATTCTATCAGGAAATAAATTTTAATGATTAAGAAAGCTCTAATTTGAATGTCATGCAATAAAAAGTTCGTTTACCTAGCCCTAGCCAAAACATCCCGACAATAAAACTGAACAAAAAATCGATAACACAAAGAAACAAACAAAGACCAACCTTTTAGAATTCCAATTCTATCCCAGTAGACTTAGGTTCAGAGCTTTTTTTTCATAAAGCTCTCAAATGGCACTAAATGAAAGACACTGGCGACATAAAGCTAACTAAATAACCACTTCAGCTTTAATTATATCAATAACTGGGTTAAATAATCGTGTTAGAAAAAAACAAACTAAAGCCTATTTAAAACACTGATTAATTGACACAAATAATGAATAGTAATAGCAAAGCTGCGTGCACATTTATTCGACTATATTGTTTCGAATGTCAAAGCTCGACGAATCGAGTACCGTCCCAAACACGTCCCTTCGCGAACGCGCGCGGTTGTATACTAATAAACTTTCATTCGGTGAACGGACTGCGCGACAGAGTTCATTATTCACGTACCTAAGACAAATGAGTAAGTCACTTGTTAAAAAAACTTATTCATATTAACTAATTGGTAGGCTGTATGGTCCATAGAGACCTTTACCTTCACTATTTTTAAGAAAACCGTATCGAAAAAAAATTTTTACTAATTGTTAATTTAACATAGGTACTGTTATTTCTATAATAGACTGTTAATTAATACGTAGGTTAATTTATTTAAAAATAAGGTTCAAAGAAAAGGTCAAATCAATTATAAACACTAAAGATTTTTAGACCATTTTTTGTATATTATGTATCTAAAAGCTTATTCATCTAGCTAATATATCTTTCAGGACTTATTTATCTAGCTGTATTTCTCTAAGGGCTTCTTCCTCTATTTTGGTAGAGTGCATGCGCAATAGCGCAGAGTTGGAATGATGACTCAGCAGCTTTGCCTGTGTACTTCTTTGTAGTTTTTAATTAGCCTAGTGCTTTTCATGGTAGGTACAACAAACTTCTTAGAGGTAAGAATGGACGTGTATTTCTGATGTGTCCAATTGCCAGAAAAGATGAACTTTTTTACTGATTAATGGAGTATAACTGTTAGTTTAAGTTTAAATTTGAAATGACTATTTATACATATAATGTTATATACATGGTGACTTAGAAAGGTTGTACTTTGAGGTAATGTAGGGCGGGCAATGTATGGAAAAGTTGTTCGATATATACTGATTAAATCGAACAACTTTTCCATGTAAGTTTATACTCATTCTTTACTAACTTTGTTTATATAAATATTTTATAAAGGTTTATTTTATTTATATACGTAGTGGCCTAGTTGGTTAGACCTTGGACTTAAAAACACTTAGATCCCTGGTTCGAAACCCGGTGTGTACCAATGAGTTTTTAATTTAAAAATACATTTGTTTGACAACACCACTATAGTGCCTCGGAGAGCACGTTAAGCCTTTGTTCCCGGTTTCACTATACCAACTTGTGAAACTGTTTATAGATGGGTTATTGAGTCAATTCAAAACATCGCGGCGAGCTAGCCACTTGTTCGGTGTAGAGTCATACCATCGGCTACGACGAGGTGGGATTAAAACCCCTCCGCTGGGTACCCTGGGGCCGTCTAGGCGGTCTCGGGCGCCGTAAGGCACCCGTGATGATATGTATGTATTTTATTAAAATTATTAGGATTAAAATAAAATTAGTACATATATATGTTAAGACACGTGGAGAACTATCTACACATAGGTTACTAAGATATAGGCTTACATGTACTGAACCCATAAACTTTCAGACCAAATCGAGTTTGCTTATTCAGTTAAATTTTTTCCTTGAGCAGAAATCGAACCCACGACTTCTGGATTAAACACCAGCGATGTACAGTAAAATAAAAATTTCAATTATCAAAACTACAATACTGAACATTAATAAATTCTTATAAGATTCAACTATCTTGGATTCTTATTTACAAGACTGAAAAAAGTAGCTTAATATTTTATATACTAACATTATTTCGTTACAGTTTACTTGCCAAAATAGGATTTTTTTATTTTAGCGATCAGGAATAGATAATCGGTAATTAATTATACAATTCCAATATTATTGTTTATATATTTTTTTTTACTTTAACCACCAATCAAATAAGGTTATTATATTATAGGAAAATCAATAGTGCTTATACTGTAACCTTAGAAGTATTTACACTAATATAGTTATATAACAAAATTAAACAATAATTTGATAATATAAAAAAAAGAAAAAACAAATAAATTATGTTCTTAAAACAAAGTAGCTCACTAAAACTTCTCGAGCTTTTCCTCTTTCCTTTGAAAGTAAATATAGATATAATACTTTTGTTGAATAGAACACGCATAAAATGTATTATAATTATAACGGTGTAATTACGTATGTTAGATCGAACCATAAATATGGATATATACCTATGTACGAATAATATGTAGGACATGTATTTAACACACATATCAAAAAATTATGTACATTTGTTTGACAACACCACTATAGTGCCTCGGAGAGCACGTTAAGCTGTCGGTCCCGGTTTCACTATACCAGCCTGTGAAACTGTTTATAGATGGGTTATTAAGTCTATTCAAAACATCTCGACGAGCTAGCCACTTGTTCGGTGTAGACTCATACCATCGGCTACGACGAGGCGGGATTAAAACGCCTCCGCTGGGTACCCTGGGGCCGTTTAGGCGGTCCCGGGCGCCGTAAGACACTCGTGATATTTTTAACACAAAGGCCACAATCTAAAATAGGGGCTATTGTTGATATTATTATTATTAACAGGTTCTTTCTAAGATTAACTTTGTTTTCTATTTCGTTTTACTGGTGCATCCATGCACCAGTAAAACGAAATAGAAAACAGTCTTTCAAACTAGTCTTTCTTTTATGTTATAATATTGTTGTTGTATACTTAAAAGATTGTTGTTTGTTGGACTTTTTTAATTTGTATATGCGCTTTCTAAGCAATATGACTTCATGGATCTGCGTGAGGTTAAAAACAGCGAATGGTGAGACGTCTGGAGTTTAGTGGCTAGACCAATTTTCAGCTTCGCAGGTCTGTCTGAACACTGACAGCTTTCTATTTAGAAAATAAACTATTTTATTTAATACTTCGGTTTTTAGTAACACTTCTTTTATGTGTTTTCAAGAAATAAAATTGAAATAGTGTTTATAACGATACTATATGTTAATTGTTTTTAGCAACTGTTATTCTATATATATTATGTATAATATACCTATATTATGAATACAAAATTTTGGATTAGATCAGATACCTACAGGTTTGCTACTGTTATTGCCCCTAAACAGTTTTTATAGGTCAGTAGAATTTATCAACTTTTACTTACATGTTTTTTTTTACTTATGTTCAAAAATATAAAGAAAAATAGAAATTAACCTTTAAGGTCAACATTAACGAAATAAAGAAAAACATATACATACATATCATCACGGGTGCTTTACGGCGCCCGAGATCCCACCTCGTCGTAGCCGATGGTATGAGTCTACACCGAACAATTGGCTAGCTCGTCGCGATGTTTTGAATAGACTCAATAACCCATCTATTAACAGTTTCACAAGTAAGGATAGTGAAACCGGGACCGACAGCTTAACGTGCTCTCCGAGGCACTATAGTGGTGTTGTCAAACAAATGTACAAAAATATTATTAAACTAATAAAAGAATAATATCATAAATACATTCATTGACCTCTAAAAGATTAAAATGGTATCCTACACATGTCAACAAACACAAGGTAAATCAGGATGATTAAAATATAGTTATAAAAAGTCATGCAGTGTTATATCTTTATCTTTGTTTAACATAGTATCAAACTGATTCTTATTCCTATACAATTTTCTTATTAGGTAAAGCAGGAAAACCTATTTGGTATCCACGAGTTGATAATGCGTTTGAATTGTTCTCAACTTTTACGGATTAAGAATTTAATCTTGGTTTATGTGCTAACGAATAATGTTATTTATAGTCTTTGTGGGATGTTGGATCGTTTTAGTTGTCTATTTTATTGTCTCTATAAAATTAAGAAGACTTTTTGTTATTTGTAATTTAATTGTGGTTCTAAAGATATTACAATTCAGTTTACTTGCGTGGTGGCTGAGTTGGTTACACTACAGATTTAAAAAAAAACTCAGTTTTTAGGTCCCCGGTTCAAATCCAGGTGCCAATGAATTTTTAAATAAAAAAAATATGTACATTTGTTTCACAACAAAACTATAATGCGTTAGGAGAGCACGTTAAGCTGTCGGTCCCAGTTTCATTATACCAACTAGTGAAACTGTTTATGATGGGTTATTGAGTCTACTCAAAACATCGCGACGATCTAGCTAATTGTTCGGTGTAGACTCATACCATCGGTCACGATGAGGTGGGATTAAAAACCCCTCCGTTGGGTACCCTGGGGCCGCTCGGGCGCCGTAAGGCACCCGTGAAAATATGTATGTATGTATCATCACGGGTGCCTTACGGCGCCCGAGACCGCCTAGACGGCCCCAGGGTACCCAGCGGAGGGGTTTTAATCCCACCTCGTCGTAGCCGATGGTATGAGTCTACACCGAACAAGTTGCTAGCTCGTCGCGATGTTTTGAATAGACTCAATAACCCATCTATAAATAGTTTCACAAGTTGGTATAGTGAAGCCGGGACCGACAGCTTAACGTGCTCTCCGAAGGCACTATAGTGGTGTTGTCAAACAAATGTACATAAATTTTTAAATTAAAAACTCACCGGGATTCGAACCAGGGACCTAAGTGTTTTTAAGTCCAAGGTCTAACCAACTCGGCCACCACGTATATATATATATAAAATATGTATGTATGTATATGTATATGAAATAAAATAATTTTGCAAAATAATAAATAAATACCATCACGGGTGCCTATTTGGCTCCCGAGAACCGTTTAAACGGCATCAGGGTCCCAGCGGAGGGATTAACCCATCCTCATTTCGCCGATGGTATTCGGAGGCAACACCTAACAAGTGGCGAGCTTGTTGCGGTGTTTATGATGAAATAGCCTCGTTGTATAAAGCGGTCACCCATCCCAGGCCGGCTTTGTTGTCATCTGCTTAACCTTGTTATCAGTTGCGCAGTGACTTATCCACTAGGCTGGGGCCGCTTTTTACAAAATAACGCCTGGATTAATCAATTAAATCTGATACAGCTCAAACATTTTAATATTTTTTTCACGTGTATTGTCGCTAAAATGAGCATGCAGTTATTTATTATAAGACTTGACTCTGGTTTTACCTGTGTTCAGGAGACTACTGTCAATTTCATGTCATTGAGTAGGGTCATACTTTCAGTCGGTGGTTGTTGTCAAAAAAACTATTAGTACATTCTGTAGAGTTCGTAGTCGTAAGTTTTCTCACTCATAGTATAATACTACTCAAAGAATTCTGAGCAAGATGTGTTTTGTATCTTACTCGCACGCATTGTTGCAGGCATCTCTTATTTCACCTGTTTATTCGGCTTTATATCCCTTCTTAATATTTTTTTTTATAAACATTTAATTATTTTGTCTATACTTGTTAAGTTACATGCGTAATATTACTTATGCGATGTTTTGGTTCTTCCATATTCTGTGAATCATGAGGAAACTTTCTGTCACTTAGTGTATTACCTAATAGCACTCACTTGCTGTGGCCGTAACCAAGGTTATTCAAGGTATGTGTAAATAAAGGCTTCTAGAAAAGTTTGACCTAAGGAGGGCATGCCTCATATACAGGGTGACTTTGAAAAGACGTACTTTGGGCTAATACAGGGTGAATTTGAAAGGATGTACTTTGGGCTAATATATCAGGTTCTGCTGATCAAATCGAACAATTTTCCCATGGAACCATGTGTCGCAAATGAAAAAAAAATTGGCTTCCCCATACAAATTAGCCATTTTAACTTTACAAGTTTGTATGGAGAAGGCTTTTTTTTTCATTTACGACGCATTGTTCCATGGGAAAAGTTGTTCGATTTGATCAGCAGAACCTGACATTAGCCCAAAGTACATTCTTTCAAATTCACCTTGTATAACTATTTTTTCATTTTTAACAAATATTTACAGAACTATATTTTTTTCATTATTAAATTATTCATGTTCATAAGTGAGCTTTAGGTGTCCGTCGATCTGTCTGTCTGTCTGTCTGCATGAATATCTCAAGAATCAAGTCCAAGAGCTTTGTTGGCAAATTTAGTAAAAAAAAAAAAAAACAATTTTAATTAAAATTTCTTCTATAATGTCATTATAATATTAATCTTTCATGTAGTTAATACCTACACGATTTTTTATATATACCTTTTTTTATGAATAAAATGTAAAGTCCGTTTTTTTTAAGTTGCACCAGACACTAATTTCATAAAAATACGTTCAGTCGTTTTGGAGTTATTAAGTAACAATCACCCAAAGTTTCACATTTATATTATTGATATACTAATGAAGCCCGCCATATTGGGTTTATATAAAAATCAAATATGGATTTGGAATAGCCTTTTATGACATCATGATATAATGCATGGATTTTGTAATTAGTGCGAAGCTAAGTCTGCCTGTTTGGGATACTTTCATATGAAAACTACTGAACAGATATTAATGAAATTGATAGGGAGGTAAATTAAATATTGAGGGTCATCATAAGTTATATTACAATTACAAATATCTACAGGGATGCAGATATAATGTTGTTTATATTTTGTATTTTAAGACTCCTTAGAAAAAATCTTAAAATACCACCCGATACAACAAATATTAAAATGACATAAAATTGCATAAAATGTTTTCGAGTTAACGAACACTAAGCATATTGTACTATCCTCAAAGGATTGCCGATTTCATTAAGAACAGCGGTCAAGTGCGAAAATTGTTTGCGTACTTTGGGTTCCGTATAACAAAAGAAAAAAGAGAGAATAGAAGCAAGAATTAATACAGAAAAAATGTATTATTATAATTTTTTTTTCTTATTATTAAGATAATGCTTTTGAGATAAAAATTTGGAGTATTTAAGCAAAACTAAAACAACTTTTTTAAATACTTATCAATGTGTGCGAAGCCGCGGGCTAGTTACTATATAAAAATTTTAATTTCGTTTTTAAATCCCCACATGATTTTCTATGACGAAGTTAGTTGACAACTGTCATATTAATTAATTAGTTATTTCCAAGGTGACGCTAGACTACATTGATTATGACGTATTCTGTTTTCAAATATTAAATAAACAATTCCAAAACGTTTTTTCCGGGTTTACCGTTACCGTGATTCAACTCTTGTTTAAATAAATTGGGGACTGGTAAGGTAGGTCAAGCATTTGTTCAAGAGACGTTATCGAATTTACCTTTTTAGAGATGTCAAGCGCCATTATTATTTGCGTTTTTATAGTTTTATAAATACTGCATGTTTATTTTACAGTGACAAAAAAAGATGTTGACAAAACCTACGATAAAAAAGAACATTTTTAATAAAAAAATATATATCTATCCAATTAAATTAATTGTAAAAATATATAATGGTAATATGTTTTTTACAGTACAAAAAGGTGTCCAAATACTTTTATACTAAACTCACGTTTACGTTACATTTTAGTCCTTTCTACTTTACTGAATATTGTTTATTTGTAAGTTACTTTAATAATTTGCATTTATGGGATCAATGATTAACATATTTAGGGTGTTTTTTTTTTAAAGAAAATATTACTACCGTTACATTCTGTCTGACTTTCTGACAAGATTTAACTTATTAATCAACCCGTTTTTGAAATATCTCGAAAACTTTAAATGAATTGGAGGGTCGGCCCTTATATATAATACCTACCTATTTTTAGTGTTTTGTTTTCATGTTTTTGGCTGTGTCGTCTTTTAATATGTATTACAATGTATTACAATCCCTCTCGAATGTATTACATATTTAAATTTTGTTGTAATTTCCATGTTAAGTGAATGTAATGTTCTTTTGGAAATAAAGATTCTTTAAACCTAACTATAATTGGAATAGAATAAGTATAATATAAGTAATTCTGAAGTTTTATAATATTCTACCTTACCAGATAGTAGCTCAAGTATCCTTCCTATTCTCCCTTGTTTATTTGCCGTGAATAGGAATCGAACTCACGACCTCGGATTCAACGGCGTAACACTAGACGATGGCTGTCAAAGTGAGTAACACTTTCAATAATAAATTGGATAATATGTACGTACGAATCTGGGACGAGTCAAATTGAACTCAGACAGTGAACATGACTTGTCGATTCTTGTTTAGGATAAGCAAATAATTTACATTTTCTTTCCATTGAGAGTTTTGTTACCGTTATTAAGAATAAGAAGTTGTGGTTTTAATATTTATTTTTGGGAGTGGGTCCCGTTGTCTTATTGGCTTTCAAAATTTTGTATTAGGGGCATGCATCATGCATGATGCATGATCATATCGGTGGCACCTTTGCAGGGCAGATAACGATGGATAGGTCAATGGAACCAGCTAACCAAATCTTACACTAGGTGGTGATGTGGTGTGAGTTCGGTTAGGTATCTATTTTTTTTATATATACATGAGCCGAACCACACTTAGACCTTATACTTTTTTTTTATGCACAAACTACCTGTAAAGGTTTACATGAAACAAATATTTTGACTTTGACTTTGACCCAACTTAATATAAGTACTAAGATCGAGGGAAAGGTATAAATAAAATGTATTATTGAGGTTATTTCATATATCGGCATATATCGAAGAGCGTCTGAAGATCTTCGATGCGCATGCTGATATGGTAATGCTATCATACATATGTACTCGTATTTAAACCTTCCCCCCGACCCTCCATAAGAAAAAGAGCAGTTATGAGATTATACCTACAGTTTAGGCAGCAAACGACTTTCGGGCCATAACTATTTTCAACCCCTAAACTTTAATGGTTTTGAGAAAAATGGTCTTATTTTATTAAAGAAACTGATGATATTTTATTAAAGAAAGAAAATATTATCTTTTTCTATACAAACTGACAGTTTTTAGACTTAATATTAAACTTTATAGAAAAAGAAAATATATTGCAGAGATATAAAAAAAAACATATATATATAATAATAATATGTAGGACAAATTACACATATTGCTCTGGTCACAAACTAAGTTGTAGGCTTGTACTATGCTTACCAGAATCAACGATATAAATAAATGATTTTGATACATATATATAATAGAAAATATTATATTTAAAGAACAATATTATAATTTATAAACACCCAGACCATGACACATTGCCATGGAAGGGAATCGAACCCACGACCTCCGGTTACAACTAATCTACGTAGGCTGTCAAAATATATATCTGGTTATATGAAGAATGTATAAGGATCTCTAAAAGTATAAAAGATAGAGTAAAGAGAAAATATATTCTTTATTATTTGGTAAAACCTACCATAATCATTATTTTTTACTGTTTCTAAAAAAAGTCGGGGTATTATAATATTATATACAAACGAATTTTACCATTAGACTATCTACTGTCTTCAAGAAACTATACTTATTTTAAAAGAATTTAATTTAGAGATTGCACATAAATATGCCTTTTAGCACAATTGTCGTAATTAGTTAAATAATATTATTATCAAAATAATATTTAATTTAAAAAAAAACACTCAATCCCGAATTGGTGGGAATTTTAGGTGGGAGTAAGGCCTCTATAACTTCGCTAGGCCGACCGACCTGACACGTTACCCCGCCTATACAGATGCAAAAACAGTGAAGTGACCTAGTCATATTTCGGTTTTAGTCTGTGGGTTTTCCGGAGACTACTGCATCGATTTCTTATCGAGGGAGTAGTCTGCTTTTATTGTACGGTTACGATATGGGCGATTGATTTGACGATAAAGCAGCGAGGATATTAATATACACTCGTAATGCAAATACGTCCATGTCGCCGCCCATTTCGTAACAGCATCCGGCATAGTGGGAGCGATCAATATTGTTAAATAATAATGTATTGATTCATGGATTTTGTAGGCCTGCTTAACATCAGGTAGATACAACGTCACATGCTGTGCTCCAATGAAATATGCTCCTTAAGCCTATTCTATCGCTAGCTAGACCAAATTATCTATGGCAAAAAGGATCACGAATTATAAACCAATCAAATTATATTTTTATTGGGAAACACAAGACATAACTACATCCTACTATGTTTACTACTATGTTTTATCTTTTCGGGTATCATATATAATTTTCTTTCCAATTTGTAATTATTTCACGTGAATAATAGTTTTGCAACATTAACAAAAGATCTTATCAAAGATTATCTTTAACAAAATAATCATGAATCTTATTATTGATGTTGTTTGAGTACCTATATCCTATATCCTCATTAATTCACAATAATATTGATGATTAAGTTTAACCTAAATTTTTAACTGGAATTTTGTCAACGGAAAATGATGTTGGTTAATAACTGCCAGTTTTCCTTCTTGTGCTTGATCGAGACTGAATGACGTTTGTACGAGACCCAAAATTGTACATGTGACGATACTGGACGATTCATTGTGCTCAACCATTATGGTTAAGTTAGGTCAATACATACATACATATCATCACGGGTGCCTTACTGCGCCCGAGACCGCCTAGACGGCCCCAGGGTACCCAGCGGAGGGGTTTTAATCCCACCTCGTCGTAGCCGATGGTATGAGTCTACACCAAACAAAGTGGCTCGTCGCGATATTTTTAATAGACTCAAATAAATATTATTGCCATTTGATACAACACATTTACTTAACGTGTCTTTTATTATAGATATATACCTGAAATTAAATTATATAAACTTTTGTTTAAGTATATATATATATATATTACTTTAAAAAAAATATTTACTTAAGTTTGATTATATTTTTTAAGATTATTAACAATAAGTGTAACATATTCAAGAAATGAGTCTATAGTGTTGTCCCTATTAATAATATCACTTAATGTATAAGGTTTTACTTAATAAAAAATATACAAAGAGACTCATGCGAGTACCTAGCCTTTTTAAACCTGGGGCATGATTCTAACAAATGTTTAATTGTTTGAGAAACTCCTGCATCACAAGGACAGTTATCATCATCAATAATACCAAATCTATTTAAATAATATTTATGATAACCATGTCCTGTCAGTGTGAGATGAAAGGTAATTGGTACTATTTTCCAAAGTTTGTTAATGAAGGTAAAATTTGGACACCATCTTCTTGTGTGATCACCTTGATCTGCTGACATATAAAAATCTTGCCATTTGTTTAATGTTTAAATTTTTGCTAATCTCTTTACATAAGATATAGGAAAATGAGTGTAATCTAAAGATCTATGTAACTTTATATAATAGAAGTAACACTCATTCTTTAGTTGTTTCAATTTTTGATAAGGTTATACCATACAGGGGAAGTATTGATTTCTCATGGGTAAAGGCACATATTGGGATCGAGGGTAATGAGGCGGCTGGTGTAGCAGCAAAATTTGCTGCTACACCAGCCGCAATCAATACTTCCCCTGTATGGTATAACCTTATCAAAAATTGAAACAACTAAAGAATGAGTGTTACTTCTATTATTTAACGATTGCAAAGCAGATAAACTATCGCTTATAATAATTGCATTATCTATATTGTTTTCTACCAACCATTCACAAGCTTTGTATATAGCAAATAACTCAGCCTGATAAACTGTACAACATTTATGTAGTTTATATTTTTTAGTAGTTATAACATAATTATGTCTATAAATAACACAACATGAACCAACACCACAATCTGCAAATCTACTTCCGTCTGTATATATTAAACAACTATAATCAAATTTATATGTATTTATGTCTTGTTAATTTTTAGCAATTTTATAACCTATTGATTTTCTTAATGCAGGATGTGCAATTAGATGCGGAGCAGTGCGTTGTTCAAGTGTTATATTACTAGACAAGAAATGGGTATGTTTGGTATATCTTACATTCTCTATTATACTTATTTCTTCAATTTTAATATCAAGAGGTATAAATTGGGCTAGTGCAAGCGCATCTACTGTTGATACTATTCTAAATCCTTTAAATGCTCTTATAGCAAACGGTCTTTGAAATTTTTAAATTATTTCTTAATATATTTTTTTTTAACAGCATGACCCCATATACTAGCTGCGTATGTTATAGTCGGTTCAATAACATGCCAATAAATTATCCTAATATTATCTGAATATATTATTATCCAAGTAGCTCTTGTAAAAATGCACAATTTACGAAATATCCGAGTTGCTTTACCTATAACATAATTAACATGATCATTAAATGCAAATTTTTCGTCTATAACAACGCCTAATAATTTATTGTTTTTATCAAAATTAAGTTTATGTGAGTCCATTATTATGTGAGCTTTTTTTGCGGAAGGGGTGAAAGCAATAAGTTATGTCTTGGATGGCCCGAAAGTTAATTTTACATTATTTCCCCGTTTTAATATGTTATCAAGAACTTTATTAGATTTGTTTTGCAATTCAGTAATACTGTTTGCACTAACTATTAAAAAGACATCATCTGCAAAAGCTTGTATTCTACAACCCTCAGGAATATCATTCATCAATAATTCATGCAAAATAAAATTCGCTGATTTAATATCTAATGAAACTGCAATAACAAGATTATTATTATTCTTTTTCATCTTGATAAATTCAATAGCATCCCGTAGGGCATCAACAGTGCTCTTTTATTCTTTAAATCCATATTGTCTTTCATTTATCATATTAAGTTTAGCTGCAACAAATTTTACTCTTCTTATAGTGAGTTTTTCTAATAACTTACCAAAAACTGGTAGTAAACCAATTGGTCGATATGATTTTAAATCACTGTAATCTTCTTTGCCAGACTTAGGAATAATTTTAACATATGCCTTTTTCCAGGCAGATGGAAAGTATCCTATATCAAGACATCGATTCATAATATCAGTAATTAACTTAGGATAAGCTTTGGAAAATTGGAGGCATATATCAGCTGTTAAATTATCGACACCTGGTGCTTTACAAGAGTTCATATCACTTAAACACTCTAAAACTTCGTCAATATTAAAAGGAACATCATTATTTGTATTAGGAAAGCTTTGGAAGTTATTACGTAGTTGTCGATGTCTTGGAAGTGAGTTAGGTAAATCATCTGGATAAAAATGGTCTAATAGTGCCTTACAAGTATCAGCACTATCTTTAGTATATGTATTGACTACTTTAAGCGTAGTTGGTGCCTTACTATTTGGTATATCTTTAAGCAAACGATTAGTCAAAGACCAAACATTCTCCCTGTCCTGCAGTGAGCAGAAGTTCCTAAAGTGTTCTGTTGATTGTTTGCGAATTTATTGAGCATATTCATATTTTGCTTTGATTTGGCCTTCTATTAGTGGTCCTAAGTCGATACCTGTATTTCTATTTTGATGTAATTTTCGATCATTCTTAATGACAATATGTTTCAATTCCTCTAATCTATTAGACCACCATTGAGATTTAATCTTTGAATGTAGACTTTTAATAGGCATAGATGCCTTGCATGCCTCATGTATAATGGCTGTGGTTTCTTCAATTAATTTATCCAGCTGTGTAATGTTTGCGGTCGACAAATCGTAATCGAGTACTTCCCTTGAAGACATATGAAAGTCTAGTGCAGCGTTAAATTCAACCCAATTAGCTTTTAAATTTTTGTATCGATAAGTTGATGTGTATTTTGATTGTGTAGGTTTTCCTTTCATATCTATTTTAAATTCTATTGCATTGTGTTCAGTTGACGGACATGCTTCCAAAATTTACCGACCATCCTTCAACTTTTTCTGCCATACTTTCAGATATAAAAGTTAAATCTATAATAGAAGATCGGAGAATGCCATTAATTATTTTATTAAATGTCGGTTCATTGCCAATATTACACAAGTATAGTTCATTAGTAATAGCTATATCCGTAATTTATTTTCCTCTGCTATTAGAACGTTTGCTTCCCCAAATTTCATTCAAGCCATTAAAATCTCCTTCTATGATCTGCCGGTGGCCATAAGTTTCCTTAAGGAAGTAATCTATCCGATTTATTGTTGAAGCTTCATCATTATTAGGTTCAATATACACTGATGCAATGTATAATCTACTTATACCTATATTTATTTGTACAACATATAAATTTGTAGACGAAAGATGAGATATCCCTAAAAAAGAAGCAAATAGTTTTTTTTTACTATACATGACTTAACTCTATTGTTATCACTAGGAAATTGAAAAACCTCTAAATCCATAGTTAATTAGACTATATTTTTGTTACCAACATATGGTTCGCTAATTAGTGCAACCTTTAAGTCACTATCAATAAAATGTTTGTAGGTTCACCGGTTTTCCGGAGACTATAACTGCATTGATTTCTTGTCGAGGGAGTTTCTTTAATGGTACGGTTACGAAACGGGTGATTGGTTTGACGATAAAGTAGCAAGGATATTAAAATACATTTCGTAACCGCATCATTTAGCCGGCATGGTGGTGCGATCAATATTGTTAAACTACAATGAATCAATCGATCCCATTTATGAACTTTGTAGGTCTACTTAACATCAGGTAGAGACAAAATCACATGCCGTACTCCATAAAAAACATCACCTAATGATGAAAGAGACATAATATCATAGCTTTGTTTTATAAAGACAGTGAATAAATGTACTTAATAATAGGAATCTAATTGTAGAAACCGAGCGATGCGTCGATGGCGGCGCGACGTTCAACATCCTCTCCGATATGATAACTATAATTTGTCAACTATAATATAAATAAGTAATCAATTTTGCAATAAACATTATGAAAGTATTATCTTACTACATACATTTATATATTTTTTGTACATAATCGAGAAAGAACAAACTATAGTTAAACAATCGGCACAACTGTAACATCATTGATCATATAGTTTTTGACAGTGTAATTATTATATATTTATATTCTCACCAAAAGTAACATAAATTTATAGAAGAATATAATAAATAAACAATTCAATCAGTGAGACTGGAGCCCAAACTATCAGAAGCCTGTATTTTTATATACAATTACATAGGTAAGTTTTTTTTATTAGGCACGGCATGTGACTTTGTATCTGCCTGATGGTAGGCAGACCTTCAAGGCCCATTAATGTTATCGATCAATACATTTTTGTTTAATAAATGATCGCTCCAACTATGCCGGCTAAATGATGAGATTACGTGAAAAGAAGGAGAGAAACATGAAAGGAGACTATACCCCCTCGACAATAAATCGATGCAGTAGTCTCCGAAAAGTCGATGAACCCACAGACTAAAACCAAAACATGACTAGATCACTTGACGGATTTTCATTGTATGGGCGGTGCCGGTGGTAACGAGTCCGGTTGGTCGGCCTAGCCGTATTTTTATTTTATACCCTAAGCATATTTCACTTACTCAAACAAAGGTTAACTGATAGAAAATGGCAACTCATTAAAAGCTCGCCTGTGTACTTACAGTTTTGTGTACTTAACAGTTTTTTTTTTCCTTTTAGTATGTACCTATAACAATTTTGTGCAAAAGTAGATACTATCACGGCTGCCTTAACCGCGCCCATGACCACATAGACGGCCTCAGGGTTCCCAGCGGTATGGGGTTTTATTCCCGACAGTATTCTGAGCCTAAAACAAGTGGTCAGCTCGTCGCGGTGTTTGGATAGACCCATTAACACATTTATACATAGTTCACAAGTTTGTAAGATAAAACTCTCCGAGGCACTTATAGGTTTTGTCAAACAAAATGACAAGATTTTTTTTTAATTAAGAAGTTATTGGTACACACACACTACTACACACCGGTGCGGTGTTTGAAACGAGGACCTAGAAACCGACGTATAAGTATCGTTAAATAATCAATATTATTTTCCATTTAATAAAGTAATAAAGAGTTTTAAATAAATTTTACTCAAAAATGCATGAATGTGGTTATTATTTTGACAACCTTGTTTGAGCAAAGTCGACCTTGCCGTTCTGTTTTGCCGTATTTTGACGTTTCAACGTTTTTATTTAAATTACTTGCTGGTTTTATTTAGATTAGGTACTTGCATTTTTGAGTAAAGCACTATATAAGCCTTGCTCTGAAACTAGTTGGAATTCCTAGTAGAACTTTGTCTTCCGAACGAGTATATAAAAAAACACCCTAAAACAAAAATAAACAGTTGATATATAGAAAGCTGAAAATATTTTTAAAAAAAAACTATTACTATTTGTTTCCACTTTTACACAGGTAATTATTTTGATTATAGAGTAGTATTTGGTAGTGTTATGTTTATGTAGTTTATTTATGTATGTATATATATATAAGATATATTTAACTGGTGTATATTAAGTTGTAAGTATTTTATATATCAAACACTATTGCTTTATACTCAGTTACTGTATTGCACCTACGGCCTGCCTCACTTATTAACTACTTTGATTGTCCCAAAGGTTTGACTGGTAGAGAATTTAAGCGTCATTAAGTCCGCCTTTGTAGTTTAATCAATAAAGATTTAAATAGATAAATTGAATAGAAAACTACATTTTTATTATATTTAGGTATTATAGTAAATAGAGTTTTCACGCCCCGTTTACTTTAAAAGAGCTTGGCTAGAAAATTAAATGCAGTCCATGTTACTGGCTGATAATGAAGCTTTCTATTGGTGATTAATTAATCGGTTCAGTAGTTTATGTTTAACTAAAAATAATAAAATCTTTTATTTTTATAATATTATTTTATTTGCAATTTCTTATTTAAAAACAATTTACCTACTAAACAGTTTTTTCCACGTTTATTGTAAGGGAATTATTTGCACTTGACCGTTTTTTTTAAACAGTTACATAAATAAATTCAACTATCATCAAGATGTGTCAAACTTCTCTGTAAAACCAGGTAACTATGCCGAACGTTTCATGACTCACACAGTGAAAGGGATTTTTTTGTCCATTTTTATTTAGTCATCCATAGAGATGCGTAACCAAAAAAATAAAGTAGTAAAAGTAGGTAACTACATACTTATTTTATTTATTTCATAAGAGGTCATTTGTTTTTATAACTAAATATTTTTAATAGCTATTTTAATTACCTTTTACAAACGGTAAGCCGTTATTAAAATATCTTATAATTTTAAGAAGGCGTATCTGCAATGCAGTTTACCAAATATTTATTTAATATAATATATAAATTTAATATATTTAGTTGTTAGTGAAACAGGGAATGCAAATACACACATAAAGCAAGCCTAGAGCTTAGTTCGTGACCTGCATTATGTGTGAAATGTCCTTCATATTATTATTATATTACTAGGTCTGAAGGCTTTATACCACGACGGAATGGCATTTGCACTTGATACTTAACACCGCAACAAGTTTTTATTAGGTGCCAACTTGTTAGGTGTTTTCGAAGAATACGAGGGTCAAATTTAAACACAATAATTTTAACAAAGTTTAAATTTTGAAAATGGAATTCTTTGCCAATATTATTAAGTATGTATTTCATTCATTTTGTTTTACGATTTGGCGGCAAACTAAATTGCCTATGTCACGTCTGCATGAATTTTATTTAACGCGAGAAAATTTTTATGCAATGATTTTTTATGACTTTCGATGTCAGTTTTTTTTTATATAGCCAAGAGGTTGGGCCTATTTGCGTGAGTTGAAAATCAGTCGGACTATACCAGTTCCTTCCAGAAGGCGAAAAGAAATCCGCGAATTCGTATACAGGCATCAAGAAGCGACCTCGGTGTTCCGAGAATTTTTGTCTGAGTTTCAATCCGGTGCCGTGAAACAGCACAGTTTGGTTTGGGGTGTTTCATCAGTTTCCACACAAAATCTATACATATAGAGGGTGTTGATGACACCACTATCTGCAGGTCACTTTATCTTAGTTGAGATTGAGCAGGTTCCGAGCTAGACGTAGGTCAGGTTTGGTGACCACCTTTCTAGGTGGCCTACAATTCAAATTCCCAACTAATAACAACAAAACAATAAATACTTACAACAGTGGTGGTTAAAGTGGTTATCCCGCAGCCAGCTATTCTACTGATTAAAATAAATCAGTACATGCGGTTCGGATCCTACCGGTGTTGAGCTAAACCTCTTTTCGCCAGTTCGTCAACCACGTGGTTACCAAGCGAGTTGCTTTATCCTCTAAAGAGATGCTGACTACGCACTGGAGACAATATCAGTTGGCAATGGGTCACTATAGCCTAATGATATAGTCTCCAGTACTAGCGGTTACTCAAAAAAATATTAGTAAGTTTTTCTGTACAGTTTGGGTCATTGGGTCAGTCTGGATGTTTATAAAATCAGAAGAAGTAAGTACATATTAATATCGTTGTATTTAGTACACATAGTACAAGCCTTATAGCTTAGTTTATGAACATACATACCTATTTATGTATGGAAATGGCGTAATGTACATTCTGCCAGTCCGCCATATTGTGAGAGTTACCGAATATTGTTAGTATGACTGAAGTTTCATACATTGACCAAACATACATACCTACTAATGGCAGCCATCTTGGGGAACGTTTATAAGTTTTAATGTGCAGCCTTTTTTTTGTACGTATATATGGCGGTTCTTTTATTATTTAGTCATTGGTGCAATTCGCAATTTATGTAAAATTCGATGTCAAAGATAACACTAATACAATTTAATGTGACCATTTGGTATCATTCTCAACAGGTTTACGAGCAAATATTTATGATGTGCACATTTTTACGACGCACATAATTAAACTAACGAAGTACAATGTCAGTCGTAATTAATTTAGTAGTGTCACTGAGCTTAAAATTTAATATTTAGATTGCAAATAGAAAGCGCATGAAAGGAAATTATGTTTTAAACAATTGGTTTAAGTAAGTAGGTATTTGCATTTACCAAAAGACTCTAAAAAAGGCTTGCTTGCTTATAGGTATTCATTTAAATCGCAGTCCGTTTTAAAACTGCATCCTTTTAGCCGATCACAGAACTTATTGGCGATTCCTTTCTGCGCACTATAATTCTCTGCCAGCCAGTGTATTTCTTGCGTCTTATCTATAGTAATATTACGAGTATATGTTTGTTTGGTTGAACGCGCTAATCGCAGGAAGTACTGGTTCGTATTTAAAAATTATTTTATTGTTGGATAGCCCATCTATCAAGAAAGGCTACATAACATCACGTTAAGTACGACCAATAGGGGCGGAGTAACAATGAAAAATGTAGCAAAAACGGCGATAAATTAATCCTTTTGAGAGTGTACGCTGCGTAAACAGTTTAAGTTAAGCAAACCTGCTAGTAGGTACCTAATATGTAGTTTTTAAAAATAAGCCGGCATAGTGGATAAAACCAACAGTCTCTCATTCCATTATTAACAGTTAGTGGTTTTGCATATTGCTTTAGCTTTGTTTAAAATATTGGTCGTTGATCATCACTACAGGGGCCTTATTCCGAGTTTGCAACCGCTAAACACGACAAGATGTTGCGTAAGCATCTTGAAATACACGAAATCTTTGTAAGTTTGAACATGTGTGAAGCATTGGAATTTCAACTCTATAATTAACATGATAGAACTTATATTTCAATATTTATAGTTTACGCAACGTCTTGTCGTGTTTAGCGGTTGCAAACTCGGAATAAGGCCCCAGGAGTTGTGAGCTGCGATTTTTTTTAAATAAAACCTTATGGTGATACTTAGATGTCTGTCTGTTGGTCCGCATAAGTATTCCGAGAACTACTGATATGATTTACTCAAAATTTGGCATAGCTAACGTGTAGCAAAAGGGGTTAAGTTCCCTAACAGGTTCAGATTAAAAAGGGTTGAAGTTAGTTTTTTATTTGGGTAACATAATTAAAATTTATCTTAGTGTGGTATCGATTAAAGAACTATATTCTCTACTACTTACTAATACTTTGCGTATTTCAAAGCTATTTTTAAATATTGTATATTATTTATTTAATTCGGGGCTTTAGTTATAAAAAAAAAATGTAGGAAAAAAGTGAAAGGGTACCGAGAAAATTACAAGAACAGAGGCTCTACCATGAGTTTGCGCATTGTAGCAACGTAACGTATACGTAGCCATAAGGGCCGCTTTATTTTTAGTAACAGGATTGAATAAAGCTCCTATTGGTTGTTGCTCACGTATACGTATACGTTACGTTGCTACAATGCGCAAACCCATGGTAGAGCCTCAGAACCCTCCGTAGTGAAGTTTTTACACTAGTCGGGTAAGTCTTAACTTTTGTATGATTTTATCAGCTACATCTTGCATTGGAAATGATTAATTACTTTTAGTCTAAGAGAAATTAGATATAGTCATGCTATCTTATATTTGTAATTGAATTAGTTTAAAAAAGCGCATAATATTAATTATAATATTCTGACTGATTTAACAGCTCAGTAAACGATAAAAAATAATTTACCTGAAGTACCTAATTTTCGCACTTTTATTCCCTATCTGGGTGTAATTTTTGTAATGGCAATGCAAATGCAGGATTTTTTTTTTACCATGTTAATAATAGGAATATTAAGATTTCGTATACATTTTGTATTTGTCCATTTTAAGGACATCTCAAATTTGATCTAAAAAACAGACGCGCTTGTATGAATCGGTGCATGGATGTAGAGGAAGCTAGGAAATGTAGAGATCATGCGAAGTTCAAACATTGCTCTCTGCTTACCGCACAGGGATACAGGCCTGATGGTGTAGAAATATTAAAATTTTGAAACGACCCACTTGGAGTAGATGGTCCACTTCATATCACTGTTTTTTTCCTTGGTTGTAATAGAATTAGATAGAGCTTGAAATTCCCCTAAAACACCGAAAATTTAAGTGATAAAATTATCTGGTTTGTGGACAAGCGATTTTTTTCAGTTCTCGGCTTATTACACTAAATATTATTATTATTATTGAATAATAGGCAAATTCCTGATAGGCCTATATCAAGCATTGGTGTAGGTAATGTTCATAAAACTATAGTATTTGTTTTAGTTTACTAGCGGTTAACCACTTGTCCAGTTTATTTTTGAGAGTGTTAACAGTGGAAGATTGCACCATATATTGTGGTATCTGGTATGTATATTTATATGGCGTGTCGATAAGAAGTGGTAGCGGCTTAAAGTAAAAAATAATATACTTTTTACTAAAATTGTTTTAAAATTATTGGTGCAAGCATGTTTTAACGCAGGCTTCCGTTCTCTGGCTAGGTTTATACAATCACTGCATGTGGTTACAGTTCGGATGTGACTCGCATGTAATAAACACTGATTGAACCTGTCGTTTTGGTTTTTAAACGAACTCGAATGTTTAACAATTAACGGGACTGAATAATTCATACGAAATTGTGATGTCAAAATTGAAAATATATTGTGATGTACCTATACGAGAAACAACGATACTAATACATATTATATTTCATGAACACCCAGTCCATGAAATAATACAGGAAACTGTTCAAAAACTTGTTTTGTTATGATTGGGAATCGACCGACGCGGATACAACGCCAAATACGCAACCACTTGACCACGGAAGCATTAAAGTTGTTTAGTTAATTTAAACAACTGACGTTTCGCTTTCACTTTATCGATCCATAATCATCTCCAGCGGCCTGTTCCATATACGTGACAATAAAATTGTAATTAACTATGACAACTACTATACAAAGTTTTCAAAATACACAAGATATAAGAAGTATATTCTATGTGTACTTTTTACTCTTCATATACGTGACAATTGTAATTTATATATGACCATTACTTTCTATAAAAGTTTTCAATACACAAGATGTACCTAAGAAGTGTGCTATGTGTTCTTTTTATGGAGTATATCGTTATGAATGGGCCAATTTATATACATCGATGCATAATCAATCTCCAGCGTTCTGTTTCATAAGTACTAGAATTTATGGTTTCATATTAGGTTTAGTTTGTTAAAAATTAATAATTAAAACTAAACTATGGAATGTTTTATGAATTGTCATTGTAAACTACAACTGTCGCGTATGTGATACAGAACTCTACAGATTTATTATAGAATCGGTTTAGGGGTTAATTTAGGTCACGGGTTAAAAGGCTTTAAACCCGAAACGTAACAGCGAAACGTCAAAGATTATATAACTTCTTATTCAAAAACAAAAATGCAAAATAAACATACGATACAAAAAGCGAAGCCCATAATAAAGTGATGCTAAAAAAAGAGACCATAAAATAATTTGGTTTCGAATGTTAGTTACGATACTGCAACAAAGGGCGCGTTCCGTAACAAAGGTGAAAACTCGGAGAATTACAATCATCAGCAATAAATGATTTGCACCTCGGCCTCTGCAAACAATGTGCAGCGTGCAGCCTGCATCGTGAGCGAGGGAGAAAGCTCAGTGACTCACGAATAATATTTGAGGTGGATCTTTGGAGAAATCACTACAAATTTTAAATTTGGAATATTTTAATGATAGATTTAATATGTGATAGATTTTACCCTATAACTTCGGGGAAAAGGTCTTGAACCTTATGTGAGTTTTAGATGTACATTATACATATTAAAGATCTACATATCCTGTAATAAAAATAAAAAAAATAATGTGTTAGCCCATCTTATCTTATCTGTCGCACTTTTCAGGTAGTCTTATAGGAGTTAACCAACAATTGTAGCAATACTTACTTACTAGGGATTTTTTTTTGAATCTAAGTAGACCTTACAAAATTTATGAATCTACTGTAGTTTAAACATATTGGCTGCTCCCACTTTGCCGGCTAAATGATGCAGTTACGAAATGAGGCAAAGTCGAAATTGTATTACGATATTATTATAAAATATTCTCACTGCTTTATCGTTTAGTAAACTGGGCGATTTTTTCTCTGACAGCAGTAAGCTTCTAAATACTGGTGAGCTGACAAACTAAAACCGGAATATATCTGGCTCACTTGATGGTTTTGGCATCTGTATGAGCCTAAAGGTATTCTTGATTGAAAACATTCTTGGACATCGCAGTGCCAATTACCAACAGGTGGATCTAGATACAGAGGTCTTGCTCCATTAAAAAAAGTCAACATACCATCAAGGTTTACTTACCGCAAGTAGGCCCCAGAGTACCACTGGAAAGGTTTTGTTTCCACCTAGTCGTATCCGATGGTATTCTAAGTCAACACTTTGACAAGTAGCAAACTCGTCGCAGTGTTTATATGGACTTAAAAGGGACACTAAAGCATTATTGAAAAATTATGCATTTCATCTTTTAATATTTTAATATCCTTATAATCCTCAAGTTATTTATATTAAGTAATAAATAACTTACCCTAATTATTTTTTCTTGGAATTGAAAGATTGAATATTATTTTCTGAGTCATTGGAAAAACCAATAATTTTATTAAAAAGTTTACTTTAAAATGTACCGCAAACCACTTAATTTGACGTAGAAGCATCCGGAGATGTCCTTATTATGACTCAATCTTATTGAGACAATTATTGCGTAGTTAGAACAAAAACTGAGTAACCTCAGTAACTTTATTTTAAAATAGTTTAAACTTAACACAAGGAAACTTGCTTACTTTTAAAATAATATAAATAAGAAGCTATAAGTTCAAAAACCTACATTAAGAGTTCTACATCAAACCTACATCGAGGTTTATTTATAATAATATTCTATCGTCCATTAATTTTTCTATTAAAAGTGATAGAAGATTTCAGCCGACGACGTGTCAATCTCAATCAAATTATTCATTAAGGCTTTGCTACTATTTGCCGATGCCGTCCATATTGGCGCCAAATGGTTTGTCCTAAAATGATGGAAGGAGAACCAATGGCATTTATTACTTTAGTGCATTGGAAGTTTAGTATGGCACGCAACTTGCGTTGGGTGTAAAAGTAGAAGCTTTTCACCCTCACACTTTTCAAGTTGGCGCTGCTGCTTATTCTGCCGAAAACCTCAAACGGTGCAGATTATCACCAGTATTCATATAAACTTATTGAGTCCAAAAGGCTAGCTGAGTTAACTCGCTGCTTAACTAATACGCTGACGGGTGACGAGCCAGTGCTTAGTTCACCAGATAATTCGACCAAACGCTTATTTTTTTTTTGTGCTACTGATCTTCATATCCTCATGGTTTCAATCCCAAACGGTTTAAATACATTTGGCCTTATTCATAAAAACTTATTTAGTCCTTGGAGAACATTTTAGTTTTGTTCAAAAATGAATATGCGTAAAAGAGACAAAAGCTTTTAACTTGAGTGTTATTTAATTCAATGAGTAGCCCATAGTGAGCCAAATGTATTTAAACGCTTATTTTTTTTTTGTGCTACTGATCTTCATATCCTCATGGTTTCAATCCCAAACGGTTTAAATACATTTGGCCTTATTCATAAAAACTTATTGAGTCCTTGGAGAACATTTTAGTTTTGTTCAAAAATGAATATGCGTAAAAGAGACAAAAGCTTTTAACTTGAGTGTTATTTAATTCAATGAGTTTTTATGAATAAGGCCAAATGTATTTAAACCTTATTTTATTTTGGGATTGAAACCATGAGGCTATATTTTTCGATGAAGATGAAGATCAGCAGCACAAAAAAAATAATAAGCGTTTGGTCGAATTATCTGGTGAACTATTAGTTAAGCAGTGAGTTAACTCAGCTAGCCTTTTGGACATGTTTTAAGTATTTCTGTTATATTATATTTTTTATTATATATAGGTACAGGGACGGTCCATTGCACGAATTTACCAGGAGAGCAGTCAGAGAAGAATGGCGACGCGTCGGTCAAATGAAGCTCGCCATCATCACACGGCTGCTCTGTTTTATTTGTATTAGTTTATTTATTAGGAATCTGTTTTTTAAATATTATCTTCATCTATAAAATATATAACTACAATGTAATTTCTTTTACGCCTACTTACACAAAAAAATATAAAAAGCTATTGATGGCACAAAATCTAGACTCTGCGTGAGGTAGGGCACGACTTAACTGTATGGCTTGCGTGTGACTTCCTGCCAGGCTGGCGGACTTGCATGCTGATCAGCTGAGGCGCCTGCCTGACGTTCATTCGGCAGCTAATTGAAATTGTGCCAGTAGCAGTCGCTCATTATTGAAACAACTTCAACGATAATACGATATAACTGAATTAAAAAAATAATATTGATAATTAAAAACAAAATATGTGACGCGAAAACATTCTTGCAAATAAATGACCATAAAAAGAAGACTAAACGTTTCGAGGTGGTAACCTCGAGACAAGAAATAGATTCAGTAGGCTCCTAAAAATTATAGTGAAGCCATAGACTAAAACCGAAGAATTACTAGGTCAATTGACGGTTTTTGCATATGTATGGGCCGTGATAACGAAACCAGTCGGACGGCTTGTGAAGTTACCTCCCTTAGATCTTTTCCTTTTCCCTTTTTTAAACCTCCCACCTAAAAATACTTTTAGGTTTAGGTTTTTACCTTCCGATGAATGTACTTTAAAACCTTACTAAAAATAGTTTCTCGCTCTACTCTTCTAGGACTACCTTTCTGCAGATGGTAAGATGCGAAATCTATAAATAGGGTCGATCAATAAGTTGTTGTTTATCATCATTGATCCCTACCACTATGCTTGCTAAATAATGTAGTGCCGAAATGGACGGCGACAAATACGAATTTGGATCCTCAATTTTTGTATCGATAAAGCAGCGAGCCAATCTAAACTGTCTAATCTAAAGTCCGTTTCACGAAGAATTCCCGCGGCAAAAAGTGGAACTAATAAAATTGAGAATAAAAAAACGTGTTAATTATTAGTACCTACGATGTCAACCTAATTGTCTTAGGCTCAGAGTAATAATAATATTATATTACTCTGAGCTCTTAGGGCAAATTTTTCAATGGTCAGATAAAGTTATTCATACAAGTTAACTGTCGAACTTGTATGTAGAACTGTCAAATTTATCCATTCTCTATACAAGTTATCTGTGCTGGGTAACTTTATCAGACGTTTGAAAAAACGCCCCTTAGTTACCTATATAAATTTTATTTAATATAATAAAATGGATTTACCCTCAAATTATTTCGTTTACAGCGCAGCGCCCCGTCTAAGGGATTTCTTTCTTGAAACTAACTATACTATAGAAAATGCGTTATTATTCTATGGCTATACCTATAGTTAATAACCTAAACCCGGTGTTTTTATTTCTTTATATTCTTTATTTATAATTTATATAGTTTATATAATTATTGTATTAGTTAGTGCAACAATTACACAACGGCGGAAAGTGATCGATAATATAGTTTGAATCACTTCTCTGTGACTCACTGTTGCATGTTTTTATAGATACCTAAGTATCTACCCCAGACATAATGATATTTTTATCTAATAGTTAGGCTCGATTAGTACATAGTTGTTAACCCACGCAAATTGACATTCACGGGACCTTACGGCGCCTGAGCCACCCAGCAGAGGAGTTTTCGTAGCCGTATTTTGAATCTACATGAAACAGTGGGAAGCTTCTCGCGCTGATTGACTTTTTTAACAATTTTACAAGTTGGTATAGTGAAACTGGGAAGGCAAAAGACGCTACTTTTAAATTTTTTACATGAATAATGAACGTTAAACGTTGTTACAATATTAAATCTGATCTAAAATAGATAATAATATACTTTTGTTTAAACCTTAAGTATACGCTTTATAAATAAAGGATTGTAATCATATTCTTTACGTCCCGATTTTTTCATCCCTGTCCCGCTTTTTTTATATTTTTCAATATTTAGACAAATGGATTGGGCAACACTAGCCGTAAGGCACCTGTGAGTAGAATCTTGTCGGTCACCTCAATACCTACCCAGCAGAGGAATTTTATAATTAAAATCAAACTCCCAACCGCCCAAAATGTATGAAATAAAAATGTATTATTAATTTAAAGAGTCATGAGTCGCTAATGATAATAACTGATGTGGTGGGAACATCATCAATTATTATGATTAGCGACATCTACTGTTCAGTAGCGTAACTATGTAAAGACTTAGTTTGCCAACATTGTATTTAGTTTTTAAATTTCCCGTTAGATGGTGTTGTACATTATTTATTTGAATTTTTATTTCTAATTTAATACAATAAGAATAATATTTTATTTATAGAATTATTTGTCTACAATGTAATAAATAATATACATAATTAAAGAGTTTTATTTCTAAATTTTAATGTATTGATCTTTTTTGCCTATATATGTATAGCCGAAATAGCTCAGTTGGGAGAGCGTTAGACTGAAGATCTAAAGGTCCCCGGTTCAATCCCGGGTTTCGGCAATTTTTTATTTTGCTTTTTAACGTTTTTAAGTTGAATAAGATTGTCAAATAATTTATAAAATGGTACGAAGGTACGATCAATTGTACTACTATAACGGTTGTATAATTTATAAAACTCGTTATTATTATAGTTTATTTACTCGTTATTTATTGGCCTTCCACAGAAGAAATAATAGTAGGTACAAGTATTTACTTATTCTTAAAAACTGACTCGGTCCTTGAAGGATACTTTAAATTTTGTTTCTTTACCCATATTTATTTTTGTCGGTAATTTTATTGTAGCTAAATTTCAATAGATAATTAATTTTATATAGTATTTACTAATTAATAATAGTAATTTAAAATAATATATTCGTAAAAATTGTTTTACATAAAATTATAAAATAAAAACAAAAATTAAATATTTAAAAAAAGCTTGCATCGGCCGGGAATCGAACCCGGGCCGCCCGCGTGGCAGGCGAGCATTCTACCACTGAACCACCGATGCTTGTGAATGAATGAATGAAATTACTGTATAGTATGTTTAATTTCATACAGATATTATGCCCAAGTGCATAAGTTGTATATTATTATTCTGTTAATTGTATATTTATAAATAAAGGCCTGTCTGGTAATTTATTTTAGTTTTTATTTTGTGATACTTAACCCAAAGTTTAAATAAAGAAAATTATGTTATTTACGGAGCTGAAAAAATGCTCCATCTGTAACACAATTTTCTATTGTGTTTAATTCTACGGTAAGTCAAGAATTAGAGATATGTAGGTTAGATATAAAACATTTTTTGTTTATATTAAAATATTTTAAGGAGTAAAGAATCGTTCACAAAAAAACCCAAGATGAAAAGTCAATAGCCAGACTGAATAGGTATTCATTGGCCATTGAATCCTTTGTTAAGAAGGTCAAGTTTATAATACTATGTAAGGTGCAGCGACTCACCAGTGCCAATATCAATAGCAAAGGTCATCGTCATGGGTATGACAATTTTTTATGTTTTGACAAATAACAGTCAGTGCCCTTAGTGTACTAATATGGAAAATTAGTCTTTACGGCGTTAAGATTTTAGAACTCCTAGAAATTGCTAAATATTTTTCTCATACTTAGGTACATTTAGTATACAAATTAATATTTAGTACTTATTCATTTTTCATTATATCTACTTTATAATAACCCATTTTTTTTTTTTAAACTACCTAAATTTATCAGGCTACCATATACATATGATTAAAAAGTTTGTTATGTAAAAATAATAAACAAACTGACAATAATAATTGACTTATTGATACAACATTCCTAGAAATAAAGAAAAGTCAGTTATTTCTAATACATTGGCCTCGGTTGACCTATAGAAACCAATGCTTCTTATCAATAAGCGAGTAAAATATAATAATGGGTTTTTGTATTGAAAATTTACTTATGTTTTTCTTGGCGACTGTATTTTTTTTATCATGGCGACTGTATCTTTTTTTATATGTAGAATTTAAGTAGGTACCTCAAGAGTTAGTCTTCTAACAGGGGCGAAACCAGGATTTCAATATTTATTTATTTTCCCTCGGGATTTTATGTTAAATTTTTTAGAGGATTTTTTATTAACTATGTAACGTCTGAATTCGTTTCAAGCGCAGGAGAACTTATCTATAGACTTACAAAAACTTGATATTTATTAGTAAATTTAAGGTATTTATTTTATTTTACTTTATACTTAATATATATATAAATAAAAACGTTCCTGCACTTTGTCCCATATATTAATTGCCATCCTATAAATAAAAGAATAATATAAATAGAACAATAAAATAAAAAGTTTTCAGGAGACACTACATCGATTTCTGGTATTGACGATAACGCAAGAAGGATATTAAAGTACCTACTCGTAATTTTAATTCGTCTTTGGCGCCCCCTGTTTCATATCCCTATTATTAGTACCTGTTTCGTAACCGGCATAGTGGGATCGGTCAATGCTGTTAAACAAAAATACATTGACTTTGTCATTAGATGATACAAAGTAACATGCCGCGCTCCAATAATATAATAATATTTAATAATAATAAAAAGAGTGTTTTAAATATATTTCGAGATAATAAATGGTCATAAAAAAAATAAAAAAAATCCTGAAACTTTCAGCTAATCTCTCGGATTCCTTAGAACTAACAACCTTTTATAACCGTTAAAACTATTATTTAGTTAATAAAATACTTATAATAAATTTAACTCGCACAAAAAGCTATTATAGTAATAATTGCATATTATGAAATAATAACATGAATGAGTGAATAGACAAACTATATTAGTTATTCTATAACTCTACAACTCTGACTGAACATACAGGTATGTTACTTTTATTTTATGGCTGCGACAGCATGCTTCACGCCTCTCTGGCTAGAAAGTGAAGCGGAGAATAAACCAACCAGTTTCAGTTGTACAGGTAATGTAAGAAATTATACATCTACAAGAAGACTCCGCAAATCTGTTGGGGTAATCCAGTTCGTTTCAATTTGCTTCATTGAGTTTGTAATCGGCCGCTATACAATACAAAGTTAGGTAGCCCGCCTTACTACAGTCAGTCGAAGGCAGTCACAGTCAGCCGGCACCTTTCAGGCGGGGCTCGTGTGTTCATGATTAAAACTCCCGCGTAAATGACATCGTAACTTTAAAAATAGAAGTGTTACTTAAAAAAAAAATTTTTGTCTGAATTTCGTAGGTTTATGTATCTACATGGTTGAAGAAATTTTGCAAACTTTTTGATTGCGTAAGTATTTTAGTGTAAATTAATCTTGTAACAAGTGAACATGAATGTACCGACTATTGTTATATTTTTACAAAATATATACTTCCTACAACTATATATAGTTGTAAATATAGATAGTAAAAAATAATAAAAATAGCATAAAAAAACATGTCAGCTTACCGATAACTTCTACTTTTTTGCGTATTTTTTTTTAAATTCCTAGAATAATAAAAAAATGTTTTGATAAATGTTTTTTTGTAATTCGTGTATACAGTATGAAATAGGACAGATATGGTAGGCACCAAAAAAATTTTGTTAAAATTGCCGGTTTCTTGCTGATTGTACAATTTTTCAAAATATGTAAATGCATGAATTTTATTTTGATAGCCAATTTCCTAGCTTATGAAAAATATTCCTGAAAGCATATCGCAAAATAATTACTTTATTTTTATTAGGTTGATTTAGAAATATAGGCATATAAAATATTTAAACCCTTTATATTAAAAATAATATTATGTAAGACAATTTCCTACCTTAGGACACCCAAACTGTACAGAAAAAGGTATTTACTTATATATATATTTTTGTCATGGGTAGGAATCAAACCCACGACCTGCGGATACAAAGCCAAAGGCGCAACCACCAGTCTACAGAGGCGGTTAAACTATAGTTTCAGATAGTTTTTCAAAATATACCTTGTTAATTTTATTCATCACATTTTCTTCTTATTATTATTAGTACCAGTCCCAGTTAAAAAATATATGCCAGATAAAAAATAATAATAAATACTACGTCATCGATGTATTTATTGCTTATTTTACTCAAGTACGCTAAATTAATATTAGTTTAGAATCATCAAAGAATACGAATAGTAGGTATACGTGCATTATGATGGGCAACTAAACACGGATTTACTCATAATTTAATGAAAACCATTTGTATTAATTTAATTAGATGGTAATCTTGAAATAAACACCTCTATATACTTACGTACTCACTCGCTACCTATGCAAATTATTCAATAATCCGTGTGAAAAATAATCCAGTAGGTATAACAGTCTACTCATTATGTTATCGTTAAATCTAGCCCGTTTCGACTACTCTATAGATCCCGTTTCGTAACTACTCTGGACTAACACCTCGACAAGAAATAGACGCCTGCATCATGGTTTCCTGAAACTCAGAACTGTGAAGACACAGAATAAAACCGAAACATATTAATTTATGATTATTTACTACACAACAAAATATTAGGCTAAGGGTCTACTTATCTATAATCCCTACATACATACATATTCATATCATCACGGGTGCTTTACGGCGCCCGAGACCCTAGACGGCCTCAGGGTACCCAGCGGAGGGGGTTTTAATCCTACCTCGTCGTAGCCAATGGTGAGTAGACTCAATAACCCATCTATGAACAGTTTCACAAGTATTGAAACCGGGGCCGACAGTTAACGTGCTCTCCGAGGCACTATTGTCAAACAAATGTATCTACATATTTTTTTTAATTAAAAACTCATTGTTACACACCGGGATTCGAACCAGGGACCTAACTGTTTTTTTAAGTCCAAGGTCTATGCAACTCGGCCACCACGTAGGTATATCCCTAATATAATTCGTAATACATTTATATACGTGGTGGCCTAGTTGGTTAGACCTTGGACTTAAAAACGCTTAGGTCCCTGGTTCGAATCCCGGTGTGTACCAATAAGTTTTTAATTTAAAAATTTATGTACATTTGTTTGACAACACCACTATAGTGCCTCGGAGAGCACGTTAAGCTGTCGGTCCCGGTTTCACTATACCAACTTGTGAAACTGTTTATAGATGGGTTCTTGAGTCTATTCAAAACATCGCAACGAGCTAGCCACTTGTTCGGTGTAGACTCATACCATTGGCTACGACGAGGTGGGATTAAAACCCCTCCGCTGGGTACCCTGGGGCCGTCTAGGCGGTCTCGGGCGCCGTAAGGCACCCGTGATGATACATATACACATTTATAAAATATAACATCTTTCTGTCTGTCTGTTTTGTATGACCGTTTATTTGTTAATAACTCGAGAACCACTTGTCCGATTATCGTAAGTCTTTTTTTTTATTATAGATATATATGTACGTACTTACGTATATACATGGTGACTTTGAAAGGTTGTACTTTGGATTAATACCTATATAAGGTTCTTTTAATCAAAACGAAAATCTTTTTCCATAGAACTATATGTAGCAAATACAAAAAATTTTGACTTCCCCATACAAAGTGTTTGTTTTAACATTACTAGTTTGTATGGAGATGGCATTTATTTCTTCATTTGCGACACATGATTTGATAAGTAGAGTCTGATATTAGTTCAAAGTAGGAACAACCTTTCAAATTCAACCTGCATATGATATCTGGCGAGGTTAGTTCTAGTGATCTGCACCTTCTCTTTAGGCCACGGATCACCCTTTTATAAAAAAAATATATATGGGTAGATCCCAGTCATCCAACGAATTAAAATTAAAATGATATAGGTCCGCTTACGTTCAATACTACTTATAGTTTTTACTATTACTAAAAACTTTTATTGTTTTATCATTGTTATGTATTCCTCACATAGTTACATGTGTACAATCTTTCAAGAATAAAAAACTACTTACATAAACTTAACTCTTCTTGTTCGCTTAACGTCGTAGACAGAAAATTTCCTATTGTCTTATACAACAGAAATCGTTCTAAAAGCGTCAAATTATTGTAGGAGACAAAATTTCCTATTGTCTTATACAACAGAAATCGTTCTAAAAGCGTCAAATTGTTGTAGAAAACAAAATTTCCTATTGTCTTATACAACATAAATCGTTCTAAAAGCGTCAAATTATTATAGAAGACAAAATTTCCTATTGTCTTATACAACAGAAATTGTTCTAAAAATTATTGTAGGAGACAAAATTTCCTATTGTCTTATACAACAGAAATCGTTCTAAAAGCGTCAAATTATTGTAGGAAACAAAATTTCCTGTTGTCTTATATAACATAAATCGTTCTAAAAGCATCAAACTATTGTAGGAGACAAAATTTCATATTGTCTTATACAACAGAAATCGTTCTAATAGCGTCAAATTATTGTAGGAGACAAAATTTCCTATTGTCTTATACAACAGAAATCGTTCTAAAAGCGTCAAATTGTTGTAGAAAACAAAATTTCCTATTGTCTTATACAACATAAATCGTTCTAAAAGCGTCAAATTATTATAGAAGACAAAATTTCCTATTGTCTTATACAACAGAAATTGTTCTAAAAATTATTGTAGGAGACAAAATTTCCTATTGTCTTATACAACAGAAATCGTTCTAAAAGCGTCAAATTATTGTAGGTAACAAAATTTCCTATTGTCTTATATAACATAAATCGTTCTAAAAGCGTCAAACTATTGTAGGAGACAAAATTTCCTATTGTCTTATACAACAGAAATCGTTCTAATAGCGTCAAATTATTGTAGGAGACATAATTTCCTATTGTCTTATACAATAGAAATCGTTCTAAAAGCGTCAAATTATTGTAGGGGACAAAATTTAAAAACAAACAAAAACTTGGAGCGCACATTAAGCTGTCGGCCGTAGTTACACTATACCTATACCAAGTTATGAAACTGACTATAAATTGGTTATTGAGTCTATCCAAACACCGCGACTGACCGCTTGTTTGGTTCGCTGGGTACCTCATTCTAAGTTGCTTCCTTAATTACACTTTTCACTCACAAAGTCTTCTTTCTTGGTTTGACCTTGATGGTATGAGATGAGGCCATGGCAATAGATAGGGAGGCGCCCTTGGGTCTTAAACATGGAGATAAAATAGGGAGGGGTCCATGGGCCTTAAATCGCTTTACCTGTCGTGAGAACAAAAAATAGCCGTCGCCATGCACAAATAAAATAAAAAATTAGAACAAAAATAATATTTTAAGCAATCACTAAGCGTTGATTGGTTGAAGTGAGAACAGAATATCCTTGCGGTCCGATTCACGACAAAATCGATGTCAGCGCTGTCATCACCGGTCCGATTGGGCGTAAGCGCGCTAACGATAGATGATTTGACATAGATAGTGACGTCACTACAGACGCCATATTGGACTTACAGTGATTTTGCTTGTGGGTGAAATCGCTGTGAGCGCTGTCAGAATGACATTTATCTAGAAACATGTTTTCAAGGAAAGTAATAAAATTCCTTAAATAATTATTAAGTAGATAGTTAAAAGTGTTGTGTTCTCATTTATTTTAATATTAATGTAAACAAATATACAAAATACATTAAAATTCATTATTTTTTTATGGCGTTTTATTTGACATTCAAACAGAGTGAGAGGAGCATATGTTTTAGTTGCGAGGTAGAGGGAGATACAAGTGATGTTCTTGTGAGCGCGCTTAATCACTGGTCCGATTCATTATCAAGCTAATAGCGCCGTGAGCGGTCTCATCGCGCTTTTTGAATCGGACCGGTGATTATGAACGTCAGCGCTGACAGCGGTGTCATCCCATTCGGACCGTGAGGTATAGCGGCAACGAACGCGTTTGACATTTCATTTTATAGGCCATTTAAGGCATTAAGGCGGTTCCATATAATATTATTTTCATGACAGACGTTTAAGTAAAAAGTCGAGTTGAAGATACCATAAGGTGTTATAGCTTATACTATAATTATTATTATTATTTACAAAGTAATAAAATAATTATATGGCCCTACTGTATGATCCACAGAGTTAAACTCTATGGTATAATCAAACAAAGCCTTTTCTAAGTAGAATTATACTCTAGGTGACGCGATATTATTATATCTAGTAATTACTCACCTTTCAGGGTACGGTTACGAAACGGGCAGTTGATTTGACGATAAAGCAACGATGATTACCTGATAGTAAGCATACCTACAAAGTCCATGAATGGAATCGATCAATACAATATTCTTGTTTAACATTAATGATCGTTCCCACTATACCTGCTAAATGATGCGGTTACGTAATTGGGTGGCGACTAAGACGTTGCCCGTTTCGTAACCGCACCATAAAGAAAGACTACCACCTCGACAATAAATCGATTCTGTAGTCTCTGGAAATCCGGTAAAATCCACAGGCTAAAACCGAAACATGACTAGCTCACTTGACGGTTTTTTCATCTGTAAGTTTTTCGTGCACGATTGATTATAGTGCGGTCGGGTAAGTGCGTTCACATTGCATAACATGGTACGTTTTGTGTCATGCATTATCTTATGTATTGTATTGCGAAAGTGTATTTTTTGCATTTCATTGTTTATGGATTAATTGAGATATTAATACCTTACTGCCTATTGTGTATTAAATATATTATTAATTATTAGTATTGATATTGCTTTAAACATAACTGACATGGGATCGGCATACTTTTACACCTTAGGTATTGTGCCATTGATTTTTTGTGTAATTTAACCTAAGTCTTGTAATTTGCCATTCTATGCCTAAGTATTGTAATTTAAGATTGATCCCAATATGTAATTTTATTCTTTTATCATCATCTACACACGAAACCCATGTAAATATTTAGTATTTTACACATTTTTTTTTTATAATTGGAAAATTTAATGTCCACATGCGTAATAAAACATTGTTTAGTAATAAATAATAAAGGCTATACATAGCTTATTATGAAGAATTGACAAATTAATCTATACTTAATAAAAATAATAAATACCATCACGGGTGCCAATTTGGCTCCTGAGAACCGTTTAAACGGCCTCAGGGTCCCAGCGGAGGGATTAACCCATCCTCATTTCGTCGATGGTATTCGGAGGCAACACCTAACAAGTGGCGAGCTTGTTGAGATGTTTATGATGAAATAGCCTAGTTGTATAAAGCGGTCACCCATCCCAGGCCGGTCTTGTTGTCATCTGCTTAACCTTGTTATCAGTTGCGCAGTGACTTAACCACTAGCCTGGGGCCGCTTTTTATACTTAATATTATCTCTTTATAAAGTTTGTTAGTTTGTGAGGTTGTAATCTCTGAATCTACTGAACCGATTTAAAAATTATGCTGACACGCGCAAATTTGTTTGCGTAACATAAACCGTTTACGCAGCGCACGCAACGAAAATTCTCAAAAGGAACAAATTTTCCCCGTTTTCCCAATATTTTTCATTGATGCTTCGCTCCTATTGGTCCAGCGTGATGTTATATAGCCTATAGCCTTCCTCGATAAATGGGTTGTCCAACACTAAAAGAATATTCAAAATGGGTTTAGTAGATCCACAGATTACCCCTACAACCTCACAAACACACATAATCACAAACTTTACCTCTTTATAATATTAGTACAGATAACACGCAGACGAAGTTGCGGGCACCAGTTAGTCTGTACTAATACTATAAAGAGAAAATATTGTTTGTCCCGGAAAAACTCAAAACCTAGTGAACCGATTAAAACGCCAATAGCCAAACTCTATTATTATCAGCGAGTAATATTATTTTTGAACCGATTTATTTTAAATTAAACGGTGGGTAAACTGTGGAGCTATTGATGAATATATTTATATACATGGTGACTTTGAAAGGATGTACTTTGGGCTAATATGAGGTTCTGCTGATCAATACGAACAACTTTTCCCGTGGAACCATGTGCCGCAAATGAAAAAAAAATATTGCCTTCTCCATACAAACTAGTATTGTTAAAATGACCAATTTGTATGGGAAGCATTTTTTTTTTTCATTTGCGACACATGGTTCCATGGGAGAAGTTGTTCAATTTGATCAGCAGAACCTCATATTAGCCTAAAGTACATCCTTTCAAATTCACCCTGTATATATGTGAATATATATATGATGAATAGTGTAGTTCATAGAAATAGAAGGAAAATGTAGTTAGACGGCCATTTAATTGAGAAATTAGAATAAGTCATTTATATTTTACATACTATTCAATAGAAAAAGTACTGAATACAAAACCCAAGTCAGTATGGAATAATAAATTATCATGACAACTTGAAAGCCTTCTTTTTAAGTAAATAATGTTTTTTTTCACCGTCTTTAGAAAATATACTTCTTTATTGTACAGCACCAAAAACATAGGGAACACGAAAACTTTTTTCACATATTATGCGTTTTTTTTTTAAATTTCTGTTTTTATGAGCGCGAGTTAAATTTAAAATACACTGCATTCGTAATCGTGAACGTGAACTCCGCGTTCTCCATACAATATTAGATTCGGCACTTCCAATAATTACTGTTTGTCGCAGAATTAAAATAATGCTTTTGTCGGTCATTGTATTTATTAATCTTTCTGTGTGTCATTATTATAATTTTTTTCGAAAACAGAAAAAAAAAAAAAAAATATAATAATACAAAAATATATATTACCCACAACAGAGTGATTTTTGCGTACAATTACGAACATTAAAAAAATCATTGAACTTCGACCAACAGCCAAGTTGTAATATTAGAAGTAAGTTGACTCCAAGGCCCTTAACTTTTTATCAAGGTGGTAGTCTCCAATCAGGGTGCGGTTACATGGCGAGCAGTTTGTTTTTCATCGAGAATATCAAAGTTAGTCCTTTAAGCGAGGCGTGAATAAGTTCCTCAAGCAGACATAGTGAAATCAACCAATTGAAGCAAGCATTATTACTACTATTGGTTGAGAACATTCTTGGACGTTACATTTCCACTTACCATCACGTGGATGTAGGTTCACACGTCCTGCTCTATTAAAATAATAATAATAATAACACTCGTAATGAAATTTGTAACCGCTCCATTTAACCGGCATAGTGGAAGCCACCAATACGCATTGATCGTCGCCAATAGTGGGCTTTATAGGTCTACTTACCAACAGGAAGATACAAAGTTACACGCCGTGTCTCAATTAAATAATATATATAATTTTGTTCGAAATGTACTTGTTAGGTAGGTATATAGGTTTTGTGAAAATGCATACCTATAGGTAAGTGTACCTATTGTATTTATTGAGGCCGCTTTGTGACTGACCTCCGGTACCTATAGTTAAAGATAGCGAATAGGAATAATAGGTAAGTAGGGTTTTGGCTTAACTATTAGTTTAGTTAACCTAATGAAGTTTGACCTAGATCTGTTATTCATTGTTATTGTTTGTTTAACGAAATGACAAACACAGACAGAGGCCCTAGTATGAGTTTGTTCTAACGTTTTTACTGCGATAAGTGAGTACTCTCCACCAATAGGATCGCTTAATTTTCGAAGCCTGTCAAAATAAGCTAATCTGATTGGCGAAGAGTGCTCAATTACTGTGATGAGAACGTAGAAAAATACTCGCACTATATAGGTCCAGTTTATATCTTAGGTACTGCTTCGTTACAGCTTCTTACAGTGGTACCTTTCTAACAGAATCTTAGAGTAGGTAAGTGAGCCCTGTAAGGTGTTTACGACATGTGGCTTTGCATCTACCTGATCGTAAACAGACCTACAAAGTCCATGAAAATTGGTCGCTCCGACTACTGAATGAAGCAGTTACGAAATGAGCCGCAGCAAAGACGAATTCGCATCGTACGATATATTTTATCGTCAAATTCACTGTCACCACTTTTTTTTAAATTAATTTATTAAAATAAATTACCTTTTAGACAAAATTATCAAATTTTAATAATCATTTATTTTCTCATAAAAACTTATAACTAAACAAAGAAAAATTGGTATAACAAATTTTCATATGAGACTGGGGCCCGAATTAGGGAAAAATAGCCTGTAACTCGATCCCCAGGATCCCAGCTAAGTTAAAGCCATATTTCTTGAACCACAATAGTAAAATAAATACTACCATATACATATCACTTAAAGTTCATTATTTGTAGTACAGCAATAGTTTCTCAGTATAAGGTTTGAAGCCACTGCGAACTGTTTGTTTACAAAAGCAATCTAAGTGAATCCCGTAAAGTTTAAATTAAATGTATAAGACGTTTCTTCTATTTCATTTATTATCTTCGTACCTTCTCGTTATTTTTACGTTTAAACGTTTTAGACCAGTCAAAATTAGAACCAAATAATTTGATATTTGATCGCCTCCGTGGTCTAGTGGTTACGCTTTTGAGGTTGCTGCGGAGGTCGTGGGTTGATTCCCACTCAAGGCAAAACAATATTATTATGTTTTTCCGTTTAATTTGATTTAGGTGTTTAACATTTTTTTGTTTTACAAAGTTAATCAAGAATTTTCAAAAGTTAGGTAACGTAATATGTAAAATTTACATACCTATTGCGTTACCTAACTTTTGAAGTACTCCATATAGTCTAACCTAACAATAAGCATAAAAAGATATTCTATAAAAAACCGCGTCACCATTAATTTATAAATTGTAACAAATAAAGTTATTTCGAGTCGTACCTACAATAGGTGGAGCGTCCTAAGCCTAACCTTTGGACAACCTGAATTCCTAATTTACATCAAATTACAATTAAATTTATAATCATTATTATAATTACGATATAATTAGTGCTAAATAACTAAACGAATGATTATTTAGTATTTCGGTAAAGTAGCAATCTAATTAATATAATTATACAGGTACCTACACCTAGGTATATTGTACCTACACCTAGGTAGGTTGGGCAATATCACTAATAGAGCCTTGTAGTGCTAAAGTTAAATATTTAACAAAAGAGTTTTGTTAAAATTGTCATTGCTTATTGCTACCTGAGCTTTTTAGAACTTCATCTAAGGACAGTGTCCTTTTTTGAGATTAATCTTTAACCAAAAAAAGTTAACTCAAGTTAAAAAAACCCCACGATACTTAATTTTATCGATATTTATCAACACTAATCAATAAAATAATAATAAATAAAAAATAAAAATCGTTTATTTGCAAAAATATGTCACAATAAGCTGGTAGGTATTTTCGACAAGTTTAACATATTTTACCGCTAGCGGTGTGCAAATGTTTTACACATTTTTTATGAGTGATAATAGTATATTTATTTACACAATAACTATAATCCTACTTTTACACAGTATAAATTATTCAAAATCTATAGTATAACAATAATAACAGTTAGAAATCATTTACAAATAAAATTTAATAATCATTTAAAATTCACATTCAGCATTCAAAGCAATATATATAAAGCAAGGCTTTAAATTTATTTAAATATTTGACAATTATTTATTTGATATTCATAGTTGGTATGGCATTAATAGGTATAACAAGTATTTATACAATTTAAAATTTATAAAAATCATTAAAATTATCATTTAGCATCCAAAGCAATGTATATGCTTGAAATTCTTTCACAAATTTTCATTCCATAAATTAATATATACAATTCATATTCAATATTTAGTTACTCATAATTATTGTTTGTATTATTATAACATTTATATTATATTATTATTTATAAAGAAAACGGAGGTAGTATACATTCAGAATTACAACATTTTACAATCGAGGTCAACTATAATCATTAGGAACAAAAAAAAAAAAAGAAAAATAAAATAGACAAAAAAGAAGAATTCTTTAAAACATTTCTTTAAAATTTTTCATTTAGAAATTCTTTAACAGTGTAGTAATTTTTATTTATAAGCATATTAAATAATGTTTTTTTGAAGATACCAATTTTATTATTTGTGAGTGAGTTTGGGAGATGATTATAGATACGTATAGACATACAGTAGCAGTTTTTACTATACAATGTCAGACGCTGTGGTGGCATGTACAGTTTATTTCTGTATCTTTCACTTTGGTAATTCATTTCTCCATTTGTTGGGAAGAGTTTGGGATGGGTATGTACGAAAACAGCAGACTCAAAAATATATAGGCAAGGTAAGGGTAAGATATTAAGTCTCTTAAAAAGTGGTCTACAGCTGTCCAAGTAACTAGCGCCACATATCGCTCGGATGCACTTCTTTTGCACAACAAAGGCCTTATTTATATCCACAGAATTCCCCCATATTATTATGCAGTATCTTAGCAAGGATGAAACAACAAAGGCCTTATTTATATCCACAGAATTCCCCCATATTATTATGCAGTATCTTAGCAAGGATGAAACATAACCATTATATGCTAACACACTGGTACTTTGAGATGTAACATCTTTTATACGCCTAAGTACATAAACAAACCTATCAATCTTATTACATAATACATCTATATGTACTTTCCAATTACACAAATTGTCTACGTAAATACCAAGAAACTTTACCGATGTAACATTTTCTATTATTTTATTGTCATAATTAATTTTTAAATCATTTGCATTATGTGTTCTGGTATTAGTTTGAAATTTAATTAACTTAGTCTTATCAAAATTTATCACTAGATTATTTTCGTCCATCCAATGGTTTATATTTTTTAAGATTTCATTTATATTGTCTACCATACTGTCACTGTTTTTACATTTGATTGTAATTGTCGTATCATCAGCAAACAATATACACTCATGATGTGTAATATTTGGCAGGTCATTTATGTAAAGCAGAAACAACAGTGGCCCCAATACACTGCCCTGCGGTACTCCGACGGTATTGGAGTTATACGTTGATCTATAGTGGGATTTATTATTATTTATAATACGAGTTATCTCTGTACATTGTTGACGATTTGACAGATAGCTCTTTATTAAGTCTCCGGCCCTGCCTCTGATGCCGCAATTATACAACTTATCTAATAAAGTTTTATGACAGACAAAATCAAACGCTTTAGTCATATCCAGAAATATTGAGACTGGGTATATTTTACTGTTCAAATTCTGAGTAATGTTGCTTATCAGTGAAAAACAAGCCAAGCTGGTGGAGTGGCCCTTTCTAAACCCATATTGTTGTTTCAGCAATACTTTACATTGAGTAAGAAAACTGTACATTTTAGAGTAAATAATTTTCTCCAATACTTTAGATAATATAGGTATTAGGGTAATTGGCCTGTAGTTTGATAAGTCGCTGTGATCGCCTTTTTTAAAAATGGGTTTAACGATGGAGTATTTAAGTCTAGTTGGAAAATGACCCTCTGTAAATGACAGATTAACTATATGACTGAGTGGGGCAGAAATATATATTGAACTAAGTTTCAGAATCTTTGTATTTATTGAGTCATAACCGGTGGAATTTTTGTTTTTAAGGGCTTTTATATTTGTAATGATGTCATTAGAGTCTATGGGGGCCAGGTAAATGGTTTTAGTATTATTTGGTATTTTATATTTTTTAGAGTTCTGTTCATTGCTTTTATATTTAGGTTGAGAAGTTAAATTTATATAATAATTATTAAAAAGTTCGCTAATTTTATTTGGATCTGAATAGTCAATGCCGTCAACTTTTATTATGTCAACTTCATTTAATTTTATCTTACTTTTAGTGTTAGTTTTAATAACGTTCCAAGAGGCTTTAGAAGTGTTTTGAGATTTTTCAACATAGTTCCTGTTTTGATTTTTTTGGGATTTTAATATACATTGTTTTAGTACTCTATTGTATAGGTTATACTGTTTTTTATTATATTTTTTATTTGTAGATGCAAATTTATATTTCAAATACAGACATCTCTTCTTTATGCAACAGCGTTTTAAGCCTCTTGAGAGCCATTTGTTTTTAATGGGTTTATTAACAATTTTAGTTTTAATTTCTGGAAAACATAATTTATAAAATAATGTAAATATGTCGTGAAAATTATTAAACGCTTCCTCTGTTTTAGTCTCATTGAATACATTTTCGTAAGATAAAGCACTAATACATTGCAAGAATTTATTTATATTTTCTTTGTTATAATCGCAAATGATAAGGTCATCAAGATGACATGGCCAAGTTCAAGGATAGTAACATTTATCGGTCATTGCGTGACAAACAGACCGCCAAAATATATAATCAAAATATTTACATCGAACACAAACAAAAACATGACTATTAAATAATACTAACTTTATTTGTATATGAAAACTTAACAAAACAAAAATAATATCACTACATCACTACATAGTATAAAACAAAGTCGCTTTCTCTGTCCCTATGTCCCTTTGTATGCTTAAATCTTTGAAACTACGCAACGGATTATGATGCGGTTTTTTTTAATAGATAGAGTGATTCAAGAGGAAGGTTTATATGTATAATAACATCCATTAAATAGTGGAGAAGTACTGTTATTTTTGAGGTTTCTAATGTGATGTCGTAAATAATTACATTTTTTCCGCTTACATTGCAAACGCAGGCTGAACCCTACGAGTTTTATCAAAATAATGTACTAAGTATTGTACACATTAAAAAGGTCTACAGAAAAGTCCGTGATGGTATATGTCTATCTCTTATGGATAACCCACAATAACTTTTTTTTGTCATTTACTTTTTACGACAAATAATGGCTAATTTTCGAAGCGATTTTAACCAATACAGCATTAATCCTTAACCAATTAAATACCTTGAATACATTGTTCATTTAATATAGATCTATATGGCCCTTTACACCGTATGATTTAAGTGAATATTTTCGAAGGTATTACAGATTTAAAAATTGCGGGACGTAGCGTTTGCGGCGGTACCGGCCGGCATCCCGGTGCAGCAAGAGCGTGCCTATAAATAGCGCGTCTGAGGCCGCGGTTTTCCCTATAGCACTTTGAATTTAGCAGCGATCGGACGCGTTTATTATAAAAACGTGCTTTTCAGCGCAACAACGTATCAGTAATTATAAGTAAGTTACGATAAATAATTGTATGATAGTAGTTTTAAAATATAAATTATATTCTATTCTAAGGTTAATTAAAAAAAAATAAAATTTACAGTTAGATCAATTTAATATTAGGGAAATTATTTTCAAAAATCATTGAGGAGCGGGCCGCTATATTTTTATATACAACGTTCACAGTTTTTCTGTAGTGTATTTAGTATCAGCATTGCACCCGTGCGAAGCCGAGGCGGGTCGCTAGTTATAAATAAAAGGCCTATCAATATAAACTAAAACTAAACATTAAAAATAAAGGGAAAAATAAAAAAAAAAACAAGAGTCCCGATTCTGTCCCGGCCCGAAGGTTTCCATAACACTGGCAGCATTACCTCTTCTTTGTACTACCAGTGATATCCTTTGTTTAAAGAAATATCCGGACGGGGAATCTCCAGTGATCTCATTTAGAAGAGCACAATTTTTTGCTGAATTCCTTGGCTTCAGAGCCCCAAACCCTAGTTGTCTCTACAGCAAATGAAATAATACTTACAATAATATTATTATTTATCAGGCTATTATAGGTAAAATCCCGTATCAAATAATATTCAATAATTTTCAAGAGCATTCAAAAGATTCCCATAATCTCTACAGTAACGGTTTTTTATACTCATCCTAAAGGATAGCTGGTAAATAATGCTATATTCTATATAAACTCACCTATGTTCAATTTTATTTGGTGTGAAATAAATAATTTAAATAATAATACTAATATAAAAATGGCATAGGTATAACTTGACCAAAAAATACCTGTTATTTTAATATGTTAATAACTATCTGTTACCGTAGATTATAACAATCCGCTAGTTAACAAGTTTATTATTAATTACCTACTAAATAATTCATGTATCAATCACGGGTGCCTACGGCGCCCGAGACCGCCTAGACGGCCCCAGGGTACCCAGCGGAGGGGTTTTAACCCCACCTCGTCGTAGCCGATGGTATGCGTCTACACCGAACAAGTGGCTAGCTCGTTGCGATGTTTTGAATAGACTCAATAACCCATCTATAAACAGTTTCACAAGTTGGTATAGTGAAACCGGGACCGACAGCTTAACGTGCTCTCCGAGGCACTATAGTGGTGTTGTCAAACAAATGTACATTTTTTAATTAAAAACTCATTGGTACACACCGGGATAAAGAATTAAATTGTTAATTATTTGGTCTAAATTCGATTTAAAGAATTAAAAAGATACTTACTTGTTATGAAATAAATTATGAAGTACCTACTATTTTAGAATTAAATTAGAGAAAATCAATGCTTATTTACATCGAAAGCGAAAATCAACAAACACGCAAAGCGAAACTTCCACAATCATAACAAGATCTAATGTTTGATTAAATAAATAATTACAATGACATACCTAATCAAATTAGTATTATAATTATAAACTTATAGCCCGTTATCACGGATATAGGAATTACGTATTGCCGGGCTCTATAAACACCGCCAATACAGAAGACAAAACCGTCATGTTTCGGTTTTAGTCTGTGGGTTCAACGGTTTTCAGGAGACTACTGCATCGGTTTCTTGTCGAGGTGGTAGTCTCCTTTCACGGTGCGGTTACGTAACAAGGCATCAAATAGACTAGTAATGCAAATATCTAAGTCTTTGTCGTGTGGTGAACTATCGATATTGTTAAAAAAGTATTGATCGACCCCATTTTTGGACTTTGCTTACCATCAGGTAGATACAAAATCACATGGCGTGCTCCAATAAAAAAGCATAATGTCCCGGACACTAATAAAGTAATTAAGTTTTTTTTTTTCACTTTTCGACTCGTTGGTGCTATCTTCATCTCCCGAGATAAAATCTTTTGCTTACGGTCAGGATTTCTTAGAATTATTTCCCTTACTGCTTTACCACCTTTTTCGTACGTACACTACGTGGACGGCCAGATCTTTTACTGTCACAAACAGAGGAGGTCTCATTGTACCTATTAATAGATTAATAGCCCGGTACACAAACATTTGACTAATACCACAGAAGAAATAGTAGTACAAGTACGCTAATACCAAATGTATAGAGAGTTTTAAAAATTGCATTTGGCTCCATACCTACTTTGTGTAATGCAATCACAGCGATTCGGTTCTCTTTATCACCCCACTCCATTTTAATATCGCAAAATATTGTACAATGTATTGGCGCCAAAATGAGAAAACACGATGAACAATCAATGATTATAAAAATTACAGATTCCAAATTCAAATGTAATATTCTTTTAATTTTAACAGTATTTATGGCCAGACTATGTATACTAATATTATAAAGCTGAAGATTTTGTTTGTTTGGTTGAACGCGCTAATCTCAGGAACTACTGGTTCGAATTGAAAAATTGTTTTAGTGTTGGACAGCCCATTTATCGAGGAAGACTATAGGCATATTATATAATACCAATAGGAGCGGAGTAACAATGAATAATTGCCAAAACAGGGAAAATATATTCCTTTTGAGAGCGTACCTGCTTGAACTTGCTGCGTAAACGGTTAAAGTTACGCAAACGATACGCGATGCAAAAAGTTGCGCGGATCAGCTATACTTTTCCATTGAACTTTGGGTTAGGATTAGTATGTATTATACAAATACCCTCCTGCAGTCCATCAAATGCTGCAGCGCTGCAGATCGCACGATAAAACGACCTACGCTTCTTACTTGGTTGTAGCGTCACCAATAAAAACACAACATATAGAAGATCTTAAAAATACTGGTGGCACCCAACAATGTTATACTTTTATCACTATTATTATTACCATATGGGATTCCACCATTTACTTCAACGGGCTTGCCTAGGAAAGTGCGCGGCATCAACTTCTGTCATCTTCCAATGAAATAAATAAAATAAGTTCTTCAATGTTACCTATACCTATATAATGTATGTATCTTAATGTATAATATGTATGTATTATTCATTATTTAATTGTATTGTTTATATTTATTATTTTATTTTTATATGACCCCTTTCTGTAAACATCTCTCGAATACAGAATATATGTACTATATAGATCACTAATAAATTGTATCGTTTAAAATATATAATTTGTAATTCATATTTATACTATTTAAATTAAAGCGTTATTTTTCGTCAATTATTTCCTACAGATTTCTATAGTAATAATCATTGGCACTTGTTCAAGCTTTAACTTATTTGTGTCATTGAAATAAGTTAATAAGTTAAAAATAAGTTATTTTGATCTTCAATGTTACCTACATGAGTTCAGAAATAAACCTGGTAAATAGGTAATTAAATCTAAAACAGAAACATGAAATATTTATTATAAATGAAGATTTTATCACTTACAAAAAAGTTGAAACAAATAGGTAGCTTGTTTCAACGGATATTTATAGAAAAACTGTGTTTATTTTAAACCACTTTTTTATTTAGTGTTTTGGTTTTATTAGTTAGGTCAAAAATGTCAGAACAATAACCTATTGCTTACATGTATTTATTTATTTCATTTTAGGAAACTATCAACTAACTACCTAGTTTTAAACATAATTGTTTAGACTTTAAAAAAATCTTTTTGCGGACTTATTTATAAAAAATTGGTTTAGGTTACCCATAATGAAGAAAAAAAAATTTAAAAAAATTGTATAATATAATATAATAGGTACTACCGAAACCTAAACGTTTTTGATAAAAAAAAAATCAACAAAATTTAAACTTGCGAGGGCGAGTTTTCTTACTTACCGTATTTTAATAAATTTAAGTATACTGTATCTGCTAACGCTACAAGCAAGATGTTTGATAAAACATTCCTGAGGGCACAATGAGTCTATTCATCGAGTGGGATAAGGGCTGAGAATGTTAATAGGTTTGTGCTGGGATTCTGTTATACCTCATTGTGTCGCGAACCAGAAGCAACATATCAACTTCTTACAACAATTCAATGATGTCTAACCCTTTTTTTAAGATTATAGTATGTTTAGAATAGTTTTTTTTATGGAGCACGAAGTGTGACTTTGTATAGACCTGATGGTAAGTAAACCTATAAAGACCATGAATGGGGTCAATCAATATATTGTTGCTCAACAATACTGATCGCTTCCACTATGCCGGCTTAAAGATGCTTAAGTATTTGAGGTTTCAGCTGATAGAACATATTGATCGCCATGCGCCTTGTTTAACGGCCCTGGCAAACGCATTCCTTATTTTCGTTGTACGACACATACGTACGAGGTTCTCCAAATCTTGTTGAAGTAGGTACCATAATTCGCATCCAAGCACATTCCGCAAGTCGACATTCCATGGAATAAGTAGGTTCTCTTTTTTTATTAAGCATGGCATGTGAAATTTTATTTACCTGATGGTAAGCAGACCTACAAAGTCCATAAATGGTGATCGACCCCATGCATTGTTGTTTAACCATAATGATCGCTCCTACTATGCCGATGTCGTAACCGCACCATTTAGCGGTTACGAAATGGGCGACGACATGGACGTTTTTGCATTACGAGTCTATTTTAATATCTTCGTTGTTTTTTGCCGTCAAATCAATTACCCGTTTCGTAACCACACAATGAAATGAGACTACCACCTCGCCAAGAAATCGATTCTATAGTCTTCGGAAAACCGATGAACCCACAGACTAAAACCGAAACATGACTAGGTCATTTGACGATATTTGTATCTGTTGGGGCAGTGGTAACGAGTCCTGTCGGTCGGCCTAGCGAAGTTATAGAGGCCATCCTCCAACCTAAGCGACTTTTTTTTTTGTATTAGTTTAGCTACGAGTCAATAAATAACCAAAAACAGTTAATATATGCTCGCTAAGTACCAGGATTACATCACTGTCAAGAGTCGCTGACCCGTTAATAGGAGTTGAATGTTTTTCTATTTTCTATTATTAATTAACTTTTCGCGTTCATGATGAGCAAGAGTTTTTTTGGGTAAAGGTAACTGAACCTGCCGCAAAGGTTGCCGCCACGATTGGCTCGAAATATATTTTAATTTACCCATATCAATCTTCTACCGAACCGGTAAGGGATCGTTGTAAATTATATTAATTTGTTTCTGAGCGGTCAGCAGCTTAGAAGTAACGAGTAGAACAAAACCGGTATTTTTTTTCTTTCTGACGACGCCATTAAAAAAACCTTTTAAAGTTATTTTGCGAAGTAAGTGGTGAGTTTGGAAGGTTGTACTTTGGGCTAATATGAGGCCCTACTAATCAAATGGAACAACTTTTCCCATGGAACCATGTGTCGCATATAAAAAAAAACCTTCTGGAATGCATACGAACTATTGTTAAAATAAATAATTTATTAAAAAATATACTTTATGTTAGAATTTACAATTAAATTAAAAGGCACACGAAATATATAATTATTGGAAATAATATATTATTATTTATTATTTTTTTCCAAAAATATATTATTGGAAATCAAAATTATAAATATAAAAATTTAGAGTAGGTAGATACCAAATAAAACAAATCTAGTATTACGTGGGAGGAAAGTCGATAGTCGCAGATCTTCGTTAAACCGACCGACCGGTCGCGTTACCATAGATGCAAAAACCGTCAAGTCACCAGTAAGTTTCGGTTTTAGTCTGTGGGTTCACCGGCTTTCAGGAAGCTACTGCATTGATTTCTTGTCGAGGTGGTAGTCTCCTTTCAGGGTGCGGCTACGAAACGTGTGGTTGAATGGACGGTAGGGCAGCGAGGATTAAAAATTTTGCCGCCCATTTTGTAAACGCATCATTTAGCCGGCATAGTGGAAGCGATCAATATTTTTTTATCAAACATTATTGTTCGACTCCATTCATAAACTGTATAGGTCTGCTTAGAACAAAATCACATGCCGTGCTTTAATAAACAATAAAATAAATGTTTCCTAGTTAATTAATAAAAAGCTAATAAACGTTCTATTTATTAGCTTTTTATTAAGCCAACCCTACCAGAACAAGTGAACATTGAGTCTGCTCCTTAGAAGCTTTGTCTCAGATCCGTTTTTTGATGATGATGTGATGCAGCTAGAAAATGTTCCAGCTTAGATCAATAAAACTAAAAGCACATGTACATATTAACAAAATAGTCATATTTACTTTTACAAAGACGTTTCCATCTATAGGTATGCCATACAAAAGCCACTATTGAGTGGCATCATAAAAAATAATGACTAAGTACAGTAAGCCTAATGTATTCAGTTCATATACATAAATTCTTTTGATCCAGAAATCAATTGTTTCGGTAATAAATGTACAGTACGAAAACAGTTACAAAACGCTATAAAACTTAACGTACCTACATGAACTATGGACAAATGCGAAATTTCGTTTAGAATTTTGATGAACACACTACTACTGTGCGCCTACGCTAAACATGTGCATGAACTAGAAAGTTTTATGCTTATGTCATTAAAACTGCATTGTTACATGTGTTTTAAATTGTATATTATTATCCTGTTACCTACCCATATAACTACGTCCTACCTAGGTATATATTTACAATAGAAAGTGTAACAAAACAAGCCACAAAAACAATCCAGGCCAATGATGTAATCGTAAAAACAGTGTAATTCCCTATACCTATTATAAAATGCAACGTCTTTTTGTTTGTCTGCCTATCCATTTGGGTGCTTTTTTATACCATCACGAGTGCCTTTTTGGACGAACTCAGGGTACCCAGCGGAGGGATTAACCCATCCTCATTTCGCCGATATTCGGAAGCAACACCAACCAGGTGGCGTGCTTGTTGCGGTGTTTATGATGTTATAGCCTCGTTGTATAAAGCGGTCCCATCCCAGGTCCGGCCTTGTTGTCATCTGCTTAACCTTGTTATCAGTTGTGCAGTGACTTAACCACTAGGCTGGGGCCAATATTTTTTTTAGGTGCTTATAACTCGAAAATCACTTATCAGAAGATGGTATTTCTTTTTTAAATAATAGATGGCAATGATTATGTGTTTATGGCAAAAGATATATGTACCTATAGTATATATTCCACATATTATTCTTACAGTGGTATTAATAAAAACTTATTGAGTCCTTGAAGAACACTTTAGTTATAGAATATAGGCTTTGTCTTTTTTTTAGCATCAAATATATGTGTAAAGGTTACGTTACAGCGTTGAGTTATGCGTGTTTTGCAGATTGAACCAAATAAAAGCGCAAAAGGATAATACTAAATAATTAACTTATATTTTTCACATACACTCGGTAAGACATTTACAATGACATTTGTCTGAACACATATTTCAAAAACAAGTAGGTAAATAGGTTCTAATTTTAAATATGTATTCAGTGTAAAAATAAAATATAAAAAACCATAAACTAAAAACTATCCACAACAATATGTGTAAAAGAGATAAAAATTTCTATAAGTAAAGTGTTCTTTCAAGGGCTCAATAAGTTTTTATGAATGAGGCCATAAGTTTCATGCTTATGGCTGGGAATAATACTCGTATATATCTTATATTATTTATGTATGTTTATTTTTTCTATATGCACATTTCTATGTGCAAAAGTGGTCATGTTTGAAATTTACCATAAACTACAGTTGTGAAAATTAACACTGTTGTTTCAGAAAATAATGTCCTAAAAGAATGGCCATACCAAACCAAATATAGATTAACCACACTTAGGGTACCGTTTTTTTAACACTTTGTGACTCAGGTGTCTTTCCGTCTGTCTGAGGCTTTACCATGGTTTTGCGCATTGTAGCAACGTAACGTATTTTTATACGTATACGTGAGCAACAACCAATAGGGCCACTTTATTTTTGGTAACAGGATTGAATAAAGCGATCCTATTATTCGCATCAATATCTTGAGAACCATAACTAATCCGATTTGCTGGTTTGGAATGGTTATTTATACAACTGGTTGACCATAAAGTATAAAGTGTATAAAGTCAAAAATTGCTTTTAGGTTTCCCAGTATTCCCTTGGGGTATTATTTTTTAAATATAGCCCGGGCACAGAGTAGACACTATGATCTACTACTATTCCATTTTTTTACTACCTACTAGTTTTGCACACAAACGGTTAAGTTTTTCTTTAAAAACGAACGAAACCTTTAATTTAATTTAGAAAGAATAAAATAAATGTATTAATATCTACGCAGTTACCTAATAATTAATACGCAATAAAATCATATTTTGGGGCATTCGTGTTTATGGGAAAGAAGCAGGAAATGCGTAAAGAAGAAATGCGTGACTTTATGAGTTAGTAGCAATACCGTTAAACATATTACTGTTCAGCCAATTAGTGTTTTTACCAATAGTTTTGTTGTTTATTCAAATAGCAACTAAACTTTATAATCTTAAGAAGGCTCAAAATTGTTTGTTTGGAATGTCCCGGCTCATATTAGGAGTGTCCCGTGGCCCTTTGATAATCGCAAAATTGCTTTGCTTTGTAAATCGCTAAAACTACTGAAAGTCCGAATGATAATGTATATGTTGTATGTTAAGCGATCGCGGTTAAGAAAAAAAAACAAAGTAGTAGGTATATAATATAAATACATTCACAGGACAAATAAGAAACTTCGTGATCTGATTATTTCACTCAGGTGATTGTTACAGCAAGTTGACATACAAATATCCAATTATTGTTACATAATTCAATAAACCTATAATAAAGTTTTGCAATACTATGATTGGCTGGCCGGCCAGTCGGCAACACGAAATCTATTTAGGTACCACAAAGCCCTACAAATAGTGAATGGAACGAGCAATTGAATTTTATTCTGTTATATTTACCTATTATAAGATTTATTAAAACTACCTATATTAAAAGCTAATTAGAAAAAGTAGGGCGTTAAAAAATATTTCAAAAAGGAAAAATTATTGATTATATTAGGTACCAAAAGTGAAAGGTTCTTTTTCAGTTCTGAAAGTGAGTAGGTAGGTAAGCTAATCAGATTGTTCTCAAAATAGGCAAACAAAATGTGGAGATGTATATCGTAGTATTAGAAAAGGGACAACTAATAGGTCGTTTTTCACTCAAGGAAAGTCTTTCTATAAAATGTTTACCCAATAAAGATAGACTGAAATAAACGTTCCTAGAGTAAAAAGTGGAGTAGAGGAAACCCAGCTACAGAACGTTCTACACTACGTGCATCAATACGTTTCCTACTCTAGAATTGGCTATTCTAATTTAATCAGTTCCAATTTAAGTGACACTTCTTGCGTGAAAATTCTCGGTTCTTTATTACTTCTACTTTGCGTTTTGGGAGATCATATCGTATGTACATTATAATACTGTCCACTAGTGGACTGCAGCATTGACATGAGATTTAAAAAATATGAATCTATTATAGTGTCTAATTAAATAACAAAAATAAAATTAATATAGGTACCTAACAACCTTGTAATATTATCAGTAACAATATGTTTAATTAACTTTTGTTGACCAGTTCGTCCATCATATTATTTGTATAACAAATCCCGAAAAAATATAAACCCAGCACAAAAAGATTAATAAATACAATGACCGACAAAAATATTATTTTAATTCTGTGACAAACAGTAATCGAGTATTACTGAAATCGCGAAAATTCATTTTGTATGGAGAACGCGGACTTCACGATTACGAATGCAGTGTCCTTAATCTATTTTCAAAGGATTTATGATTTATATATAACAAATTTTAAGTCTATAGCATCATCCGTTATTTTATACCCCCTTAGGATTTGAATTTGGCAAAAATCCTTCTTAGTGGGTCCCTACAATACAAAAGTACCTTACTGACTATTCTGAAATAACATATTCTTACCATTAGTAGTTTCGGCTCGGCGATTATGAGTAAGTCAGTCAGGACAATCTCTTTTGTATATACAGACAAAAACGTACTTAATTTGTCTCAAATACCTACACAAAATAACTTAGTCATTCGTAACAAATGAATGTTTAAAGCTAATACTCCGTCTAATCTATTTCTAAGATCAGTCTCTAAGAAGATTATGTTCATTGTTACAGATAATGGGCACGTTTTCCCTGCTATCATTAGTGACACTTTCGCTGGCAGTATCACAAGCCCTGGTACCAGGATCCTCCACAGTTAATGGTATTAGCGAACTACAGAAAAAAACAACATCCAGCAACGGCGGAACATTGTACCCTCAAGCTACTGAAACACGAGATCTGAAAAATTTAGATGGAATTTGGAATTTTCGGAAATCACCGACCGATCCTGAATATGGGTACAGAAATGGATGGTACGAACAGGATTTAGAGAAGGTAAATTAAGTTTTAATATGCACCTAATTATTAATAACCGGATATATTTTTAGTAATAATAAGTATAACCTGACACTTAAAACCATTATCAAGTTAACACTAACAACAAATTAACTAGAGGAAGATGCAATTAAAAGTTGTTATTAATTATTATAATTTGAGTGACTACTTGTTATTGCAAATAAAGCAAAAAATATTCAGTGCAATTAAATTCGATTTATTTCTAATCAATGGGAACTATGAAGTCGTATGTGATGTCATGCTAAACTGAACATGACTCATTGCATTGCCTGCTGGCTTCAGATGATCGATGATTGGGCGTGGCAGGTGACATCGCGAGCCGCGACAAGGTCTCCCTTTGACAAGTACTCCAATAACCCTGGCTTCACTGAGCGGTGGTTTGAAAAGGACCTCTATAAGGTCTGGTGGATGTAGTGTATTGATTACGTTTTCGTAGTTTTATTTTAATGCTCACATATCGTCTCAGGTGTCATTACACTAGTTTCCATTCGCTCATATTAAATTGCATGTCTGCACAATAATAATTGCCTCTAACACATTCATTACACACAACCAACGCTTTAGTTGTTTTTTTTTTTCGTTTATATAAGATCATATGTATCAGCAATTAGTATTAAAAACACATTAAACACCATCCAACATTGACTTGGATGGGTGCATCTATAGCATTGTAGATCTCTTCCAGTATTAATCGTAAAATAGAATAAGTAGTTCAAAAGATTTATTTATCTGTGCAGCAACCGATGTAAATATTTTGATGATCCCACTTTATTTTTTCAGTCTGGGCCAGTGATACCTATGCCAGTTCCAGCATCTTACAATGACGTGGGTGAAGATGGTTCTCTAAGGGACCACGTGGGACTAGTCTGGTATGACAGAAGATTTTACGTGCCATCATGGTGGCTGAACAAACAACAGAGGATTTGGTTGCGGTTCAGTAGCGTGCATTATGCTGCTCAAGTGGTAAGCTAAGTGGTAAGCATTTTGTAAAATGCTGACCTACAGAGATTTTTTTAATGAATAAATCAGGAATAAAGTTATATGTTTAAACCAAAATAATCATACATCTTAAGCAACCATTCATTCATACATACCTACATATTATCACGGGTGCCTTACGGCGCCCGAGACCGCCTAGACGGCCCCAGGGATCCCAGCGAAGGGGTTTTTAATCCCACCTCGTCGTAGCCGATAGTATGAGTCTACACCGAACAAGTGGCTAGCTCGTCGCGATGTTTTGAATAGACTCAACAACCCATCTATAAACAGTTTCACAAGTTGGTATAGCGAAACCGGGACCGACAGCTTAACGTGCTCTCCGAGGCACGGTGTTGTCAAACAAATGTACATATTTTTTTTTATTAAAAAATTCATTGGACACACCGGGATTCGAACCAGGGATCTAAGTGTTTTTAAGTCCAAGGTCAAACCAACTCGGCCACCACGTATATTACACGTAAGCAATCAACAAAGGAAAAATGTTAAGTAATTGAAAAAATATAAAATACCGTGCTAAAAATTTTTATGAACAATTTTAAATATACGTGGTGGCCAAGTTGGACCTTGGACTTAAAAACATTTAGGTCCCTGGTTCGAATCCCGGTGTGTACCAATGAGTTTTTAATAAAAAAAAATATGTACATTTGTTTGACAACACCACTATAGTACCTCGGGGAGCAAGTTGAGCTGTCGGTCCCGGTTTCACTATACCAACCTGTGAAACTGTTTATAGATGGGCTATTGCGTCAAACATCGCGACGAGCTAGCCACTTGTTAGGTGTAGACTCTTACCATCGGCTACGACGAGGTGAGATTAAAACCCCTCCGCTGGGTACCCTGGGGCCGTCTAGGCGGTCTCGGGCGCCGTAAGGCACCCGTGATGATATGTATGTATGTATGTAAAATTGCTTGGTTTAACAGTTTTGTTATTGAAAACAAGCAGAACTGATACTCTGACTAAAAGCCATGAGATTGCATTCGATCATAATTTCAAATTTATTTCATTCATTTATCCTTATCAATTTTGGAATAACAATATTTCTGATGCATTAACAAATAGCAGTGAAAACGGTAGTTTGAAAACGGCCCTTGGCTATCTAAAATTTGAACTCTAATTAGCACAGAAGAAACTTAATAGTTTGGATTAGCTATTATGTGTATTATATTTGTACCTACATTATATTTATTCCTGACCGTATTGTTCCTAAAAATTATGGTGTTATTACTTGTATTATTTCTTCTGTGCGTATCATCGTATTTTAGTGTTATTGATATTTATCAGCAGTCATCTTTGGTGTAAGAAATGGATTATGAATAAATAGATTACAATTGTCCTTATATTACCATCTAAATATTACCTATATTACCTATGTCTTTGATATTTTTATTTTTAATTTCACCGGTTGAAAAATTACATAATACACTATTGCAGCATTGTATTTATGTTACCATATATAAGTTCAAGTAGATTTGCCACACTCGTAAGTTATGCTGACATGTCAAGTCTCTATTTAGATGACTTCTTTTAGTAATTTGCTTTCATATTGCTTTTAATATTATTTTACTTCTTCTTTTATGATATAAACCTAATCGTTATCTAATATATTATCATTGGCTTAAGTACACTAAATGTTATCTAATACTAGTGGACCTTTCATATTATCATTATTATCATAATAATAATAATAATATGTAGGACAATTTACACAAATTGCTCTGGTCACAAACTAAGCTCTAGGCTTGTACTATGTGCACCAGAAACAATGATATAGTACATATTATATTTTATAAAAACCCAGACCATGACAAACTATACAGAAAAATGTACTAATATTTATTTGCCATGGGTGGGAATCGTACCTACGGCCTCCGGATTCAACGCCAAAGGCGTAACCACTAGTCTACGGTATCATCACCAAGTACCACACATGCTATAATATCTGTAGCCCTAGTGTGAGTTTTTTTAACGTTTACTTTCGTGTTAACTATACTGCGTCTACCTTTTCACACTCGCTCGCATGTATAGTTGCCAAAATTCCTGGTTGAGGCTATTTTCTATATTACGTACGTACTTAACGGAGACCGCCTGGACTATTTTCTAAAGATACTAATTTTAGTTAACCCAATCGCTAAATAATAGTCCCATAACGCTACTATTGTTATGCTAGACAGTATCACCGTCATAAGTCTAGTATTTTAATATCATCCCAGTATCATTCACACAATAATTTCGAGAGGGCACTAGCACTGACCTCTCTTAACTGACAATATTTGTTACTCAATCATTTAATTCTAGCCTGCTAGCAATGTTAAAGCTATCTTATTTCAATATGTTAGACAGAAACATCGATAGGTTTACTTATAATAACCATATAATGCTGACTCTTTCTAAGAATGCATTTGTACCGTTTCCTTAGTGGCCGATCCTACTCCTAACCGGGGCCACATCCTTCATCTCGAGAAACGATTGTATAACACAAAATATGCTTTTATTTTTTTAAAATTGGGTCATCATATTTAATGAGTGGGTAAGCAATGATGATTTTAAACAAATTTTAGCAAATTTTATCATTTATGTTAATTTATAGATTTTATATTCCTTCTACCCGTATATTAGGCATTTGGTATTTAGAAGTTATAAATTATTAGTAATTGAAATGGTAACCCAAAAAGATAATTATGTAGGTACGACATTTCGTCATTGTACTTCAACAAATTTGTTTTAATAATAAACAATGAAACCACCTACCTAACAAATTTCACACATATCAGATTCTAATACTATAAACACAAAATTGTTGTAGTAAACTACAAGTCCGGAGAACTATGTATTAGAATAGCACATGACCTACAAACTACATAAATGTTGACAAGCCATTAAAAGGATATCGTCTAGGTACATATTAGTTAGTACGTGCCCATTAAACCGTATAAACAAATTATATTTAAGTAGGTTGTAGGTTGTTTAGTTTATATACAGCTAAAGTCTTTTGGTCATTTGTTTTTAGAAGATTCTTCTTTGTTTCACTACTCATTTGCGGTTTTATAGTTGAATAAACTTACCTACGTTTTATAACTTCTTTGGGCCGACTTCCATTAGGTTTATATTTACTGTTAGAAACATCGTGACTTTGACAGTTATGTTCCCGGATCAGACTTTGCATTATCCAGTTCTCTGGTGATTTTTTATCGAGGTGGTAGTCTGCTCCTATAGAGCCTTATGGAGCTGTGTTTTTGTTACGTTTTAATTATAGTATAGATTCTGTCTGTAGGATCTATATACATATATAGTAGATCCATCTATAGTTGAATGCCTTGTTCATTGAATTATTGCTGCCGTATTTGTATAAAAAGATAACATCGATGTATTGGTTATAAATGTTATAATCAATCTGTTGACATGTTTGACTGATCACTGCAAACACAATGACTGACCTTGTAAGGTTTAAATTTAATACTAATTGAATGAAACAAGTTTGTTTTTATTATGATATAACTTGGGTATAAATTAAATCAACAAATGACAATTAAATTATTCGTAAGGAGAGACTATCGGAGTTTCTCTTATAGTTAGACAAAATTCTAAACAAACCCAAAAAGTAAGCTGGAAGTTCATTACAAGGTGTGATAGACAAAAAAGTAATTTTCAGTTGATCGAATTAAGGCCAGTTTGTATTAGTTTGGGAAAATACGAATTCCTGAACCGTTGCACGTTGGACCAAACAAAAAATAGAGATAACGTACGCCCAGGCGGGTGGATAGAGAATATTGGATGCCCTGCGGCTTAGGAATGTGGGTGGCAGGTCTTGGATGCAAATTTGGAGGCACGCGTTGAGATAAAGTAGCAGACCTCATTTTTAACTATAGTCATTACCTACATAGATGTAATTTTGGTGAAACCCAGCCATCACAGGGTGAACATACGGTGTGCTGGAGATTTATAAAACGCATTATTTTTATATAAGCACAGCATGTGACTTTGTATCTACCTTATGGTAAGCAGACCATAAGTGGGGTCGATTAATTTTGTTCTTTAATAACATTGACCGCTCCCACTACGCCGGCTAAATGATACGTTTATGAAATGGGCGGCGTCAAAGACGAATTTGCATTATCTACTTTAATATCTTCGCTGTTTTATAGTCAAATCAACTACCCATTTTGTAACCGCACCCAGAAAGGAGACTACCACCTCAACCATAAATGAATAAACAGTTTAGGTTAGTTAGGAGTTAGAATATAATCCAAACAAATCATTGACGGTTTAGCAAAGCCCAGCTTAGTCCAGTGAGTGAGTCTAGTATATAAATACATTATTATTATAGAGCACGCACAAAGCGAGCAAATCAAAATATTTTACTCGTAGCTAAATTTACACTTTCTATCACGCAAGTGGGTGTGCTGTTTTATTTTAGTAGACTTCCTGCTCCGTGGTCAGTACACCCCAGTAGTGATTGATGTTGGAACAGTTACACCCTTAAGATAGGGTTGTCATTTAACATTATTTAAAAAAAAAAAAAAAAAAGTTCGCATTTAGGGCGAGAAAATTTAGACGAGGCGTCGCCGTGTCGCGTCCCCTTCAGTCAAATAATAGTACCTATAGGTTTTGGTAGGTGACGGCACGCTGTCACCTGCCTAAATATTGTTTATATAGTTTAGGCTGAGAACTATTAAATTCCATACGTTTTTGACTGAGGCGACGCGACATATGGGCTCCAGGACCACCGGCTCTATCTCTCTGTGCTCTATCTATATATATATCCATATATAATATTAACCTTTTACCTTGTCTCTTCATAATTCTTCTTATGTCTCTAGTTTTCAGAGATTTTTAATTGCACCCTCTTAAGGTGAGATGATTTCAGAGATTGTGTCGATAGTTCGTATAAGAAAGTGACTGTTTTTAGACAGAAAAAATATTTCCTTAATCTGAAGGATATTAGTGATATAAATGTTAGATCAGAAACGCAAAATAAAATAGTTTGTTCGACAGAAATAATACGTGAAAATAGCTCTGAAATTTTCTTTTTCGGATTTTATGACATTACTATAAATGTTTAACATGATTTTTTTTTATAAAAGTGTATATGATAAATAAAAAGAATATTGTTAATTCATATATTACATTTTTAATGTCGTTTTTCTTAAATTAATATTTATTTGCATAGTGACTTACGACATTTTGTTTCCGTGCGACTTTTGGTAGTCCACGCTGCTAACTCTCATCAGAAACCGGACTTATAACGCTGAGATAAAACATAGGGTAATTTTACCGACGAGCATACTTCGCCTTAAAGCCTTTTAATTTATTTACCAGATGTGCTGTATAAGGAGACGGGTATAGATCCATAGGAGACTAGTGTGTCTCGTTTCCCACAGCTTTTACCATATCGTTGGTCATTCTTTCAACAGACCTAAAGTAAAACGAAACATCAATAAGCCGTGGGAGGATTAAAGCTATTAAATTGGTGAATAAATCCTAATCACTATTCCCTATCTTCCTTGAAGGCGCAAATAATTCACAAGGATTGTCTTTTAGTCTATCTTAGATCTGCCCAAGTTGATTTAGAAGCTTTATTTTTATCAGATAATTGCTCGAATACAATACCGGATTCATTTTTTAAAAACATTATTATTTATAAGATTTGTTAACCCTATCCGTAACTAACTCGAAATCGCAAGGACATCGCGTGACTTGAAATAGTGACGTCAGTACTTTAATAAATTCATGAACGTCACTGACTGGAAAAATATACAAGAAGTCTAAAAGTTCAATAGTTTTGTATTTAAATGTATTTCTATAAAATTAGAATCACTCAAGGTGTTGCAAGTGTCGCAACTGCAATAGCATTTTTGGCATAATGTAATTTGAACCCTACTAACGTAAGTTTTATGACTTTTCATAAATTTAGGAGAGGCAGTTGATTTGACGATAGACCAGCAGGGATATTCAAATAGATTGTAATACAAATTCTTTATCTCCGTTTCTACCAGTTTATAGAACTATGATCAAGGAGAGGAATCTAGCGACCGGTTTGTTAAATCCCCCGTATAAAATAACATTGTATTGGTCGTTTCCACTTTGTAGACCTGTAGACCTGGAGCTCTAACACAAGTTTTTGCAAACCGTTTTTACTAGTGGTAAAATAAGTTTAAATGTCATGAAAAAACTGTTCGAACTCCAATAAAATTTAGTAGTTATTTTTTATATATTTTAGTCGTACAAACAATTAAAAATGTCTATGACACCCTGAAATAGATATTTATTTTTGTATATAATAAGTATAATAAAAATGTCAAGCGGGGTTTTGTAATAATAAAAAACTTTTATCAACAATATTGTTGATCTAAGATAAAAAAAAAAAAACTTATGTTTACAAATGATTGTAAACTTACTCATAAGTTATCTTTACTTACCTACGACCTATAGGACTTTGGTGATATCGATGGAAAATTAAGGGAGATTGAAATAGTAAATAAAAAAGATAAGTAATTATGTAAAATTACCTAACATTTGCTGTTTACTGCTAAAGCAGTGTTTGTTACAAAAAAACCAAAGGTTATAGAATTGTAAATTTCCATAGATTTGTTTTTAAATGTGCGCCTTTACTATTATTTTTCGGTGATTGTTTATCTACTTTAAATTGCATTAATTAAACAATAAATTATGTCCTTATTCATAAAAACTTTATAGGTCCGTTTACACTTATACTCTTATTCATAAAAACTTTTTACAGCGTTATAGTTAAAATGGTGTTTCGTCTTTTTCTTACCAATGACAATCATCTACGACAGGAAAGACATAACTAACTAAAACGTTATTTTACGTAAACACGAATCTACTCATCAAATCAAAAGATAGTGTCGTAACCACACCCTGAAAGAACTACGAAGCTTTCTAAGAACCGACGAACGAATTAAAACCAAAACATGACTAGGTCTATAAAAGGTTTTGCATCTGTAAACCAATTGGTCGGCCTTGCTAAGGTATAGAAACCTCGAGATCTGACGTAAGTTCTTATATTTTCACTGGGCATTTAAAAAAAATACAGATACTTATCATGCATGCGTAGGTATCATTCCTTTTGATATCATTGCTTCGTGGCCTAAGTAGGTTAAAAGGTACGGTACCTAATACATCTACACGTGTAGTTATAAATATTTATTTAAACGTTTTTATTATGATGTCCCTAAAAGATAAAACTGCGGGAGACCTGGTGTGTTGTTGGGTAATTAGAATTAACATGGAAACCTAAATAAAGGTATAGGTATATTTATTCTAAGCAAACATAGGTATCTCCTTCACAAAATATCTATATACAAAGAGTTACTTGCATAACAATAATGTACCTACTTGTATGTCTATATTTACCTAATAAGGGTGTTGTTACAACCAGAAGACTGTTTAAAAAAAAAACTAAAATGTCGCTAAACTCGTTCCATAAGGAGAGTGGCCCCCTCTCCTTGTGGAAGCCCCAGACTTCTAACCAACCCAGCCAGCCTAGCCGGCGCTGGTTACAACATTAGAATAGGTACATTGTATGTTATTATAAAATCTTATCTAAAATAATCTTAGCCTTATCGTATGTATTATTTTTAACCCCCAATAAATAAGAGGGGTGTTAGAAGTATACGCCTAGTTCCTAGACTTAACTAACTTTACTAACCAATATCGATTTCCTTTCAGTGGGTAAACGGTAAAGCTGTTACTCACCACGAGATTGGCCACCTTCCCTTCGAGGTTGAGATCACGGATGCCGTAAGAGCTGATGCCAGTAACTTACTCACAGTGGCTGTTGACAACACATTGCTAAGCGACACAGTGCCTCAGGGAAACATTCGCGATGTTATTGTGTAAGTGTATATGAGAAGTTTATCAATAGAAACGGTTAGGCTCGAAGCAATACTTCATTGTATTGCCAAAATAAATAGTAAGCTTTACTGAAAATAGGCATTGTATGCCTAATAGCAGATGTATTCTAGAGTGGAGACTAAACTTTAACGCATGAACTTTGAAAAATCCTGAATACAAACTGGCATTTCTCTGCAGCGCTTTCTACACTACAACATAGAGAACGACCAGCAGTGGATTGTGAAATGTCCGCCAGTGAAATGATGATCAGATGGGTTAAACAAAACTTTGAAAAGTTCCTACTTTGTAAACGATTTACTAGATAATAACGACGCCACAAGTAACCTGTCTATCGATTGTCGAAATATAGATAAAATATACAGAACAGTGCGACAGTTGGCTCATAAAGGATGAATAATAATACATAAAATAGATAATTCCAGTGGGATTAGCACTGATCCTCTGATAATCCATTAAGGATTCAAATCTAAATAATAAAAATAAACAATATTGATTTTTTTTTCAGTAACAACCAGGTGAAGTTAGAGCAGACGTATACCTTTGACTTTTTTAACTACGCCGGCATTCATCGCACCGTATTCCTGTACACTACGCCAAACGTCTACATAGATGATGTTATCGTCAACACAGACTTACAAGGCCTTACTGGTAATCAAATTATATAATGGTACTAGCTTTATTTTTATTTATAAAAGCTCTACATGATCTTGCATCCACCTGATGTTAAGCAGTATGGAATGTCCAGGAATGATTGCAACAAGCGGATGCATACAGGTGCACCGCTGGTTTCCATCATTATGCCGGCTTAAGATGCCTATTCACGCTTCGTTTAAAGGACTCTGGATTATAAGAGGAAGGAAACACGCAAGCTGGTAGAGCATTCCACATTTTAATAGTACGGCAGATGTATGAATCGCCAAAACCCGGCTTCCCCCATAATCAATATAATTAATATAACTTCCCAATTCAGCATCACAAAAATGTGAAACACGTGTTTGAAACACTTCTAAATTTATTTTCAAAGAAGAGTGTTTGTACGAAATTTAAGTCTCTGCCGTTACCGGGATATTAACTTAACTATATTAACTAAATATTTTTCGCCCCTTATTACTTTCTTTGGATTTAAATTTAGCAATAAAAACCCTTCGTAGTGCGTGCTCCCCTAAAACACAAAAAGATGCCACTGTCCAATTTTAATATTCCTAGAATAGTATCGGTTAGGCGATGACAGTTCATTTAGTTAAAACAAACTTAAATACTCTATTTATTAAATTGTAGCATTTCTTCTACCTGTCAATAACACGTACGTGTATAATTTATAACTCTGTGAATTTAATGCCTCTTTTGAACCTCACAGGCGACGTTGACGTTGAAATTTCGCCCCTATAAAAGTGAATGTAGAGTCATCAATTATCATCCCAGTCTTTAATATTTTCTCGAAATTAAATATCTGGTAACTTTTTATACAAAATGATAATTTAACTTATTTGCTGATTTAACGTTGACATATTTACAGGTTTCGTAGTATACAATGTGACTTATCGAGGATCTACAAAAGGGTCGGATCTTCAGTGTCTGATCCAGCTTTACGATAAGAATGACACATTGGTGACTTCAGCCAATGAATGTGCCGGTCTGCTGGAAGTGCCAAACGCTAACTTCTGGTGGCCTTACCTGATGCACCCTAAGCCTGGATACCTATATACATTGAAGGTACGAGTAAATGAGTATATATATTTAATTAATATACATATGTAAATATAGTATAACAAAAATTGGTCACCAGATGCGAAAAAGTTTGCAGATATACTTGGCAAACTTTTAGTTAAAAAATGTGGTGACATTTTATTCGCCGGATAAGCCGGGAGGTTCAGAGGGGTAACGCTGCGAGTAGCTAAACTAATACTTCTACTTCACTCTAGTACCGAGTAAATAAAAGGATGCAAATAGAGGGCGTGTGTAAATATATATGTAAAAAAGCAATGAAAAATTTTGTGAGGAGTGACTGGAACCAGGTTGGCTCAGTGGTTGAGTACCTTGCCGCGAAAGAGAGGCCTGTCGGTTCGAGACCCGCCCACCAGGATATTTTTCATTGCATTTTATCTTTAAAAAGGTTTTAAAAAATAAATTAGCTTTTTTCCTAGTTTTGTATATATTTAGAATATGTCGCCAATTGAAAATAAAACAATTACTTAATTAAAATAATTATTTATTTACTTACTACGGTGAGTTTATTTGCGTATTACCTATATCAACGAGGTAGAGAAAAAAAAATATTTAGCCTAATACAAATGTTTATCACCTTTGAAGGTCTGTCTAAAGATTTTTAGACACGCACGATTGTAAAATTATTTGCATCAGCTACAATAGGCGATAATCGACCACCTACCATATTGTTACCAAACACAAGTTTCACATATTTAACACGAAATTAACGAATACAACTATAATCCTAAATTTACAACCTACAATAATTTTAACGCTAAACATAAACGATTTAAACAAGCGTTGAAATGTGACATTATTACTATTTTTTAACTATTTTTGCAATATTAATTCTGCGCTCTATACTTTCTATGGATACTGTGTTTGTGGTAAGTAGGTAAATGGTTAGGCAACCGACATAAAGTTTAATTATTTAATAGGTATTATACCTCTTTAATAAGTTGTTTGATCTTATTTCAGGCAACTCTCATCGGACCCCAAGGTGATACAGTAGACACCTACAGGCAGAAGCTTGGCATCCGAACGATCACCTGGACCAATACAACTGTGTATCTAAATGAGAAACCAATCTATATGCGAGGCTTCGGAATGCATGAAGATTCTGACGTGAGTACCTACTGTTTTATTTATTTTTGCACGGCAATGTGACTTTGGTAATATGAGCTGATGGTTTAGTTGCTAAATATGACATAATAGGCAGCGACAAGGATGAATTAGTATTAAGAGTCTACTTTAAAATATTCTCGCTGCTTTATTATCAAATCCTCCTCCACGAATAAATCAAAACAGGAGGTTCCTGAAAACCGGCAAATACAGACAATAAAACCTAAACATGTCTGTCGACGTTATAGAGACGTTTTTGCTTTCAAATACAAGTTCAGCCATGGACTTTCAAATACATGTTAATGCCTGTTATCTCCTATGTGTTCATCGTTAATATTTTATTGCTTTTTTTTTTACGGATGTCGTTATTCTTATAATAAAATGCAAACAAACTAAGTTATTCTTATAAAGAAATACTTCATAAAAAGACTAATCAATGCGTCCACTAGGAAACCGTATGTTCAGCAGTGGTCTGTTGTCTGCCGATAATAATAACTTAATAAATAAAATTTCCAGTTGAGAGGTAAAGGCTGGGATCCAGTGTTGTGGACTAAAAACTTTAATCTAATACGCTGGACTGGTGCTAATGCCTTCCGAACCTCCCATTATCCATACGCAGAAGAAATCTACCAGCTGGCCGATGAACAAGGAATCATGATTATCGATGAATGTCCCAGTGTTGACACCGAGTAAGTTGAATAATGTAACATAAATGTGTTGAATAAGAAGACGTGGATATTTACCACTGAGGTTAATAGTTCCTATTGGTCCAATATAAGGGCAAAAATAGTTTCTTACTACTTGGACTAAACCAATTAATTATAATGGAGATAGTTTTATTAAAAATGTCTCTTTATATAAAAATATTTTTTAATTATTGGAAATCGGCATGTGACTTAGTTTTTACCATGGGTGCGATTTTTGAATATCATCGGATGACTAAATATCACTGAAATGTCATCGATTTCTGGAGTTCATATTTTTGAATCTCATCGGGTAACTAAAATATCATATCTATGATATCAATAAGATACTGTACTGATGAATATGCTCATTTAGTGATGATCACGGAGACAGCAGGGTTGACCTACAAAAAAGCGCCCGGACGAACGAGTCTCTCACACAGTGCTACTTGTAATATTATTTCTTCTGTGACAGGGCTTGCTACCGGCGACATAATAATATGCTAAAGGTCAACCTTTTGCCTTCGACCTACATTTTTTTTTGTCATTTTGTTTTTATTTTTCCTATAATATTAATTATGCTGTTATTGTGATTTTGAGGGCAATAAACGTTTTTTCATTCATTTCAATATTTTTTTTTAGTTAGCAGACTTATGAATTATTGACTCCATTTGGTATTCTTAGTATCGGTTCTGTATTAATACAGTCAGTTTTTTTTATTTTTTCTAGTTTATTCTCAAATTCGCTTCTGGAAAAACACAAGCAATCACTAACAGAGCTGATACGTCGCGACAAAAACCACCCCAGTGTTATCATGTGGTCCATCGCAAATGAGCCCAGAACACAGAATAAACCTGCAGATCCTTATTTTAAGTAAGTTTTCTCATAACATCTAACTAAAATAAATACCATAACGGTTGCCTTTTTTAGCTCCCAAGAACCGTTTAAACGGCCTCAGGGTACCCAGCGGAGGGATTAACCCGTCCTAATTTCGCCGATGGTATTCGGAAGAAACTCCTAACAAGTGGCGAGCTTGTTGCCGTATTTATGATGGTATAGCCTCGTTGTATAAAGCGGTCACCCATCCAAAGTCTGGCCTTGTTGTCCTCTGCTTAATCTTGTTATCAGTTGCGCAGTGACTGAAGCACTAGGCTAGGGCCGCTTTTTTAAACATCCATTGACACTATAACTATGCAAACTGATTATTCAGCATTCGCTGAGAAATACTGACTGGACTGTGGTCTATCCACTCTATAACCGCTCCAAGTACGTTTTGCTATCCGCTTCTTCCAATAGTAAGGAACCCACTATACAGTGCTTATGAACGCTTTACTGTGCCCATCAAGTTACGCGGTATAGTGTGTCGCAAAAGGTGGAATAATAATTTGCATATGATTTATCAGCTTTGTATAAATTATCCCAGTATCACCGAGACTTGTACTTACTATGCGGTGCATATTTATTTTAATTAAAATCCAGCTCCGTTCGTTAAGCTTAACGAACATTATAAAGAATAACTTAAAATAATTTGTAAATCATCATCGTAGTTAAAATCTACCCTCTTACTGATTAAACAAAAAGGATTGTTTTATTTCAGTAACAGTAGGTAATAGTAGGATGATTTGTTCTGAAAATTGTTTTCAGAGCGGTGGCGGATCACGTGCGATCCATGGATCTCTCCAGACCAGTTACAATTGCGCTGGCCCAAGGATACAGTATTGACAAAGCTGTAAGTTTATTTTTTCTACAATTTTGACAAGTCTGTGGGGTCTGCTGAGTACCCCTATTATTTTTACTCTTCACTTATTGATCCAAATAACTGTGACCCAGACTCAAGTACCTATCGCAAAAGGTTCCTAAATGTTCCTGGTCTTTTGTACGAACAAAATTAACTTTTATTTTGACGATCCACTATTTATTAATACTTGTCATGATATAAGGTCTGCTATAGTCAGTAACGGTTATCAGGTAAGTACCTCAGGACGAGCTGACCTTCATCGCTTTATAAATCAGTTATCAGACCCCTTAGCCATGCACTCATGGACAACACTATCAATCGATATATGGAGATGACTTTTAGATATGGAATCTAAATGTCATCTCCATATATCGATTGATAACGTCAGTAACGTCATTTCAATCCGTCAAATCCATTCATGTTGTTAGCAAGATTTTGGATTAATAGCTATCCATGTTATTGGCTAAGGGAGCTTACATGTTGTCATGATACAGGGTCAACACTTGGATGTGATCAGCTTCAACCGCTACAACGGTTGGTACCAAAGCACGGGCTCGCTGGTTTCCATCGCCTCCAACGTGCACGCGGAGGCTCGCGCGTGGCATCAGAAACACAACAAACCTGTACTTATGACAGAATATGGTGCTGACACTATTGCTGGATTGCATTTGGTATATATTTGTTTTATATCCATCATAATAGTAATAGGTTTCTAATATGGCCATTATTGATTGATTGGTTGGTGGAATGGTTAACGTGGTAGTAGCAAGTTACATTTCATGTATAATAGTGTAAACTCGCCACTCGACGTCGCGTGGTAGACTAAAAGTATTAAATTAACAGTAGTAATTTTAATTTCCACTAGCTATAAAGATCAAAGAGGATCCCAGACCAAACACTCATGAATTTCCCACACCAAAAGTCACTAAAAACTAAAGGTCCTGTCTCGCATTACAGATCCCAGAGTATGTGTGGTCGGAGGAGTACCAAGTGGCATTGCTGTCAGAACACTTCAAGGCGTTCGACAGCCTGCGCAAGGAGGGTTACTTCGTGGGAGAGTTCATCTGGAACTTTGCCGATTTTAAGACTGCACAGAGTAAGTGCCTTGACTGGTAGAAGTCAATGAGGTTCCGTACCAGAAATATTTAAGACCGATTTAGGAGAAAGATAGGTACATAAAGATAATTACATTAGTAAAGAAAGTACATTAGGTATATAACAACATTAAAATTTATAGCTTGTTCTCTTTTTGCTAAACTCTCAGAAGAAAAAATAATAATTATTAGCGGGCAGAAGCTAGTAATAATAACGAACAAAACAGCAGATGGTTCCTTATAAAAACATAGATTAGGTACCTCTATCTAACATCCACTAATATTTTATTAAACGTAACTAAATGCTGAATAAAGAAAAAGGAGCTACGCCTTGTGATAAAAAAAATGATGATGTACTTAAGTTAGTATTTGAGTAGTAAAGTCCAATACTTTTATATCCAGCTATAACTCGAGTGGGAGGCAATAAGAAGGGTATCTTCACCCGCTCCCGCCAACCGAAAGCAGCTGCGCATCACCTGCGCCGGCGCTACCACGAGCTAGCGGGCGCGGACGACGGAGCGGCCCCGCCGAGCGACCTCTCCGCCTATACTAGCAACAATGCTCCTGTGGCCCACACCGAACTATAGCCAAAGAATTATTAAGTTTAAGTTATTACTTAGTTTAGTGTAACAAGTAGGTTTTAAGTAATAGTAAGGATAAAAGTATGTAAGACCCGAAAAATATTTTTTTTAACTTTTATCGATAGGTATGCTCGATAAAACTATTATTACAATGTTCAAATAGCCTTCATAAAAACTTTATTGAGTCCATAAAGGACACTTTACTTAAAATATTATTTTTGTTGAAAAAAAAAAAGAGACAAACTATTATAACTAAAGTGTTCTTCAAGGCTTTCAAGTTTTTATGAATACCGAAGTAAACCTTTACTCGTTTAAGGAAGCGGTAATTATTCAAAAATAATGCTAAATACTCACGAATTGAGTCACTGTATGTTACTGTTAGGTTTAGAAAATATGCCTTTCTTGACCCGACCGCAACAATTGTAAAAATGTATTAAAAATATTAAAATCATCGAAACAAATATGGATCAAGGTTTTGTTACTGTAGTACGGCAATTACTCGTAGGTAGTTCCTATCTACTCGGCGGTTAGACTGTTCGAATGACTGATCCCATATATTCATAGGTTTGTAAATCTGATTACCGACACATGGATACAAAATTACTCCATGTTCTAATTAAAAAAGTACCCCTTTTGACCTACCAGCATTACCTATAACTTTATAATCAATTATCGAACCCTCAGACTGAGCAGGGTCCCTACCGGGAAGCCACATCGACAAACCGTACCCCTAGTGTGAGTTTTCTAACTATTACTTTACGTTTTAACTAAAATTTGTATGGGAAATGGTTCAAGCGGAAATTTTGAGAACTAGAAATGCGTTCGTGTGATTGGTCAAAATGTTAAGGCGGTAGTATAGTTAACGCTAAAGTAAACTTTAAAAAAACTCACACTAAGCCTACCGATCGACACTTCGATTAATAAAAATGTATAGGAAAATTAATCAAGTAGAACTCGATCGTTGACAAACGTCAAATCTACTATCATTCGACGCGTCGATCTATATCTGCCCCCTAATTATGAAACCTAGTTTTGACAAATCACTATCGTGATCGATTTTAATTGAAGTTGTCATAGCCCTTATTGCATTGTAAATAAGATCGAATAAAATTACCAACGCAATGACAGATCGCTATCGCTTTCGCTGTTTTTCGCTGGCTTCCCAGTAGGGCCCCAAATTGAAACTAAATTACAACATCGTTCAATAAATCACCTATGTCATTATTTGTTTCATAAAATTCATAATATTATTATTTACCACCGCGCCGCATCTTTATTATTTTGTAGACTGTGTTCAAGTTTATGGTGCTTTTTGTTCGTTATAAATCCTCAGAAGTTAAGTACTTTTTAAGTATATGAAATGTTAGAGGCGTCTTTGATAGGTTAGGTCAGTGTTTCCCAATTAGTGTATCGTACCTCCAGGGGCTTTATTCCGAGTTTTGACACGTTCACCGTCGCGCATTTTGCGTAAACTATAAATATTGAAATGAATGAACAAACTTGCGAAGAATTCGTGTATTTCAAGATGGCGGCATTATTATAGCCAACCTAATACAGACTATATATCCATTGAAATAGAACTTATATTTCAATATTAATAGTTTACGCAACGTCTTGTCGTCTTTAGCGGTTGCAAACTCGGAATAAGGCCCCAGGGGTACGCGAGGTTGCATCAAGGGGTACGCGCAAGGGGGACATGAGACCAAAATACAACCAGATTTTTCAGACTTATGCAAAGAAAAACGTGCACATTTTTCACATTAATTAAACGGGTGTTCTCTTTAGACTAAAACAGTATTTTGATGGTAATAAATGTAAAATGCATCTAATTTCATTTATTGTTCCCGCAAGGTACGAGAGTTTGAGGGGTACGAGAGTTTGAGGTCTTTCTTGGAGTGGTGCGTAGAAAACACTAATTGGGAACCATTCGGTTAGGTACCTCACGCTTATAGTTCAGACTGACAGCTGTCAAATCCATATGCTTTTGACTCAAGCCTGCATTTTCTCTGGACCCCAGAATTTGGTTATAGATTTTTCAGTATTTTTTTGGGAAAGCAATACTTTAAATTTATGGTCTTATTCATAATAACTTCTTGAGTCCTTGAGTTAAAATAGGCTTATTTATTTTTATAGCTAAAAACTCAGACGAAATAATTACTTTAACTAAATTGTTCCTCAAGGACTCAATAAGTTATTATGAGTACCGGTGTTAGCAATCGTGTATAAAATGTAATACATGTATTCGATTTCGGTGCCAGTCATTCCATTACATGTAACTATGTCTGTGATGCCGGCTTCCCAAGTTCTGAGTATCTATCGTTCACTACATATAGGTACCTCTACCTCTACATACATAGGTACCGAATAGATTTGAAATGCATTTACATAGTAATTTAATATTATTAGTACTATTAACTAAGTTTTAAAAACCTAATCTAAGAAATAGCGTGGTTCCGATTGTTGTAATTAAAATGTTGTATTTTTAAGTAATATCGAGTTTTACGTTCTTGTCACAAGCAAATAAATTATATTCATGATAATAAACTGATGTAAATATTCCTAGATGTATTTATCTAACAAACATTGTGTTTTAATATATACCTACCTAAAGTGCCTTATAAATACATATATCATCATCATCGAGACCGCTAGACCTCCCCAGGGTACCCAGCGGCAGGGGTGTTCCACTCCGCGCTTTAGGTATGAAGCTGCAAGTACCCGGCCGTACCCACGGATGGGTTTTGTTTTTGAAGGCTGCCGCAGTCGGCAGTGGGTGCCACGAACCGGCGGAGTTGCACGTTTGTATGATACTCACGCGCCTCGTCGCGATATTTAATATGAACTAAAATGAGGTCTAAAGCTTATTGTGCATTAATATACTTCCAAAGGACAGTTGCGCCTGATATATCAACTGTGTTACATATCAAGCGATTTTATGACATGGGCGTTATTTTTTTGCTCATCATATAAACCGATAGCAAAATTATCCAAATTGTAAGAGTATCAAATGTCTATTTTTATGTGAGTACTAGGCTTTGACGAAAGTACTCGATACTTTCATGAGTACGATATATTCTATACTTATATCTATACTGTTCTAAACCCCTATTCTTGGATTCTTATGCGAGTACTAGGTTATGACGAAAGTGTTCGATACTTAGACGTATTGATACTTTTGTTTCAATACTTTTATGAGTACAATACCTTTTATTCGATACTTCTCATGAGTACAGTATCGATACTTTCTTACTAGCTTGGGTTAAAAATATCGATATATCAAAATATCGATATTAGTTCAATAAATAATCGATAATTATCGTCGATATTTTAAATCTCGATATATCAATAATCGATATTTTTTTCCGGGTATAAAATTCGATATTTTTTTATGAGCTCTTCGATTTAAGTTCTCGATAAAGGCCGCGTTCGCAAACTAAGTAAATTATTACAGGTTCAAAGGTTCAAACCACCATATAATATAGTGATTTAATGATGACGTCGGTTTTTTTTTTTTTTTTTGCTCATCAAATAAATCAACAAAAAAATTATTTGAGGTTCAAAGGTCCAAAACGGGGGGTGTTTTGGACCTTTGAAATATCGGTATTTGTATTTTACACGATATATATCGATAGCTTTGAATAATATCGATACAATATAAATCGATATATTATTTTCATTTGCCTATTCCTACTTTCTATTTGATACCACTGAACAAATAAGTATTTGATACCGTGTAACCGTGTCCCTACGATTAAGAAATAAGAGACAGATAATCCTCTGCAAAAAGGTAACTGCCTATAAAAATTCCGATTCATTATGAATCGGGGAGAGTTGAAAAAATCAATAAAGGCCTTTAACGTATTTGAAATTAGTAAGGAAATGCCTAAGTAAAAAGCTTTATTCCTACTTCTTGACGTTCTTAAATGACACTAGCGCCATCTGTTGGGTAAGGAAAATATACTAGTTTCGTACAATGGGTTATTATGGGTTCAATAAATAGTCCCACAAGGAACTAAAATTGTTTTTACACATACAAATGTAAAACTTTGTAAGTGCCTTTGCTATACGACTCCGACAAACTGTCTAATGCGAAAACTTTCGGCGCTGCGCTGCTGCGTTTTCGAATGCCCGATTTGTCGATATTATTATGACGTGACTATGGCTCTCCGTATACACAAGTTTGATTTTGAGATTTTTTTTTAAATAAAACCAGTTTAAAAATAGTGGTCAACTTGTCCGACAAAAATCATGCTGCTTAAGGGGGCTGCACCACCCTGAAAATGTCGATATGACGTCATTATGACTCCCCGTACATATAACTTTAAATTTAATATTTATATTTATATCACGGACAGTGCTCTGAAACACTGTTTGAACTCATCCCTCCTTCCCCATTTCGTTTCCGTACTACACGCACTGGCAATAAAATGCATACACATACAGTGGATGACACCAGAACAAAAAGGTATGGTGACTCTTATATATATCGCATGATAAAAAGGTGGAATGCCTTGCCTGCGTGCGTTTTCTCTTCTTCCTTTAGATCCAGAGTCCTTTAAGCGAGCCGTGAATAAGTTTCTCAAGCAGACATAGTGGAATCAACCAATTGAAGCAAACAAATGAATGTGAGCAACAACCAATAGGATTGCTTTATTTTTGGTAACAGGATTGAATAAAGCGATCCTATTGGTTGTTGCTCACGTATACGTAAATGAATACGTTACGTTTCTACAATGCGCAAACCCATGGTAGAGCCTCTGCTCTATTTAAAAAATCGATTTAAAATAAAGTAGGTACTAATTGTAAAAAAATATGTGTCCAACAAATAAACGCTTAAATTGTAGTGGTTTAACAAACCTGGAATAAGTTTGTTAAACCATTTAATTATAGTTTAAAACTTTATAACAATTAAAAAACTATAAAACTTTATAGTTTGCGCAACGTCTTGTCGTGATTAGCGGTTGCAAACTCGGAATAAGGCCCCAGCGGCCGCATTCTGTTTCTTATAACGCAATCGTTAGATTGTCAAAATAACAATCACAGTAGTTATATGGAAATATAAGCTCTACTCCAATGGTTATATAGTATGTATTAGGTTGGCTATTATAATGCCGCCATCTTGAAATACACGAATTCTTCGCAAGTTTAAACATGTATGACGCATTGGAATTTCAACTTTATAATTAACTGGATAGAACTTACATTTCAATACCCGTACTTTACGCAAAATGCGCGACGGTGAACGTGTCAAAACTCGGAATAAAACCCCTGTAAAATAATACCTTTTTATAGGTACGGCCGGGGGCCTTAGTGTTCTCTAAGGCCCCCGGCCGTACCTATAACAGGTGACAGCGTACCTCACTCTTACTGTCACTGTCAAAATACATACGTTTTTGACTGAGGCGACGCGACATGTCGCCTCGCCTGCGTTTTCTCTAGAGCCCCGGGTACTTGTAGCGTTATGCCTATAGCGCGAAGGGGAACACCCCTGCCTAGAGGGAAAAATTGCCTACAAAAAAAATATATATAACATATTTAAAATCAATTTTTTTAAGACTTATGGTCTTTGCTATAGTGGTGGGTCGTTACGTGATTTCATTGTAACGTAACGGCTACGTTTCTTTTTGTTAATCACCCGTTATGTAACTATTTATGGTTATTATTTAAAAATCTAATGATAAGCAAAAAAAAAATTAAATTAAATTAACGTGTAATTTGTTTGTTTTAATTTTATAGTAAGGTCGCCAACGCGTACTAATATTATGTGCCGTGGAGTTCAATGTCACGATCTCCGGTACCTACAACGCAAACTTCGAATTGGTAAAAAAAAACAATATGTTAAATTATTTTTTTACTTTACCCGTGTACCAATGATTTTTTAATATAAAAACTTGTTCACTATAACAGCAGTCAGAACTATAAAATTTATATACATTATACAATCATTTCTTCTGTGACTTATCCAACAAATTTTCTTTATTTCAAAATTTCTATCTAAATTTGATTTTTTTAAGGCGACATGATTTTATTCTATCTAAATAACTAAACCAAAGAACGCCAGTTCGATCCCTGCTTCTGCACTTTATTTTTTTATTTAATATTTTTATTATGTTTTTTACATGTCTTTTTATTTTAATCAATTTTTAACTTTAACATCCAAAAGACATATAAAGTTTTATTGACCACAACCTACTTAGTTCATTATTTCACCGCTTTGCGCTATGTCGCTGCTCGCTTCTATTCCCGCCGCCAACATTCCACGTGTGTATGAAACGGACGGAATGAATGTACCTATCTATATGGATATCACTGTTGAAACGCTTGAAACGGTTGGAACGGTTGTAACTTGTAACGATGGGAACTCTTGTAAAGTGGTGGTTATTGTTACTTCACGTGAGTGTGATATTTAGAGATTTTTGTTATAGTAGTTTTTTCGTGATTGGATGCACATTCGTTAAGGTTTTTGTCATTGTGTTTTTATTTGTGTTTTTGTTGTTATCCTGGTTTTAGTTTCTTTTTTTTTGTATCGGTTTTTATTATATCGTCGTTGCACTCCGACGAGGTGGTTATTGATGTTCACGCTATTGCGGTGATTGGTTGCGCAGAGTTGCGCTACGTTCCGCGACGCATCCATAGCGCATTTTTTCTAGGTTTTTTGTAGTTGTATTTAAAATATATATATATATATATATTGTTGTAGTTTTTTTATATAAAAGTATTAAATATTTGTTTTAATAATAACTCTTATATCTACATGGCTTATATTTTTTTTGGACTCATAGTTATGGTATAGATGTCATCTGGCGACATGTCATGTCAAAACGTTTTTTTACTATAACTTAATAACCCCTGGCCCTAGACCCAAAGTTTTTGTATTTAAACGATAGGTATCGATGATATCTAGCCAATAATTGTAGCTTTGTTAAAGGATTTTCGACCTTATTAACAATCGCATTTTTTTGGTAGAATTCAATGGTATGCCATTTACTTCTTTAATTAAATAGTTATTACAAATATAATAACCGTTATTAGTTATTTAAGAAATAACGACTTTATTGTAACTATCTACGTTACGCAACGCTCACCTCTTCTTTGCTACCAATGCCTCTTATTAAAAAATAATACAATAAGAATGGCTCAAAAAGACATGTCCAGAGCCGTAAAATAAATTAAAAAAAAAAATCTTATTAAATAAAAAAAAAAATATTTTAGGTTATTTTGTGATTCTTTGAGGGTAGCCCGAACACTGTAGACGCGTGTTTATATTATATTTTTCAAATTTATTTTTATTGAATATTATTGTGCAAAAGTGTACTAATTTTGTAGAATAAGCATTCGTATAGTAATATTAAGTGTGAGAAGTGTAGCATTTACGCAGTGATCTCGGTGTTTGTGTTATCTCAAATAATCCCACAATCTTCAGTAAAATGGCGGTACCCATTTTACTGTAGACTTTTCCTTCTTCACTTGATATTGGCAAGACTATACCGTATGCTCACATACGGTCATGTCGCCATTCCTTTTTCTGCCCTAGTCCTTTCCTAATTCCTTTCCATCCTTTTATCCCTCTTTCACTATGTAATAATAAAAAAGATTTTCAAACTACCCACTTGACATTGGCAAAATTTCGCGTAATGCGAAGACGCCATTAATGAAAATAATAATAAGGACAATAAGGTTATTTTGTGAATTTATGTTTATTATTGTTTATTTTTTAGCTTCTATCTAAAGTTATCACATATTTTATAGGGTACCAGGTAAAAATTTATAAATATGGAGTGCAGTTATTGTGACAATAACTCCAAATATAAATGCCCAACTTGTACAATACCTTAGTAAGCAGTGTTTTCAATAAAAACGTAGGTTGTACCATAATATACTTCTTGTTACGATTTATGTTTTATTTCAGTTGTTCTGTGCAATGTTACAAAACACACAAAGAAAATCCTTGTGTGGTGCCACCTATTGAAACACGGCCACTGGAAAATGAACCACCAAAAGAATATGAATTTCCTTCACAAGACACTGTGCCAATAAATAAATTGCAGTTATTGGGTAAGAGAATAATAATAATATGTACCTAGGACAGTTTTACACATATTGCTTTGGTCACAAACTAAGCTCTAGGCTTGTACTATGTGTATTAGAAACAACAATATAATATACCTATATACATAATATTTTATAAACACCTATACCATGACAAAATGTAGGTACAGAAAAACATACATTTTTTTTTGGAATGGGTGGCAATCATCCCTATAGTAGTCTACGGAGATACTTGTACATATTTATTAAATGTTCAAATTAAATTGAAATATATATATGCTGTTCCTCATACAAAGTAATATTCCAAAATATACTCATTCAACTTGTCAACACCTTAAGTTAAAAAGATCCTTTACATATTTTACTACCTTTACCTAACCAAGGACCCTGTCTGGGAGCTGTTGATTATTCATGAAAGTTTAATTAATGGCTGATCTTGTTTATTAGCTAAAGATAGTGGGGAAGGGTTTTAAATATAATGTTTTTTTAATATAATATTTTGTGCATTAAGATGGGGAAAAAAATCATGGTATTAATTACACATAAAATGCTATATGACTGAGCTGGTGTAAAGAACCATAGAACAATTTCATTGTATTCATCAGGGTAATTTTCACTAAAATTTTAATTTGAAATAGTTACTAGCCAGCACTGTCACTGCCTACTATTAACTATATTGTATAAACTATTAATTGTTGTTTATTTTTGCAGAGCATTCAAAGGAATTGAAATCATGTTTAGAAAATCCACATTTAAGGGAAATATTAGAAAAGTTAGATAGAGCACCATATCCTGATGACCTCATTCAAGAATACATGCTGGAACCTATTTTTACAGAATTTGTTGATGAATGTTTAAAACTTATAGAGGATAGCTGATTTTTAAATGAACAAAATTTTTAGATTATATGAATACACGCTAAACTACAATCCAATATTTTTTCTGATATATTAGTTTCTTAGGTATTTTACTTGTTTTATGTGGTCTTTAATCAAATAAACAATTTAAGCCTAATATTGGGGCTACCCAAATATTTTAAAGTATATTTTTTAATAAATTAAATATCTTTATTCATAATTAATGTTTACAATTTATAATTTAACTTACTGGATCCTATACTAGGAAAACCTGTGCTATGGGTATTTAGTTTTTTTTTTTTATTAATTACAGAGAGATAATGTTCTTAGGTATCCATGGCTTCACCGTAAGGGTGCCGGGTCCATCGCGTGGTTGAAAGGCACGGGAATGAACTGCAGTGTTCCCGGACTTGAGACTGCAAAGTAGGTTGAAAGGCCTTTTGAACTCTCATCTGCACTGTGTTCACTGTACCTTATATATGTGGCGACCGAGTTGGTTAGATCTTGGACTTGAACATGAATGTCAGTATGGCGAGTGTAAAACAGCAGATTGTATTACAGATCTACAGGGGTTTGCGGTGAACGCTTGACGGTTAAATACCTACCCAGATTTAGAAAACATACCAATTAATTAAAATGCAAACACATCAGATGTTTTTTCTCATGAGATGTAGTAAAAATATACATAAAAAAACAACACTCAGAGCGTAGCCACTGGAACGCCAACTTATATTTAACGGTCTGTACATATAATTCATATACAAGGGTTCAACAATTAAGCACCAGATGACACTAGGCTCATTCAAAATATGTGCATCTGGATTGAGAGATCTTATCAAAACCAAACAAAATGACTATGTTGGCATTTCGTAGCATAATGTAGAAACTTATATGAAATATTTTAATTTGTAAAGGCAAGGAAAAAAAGTTAGCGTCCAAAAATAGGAGCTCTCAATCCTGACGTTTTTGAAAAAATATAAAAATATATTTTTAGAAGTATTTACTCTATGTAATATTTTTTTGGACTAACATTCAGTACACACATCGTAAGAAATAATTATAAGAATTCAAAATATAAAATGAAGAAGATATAAGGCAAAACATGGATCTCTCAATCCAGATGTTTTAGATTGAGTGATCCTTTGAAACACCATGTTAGGCTGAGTAGAAGCAAAAGTTGATTATCCCAGCATTTAATAGTACTTCTCGACATTATCGCAAAACAATAAATAAATATCCAAATGATAACCGTTAAAAAGTTATAGCAACTTCGTCATTTTTAAAACATCAGGGGTAGGGATGGGCAATTGAAAAATTTCATTTCAATGAAATTAAAAATAAGTGAAAAATATGAAAAATTTCAAAACTCCTTGAAAAATTTCAAATCCAGTGTAAAATATTTTTGTTCTATTAAACGCCGAATTTTAATGATTTTACGCATGTATTAAAGTTACTTCCATTATTCTGTACTAAGTAAATATGTTTTATATTATGAAAATTCATTATTTAAATTATAATTGGAGTTTATTGCGATATAGGAAAAAAAAAAAAAAGTTAAGAGTCTTGCTTCAGCTAAAAAGATATTTACCTATTTTTTTTTTTTGTTGGAGCACTACATGTGACTTTGCATCTAGCTGGTGGTAAGCAGACCTACAAAGCCCGTAAATTCAATGAATACTTTGTTCTTAAACAATATTGATTGCTCCCACTATGCCGGCTAAATGATGCGATTACGAAATGGGGGGCGACAATGACGAAATGCATCATAGATAATATTATCAATGATGCATAACAATACTTAACAGAGAGAAGTAAAGAATTGACTAACAGCTTTGCCTTAAAGGGAATAACATACTGGGAGCGCTTCAGCGAATGTATACTGGCGGAAATGTGTTTACTGATCAGCAACGTGGTAGTTCCAGGAAAGATCGGAGGACATGTGTAAAGCAAGGTTCTTAGCATGTTGGCAAAAGAGAGGTGGTAAATTATTAAATAACACTGGAGATGGCTCGCAAATCCAATCTGCTCAGCATGTGTTTAGAACCAATGACCATGACCTGAGTCTTGCAGGGGTTGACTAGAATACCGAGATTTTGCGAACTTACCCGAATAGCCTCCAAATCGCTATTCACATTGGTAATCGCGGCATTTACGTCGCTCATTTCAAGCGACAGTTGCTAGTCATCGGCATACAGATGGTAGGAACTGAAGTTTATTACTTGAACCATGGCGTTTATGAAAACCGAGAAGAACATAATACGCCATCCTGCGGGACCCCTGCAGACAAGGAGCACCAATCCGAAAAGACGTCTACCTGTGTCCGCATAGATAGGTATCGAACCACTGTGCCGCAGTAAGAGAAATATTTAGTGAACGAAGAATAGCAATGAGGATATCATGATCTACACAGTTAAAGGCGTTTCTAAGTCCAAAAGAACAAGTAGTGTTAATTGTTTTCTCATCTATAGCATAGCGTATGTCATCAGTAATATTTGCAAGAACCGTGTTGATGCTATGAGACAACCGAAAGCTAGACTGCGAGTTCATCAAATCATTTTTGATTAGAAAATCAGTGAATTGCCTGTGGACAACGTGTTCAAGGACTTTAGATGATGTCTCATCTAAACCATTCGGACAAGGAACATAATTCTTGCATTCGGACTTTTTTCGGCAGGAAGAAAAAACGACTGTGTACGACTGGAGTATAGGTGACGTGCCGTAAGGCGTGCGTGCAGTCACTCTACCCAGTAAAGTAATCTGCAACGATTCTGATTTAGACTAAAATTAGGCAATGCTATATTACATACTTCTTGTATCTAAATTAGAATCATCGATAAATAACACATTCCAACTCTATTGTGTTTGGAATTTCGCGGTTAGGATTACGGACATTTAGAGATTTACTTATCATTAAAAATAAATAAACACACAATAAATCAGTACCTACTAAGTCATTTTAAGTGTAATAATATATAGTATAAGCATAGCTGGGCACCGTTAATCAAATAGTTAACTTCGTTAATCGTTAATCCGCTACAAAAAAAGGTAGCTTCGTTAAACGTTAAAGCGTTACATTTCAGAAGAATTAACGCTACGTTAACGTTAATCGTTAATCCGTTAATAGGTAGTGTAAAATTGCATTTTTATTGCGTTGCGTTAGTGAACTTATAAAACTTGTTGGTTTAGGTTCTGGAAGTTAACAGGTTAGAAAAAATATTTTTTCTAAAAAATAACACCGACTTCAAAGTGATTACTAAAAAGTAATAAAATAATTTGGTTTTTAAACACGTATTATTGAAGTCGGCCGATCGTATGTAAATATTTCTACATTGTGTTTTTGACTCAACATCGTCCGACTTCAATAACACGTGCTTAAACCAAATTATTTTATTACTTTTTAGTGACCACTGAAGTCGGTGTTATTTTTTAGAAAAAAAAAAATATTTTACTCTTTTTAGTGTTATTTTCTCAAAATAGAAATTAAAAGTCCTTATGTAAAAAATGGTTATTTGTTGATTTTTTCAAAAAGTGCTGAACTGATTTCGATAAAATTTATATGGGACCACCTCTGGAGCATGATATACCAAACAAAAAAAGAATTATCAATAATTGGCGGAGTAATTGCGTAATACACATACAAAAAAGTAGGCATTGGATTAACGATTAACGGACTTCTGCATGTTAACGGAAGTTAACGTGTCCGTTAACATTTTAAAAAGTTAACTTTAAAGTTAATCCGTTAATCAAAATGTTAACTTCGTTAATTAACGATTAACGGATTAACGAGTTAATGCCCAGCTTTGAGTATAAGTAATCAAACGATGACTCGAGTTTAGAAAATGACTTTTTTTAAACCTTTTCACCAGAATAGGTCCTTTTTATGTTATTATGTTCCTCGTTGATTATGTATTTTTTTAGTATAATTTTAGAAATATCTAAAATTATATCTTTTTATTAATTCGATACATTTAACTTTTAATTAATCAGACTATTGTTTTACTAAGAATTAGATTATTATATACATTTTTATAAGAAAAATATTTTTCACACTGAACGTGAAATTTTCAACATCAAATGAAATTTTTCCGAAAAATTTTAATGCTTGAAAAATTTCACGAAATTTACCCATTATTTGGCCTTATTCCGAGTATTCAAACGTTAAACACGACAAGACGTTGCGCAAACTATAAATATTAAAATATAAGTTCTATTACAATGAATATATAGTCTGTATTAGGTTGGCTATAATAATGCCGCCATCTTGAAATACACGAATTCTTCGCAAGTTTGAACATCTTATGGGCATTGGAATTTCATTTTTATATTTAATAGGATAGAACTTATATTTCAATATGTATAGTTTACGCAACGACTTGACGTCTTTAGCGGTTGCAAACTCGGAATAAAGCCCCAGGACTGAGTGATCTATATTTTCACACTATATATATATACTTTTACTTTCATCGTACGGAAAATCTAAAATTCTACGAATTATTAAAAAAACATCTTCTAAATCCTGGCATTTAAACAATTTGTGTAAAGGTTGCACTTTATTAGATTTATAGATTCCAAATTTACCCATACAGTAGTCGTGTAGGGTGACCATGTTTTGTTTTTAATTTTTATGAAGCATGGCATATTATTCTGTAAATATGTATAGTTTAACTTTCATTTTAATGCAGTAAAATTACAAGTTGATTATATTTATAATATACCATTTGATTTACCTATTGATTTAAGTGTATGGATTTCATCACTACAAATTACTGTCACTGATGACGACGCTCCCCTGAGAGGCGAAGTAACTTAGATATTAATATATTTCGTTTTGACGTTTATTTAAGCACAGAATACTGGAATACTATATTGAGTGAAGGCACTATGGAAGTATAAATACCAAGGAAATGCTGTAACAAATTACTTGTTAAACGTTTCTCTGTGTCCAGTAATCCATTTTGGATTATCACTTTTTGAGTCAGTTGGTCTGTCGACCCCGGTTGTTCGGTGGGGCCGAGTTCCGGCTAGGGTAGACCCTGTTGCCGGTGCAGGTACCGATCACTTTTTGAGCGTTGAATGGTTATAATCACTTGTGTTCTCATTAGGGTTCCGAATTTATTTATTTTTTCAAAAAAAGAACTCTTCTTAGGTGCCTGTTTCTTTGTCGGCATGAATATCTCGAGAACCGCTGGTCGGGTATACTTGAAATTTGTGGTACTTATATATAGTTTATATTTAGTAAAATATCTCCTAATAGGTGTAGGTGTAAAAGGGTCCAAGTCAAAGATAAGCGCACGTTAGGCTGTCGGTCCTAGTTTCACTATATAAACTTGTGAAACTATTTACCGATCGGTGATTAAGTCTAAACAAATACCGCTATAAGTTTACCACTTGTTCAGTGTAGTGTAGACTCACAATTTGCTACGAGGTGCTACGCACTTGTCATTTTTTTGTATTGACTTTGTGTCGGGGGTGGCTATATTGTGTTCTCATTTTTAGACAGGCTATTTTGGGGCTTAGGGTACTTCCTGGTATTTATAATATCTTTTTTTTAAACATTACCGTTTTAAAGAAATTTAAAATGACTAGGTTTTAAATGTATGTGGTTTAAAAAAAGTTTTTTTTAAACACATTATTAGTGTTTACGGGTTTTCAGGAGATTCGACGGTTATGTTACGGGATTAGTCTGAGTTTAGGTACCGCTTTTCAGATAGCTCGAAAATTTGAGATCAGTCGTAATTATAACGGTATCCAGATTTATTTTTAAGGCATCAATCTGTGGGTTTACCGTTTTTCAACATTAGTCTATGGATTTACTGGTATTAGTATACACTAAAATTTGTTTCGGAATCAATCTGAATTTGTAAGGTTTGGCATGTGTTCATACCGAGTGCCAACAAAAAAAAAACATGGTCACCCTACACGACTTGCTGTATGGGTAAAATTGAAATCTAAAAATATAATAAAGTGCAATCTTTACACAAATAGTTTGAATGCCAGGATTTAGAAGATGATTTTTTAATTATTCGTAGAATTTTAGATTTTCTGTGCGATGAAAGTAAAAGTAGATATATGTAAAAATATACATCACTCAGTCCTGATGTTTTAAAAATGACGAATTTGCTATAACTTTTTAACGGTTATCATTTGGATATTTATTTATTTTTAGCGAATATGTCGAGAAGTACTATTAAATGCTCGCATAGTCAACTTTTGCTTCTACTCAGCCTAACATGGTGTTTCAAAGGATCACTCAATCTAAAACGTCTGGATTGAGAGATCCATGTTTTGCCTTATATCTTCTTCATTTTACCTCCAAATATTTTGAATTCTTCTGATTATTTCTTACGATGTGTGTACTGAATGTTAGTACAAAAAAATTAACAGAGTAAATACTTCTAAAAACATTTTTTTTAATTTTTTCAAAAACGTCAGGATTGAGAGCTCCTATTTTTGGACGCTAACTTTTTTTCCTCGCCTTTACAAATTAAAATATTTCATATATAAGTTTCTACATTATGCTACGAAATGCCAACTTAGCCATTTTGCTTGGTTTTGATTAGATCTCTCAATCCAGATGCACATATTCAAAATTGTGAAAATGCGCAGGGTCTAGTAAAATAGGCTATAGAAGTGTTTGATCTTTTAAAATCTCTGTATAATAGGCTAAAGATTTTATCACAAGGAATCACTGTTGTCGTCCGGCTCCTCCCCAGATATTGGAAGTTTTTTTTTCAGAACTCCAAAAAGCTAAGTCAAGAACACATTAATTAAATATCTTGTGAATGTCTGTCAGGTAAGTCGTAGCGGGTCGTAATACAATAGATATGTATGAGAGGTTACTACCCAATATATGCTGAATGTGCCTTATGGAAAACATATGTAGGTACTTCTAGATGTACATGGTAGTGTACCTTTATCAAAACTAAACCTGACCTTGTAAACAGAACTTATAAATACCTAGCTATTCTATGTCATTAGTATAGCTAGGTAGTATAGTAGGTCATTCTCAGAGTAATAATAATAACAATTACTCTGGCAGGTAATTAAATATCTAACAAAGTACGTAAATACGAGAGAAAAATAACTATAACGAAGGTCAACATTTAATATATAGGAGTCACCTTTCCTAAGATAATGAAAACTCGCATTCTTATAAACAGACTACTGGACAATCTTTTTGTATTTTTTTTAGTGCATAACCTCTAGGTAGGCGAAGATTTTTTTTTATGTTTTAGGTCCTTTGGAAGTGAGTAAACGTGTGGTCAGGATCATTGTTACAGTTAATTACGGTTCAATAAGTTTTAGACCTCTTATTAATTAATATTAATATCGCGACGCGTGAGTAAGAATCAAACATACGTGCGACTCGGCCGGTGCGCGGCAGCCCTGTAAAATAATACCTTTCTATAGGTACGGCCGGGTACTTGTAGCGTTATGCCTAAAGCGTGGATAGGACACCCCTGGCTCTACTAACTCCTAAGATTTTTCCTCGAACTTTATAAAAAACCCATTTGGTGGCACTATAGTTTTTAAACGATGCCGCAACAAACAGACAGAAATTTTAAATTTATATGTTCTGTAGCCTATTTAGTAAGTCCATCTTGCCATTTTTATATTTTTAATCAGAACATCCACGGATTTTCTTTATTTACAATTTGTTTATGTCGTGGCCACATCTTAAAATTGATCACTTCATGATGTGGCTGACCATTTCATGAAATGGTTCTATTTCATGCATGATAGGTATATGGAAAATACGCGCTGCGCATATCATGATGTGGTCTGGCCTGATCAATGAACAATCAGCGTTTGACAATATAAAAAGCTAAATGTTAGCCGTACATTTAGCTTTTCGTATCGTAGTATGGTACTTCATGATATGGTCAAACATTAGTGATCATATCATAAAATAGTTGCATTATCCACCTTTAGAGGTGCTGAAATTGTGTTTGTGATGCATAATGGCGGCAAACAATTATTCTGATAAAAAAAAAAAAATGTGCCAATTGAAGATAAAAATGAAGTGAAACGCCACTACGACACAACTACTTAAATTTTACGCACGAGCCGAGCGAAGCGCCGCGTCAGCAGCCGGCGAGTGCCAGAAAGGCTTCCTACACCTTCGAGAATAATCACCCAAGACTCTTTATTAAAAAAAAAATGGCCAGACTAGGGTGAAGGATAAGTTAGGTTAGTATATGACCATACGCACGAGCCGCGGTAGCGGCCGGCGAGTGCCAGACAGGCTTACGAGAATAATTACAAAAGACTCTTTTATTTCATGAAAACGCTACGTTCATGATATGGCCAAACGTTGATTGGCATATTTTTAAACGATATAGGAAATGATCGGCCACATCATGAAGTGGTCGATTCTAAGATATGACCACGACATATTGGTTTGCCGTATATATATTTTAAAAAGTTTGAACAGTTGTAATGCGGCTCAAGGGGCCACGGGAGTTGGGGCGACCCCAAAAGCTCCTGAAGTTTTAAAAATATGATAGCTAATATAACAATATATAGCAGGGCGGGTACGGGGCCATTTCGAGAACAGATTGAAGTGGGTCTGTGCCTATTTTTCATCCAACCATCCAAGGATGAAATCTGGCAAAGGGCATTAAGATACGGTCACTATTATTATGCTCACTGGTGATCGATCTTAAAGCAAGTCTTATTCACTACCTTCACGTGGTGCTGCCCGTTCTTGGTCTGATTCCATCAGAAACAGACACAACTAAATGTGATAAGGCGACACCCCAAAATGTCCACCCCCATCCTATAATCCTTGTTTCCTTTCTGAATCCGCTGTGGGGACAAAGTGGTCTGTCTCCACGGCCCCTCTAATGCATATAAACACATTGGAGGGGGGGGGGAAGCACCACCCGTCGGTGCCGCAGACGGTTTGACCGTGAGCTGGATGAAGGAGTCCTGAAGGGCTGAGTAGGAAACAACACGCCCTTTTTGGTCCGGAATTCAGCAAAACGGGAAATCCTGCGCGGTAGCCGTGCGCAGGGAAGTCGGTAGTGGCGCGTAGTAGAGAGGAGGCCACGGGCGAGAGCACTGGGCTATGAGGCAGGCAGCCGCTCCTGCGCGGAGTACAGGGTTTTGGCAACCCTGTATTCTTCGCGGGAATCCGGCTCGTCTTTGCAGTGTTTCACCGGTGCTCTATATCTCCGGAGTAGGTCCTGATGCACTTGCTTGTGTATCCCCAGTTGCGGGCTCCCTGGAGGGTGGGACGCCCCGGAGACGAATGTAACCCTAATAACATATGGATCTTTTTTCAGCCATGTCTACAACTAAACCCACCACCAAGATCGATCTGAGCGGGCTGGCGGAGGCAATGCCAACCTCGGGCCGCAAGTGCGATTGGGGAACTACGGTGCCTGGGTCAAGCCGGACAGTGAGTGCAAAGACCCAAAGGCGCAATAAAAGGAGACTGGCGGCCAAACAGCGCAGCAAGGACGCCAACACTAACAATGATGAACGCTGCAACCGGAAGCTCGGAGGCCCTAGCAAGGGCGCGAATGCGGGTAGTTGCAGCTCCGCAAGGAGCGCAATGGCTAGCACGAGCGCCCAAGCTGGGAAGAACGTAGCTGGAGGTAGCGCGGGACTCACACACACCGGTGAGACTGAACCGCTGCCCAAACCACAGACCTCAGAGATGGGCATGGAGGTTAAGGCAGGGGGGATGGCTCCCAATAACAAAAAAAGGGGTCGCCGAGGGAAAGGGCAAAACAAGCCGGGTGACGGAAAGCCTGAGGGTCAGCTGAATAAGCGACCCCGGCCCAACGACACCATCTCTCCCAGAGGCGACAACAAAAGACATAAGACCGACGCGATGAGCTATGCTGATGTGGCCAACTCGCAGATGCACATCGCGGTTACAACCTTGCCACCGACAGATTTCAGCCCGGAACAAGGCGCGACTCTAAGGGACACCATAGAGGACGCGATCTTCGACGCATCAATACGTATGCCCGGGTCAACGTCCACCCCCTACGCACCGTCGTTCAGAGGCCGAGGCTTTGAAAGCGATGGTGTGCTAAAACTTTGGGCGGAGGACCAGAAATCTGTGGAGTGGCTCAAAACAGCGGTGGCTAACATCACATCGCCCAACCCTGGAACGAAGCTGGTAGTAGTTAGGCAGTCTGACCTTTACAAAAAGGTACGCGCCGGACTACACATCCCACGCTTCAGGGGAGACATGAAGCGGCTACAGGAGGTCCTCGAATCACAAAATCCGTGGTACAGGATGGACACCTGGAACCTGCTCAAAGCCGACCCGCTAGTAGATAACGCGCTCTTCCTGACAATGAGCATACCGGAAGAGGAGGTGGGGCACATTATAGCCCGGGGCAGGAGAGTATCCTTCGGGGTGGGGTGCATCTATATAAGATTCTTCACCTCACACGGTCTCAGCGACACACCACCGACTGCTGAACCGCCAAGGGAATTACCACCTGCTGTGTACACCTCCTCTGAGGAAGCCACAAAAAGGAAGAAGGAGGAACCGACGCCGAGGCTGGAAACAGTCACCATAACACCGAAGGCGTCGGATCCGATGTCACTGGAGGGGGGATTAGATGAAGATGGATTATTACAATCACCCTAACCCCCCTCCCCAAAACCATAACAACCAACAACGTGCGGCTGGACCAGCAACAAGTCGAATCTCGTCGACTTCAATAGGGGTTGCTGGTCAAAACACACCGACACACATTAACATCATACAGACTAACCTACAGCACAAACAACTGGCAACAGCTGCGCTGAGACATGTCCTGGATGAAGACAACAGCATAATCGCCCTAATCCAAGAACCATGGATCAGAGGTGATACCATATGTGGACTAAAAAGTACAAGAGGTAAACTCTTTTATAACAATACAGTCCTTAAACCAAGATCATGCATACATATCCCTCAAAATATGCATGCAACTCTATTAACACAATTCTGTTCTAGAGACCTAACCGCAGTAAGGGCCTCGAACAACAATTGGACCAACCAAACTATAGTATTTGCATCGGTGTACATGCCGGGAGACCGAGACGCACCACCAAAGGAGATGGCCGACCTTGTAGAATACTGTGCTACTCAAGGATGGCAAATAATAATCTCAACGGATACCAACGCGCACCACCCACTCTGGGGATGCGCGACATCGAACAAAAGAGGTGAGGAACTTACAGAATATCTCTTTACAACTAACCTCTCTATTCTAAACAGGGGCTCGGAACCGACATTCGTCACAAGCAGATGTCAGACAATAATAGATGTTACATTAACTACACCAGAGGTAGGTGATCTAATATCTAAGTGGCACGTTTCGAGGGAAGCCTCACTTGCAGACCACAGGCGCATATGCTTCACACTTAACATGACACTACCAGAACAAATATCCAAACGGAATCCAAGGAAAACAAATAAGATCCTGTACAGGAACTCCTTGGAAGCCAATACAATAAGTATAGACCTGGAGGATATGACAAACACAACTGATAACATCGAACACAACGTGAATACACTAGTGGAGAACATAACAAAAAGCTATCATGAGTCATGCCCTCTGACGAAACCTCCCCCGCCAAACAAGAGAGGTAATCTCTGGTGGGGACCAGAGCTGGAGCGACTCAAACATAAAACAAGGAAGCTTTTTAACCGCGCGATGAATACAAGGGATGAAGAAGACTGGGAACAGTACAAAACAGCCCAAGCCCACTTCAAAAAACGCGTTAAACATCGAAAAACCGAGTCATGGAGACGTTTCTGCGAAAACATAGAAACAAGCCATGAAGCAAACAGGGTCAGGAAAATTATGACCACCAACCAAAATTGTATAGGATCACTGAAAAAATCCGACAACACTTTTACAAACACAGACAAGGAAACCAGTGAGGTACTTCTACAAACACACTTCCCAGACTGTCAACTTACAGACAACAAAGACTGGGAAAATAGTACCCAACTACCACCAACGGATGAGGACTGGATAGTCGCGAGAACCGTAATCACAGCAGCAAGGGTAGAATGGGCAATAGAAAGCTTTTCCCCTTACAAATCCGCAGGCATAGATGGTGTATTCCCAGCTCTCCTTCAGTGGGGTCTCACTACTATAATGTCCGCACTAACAGAAATATTCATTGCGTGTCTAGCCCATAGATACGTTCCCAAACAATGGAGAGAGGTGAAAGTGGTCTTCCTACCAAAACCTGGAAAGAGTGACTACACACAAGCCAAATCCTTCAGACCCATTAGCCTGACTTCCTTCTTACTGAAAACAATGGAAAGGCTATGCGATAAACATCTCAGAGACACGATCCTGACTCAAATGCCACTGCACCCCTATCAGCATGCATACACCACAGGAAAATCAACAGAATCGGCACTACATCATGTAGTAGGCAAGATAGAAACAACTTTAAACAACAAAGAATCAACGTTAGGAACCTTTATTGATATAGAAGGGGCATTCGATAAGACTTCCTTTGTCAGCATATCAACGGCTCTAACCAGATACAAAGTAGAGCCGACTATCACAGGATGGATAGAGAACATGCTGAAACAACGAGCGGTACAGCTCACCGTTGACTGTACGACCAGAGGAATAGCTGCAAAAGGCTGTCCACAGGGAGGGGTCCTGTCCCCCCTTCTGTGGAACCTCGTTGTGGATGACTTAATTAGGACTCTGAACAACCAAGGGTACTACACGGTGGGCTACGCAGATGACCTAGTGATCCTAGTAAGCGGAGCATTTGAGAACATACTATGTGAAACAATGCAGAACGCTTTAAGAATCATAGAAACATGGTGTACAACAAGTGGACTAAATGTAAATCCAACTAAAACGGAGCTTGTTCTCTTTACAAACAAAAGAAAACTGAGAAACATGACCATACCTACACTATTTAACACGAAACTTACTCTAGCAACAGATGTCAAGTATCTGGGAATAACACTAGACAGCAAGTTGAACTGGAGTAAGCATCTGGAAAATAAACTGAAGACTGCCTGCACCACAATGTGGCAATGCAGAAGACTTCTAGGAAGAACATGGGGGCTGAAACCTAAAATCACCATGTGGCTATATACCACAGTAATAAGACCGACTATCACTTATGGAGCAGTGGTGTGGTGGCCCAGAACCACCCTGAGCACAGTGACAGCCAACCTGCAAAGTCTGCAAAGACTGGCCTGTATAGCAACTACAGGATGCATGAAAACTACACCGACAGCAGCCATCGAAACCTTATTAAACCTAACACCACTACATCTACATGTACAATACGAAGCTGCTCTCGCTACCATAAGACTAAAGGCCTCTGGTCAGTGGAAACCAGACCTACGAGCGAGGCACACTCAGTCACTGAAAGAACACGTTGAAACACAACCACTCATAAACGCTGTGAACGACAGATGCCCACGCGTTCACATACTTGAGAGACAATACCAAATTAACACCCAGGAAGAGCCAGCTGATAAATCCGGTCCTCACGAAGTCAGGATCTACACGGACGGCTCGAAAACTAAGCACGGGACAGGAGCAGGGGTTTTCTCTCTTGACCTGAACATTAATATTTCTGTGGCACTTGGCACACATGCATCCATCTTTCAAGCAGAGTGCATAGCCATTATAGAAGCAACAGCGGCAGTGTGCGCGAGAAAGATAGAACAACAGGGCATTCGTATTCTATCAGATAGCGCAGCCGTATTACTGGCATTGAAAAACAGACAGGTAAACTCAAGTCTAGTAAAACAATGTCACTACGCACTGGAGACAATAGCAGCCAAAAACAGGGTCATTCTCCAGTGGATTAAAGGACACAGCAATTCGCTTGGTAACGACGCGGCGGACGAACTAGCAAAAAGAGGATCGGCTACCATTCCGGTGGGACCCGAACCGTATGTACCGATCTCTTTTAATCAGCTGGGAAGTTGGCTGCGAGACAACATCCACAACCATCACTGTAAGTATTGGGCCAATTTACAGAACTGCAGGCAGGCGAGAGAGGCGGTCACCAAACCTGGCCCGCGCCTAGCTCGAAACCTGCTTAGTCACAACAGAGGTAACCTAAGGATGGTGGTGGGCATTTTGACCGGACACTTTCCATTAAACAGACACCTTACCCTTATAGGTATCACCAACAGTCCTCTATGTAGAGGATGCATGGAAACCGAAGAAACACCTACTCACGTGCTGCTTCACTGCACCGGGGTGGCTTCACAACGGGCGGAAATCCTCGGAACACCGAGGTCGCTCCTCGAGGCCTGTAGGAGTCCAAGACTCCTTGCTGCCTTCTGGAAGGAGCTGGGCTGGCTAGAGTAGCCGGCCGTTTACATCACGCAAAAAGGCCTAACTTCCTGGCCAATTGCGGAAAAGTGGACCCGCCATGAAGATGAAGATGAACAATATATAGCAAAATAAAAAAATATAAACAACATAATAATGTTATATATATATAACATAGCTTTAAGAATTAAAAATAACTCGAAATTCTGAATACTGGTACTCACGTAAATAACACATAGACAAACATTGCATTTTATATCTAAAACTAATTTTGTTTATCAGTTATTATAATCAAAAAAGTCACATAATATTTACATTTATAATTTTCGATTATAACTACAGATAAGGGTTGCGAATTTTGAATATCATCGGATGATTAAATATCATTAAAATAGCCATCGATTTCTGAATTTCGTATTTTTGAATCTCATCAGGTGACTAAAATATCATACCTATGATATCAATACGAATGTCCCATTCATATATAAAGTCACCCATGACAGTTTTTTGTTTGTTATAAAATGTATTTATTAGCAAACAACATTTTCTTCGTTTAACGAAACGCAAGTAATTCTTATCTGACAAATATAAATATGGCGTTCAAAAATACAACTTTTGATAAATCGTTATATCCTATCATCAGTGACATTTTTCTCATTGGTGATATTAAACTCATCGCTGACATTGAAAAATCGCACCCCTGGGGGAAAAAAAATTGAATATAATAAATACAATTTAAATTAAACCAATTTATAATTGCATGATTAACAACGTAAGACACAATTAATTTACAAAATGTATAAACAGTTTATTAGTATTCTATTAAATCATATTTACAATCTTAATAAATCTAAAAATTCTTCATGAAGGAACATTAGAATCGTTTAGTGCTGCTTGTAACATTTCCTCTAATTCTAATGCCCTATTTCTTTCTTCTTCAATTTTTTGTTCCAGCTGTTGAACAGCCACCTTACAGTTATTAAATTTGCATAAGCTTTCATTTGCTCCTCTGAGAGTAACTTCAGCTACACTTCTATCTTCGCCATCTTGAACTTCCAAATACTCTAATGAAGTATCAGCCAGTTTTCGACGCTTTGCTTTTATAAAATAGTCTATTTCATCTGGCTCTAGATTAACGGCTTTATGTTTAAGATTTTTAACCATACCATTTTCATACCACCACTTAGAATCCCGATATTCCTCTAAACTAAATTTGTCATATATTGCTAATCTATTGTTGAAATTTTCTAGTCTTGTAATCTTATCATAAACAATGCAATTTATTAAATCTAGTAAACCATAAGTCTCAAAATGCTCTGTGAGTTTAACACAGCTTTGTACGTTTTCAGTAATTTGTTCTGGGGATATGGCTACAATTTTACAGAGAACTTCTTCAGGGATTTCACATTCTCCTATGAGGTTACAATAATCTTTAATTTGTTCTTGAATGTCGTCCGCATTAAAAGATATTAATTTGGACAATGGCTCTGGTAACCGTAGCTGACTCATTAATTCTTTAATAGCAATGGCGTTTTCTGAATTTCGTTGATTGCTAGAAATAAATTCATAAGATCTTGGAAATGGTGAAGAATCATCTAAGTATTGCTTAAATTCTAATGGAAATTGTGGGTAATTGTATATATCTTCATTTGTTAATAATGTTGTTAACTTATCAAGAACCACATTATAGAATTGTACTAATCGATTCAAATCTTTAAGTATTAAGGACATTCCTGTATGTCTTTCTAATTTTAATCTATGCCATAATTCACTGGCGAGGTATTTTTCACATACAGATTTTAAAAGATCTATTTCTAAAGGTGGGTTGGATGGGCACTTCTTAGCTAACCATTTCAATGCTAACTTTGTTACATTATTCATTGACTCATCAGTTTTATTTTTATCTACCATAAATAATTTAAAAGAGGATATAACTTTATTGTTAACACATTTGTTTAGCATGTTTTCTATTTTATCATGCAGGTCTTTATTACTCGGTAAAACAACTGCTACTGGCAACGACTGATATGGAAATTTTTGTTGTAAAGTGTAATCTATTCTATAATGCAAATTGTTGTCATCCTCAGAAGTGTAGAACAAAAGAGCTTGAGACCCTTCTAAACCTTCAGTGCAATTATTTTTATTTTCATCATTGGATAAACTAACAGATATTGCAAAGTCCATTAAACCGTTACAATTGTATTTATCAATATGAATTAGTCCATGTGATGTATTGTGCTTTTTATTATCACTAAATGCGGCTAACAGCCATGGTTCGATTTGAACCTTTTTATGCATCCATTTCATAGCACCGGGCGATACCAAAGTAATTTTCCAAAAGAAACACTTGTCATACGGATATTTTATTTGTCTCATTCTTCTTAGAAATGATGCTTTTATTATATCTACTATTCTATATGGCTCTGGGGTAGTCTGCTCCTTTAATTTAAAATCAAAAACTTTACTTCCAGATATCACATTAGCTATTTTCGTCTGTTCATCTTGACGTTTAAGACTTACTACTTGTTGGTCAAATGGTTCCTCTGGAATCCAAACAGGTGTATCCTCAAGTAAACTTCTTCTTTTTAAATTTCTACATGACTTGTATCTCCAAATGTTAAACCATTTTTTCATAATTTTTGTTGTAAAATAGTATTCAGCCTTCATTTCATTGATTGTTATTTCATCAGATACTTCTAATATAATTTCATTGTTTACAAGATTAGCACAAGCAACTAACTCTTGCAAATTGTCGTATTCATCTTTCACGGACTCTGTTACATTTTCGGTTGTAATTTCTTCTATTAGATTTTCTAACAATTCTGATGATTCATTGTTAACTCTATCTATAAATCGTTTCTTTTCCTCATCTTTCTTTTGTAATTCAAGAAGACGTTTTTCTTCTAATTTATTTTTTTGTTCTCGTAATTTTTTAGCTTTCTCTTCATTTTTCGCCTCTTCCTCTCGTTTTTGTTGTAACCTTTGTAGTTCGTGTTGCCTTTCCTGTTCTTTCTCAAGCTCCTCTTGACGTTTAATGTCCGCCAATTTCTTGTCTTCCAAAAATATTGGTTCTTCAAATTCACCTTTGTCAATTTCTTGATCATTAAAAGAATTCAACATTGAATCATGCGGCGAATTATTTTGATACATTGAATGGTGAAAGCCTTGCTGGGATTGTTTCGGGTTCTGAAAGAGGTTCGATAAAGGAATACTGTGTGGTCCATTCTCTGTTACCTTTATGGTATTACTAAATAAATTAGAATCAGCAGAATTCGTAAAAACGTTACTTTCGTTTTCCTTCAACTTTCCAAATATATTCCCAGAAGGTTTTTCAGTTGGTTTGTTAAATATATTATTGTTGTTGGTCGAGAACAGACTTCCTCCAGTTTTGACGCTCGCAAATATGCTTTTTCCATCAATTACTTTGTTATTGTTTTCAGTTTTTTCTTTAGAAAATATATTATTCGGCTTGCTTATAAATATGTTGCCTTTCTTTGTTTCTTCTTTACCGTCAACTTTATCAAACGTATTAGTTTTAAATTTATCTTTGGAAACCACTTTTATTGCATCTTTATCACCGTTAAAGGAATGCGTATCTAAATACATATTATTTTTCAATAACTTCATATTGCCTATTCTAAGTTCTTCTGGTTTAGAAAATTTAAATGTTTTAGTGCAAGTTCTGATAAGATTTTTTAAATTTCCACTGGTAGCCAAATTAATAGGGAGTTGAAACGTAAACGTCTTAGTGGGAGTAACTTTGTTACTATGTCTAAGTTTAACTTTGTCGGCATTTGATAAAGAACGCATATCTTTAGCTTTAACTTTTACTGGTTTATCTGGATTAATATTTCTTCCATTATTTTGTATTAATTTGAATAATTCAGTCTTTAACCCATGGATATCTTTATTACTGTCATTTATTGTGTCATAAAATTGATCTTCAGCTAGTAAAGCTGAAGTTTTTAAGGTCCCATTCGGATTAAAACTACATAAAACTTTGTGACTTTCATATTCTTTTGGTGGTAATATCCCTCCCATTAATTCTTCGCCGACTGTTGATTTCCGTTTACTTTCAATGAGCTGTATAGATCTTAATAGCGGAAACGGTTCGCTATCATCTATGAACTGATGTCTATCCAATATAACAGATGCTTCAGGTTCATCAGTTCTTCCTATTCGTAATCCATAATGATTTATAAAAGATTTCATACTGTCAAAGTCTTCAAAAGCTAAGGCATCAATTAATTCTCGAGCAGGATATCTAGAGCCACCTCTTGGTGCATAAGCTTTTACGATTCTGGCCAAAGCTCTGGCTCTTACATCGTTGAAATATCTTAGTAAAATACAAGCTTGTAAATATGTGGCCTTTTCCCTAACTAACCTAAAGAATCTTATATAATTATTATTATCAATAGCATTGAACACATCAATAGCAAATGTGATATCTCTGGACTTCTGAATTTCTCGCGGCAATTGCTTGATCTGGAAGAAAAATAACTGCTTAAGTATTAGGGTCTTATGTACTTGTTAATATAGTCACTTAGGTTCATTCTATATAACTGTCATTAAAATATACAGGGTGAATTTGAAAAAATATGCCTTCTCCATAAAAGCAAAATTATTTTTCATTTGCGACGCATGTTTCCATGAGAAAGGTTGTTCGATTTGATTAGTAGGGATATTAGCCCAAAGTACGACCTTTCAAAGTCACCATGTATATCGATTCTCATAGATCTACGAACTAATTTGATTTGCCGAAATTTTACTGCAGGTTTTCCGGTCCGAATTAGTGCTAAGAAATAAGGTTCGAAATCGTAATCGCGTAAATCGTTGCGGCCTAATATTTCACTATTATATTCATTTAAAAATGTCGCATCTTTTTATTAAAAGATTTTTATTTGGCATATATTAGAATTTTGACGAGGTGGTCTAAGATTTATAAAAACTTTAAAAATAAATATTAAAAAGCACTATTTTTCAATCGAGAAAAGTAATGTTTAATTAAGTAATTTCGTTTTGACATATATTTTGTTTACTATTTACAAAGTATAATTTTCACAGTTAAAACTAAATTTTAAAATCGGTAAAACTGGAAAACCTCCCGTTAAACAACAGTCAATCTAACACTATTGCCCTTATTCATAAAAACTTACACCTTGAAGAACACTTTAGTTATAGAAGTTTTCATCATTTTTGATGCTAATAAAAAGAGGCAAAACCTTCCAAGTGTACTTCAGGGACTCAAATAAGTTTTTTTATGAATACCGGTGTATATGTATTTAAAAGTACGTAAATAGAAATTTCGGTTAAAAAACCGCGGATGATTAGACTGTCAAAAACTAAAAAAAATCTTTCTTGTACTTAAATAAAGTTTCCGATTATTACATTTCAAATTAAACAAATAGGTAATTTTTGTTAAGGAGTTGACGGTATGGGCGTCAACTCCTTAACGTACGTACTTTTAATATTACAACTTGTTGGTTGGTCGAAGTTAAATTTTTTTTTATGTTTGTAATTTTACAAAAATCTTTCTGTTATGGATATTTATTTTTCTTGTATAATATTAAATGATTTTTTATGTTTGTAATTTTACAAAAATCTTTCTGTTATGGATATTTATTTTTCTTGTATAATATTAAATGATTTTTTTTTCTGATTACTGATCAAAAAAAAAATAATAACCCAACAAAGACAGATTAAATGTACCGACAAAAATATTATTTTAAGTCTGCCACAAACAGTAATCGAGTAGGAGTTCGCGATTAAAAATGCAGTGCCCCTAAGTATTCAAAATTTTAGCTTACCTCCCACCAAAAGTTGGAATCGCCAAGGTTGAGTAAAGCAACATATCCTCTGAACTCATGCTCTCTAGGTTTGTCTTGGGGCAACACGTCGGCGTACATGTGCTTGAGGGTTTGCAGGCACTTGCTCAGGTTCTCGGTGTTGAGCTTCTGGTCGAACTCCGAGTGCCGCAAGCCTGCCAGCCGAGCCGCACAGTGCGCATGGAAACGGGCACACATCTCTACTAGTCTTATGGTATCTGCAAACAATGGTATTAATAATAACAATATACTACTAATTATATTTAAAAAAACTTTATATTTAAAGTCAAGCAGATGACAACAAGCCCGGACCTGGGATGGGTGACCGCTTTTTTACAAAGAGGCTATGCCATCATAATCACCGTAAAAAGCTAGCCACTTGTTGCCTCCGAATATAATTGGCGAAATGCAAAATTAGGACAAGTTAATCCCTGTTTGGAAATAAAGTATTATTTATTTATTTCCTCTGGGTAGCCTGAGGCTGTTAATGGGTTCTCGGGAGCCAAAAAGGCACCCGTGATTTATTTTATTTATTATTTTTATTATATTAAAAAAAAACTAACATTCAGTTTTGTTTGTTTGATGGCGCTAATGTCTGAAACCGCCAGTCGGATTAGAAAAAATATTTTACTATTTTTTAAAGAAAGTTAACATCTTGCTATGACCCTTAAAAACCGAACAAGAAATTAAATGGAGCATAGCTAGTAATGCTAGTATTACTACATATTTTGGTATATATTTTATATTTAACTATTTCATTATTATAGTATTATTTCATTTGACTGTTATTGTGTATAAACATTGAGTAAAGCTTCACACTTTCTAGATGTAGATTCACCCCCATATTCTAAGACGTTTCCTTAACCCCACTCTTCACTCAAGGAGCGTCTGTCTCAACTTGCTTTTTATAGTTGACATTTGGTGGAAAGAGATAGACGTCCCTTGAGTGTAAAGTGGAGTTAAGGATACATCTTAGAATACGGGGGTTAGTGTATTGTGAAGAATCAGCGACGACGAGGTACAACGAACCCCAACCTAAGGCCTTATCTTAGGGCACCCATAATGAAATATCAATTTTATATAATTCATTACGGGTGCTAGACCTAATATTTCGAAAAACTTTTTCTGTGTTTATTATGGTGGGAAAGTAAATATAACTAAATATAATAATAATCATATCTACAAAACTTAAGAAAGGAAAATATTAAAAGTACTTGAGTAAATTCATATTTGTTTACCTTAGTAATAGGCATTTCATGCAAAAATATTACTGAATAATTTTCTCTTCACAAATTCGCATTGTTTGGTTTGAAAATAGTTTTTTTTTTTTGTTGATTAAAGGTAATTCTTTCACAACATGATTTTCAATTAAGTCTAATTGTTTTATTTTTGCCAATATTTGTTCCTTTTTTATATTATTTAATATTGTTTGTATTTTTTTATCACAAAATTACTTAAAATATTTACCATTTTCTTTGACTATTTAGAAAATAATATTCTTTATTGACTATGTAGAAAAAATATAAAAATATAGATTTCAATGCCTTAGGTAAATCTAGGTATAATTATAAAAATTATGACGTTATTAAAAAAATAGTAGGTAAAATAAATTTAACATAACTCAAATAAGGCTACAAGGTTGGAGTCTTTTCAGTACATCAAGCAAATAAACAGTTTTGATGAGATGATGCTACCAGTGGCGGAAATGACAAGTTCATTATTTTACAATTTAGGACATTATCAGTAGTAGTTCTCTGTCAAACAATTGTCTAAAAATCTTGACGAAACCTATAGATATATTAAAATAACTAAAACAAATCCAAAACACTGTTTTGTGGTCTTATTGAATACACGGCAAAAATAAACGGAATATGTTTTTAATTATTTTCGTAAAACAACTAAATATTAAAATTTGGATATTAATACCAAAATCACGCTGCAGTAGGTTAAATCAAGAAAAAAAAACAATGGCGTTTATTATGCTTATATTTTGAAAATGAATCACTACATCTTTTTTAGTAATCAACGTATAAATATAAAGAAACTCTTTCACTATAGATATCTCTTCATTGTCATTGCAATTACTAAATTACTCAATTGTTGTTAATTTGAGAAAACTTTGCTTGATTATGTAAAGTCTTCCATTGTAATATTTGTTAATGACTGTTGTTTTTCCAAATAAATAAAATAAAATAATAAGTGAAAGTTTGTATTAGTTGCTAATTCAACATTAAGGTAGTGAATAGAATTATGGATATGAGAACACAATTTTTTTTAATAGCCATTATAGCAGAGTAACATGAGCTGTCAATCCTGATTCTACTAGAACAAACATCTATAACACTCTAGAATTTATGTATAGTATTTATTTACCTGAACAACACAGAGCCTGCTGTGTAATATCCTTCCTCACACCTCTGAGACGGTCCCACATAAAGTGGAACCAATCTGCTAGTGATACCTGAAACAAAAATGTTATAATTTAAGAAAACAACTAGAAAATATCATAATCTGTTATTGCCTAAAACCATTATCCGATTTAGACTTAATGACAACATTTAAAAGCCATCTCAAATACAAATTACAATATGGTGATCTTTATTGACTGATAGATAAGTCATGTCATGAAAATAAGGCATGTTTACTAAATTAATTTATTTATTGTAAGAAAATTTGGCACTTTCATGGAATATACACTTTGGAGCCACTTCCGTTTTAAATAAAACTTAATATAAACAACAAAACTACACTTTATGCTGCAGTAATGGCTGCTATCACATGATTGTTGTATCTTTTTAGTTGACAATTTATATACTTTCATACAAATGTGTTGCCATTTGCTATAAACTCTTACCTCACCATACAATACTAATGGAAACTTGCAGAAATATTGTTTAACAATGATTGCTTTTAATTAAAAGAAAAAAATATTAACTTTAAAACAGATTCAATAAGATATCATTAGAAATGACGACCATGTAACAATATAAAACATATGTTGGATCATCATGCAGGGCTAAGACAACTGTTTGACATCCCGACTTTCCACCAAACGAAAATATGTAGTCATTGTGGTTTATGGACTTTGTAGGCCAACTAATAGGTAAGAAAAGAGTTATTATAAAAAATATATTACTTGTTGTCTGTCCGCAATTTCGTGCAGCAAGTAGGAGCAGGTAAAGCTGAGCACTTTGGGTGGTCGCAGTTCGTAGCACATGGGCGCTTCCTGGTCAGCAGAGCTCCGACTGTATTGTTTGACGGCCCGACTCTCCACCAGGCGAGAATCACAACCTTCATCAGCTTCGAATGACATCACCTGGTATAATATTTTTTTATTAACAAATGATGCTTGAAATCCTATTAAAACCACGAGCATTAGGATTGAGGGGCAACATTTACTTTTAATTTATTTGAGGAGTCATATTATTATTATACGAAATTGCTAACACTTCTTATGCCAGTAGTTGGTAAAAATTGAGCTTTAGTAAAAAAACTCAGTATGTTAAAGTTAACTTTTTTTATTTTAAGTTTTACAAACTTGAGGGTTTTATAAACTTAAACTCGATTTTTTCTAACTTTAGGCAAAAGAACAAATTCTTATTATAAAAAATGTGATCCCTAGATCCTGATGCTCATTTAAAATAAACCTTTGATTTATAAAAAAAAAATTGAAGCATTGCATGTGGACTTTATATTTTGTACAAAGTCTATGAATTCGGCAATCTTTATTTGACATAAATGATCACTTTTACTATGCTGGCTAAATGATGACGAGGTCGTGGGTTTGATTCTCATCTATGACAACAAAAAAAAAATGTTTTTCTGTACAGTTTGCCACCCGCATGGCATATAAAATATAATATATTTTAGCATTGTTGATTCTGGTACACTTAGTACAAGCCTAGAGTTTAGGTTATGACCATGGCATTATGTGTATAACATAATATTATTATTACTATTATATATCCCCCCGCTGCATTATCATCATCTTTTGCAAACACAACTGCACTCTGAAAGGGGACCATATCTTAACAGAAAGAAATTGATGCTGTTGTCTCCAGAAGTAAAATAGTGAGCACATTATCAGCTACTATTGAGAAACAAATCTACTTATAATGTCTTTACCTGATGTTCAGCCTGCCGATGAAGCCTCTCTTTCTCTGGACACATATCCTGGCAGGTACCCCGAGTGGCTCCTCTTGTAGAGAACCGAGAGCCAGTGCCACCCCACGAACGCAATATCCTGTCAATTTTTAATGTTACATGTATAAAACTGTCATTGTTTGGCATGATTATTTATTTAAATCTTTATTGCATCCAAAATACAAATAAAAATATGATTATATACTTTATTGTTTTTTTTTAATACACATCTAACAACAGCCTATACTGGCCATTCGTAAAATATTAAAAAAAATAGTAATTAAGTTTATTATTTAAAGCTATATTTTTAAGACAAAAACATTTTTTTTCTTCATATAACCATTGTAAATAAATTATTTTTAATTGTGGATTTTTGTGGACATCATGTGATAGAAGTTTGCATTAATTGAGGATTAATGCAATAACTATAAATTTAATGGATACCAGCGCCATTTATTTTTATATTTTACCAATGTTTATATAAAATGTAATACATAAAAAATATGTGGTTTTTGAGATATAAATTATATAAATAGTGTGTTAGGTGAAGTCATATGAATTTAACAACAAAGTGACTCCTTATGACTTTGTCAGTGGATAACCATTACTTTTTGAATAATAAAAAATAGATTTCTTATTTTAGTCAAAAATTATATTATAAAATTTAGTTGTATTGTTGTCGCAATCTCCAATTTACATAACATCTTCAAAGTAACAATGCAGTATTTAAAAAAAAAAACCTATAATCTCAAATATTAATATTTACTATTTTCAATATTATGTAAAAAAAAAAATTTTTTGTTATTCAGAAGCCCATTAAATACTTACCTATCGCGTACATCTAGCAATCTCCATTGTTCGTCTGGGGTAGTAGCCACTTTACTACTGAGTTGATATAATTCTGCTGCAGCTTCAGTGGATGTTAAATTGAGGTTAGCAAGCACTACTGGCAATGGAGATTCTGTTCCACCTACTGTTGGCTTTATTCTATAAATTTTAATTAAATTTAATTAAAATAATTCATCGTTATGATTAATGCTGGTAAACATTAATTTATTGTAGTGAAACATTAAAGTATAATTCTGTATTTTTTGTGATTATTGCCACTTAAAATTGGATAAAAACATTGGTTTAATTAATTAGTATCAAATTGACACTGCAAATATTCCTTTAAAGTCGATTATGACTTTAAAGGAATATTTGCTTAAACCCCCTCAAGCTGAATAAAATCTTAAAACTCATTACAATACAATGTTTAACCAACTCTATAGAATAGTATCATAGAATAGGGTTTGAATCTAACTCACAACCTCCATATATGTATCTGGAGGGCATGAGTTAGATTCAAAACCATTACAAAACAATGTATTTCTGTACAGTTAGTTGGTCAGGGAACAAGGCTCTGGGCCGTGTTCGGAAACGTAACACTTTAACACTGGGTAGTGTTACAGAGTGCGATAAAAATATTGCAAAATGCTTAGAGAAGATGAGATGCATATAGTGTAGTGACATTACCCAGTGTTAAAGTGTTAGTATACGAACACGGCCCAGGGTGATTACGCGTCTTAAATTCGCTCGCACGCCAATCGTTATGACGTCATTCTGACGTAATTCAAGCTTCTTAACAATGGCTCCAAAAAATCTTAGAAAATTACGTCATAACGATTGTCGTGCGAGCGAACTTATGAGTAAGACGCGTAATCACCCTGCAGCAGGGTGATTACGCGTCTTAAGTTCGCTGCGTTCCTGGTACTTCTCAACAATTTTATATAGAGAAACTCTCGGTCTTTTTCATTGATACTGTGCCTACCAACTTGCTACCTACAGTTTCTGCGTTCCTAGTCATATAAGATTTCAGTTTATTACAAATATTTGATTGTTTGAGGTATAAAGGCAGTGCATAATTCTGTCATACATTAAGCATACTCATAATTGGATGGAAAACTTAAGACACCAAAAATAATACGGAGTGAATAGTACAAAAAAAATCGATAGATGGCGCTATTTGAAATTCAATGAGTAAACCTATATTGACAAACATATAATAGGTTTTTTATTATTTTATTACCAATTTTCTGGGATGTGCCTTTGTGCCTATATTGAATGCACGCCACTGGTTTAATATAATGTCCTATATATTATTAATAATAACACTTTTATAAGTAGGTAGATACCACAATGTTTAAGCTTGTAGATTTTTTAAGGACCATAGCATGTTGGTCTTTATTTACCTATTGGAATCCAGAGCATTATGTTGACTAAGGATATAATGGTAATTAATTCCTTGTTATGTTGTTAATCACACCAGTAGCAATATTTAATTTATACTTATACTTACAATGGTATTTTTTCTTTATAAACCTTCTTAGATACAGATTTAATAACATTTTGTGTAACTTTTGGAGCTGCATCAAGATCCATAGCTAGAACAAATAAATCATAATAAAATTAATGTCCTTAAATAAAGAGTAGTATTCTATATTAGTTATTCTAGATCATTCTTAAACTAAGTAAGCTTAACTTAAGCTTTTATTTTATCTACATTATATGTTAGACCTCATACATAAAAACACTATCGTTTTTAGGGCCCCGGTTAAAATCCTGATGTGTACCAATGAGTTTTTAATTAAAAAAATTATGTACGTTTGTTTGACAACATCACTATACTGCCTTGTAGAGCTTGTTAAGCTGTCGGTTACAGTTTCACTTTACCAACATGTGACACTGTTAATCATCTATTAGCAGTTTCACATGTTGGTATAGTTGATTATTAAGTCTATCAAAACATCGCAAGAAGTTAGTTTGGTTTAGACTTTTACAATCGGCTATGACAAAGTGGGAATCGCCTCCACCCACCCTGAGGCCGACTAGGGCGCCATAAGGCACCCATGGCCATGGTATGTATATATTTTACCTCTATGAGGAATTATTTTAAAAAAAACTTGCTAAGGTAAATTTATTTTAGAGTTCTTTTTATTATTTTAGGCTTCTTAAAAAATGTAAAAGAACTCACAGAATATCTTTATTCCATATGGGTAGCAGGTTTTTTTTTTCTTTATAATTGATTTGTTATGGTTGTTTTTTTTAGCCCAAGTCTTCCAGCGTGTGGAAATGTCAGCAATTCAAGTTACCATCAATTAGAATTGTTAACACGAAAAGTTGAAAAGCAATTGTAGCTCAAGTTAAAAAGTGGTTTTTCATGTTACTTTTTGACAGATGTTTGTTTACATGTAAATATCTGTCTACAAATTGGATTTTAATAAATTATTTTACAGAGACAATGTTCTTAGCAAACCATGGATTCACCGTGCGGGTGCCGGGTCCATCGCGTGGTTGAAAGGCAGGGGAATGAACTGCGGCGTTCCCGTTTTTCCAATGTGTTACAAAATGCCCCGTAAAGCCGAAAGAAGGTTAAATGGGTCCTTATAACAAGTCCATTCACAATATTTTAGAAGCGTAGTAATGCTGTATTTATTTATTTAAATCTTTATTGTATACAAAATACAAAGGCGGCTGGGCACTCTCTACCAGTCCAACCTTCGGTACAATAAAAGCAGTTAATAAGTATATTATCAAAACCTAACTTGTTAAAATTAAACTACGCAGAATGTACCTACATTTCTACCTAATTCGCGGAACACAAAACAACCTAAACAAACACTTAGTTTTCATAATAAACGTCAAAGGACACCTGCATTTTGGCCTAGTCAATTGTACGGAGATCAAATTATAATAAAAAAATACTTGACTAGAATCTATTTATAAAACAATTATTAAATTAATTTAAACTATATGCGGTTTTAAGAAAAAAAAGTTAGGTAGTTAAGAAAAATTTAACACCTTTTGCCTAAAAAAAAAGATGATAAAGGCCTTTGCTTTTATATTATGAAAAAAAAATTGTCAAAAGCGATATTTAATATTTATGTAACCAAAATAAAAAACAATCTAAATTAATGAATATTTATTACAGAATTATAATTGTTTAACCAAAACCCTATTTTAAGGAATATTTACATATTACCTATTTTTGAACACCTCTATATAGTTGACATCCCAGCACGTTCCTATTTACATAAAGATGAAAGTTCGTGATTTACATTATTATTATATATCAACTTTATTTTTTCGTTATACCTATTTTAATTGATAGTTTTATTTAAATACTACTTCTAGCTTAATTTATTATTAACATATTACATTATAAGTTTATATACCAATAGCGACAATAACTTACAAGCTTGAGAAGTGTTTGTGAAACAAAATATTTAGAGATACCAGCAATGCACAAGTATTGCTAGTGTAAATATTTTGTAATGATATATTTCTCATTTCCTGGCTAAAAAAAAATACAAATATTGTTAAATGAGCATCTCAAAATTATTATCTTCAATCCTACATCTCAATACACAAACTTGCTCGTCGGTATATGGCCTGTGTGGCATTTTGCACCATCGTCGGTGTTAGTGTGTCAGGGTGTGAGGTCCAGAGAATGAGCAGGCCATAGCACTGGTCCCCCACGGCCGATCCATCCTCGCGGAAAGCGAACGTTTCGTACGTTGCAAGCAAAATATGCCGGAGCTCCATCATGCTGATGTTTCTTTGGTTCTTAAAAGTTGCTACCGTTCAGACGTAATGGCATAATTAGGGGACTGATGATGTTGGAATTTGCCCTGCCGTGAAGTATGTGGATCATAGTTTACGTAAATAGGGTTTTCCTCTAACTGCCTGAGGTACCACTAGCAGAAGTTCCTCCTGGGTGCAAAATCGGAGGGTATCAGCTCCTGTGTACGGCAATAGTGATAAGGGTGACGATTGTCATCACGAAGAATTCGTCAAACTACAACATGATTTATACCGAATCTTGTTCCGACTCCCCTTGTACTTGTGGTCGGCTCTTCTTCAAAATGCTTTAACACTAATTCAGCTTGCTTGGCATTGACTTTGCTTGGACGTCCATTTCCAATGAAAAGAGGCGACCAATGAAAAGAGCTGATGGAATGTAGTCGTCTTGACATGTTCAGAAAACAGCCTCAGTTCAGTGGGAGGTCTACCATTGATAAATCGTTGACAATACAGGTTGCGAGCGTGATTAAAATTGCTATCTACAATGCCTACATCATATCATAATATTCCGAGATAGAAAGCATCATTATTTTGCAAAAAAAAATTGGAAAAAAACTCGAAAACAGTTGTGTTGAATATTGATTAGAAGATTTGAAATTGACAACATATTTTTATTTTTGAACTTGACATTTTTTGATTCATATCTGTTAATTTTGAAGTTTAATCAAATTATTGATTAAACCTAAAAAAAAAAAATTTATGTAAGGAAATTCAGCTTTGGTTGTTTAGTTGGGGGTTTTTATTAATTTAATTAATATTGTAATATCATAAAATTGTTGTATTTAAACAATAGTTAATTAAAATTATATATTTTTTATATGATAAGGTAGTAAAATTCCTAATTTCAATTATTTACTTAATTAAAAATAGTTGCTTCTTGTTAAAAAGTTGTATTAAAAACCAACACCAATCATTTCAGAGCTGCATTTTAAAATTGCTAAAAAAAAAAATAAGTTGTTGAAACGGCTGTCACACCTGTTTTTGATGTCGCTATGAAATGCTGCCCACACTACGTCTTAGAATGTGGCCTATATTTTGTATTTTTTTCCATTTTTTTGTAATTTTATATTTATTCTTGTATGTTTAGTACATACATAATATTTTAATTTCTATTAATGAAACATGATTTTGTAACTATTCCCTGTAAAGACTTTATTTGATGCAAAATGTCATTGATTTTATACAAGTGACAATAAAATTATTAGTAAGAGGAATCATATTAAAAGGACAGACTTACGTTTTTGTCTAGTTGTGCGATAAATTGGGGTTTTACTCATAGTTGACAGTTCCTCATCTATATCTGAATCTGGTAACCATTCTGGATCTTCATCTTTTTTGCTTTGTCTCCGACTGAAAATGTATTAAGGAAATGCTGGAGTAGGAATAGCATGCTATTGCAATCAAGTAGGAATAGCATGCTATTGCAAACAAAAAAGTTTTAGACATAAACATAATTTTTATGGTTAAAGTTTTAAAGTTTTGATAATAAGAGTGATTTAAAAATCAAATATTTTAATCTGTACAACGTCTTTAGAGAATAAGAAAATGAACCCACATATTTTCATACTAAAAATTCTTTTATATAGACTTAAAAACTAAACAGTGCAATAAAAAGATATAGTTTGTTTTTTTGAGGTTATGTAGACACATAGACTGTTTTTATTTAGGTAATTATTCAATACAAAAGTCAATTTCAGTAAAGGCATTTCGAAAGATCAAATAAAAATAATGTATTTTGGAGACTCTCTGTAACCTTCAAAGGTTATTTAGGTAGCAAAACTGAAGAATATACTAAGATGAAAACTTACATTTTATTCTTAGTGCGGCTCACATCAAACATAAAACCATCATATGCTCCAGCATTAAGTAAAGCCTTCTTTGCAGATGTTGCTTCTTCATATTCTATTACACACATCTGCTTTTTAGGCTTTAGAATTATCTTTGTAACACTACCAAACTTGCTAAAATGATTCTTTGCATTGTTAGCATCAAGCAGGCTTTCTGGTATATCCGTGCACCTATAAATAATAAAAAATATATTAAACAATAACTACATATACATTACAAATACCACATTATAAAATAATAGTTAAATTGACAAACTCACGTGATTGAATTTAAACCGTCTCCATTTACCAGAGTCTTTTTAGAAACAGGACCCGTATTATAAGGATCCATGATTTGCATTACGTTATTGAGATTATAAGTTTTTTAGGCAGAGCAACCAGTTTTTACGACATTGGTTTAAAATAGTAAATATTACTGCGGTGGGTCGTTGTGATTATTTCTGGACAACGTGGTATTATGAACACTCACAATACTTTAAAGATGAAAACTAAATTATATATGAGATTAAATTAACACAATCACAACAGAAAACACAAAATTAACTCAAATGAATATCATTTCTACGTTTATATTTTCAATTTTTTGACATGCATGACGATTGAGTGAGCTTTTTTGACAGACGCAAACGCAAAGGCGCGTACGTACAACAACCGTCAAAAAATGAATGCGTCGTTGCCTGAGTAAGAATAATATACGGAACAGCCCTAAGGCCTAAAATCGCCTATAAATCATAAAAATATATTATTTAAAATATATACAAATTATAAGATTATTGTTATGTCAAATAGATTCGTTACGGCCACAGAATAATAATAAAATATAGAAGGAGAGTCAAAAAGGATAAAATTAAAATATATATGATCTTTTCACCCATGTGGCTTTTCTAATGAGCCAAACAGAGATAGCAATGGGTTGTTAATCCACTTAAGAGGGAAGGTTGTGTCATCTTTTTTGATTAAACCATAAATTACAAATAACATTAACCCTTTACTGCATGGATTTTTTTAATTAGCTCAAATTAATTTATGATGGCGAAAACCTGGGGCCTTACCAAAGAGCCGATCGATAATTGAATCGAAATACCCATCGAAAGCCAAATGTATGGGATTTGACGTTTCTCGGCGATCGGACTCTACCCATAGAGTAAAATTCACAGGGGCTCTAGAGAAAAAGCAAGCGAGGCGACATGTCGCGTCGCCTCAGTCAAAAACGTATGTATTTTAACAGTGAGAGTAGGCGTGAGGTACGCTCTCACCTGCCAAAGTCTATACAGTTTTGATTGAAAGCGACACGACACGTCGCCTCGCCTGATTTTTCTCTAAGGCCCCTGAGCACGGAATCGCCGCGCGCTGCCCACTCCTAGAGACGGTAGTAATAATAATAGTCGTGGCAAAGAAATGCGTTGCGCGCACATATGAGCGCAATCGGCCGCCAGTTGCTCTTCGTACGTTGCGGAATAAACATTAATATTAAATCGTTAGAAATGCCTCATTGCGCTGTGATTTGGTGTAAGAATCAAAGTAAAAACATCAACAAACACAATTCTGGCGTATCATAAGTAAGTAATAATGTTTATTTTTAGCTCTTTTTTAAATGTGAGTCGATGTATGTTGGAACGCAAAACCTCAGCCGTGCGATAGCCGCCGCGAGTCATTAGCGAATGCAATAGTGAGGGGACGCACGCGTTGATTGGCGTCATGTCGATAATGCAAGTTAGCGTATCCATAGAGTACTAGTATATTTTAATTGTCATTGTGAAGTTGTTATTTTTATAGTATCTTGAGTATACATGTGGCTTGGAAAAAAAACATTTAATAACCGTCCACTTCACATAAGGTGACACTCAGATACTTGTTTGTCTGTCCGCAGGAAATCTTAAAACCTACTGATCCGATTTAAAATAGTTACAGATTTTATTTAACTACATGTATGCCAAGCTGTATAATTTCCAAATGGGTTCAGGTGAAACATGGTCTAAGTAAATAATATACACATAAATAAAAAGGTTGAGGCAAATAAGTCATATCGAAAGAAAGCCATTGTGGAATTGCGCACGAACCACGGAGCGCCGGACGCCATGCGCAGAGAGACATTCTGCAGACGCTGGATCCGTATCTTGTTCGTGGCCGACAGGAGATGATGCCACGCTGGGGCTGCGTAAGTAAACCGGGAACGTATGTAGGTCTTGTAGACCAACACTTTTACCCGGAGTGGAAGAGATGATCTAAAGACCGGCCGGAGCATGGACCGGGCGGCTTTGGCTTGGTTGCTCAAATGCTCGGCCATAGCGCCCATGCGGAGGGGCCGGTCTATGATGCACCCCAGGTATTTCACAGTGTCGGTCCATTGGACCTCCTGTCCCCGGAGTTTTAGCGGTGGTGGGCATCGGCGGCGTGTCGTCATAAGGGCAGCTGTTTTGCCCACGTTGACGGACAGCCGCCACCTGTCGAGCCAGGAAGGGAGGATATCCAGCATCCTTTGCATTTTCGCGGCGGCGAGTCTAGGACTTTTGGAGGAATAGAGGTAGGCGCTGTCATCCGCGAACAGCGCCAGAGTTACATCCTGCTCTCCCGGGAGGAGGGAATCCGAGAGAGTAGGGATATCGTTGGTGTACAGAGAATAAAGTGCGGGCGAAAGGCAGCTCCTTTGAGGGACACCTGCCTCAATGGAATGCTCCGTAGAGGTTTTTCCCTCCACGGCCACGTGGAAGTGGCGGTCGCTCAAGAAGGATGCGAGCGTGGCCATGGGCGGCACCGGCGAGTTTAGGAGCTTGAAAAGGAGGCCGGTATGCCAAACATGGTCGAAGGCCTTCTCTATATCGAGATAGACCCCGACCGTGACTCGGCCCCGATTCATCTCACTCGCCATATGGTGTAGCACCCGGGTGAGCTGGAGTGTTGTACTATGGTCCTCGCGGAAACCGAACTGCTCTACACGAAGCTCGATATAGGCTTTCAGTCTCCGGAGGAACAATCTCTTGAACAGCTTCGCCGGATGCGGAAGCAGGGTGATCGGACGGTAGCTGCCCGGCAGACGTTTGTCTTTGCCGGGCTTTGGGATCATGATGACTTTCCCCTGCTTCCATGCGCTGGGGAAATGACCTGTACGGAGTATTCCATTGCAGAGCCGGGCGAATGCGGCTATGGCTCTGCGGGGGAGCTGCGTCAATTGTGGATTGGTGACCCCATCCGGACCGGGGGCCTTTTTGTGCTTAAGGCGGAGCGCGACTCGCTCCACCTCAGCCGGTGAAATGAAAAAGTGCCCCGGTAGGGGGTCCTTATTTGAATCGCACAAGAATTCCCGCACTTTATCCTCTGTATGCCCGTTGAATGCCTGGTCGACGACGGGGAAAGGTTTGAATTGCCCCTCCAGATGGCTGCTAAGTATATCGGCTCTGTCTTGGGGGGCGTAGTGGCCGTTACCCGCGTCGTCGAGCAACGGATGAACGGCTTCGGGTTAGTCTCCTGGTGAGACGGTACAGGGCCCCTAAGGTACCGTCTTCACCAACGGAGTCCATATAATCTTCCCACGACCTTCCCCGAAATGCGGCGATCTCCGCCGCAAGCTCTTCCTTGACGCGGTTGAGCTCGCGTTTGGTGCTGGGGTCTCGGAACTTCGCCCAGCGCCTCTGGAGACGCCTTTTAAGCTGCAGCTTAAGTCGGAGGGGGTGTGGGAGGGTTTCACGTTTTAGGCTGGTATGCAGAGGCAGCTCACGTGTTGCCGCCTCCTTAGCGTGCACTAGGGACTCCGTGAAGCGAGTTGCCGTCGCTTCTACGTCGTCCGGCGAGTTTATGGGACCAGCAAGATAAAAGCTGTTGAGTATATCTTTGTACTGGTCCCAGTCTGTTTTGAATCGCCCCTTCGCGGCGGTGACGTCAACTTGTGTGCCCAGCCCCACAAGCAATGGGAGGTGTTGTGAGTCCACGTCGTACATGACCTCGACGTGAACTGGGACTCTGATGGCCTGGGCGACTACAATATCGAGGACGTCAGCCGCGTAGTTCACCGACGTAGGAATGTGTGTCGGTGAATCCGGTCCTAGGACTTCATAGCCTTTGTCCTCCGAGTCCTTGGACAGGACCCTACCCGCTGGGTTGATGAGCCGGGAGCCCCACGCCGGATGTTTGGCGTTGAGGTCTCCGACTACCAGGGTAGGGCTTATTCCGTCCAGGACCCGTCGAAAGTCGGATCGATGAAGACGACAGACCGCTGGGCGATAAGCAGCGTAAACTTTTAACTCTGAGCCGGACGACTAGAGACTAACTCCTATTGTTCTCGTAGTTTTGAACTCCGCGTGCGGAAGTTTTTCGTGGACGATATCCCTACGGACCAGGACGGCGGTACCGCGATAGCCGCGGCCCCGGTCCGAGGTTTCGTCACGCCTGTACACAAAGTAGTTCGGCACGCGGAGTTCGTTCTTTGGCATGAGTTTCGTCTCCCCCAGGAGGATTATATGGGGGCCTTGCTCCTGGGCCAGGAGACGAAGCTGATGATAGTTAGATTTGACACCTCCGGGGTTCCAATACAAGAGCCGAAGCCCTAGCCCCGAAGGTGATAGTGCAGTTGCGCGAGGCCGTTGATTATGGCCTCGCACGGGGATAGTCCGCTGTTCGCGGCTTGCAGAGTCTCTATGAGAATCGTTATGGCCGCCTGGATCATCCGGCGGCCTCGATCCTCCGAGCACCCGCAGCGTGGAACCATCCGGTTTGGGCCACCGGTTTGCACTGGTCCGCCTGAGGTTTGGCCCTTGCGTTTGCGTGGGGCCGGCGCTGGTACGGTGGGTTTGCTTGTTGGAATGGGCCCTCGAATTGGGGGCGGTGGCGGTGGCTGATGGGGTCTTTGAACCCTTTTTTTGGTCGGGTGGATGACACTTTGTGTGGTGGTTGGTGGTTCGGGAGGAGGAATTCGCACTGTTGGCAGGGGTGGAAATTCCGACCTAAGTGCTATATTTTGGGAAGAGGGGTTTTGCGGTTTTGGTGGGCGTGGTTGATCTTGTCTATCAGGTCTATGTTCGGCCTGCTGTAGGGGGGGAGGAGGAGCTTGGGTGTCAGGAGCCTGCGCTTGGTTCTGGTTTTTTCTCCTCTTCGTTTTACGCTTTTTAGGCGGGTGATATTCCATGGTTCCTCGGCTATCCCTGGCACTTGGGCCACAGGCAGGAGCCATAAGGTTTGCTGGATGTGATGGTTCTGTTGACGTTAAGGCTTGCGGATATGCTTGTGTGGTTTGGTAGTTTCTATTGGGGTTTGGGGACGGGACCTCGATGCCTCGCACTCTGTCTTCCCGGCGATATATCGGGCAGTGTCTGTGATTCGCCGTGTGATTTCGTTTGCAGTTGGCGCATTTTATTGGATTGTGTTCGCGGTCGCAGGCCGCGGTTAAGTGTGGCCCTGCGCAGCGTACACAGCATGCCGGACGAAAGCACCCCTCTGAGGAGTGCCCGAACGTTTGGCAGCGGTGGCACTGTGGGGGACCGGAGCGTCGGACCCACTCCTTAACTGCTATCTCCATGTAAAACATTTCTTCTATTTGGAGAAGTGTTCTCTGCTCATCAACCCCTAGATGAGGGAATTGGACAAAAAACACAGCCTTGGGGCTTCCTTTCCTTGGTGGGATTAGGCGTCCATATTCGGGCTTGACGCCGACCAGCGTTTCAAGTTCATTTAGGACTTCGGCCACTGGTGTGTCGTGCACACAGAGCACGGAATCGCCGCGCGCTGCCCACTCCTAGAGACGGTAGTAATAATAATAGTCGTGGCAAAGAAATGCGCTGCGCGCACATATGAGCGCAATCGGCCGCCAGTTGCTCTTCGTACGTTGCGGAATAAACATTAATATTAAATTGTTATAAATGCCTCATTGCCCTGTGATTTCGTATAAGAATCAAAGTAAATACATCAACAAACAAAATTCTGGCGTATCATATCACAAGTAAGTAAATAATGTTAATTTTTACCTTTTTTTAAAATGTGCGTCGATGTATGTTGGAACGCAAAACCTCAGCCGTGCGAAAGCCGCGAGTCATTAGTGAATGCAATAGTGAGGGGACGCACGCGTTGATTGGCATCATGTCGATAATGCAAGTTAGCGTACCCATAGAGTACTAATATATTTTAATTGCCATTGTAAAGTTGTTATTTCTATAGTATCTTGTGTATTATTACATGTGGCTTCAAAAAAAAACATTTAATGACTGGCCGCTTCACATAAGGTGACACTCAGATACCTGTTTGTCTGTCCGCAGGAATATCTTAAAATCTACTGAATTTAGATATCTTTAACACATCTCTTCATAGTCTAATATTTTCAGATAAATGGAAAAGATTCACCTGTAAAAGAAGCTAATAAAGCTTTTGAAGATAATAAAAAATCTTCTCGTAGTTCTCCGCAAGCCCGACCCCAAGCGACTGATTTACCAAATATACTGGACACACCTCGAAGAGGTAAATTAAAATGATCTGTGATAAGGGCTCAGGAGACCATTAAATGGTTTGTCTTAACGTAAAGCGACTCCAAGAAACCAATAGAAGATTATCAAAAAAATTGCTAAAATGGAAAGTATTATAAAGTATCTACGAGAGCGATCTGCTATAACTATTATCTATATCTATGATCTGGATTAACATATCCTTCTAAAGATGTAGATATTGGGCTTCACTATACCTTACAAAAAACGCAACTTAAATATTATATCAATACGAAGCCATTTTAATAATGAAATGAAATATTTATTCGCAGTAATTCGAGTTTACAAGATGGTACAATATAAAAAATGTGTCTACAGAATTAGCCCATTACTAAATACATAGTTTATTACACTCACCATAAGATAAAAGTACAATCAAATGAATACTTTAGCATTAGAATAGCATGTAGATAAATCTATTTCATTTATGATGTACTAGATCATATAAATATTTATTAATATCATAATACGCTTTGACTAACAATAAGCCTTTTCAAGCTTTTTTAAATTAGCATTTGGTAATTCCCTAAAAAAATTGGGTAATATGTTATATAATTTGGTACACATAACGTAAAAGTTTTTTTCAAATACTCTACTCTTAAAAATGTATTATTTTTGGGGCAATGATGAATTGCGTTGGACTTTGTAAATAATATGTATATTTTATTTACATTAAAGTTTTCATTTCTTCGGCTATGTGACAATAAAAAGAGTTTTTATATAACATAGATTGTTTTATTTTAAAGTGGTTATTTTTATTAGAAATCGCCGCTTTCGGAACCAGTTTCGGAATTACATCTTCAGTATCGAAAATTAGTTCCGGGATTGTAAATCATTGGGTATTGCATGCCCTAATTAGATTACCAAAAAACGCAATTTAAATATATAAATACAAGTCTATCAAATAAAAAAATATTATTATTTGATCAAAATATTACAAAGTCTGGGTCTAACTAATTAGGTCACTGTTAATTCAAATTGTATTTAGGATTATGTACAAGATTTACTATAAACCAGTTTCAATCACTAATTTTGCCAAATTGAAAAATTATTAGTGTCACTTAACTTCGTCTACTTAAAAATCCGAGTGTTTTAATAATTAATTGGCAGACTTATTATATCTTTCTGCTCATAAAAAATAATGTCGATAAAAAAAATATCGACCCCGACACAGCACTCCAAGACATCATCTGTGTAGTAGTGTGCATATAGGTGTGAGTTAACGGCAACGCCCACCCCCACGCTTGGTTTGTATGAAATATGTTCAACATGCCGTCTCTAGTAGCGGCGCGCGTGGATTCCGTGCTCTGTGGTCGTGCAGAAGGCCGGAAATCGCCACCTTGTGGGGCCTTTCTGCGTCGACACAGTAGCTGTGGCCGATTATCTGTGGGTCGGCCTCTCTTGCTTCCGCCAAATAGCTTTGAATAACCCGATATTCTCTTACCGTTTTGGGAAGAAATCGGACTCCTTTTCCCATAGGGCGGGCGCTCGGCGGGTGGCCTAACCTCTCTCGGATGGCCCGAAAGTGGGAGATCCAATTTGGCAGGCTCTCCACCGTTATTGGTGGGACTCGTTCGGCTTTTGTGTTTGATAGTGGGGCCGTTGCTGGGGCCACAGGGGAGGGAGGGCGGCTCTGTGCCGTTGAGGTAGATGCAGCAGGTTGGCTTGCAGTCGCCGCTGCGTAGGATATCATTCCCGTCGCTCGCATTGCGGCTCCGCGCTGCTGGTTGGAAGCCAGCCGGGGGTCGACTCTTCGAGGGGAGGGTACTGGTGGGATTTGGCTCTTTGGCGATGATGTTATTGGAGGAAGCACTGGTGCCGGGGGGTCTAGTCCTTTCAATGTCAAGGGAATCATAATATGTATGTACTTACATTAAAGTTCTTCGGCTATGTGACAATAAAAAGAGTTTTTATATAACATAGCTTGATTTATTTTAAAGTGGTTATTTTTATTAGAAATCGCTGCTTTCTGGCAGTTCCGGAATTACATCTTCAGTATCGAAAATCAGTTCCGGGATTGTAAATCATTCGATATTGCCCTAATTAGATTACCCTATTCAAATATATAAATACAAGTCTATTAAATAAAAATGTATTATTATTTGATCAAAATATTACAAATTCTGGGTCTAACTAACTAGGTCACTGTTAAATCAAATTGTATTTAAGATTATGTACAAGATTTACTATATACCAGTTTCAATCACTAATTTCGCCAAATTGAAAAATTATTAGTGTTACTTACCCCCGTATTCTAAGACGTTTCCTTAGCGTTTCTAAAGAGTGGACTCTTCACTCAAGGAGCGTCTGTCTCAACTTGCTTTTTATAGTTGACATTTGGTGGAAAGAGACAGACGTGTGTAAAGTGGAGCTAAGGATACGTTTTAGAATACGGGGGTTAACTTCTTAAAAATCCGAGTGTTTTAATAATTAATTGGCAGACTTATTATATATTTCTGATCATAAAATATAATGTCGATAAAAAAATATCGACCCAGCCACAGCACTCCAAGACGTCATCTGTGTAGTAGTATGCGTATAGGTATGAGGTAACGGCAACGCCCACCCCCACGCTTGGTATATTATACATATATTGAACATGCCGTCTCTAGTAGCGGCGCGCGTGGATTTCGTGCTCTGTGGTAAAATTCCTATACATTTTTATCGATCGATCGATGAGGCGATTCGATTGGCGATCGTGTTATTTGGTCAGGCCCCTGTTATAATACTCATAAAGAAAATATAAAAAAAAAATTGTTGTAAATTGTAAATTCAGAAATATATCCAAAAATATTTTATACCCATATTTGGAACAATATGCTGTAAGTCCTCGTCCGGACAACAACAGGCGAAGTATTACTTAATAGTAGGTAAATTATTTATATATTTAAGTTTAATAAACATAATAAAAATATTATGAAATTAATAAAGTTTATAATAACAATTACGATCTTTATTAAAGGAAACAGGTTTTCATATTTGCTATCTTCGGAAAAAACAAATAAATGCACTCCTACGGGACCTTTTACCTGTAATGATATAAATATTTTTTCATTTAGTTTTACAAAGAGTCATAATTACGTGATGTTCCATATTTGACTAAAGGTAAATATAACTGTTAATGCATGTTGTTCCATATTTGTCTTTTAAATAAAACCGTTAGTGCATGTTGTTCCATTTTAGGAATAAAGTTAGTATTTAATATTTACTATGATGTAATTGATAATACTTACTTGTTTTACCTTACGAGACCCATTAGTCTTGCAACAACAATCAAAAACTGATTTTTATAAACTATAAATACAGGAAAAACACACTCTTGTAACAGCTGAACTTCTCTTATGAGGCAAAATGGCCGGATGCAAACTTTAATCCCAGAAATATAAAACCAGTGACTAAGGTTGCGTTTTGTTAGCTAACCCGTAGTATTTCGCGCTAGCATGAAAATCAGCTGTTTTGACGTTTTATTTAGATCGTGTTAACATTTGTTAGTATTTTTAGCAATGCAAACAAAACGATAATTACTACAAAATACTGATTTCTGACATCTGCCATTTTGACATTTACCTTAAACGTAAAAAAAGCCAAAAATTAAAATAAAAAAAATATATATCATTGTCTTTTTCTTCTTTTACCTAAATGGCATTCTACGCTTTAAGCATAATTTTGCCAATGACAGTTGTGGGTAGATTAAAAAAATGTAATAATGTACGGTAAAAGTGGGATAATAGGATGGAGAGGAACAGGGAAAGGACTAGGTTAGAATTAGGAATGGCCACATGACCGTTTACAAACATACGGTATAGTGATGCCTGTGTCAAGTGAAGGAGGAAGAAATAATCAACAGTAAAATGGGTACCGCCATTTTACTGAAGATAAAGGGATTCGTTGAGATAGCACAAACACCAAGATCACTGTGTAAATACTACACTTCTCACACTTAATATTACTATACGAATGCTTATTCTACAAAATTAGTACACGTTTGCACAATAATATTCAATAAAATTAAATTTGATAACTGTAATAGACACACGCGTCTACAGTCTTCGGGCTACCCTCAAAGAATCCTATTTCATTATCATCATTATCATAATTTCTTCCAGATTTTTTTTTTTTATAATTTGTATCTCCAAAAATTTTTTCTACATTATTCAGTAAAGTAAATAAAAAACTAAAATCTACAAAGTAATTAAACAAAAGTATATTATAAAACCAAATATTTATAGTTAATTTTAAGATTAATAACCTAATAATTCCCGGGAAAATACGGATTGTTTGACACTGTCAAAGATTGCTAATCTTAAAAATTCACCTCCAACGCGATGCTAAAAATGTTAACATTTATTGGTAACATTTCGCAAAAAAAACGACTGTTACTAAAGTCAGATGTTGGTATTTATCGAGATTATTTCCAAAAAAAAAAACAACCAATGCTAGCGCCGCGCTAACAACATCAGAACAAAACCCACCCTATATAGAGGACTACATTTGCACATTGTGGAAACAATACTAATGCAGAAATCGAACATTATTTTAACGACTGCCCAAATTTTAACATGGAAAGATTAATTCTAGTGCAAATTTATCTAACCAAACTTCTAAAACGAACACTCCCCGCCAAATTAAAAATCTCTTCAAAGAAAATAATAACGTCATTTATAAAGTGTGCCAAATACGTCACGACATGCGGTAAAGAGTAAGTATGGGATATCATTTCAAATATCGATATGGGTTGCAATGCAACACGAAAGTAAGATTAATATACGGTAGCGCCCCAAGGCCTAAAATGGCAAGTATTTAAAAAAAAGGTTAATAAAACATTGATCAAGAACAACTAGGTACTAAAATGGTCATACATTCTATTGTGCTGAGGCGCTTTTGATAAGGGGCTAAAATTAGGGTATTACTTATCCATTATTATAATAATAATAATATGTAGGACAATTTACACATATTGCTCTGGTCACAAACTAAGCTCTAGGTTTGTACTATGTGTACAGAAAAAACGTACTAATATTTTTTGCATTGGGTGGGAATTGAACCCACGACCTCCGGATACAACACCAAAGGCGCAACCACTAGTCTACGGAGGCTGTCTAATTATTACCCATACTAGCTTAATGAATGGATTATTTTTCAATAAAAATATGTTAAAATGATAAAATTTTAATTAACATAAACAAATAATAAATATGTAAAACTAAACTGTCTGTTGTAGCTTATGATATTTGTAATAATATATTATAATTGTTGTAAATACTTAGACCTCACACTTTTAAATTAAAATAAAATATTTATAGGTAGGTGTTACGTTGATTAAATAATAATAAAAGACATGTGGGTATGTTTGAACGAACTTATGCTACGTGTTAAATATTTTAACCTTACGCTCGCCGAATTAACAATAAGCTGACAAATTCCAAAAAGCAGATCATTATATAATATGTGGAGAGCATAAATATAAGATCTAATAATAATGCGAGGGCTATTTGCATTCTTTAACCACACTGAGGCCTGACCAAAGAACACGATCGCCAATCGAATCGCCTCATCGATCGATAAAAATGTATAGGAATTTTACTCTATGGGTAGAGTCCGATCGCCGAGAAACGTCAAATCCCATACATTTGGCTTTCGATGGGTATTTCGATTCGATTATCGATCGGCTCTTTGGTAAGGCCCCCGGCCATTTCTCTGTGTGTTTATCTCACTAATTAGCAATATGTTTATATAAAAAAATATAACTATGTAACTATATAATGTTTTTAACTATATAATGTTTTAAACTGAAATTAAGACTTAAGCTGTAAATCCGCACAAATTGGTTTCCAAATAGATATAATTCGACTAAATAAAAAATACGTAACGAAGATATTACACGAACGGCAACCACCTAAATTCGCATTTAGGACGGTTAACCCATTCTATCTTGTCACCAAAAATTCAGTCGGACTCCAAAATATTTCAATGATCAAAAAGGATAAAATTAAAATATATATGAACTTTTCACTTAAATGTATAATATAAAAAAAGGCCTTTCTAACGATCCAAAAAGAAAAAGCTTTCTAATGAGGTAAATAATCACCTCTAAGTGACTGTGGTACAGAGCTGGGTCCCACTGAGACCCCGAGGCCTGGGGCTTTATTCCGAGTTTTGACACGTTCACCGTCGCGCATTTTGCGTAAACTATAAAAATTGAAATATAAGTTCTATCTTATTAAATATAGAGTTGAAATTCCAATGCTCATCAGATGTTCAAACTTGCGAAGAATTCGCTTATTTCAAGATGGCGGCATTATTATAGCCAACCTAATACACACTATATATCTATTGAAATAGAACTTATATTTCAATATTTATAGTTTACGCAACGTCTTGTCGTCTTTAGCGGTTGCAAACTCGGAATAAAGCGCCTGGGGCCTGACCAAAGAACACGATCGCATATTCGAATCGCCGCATCGATCGATCAAAATGTATAGGAATTTTACTCTATGGGTAGAGCCTGATCGACGGAGAAATGTCAAATCCCATAAATTTTGGCTTTCGATGCGTATTTCGATTCGATTATCAATTGGCTCTTTGGTAAGGCCCCTGATAAAGAACACAATCGCCAATCGAATCGCCGCATCGATCGATAATAATGTATAGGAATTTTACTCTATGGGTAGAGCCTGATCGACGAGAAACCCATACATTTGGCTTACGATGGGTATATTGATTCGATTATCGATTGGCTCTTTGGTAAGGCCATAGCACCGGTCCCCCACGGATCCATCCTCACGGAAAGCGAACGTTTCGTACGTTGCGAGCTAAATGTGCCGGAGCCCCATCATGCTGAAACACCATGTTTGTTTGGTTCTCAAAGTAATCCCAGTAAGCCACAGGAAAGTCATCAATCGCCTCTTCGAATTCCGTTTGTAAAAACGTTAGATAGTTGCTACCGTTTAGACGTGATGGCATAATGACGTGACCGATGACATACCCGTCATAAAGGCCAGCCCACACATGCAGCCGCCACTGGTATTGGAATCTGCCCTGCCGTGAAGCATGTGGATTCACACGAGCCCAAACGTGATCGTTATGCATATTTGAAAGCCCTGACCTCGTGAATGTTGCCTCGTCCGTCCAAAAAACATAGTTTACGTAATTAGGGTTTTCCTATTTAGGGGTCCTTCTTTTTTAACTGCGGGGTTATGTGAAGGACAGACTACAGAGTGTATTTCTCCGATTGCCCAACGGTTGCCGAAATGGAACAGCGTGTTAGATCAGCGTTTTCGCATCAATAACACCGACGATGGTGCGAAATGCACCAACACCAGTCATATCCCAACGAGCGAGGTTGTGTATTGAGCAAGGCGGAGCACACTTTGAGCCGTTTCTGTAAATTTGACGTTTATTATAAAAAAGTAAGTGTTCGTTTAGGTTGTTTCGTTAGGTTAGGTCTTTTAACATGCTTGTAGAAATGTAGGTACATTATGCGTAGTTTACTCTTTCATTTTAATGAAATAGAGTTTGCACATCAGTGAAAATTTTTTTCATCGCACACATCAATACATCTACCAATGAGCGATAAGAAAAATACATATACCTACACTAATTGTATTCAAATTAACATTTAATTGTAGTAGTGGATGTCAATGGTTTGAGCTACCATATGTCTATATTACATAGCTATTATCATATAGCTATATATCAATAAAAGAATGAATTCACAATAAATCAATAATAAACTAAGTAATTAATTTTATTTTATTTATTTATTAAAAAACAAATGTTTATTTATTTATAAAGGTAGAAATTTGTACTACAGTTACAATATTAATAATTGATACCTATATTAGGTATAGGTATTAATTATAATGCAATGATAATAACAATAATTTTATTCTCGCGACTAAATACCAAATTATTTATTTCCTAGATTATTCATGCTATTTAAACCACAATAAATAGTGAATAAAAACTACAATGAAATTAAATATTAGCTTCTAAGTATGTGGTATTATTTTATATAGTTTTTTTTAATATACATATTGGAAGCGATCACTTTTTAGGGCCGCTTACCATCAGATAGATACAAATTCACGTGCCGTGCTCTAATATATATTTTTTTAATTACCTACATGTAAAATAGAACATCCAACATTATTTTAATATAATTGTTAAATAATAAAATACTAATATAGTTAAAGTAACAAAGAGCCTTACGGGACAAACACATCGTGGTTTTGCCTTAGGAAGTGTTTGAAATTGTGCTGTTTTTTGACGGGACCCCAATGTCGCTTTTTACAAAACCTCCCCCACATTTCTTTTAAATTTGTTTCCTTGGGAATTCGGCAAAAAAAAAAAAGTAGGTAATTCAAGTTATTTAGAACTTGTATCACCGTACACACAGTTATACAATATGTTGTTTTTTTTTTAATCTTAATAATATATAATCGCATAGCTAATTTGACATAAAAAAAAAACAAAACATATAATGTATAATATTATTCAATGTTACATATTTCATTTATCGATATGACATTGCTAATGCGACGCAAACAACACTATTTTTAAGCGAGGCGGCCAAATTTCGGATTTGTTGTTCCAATGATTCAATTTTTGTACGAGAGTGAAGAACTGGCGGACGCTTTTGTGAATTTTGTGTAAAACTCCATTTACAAGTATAATAATTATAAATAATATTACCACAAAATTTTCCTCGGTAATCCTGTCCCTTTCTTTAGGTATATTTATTTTTCACATTTACAACATGATCAGTCATTTTCTTCCATTCTTCTGCTATTACATTTTCAAATGACTCTTTGATCAGATTTTCAGGGAAAATTGATCAGCAGAACCTCATATTAGCCTAGTACATCCTTTCAAATTTACCCTGTATAATAAGTTTAAAAAAATGTGTTACTTTAATATTCTAAAATTGTTGCAGAGATTAAAATTATAATAAGCCTTCCCATATACCTCCTAACCTCACCATTTTTTCTTTTGTCATACGGAATCCTAAAAGCATGATAAGAATTCCCTCTGAAGTCGGTTAAAACAGTGCTGATTGCTGATATTTCTATATTTACTTATTAGGTATCCCAACTGGACACACGCAGAAATGTTTGTGTACCCAGTCTAGTTGACGAAATAACAATAATATAAGTAGTTAAATACTTATTTATTATTTTGGCAAAAAGTTTCTACCATATAGTCGCTAGTAACTATAGATAGGTTTAAATATAGATAGGCGCCTTTGGTTTTGTATCCGGAGGTCGTGGGTTCGATTCCCACCCAAGGCATAAAAAATATTAGTAAGTTTTTTTTCCATAAATTATAGAATGTTTTTTTCTGTACAATTTGTCGTGGTCTGGGTGTTTATAAAATATAATAACTATGTCATTATATCGTTGTTTCTGGTACACATAGTACAAGCCTAGAACTTAGTTTCTTGCTTCTGCTTGTTTTTTTTTTGTTATTTATTTACTTTACCCTAGATATAAGTCTTTTTGTAAACTTTTAAAGGAAATAAACGATTATTATTATTATTAGTTTGTGACAAGAGCAATATGTGTAAATTGTCCTACATATTATTATTATTATTAAACCAATAGGATCGCATTATTTTTCAAATAAACCTCTCTTATTGGTTGATTATAGCGACTATAGTAAAAACTATTTGCAAAAAATTGTGGGCTACTGAACAGACGTTGTGTCAAAACCTTCGTGCGCTACCAACGCGCCTCTTAGGTTGAGTTGTACCAAAGCATCTGTTAATGTAACAATTAACATTAGAAATGGCGTCGAATGTACCAGCTGTCATTCGAACTGCAAAATAAAACTGGTACATTAGACGCCATTTTTTATTTTAATCGTTAGATTACATTAACATACACTTTGGTACAACTCACCCTTAGAGGTCCAGAGGCTCTACCATGAGAATAGCATAATACGCTTTTATATAATACGCGAGGTTTTACCAATAGAAAAGGTTTAATTTTCAAAAATAAAGCGATCATATTGGTGGTTCCTCACGTATTAACATTACGTTAATACGTGAGGTACCAAATAGCAACGAGCATGTTACGGCTTCAGAGATTTAAATCAAGTACTGCCACTATAGTGACGACTATTATTCCATCAGTGTGACATAATCGCATTCCGCATCCATTCATTCCGCCAGACCTCACCAGACGGATGTTAGCATTCACTTTCTAACGTAGATCCGCCATTATGTCAATTTAAAGTAGGTACCCACTCCAATTCTTTTGCGAAATTGAGCGTTACAGGTTACAGTGGTGTTACTGTGTTACACCATTCAGTTATTTATTTATTTAGTAGCTTTTGTTGACAGGCTTCGCATAACCATGGAAGAAATAATAGTGCATAACACAAGTATAACATTCCACTTCCAACATTTTAATATCTGTCTAGGTATTATTAACATTTGCCTATCCTGCGGTCTACTATTTTTTTATTTTTAATGGCCAAATATGGCAGTTACATCATGAGGTAATACTGTAGTCGCCATGTCCTTAGCAATAACTTCTTCTCTATCAGTGAGGAGCAGATGGTATGATCGCCAAGTCATACTGAGCATCATCTTCACTATCTTCTAGAACTAATTCAATAGCTTCTACGAACCCTTTATACTGATAAAAAGGACAAAATATTTATGACTCAACCTTAGATAGTAATAAGTAGTCAGTTTATATATATATGAATGTGGCCAGTGTACTCAATCGAGTAGGTACAGCAGTTTTTATTTTAATTAGTTCCTCATTATAAATATTTGTTAGCTAAATTATTTATTATATTATATAATATATCGACTAGATATTCAAATTCTTTTACAGTAACAGCAGCATCACTCTGGAACAATCTTCCCCTGTCACTACGAACATAAGTTACAACAGCTTCTTTTAAAACTCATCTTCACTCTTTTCTCCTCAATAATCAAAACTGTTAACATTTCTTTTTTTTTTACTGTAAGTATGCGAATATATTTATTTATGTATGTATATATATATCTACATATATTATGTATGTCTATATATTATTATTTATGTAAGTTTATGTATACTATTAAATGTTATTATATGTTGCATTAATTAGCACTCTGCCTGTTTTTGGTCAATCTCCCAAAGGTTAGCTGGTAGATAATGCCTAAGGCATTAAGCTCGCCCATGTACAATAATTATTATAAATATATTAAATAATAACCTACGCGTAGTTTCTCTAGCGTAACTTTAGGTGATGTAAGTTGACACAAAATACAGGAATATCCATATTTCAATTTTATTTTCGAAAAGCAGTGTTACCCTCTGCTTTAATCATTAAAAACATTTTGATAAAACTTTAATCCCAATGAGGAATAATTAAAAATATTACTGTACTCGATTGAGACGCCAAATGGGAGTGGAACAGTGGAACACATATATCACATGCAATTTTTCAAATAATCAGCTGAACATCAGCGCTACGGCCTAAACTGAATTCTTGTTGCGTAGCAAGATATGAGTTCATCACATACATAGTAATATTATAAATGCGATAGTAACTTTTAATATTTTTATATAATATTTTCACGCGAGAACATCAACGTCAAAAAACATTTAAAAATGTTGTTTTCAGTGTTAATCTCTTTTTGAAAAAAAAACAATAAAGGTGTAGACTTACTCGATCCTAATTATACACCTAATTACTTTATAAAAAATCTGTTAACTTTTGAAATGAAAACTAAAGTAATATTTTTAGATTCATAAATAAAACTTTGGTTGTCTTTTCAAAAGTTTTTTTTATAAAGATACTATCTAATTAGGATCGAGTCAGTAATATTTACACCGACAAGTTCTTTTATTTTTTTTTAATTAAAATGATTAGTGGGAATAAATGAGTTTTAGGAAAGTTAATATGCGGTAATGAAAGGTGCTACAGACTTGAAACCTGGCATGTAATTTGTTTTTAAATTTCAATAAGAACCCGGGGAAGGGGGAACTGATTTTGGAACTGTGGTATATTTTTGAAACGAGACGGCTGCTATAACAGTAATATTTTGTTACATGTTACATCTGCTTATAAAACTGTTGGACACTTTGCTTCATTATTTTCCGAAATATTATTAGGGGGAGTTGGGAGAAGACAAAATAAGATAGTAATATTGAATTTTGGTATGTAGACTTTATATAATAAAACCTTTCGACCTTAAGGCGCCGTCACCCGTGTTTTTTTTTAATATAATATTTTTTAGTGACAAGTATTTGATATAATACTTAAAATGTATATAGATATAGACCGATGACTATCATTTCTTATATATCTAATATTAATAAAAGAACTGGTACCCTGGGTGTCGGTATCACGTAATTTAGAACGGCCTTGTGAGATTTTAAACCTGTGCACACAAACAATATCTTCTGCCACAATTTCCGAAATTACCTACTTTATGTTAATATTTTCAGCTCTCAAGTCAATGTGATATGTCGACAAGGTGGTGAAACAGAAGCCAGCTTCTGAGTGTGATGTTCAATTAAATAAGTGTGGAAGCCAATGATACACAAATTGTATTAAGTTATTAAATGTCCCAGTTCATGGATATGTAGTACCCGTAATGCAAATTCGTCTTTGACGCCACCCATTTCGTAACCGCATCAATTAGCCGGCATAGTGGGAATGCTTAAACAATAATGTATTGATCGAGTCCATTCATGAACTTTGTAGTTCTGCTTACCACCAGGTAGATTTAAGGTCACATGCTGTGCTCGTAATCTATAATAATATAATGTTTTAAAAAATAAACTCTTCAAAAAAATTTTTTTAGTTTTGGATAGCCCACATCTCGAGGAAGGATTTTAGGCTATATAACATTACGCTACGACCAATAGGAGCGGAGCATCAATGAAAAATGTTACGAAAACGGGGGAAAAATTTCCTTTTGAGAGCTTCCGTTGCGTGAACTGCGTAAACGGTTAAAGTTAAATAGACAAATGGGCTCTAAAGTTTATTTACCCACTTAGCAAACTCACATATATGTCGTGCTCTTAATAATCGTGTGTATATAGGATAGAACCCGCGGTCCACATTTATATTTTTGTATCTAACTAGAGTCAGCAAGCACCATGCATAGCAATCTGAAATTAGTTACATTTTAAGATCGTGATCTTGGCTTGGCACCTCCAACGGTACTCCAAAAATTTACAGTACTTAGTTCCAGTTGTTTGACCGTTGCCAGTTAGCGATAACTGTGTTTGTATGAAATATCACCGGTACAGGCGTAACTGCATCCAACATCTGATTTTATGGGCGGCGGCATATGGTATTTTTTCGTTGAATTCCTACCAACAAGGGAGAGACCTTTCTACAAATCTAAGTAGGCAATAAAAATGTTTGACAAATTTTTTTGTTCCTATGTACATCTTCGGTAGGATCTGATTTTGTTTTTAACCGACTTTAAAAAAAAAGAGGAGATTACCAATTCGGTTGTTTTTTTTTCTCGTTAGTTTTAACGGGAATTATCTATAATATCGAGATTTCTTTATAACATAGGTTATAAAGGTGAATTAATACGTAAGACATAGTTAGTTATGAATTACCTAAATAAATTACGTACAAAGCCGCAGGCAAATGCTTTGTAATACTTAAATAACTTTTAAAATAAGAAACTAAAGAAAGAGCAAAATGAATTGCACTTTTTGCGCAAACTAAAGCAATGCGAACCGGTTCTCTACCAAAAGTAGCGTTGCAACAACGGGCTCCTACAGCGACGATGGCGACCGTCCGGGCTCCGTGGGAAGAGTTAGATCCGGCTGTGTGCCACTTGCGGTATGCCTTTCACCGCAAGGTCGTTCGCGGCCACTTTCTTTTATATAACCGCTGCCGAAGTGCGCCGTGCCGCGGAATGTGACACCCAAATTTATAGCGATGACGTCATGTGGCCTACAGATGTGAATCATCGAATCATTAGGCGGCCTAGTACGGATTAGACGGATGTGTGGCTGAGAACCTGTTAGCCAACGCCTGTCAAATGATGAAGATTGTTTGGGATACCTACCTATTTACAGCTCTACCTTTTTAACTGTGAACTGAATGGTGTAGCCCGTTGTTTATAAAAAAAATATCCTTCTAGACATCACTTTTTAAACTTTCGGTATAATTTAACACTGACAATCGAATGATATAATATGGCGGCCATCCACCAGCAAAATTAGCAGAAGAGAAAAAAACTGTGTGACTATAGATAATAATGCGATGTATTTTATGAAAATGTAGAACTACAAAGTTTGTAAATGGACTCGACCAAGACATTATTGTTTAAGCGTTCCCGCTATGCCAGCCGATTGATGCGGTTACGAAATGGGCGGCGATAAAGACGAATTTGCATTATGGGCCTACTTCATATCCATGAATTGGGACATTTAATAACTTAATACAATTTTTGTACTATTGGCTTCCATACTAATTTAATTAGACACCTCACTGCGAAGCTCCCTTCGGTTTTACTATCTTGTTATCATATCACATTGACTTGAGTGCTGAAAATATAATTTCAGAAATTGTGGCAGTAGGTATTGCATGTGTGCACAGGTTCTCACAAGGCCGTTCTAAATTACGTGTTACCAACACCAGGGTACCAGTTCTTTTATTACTATTAGGTTATAAGAAATAAAGCACAGACATCGTCGGCCTATTATATATGAAATATTTACAAAAATATAAGTATATTACCTATATTTAAAAAAAAATCACTGGTGCCTTACGGCGCCCTAAATTTGAAAGGTATATGAAGTCTACATACCAAAATTCAATATTATCTTATTTTGTCTCCCACCTCCCCTAATAAAATTTCGGAAAACAATTATAAAAGTGTCCAACAGTTTTATAAGATGTAACAAAATTTCACTGTTATAGCACCCGTCTCCTTTCAATCATATACAACAGTTCCAAAATCAATAACAATTCCCCCTTCCCCGGGTCCTTATTGAAATTTCCAAAAAATACATGCCAGGTTTCAAGCACCTTTCATTACCGCATATTAACTTTCCTAAAAACTAACTTATTCCCACTAATCATTCTTAATTTCTTACCTAAAGTATAATAATGTTGAGATTTATGAAATGATTGATGCCCCATACATCCCCTAAAGGGATGGTTTCCGGAACAAAACTATCTTATGTCCTTACCAAGATCTCAAACTATCTCCATACCAAATTCATGCAAATCGATTCAACAGTTTAAGAAGCCAGGAAATGGTTTCGCGAACTCGAACGTCTAAAAGTTATTTACAGTGATATTAAAGTTTTATTTAAAAAATAAAAGAACTTGGCGGTGTACATATTACTTACTCGATCCTAATTAGATAGTATCTTTTTAAAAAATCCATTAACTTTTTAAAAGACAACCAAAGTTTTATTTATGAATCTAAAAATATTACTTTACTTTTCATTTCAAAGGTTAACAGATTTTTTATAAAGTAATTAGGTATATAATTAGGACCGAGTAAGTCAAATATACACCTCTATTGTTTTTTTTTTAAAAGAGCTTTATTATCACTGAAAAGTGTAAATATTATATACAAATATTAAACGTTACGTATCGTTTTTATAATATTAGTATGGATGTGACGAATGAGTTCGCAACAAGAACTCCGTTTAGGCCGTAGCGCTGATTTTCAGCTGATTATTTCAGCCGTAATTGATCAATAATTTGAAATCGTACACCTGTTTTCAATTTATTTTTACCTATGTTGGGGTTATAATTGTACATAAGTTAGGATTGGTAATAATTTCATAGCTCAATAAGTTATTCAATAATATAATTTAGCAATATTCTGGCCGTGCGAAGCAGTTCCAATCATAATAATATCTAATATTTATAGCCAGGATTTCAGGGGGGGGGGGCTTGTATGGAGAAGGCAATTTTTTTTTTCATTTGCGACACATGGTTCCATGGGAAAAGTTGTTCCATATCATCAGCAGAACCTCATCAAAGTACATCCTTTCAAAGTCACCGTGTATATCTAGCACCATGCCATTTATTGACGAATGCTACTATAGAGATTCAGCACAGGTTACAGCTGAATAAATAACAGTGATAATAGAGCTTGCATAAACCTTCGCCGTTTCAATAGTGTGAAATTACGAAGATTAATTTACTATTTATAATCTATAACAATAGACGTTATTATACTGCTTAATTTGTTCTAAAATGTTATATAATTTATGTATAACGAATTTACTGTAGCTATTCTATGTAATAGCCATATAATTTTATTTTGTGGTGATGTCATTCTCGTAGCTCTACCACTAGTCCGCTACTTCCTTCATTAATAATAAGCATTGATGGTTATATTAATTTTTGTTTTGGGTTTGAAGATCAGCTCATGGCGAACGGCCATCTACTGTTCTCATGTTTGGAAAAGCGATTTTGTTGCAAGGGTGTGTGTGGAGCATGAAGATGTAGGGCGCCCTAAGGCCTAAAATCACCATTCCAATCGTAAGAACGTACAAATCCATAACATTTTTTTTAATAATCAATCATTGATCGTTAATTGTTTGAAGTGAGAACAGAATATGGCGGTAGCGAACATGTTTGACAGGCTATTTTTATTTTCATGGTATGGAGACTAGTGCCCTGTTTATCAAAACTTACAAGTCTACACGTTCACAAGTTACACTTTACGAGTAAACTTTTACAAGTTCGTGTAAATTACGTTTATCAAAAAATATTTACAAGGTATGTAAAATTTAACATCTGTAGATTCTACTTGTAAGTTCTAAAATAGCGAAAGTATTCCCGCACTTTGGCGGAAGGACAAGCCATAATAAATAAAATAAAAAATCCCACCTTTTAATTAAAATTTGAAGAGTAGAGTATTGGCGGCATTGTATTGCGATTAATATCGAAAAATATCTAGAAACGATAATAAAATAACGATTTTAAAACTGCAGATTCGCTATAAAAATACATTATTCCTTCAAAGGATACGCAGAGTCGCCAAGAAAACCCCCTGTGAAATAGGTCTCCAACCATTGTCAAGTTGCTTATATAACTGATTGTCAGGACCGCACATAACCAAACAGTTTATGGAATGATTTCTGTGTCGATCTACGACTACTTCTTCATGTTGGTGTGAGGCATCAATTAATATATTATGCAGGGTGACTTTGAAAGGATCTACTTTGGGCTAATATGAGGTTCTACTGATCAATACGAACAACTTTTCCCATGGTACCATGTGTCGCATAAAAAAATTGCCTTTTCCACACAAACTAGTAATGTTAAAATTACCAATTTGTGTGGGGTCAAAGTAATTTTTTTTTCATTTGCGACACATGGTTCTATGGGAAAAGTTGATTGATTTAATCAGTATACCCTCGTATTAGCTCAGAGTACATCCTTTCAAATTCACCCTGTATTATATTTTACAAAAAGAAAATATTGCGGTATAAAAAACGATACTTGTAAGACCGAATGGAGAGTCGCCGGACACTCTCAGGATTTGTAATGATTTTCTACAAATGTATGTTAAAATAAATATTTTGATGAACACAATCACAATTACACGTGTAAAAATATACTTGTGAAATAAATAATGACACTTGTAACACGTATTTTACACATGTAGTTTTGATAAACACATGTTTGTAATAATGAAGATTTTTAGAAGAAAATTGCTTGTAATGGCTTGTAAGTTGTGATAAACAGGGCATAGATCACCTTTTTTTCAGAGGCGGTTAATTTTTATTGTTATATTTAGTAGATACTAAAAAATATATTTTCAAATTGTCAAACTGAAAGTCCTTAAAAAACCAAAAACTGAGCAAACTAGTAAGTTAGTTAGTTTTATTATATTTTTTCAAAATAGAGTTCATTCACATCAATACGTCGCTGCATCCGATGGAACCACTGAGAAAAGCACTTTGCCCACTCGTCTTAGGACTGGGCTCTAGTCACGTCCACTTAGGACTCTTCGACGGACTTGAGACGCAGAGGAAGCATCCTCTGCGTCCATAAAATATTTTCCTCGAAGTTTTTCTTTTATTTTCGGGAATAAATAATAATCGCAAGATGCGAGGTCGGAGCTAAACGTCGGGGTGACCCAGTAATTCCACGTCTGACGTCGTCAAATAGTCGATCATTCGACCTGTAGTGTGCGACGAGGCTTTGTCGTGGTGAAGGAAGATCCTACTGCGAGGTCTCGTTTCTTCCGAACTTTTTGAAAGACAAGTGGCAAAAAATTGTTAGTGTACCACTCTGCAGTAATCTCCGAAGAACGAGGCCACCATCTTTTTTCCTACACTTCGACCTCTTTTCACTTTAGTTAGCAACTCCTCGGAAGGAAACATCCACTGAGGAGACTACCTTTTAGTTTCCGGCTCAAATAGTAAATCCAGCTTTCGTCACCCGTAAGTATATAGAACACAACATTTGAGTCACCTCCGTTAAATCTTTGAACATTTCACGGCACCAATCAACACGACGAAGTTTTCCGGCCTCAGTCATACTATGAGGTATCCACCGGGCACAAAGCTCACTGATCGCTAAATGGTTCATAGAGCATTTTGTTTATTTGACTCATACCGATGCCTAAGCTTGTCCGAATCTGCTGATAGATCACTCTTTTGTCAGTCTCTATCATACGTCGCACAACACTGATGTTATCTTCAGTCGTCGCGCGCCGTAGAAGGCCGTCCTTCAGCAGATTATCGGTAAGATTAGTGCGACCACGTTTAAACTCATTAAACCAGTTGTAAACAGTGACACGAGATGGGGCTTCATCGTGAAAGGCCAATCGAAGTCTTTCATAACTTCCTTGTTGACTTAAATGACATCGAAAGTCATAAAAAATCTTTGCATGAAAATTTTCTCGCGTTAAATTCATGCTGACGTGACACAGACAATTTTCAATTTGCCGCCAAATCGTAAAACAAATTACAAAGGAATGAAATACATACTCAATAATATTGCAAAGAGTTCCATTTTCCAAATTTAAACAATTTTTTTTATTATATTGTTTACAAGTGGTCAGTTATAAAAACTTTAAGTTTGACCCTCGTAAAGTGACTTATTATAATTCCTGAGTGATCAAAGTCTGAGTGTAAAAACTATATTAGAGAGTATCTATTATACCTATTACTTACAGAAGGCATGTTTTTCGCATTGCTTGACAAATAACTTATTGCTTGAAAAATGCTTCAATGTCATACCTATACCTATTGCAACAAAGTCTCGAAGCCCGTCGACTGGACTCACGCGTCGAAGTTTTTTCGCTAAGTGAGAGGCTGCCACCTGCAAACGGCACAATAGACGGCAGGCGATCGTCCGCGAACCCGGATCTATCTAGATCTCACCAACGACCACTTTATCTCCACAAATTTAACTCTCAACTCAACATTACTTACATTACGTGTTTTATAAGTGCTTGCAATAAACTTGTTTAGTGAAAAAAATCAATGGATTAATAAATGTAGAGTATGGTCAGAGACGATCACTTCAGCCTTCATAACGTCGAGGTCTGCTACGCTTCATGTCTAGCCATAGTCTGTTCTGAAGCCAATCACACCAAATAATGTAAGTACTTTAAATTATTTTCCTTTAAAATATGTTTTTATTATTTATTTGTTTACTTTGTTTGAATAGATCAAAACATATTTATTATTAAGTACCAATAAGTAGGTATTAGGTTATAAAAATAATAATAAAATATATATTACCTACAAATATAAATACAAATTAATAAAAAAATAAAATATATATTAGACGATGGGTACCAAGGTTATTACCACGCTGGATCGCAATGCTCATCCCCTGTAAAGTACTACTTGCTCAGAGGATCCCAGTAACAATTATAAAATGTAATTTATTTTGTATTATTTAAACTGTATTTTATAAACTTTACCTTCTTGTACACTTTACTTAAATTGTCCCAAAGATTTGAATGGTACATTAACTTAGTGCTTAAAAGTACTCTTCTGTAAATGCATAAAATAATATTCATATAAATAATGTAATAGCTTCTTACCTTCATTGCCTCCAGTAAACATACACCAATTAATTAAATAAATAACAAAGTTGCATACAAATTATAATTTTATCTCTCATGCTTCATGGTCCGTGGGCATTGCCACTCTCCTGAATAAACCACCAAAATATATTAAAAATTCAATTATAATTAACAGAAACAAAAAAGTAACCAACTGCCTAATTATATTCCACAATTAATTTGATTTTTAATGTAAAAGCGGTAAGAACCAAAGCGTCAAGGAAATAAGACAAAATAATTAAAATGCAATGACAATATCTAAACCTAAATAATAGCGGATGTTACAGACTGAATAACATTAACCTAAAAAAAGTAACCTTGTGTGAAACACTCATAGCTAATCTAATATAGAGATGTGTACACAAATATGAGCCTTATATTGTTAGTTTAGGGTGTATAATTAGGCTGAAATTAGGGTGTTAAAAACTGGAATCGAAGTGAAATGGCGGCAAGCAGGAGTGAATCACTGAGCGTCTGTCTGAGTCAGCGCCGGCACTTCGGCAATTGGCTCATTATCTCCTTTGTCAACTCTACCGTGCCTTTGTTCGGTTTCCGAACACAAATTAACAGAATTATGAAAGGTTATGGGTTATTTTATAAGTAAGTTAGCGGGACTTCTCTTTGTGATTGCATGGTTGATACATTAGGGACGAAACACGTATTAGTTAACGCACACAAATAGCTATTAAAATCGTAGAGTCGTGACCCGCAATGTAACCCATGTAACGTAAGTAATGTAACCACATTACAGTAAATTAACACCTTTTCTGGTTTCATACATCAGCCAACAGTCTCTTACCAACAAAAAGAATACTCAGTAGTTTGGTTATGAAAATAGAAATGGCTTTAAAATCCATTTTTTAGGTGAGAGAGAGATGTCTATAACTTAGCTAGGCTGGTGTCGTTATGTCAACCGATGAAAAAACTATCAAGTGACCTAGTCGTGTTTCGGGTTTACCGGTTTTCATTATATTTTTATTTCTTGTTATCGATAAAAAATCTATACAGTAGTATATTTACGTAAGATGACTTGGGGTAGAACGTAAACGATTTTTTAGGAAAATTAATATATCAGTAACCGATTAATATATCAGTAACCGAATCAAGTAAACCGAAAATAAGTTGACAGGTATTTGACAATATATTATCATTTTAATAAGAAGGGTGTAAAATGTTTAGGCGTCGTTTTTCATACCGTTTTATAACTTTGGAATGATGGGTGCTACAAACGTGAAATTTTGTACTCTACTTTTAAAACTAATAAATCCTTGGTTTCCTCACTTACCATGACATGTGTTTTTAAATATTATGACAGGAAAAATAATAGAAAGTGTGTGGAAGTGGGATGTTATAGACATATTAATATGACGAAAAAAGAGCTCTACTATACTTGTAGCTATGATCCTGAGGTATAAGTCTTCTATCTTCGATTTTATATAAAGACGGAATAATAATTACTTTACGCATGTAAATCTGCACAATAATGTATGACCTACATACTTCAGTTTACACTCATACAAATAATAAAAAGCAAATAAGTAATGTATCTCTGCGTAGACATGCATAAAGCCATAACGGTACTCTCGTATAAGGGTTCGCCAGAGCCGAGACATGAATGTCGTCCAACTAGTTCGTGTCTGGGATGTCACGGAATTTCACCTACATCCGAATGTCACGAGAAATCTAATTGTCAGTCACTTAAGAGGGTGTTTAAAGATTTTCGGAATTATTTATTCAAGACCATTATCTGAAACGAATAAAGTGTGTTAGATGTGTTTCTTACTTGGTAAAATATATAAATTGAAGCTATAAAATTTTATTGCCAAATATTTCGCCTCTCTATGGAGCGGCGTCATCAGTGACAGTCTATTCAAGACTATAAATTTAGTGAGGGACAGAAACTTTTTATAATAAATTAATATTTTTTTATAATCGTAACCAATATGTAGATATTTAGGTATACCAAGCACTGAATAGAAAAACCAGTTAGTGGATGGATGTAAAGTCACATGTCATGCTCCATTAAAAAAAAAATACTATCCCAGAAAGCCTTCACCTGTAGCTTTGTTCATTACTGTAGCTCTACCACAAGTTTTTGCAAACAGTTTCCACTATAGTCGCTTGTAACTATAGATAGGGATCAACCAATAGAATCGCTTTATTTTTCAAATAAACCACACAAGCTCTACCACAAGTTTTTGCAAACAATTTTTACTATAGTTACTAGTGACTATAGTAAAAATTGTTTGCAAAAACTTGTGGTAGAGCTAATGTGGTAAAGTACTTCAGCATTTTATTCATTACCAGCTTTTTTTTAATAAAGACGAAAAATTGATAACTAATTGAAATTTAGTATTAATATTAGGCTGTTTAGCAAGTAATTCTTAGACCTGCATACTGCTTTCCATCATGTAGATGCCAATCTCCTATATAATTAAAAAAAGGTAAGTATTTTATAGAGTATAATCCTCGCGGTAATACTCACAGTTAAATTTAAAATAAATCGTAAAAAAATCATATGTTCCTAGCTTATAATAGAGCTATCTATTAGTGAACGATTTTTAAACGGTTTATCCGGAACAAACAAACAAACAATAAAATCTTTTATCTTTATAATATTAGTATAGATAGAAGACGTCAGCTAAGAACGAACTATTTAAAATTTCAATCTCAAGCGAATAGGGGGGATATGACTTTCAGGAAGTAAATATATCGGTAACAGACTTAAAACTTGGTACCTTCAGTTACTTTAAAAATTTGAATGTAATCTCTTCTTACAATCACGTATATATTTTATTATGTATTTTATTTTAAATAAAACAGTAAGAAGTAGACAATTTGGAAGTGGGATGTATTTATTATAGAAATAGACGCGGGGTTAACGAAAGATTTGAAAGTAGAAGTATTTTAGAAACATCCAGAACAAGGCAAACTGTACAGATGCTCCCACTATGTATTGCTAAATCTCTAAGCTGTTAATAAAATTAAATGTTAATTTTTGTTTTAAATCAAATGTTATTACTTATATGGATTGCTGGAAGGCACGATGCCCTAACACCGATCTTCCACAATCACTAAATTCACAAAATATGTGGGATATACCTTTAGTTATAAAAAATCTAGATATTTTAAAATCAAGCCCCAATTTAATAATTCTTGCGGTGTGCGGCCTCAGAGGAACCTTATGAAATTTTTAATTTAATTTAAATTTATAGTTATACTTTATATATTTTTTAAGTATTTGATTGTATAATGGTAAAATGTGTCAATTATAATAATATATAAATAGAAATATCCGATTAGTTATATGTGCACTTTAAACTCTGCTTTATATTATTTAAATATTTCTAGTCGATAAGATTTTCAGGTTAAACCTAGTTACAATAGTTTTACCCCCAGTTTCTATTACGTTGATCAAATCATTCTATGATTAAAATTACGTAACAATCAAGGCACACGATTTGTGAAAAATTGACGTGAAGCGATATTCTACCAATTTTGTATCTTGTTAATTAATTTGATCGTAGAATAATTTTGGTCATCGTTCTAGAAACTGGTCGTTAGTAGTAGCTCTACCATTAGGATTTACCAGATTTCAGAAAACTATTGCATCAATTTCTTGTCGATGTGCTAGTCTCCATAAAGCTAGCAGCGCGCGTACGGGCTCGGTTTTTTAAGTGCAGTTACTAAACAGTTTATTTGATTAAAGCTGTTATTTTCGTCGAACTTATTCATAGACTTTCAGGACTTTCTATCTGATCAGGTAGATACAAAGTCACTTGCCGTGTTGCAATAACAAGAAGAGATTATTTGATTATGAGTTTCAATACAGACTCAATAGTGGGAATGACTAACAGTTACTGTTGGTAAATAACACTGAAATTAATTAACACTGTATTAGTCATCCTCATTCATAGATTCATAGATGTAGGGAGTTGAACCAAAATAATCTCACCGTAAATGTAACGATCAAAGTTAAAAAATAGCGTCGAATGTACCAGTTTTAGTTTGAAAGTTTAATGACTGGTACATTCGACGCCATTTTTAACTTTATTCATTACAATTACTTTAACGGAGACTTTGGTGCAACTCAGCCCTAGTAGGTTTGCTTACCAATAACTATAGAATTGGTTGCGTGCAAGTGCAAGAGGTAAAACCCAACGAGTGAGAATTTTTTCCCGCGCTTGGTTTCGATATTGTCGCTTTTAGGGTTTCAAAAGTACTTTAAAAAGACCTTATGGTGAGACACTGTCTGTCTGACCGCATAAATATTTTGAATAGCATATAAATTTGAATGAATAAATATATAGATTTTATTAAGCGTCATGGAAGCAAAAGTCAAAATTCACTAACAAGTTCAGGTTAAAATGGTTAAAAATACTTGAAAATATCTATATGAAACAAAGTAGATAACAAGCAATGTCAAATTTTATGAGGGTTGACTGGAACCTGGTTGGCTCAGTAACTGAGTACCTCGCCGCGAAAGCGAGCATCGTGGGTTCGAGTCAAGCCCACCAGGATATTTTTCATTGCATACCTTTAAAAATGTCATATGAAAAAAAAGCTTGCCATGAGTTACTCACTCAACTCGATCATCATCGTCCAGCGAAACTACTGTAGGAACATTAAGTTTGGACAGTAGCTTCCTTCTGTATCCTACTAAAAAAGGTGCTTTTTTTTTTTATTTTAAATCCCAAAGTCCTCAGGAAGTCCTGATGATTCGTTTACCTCGGTAACGGAAGGCAGCAGACAGACTTAAAATTTTATATATCTACATAGTCTAGTACATGTTTTATTTTTTTTAATAAATTTATAGGTGTTTCACCATATGGTTTTCCATACCGTTTTTTTTTCGCGAATTTTCACATTTGACACGTTTTGTTTTTTTTAATAAACCTAGAACTTTTCGGTAATCTTATTATTTTTTATATATGGCCTACCTAATTTTTTCGTCATCTGTAAACGAAAAGGTTAAAAAAAACGATATTTTTGATATCTTTATTTTGCCTAGATTTGCATTTTAGTAGTAGGTACTTACTAGTTTGTAATGGCGAAAGCAAATTTTATTTTCATTTGCGACACAAGTCGACAAAAAGTTGTTAGATGTGATCAGTATACATATTAGCCCAAAGTACAACCTTTCAAATTAAATATAATATTATTATTTAAGTATGTATAATATAATATATTATAATTTTCTATTCCAAGAAATTCCTATCCTACCTATTGCCAATATAATACTTCGCAAATGTCGCGTCGCGTCCAGTAGGCCTAGTGTGAGTTTTTTTAACGTTTACTTTCGCGTTAACTATACTACCGCGTTAACATTTTGACCAATCACACGAACGCATTTCTAGTTCTTAAAATTTACACATACAAATTTTAGTTAACTCAAACGCAAAGTAATAGTTAGAAAACTCACACTAGGGGTACTGATCGTCAAAATGTTTGTACATGAAAAAAGCGTGTTTATTACCTATATATTTTATACACTAGGTAGTTAATAATATAAAAAAGCAGACAATGCTGTTGCCTAGCGGCTTATAGAATTATAATGGGCAACAATGTAATGGATACGGCAATTTTTATTAGAAGAGAATTAATTTGTTGGAAAAAAATTATTCTTATAGCTTTATTATCTTATAGCTTTGATATTATTGTATGAGCGGTTTCGTAATCATTTATAGATTTTTCTTACGTTTTTTTTTGTAGGGTTTTTTTCTGTTATTATCAGACATTTTTGATTGCAAGTATACCTACCTAATAAACTAAATTGTACAAAAATAGTTTTCATTTATAAACAAAATTATAGCTTTCTATTCTATCGATATACCACAATATTTGACTCAACTATTTTTTTCTTTTACTTAGACCTATTTTTATCTGAGCCTACCTATATAAAATTATTACTTATTCCCATTTGGATATCAACACGATCACACCTTCCAAATTTCAAGTAAATCGGATTGGTAGTTTTGAGATATTTGATGCGGACCGAGTCCTCCATAAAAGGGTAACTTTTATTCTGAAAATCTAAAATAAAATAAAATATTGGTAGGTAAGTAATCATAAAGTAAAGTATAAACTATGCCAGCTTTGTTATATCTATTTTGGTCACAAAGGTCCTACCTATTACTGAAACAGAAAAAACCTCGAACTTCATAAAATAATATTTATTACATTTTATTAAAAGGCTTCATTGTAAAGTAGCGTGCATTTGGCGGGAGTTTGACCGCAAGCGCAAGTCAGGTCAATGACCGCCAAAATCACGCTAACCCGCCATTTTGAATTCGTCACGGTTTGCCAACTTTGTGCTAGGTATGTTCTCAGATAGGAACTCTACATCGATGGAATTCGCCAACATCTTTTGCTAAGAAGTAATAATGCGATTTTTATTCGTAAAAGTGCAATTTAGGCTTAAATATTTTAGGCAGGCAACAGAGAGGTACATTAATAGATAGGTAGGTATGTGGGACCTAGTTGGGTATTCTTTAACCGTTTTTTTAATATTTATCTATTTAAGGAAAACCAGTGGTCGGATACATTAATACTTCCTTAAAACATAAGTACAATTTTTAGCTAAATGTCCCACCTTTAGGAGCCACAACATGTACAATTAGTGTGGATAACAAAATATAACTTAAAAATAATATTAAAAAAAAACAATTATAATACACAATGTAAATGTAAAACAATTATAATACAATTGTAATCAAGGTACATCTTCATAGTAAAGTTATTTTAGGAGACCATGCGAGTATTTGTCAAGTTTTTAATTTTTATATAAATCGCCTTGTCGCCGTCCATTTCATAACCGCATCATTTAGCCGGCATAGTGGGAGTGATCAATAATGTATTGATCAACCCCCTTTATGGATTTTGTAGGTCTGCTTATCATCAGTTAGATATTAGACCGCCTCCGTAGACTAGTGGTTTCGCCTTTGGCGTCGATTTCCCACCCATTGCAAAATAAAAAAAATAGTACGTTTTCTGTACAGTTTGCCATGGTCTGGGTGTTTATAAAATATAATAATATGTATTATATCGTTATTTCTGGTACACATAGTACAAGCCTAGAGCTTAGTTTGTGATCAAAGCAATATGTGTAAATTGTCCTGCATATTATTATTATATAAGGTCTTACATTTTGGGCTCCAATAAAAAAAAAACTTATGTTCATAACAAAAATTACTCATAAACTTATCGTTTGATACATTATCTATTCTGAAAAGTAATAGGATATAATTTAAATATCGAACTAAATAGGATTAGCTACTTTTTATTATTCATGGGACATCCACAACGCAGTGGGACATGAACATGTGCGTGATCAGGTTGTGATGACGTCACACAGGCTAAGGTCACTCTGTGAAGTCCGCTGCGTGACTCATTGAAGTATTGTTCCCCAACCACCTTCGATACTGGGTCCGTTCGAGTTGGCTATCATTTTCGCCCAAAACGCCACCAAACGTAATACATTGCTTGTTTTATTACAATACCATGATAATGAGATAATGGAAAACATTCAATGTACGACAATTAGTGGCGTTTTGGGTAAAAATATCAACCAACCCGAACGCCGCCTTTGAAGATACTTTGCGATGAATTTAAAATGTCTGGTAATTTGCGGTTACGTACTACTACAGAATTAAATAAGCTAGATGATAAGGTAGACCTACAAAGTCCATGAATGGGGTCGATAATTACGCATCTCGTTATCTCTCCCACTATGAGCGGCTACACAATGTGGTTACGAAACGGGAGGCGACAAAAACGAAATTGCATTATGAGACTATTTTAATATTTTCGTTGCTTTATCATAAATAATAAATATTATTTACTTAAGTAATCAAACTATTAAGCTTATACATTACTACATCGATTAAAATTATTAATTTATTACACACACTTATATCCCCATGTTACAAGTGGAACCGTCCTTATACTACAGTTTTCACTCTAGGAACATACATATATCTCTTTCCTCTAAAGTCAAATAAATAATTGAGACAGATGTTCCTAAATAGTAGAGTTCAAGATTATTTATAAAATCTTTATGAATAAATTTTAGTTAAAATGGTATTTTATCTGTTTTATGTCCAAGATGTTTTTTAACACAAAGAGACGAAACATAATTTTAACTAAAACCACAGAAGAAATAGTACTAAAAAGCTTTTATGAATAAGACGGTTAGAATACGAGGGTCGGTTAGGATACGAGGGTCTACCATAATGTACCTAATGTCTCAATACACATTGAAAGAATGAAAGTTGACTACCGTCTGATAAGGAATCTATGCAGTAGTATCCTAAATGCTGAAATTTGTAATTTTTAATAATGCAAATAACGGCATTTAGGAATATATATTTTTTTTTAATTTTAAAGCGTATTTTTGTAGAATAATTGTAATTTCTTAAAACATAATTTAAATTACATTAGGATCTTAAAAAGATAGTTTATAGTAAACATATTTCAGAATTTCATAAGTTTTACTGAAAAACATATTTTCCGTACTTCTGTTTTTATATAATTTGATAACTATATAATATCGATTAAAATTATTAATTTATTACAGACACTTATCCCCGTATTACAAGTTGAACCCTCCTTCAACTACAGTTTTCACTTGAGGAACATATTTATCTACATACATATCATCACGGGTGCCTTACGGCGCCCGAGACCGCCTAGACGGCCTCAGGGTACCCTGCGGAGGGGTTTTTAATCCCACCTCATTGTAGCTGATGGTATGAGTCTACACCGAACAAGTGGCTAGCTCATCGCGATGTTTTTTAATAGACTCAATAACCCATCTATAAACAGTTTCACAAGTTGGTATAGTGAAACCGGGACCGACAGCTTAACGTGCTCTCCGAGGCACTATAGTAGTGTTGTCAAACAAATGTACATTTTTTTTTAATTAAAAACTCATTAGTACACACCGGGATATTTATCTCTTTTCACCAAAAGTCAAATAAATAGTAGAGTTCAAAATTATTTATAAAATTTTAATGGGCATTTTAGTCAAAATGGTATTTTATCTATTTTATGTCCAAGATGTTTTAAAATACGTAGTCTACCTACCATAATTTGTATTGAGTCATGAAAGGAGGCTACCACCTGATAAGGAAGCTATGCAGTATTCTCCTAAATGCTGAAATTTGTAATTTTAATAATGCAAATAACGGCATTTAGGTTTTATTTTTATTTTTAAAATTATAAAGCTTATTTTTGTAGGATAATTGTAATCTAATAATTGTTTCTTACAACAATATACAAATTAGATTAGGAACTTAAAAAAATGTTTATAGTAAACATATTTCAGCATTTCATAAGTTTTACGGAAAAACATATTCTGAGTCTGAACCGGACAAGCGTCAGATTGTCGTGGTGTTTGTGTAGACACAATAACCCGGCTATAAAAGTTACACATGTTGGTATAGGGAAATTGGGTACAAAAACTTGCTCTTCAAAGAAGTGATGTTATGAACTATGTACATTTTCTTTATAATAAAGGACTCATTTGTATAGGCTCAGTCAGTCACAGTTCACCATATCGGCCACTATGTATATAATATCTTATTCAAAACATGTTAGAGCCCTTTTCTGTACAATATAAAACATATAAATATATTGGATATTTTTCCCCTAATTTCGAAGCCTTTTGTTATTGTATACTCTAATACAACAAATTTAGTTATATTATAATAAGTAGGTACAAAGAATCACGAAGGCTGTTGCGGGTGTCGGTCGCACCACTAATTCACCTCTGTAGGCCACAATGAATCACCACTGGGCGGTACCAAGGGCGAAACGCCCAAAGCCGCCCCAGAGCCCCGCCCAAGCTAACAGCGTAGTTTTTTTTTTCAATCAAATGGATGATGGCAGTATGCGTCATACAGATATGATGCCAAACATTGTTATTTCAGAGGTTTACACATCCTCATTAGAGCACGATGAGAGATATTAATATCTATCGAATCGTTGAACTCTACATTCAATGTGTTCAAATTCGTTTTTTTTTCTGAAAATAACTATGTTATCTAACATTTCGAAAATGTTCATTGTTCAATTTTTTTTTAACATTATTTTTTGTTAAAGGTATATAATATATAAATAAATGTAAAGTTAATTATGTAAGTATAGTATCTAATTTTTCAATGGTCAGATAAAGTTATTCGACCATTAATTTTTATAAAGATCTGTCAAATTTACCTATCTATTCTCCATACAAGTTATCTGTTGAATATATTTATCGTCAGATAAATGATAATTTGATTGGAAAATCAGCCCTAAGAAAACTTATGCTAAATTGTGTTTTTATGAGAGAATAAACATTTATTTATTTATATATGTCAGCTACAGAAGTAACAATAATAGTTCCTGAAATAAGCATATCCGGGGTATTTACACAATTTGAATATGTGGGTATAAAAAATACTTTCACTTATTGCTGATTACACCAAAAGGCTTTTGGCATACATATAGGTATGTATGTATGTATATCTGGCACTGTGATAAAGTAAAGAATAAACACTATTAAATAGTATTATCAATAATTGGGAACATTTTTTTTTACCTGAAATTATTGTTTAATTTCATAAGAAGGTACCTACGTATGTCTTATGAAATTAATTTAATTTAGGGACAGTTGTTTACCTGAAAATATTGATTAATTTCATAAGTATCTCTTATGAAATTAAATAATATATTTAGGTAAAAAAATATATAATAATTATTGATATTACCATTTCATTTTAGAAGTCTTTACTTTATCAGAGTCCCAGAAATACTTTACACAATTAGTTATAAAATAATTGTGTAAAGATAATTATATATTAATTCACCCTGAAAACGATAAATTAACATATAAATAAAACTTTTTTTATTAGAACTCTAAACATGACTTTACGCCACGCCCACCATAGATGTCGGTATGTAGAGTTTGAAAAATAACCAACATTCAGTGTAAGATACTGGAAATACACAGCCTGTTAAAGCATTCCATAACGCTTTTTACTTTAGAATGTATAATTTTAAAAAAAAATCTGTGAAAGTTACATGATATGTTAAAAAAACTAAAATTTGTTCAAGTTATAAAGCAGCAATGGAAAGCGCGCCGCTAGGTATAGTTTCATTAGAATTCACCATCACTTTCGATGGGAACAATCTATAACGGTGAATGTAATAGGGCATTCTGACCTAGACGTGGTGGAGCCCAATGAACGAATTAAAATTATATTATTTATCTGGTTAAACTGTCTATTCTACTCTTTATAGATTAAACTATTAGACAGAAATATTATCTTGAATATCTTGAAAGTACATGTTTGGCATACGGTTTATTCGATGTTAGAAAACATACACCATTAGAATTATATAACAACAATATTTGTAACAATCACAGATTACCGAAGTAATTTTCAGGTAGGTACTTAAGCAATATGTAAAAATCTATATAATAACTGTGTTGTAAGTTCTAAATATAGATTTCTACTAATCAACTAGGTAGTTGCCACTTGCCTTGCCAGCCTGCGTTTGATCATATTAGGAATAACATTAAAAATGTCAATGTCAGGCAAAGTCTCTATAATAGTATTACTCATAAAAACGTACACATAAAAAAAATATTGAGCGTTTTAGCTAAAATGGTGGTTCGTCTCTTCCTTACCAATGAAAATTATTTTTGACAGAAAAGATATAAAACACCGTTTTAACTAAAACGCACAAATAAATAAGTTTAATGATAATATATGTTCGTATTTTTTTTTATTAATGAATAAGGCCCATTATGCCCTGAACTGCTTAGCAAAATTCATTTTCAAGTTCCGTCACGTAGTTTTCGTAACCACAATGCCTTATTTATCCCATATGTTAATAGCAATTATAGGAAAAATTGAGTTCTTATTAGAACAAGTAAAGCGATCAATCAGCTATGAGACAACGACACGATTGATATATTTAATACTAGTGTTAATTATTCTTCAAATGTATAATAATGTATGTGGGTTACATACCTACCCATATTTATTATATAATCTTTGGTTAACTAGTTTCAGATCTATGGGTTTTGTGATAGCTGGTTTATAAATAAATATGTATTTATTTGACAATATTAAGAGGCCTTAGTGGTCCTATGATTGCAACAATTGAATAATATACTGAATATACTAACTAGGAGGTATTTATTGAAGTCTATCATTTAACTTTAATCACGTTGGTATTTTCGACATTTTTGTAAAAAAACTAAAAAAAAACTATTTGTGATGACTAATTGATGGTTTTTAGTTGTTTACTTTTTTATAAATATTGTTAGCCTTAAGTTATCTTAACACTGTAAAATAAAATAAACTTAAAATTATGTATATAATAATAGCATATTGACATAAAACATTTTGTTAATATTGAATTCTCTTTTTACCGAGGAGGTGGTAGGTACTAGAGTTTGATATACAGTTAATAACTAATTAATTTGTTAGAATCATACCCCAATCCTAAAACAACTAATGAAACCTATAAGTATCCCATGATATATAAGGTGAAATATACCTTATATCAGTTATTTTATAAAGTAGTATATTTATTGCCCAAAAAATATAGGTAGGTCTTTCGAAATATAATATACCTACCTACTTACCAAACGATTTTTTTTTATATGTGGTGCATTTTATAAACTTTTTTAACCAAAGAGACTTAACAGCATCCTGTAATCAAAACATAAAATATATTTTACCCTCAGATCTATCAGCTATACGACAATGGGTCCTGTAGTTTTTAAATGATGCGTGTACAAACAAAAAAGCAAACAATCAGACGATACGATTTCTAAAAGCGCTAGATTAGCTGATGATATTCGGAGTTGAACTGTTTTTCTCAATGTACAGCTTGTTTTTATTCTTGCACTACTTTATTATAGGTTTAATAGATTCAACAAAATAAGTAAAACAATATTTTTTATGAAAACAATCAGTTTTATAAATATCAAAAGTCGTCATAAGACAGATATTTTAGTTGAGCAAGGCTTTGTGATCTACGGCCCTTATACGCGGGAAAAATCCACCTCAATGCCAATGAAAAATATTTGCGTGTTGCCAATTTTCAGCGAGGTTTTAGCGAGGCAGACTGCCCCACCACCAATATGATGATAGTGAATGACCCAAATGGTGCGCCGGCGCAGCCACTGCCAGACAGTTCCGTGAACACGACCGCGACAGAACGTTGCGCAGCCCGGTGCGCGTGACAGAACGGCTCGATGACTCGGCCAGTGTTTCTGACAAATGGATTACTATACGTGCTGCAGTGAGTGAACAATTTTCTGGTGATAGATAACTAAGTGTCTGAAATTATAAAAGGTAAGAAAAGTTTTAAAATATATTTTTTTGCGTTGGCGAACTTGATAGATGGAAATTAAAATCATGATGAGCAATAATCTGTCAGTGCATACGTCGTTAATCTAGGCTTAATTTAGATATTAGGCGAAAGTCTGTAAAAATGAGTCAGCCTTTCGGAATTTTCCTCGGTGTCGATCCGAACGATCAATTGTCAAGTCGAGGGTATGTTCGGTATAATTGACAGGTCTCGACTCGCCGTAGCCTGCGCAAACGTGACCACTCTCCAGCGACCGGCAGCCGAGCCGGCTATCTCATGGGATGGGATCGCCGGCATTTCTCCCGCTGCAAGCTAACGGAAAGAGATTCCTCGCGGCCGAAATTCCGGTCCGGCCGTTCACGCCGAGACACCGCTTCAAATAAGTCGCTATTTAACACAAATAGCATGACAAATGACGTCTTTAGATCGAGCCTGAAGACTGAGTCTGCATGTCCGGTTTTCAATTCCATATCTGAATAGACCTTAAGTAATTGTTTTTGAATTGCTTAAATATTTAAGTATATTGAATAAATTAAAGCCAGCTAAAGAAAACTTTAAGGAAAACGATTATAGCCACAAAGTGACAATCACGAGTGACGTCAGTGACACATGTACAGCGATCGCTGAACTTTGTGACACCGTCTTTGATAACGCCATGTTATTTACAAATTCTGTATTCCATACGATGATTCCGTGGGAATTGAATTTATTGATTCGGCAATGAGCTAGAGTCATCGATTTCTATTGACTGTTAAACTTAACACTCTTATTTAGTTGACCATCGGCAGCTTTATAAAAGATATTCGAATACTCTTCTAACTCTACTAATGTTCATTAATTTATTTTGTTTCTTTATCAGTTAATTTAGTACTTTTTACATTTTGAACTAACTTATCATTTTCATTAAGTAAATTACTTACCTACATACTAAATTTAAATTGTATTTACTATATCGAATGTAACTATTGATTATAATTTTTAGCTATATTGTCATCTTTTACAAAAGTTTCCACTCTGACAACACTAATTAGCCTGAACTTGCATGGAAAACTATTATCTGCCTATGTACCTACTTGAATATTGTAACCAAGTAAGTACATACTTACAGTTAATATCTCTACCAACATAATAATGTAATAAATACAAAACCCTCTTTCTGTTGAATTAAAAAAACACTTTGGTTTTTTATCATTAAAATTAATTTCTTTGATTATATTTTTATAACTGTGTTTACGAGAAGAGATTTGAACATAAACGCTGTAAGGTTATCGCATATTGTTTCTACATAATGAACCATTATGACGCGGTCCGCAGCAAGTCCTAACTTGTTGCTCGGGCAGGATGAGCGGGATGGATGCGCCATGCGCTTTATACCAACTATAAAATTTGCTTTTGTTATTTATCAAGTAATTATTTTGGAGCGACAAAAAAATCTAAGGGTCCTGTCCACTATGCATTATAAGTTCTTTATAATAGATCTTATAATATGTAAGTATATTATTTGTTATTTAAAAGAACTTTTGCTGGGTCACCAAGTATCAAACTTAGCCCAGTAATACAACGTTTGAATAAAACGCGTCGTACTCCTAAATTGTGAAATACATATCCATTAATTGTATCAGGAAAGTTTATGTATACAAATTTTAATTGATGTAGATTCATTTTCATACTAGTTCTTATGAAAATGAAACACTCCTTTTAACACCATACTTTTAACATATTGTCAATTCCCAAAAATAGTGAGTAAGACGTGTATTAGGTAGTTTCATAAAAATAATGTATATGGCACACGTCGGTAATGGGCATAGGTACCAAGCTTTTGGTTCAGGCTAGGCTATGCTGATATCAGGACAATATTGTTGAGCAAAATGTATGGAGGACAGAAACAATTTTGGTGACAGGCAACGGCAACTGCCCTAATGGATCTTGATTAGTTATAACAGTAAACTTAATTTTTTTCCAAGCATTACAAAACTACATAAGCCTTCATTTCTCACCTTATCATCGTATCATATATTTTGAAAAAGTTAACGCTCTCACAAATAAACTAATTTAAAATACTAAAAACAAATATTATGGTGTATCTTATGTTTGAACAACTGTATTATGAACTAAATAACATTTACAAATAAACTGTTATAATGAAAAAGTGGTGTTTAAAGTTAATAAGTTGCTAAATAAAAAGCGTCCTTGCAGGCAACTATAAACAACTAAACTTTTTGGAGTGGTTTTATATTGTGATCTGATTTAATATTAATGTACGAATATTAAACTATATTGTAATTAGTGATATATATCAATACGTGTATTACTGCATAATTTTAATAATTATAATAATAGTGGCATTCTAACCTCAAAAAGATTAAATTTTGTGAAGTGTTTTGTTTGACTTCAATCTATAACAATGTGCAATTATCGATTATTCTAGCCCAATTCGATATATTGTATAATGGATTTAAATAATATAACTTTGAGAAAACAGAGGAAATATTCAAGGAGTTCTTCAAATGAGTCAATTCTATCAAACTACTCTTTAGACAAACCGAGAAGCCTGCCAGATTTATCGACACATTATAACCATGAATATGAAGAGCTTCTGTTGCAAATTAAAGATCTAAAATCCCAATTAGAGAGCGCCCATTTAGAGATAGAAAAGATTTCACTTGAAAAGAAATCATTATGTGACCAAATATTGCAACAAAAGAGTAAAATTAACCAATTTAAGAGTATGTATATTGACTCTTTAGTCACACCAACTGCTGAAAAGCGAACCAGATCCATTAACAGGAAATTACAATTTAATAGAACCCAAATTAATACTCCAAATAATAAAAACAAAACAAATGAATATAATTTAAAATTGGATGATAGTAATGTTTTTTTCAATTGTAATGATGTAAATATTACCAATTCAATACAAGATGTCAGAAATAATGAGATTGAATTTAACCAAGAGATCAATCATGAACGGAAACTTTTTATTGTGGGCACTCAACAGTGTGTGGACTTGGCATCAAATTTAATCCTATTAAGGCAAAATACTAAATATGAAAAGTATTGTATATGTGGATACACTAAGCCATATGCAACAACAATTGAGGTTTTAAAAACCTGCTACAATTTAAATCTGAGAGAAAAAGACAGGCTAATTTTGTGTGTGGGGGAGAATGACACCAATCCCTTAGTTCTGCAACATGAGCTCCTAGCTGCTCTTAAATATCTACAGCAATCATCGGTTACATTGTTAAGTGTAAATCATTGTAAATACTTAAATGAAAATAAATTAAATAATTTGTTAAAATTAGTTTCTAATAATATAAAAAATTGTACATTTTTAGATGTAGGTTATAATAATACATCATTGTTGGATAAATCATTATTATCATATATGTGTAAAAAAATTATATATTTTATTGATTCACTGGACTATAAGGTAAAATATTTAAACCACTATAATCATCATAATTTCTTAAATGTAAATGAATACGAGGAAAATTGTAATAATGCCAGAAATAAAATAAAAGAATCTAACTTTAAAAAAAATACTGTGCATGGCCATAAAATAGGAACTATCCCATACTTATTTGAAAAGATAAGAATGTCGCAACACAAATCAAAAACAATCAAATACAAATCTATAATAGGTAGCAAAAATACTGCCATACATAAAAAGGGCACTATACCTTTTTATTTTCAACAACTGAATAATGCCAGTCAAAATTATGTTACTTCTCAGTCTTTTTGCCCAACATATCGAAAAATAATGAAAACTTAATACTTTTACATCAAAATATAGCCGGTATACTCAATAAATTAGACTTGATTGAAATAGAACTAAATAATTTAAAAATAATGAATAAAAATATTGATATACTGTGTATTTCCGAAAGTTTTATTAAATCTGGTGACGAATCTAATGTTATTATAGGTGGGTTTAAAATGGCAAGTTATTTTTCAAGAGTAAATGAGAAACGAGGAGGTGTTTGTATACTAATAAACAATTCATTGGAGGCTAATGATATATATTTATGTCGCGAGTATGCTGTTGAAAAAGATTTTGAATGCTGTGGAATTGAACTTAAATTTTGTAAATGTATTATACTTTGCGTATACAGAACTCCGAAATCCAATAGTTTTGTATTTTTTAAAAGATTAGATGAATTATTAAATAAATTAGTTAAAAATAATAATAAAAGAATAATAATAGCTGGTGATTTTAACATTAATATTTTGGTGCGTAATAATAATACTATTAAATTGATTAATCTGTTATCCAACTATAATATAAAATTACATAATAATAAACCGACTAGACAGAAAACTTGCATAGATCACATTGTAAGCAATATAAAAAATGTTAAGTCAGAAATTCATAATTTACATTTGTCTGATCACGACACTGCACAAACTATTGAATTTCAATTATTATCCAGTATAAAACCTAAACTCACGCACTGGTTTATTAACAAAAATGATTACAGCAAAGAAAATATTAAAAAATTTATTCAATGTTTAAGTAGTTTATCTTGGTCTGAAGTATATAATGAAAAACATTTTGATACAGCGTTTACAGAATTCCACAATACTTTTACTTTGTTCTATAATCTCTGTTTTCCTAAAATTAAAATTAAAGTAAATAGCTGTCCTACTAATAACAAGTGGATTACGAAGGGTATCAGAAGGGCATGCCACACTAAAAGAATATTGAGGTATTCATACTACAAACAAAAAACCACAGAAAATAAATTATTGTTCCGGAACTATGATAAAATATTGAGATCATGTGTAAATTGTTCTAAAAAAAATACAAATAATACAACTATACTAAATACTGGAAATGTATGTAAAGCAACTTGGAATATAATTAAAGATAGAACTAACTTCAAATCTCTTAATGAAATATTGAGTATTAATGATTGCAGTAATATAATAATAAATGAACCCCAAAATATTGCATGTGCTTTTAATAATTATTATATTAACTTAACAAATAAAAATACTAAACAATTAAATACTAAATTAGATGCTAATATACCACGAATATGTAGCAGTCTGTATCTGCACATTTGTACAGAATCTGAACTAATAAAAACTATAGCGTCACTAAAAAATACTAAAACTGTAGGATTTGATGATGTTGCTACACATATATTAAAATCTTGTGTTGTGTTTATAGCCCCTGTATTAATATATCTCATTAATTTTTCCCTAATTGATGGTACATTTCCAACTGTCTTAAAGAATTCTATTGTTACTCCACTTTATAAAAAAGGTAACCAACAGGAATTAAGCAACTATAGACCTATAACAAAGGTATCAATTTTTTCAAAAATATTTGAAAAGATAGTACATAAACGAGTGACAAACTTTGTAAATAAACATAGAATTATACATACAGAACAGAACGGGTTCCAAAAGGGTAAATCAACAACTCTTGCCTCTTTTTCACTAATTCGTAATGTAACAGAATATATCGATAAAAAGAAACAGGTTGTAACTATCTTCTTTGACATGTCAAAAGCGTTTGACTTCGTAGATCACACACTGTTACTAGTTAAATGTGAACGTTATGGTATCAGGGGTCCGGCCCTTAAATGGATCACTAGCTACTTAAATGATAGAAAACAATGTGTAGAGGTCATGAGAGTTTCTGGTAGTTTAAATTGTACACAATATAAATCTACATATGAGTTTAACAGATATGGCGTACCTCAGGGGAGTGTGTTGGGTCCATTATTGTTTATTTTATATATCAATGATCTTCCGTTGATAACTGATAGCAAATGTGTTTTATATGCAGACGACATCTCGATCGCAATACCTAATAATGAAAAATTGATTCTCTATGAAAGTGTAGTAAATAATGCTGTAAATTCTATACTAAACTGGTTGCAATATAATAATCTAAATGTTAACTTAGATAAAACTAAATATATTAATTTTCGTAATTATAAATCTATTAAAACTAATTTAAAAATACAATGTCTTGGTAAAACCATAGATGAAACTGAAGAAATCAAATTCCTAGGTCTAAATATTGATCAATATTGCAACTGGAAGTTACATATTGAATATGTGTGTAACAAATTAAATAAATTTATTTTTGCGTTAAAAAGATTGAGAAGAGTAGCAAGCGAAAGTGCGGCTTTGATGGCTTATCATGGTTACGTTGCATCCGTACTAAGGTATGGAATTATAATGTGGGGCAATTCCACTGATATTAATAAAACGTTTATAACACAAAAAAAATGTATTAGAGCAATTTGTGGAGTTGGTCCCTATGATACATGTAAACCATTATTTGTAAGATTAAAACTATTAACATTAACATCATTATATATCTTGGAATTAGTTATTTTTGTGAGAAAATATATTCATATATTCAACAGATATGATCTAACTGCAAAATTTGTACCTAGAGACCCAACCAGGCTTTTGATGCCAAATTGTCATAGTTCATTATATACTAAAAACGCATACATTATGTGTATAAAAGTATATAATAAAATACCAAAAGTATTTAGGGAAGTGGTATCAGATAAAGAATGTAAAACTAAATTGGAAAAATGGCTTATTGAAAAGTGTTATTATACAGTTAATGATTTTTTAAACTCAAAATAATATACTTTTTTTTTTTTTTTTTTTGTGTAATGATTATTAAATTTAAATTGTTAAAATATATATATGAGGTAATAGTATTTGGTGTAAGTTGATATAGGTATACTTACTTTTAATAATTGATGAATTTAATTTAGTGATATAAAATTATAACAATGTGGACATTTATTAGAAAAGAATAAATATATATAAGTAACATAATATAAACGCATACATAATAATTGATACATATAAATGCATATAATATTATTAATTTGTAAACTTGAAAACTAATGGCTATGCCTACATTTGCATTCTGATAATATCAGAAAGATATGTGATCTTAAACTATTATAACACCTATTGTACCATATTTGAGCAAATAAAGATTTTATTATTTATATTATTTATTTATTATTATTTATCAGACACAAAATTTATCAGAAATTTTAAATCAATATTTAGGAAAATAGTTTTTTTTAATTCTACTTTAGTATCTACCTCACTAATTAATTAATTGATTAATTATAACAAAACAAAAACCTTTAATAAAACCAAAGTAAATTAATTAATAATAGTTTAATACCAAATTAAAATTACATCGTTAAATCGGTAATTATTATGATTATTTATGATACTACATCACGCAGCATAAATATAAAACTCTGTAGGTTATGACTATACCTACAGACTTTTATAGTTAAAGTAAATAAATAATATGTGTATGGTTATTAGGTAACTAGTTATTTTTTACATATTTTTTTTACTTAAAAAGTTTCTTGTAGTTGATATTAAGATTTAATATATTTGTATATACCTCGAACACAAATAATTCATAGGTATATTGTTAATTTGTGAAATATAACTTTTTTTCTTGTTTATTTATTATATATACAAAGCTAATAGCGATTCAAATTAACATAATATGTAGATATACAAGATACAGTCAAATTTTAATGTAAGGCTTTATAAAGCCTTTGAACTGATTAATAAAATAGTTAACATCATTAATGTTATTAATTTATATGTAAAAAATACAAGAAACTATTATTACTAATAAGTAAATAGTAACAAAAACATATAATTATAAAAGCCTTTTATTAATTACAAGACACCTTTACTTGATCTATATATATTTTTATAAAAAAATAATTAAAAGTTAATACCTTATATTATACCTGATATGTCTGATAGCCCTTTCATAAGAAAGGGCTATCAGACATATCAGAAAATGCCTTGTTGTAATCATGGTAATATGCGATATTAGGTTCATTATTAGAAGCATACCTAGTTTGCGTGATGCTGCGACCCTAAACAAGATAACATTTAGATATAGTTTTCTCCTTAAATTTGACATTCATATATCCTTGTCGTCTATTTAAAATTTTGTGCAATCAAAATATTAAAAAAAACATCTCCTACAATAGTTAGGTTAGGTTACTTTTAAGTTGGTTACTGTATTATGCATATTATTATGATAAAAATTACTATTGAGATACAAGAGAGTAATATACTACTGTAATATATGGTTGTAATATAACTTCTGATGTTAGAGATCTTGAGAAAAGATCTTTAAATATATTTTTGATTATTGACGTACCACGTATTACGTATGGATGTATCCATACATATAATATTTAATAGGTACATACATAATGCCTACTTGTCTGTCTGATGGTGAATGGTTGTGAAAGTGGAGTCTGATGAATATTGCATAGCTATCCAAATGCCGTGATTCAGTGGGCGCTGACGTATCCGCTTCGCCCGCGTCACCTAGCATCATTCGATCGTCACTCATATATTTAGAATCTTATCAAAAATATTCCTGAACTAATATAACGCCTCCATATCGTTTCATAATAAACGTAGGTAGGCAGGTACCTATACGATTATTAATTTACTATCGGAATTTGTTTGATATCCCAAATTTAGTCAGCCAAGACAAGCCTTATTTTATACTTACTGTAAAATTTTGTGTTAATGATCCTAGGTCTGTGGTTTTACAGTAATCTATATTATTTTGTGAACGATCCAAATAGCATACTGTCAAGTCAAAGCAAAACTTTATCTTTATTCGATACTCATTCTGCGATTTTGCTTTAGTGAAATAAAGTAGAGACAGAAGAGAAAATATAGAGACAATGTGTTTCACGTACATTTTGGAGTGTTTTATTATAATTATTTACGGGACAGTAAATACACAGTGTTTTACAATTTGGAAGTAAGATGTGTTATTATTGCACAGTAAATTTACCGATTCATTGCCACTGTCATTTAATTATCTCATATGAGAATCTCTACTAAATTGACGTAACCCGCTAGGTCATCGGCCCTAGCTCATAAGGACGAGCTCTAGCCAGAAGTTATAAGCCCGTTTAAAGAACTTTACAGGTTATTTTTTTTAAGACTCTGACTTCAAAATTATAGTGCATCTTACGTTATTAATTGTATTATTATCTCATAAATTCTTCTAAAAGTTGGATTTCTTGTTTTTTATAATTTCAGACAGACTTGCATAAATGAATCTCTGGCTTTTCAGCTTAACTTTTTTTTATTTGTTACGCAACTTCGTGAGAGTGTTATTAGACTTTGTCATTTACATTCACTTTTCAGTGGCCGTAGAGTAAGTTTTTTTACTGTAAAAAGTAATACCTTAATTTCTACCCACCGTAAATAATAATAGTATTTCACATATTTGCTCTGGCGACAAACTAAATTCTAGGCTTAGTACTATCGGTACCAGAAACAACAATAGTTATATATATTTCATTTGATAAATAACCAGAACATTGTTCTACAATTAATGGAAATCGAACCTACGACTTTCAGATACAAATCTAACACCAAAGCACTAAGTTGACTGGAGCGGTCAACTCAACTGCCAATCTATAAAATTATTTTAAATCATTTCATAGTTAGCAACCGTTCTACCAACTAACGGTTGGGTAGGTAATTAATTAAAAATAAAAGTTAAACTAACCTAACAAAATTAAGTAGATATATGAAGAGCAAGTATACAGTATAAGTATACTCATACATCAGACATGGTATGATACACGTGCTATGTAATCAGTTAACGAACCATGGCGGCGAACCGCCTGACTGCTAAGAATTCTCTAATTAGGACATTAAACTACAAGTTAGAAGGTACATCGACTTCTAATTTTAAAGACACCTGTAGTGCTTTCTAAATAGGTAAGTATACCGGTCAATAAAAATTATCATAAGTATAACTTTAACATCGGAAAGGATAGAAAATCGTAAATATTAGCTATCATACTGTTACGTCTAAAACTTCCACTTTCTCAAAATATCGTCAAATAAATCTGTGTTAAAACTTGTTTATTGATAACATGTTGACAGCGATTAGATAACCATCAATCATTGTTATTTAAGTAAAACAGAATTGATTTAACTTTATAAAAAATTGGTAAAAGATCAATTGAAAATGATCTAGTGGACTAGAGGCCTTATGTTAGAATACAGTCAAGTTGATAGTGTAAAATTTTTGATATCGAAGATATCGACCAAAAGCATTCTATCATTTCATTTTAAATTTAATTTAAAGAAGTATTTCAACTTCTATAGTGTACTTATATTAGGATAACGTGATCAATAACGAAAGAGTCGAACTTTTAAAAGATTTCGTTTAAAATTCAATTTAAATAGTGGGTTATAAAAAAGAGCAATAAATAAATATCTTTGCTTTTAAATTTATTATTATTTTTAATCCAGCTGTTTTTTTTTTTTAGAAATAAATTCCTATTTTTTATTTGTTATCTATAATAATGTGTGTTATAGTGTGTTTCTTATTAGGTAAAATTATATATTTTACCTAAATTATAAAAATAAATTGAAGCTTTAAAATTTTATTGCCAAATATTTCGCCTCTCTTTGGAGCGGCGAAAATGACAGTGACTTAAGGTTATTTTTTATTTGGAAAATCCTAAACGATCTTCAGTCATACTTTAAATAATTTGATTGTTCTACCTCAACGCGAGATGCATGCTTATGTAATTTTATCTGACTTATTTACTTCTTATGATAAAATATAAAGTAAATTTACAGCAGCCTGATTCTGATCTATGACATTCTTTAAAATATTCTTCCTTTAGTGGTGTCTTTAAGTCACATTTTTCCAAGTTTTTTAACCAACAAAAATAGAGAATTTTACAAATATTTCTCTATTCTAAACTATACAAATAGTTTGTTGGCTGATGCCTATTATTTTAAATATTAAATACATAAATAACCTAAAGGAAAAAAAAAATTACTGCCTTTAATGAAAAAATAATAATTGAATTATCATTCCCGGCAAACAACTAAAACATTATGCTCTTATTTGGTTCACAAGAGTAAAACTAAATAAGATTTGGTTCACAAGAGTAAAAGCAAATAAGATTTGGTTCACAAGAGTAAAACCAAATACGATTTGGTTCACAAGAGTAAAAGCTCAAAGTTACTCTTACTACATAATTTCCGCTATAAAATTATATTATATATAGTATTGGTAATAATAATTGTTTTTAATCAAAAAACATTGACTTGCCTTGGTATATGTAAAGTTTTTAAGAAACAAACCACTAAAGGAAGAATATTATTTGGAATGTCATAAATCTTATCTTTAACGCTTTCGTATTTTTACTTTAAATTGTCATATTATTATAACTAGATAGATTCGGGATCTCCTGCTACACAAGTCTCTTGACGTGCTGGGGTCCCAACGTCCAAATAATGTTATTTGTTTAAACTTAATTTAACAATTGACATATACAAGTCAATTGGCCAAAAGTATTTTGATAAATAAACTTTATTATTATTGTTTTATTTTATAGATATACTCGTATAACTAGAATGGTTTTTACAAAAATTGGCCCTTAGTTATATCTTCCTTTCGGAACTGAAGACTAGGGTTCATGGTTAGAGAAACTCAGTATGCATAGTTTATGTAAAGTGGTTTTATTGTGTCCAAATCTGTCGATGTTCCAATTCTGTACAAAGATGCTGTAAAATGTAGGGAAGTCCCTCAATGCTTTGTGTTGTGCCATGGACCGTCTGGGTAACCAAGGTCATCTACAGAGAACCCACAAGGGAGGACATTATTTGTACACTGAATTCACTAAAACACCAAATGTAGAGTCGTTTAAACCTATGTAGTTTAGTGTCTAGGTAAGTAGGTATAGTGTTAAGTACAGTGATATGGTAAAAGTAAACTATCCGATCCGTTGATCTGTATTCCACTGTACATCGTTACTTCAAAAACAATTAAAATAATACTAATATTGTTACAAGAGTTAAATAATGTGCAATGCCTAATTGTCTCTATACTAATAAAAATAGATTTAAATTCAAAATTTATTTTTGTGCGTTTTCCCTTCTTCCTTTAATCCAGAGTCCTTTAATCGTAGCGTGAATAAGTTTCTCAAGCAGACATAGTGGAATCAACCAATTGAAGCAAGCACCATAGCTACTATTGGTTGAGAACATTCTTGGACATTGGCACTTACCATCAGGTGGATGTAGGGTCACATGTCCTGCTATATTAAAAAAAAAAAAAAATCAATATACCGTTTGTGGTTTATTTGTACAATAATACTTAAATAAACCACAAAATGTAATTTTAGTGCATGGAATTAAAATTCGAAATAAGTACTTTGAATTAAATGACATATTTTTGTGGTTAAGTATAAGTATCGGATAAACAATTTTAAAAGCTTATAAGTACAAGCTTTTAAAATGAAATAATTCATAATAAATATACTAATAACTTATTATACAGAACTTTAAATTTTAATAAAACTCTAAACTTAATATTGACCAAAATGCTGAAGCAATTACCAATTTAGATAATTAAATCTAGTTTTGATCAAATTAGTATATAGGATTATAAGTACAAGAGACTTAAACCAATTCAATTCAAGCAAGTCACCAATCAATGTTGATCTTGTTTCGAAACTTGATGAAATCATTGCCTATTATTAATTTATCGTATAACTAGATAGATAGATAACTAGAGATGTTTTCACAAAAATTGGCAGTGGGCGGAGGACTGCGATCGATTGGAGTTGTTGCAAACAAAATGTAGGTAATATAATATATGTTTTAAATTATTTATATCTTATAATTTTGTTCCTTTTATAGTTCAGATATATATTTCAAACGATAGGTCCTTGGTCCAATGAAGCAAAAAGTTTTGTTATTTTTTTAGGAAGAGTGGTGTACCTACTTTTTGCATATTAAATGTGCAAATGTAATTATCTAAAAGCAATCTGCGGACAAACTATTTATATAGTTTGGCAGAAAAAAAAAAAAACTGTATTTTCTGTTGAATAAAAAAAGAAAAAATGGTAAGTATACCATTTTATTATAATAATCAATCAATAAAAAATTATTTTGTTTTGTTCGCTTCAATACTGGGGTGGTTTAAAAAAATCCGCGGGACACCCACCAATTAACCTACACCCACCTAAGCAGTAAACCAATGTTTTGCATCTCTGTGGATTGTGATTGTCACTGATGACGCACGCTTCAAAGAAGGCAAAATATTCGGCAATAAATTTAATTGCTTCAATTTATATATTTTTATATATAATAAGAAACACTTTAGTACACTTTATTTGCTTCAGTTTATTCATATTTTAACTATTGTAATTTATATATTTATTCAGTACTCATAACTTCTTGAAACCATCGCGTTAAACGTTGGTTAGATACTGGGCATTATTAATTAATTATACTTAATAATAGTTTGACGTTAAAAGTAAAGAGGCATTTAAGGATTAATTACATTATTGTGTACACGTGTTGTGAAGATGTCTGCCCAAGTCTTGATAAATGAATAATGACCTCATAAACACCGCGTTGATCGCTCGCGAGACTGACACTGCTCCAATAATAGCTTTCAAGTGATCCCAAATTACGTCGCACTCGCATAGAATGCCACGCGGCGCCAGATTACACCTTTTTTTTAAACTTTCAATTATTACTTTTTTTTTAAATTATGACGTTATGTCACTGTTGCAAAATTCACTATTGCTTACGTTCTTTAAACTAGCTTTAAGGGTATCAAAACATAAGGTCAAGTCAGTCCGAAGGTCAAGGACTTTCTGTGACCTTGGAAAAAGAGTATTCTCTGAAAGAATATTAAAATATAGAGATATACCTAATATTAATAGGCCTATTTTAATTAGTATCATTATACCAGCGTAAACTGGCAGAAAACATTATACTGGTAGAAAATAGAGACTTTTTAATTCTTCTGCATTACCGTTCTGAAACACTACCTACTCCAACAGTAGAGTGATAGTCCTAGAGATCTTTGACACCATTAAATTTGTCAACCCTACCAAAATAGCCTAGCACTAGTTAGGACTAGATTAGAACATTTACGTACATTGCGGTTTGTCGTCGTGTTGTTAGCGAGGTCCCACACCCACGACCACCGCGTGACGTAACACACAGGAATGAGATAATTAAATCATTCATTCTTGGAGATTTGCCATTCGGAATTCGTCATTCATTTTTTAAAGTATTCCTCACTGTGTCTATTTTAAAAGTAATTCTTTTTGATAGTGTATTTTACTGCCTTGAGAACAATCAGCTGATCCTGAGTATTTCGGTCACTTCATGTTTGTTAATTGTTTAAAACAATTTCAGCTCTTTAATGTGTTTTAAAATTTAAGACTTTATTCAGTACAATATGTTTCCACCCACGAATAAGTAGAAATAGAGCTCAAATTAATGTATTGTAAGTATTGAAATTATAGAATGGATCAAATGACATGAAAAAGTCCAAAATATTTGGTTATTTAGATATAAAATTCTCGACAATTTTAAATTTTTGGTCACACAATAAAATGATTAATCTAATAGGGGAATACAGAGGCTCTACCATAATCGGATCGCTTTATTTAATCCTGTTATACAAAAATAAAGCGACCCTATTTTTGGTATATCCTCACGTATTAATGTTACGTTGCTACAAACCAAAACTTATGGCAGAGTCTCTGTATTATTCACATACAGATGCAAAAACCGTCAAGGTCACTTGACTGTTTAGTCAAGTTATGGTTTTAGTCTGTGGGTTCACAGATTTTCAGGAGACTACTACACCGATTCCTTATCAAGGTGGTAGTGTCCTTTCAGGGTGCTGTTACGAAACGGGACTTAGATTTAACAGCAGCGAGGCTATTAAAATTATAATGAAAATTCGTCTTTGTCGTATTGCCCGCATCTTTAATGGACCGATCAATGTTATAAAATAACAATGTATTGATCCCATTTATGTACTTTATTGGTCTGTCATCCATTGGATAGATACAAAATCACATGCCGTGCTCAAATATAATAAATAAATAAACAGCTATGTGTTGAAACCACTAATTTTGTATTCCCATGCATCATAACATTGAAGCGAAACGTTTTTAGTTAGAATACATTCCATTCTCAGAAACGATTATGTCATTTTCTTACCATATTTGGAAATACCGGTGCTTAATCACATTTCTTCGTAGGTATTACTTTGGAACTCTGTAATTTTCATAAAGTCACTTCATGGCCAGTAAGTTGAATAACAAGAACTATTTTTGTTCGTTTATATTATAGGCCATCCAATATTTTGTACCAGTGACTCGCTTAATTTGCTTAAAATAATACCAATGCTTAGATTAAAATTAAATATGTTATTCCAATACAAACATTTCCTTTTTGTAAAATATTAATCCATTAATATTACTTACCAAATAATAAAACATTTCCATAAAATTATGGAATTTTATTAAATTAACAAGTTTATTTGTTTGTTAAGACAGATATTGATTTCATAAAAAGATGTCGTTTAATTTTTAGATATTATTTAATTTCTTTCTAGGGATTATTCCTGAAAGTAGCAAGTCAACTTTACCATTTCATCGAAATTTTATATTTAAATTCACTTGATTAATGAAATATGACACGTAATATTTTTCAAAAATAATTCAACTCCTTTTGATCATTTTATAATTTAATCAGATTTTTGGAATCGGGGATATAGTTTCCCCCAGTTACCACCTAATCTTACACAAGTTGGTTATGTAACCTATATTTGGTTGGGTTGTATGAAAATATATAGGTACATATATAGGTATTTTCATACAGAGACATGAGTTGCCATTTCGCAGCGCGTTTAATTTTGTTATCAGATATCAAGCTGATTAGAAGCAGGAAATGTAGGTACAACATTTGTTTGTATGTGTATTGTGTGGAGGGAATAGCGACCTAACCAAGCACATATAAGTTTTTTTTTACTCTTAATAAATGCTTGTAAGGTTTACATGAAATAAATAATCCCAAAGTAGCTAAAAAAATATCTAGTGTCAGAATAGTCGTTGCTTAGCAAGCGCTAAGACTTAGCCATTGTGTTTATAAATATAATATGTATTATATCGTTGTTTCGGATTGTCAGACTGCATACTAAAAAAACTAAATTTTTCAGTTGGAAGCAATGACTTGAGCTAAGCAACGACCATTAATCTTGCCCTGGAGGACTTATAGACCCTCGTGAGTCGTGAACGAATATGACTGGGGACTTAAAAAGCTGGTGGTTCTATATTATTTGGTTTAAAAGATGGCGTCGAACAGCTGATGTTGACGTAACGCGTCATCGTCATCGCGGCGTGGTGATAACGCGACTCCACAGCTGGGTTGGGTACATGTAACACAAACAATCATCAAATGTCTGTGATTATGTATCTACACGCGCCAAAAAACATGCAGATTTTGTTTCTGTTGTTATATTTGTAAGTATAGGTTTAGGAAAATCTGTTGTTTTCTAAGTTTCATTTTCAAAAATCCCCAAAATGACTTGTACCGCTGGTTTTTAATGTATGGATTTTAAAAGATGACAGCGAACGTCACGCCTAGAGGGCCGACTAAAAACTGTCAAAATCCTTATTAATTTGACTGATGAGGATTCCATTGATGGAATCGTCAAAATTTCTCTAATAAGGCCCGTGAACAATGAACCTTCGGGAACAGATACCTAGGTATCCCAGAAGGTTAAGTTCATGTTATGGTACATTAGGTATATATTTTGACATTGCACCGGAGGTCGTGGGTTCGATTCCCACCCATGGCAAAATAAAAATTAATACGTTCTTCTGTACAGTTTGTCATGACCCAGACTATGTTTATAAAAATATAATATATCCTAAAGCTTACCTAGTTTGTGACCAAAAAGCAAATTAATTACTAAATTGTCCATTATTATTATATATATATATTAGGTGTTCGAGCAGTGTGTATTGCCATTGCCGCAATTTGCCAGTGATGACGTACGGATCAGAGAAGCTCACAGTCACACAAAGGGCGATGGAGTGCGCTATGCTCGGCGTTTCCTTGCGGGATCGTATTCGAAACGATGAGATCCGCAAAAGAACCAAAGTAACCGACATAGCCCCAGAATCGCCAAACTTAAGTGGCAGTGGGCAGGCCACATAGCTCGCAGAACGGACGGCCGTTGGAGCATTAAAGTTCTCGAGTGGCGACCGCGTGCTGGAGGACGCAGCTGAGGCAGGCCCCCACAAGATGGACCGACGACCTCGTTGTGGCGATCCTTGGGGGAGGCCTATGTCCAGCAGTAAACGCGTAAAAGGCTGATATGATGATGATTATTATATTATTTATCTGTATAAATCTAATATCACGTGCAATATATCAATCAACATGCATTTCAATTATTAAGATTCGTTGAGTCAGAGGCGGCGGGGTGACATCATTATTTAGCAATTCGGTTTTACAAACATTAAAATGGACACTACCTAACTATCTACTCATCGAGTTCACAATTCAATGCGGCCATGGATTCCCAGAATCGTTACCTTTGTGTTTATTTTAGTCTATGAAGAATATACATTTATTTTTCCTACTAGATACTATTAGTTTTATAATAAAATTTTGAAGTATTAAATATTTTATTATTAATTAAGCTAGAAAAAGTTAATGAAAAAAAACACTGTATGAGCACTTAAATTTAAATAAATAAATTTTTACCTAAATTTTTTAGGTAATTACATTAATTTAAGAGTATTTAAATATTATAATAACTACATGGGTACATACGTAGTGGTCGTTTTCGTTAGTCTTTAAACATAAAACACTACAGCGTGAAAGCCGATGTACCGAGCTGGCCACTTGTTTGGTGTACACTCATTGATTACGAAGGTGGGCATAAAAACGTGTAAGTGGTCCCGGGCTCCGTAAACGACCCATGGTGTTAATACTGAAACAATTCAATAGGTGTCAAACTGAAACAATTTCAATTGGGTCAATAAATAATATAAAATTTTCATTGTTACAGAAAAAATCGAGAAGACTATACAGAAATGAAAACTAGAAGACTATTCAGAAGTTGATAAACTGAAGCTATATAATATATAATATGATAGAATAATTTCAATGTGTTTTCTCACACCAACACTTACAGGTGAGTTTATAATATTTTATGTATTCTATTGATTTAATTCTCACTTGATAATGTCCTCTAATGTACTTTATTTACCTATCTGAGGGGTAGTTTCTACTAGAGGTAGGGATACCCCTTAAAATAAAGATGTTTGTATTTTTTTTTTAATTTAGATCCCATATTTATTTACTTGAAATTATTTATTGCACTAAAAGGTTTGAACACAGCCGAGCTTAATGCCTTAGGTATTATCTACCAGCTAACCTTTAGGAGAGTGAAAATTGTAATATAGGGTGCACAGCTTAGTGTAAAGAGAAATACATAAACTGCATAGATACAACTACATAAAATACATAAATAATATACCAAAAATATATTATATTTTCGTATTTTTTTTTAATCAAGTTTTTTTTAAAAAACATACAGTATATTAAACATTATATAATAATAAATAACTATAATTATCTATGGTAGATAATAAATAATAAATCTAAATTAAGTTTTTTTTTTAATATTATTCACTGTAGACTCAAAATACTATCGGCTATGACGACATGACAATTAGGTAATCCCCTCCGCTGTTGTCTCCAAAAAAATTTTGAAAGAGTTCATTGATGGAAAACGCATTCAGTCAAAATATTATGGATTTAACAGTTTGATCAGACTGTCAAATATCGAATACCATACTTTTTTGATTGAGATAGAAATTGAGAAATAGAGTGTAATTTCTCTAAAGCTCCTGAGCCCATCTAGACTAGGAATGTTACGGAGCTTTGACTGCGATTCCAAAAGTTCGGAAATTCCGATTGATTTTATACATATGACTCTGACTTCGTCTCCGACACTTTTAAATCGGAGATCGACGCATGTTAAATCAATGGAAAAAGACAAATTAATTTCTGAAATTATTTCTTTGCAAGATCTTCACTTAAATTTCGTGGAAGGTATTGTATTTTGACGACTTAATATATAACATAATTATTATTTGGTACGTTTAGTCATAGTAATAGCTGAGATATCCCAGCTATTACTAAACGTACCTAGTATACTCGTAACATTGTCTCTTTGAATGATAAATTATGTATTTTTTTTTATATTAGGGTTTTTTCAATTGTTTCATCAAATCTTTATTAATTTTGCTAATTTTGTATAGTTATAACTCATCAGAACTCATCACTCATAAATATAGACCGTAAAAAACTTCCCCTTAACTGATAACCCATCGCAATGAACTGTAAAAGTCGAGCTAAAAACAATACTATAAATATTAATTATTAATTTTATTTTCGGTTTTTACTTTTTCTGTATGAACTTTTTCTTTTGTGGAGTAAAAAAATGGTATTAATTGAAAAAAAAAAAACATTTTTAACAGACATGCGATTCCGACTCCGCTATTCCAAATTTAAAAACTCCGGTTTAAACTTCTGTCCGATAAAACCAACTCCGTACCATCCCATAATCTCGGGCGCCGCAAGGCACTCATGATTTTAGACTTATATACCTAATACATAGTTACTATAACAATATCTAAGATAAATATTGCAATAAAATTGATTGTCTGTCTGGAGTCTGGGTTTCCCAAGAGCATGGACAGGTCATTCAACTGTCGCATCCAAGCCAACCGGATGTAGAATGTATGAAGCATAATACAAACAGAATAATGTTTTCACAATCCATACCTACAATATTATACATACGAAAGGGTGTCTGTCTAACTGTATTTCTGTTAGTAGGAGAGAGTATGTGTCGCGCGGTAGAGAACTTTTACACCGATTTCAATTAAATTCGTTGAGAAGGTAAACTATTTTCTAGGGTCAACATAGTAGGTATACATTTTTCCTTGATATATGATGATAATTACGAATATACATTGTGACTTTGGGCTCTACTGATCAAATTAAATAACTTTTCCCAAAATGCCATAAGTAACAAATTAAATAAATTGTTGGCTTCTGCATACAAATAGTTAATTTTAACATTGCCAGTTTATATGGAGAAGCCAATTTTCATTTGCGACACATGATTCCATGGGAAAAGTTATTAGATTTCATCAGTAGAGTCTCATATTAGCCCAAAGTACAATCTTCCAAAATCATGCATAATTACGATTTCAATTATGCACGGCTCAACTTTTTTTTCAATATTCTTAAATGAGTACTATGTGATCTTTGCTTTTCTTTGTTAGTACCTACTTAATATATATTTTTAAATATATTTATCTAATATTTAGCTACATTTTTAGTACAATATTTATTTATTGCTTTCTATCGACGATTTATACAAATCGACTATTACGTCATATGACATAAAGATAATTATTATCTAGGCAACAAGCAACCATCCTATTATAAATATATATACTTACACAATATTATAAATAGACCCAATATTCACAAACAAAAAGCGATGACTTCATAAGGTATTATATATATATTCTTTACTTACAACCCATAAATATAAATATTCCATTTCAAACGATTACTTTAATTAGGGTACTATCCTGAGAGCGATCAGCACCTAACCTCACCATATTTGGTGCCAGACCCGTGTCATTTTATTCCAGTGGTGATTAATGCAGTGCCGCGTAAAAAATATAAATTTAGCTAAATAATTTTAAGTCTACCGCTGAGTTGCATGACCTCTGGGTATGACCTACCTTTTATAGCACGACGTACTGTTTAACATACAATGGTTCCCTTCAATCAGTCAATATTCTGTACTTAATAAAAAATAGGTGGAGTTGACGACAACTGTTTAGTTATTGAATAACATGGTATTCTTCATATTATTATATAATATAGATATTTGGTAGGATTTTTAAAATTATTATTAAAACAAGTCATATATTTATAAAAAATGGTGCTATTGAATAATTATCTACGATGATGAGGCTTTTTTTATATTTATGTTTACATATTATATGTATATACATGGTGAAAGGTTGTACTTTGAGCTAATATGAGGTTCTACTGATCAAAATGAACAACTTTTCCCATGGTACTTTTGTGTCGCTAATGAAAAAAATGTCTTATCTATACAAAGTGATATTAAAATGACCAAATTTGTATGGGGAAGCCAAAAATTATTATATTTATTTGCGACACAAGGTTCCAAAGGAAAAGTTGTTTTATTTGATCAGTAGAGCCTCATATCAGCCCAAAGTAGAACCTTTTAAATTTATAACCATGAATGTTATATATTTTTATGATATATTTATTTTAACAATTATAAACGCTGGATACCCTGAGGTCGTCTAGGCGATCAACTGAAAAAAAAATATTTAAAAGATCGTTTTATTTATTATTTAACCAATTCATCTGTTGAATATTAATTTTAATCCTATTTAGACCTACGCGCAATCCTTAGGGTTCAGCTGGCTACGACGCACGATGCTACGAAATTCGTAGCATCTTTGGAAGAATTGTTAGGGCGAGATTAAATCAACCATTTTTTTTTATTGGAGCATGCGTATCTGGTAAGCAGACCTACTCAGTCCATGAATGGGGTCGATCAATATATTGTTGTTTAATAACATTGATCGCTCCCACTATGCCGGCTAAATGATGCAGTTACGAAATGGGCGGCAGCAAAGGCGAACTTGCATTACGAGTCTAAATTTTAATATCCTCGCTGCTTTATCATCGAATTAACCGCCCGTTTCGTAACTGCACCTTGAAATGATTCATTATTTAGAACTGGAAATTTTGAATATTTAGTATATGTAATTTGTCAGTTTTCTTGCAGTCGTTCTTAGACTTTTAATCACAACATTACAGCAAACATAACACTGTGTGTGAATGATTTAAGAGCACTGCGGCTGCTATGTTTTGTTGTTCTTTTTCTTATGTTATCAATACTTAATTGTCTGATACATTTCATTCTAGCTATATTTTACGTATACTTACATTATACAATATTACATTAGAGTGTGCAAAAATAACACTGTGGGTGAATGATTTAAGAGCACTGTGGGTTCTGTGTTTTGTTGCCCTTTTTCTTTTGTTATCAACACTTAATTGTCTGATACATCTCATTCTGGCTATGTTTTACTTAGGATATTTACTGTTTTAAAACGTGTTAACATAAATTGCTTAAATTAAAGCTGTGGTCTTGCATCTGGAGGTCGTGGATTCAATTTCCGCTCATGACATTTTATTATGTATTTCTGTACAGCTTGCCATAGTCTATAAATATTTGTTAGTTTTGTTAATCCAGCGTATACAAAATGGGCACCATGCTAAGGGTATGGCTCCCAAGATTTGTATTTTATCATTGCGTTAAAGTATATTATCACTATAATATAATGTTTCAAACGTGTTAACTTTAAGTTAATACGTTACAAAAACTCATGGTACAGCTACTAATGTAAATATAGGTTATATATTTGAGCTGTCATTATACCCTAATTTGAAATATATACAATTTTTATTTTGGGTGTTTATAAAATATAATATGTATTACAACGTTGCTTCTGGTGCACATAGTACAAACCTAGAGCTTAGTTTGTGACCAGAGCAATATGTGTAATTTGTCCTACTTATTATTTAATAATAATTCAATAATTACTAACTAGTATTTTAATCATATAATTAAGAACGTTATTATTTATGTTCGTAGATTAGGTTGTAAAACATACTTAAATATAATTTTATTGTACACTAAAATCGTACTTTTATGCTACCAGTACTTTTCGTAGATACTAGGTAAGGTTCCATACCTTACCTAGTATTTAGTTAGTTATTTTACTTTATAATTATTTTATAATAATTATTTAATATCTAAATAATAAAATCCTTATTCATAAAAACTTATTGAGTCATTGAGGAACACTCGCATATTCTTTTTTTTTCAAAAAAAGAGACAAAACCTTCTATAATTAAAGTGTTTAAGGATACGATAAGTTTTTATGATTACCTGTATAAGTAGTTATGGTTGCAAATTGCAATATGATTATTAAGTCTAATAGATAGGTACTAATCATAAAATTTCTCTACTTGATTTGAAATAAGTCATTTGCTATAATTTTACATCTAATAATCATTCATTAACAGATCTTTAAAACATTTAAGTAAATTAAAAATGATTGTAATAATGCAACAAATAAAGTAGGTATACGTCTGCCTACCAATTAATAAATATTTAAGGCGTAATAGTATTTGTATTATTAATGAGATCATATTTAGTCGGTGCAGCTCCAGATTCGGTGGCCGCGGTGTCGCGTGGGAGACATTTGCATACAGTTTTGGCTCCCTGCATGCGCCTACGCATATCATACACAGTTTTAACGATTTACCGGCGGCCACGGTACACTTTGATATCTTGTCTTTTAATACATATGACATTTCAACGCTTGGACAGTGATTTAATTTGAAAATTAATGATTAAAATCTCTACATTTTAATGTAGTTAAAAAAATATACCTATTAGGGATTAAACATATTTAAGAATATAATTTAGGTATCTTATTAACTCATGGTTAAAAGAGAAAAGTTATTCATATACAAAAAAATACAACTAAATTACATCTTATGGTAAAACAAGCCGCTTGAAAGCCTAAGTAACTAGGTTTTAGACTAATATTTTCAATCATTAAGTTTGCCAGGAAAAAGATTTTACTATATTACGTTTCATTATGAACATGAAACAATATATATATATATATATATTTATAGTAGGTATACCCGTTATAATTCTGTGTAGCCTCAATATTAGTTTGACTAAAATGTATAAAATATAAATGTATACCTATAAAAGTATATTTATAAAAAATATAGTTAAACAATAGTTAAAATATGCCAAAAAGATATTCAGTCTAGTAGAAATTATTATTTAGAATAGAAATAAATACACATATTTTTGGCTACTTTAGGTTTTTGGTAAAAAAAACTCAAGCCTCTGTTTTATTTAATGTATTTAATATTACTTGTGAAATTGTATTCCACTATACAACAAATAACAATAACTCTATATTTTCCTCCTAAACATACAGACTGCGTTCGACGTACTTAATAATTTCGTCGAAACACCTTTGTGATGCGACGCGCCAATTACGTCATTTCCGACGGCCATTCTCATTGCAAAAAATGTAATTAAAATTTCTTATAATAAATGCATTACCTACCATAAAAGTTTTTTATCAAAGTAGGTACGATGTTCCTATAGTTATAATCTTTTTTTTATCTATTTGAATTAGATAACTACCAAATTTTCCTGGAAGGTTACAGGCGACTGAACCATAATCAACTCTGAAAATTATGTAAGGAATGTATAGAACAAAATATCCCTGGTTAATATCAGCCCAAAACAATAAAGCGGCCCCAGCCTAGTGGTTAAGTCACTGCGCAACTGATAACAAGGTTAAGCAGATGACAACAAGGCCGGGCTGGGATGGGTGACCGCTTTATACAACGAGGCTATTTCATCATAAACACCGCAACAAGCTCGCCACTTGTTAGGTGTTGCCCCCGAATACCATCGGCGAAATGAGAACGGGTTAATCCCTCCGCTGGGTACCCTGAGGCCGTTCAAACGTTTCTCGGGAGCCAAATAGGCACCCGTGATGGTATTTATTATTTACTAAGCAATATAATATGACTATACCTAGTACAGTTTAATTATTAGATATGAATAAATAAGAAATAACAAAGTAGAAAATAATCCTTTGTTTCTAAAATTGGTTTAAAACCCTTTGTTTAATTAAACTGATTCAGCTGGCCGACTCACAGATAAAATCCATTGTCGAGGAGCAATGAAATTGTTTCTAAAATTTTAGCCTTATATATTTTTGTTTAATTTCACTTAAGTTTGAATATTTAATAGCAACGTTCGTATATATGTTAGTAGACCTCTCCTGAATAAAATTAAGTACAATGCGAATAGAATAAGAATAGGATAGCGCTTGCAGAATATTGTGAGGTCTCTATTCATTGAAGTAAGGTCGGCAAAAAAACAATATTGTCATATATATTTTTTTAAGAAGTGCTAACTAAAAAATGTTATTATGTGGGTTAACACAAACTTCAAAGTGAGTTTTCTTATATGAATTATGTATAAGACAGATTGAAGCACCTCTCTATAGAAAAATATTTATAATACGCGTAGGTTAGTAAACATAAATTAGTTTTGGTTAATTTTCAATTTGTGTCAGTAAATTCCATAACTTTTTTTGAAAGGAAAATGTTTAGAATTATTTATAATATACCTCCACCAGATACTGATATTTTTGTTAAAAAGACTAGCCAGATTTTATTAATGCCTCGGAGAGCACGTTAAGCTGTCCTGGTTTTACTATACCAACTTGTGAAACTGTTTATAGATGGGTTATTGAGTCTATGCAAAACGTCGCGACGAGCTAGCCACTTGTTCTGTGTAGTCTCATACCATCGGCTACGACGAGGTGGGATTAAAAACCCCTCCGCTGGGTACCCTGGGGCCTAGGCGGTCTCGGGCGCCGTAAGGCACTCGTGATGATATGTATATAGCCAGATTTTCAACGCAGATAAAAAAATCTTAATTGTATGAAGACGATACGATTAAGAATTCTTTATCTTTGTAAAATTTTGAGAACTTATAATTTTTATGTGAGTCTTATTATTTTTGTTTTAACGAACTATTTATTATATAAAAATATTACGATAAAAAATTGTTCCATCAAAAAATACAAAAACATATGAATGGAAAAAAAACATGTAAATGTGTGCATGTGCACATTACACAAACTCGAGTACACGTTTTCAATAAACTAGAATAAATTAAATCTTAAACAGGCCAAAGTACTTAATGGTTTTATTTTCTTTATAATAGAATTTTGGTAATGATTAAATAAATTAAATTTAAATTATATGAAAAGTGTCGACATACTCGTAACAAAAATCATGCATTAATCTTGTTACATTAATAAATAGGATTGTAAAGACTACCAAATTAAAAAAAAACTTATTCAAAACTATATTCCAATTTTTAATAATTATAAGTACTTATTATAAATTCTAAACTATAGATAAGTAAATAATTATCACAGGGTGGCCACTTTCTGGAAAATATGTAAAACCGAGAGAAGTCAGGGAATTTTCGGAGACTGGAAAAGTCAGGGAAAATGTCAGAAGGTCAGGGAAAATGTTTAAAGTACACACACAACTTGCTACTGTAAACGACTGGCAATCTTAGCGGGGCGATTCCATCTAAGTTCAAATATGCTTATTTTTTTAAGAATTAAATATATTTTGTTGTTCTATAATTTCCGAAAATACTGCTATAAATAATTGTTTCTATGTATTGTTGATCGAAGCTATTTTCTAATAATTTTTATGTCAAATACTTTTTCCAAAAAACATTACTTAATAAAAAAACAAATTAATTTAACATAAAAAAAACCCCCAAAAATATATTGTTTTTATTTCGGATTTTTTCATTTCTTTTGAAGCTTATCTATATGAAGGTCAGGGAATATCTAAAAAAGTGACTGGAAAATCTGGAAAAGTCAGGGAAATTCGTATCCGAAAAAAAGTGGCCAACCTGTTATCAGTACATAAAATTAGATATAGCAAATTTACTTTTAGTACTCTATTGTAGTTTCCAAGTGATTATGTGTCTCTAAAAATGTTAAGCCATTTAGAGGGCATAATGCAATCTAAATAACCGATTATAGTTCAAGACATGAAAAAAACTGTCTATTTTAAAAACTTATATAAAGTTTCCTGGGTAGAAAAAAAAACTTAAAGTTATGTTATAACATCCACGTATTACGACCCAGCGTTTTTGTATAATTTTGTATAAAATAATCAGTTTTTTAAAGAATTCTCAGTGTTATTTATATTTTTTGTACTCGCACGCATTTTAACAGACATCTTTTATTTCACTTTATACCACTTTTATTTGTCTTTATACCACTTTTTGCCGGGTATATAGGAGCGTAGAGATAGGTATTTTCGTCATAATCTCTACCAGTGGCGTTTATAAAGAGATTGTTATACCTACGTAGTTAGGTATTTATTTAGCGTACCTATCTCCCTACCTACATATAAAGCGTAGTGGCATACATGCTGGTAGCAACGAGGCCACTTGTTAGTCGTTCAACCGTGACCCCATTATCAACGTTATCAATCCGCACTAGAAAACGTTTATTGTACAAGTGTCAGCCAACTGAGAGATAATTGTAATTATCTAACTTAAAACAACTAAATAGGTAGGTGTGCCATGTTTTTCGTTACATACACACTATTTTTACAATCCTAATTCAACCTATCCAAACAGCATGATAAGCTGACTACTTGTTCGGTGAAGACCCAGAATACCATAGGTTACGGAGAGATGGGAATAAAACAGCCGCTTCTTGGGTGCCCTGAGGCCATCTAGACGGTCTCGGGCGCTGTAAGGCATCCGTGATGTATCCGTCACGGGTGTCTTACAGCGAGACCTAATCTATACTTTTTTTTTATAAATAAAATTCCCCATTTTCCATATAATTCACAATATATTGTGACTTGAATAAACAATATTTAAAATATCAAAATGTTTCATCATATATGATTCTCAAGTAGTCATCAGTAAAAAAATAAAAACAAAAAACTTTCATGTTCCAGCAAAAACCGAAAAAAAAAGAAAATGCACGAAACAAAATGGCGCAGCCGCGTGTCCATGAAAAGAAAAGGCCGAAAGGCGACGCTCTGTCGGGCAATGTTCAGACGGTCGACTCCCGCCATAACCTACGAAGGCTGTGGCGCGAAGAGCTGCCATTGGGCGGCCGGCGGCGCGCGCGCAAGGCCGTCGCGATTTTCCCGCGAACAATGCCAAATGCTGCATTTGTCAAGGTGAGTTCGTTCACCGCCGCCGCGCCGCGCCGTCGCCGATATCGCTCACTCGCTCCTGCCGCTCGGCAAGATAACCTCTATGCGCTGCACTCAAGACACATTATCGCCATGTAAGTACATTACATGTAATTAAATTAAAATTTATTAATAATTATTACGTATTAAATTAATGTTTAAGATATTGTATTAAAGTCAATAAACTAAAGGAAAAAAGAAGAAAGAAAAAGTATTGAAGAGTGAAGATATTTCATGATTGTTAAATTAACCTATGAAGAGAGAAGATAATGAAATGATGAGTATTAAGTGCGACGCCCGGGCGAAGCTCTCAGATGGACCGATATTTGTCTGGTCGGTGGGATCTTCGTCCGTTTGTTTCGCTTATACGTAATATCGACGGCTACCATGACGCATCGAGACAACACGAACGCCGCAACAAGACAAAACGGATGCGTTCCTGAAACTGCTACCACGCGTACCTTATAACCACAGAGTTATCTTCTATAACTCTGTGGGTATACCTACCATTTTAAATACCTTGTGATATATTAATAAACAAGTTAATTTCCTTTATATTTATTATGTTACTAAAAAAATGTTTGGTGATGAGTCTTTATTTTGATTTTGTCGTTTGAAATAATTATAGATTTCGACATTTACAAGTAGGTAAGTAAGTAATAGGTGTTTTGTTGTTTCACGAAAAAAATATGCTAGCGAGTAGATAATATATAATTGTCAGAAGAAATATAATAATATTCCATTGTAGGCAAAGATACAGCGTGTTTCCGATTGGGGTTATTTTTTCAGTAATAATAAATACCGAAGCGCTTTAAGACCTAAAATAGCCTATCACAATAAATGTCAACATGTTCGTTGCCGCCATATTCTGTTTTCACTTCTTGAGGAATTATTGGTTATAATAACTTTTGTTTTCACTTTATGCTTGGGGTTTGTTTGGCGGACAACGACCTTTCGTTCTCATGTTTTGGCGATTTAGGCCTTAGGGCACTTTCGAAATATTTATTTCCACTTTATCATAGATTTTGTTGTGGTAGTCCATGGAGATCTAAATAGGGAGGCGCCCTTGACTCTTAAATCGCGTCTCCAGTCGTGAAAACAGAAGATGGCCGAGGCCATAAAATTAAAAAAAGTGAGAACAAAAAATATTATATGCAATCACTGAGGAGCGTTGATTGGTGGAACTGAGAATTATAATATTATTCCGTTGTCCAACAAAGACCTTATACAGCGTGTTTCCGATTTGGGTTGTTTTTTCAGTAAGAATATATACGGAAGCGCTTTAAGGCCTAAAATCGCCTATCGAACGAAATTTCATGCATTTTCGTTGCCGCCATATTCTGTTCTCACTTCTTGAACAATGATTAGTTATAACAACCTTTGTTCTCGTTTTATGCTTTGGTTTTGTACGACGGGTATTTTCCTAATATTTATTTTCACTTTATCATCGATTTTATTGTAGGTATGGAAATATAGATAGTGAGGTGCCCTTGGGCCGTGTTTCCAATCGTGAAAATAGAGGATGGCCGCTGCCATACAAATAAAATAAAATAAGCGAGAACAAAAGATATTATAAGCAATCTCTGAGTGTTAATTGGAGGAAGAGAGAACAGAATATGGCGGAAACCAACACGTGACATTTTATTTTATATAGGCAATTTACGGCATTACATATATTATTATTAGTTTCATGAGGTAGTCGTATGCATTTTTTTTTTGTTGAATGGCTTTTACACATTGTGTATAATTTTGCTAATACCAAGTAGGTAAATTTAAATATTTCTAATACTGTAGTAAAGATGGGACAAAGTTCTATGGTGGGCTCGGGATTTTCAGCTGAAAAATAATATATAATTTCAATCGAAATTAAACTTGTTAAATGGAAGGAATTATTAATATATGGTGTTACATTTTTATCTGTTACAAAAGTTTATAGTGGGAGGAATTAAATGGAGTAAAATTTTCAGATGCTACAAAATTCCTATAATGGTAACACTTGGTAGGCTTGTTGTTGGAACATTTAATTCTTTTAGTTTGCCACTTTAATCACACACCGTTCCACCGGCCTAGAAAAAATACATTATAATATCTATTTGAATCTTTAAAATTAAGGAGCAAAGAAAAAATATACCTACCTAATACCCGAAAACGAAGGGAAATAATCTACAATATTAGGGGAAAATTACATACACTGGGTAAGAACTTAACAGAATTTAAATTTATTTCTACAAAGATAGGTTTTGCAGAAAAAGATGGAAAATATAAGTTTATATTTAAAGAAAAAGCTCCAATTTACATATTTCGTCTTTCTTTTAATATTTACCTAAGGCTTCTGAACAAATATTCATAAAATGAATTTAAGAATTACAATTAAATTCGCTTTGTCAGAGTAGTAGGTGTGGGTACCTAGTACGTTATATATACAGTAATTATAGTGTTATCTAGTAGTTATTTTTTGCTGATATAAATAGGCCTTCCTAATTTACGCTCCAGTCTCACAGTGACAAATAAATTAATATTGTTAATAATTAGGTATTATAAACAAACAAGCAATGAATTATAAATAAATTGTCATTGTAAATTACTTGTATTGAAATCATAAATATAAAATTACAATGAAAAACTTCCTGTTGGGTGGGACTCGAACCTACGACCTTGCTATCGCGGCAAGCTACCTACTCAACCACTTAACCCATAACAATTTGTAAATACTTCTAATTAATCGTATTAGGTTGAAGCTAGAATACTAGATGGCAAAAGCGAGCTATTTGTTTTTAATTGTATTTTGTCTTTATAAAACTAATTTCTACTAGTTCAAACTGCCAAACCATAGATTAATAATATGTGCCAAACAACACACTCTCTGCAATAGTTTTTTTTTGTCTTAATTTATTATTCCTAACGAAAGGGTTCAAAGTTCTGTCTTCGTCCTATCCTATTTTATTTACACTCTTCAGATTTTCTGTGTAGTTTTAAAATTTCATTATGATATTAGCGGCAACTATTGGTCGGCAAAGTTCCTGGAATGAAAAATAAAACAAATATTATCTTTCAGCTTCCCACGTCGAAGGCGGAATGGTTACCTACTCTCAAGGCTTCAGGGATCATATTAGAATAAAACCACCTAGCAAATACTGGTGCCAAATATTATAACTAAAATCTCAAAATGAATTATATAATTTTTAAAAATAACTGATGGGCCAAGTTTAGTTTAACACCGCGTAAGATAATGCGTAGTGCACTAATTAGGCATTCTCGGTACGTTGCGCGTCGGCCGTCGGCGCACCTATACGAAATATAAAATACTAGCTTTTATTGGCCCGGCTTTGCCCGTCATATTATTTGTACAAAAAACAGTACTTGGTTAAATTATATGCCTTGGGACTATTTATAAAAAATAGTAAAAAAGGTTTCTGTTATATTTATAGTTTACATACAAATTTTCATTATTCCGTCTATACCTATCATGAAAAAAATATATATTTAAAAGCCTATTTTTATTATTTTATTCAAGAGATATAAAAAGATAGACATATATATTGTAATTTTGTCTTCCTTCTAATGAAAGTTTGGAAAATTGTAAAACACTTGACGCTTACAATATTCTATGCCGTACCCTCAATTCCCTGTCTCTTTCCACCAAATGTCAAATCGAGAGAGTTCGAAAGAGTGAGACTTTCCTTGAGTGAAAAGTGGAGTTGAGGAAAGTTAGTTTTTAAAAGTAAGCATCAGTGTTTTACACATTGGTTATTATTAATTACGTAGTTTTACAATTTCGTATAAGAAAGGTAAGATATGCTTGCATATAAAGTTTTATACATATACATATCATCACGGGTGCCTTACGGCGTCGAGATAGTCTAGACGGCCCCAGGATACCCAGCGGAGGGGTTTTAATCCCACCTCGTCGTAGCCGATGGTATGAGTCTACACCGAACAAGTGGCTAGCTCGTCGCGATGTTTTGAATATACTTAATAACCCATCTATAAACAGTTTCACAAGTTGGTATAGTGAAACCGGGACCGACAGCTTAACGTGCTCTCCGAGGCACTATAATGGTGTTGTCAAACAAATGTACATATTTTTTTTAATTACAAACTCATTGGTCCACACCGGGATTCGAACCAGGGACCTAAGTGCTTTTAAGTCCAAGGTCTAACCAACTCGGCCACCACGTATATTTAATATATGTATATGTAAGTTTTATTCATATTTTGAAAAATAGTGAAACAATTATTCAACAGTTTTGTAAGAATTTACATACAAAGTTTCACTTTAATTTTTAAATATTATTTAAAGTTAAATTGGCTAGCTATACAATTAAAAACGTTTTTTACACAATTTTAAATTTCAGGGCAAAGAGACCTGCTTTTTCGGGGCTAACGACCATTGGGATGGGTGACCGCTTTGAACAACGAGGCGAGGTCCGGCCTTGTCGCCATCTACTTATCCATGTTACCAGTGACTTAACCACTAGGCCTGGGCCGCTTTTTTAGATATTTGTGATTTGTATAGAATTTTAACAATAAAATATTATTTTATTTTTTTGTGATTAATATTAATCTAAATTAGGAAACCTTGTGTTTACAATGAAATGATAATGTAAACGATTTGAACCTCTGCAATGGTACAGCCTTCTTACATATATGGCATAAAATAATGGTACTTAAAAAATATTAAATAACATTCCAATTCTTTGAAATATTAATATAACACAAAAAAGTCCATGCGACCCGACCCGTCTAGGCAGTCTCGGTCTCTTTGGTAGAATACATATGCGAACTATATATTATACATACTTTTTTTAATCTAGGTATATGTGTATATGGTTCGTTGTTTTAAAATGTTGTTTTTTTTTCTCTCGCAGGGTCACTATCCGTTTATTTATATGTTCAACATTTGTCTGTGGGAGGAATGGCGACCTAGCCAAGTGCACACTTGGACCTTATATATATATTTTTTTGTTTGACTTTTCATAAACGCCTGTAAAGCTTTACATGCAATAAATATTTTAGACTTTCAGCGGTATTCATAAAAATTAAAAACTTATTGAGTCCTTGAAGAACACTTTAGTTAGGGAAGGTTTTGTCTCTTTTTATTAGCAGCAAAAAATATTACGCGTAAAAGAGAGAAAACCTTCTATTACTAAAGTGTTCTTCAAAGCCTCAATAACTTTTTATGAATAAAGCCATTTGACTTTGACTCCTTTATTGTCTCCCACACCATTTTTTCCCAAGTGCAAAATTTTGTGAGTCCGACAAATTTTGCATGGAAAACATTATGTTCATCAGAATTGAGACGCAACTAATAATTCTTATGCCAGTGTTTGTAAAAAAAACTCAAGTTAGTAAAAGTTAAAATAAAAAGTTAGGTACTTACATGAGATTTTCCTTTTTTTAATATTTGCATAAATAGGTAGTATTAACGGATTGAAGTGATGGTTGCGTGGTTCGAGAGTATTTTTTTTTACAAAATATTTCTATTTTTAGGAATAAAAAACAGTGGGCAAACAAAAATTTTCCGACAAAAATTCCGCCGCCTAATTATGTTATTGTTCGACGACACCAAAGGCGTTATAATTTTAAGGTTATGTTTTTGGATGTCGGACAAAAATAAAAATATAATAAGATAAATAAATGTATTTTTGAAGAAAATCTAGTATTATCCGATAAAAAATCAAGATAAATCGTCAGTCCGACAAGAAAACGAAAAAATATATAATACTTAATCACGAATTCATATACTTTACAGGTAACATTTTATTTTATACATAAAACTAACGATTTTTTTTTTTTCAATTCTTAAAACATTATGTACCTACAAGTACAAATATATTGAAGCCTCAGGAATAGATATACGTTATTAGAAAAAGTATGTACCTACGTATGCAACTGTTATTAAACTTCTAGATAGATTTAAATGTAATTTAGATCATTTTTTTTATAATCGTGCACAGATGGTTCACAACGTTTTTGAATATTAGGGTTCATTTTAGGCCTTTTTGGGCATTTTTCGATGAAATATAATTTTTAAGTCTTTTTTAACAAAAGTTGACTTAATTGTATTAAATCCATAATTATTTATTTTTATCCATAATTAGTATATTCATCTCCGCACAACTATGCATGGTCTTTCAAAATATGTGCACATGCTTTAAAAATGTAAAAAAAAAAAAGATTAAATACAATTTTTTGAACCCATCGGCTCGCTTGAAAACGCCGCAGCGCTTTTTTTAGGATTTTTGTCAGACTCATCTCAAAAAAAGGACCTCATAGTTAAGACACAGTTGCATGTAAATTTATACCAATGATGTAAATTAATAAAACTAAGAATATTTCGATATCTAAATGTCTCAAAAATGAAATTGTTTAGGAATTTCATTTTTTCAATCCTTCTCTTGGCTGCGCCTGTGTGTGAGGGCAAAAATATATAATAAGTATAACAGGAACAATGAAAATTAGTATTGTGACTTTTCTTATACAACTAATAAATAGGTGTTTTTAAAAATTTATAAAAATTAATCTGAGTATTTTTTTCACACTATAAAACTTTTAAAAAAAAATACATTGAAAGAAACCTACATGCAGTAGTATTAAAGTCTCTACTTTAATACTACTGCATGAGTAGCATTAAAGTAGAGACTAAGTAGAACCTACACCTATTTTGGATCATAAAGATTTTTTTCAGAACTATTATAGATAATGTCCTAAAACGTAACATTTCAAACAAAACATTTGTTGCTTATTTCGATGGTTCTTGGGCATAGTCCCTTGGATCTGCCACTGGCATAAATATACAATTCACAGGGGCGTAGCTACCGCCGTATCTGCCGTATCAATTATACGGGGCCCCCCAACGTGAGTAAGCAAAAATTAATAAATCTTCCCAATTTTTATTTATTTCAGAAATGACAAAAGTCAAAAAAGGCATTTTTTTTTTCCCGCGTAAATCGTGAGTTATCCAGGCCAGGAAAATGGAGCCAGGACCTAACGCCTGTCAGACCAGTCGCTATTGTCCATAGAGGCAGAAACTTTAGAGAAACTAAAGTCGTCATCAGCTATAAATGATTTAATAAATCAGTTTGCCAAAAAAATTGAAGGAGAATGTATTTTTAATTGGATTGTTTGTTAACAAATTTGGAAAAAGTGACAATATTAATTATGATGAATAAATATTTCTTTTAATTTTATGCTAACATTTTTTTTTCTTTTGTGAGAAATCTTTACCCTTCCTAAGGGCCCCCAAACAAATTTTTATACGGGGCCCCGCCAAGGCACGCTACGCTACTGATTATTCATCAATGTTCCAATATATCCGATACGTGTCTATATTCTGCAATAGTAAGATTGATTTTTTATCCATAACCCGCTTAGTTTTTAAGCACTTGGTAAGTACTTCAAAATTTTTGTAGATTTTTTCAAGACCTTATAAGCTAATTTAATTTTCTTTCAGCCCTTATTTATCCCACAGAAAATAAAACTAAAATTTTTAAAAAGCCTACTTTGCGCTCTACAAAATTTTGCGTCATTAATAATTTTTGAGTTATATTGAAGGCAACTTTTGGAAAAAAAATCGCCTCAAGCGCATTTTTTTAGTTTCAAGCTCAATTTACGAGTACCCTTATCTATAAAGTAAAAAGTGGTAACGAATTGGCGAGGTGTGTTTCACTTTTATTTTTACCGAAAAAAAATGGGACTACATTATGTTGTATCTACCGGAAATAAGAAATTTGTATTTTTTATTTCACTATGTTGCACATTGTTCCTCTCATATTATTGGACACGTGTTATTTTTTTGAAATTGAAATATGGGGTGGGAAAGGCTATGAATGTATTGTTAATCGAAGGGAGAAGGGAAGAAATATAGTGGTGCTTTTTTTACTCTTCTTGTAAAACTATAATCGACAATAATATTAATTTCGGCCAAACTATCCAGAACAGTAGCTTTACTAGTGTGAAGATTTCTAATATTACTTCGCGTTTGAAATTAAAATTTGTATGGGTAATAGTTCAACGCCCCAAGCAGAAATTTTGAGAACTAAAAATGCGAGCGTGAAATAGAATGTAAACGTTAAAAAAACTCACACTGCTCTAGTGTTTTTTTAACGTTATATAGAGCAAAAACAGCACCTAAGCATATCTTTACAGTTAGGCGATATTTCTCACCGACTCAGTCAGCTATAAAACCCTTATAAAGCTCAGGTTCAATGGAGTATTATATAGAGTATGGCTGCCTCTCTTGAGGCAATCCAAAAATAAGGTGGTTATTTAAAAACTATTACAACGGGAATAATATTATGAATTGTATGTAAAAACTAAAGGAAAGTGAACTTTTATAAAAAAAATATATACAACCGTCTACTTTACCAACTAATCAAATTCTTTTTGGCGATGTGAAGCTGGCAACATCCCAACGGGGTTGTGAGCGGTTCTATCAGTGTATAAATCAGATACACCAATAAAATCGAAAACTGTCGATCTGAACATAGATAAATGTTCAATTATGACTTTCTCTCGATCCTAAAGTCGTATCGGTTACCTTTATACGCTTGCTGCTTCTGTTCAGCAGTGATCTAACATTCCCAGGTATTCTTCATTTTTGTATTACCCCATGTCATTGTGGTCCTCAAAATATATATCACTAGTAAGCACTAGCAATGTACTCTCGGCTGTGTGCGTTGACTGCCGAGATCCTCGCGAGTAGGGCATGAATATCGGTCCATTTTTCAATTCCGGTATTGGGTTTCAATTTTAAGTTATTCAGTTCCGGAATTCCGGAGTTCAATGCTTCCTTTAAAAATGTTATATAAGGTGAAGCTACATCGACATACCGATCGACGCGTCGATTGATAAAAATGTATAAGTACTCGATTGAAGAGAAATGTCAAATCCCATACATTTGAGTTTCGATATCTATCGATCGACACGTCGATGGGCTTCCCGATAGGACACCTGATCCATGCAGTCCTAGAAATTTGGTTGGTAGTAAAATTACGTAAATGCGTTCAAGCTGTTGAAATGACGCGCTACGCCTCAAACCGTGACAAAATTATATATTTTTTTCGATATGGAAATTCCGGTGTTACCAAAAATACTGAAAAATGTCGGAATTCCGGAATAATGTCAAAACTGAAATTCCGGAGCTTAAGCCCTATTCGCGAGTAGTGCGAGCTATATTGTTATAAAGGGTCAGTACGAAATGACCGATATCCTTATGATAGGTACTACCGTATAACCCTGTCTTACAAAATGTAATGCTTTCAGACCTAGTAAAGTCTTTTTTTTTGTTGAAATAATACAGGATCGCTGACCATTACCACGGACGGATCCAGGTTTCCCCCCCAAAACCCGGGTCCGTCACTGCATCTGACAAGGTGCCTTAGGTAAACGCGAACGAAATAAAACAACCAGATTTTTAAACAAATCAGTATTATTTCCAATATTTTTTCGTACATCCACAATGAATGAATTAATTTCTTTAAATACAACATAAAATTGATCGAGCATTAAACTAAACATAAGATCGAGTAAAATACATAATCTATTTACATTCAGGTGGATTAAGCACAAAAACATTTGAATTATAACAAAATCAGTGCAACAATAACTAAAATAAATATAAATAATTGAAATGAACTAAACATGAAAATCTAAGATAATATAAAATACAAGATAATTATTAGTTTAACAAAGTTATATTTTCATAATAAAAATGTACTTGATGGAATTGACATTACAGAGTCGATCTATCAGCACTGTGGCCAGAGACAATGTAGAATCCAAGAAAAGAAGGCGGACGAACTAACCGCCATGTTAGATATCAATCTGAACTCGACCAACAATCGTGTTACTTACAGTGACGATAACAATCACTGTAACTTTTTATTCTACAAAACAAATAAATTGGAAAAGTATAGTGTGCAATTATAAAACTGTGTAAGAAATTTACTTTAAATGCAACACACAAAATATGCTTTGTCGCGCAGAAAACTACTAGACTAGAAAAATGCAAAAATGTGTTGACAAAATGGCCAAATCCGTAAGGAACCTGTATCCAGAGCCTCTACCATGATTTTTGCTGGAACCAATAGTATCGCTTTATTGTTGAAAACAGGTCAAATAAAGCGATCCTATTGGTGGTACCTCATGTATTAACGGTACATTATTACGAAGCAAAGCCTCATAGTAGAACCTCTGTATGTACGAGTATACGTCAAAATAATTAGTCGTACTATTTATAACGACGATTTTACTGCAATTAAACTTTTCTTCGTTAACTCTAAGAATGCTTTTTTATGCACGTCAATAATATGGTCAATATAGTGACGAGTTACAAGCCCTGGTACGAATCTGCCCATTATCTTTTCGGAGTGATATGTTGCTTCCGGCAAGGCTCGAGGCCGCCACTCCAACATGCGATGAACACACTACAAGACGAGACAGTTTCACGCCGACGAGCCACTTGTACGGTGGACAACAAGCTATGATATAGGTACATCCGTGAGCTCTAATCCTTTTGCATTAAGATTGAAATAAATGTACAATATTATTCTAACTACATTTTACATAATAATTTAACTTTTTTAACAAGTCTGATGAAGGTAAAATGGCTTATCATTCAGTCTTTTCCTGTTTAAGAATAATTATATTTGTATATGAACATGATCAAGTATAATACCATATTAAAGTCTCCCTTACTAAGTAGCCAACAAAATATTTTGGTGAAAAACTAGCATTTGATTTATGAACATCGAGGGTTATTGATTAAAAATCTTTAATTAAAGGCTTCAGTGATAATAATATAAATAGATATTTTTAACATGTGGCCCTGTTCACATAATATACCTAAATACTGGATACAACCTGACGTCAAAATAGCTACAAGATTATTTTGTTTGCTAATTTACTTTAAATCATTGCAAAGTTAGCTTTATTCTACATATATATCTGTTACCTACAAGTATATAGAAATTTTGTATTGTTCTAAGAAAAAAACAGAAACTTAGTCGTGACTATACAATTTAATTAGAAACTTGTTCCTGCATCATTATGGTATAAAATATTAGAGTTAAAAGCATCCTATTGATCATCAGTTTGTAAAAAAAAAAACATGCGATCTTGGCTCCAATATACTACATCTCTAATTATATTTGAAAGCCCATTTTTATTGGTACTAAATAGTAATTGATCCCGCAATCTTGATGTCCACTGTAAGATACTGGCCAAACTAACTCGCCGACGTGAAATCGATTAATTTAATTTTATCAAAAACATTTAATTTATCTAAAATATTAACAAGAAAAACTGGCAGCGTTCACCCTAATCAGGTCCGCTGAAAGTTTCAAAAGACCTGAAGTTTATATAAATTAGGACAGTCGTTAGGCCTTAACAATATTCATATTATACAAGTTAAATTTATGGCGAATATCAACAATTATTGTATGCTAAATACTAGACAATTTACATTACAACGATTACTATGTACAGGTGAGGAGCTCGCTGCTGCATGGCACTGCCCATTGCTTGTTAGTCCCGAATGCTATTCGACTGTACTCATTACCTCTGACTACATCTACTAGTCCTTAGCCCTGTTGTCCCCAACTATATATAACTTATCCCTTCCCCCTACAAGACTATTCAAGAAAACTTGTTATAAACTGTCAAAATTTGTTATAAATGGTGACTTTAAAAGGCTGTACTTTGAGCTAATATGAGGCTCTACTGGTTAAAAGAAAAACGGAACATGAAACATGGAACCATGTGTCGCTAATGAAAAAAAAATGGCTTCTCTATACAATTTGGTTGTTTTAACATTACTAGTTTGAATGGAGAATCAATTTTTTTGTTCATTTGCAACCTATGGTTCCATAGGTTTTTTTATTTTATTTGATCAGTAGAGCTTCATTAAAGCCCAAAGTTATAAACCATGTATAAAAAAGTTAATTGCCAATAAAATTGGGTAAAATACTTCTCATGAAGTTTTTTTACCAAGATTAACCAATGTTATATATCGATATTTTTTGTTTTAAAACAGTATAACATAATTTATGGATTTATAATTTGCTTTAGCCAATTCAACATTATTTTTATTAATTATTTTTAAGTTGTACTACGTAACCTTCTGACAGTAGGGGGCAAGGAATGAAATATATTCATGTAAATATGTTATCTCTTAGTTATTTCTTCCTACACATCAGCTTTGGACTAATAGATCTACCCAATTGTCTATAAACTAAGACTTCAGCAATATATATTTCAATAAACACTAATGACCTTATTCATAAAAAAATATTGAGTCCTTGAAGAACACTTTAGTTAAAATGTGTATTCTCTTTTTTAAGCAAAAAAAATAAATGTGCGAATAGAGGCAAAACATATTGAAAGTAAAGTGTTCTTCAAAGACTCGATAAGTTTTTATGAATAAGTACATAAATATCATATCTTCCATCAAAACTAGAAGGCTAGATAACATGGTCCAATAATAAAAAATACAACAGTCAAACGCCAACTCGTGGTGAACTAGCAATTCATTAACGACATTGCCCAGGCATTAATAAATATTTCAACCAGTCAACAACATTATAATTGCATTTTCTTATATAAATTCATTATTGCGCGAAAAATATAACTGGTCGAAATAGAGTTAATGGGGAATGGTATATTGATTAAAAGCAGTCGAAACCGCTCGCTAAATACTAGACCTCAACAATGGGTATTACAAATATAAAAACTTTAATATATTAAAAATTTGTGTACGTTCGTTTCGAGTCGTATTGCTAATTGTAACAATCGTTGTATAGTACGGTTTGAACAATACGTAAAAAGTATATAATATTTTTCATAAATAGCAATTGAGTATTAAAACAATATATAGTTAAATCTGGAAATATTAAGAAATGGCCAATGGAACATGATGAATACAATTTTAAAATATCATGTATTTTTGTCTTCCTTGCACAACTACAAATCTTGCTGTGAGAAAGAGATAGTCCGTAATGTCAAATGGGGTCGGTCATCCCGCCATCTTGTTCCACCATTGTCCGCCATTTAATTATATTTACAAATCATTATAAGCTGTCATTTGTTATGATAATCAATGCAATTTTGTATTCTCATTTGACTTTTTTATTATTCTTTAGAGTACTTTCCTATTGTTTTTAATAGTAATATAACAAAACATATCTAGCAAATAGTATTTTAACTACTGTATAATAACACCTGTAAGAGGCTTTAAATGTAAGTATAACATTCAAACCGCACTATATAAATATAGGATGTGTTTAGGGCCGCTAGCGAAATTTTAGTAAGTATGACAGAGCGCATATTTTATTATTACATTGTAAACATCATTAGGTTAGATTTCAGAGACTAGTTTACGAAATTACAACATACAATACAATTTTCCTTGACCTGTCATAAAGTACAATAAAATCTTATGCACGCCACTACTGCCGAAATAGTATTTATACCCGTTATAATATCGACAACCGTTGGCGATATTATAGTAGCTGCTGAGGTCAGCAGTACAAATACCCTGTACTTTTGACAGATTGCATTAAAAGGAAGACAAGTGATCCTCCAATCCCGTAATATTCCATTTGTTCAAATTAATTAATCACAATAGTCATTAATAAAATTGTGCTATCATATTAATACTATGAAAATACTGCAATGATTTTATTTACGTTTCGTAATCGTGCTAAGGGTTATCAATTAGGCATATAACATGATGATTTAAGACAGTTACTATTTAAGATGTGGATATTGTCGGTAAGGTTTGTTGCCTCGGTAGCACCCTTGTATGGCAGATAAAAATTGCCAGGTCAATGGAATTAGCTAAACACCTTACACTAGTTTGTTATGTAGCGTACGTTTGCTTGAGTAGTATTTTTTTCATATAATGACATAATTTTCCATTATGCTGGTTGTTTAATGTCTAGTTCAAATAACAATTCGATGAAAAATAATCTATATTCTTCTGGCGAGATATCATTGTTATTATTTTTTTTCTATTTATAAATTTTACATAAAATAATTTGATTGATAGCGTACTCTGACTTTAGCAAACAATCGCTAGCGGCTGCCTAAACCGTCCGGATAATGTATAAGCTCTTCGGCGATGGCTAGGGAAGGAACCCCGGCGGGTCCCAGGAGGCAGTACATCAGGACACGTGCGGCCACAGCAGCCAGCACAGAACGGCCGCCAGCACCGGCAGCGCCGCGCACAGCACGTGGCTGCCCCGCACGCACAGCCGCTCCTCCAGCCGCGCCGCCAGCCGACTCCGCTCCGCACTCTCCGCCGCCCAACCCTCCTTAACACGAATCAACTCCTCTTCCAACAAATGCAACGCTCCATTATGTAACGTCACTCGTAACCTCTCCTCGTCGTCTATCTCTACACCTACCTTGCTTAAGACTTCAGTGATACCTGATTCGGTGTCTTCGTCGTCTTCGTCGTCGAGTCGGAACATGTCGTCTATTTGTTGGGATATGTTGGTGTGTTCGTCGTCGGCGGGGATGTCGGTGTCGGTCGCTTTGTCGGCGTGCGGGGGCTTGGCGGACAGCTGGGCCAGCATGGCGGTCAGCTTGTCGTGCTCTTCTGTCGTTGGTCGGAACGTTAGCTCGGTTTGTAGTTCGGCAATGGAGGCGGATAGGCGTTGGATTTCTGCTAGGTTTGCTTCTTCGGCGGCCATTAAGCGTGCTACTTGTGCCTGTAATTTAAAAAAAAACTAAAAAGTAATAGTAATTTCCTATACTCGAACACTTATTTATTAAATATGGGTATTCCTTGTTCACTTAATCTACATCTAAGGTTTAGTTGTACCAAAGTGTCTGTTAATGTAATGTAACAATTAAAATTAAAAATGGCGTCGAATGTACCAGTTGTCATTCGGACTGCAGAAATAAAATTGATACATTCGACGCCATTTTTAACTTTGATCATTACATTTACAGAGAGTTCATTTTTGTGCAACTCAGCCTTAAATGCAAAAAAAAACAGCTGTTTTTACTAAGCAGAAAGACCTTAAATAATAATGTAATAATAGTATATTTCATTACGAGTGCGGAAAGCCTGTCATTGCAAGAGTTCCGACAAATGAAAGAAAATTTCTGGAAAATGGCGCCAACCGTAAAAGAATATAAGCAGACATTTTTTTTGTTTTCTTCACCCATTCTGGGTACGCAAAGGGAACTATGCCCATACAGCCAAGTCTTCAGTAGAATTTTTTTATTGATATGAAATGAAAAATAAATTTACATTACAATAGACATTATTTTGACAGTTGGGAAAGAGAACGCACGAGTTTGGAAAAGGTAAAAAAAAGTTCGGGTATGTAATAACCGACATCCCGAACGCTATACGTCCCTGCAATACGCCATTTTTTGAGCAACTGTATTAAAAAACCTTTTTTTTCTTTAAATTTATTTAAATTTTAATTCTTCTTTAACACCGCCAGCTTCGCCGGCATAGTGGGAGCTACCAATACTGTTGTTAAATATTATATTGGTCACCCCATTTATGTAGCACGTTCACAGCAGTCACATTCAGTGTTCTAATAAAAAGGCTAATTTCGCGTCTTTTTCCCAATTAAATTTAATTATTAAAGTACCTGTAGAACAACATTATCGGCCCTAAGATCGTCCCTGGCTTGCTCGGAGTGCTCGGGCTGAGCGGCGAGCAGTTCGTCCCGAGCCCGCCGCAGTGTGTCCAGTTCATGCGCTGAGGTCTTCAGTCGGGCGCGCAGTACTTTGATCTCCTCGTTCAGACCTCCCATTACACGAAGGATGTTTGCGTATTCTAGTTGGCCAATGTTCTGAAAGTTTCGTTCGTTTTTTTATAAATTCCTTTATAGGATAATCTTATATTAAATTTTTAAAGATAAAAATGCAATGAAAAATTCCTGGTGGCGGGACTCGAACCCACGAACCTCGCTATCGCGGCAAAGCGCTCAACCGCTGAGACAACCAGGTTCCAGTCAGCCCTCACGAATTTTGTCTTTGCCTGTTATCTACTTATACACAGACGCCCTCTATTCGTTTATTTTATTGTTCGTTTTTATTAAAACACCTATATTCCGAGTGCATGTTATTTTAAAACAAATACAAAGAAAAAACGACTCATCTCGGCACGTGGCGCTATGAGGTTCCTAACTAAATCTTTAAATGTATTTTATTTCTGTAGCTCAATTTTGATGAAATAAACGCTAAATCAACAAAATCTTACATGTTCCGTGTCTGTAGCTAAAAGTTTTACCTACTATAGGTTAAAACGGCCAAATTGCCCATACCACCTTTGATTATAAGTAGTGTGCAGTCGTTGCTGCAAGACTTTAGAATGATATATCAGTTAAAATAATACGTTTTATTTCTTAGTTTCATATTGCATAAGCATTTAAATAAATTACCTATTGAAACCGCCGAAAAGAGGTCTCTACTTTTGAACTCGCGGGATGATAGGTGGAAATAATATTACCGCCTAATATTAATTAAGTTAAACGTAAAATAAAGCCAATAGTTTTAATCACAAAGTTTTTGTTATACCATTTTTTTACTTTCAATTGAAATTGTGTTTAGCCAACATTTCACAGTATATATCTTTTATGTCAAACTTGATTTCAGAGTATAGTATAGTGTACCATGCAGCTAGATGGAATGATGAAGATGGTGTTAGACAAATTTTGGGTGTGGAGAACATAAAACTCTATTATTATGACTGTGCACTTCGAGTTGCCAAATTATTTATACAGCAATAGAAGCTTCAGCAAAACATTTTTTTTTAAATTGTTTACAGGGTAAAGGGGTTTGGGTAATATTGGCATGATTTTATAAGTCTGCAGCCATTTATGAAATTATTACTGTAAATAGTACATGTTGATACGACAATTTTATTATATGAACACTTTTGTCCAAAATGTATCGGTGCTGAGATAATATTAAATTACTAATCAGTAAAATAATACTTTATGTATTCATGTCATGCTGAGTGCGTTCGAGTTGGCTATCATTTTTGCCCAAAACGCCACCAAACCTAATAAACAATAAAATGCTTTTGTACTGCCTGCGATAAGCGTCCAGCGGCCACATTCTGTTTCTTATAACGGTATCGTTAAATTGTCAAAATAACGATTAACGCCATTAGCGCGCTCTCCTCCAATGAGAGTAGTTTTCGCTGATTGGAGGAGAGAGCGCTAATAACGGATTTCGTTACTTTGACAATCTAACGCTCACGTTATAATAAGAAACAGAATGTGGCCGCAGGGGCATTAGAGAAAAATCAGGCGAGGCGACATGTCGCGTCGCCTCAGTCAAAAACGTATTGATTTTGACAGTGGTACGCTGTCTATACAGTTTTGATTGAAGGCGACGCGACACGTCACCTCGCCTGATTTTTCTTTAAGGCCTGGCCTTAGTCAGGTGTAACATACTGTCACTGTCAAAAACCATACGTTTTTTATTGAGGCAAAGCAACATGTCGCCTCGACTGATTTTTCTGTAAGGCCTCATATTCTTATCTAATCATAACAAGACCTGCCGCTCGCTGTGTGTGCGCCGGCCGCTCACTCACCGTTTGGCGTTTGTGCACCTGAAGGACAGTTTGCGCATGACTACCGTTTTTCTTTGTGACTTAGACATTATGCATGAAGTTGGTGCAAGTATGTCGTGTATCGGTTGCCGTCGAAGCTTAAATCGGATTGGCGGGTGTCGTCGCAGGTCCATCATATTAACAGCAGTTTTATAGAAAACCCCCAGAATGTCGTACTGTTATGAAGTTCTCAACATTCATCAGGCGAGCCAGGTGAGTGGTTTATATTTCTTATTAGGTAGTGTTAAAATAGTATTCCAAGCATTTGTTATATCTTGGTAGCCTCCTTAGTTTTTAAGACGTTTTCAAGTAACGCCACATTTGACTTCAGTTTAAAATACAACAGGAGTTTATTATTTACCATTCATTATAGTACGATGTACACTATTTAAAAAAGATTAGGTTGCGAGAATATATTTGTAGGTAATGCGTGTGATATTACATAATAATATAATGTCGAAGCAGAAGATGGGTGATTTTGTTTTGTGGTGAATCAAGTGATTTTCTTACATTATTGTTTTTTTCTTCAATTCCTATCGAGTGTATCTTTTGTTATATGGACGATATTTGAGCATGACTTTGACAATCGATATCTCAGCTCCGATATTACTTACATCAAAAGTATTTCCACAGTTGTATGTATCATAAGTAGCACTATTAAACACCAGTAATTATTTCAGTGGCCGCTGAGAAAAAAAATCATGCCAGTGGTCCATACTAACTTACCCAAACCCCTTTGAATATTTCGTGATCTCAAGTCCGTGTACACTGTAGTTCACTCCCGTAGGCTCCGAAATAAAGCCTCCGAATCCCGCGTATCATGCGCATGCGCCCTTGGAAGCGGCATAAATCCAGTATGGGGTAGGCCTTTACAATGATAGATTTTTACCTATATTTAACTATATTATTGTATACTATATAATATTTCTATAGATACACTAAAACAGTCCCAAGGTGATGATTCTATATCACTGCAATGAATTTTTGAAGCAGTTCTTAGACATTTTAATTCTAGGACACGTAGTCCACAAGCCGTGCTCTATTTAAAAAAGAGTACTTATTTAACTTACCGTTCCATCTTCCCCGTGGTCCATTTCTGAGTTAGCATTGTTGTCGTGCAGAACTTCACCTCCCTTTGGACTTTTTGTTCGACTCACTTCCAGTTGCTCCGAAATATTGTCAAACAATATGTCGTTCAACATTTCACCACCCTTTGGACTTTTCGTTCGACTTGATTCTAATTCGTCTGAAATATTGTCAAACATTTTTTTTAAGTACCTTACCTCCTAAATGGGGTCGATAAGCCATTCAAATACATAACTAAGCAATAGCATCAATTGCAAGACTTAAAACTGCAAGTTATAGTTGCAAAAAGTATTAATAACATTTTATTTATTGTTAGTGACATCCGGTCATAAAAGTCAAATCTATATATAAATACTAAATGTGTAAATAAGATATTGTACAGTTATCCATTATGAACAACTTTAGATAATTTAAGAGAAAAAATATTAAGTGTTGAGTGCTGAGATTAACTGTAACGTACCGTGCATCCTTAGCTTCTCAAACGTTAGTTTGTTCTCTTCGGAGCAGTCTTCGGGGTCCTCTTTCTCTGTATCGTTAAACTCAACTATCATATTATTGTCTGTTGCTGAAAAACAGAAACATATAAAAACTTTAAAATATACACTTAAAGTTATCTTTGAACAATGATATATGTTTATTTATTTAAACACTTTATTGCACAGAAAAAAAAAGTTATGTACAAAGGCGAACTTAATGCCTTAGGCATTATCTACCAGCTAACCTTTAAGATTGATATGTTGGCTAATGATATAATATATTAAATTGGGCAATGATTTTAAAATTATGGCACAATACACATTTTAAAAAAGGCTATCTGTACTATTAATAGATAAATGTTACTATTCAGTGCAGGATTTCTTGTTATAATAACAATATTTTTATTTATTAACCAAATTCACTCAATTTTACTGTACAGCTGGGCTGCTCCTTGTAAGTTATAGTATTAGGAGCAGCCCGCCCCTTGTTGGATAAATCAATACCATGATAATGATTTGAAAATTAAAAATATGTTTATTGATACCAAACAAAAACACAAGTTCTATTGTCAATGCACATCAAAACATGTTGATAACAAAATAGTAGGTAGGTATGTGTTAGAAGGTTTGTTTCCCAGTCTTCCGTGTTAGGTCGCCCTGATTTGTGCCACGTAAACTTAGGGTCGGATTAATAGTCGTTGCTTAGCCTGAGCTATTACTTGGAACTGTCAAAATTTAGTTTTTCAATATGTAATTTGACAGTCTGAAGCATTGGCTAAGAATTAGCAATTGCTTAGCAACAACTATTAATCCGACCCTTAAACTTATTTGTAATTGTCTGTGTATCATTGTAAAATAATATTGTTTGCATTGTGTGTCTGTTATTGTACCTATTAAATGATAAATAACTAGTATACTATAAAATATTTGTACGCATACGGGCAGGGCAACGAAAACTGTTAAAGGAACTGTCATCTGTAATTAATTCCTATGTTCATAAATAAATGCTTTGATTTGATTTTATTTATAATGCCGGATGTTGGATAATGATGTCCAATATCCGCCATGTTGATAAATGGGCTAGCGATGTATCTCATCTCTTGTAGAAGTTTGTATGATGTATTTTATCTCTAGTACAAGTTATTATGATATTTCCAAAAAAAATGTCCAGAGGCCCAGAGCAACATTGATATAATAAAAAACTTATAAAATTAAACAAACCTGCGGATGTTATAATATTTCGATTCTTGGTAATATATTCTTTTTCTTCTATTGATGTGCCGTCGATTGTCACTGCTTTTATCCCCGCCTAAAATATAATGATTAAACATATTTTAATATATTATACATTAACTCGTAAATATCATATTATTCCTCTAAAATAGTAATTATATGAATATTAAAAACTGTTATCAAAACAGTTTGCCATATTGCGATGCAAGTTCTTGTATATGCATCACTAGCCATGCAAACTAAGGGGTAACCACGGACTTCGATACCGTTTCATCCGAGTTGAGAGCAAAAATGACGTTATTTCGTACAAATGATATTACCATTTTTTTTTCTTTTTTTTTTGGAATTAGGTACTCTATGTAGTTACGAGGGGAGGTCCAAAAGTTCGCGGAATGAAAGTGTTATAAATAAAATTAAACAATAAATTTATTTTTCCTTTTTTAATATAATCCCCCTTAAGCTTAATACATTTATTAGATCTATGAATTAATTTATATATATCTTCACGGGTGCCTTACGGCGCCCGAGACCGTCTAGACGGCCCCAGGGTACCCAGCGGAGGGGTTTTAATCCCACCTCGTCGTAGCCGATGGTATGAGTTTACACCGAACAAGTGGCTAGCTCGTCGCGATGTTTTGAATAGACTCAATAACCCATCTATAAACAGTTTCACAAGTTGGTATAGTGAAACCGGGACCGACAGCTTAACGTGCTCTCCGAGGCACTATAGTGGTGTTGTCAAACAAATGTACATAAATTTTTAAATTAAAAACTCATTGGTACACACCGGGATTCGAACCAGGGACCTTAAATTAATTTTTCTAAACCATCATAAAAATATTTTTTATCTTTTCCCTCAAAATGAGCCGAAATTGCCGCCTTTACCTCATTGTCGTCAGTAAATTTCTTTCCCCTTAGCTCTTTTTTTTAATTTGGAAACAAATAAAAATCACTTGGTGCCAGATCTGGACTGTAGGGTGGGTGAACAAGTGATTCGAAGCCATGCGTGTGCAGAGCAGCCATTGCAACTTTGCTCTTGTGAACCGGCGCGTTGTCTTGCAAGAGCAACACACCCTTAGTCAATTTTCCTCGACCTTTCTCCTTGATGGCCTCCTTTAATTTTTCTAATATCGTTGCGTAGTACTCTCCGGTTATGGTGCTTCCCTTTTCTTTGTAATCGATCCATATTATCCCCTCACAATCCCAAAAAACAGTAGCCATCAACTTTCCAGCTGACTCTGACACTTTGAATTTCTTTGGCGGTGGTGTCCCCTTTTTATGCCATTGCATGGACTCTTGCTTGGACTCAGGCTCTAAGTAATGAACCCATGTCTCATCTCTGGTAACAATCCGCTCCAAAATCTGTGCCACACAACTCCAAAAACTGTTTCGACGCATCGACGCGCTGCTGTTTTTGAAGCGGCGTGAGCATTCTCAGTACCCATCTTGCACTGACTTTTGTCATACCCAGGTGGTCATGTAGGATTCTCAAAATAGTGGTATCTGATACTCCAACTAATGCAGATAACTGTTTTTTCTTCAAACGGGCATCCTCCAGTACAAGTTTTTCCAGTTTTTCCACGATGTTTGACGTGGTGGCGTCAATAGGCCGTCCTGAGCGAGGGTCGTCTTCAATCGACTCCCGACCATGTTTAAAAAGACCATGCCACTTGTAAATCATTGTTTTACCAGGGCACTGTTCCCCATAAACGGTTTCCATTTCATTCAAAATGGTCTGAGCGTTCTCTCCTTGCTTGGTAAAGAATTTTATCACAGCACGTTGTTCAATTTTCTCCATAGTTTCAGTTTTCTTCCGGATTGACTTCTTTATCAGGCGAGTGTTTGTAAACGAATGACGCAATAGAGCTGAAACTTTATTTATATACTAATGATGAGTCCCTCATTAGTGTGACACTGCGCGAGCGCCGCTATCCCCACTCCATCCCCTCCATTCCGCGAACTTTTGGACCTCCCCTCGTACATACGAGGGGAGGTCCATAGTCAATTGAAACAACGCTGATTCACTTTTTGTAGCACCAAAAACACCGTTCTCGATGTCAACTCGAACGAGATCTCACGGTATCGGAGTCGGTGGCTGGTCGAACATCTTGAGTCATATGACAATAGAAGAATAGGCATATAACTCTAAAATATCTATATTTTATATTTGTTGTGCCTTTTTTATCTAGAAACACATTTGACTAAATATTTTTAATTTAAATTGGTCCATAATTTTCTAATTTCATAATAAAAATGTATTATCTTTGCAACAACGGAAAGCGCTCCGAAACGGCAAGAGTTGACACTTCTGACGTGATGACGTCACAACGTAGTATTCTATTTAGTCTGTGATTGTTTGTTTAGTGCTGTGACGTCACAGTAAGTGGCGTGCTAGTGATGTGCCATTTTCGTATAAATTAAAGAATAATCAATGTTAATCCCTTTTTTAAGGAATATCACATTTAATTTGGAGTATTATTTATTTTTTTGGGTTTAATAAAGTAAATACTATCAAATTCAGCAATAAAAAGAGATTTAAAGTCACATGCCAAACAACATTTTATTGAAAGACCCCACATTCATGGATTTTGTAAGTCTGTTTACCATCAGGTAGATACAAAGTCACGTATGCTGTTTTTTTATTTATTTGGAAAAACATACGGTCGTTAACAAACATTACAATAGAAGAATATAAATTTTACATAATAAAGCAGTGTTTTCTCAAATTAATAACAAATAAAATTATGTAATTAGTGGTAGGCACTAGAAGAAAAAGAACTATTATGAGTATAATAAAATAAGATTTAAATAAGCAATAATTATCTCCGGAGGTCGTGGGTTCGATTCCCATCCATAGCAAAAAAATATGTTAGTACGTTTTTTTGTACAGTTTGTCATGGTCTGGGTGTTTATAAAATATAATATGTATTATATCATTGTTTCCGGTACACATAGTACAAGCCTAGAGCTTAGTTTGTGACCAGAACAATATGTGTAAATTATCCTACATATTATTATTATTATTTCGGATATTGCCTTCAGGTTAAAGGGTCTCCTCTGTAGTCCAATATTAAATTGGTGCATTTGAGCATCAAGCTACACAGAGCTCCCCCGTTTTCTAGAAAGCTCAATACCGATATCTTAAAAATAGATACAGCTTTTATTTGAAATAAATCTATTGATAAAAAAAACCTAATTTAACTCTTGCAAAACTTATAATATACCTATTTTTAGAGAAAATGCTTTATGTAAACTTAATGTTAAACAAATTACATGTATTATATTAATAAGTAATTTGTTATTATTAAATTGTCTAACATATTATTATTATACATGGTGGCCGAGTTGGTTAGACCTTGGACTAAAAAATACTATGGTCCCTGGTTCGAGTCCAGGTGTGTACCAATGAGTTTTTAATTAAAAAAAATATGTACAATTGTTTGACAACACCACTATAGTGCCTCGGAGAGCACGTTAAGCTGTCGGTCCCGGTTTCACTACACCAACTTGTAAAATAATATATGTTTATAGATAGGTTAATGAGTCTATGCAAAACATCGCGACAAGCTAGCCACTTGTTCGGTGTACTCATACCATCGGCTACGACGAGGTGGGATTAAAACCCCTTCGCTGGGTATCCTGGGGCCGTCTAGGCGGTCACGGGCGCCATAAGGCACCCGTGATGATATGTATGTATATTATCACTATTTAATGCAGTGCTCCAGTAAAATAAAAGTGTGAGAGAAGCAGACTTACTAGGGCCAGTATAGGTTTGGGCAGCATGAGCTTGATGTAGTCCGGCAGACTCCTGATGGCGTCCTCCAGCGACTCGTTGTCGATGAGGAGACGTCGGTCGTCGTCGCAGTCCGTACTCACCACCAACATCTTGGCTGAACCATTTTGTATGTGGTACTGATCACCAGGAGAAAAAAGGTTACATTTTAGAAAAATAGTATTAATGTTATGCAAAAGACTTATGAAAAGTCGAGACTAGCCTAAAATTAAAGAGGCTAATGCCCGATTTCACCAACGACCCCTAACTTTAAAGGAGCCCCTAAATAAGAATTTTGACATATTTCCTATAAAACAACTGTCATTAATTGTCCCTTAACTTAGTTAAGGGCCTAGGGCATAAGGGCCCTATTTACAAAAATATTTAAGCAATGGTTTTTAGCTCAACCATTGCATTTTTTTGTGGGGCTGTGTTAAGGACAGTCTATACGGAGCCAATCAAATCGATTGCAATTGCCTTAAAACTCAAAATCCGTGATGTGATTAACGAAATAGTCCCGCCATTTTGTCATAAAGTGATTAAAAACTTTGACGACAGAATCGACATCTGTCAGCGTGCTTGTGGTGAACATTTGCCAGATATCATTTTTCATTCATAATTGCCAAACTTTTCGCTTTGTAATTTAATAAAAAATTTAATCATCTTCATCTAAATTTTTTGTTTTAGAAAACAAAGTTCTTGTTGAAAAACCCTTTAAAATTTTTTTTTTTGCTCGGAGAGCACGTTAATCTGTCAATTCCAGTTTCACTATACCAGTAGCCACATTCTGTTTATTTTAAAGGTAACGTTGGATTGTAAAAATAACGAAATCTTTTAAGCACATTTTTCACCACACGGAATGCAAAATACTTTCAAAGCAAAAGCACCAGTAACACAAGGAAATAACGTACATACCATTTTTATTTATTGTTGTTGATGATTGTTCAATGTCATTTTATAAAGGATTTCGTTATTTTGACAAGCTAACGTTTCCGTTATAAGAAACAAAATTTGGCCGCAGCTCGTAAAACTGTTTAAAGATGGGTAAGGCATCACGGTACATTATTTTTTTATTTTTAAGAAAATAAAATAAGTGGAAAAGTATATTACTTGAGACCAACATCAAGGCGATCACGGCGCTCTCTAAACGTTTATATATAGCAGTGAGTGATATGTACTTACCGTAACAGGTAATAATTTCCGATACGATGATTCTCGCTCCTCTGCCGCGGCGATAGCAAGTCTCGCCGCACACATTTTTCGATCACAACGCACTGCTAATTTCTGGAAATATTATGAGATTTTAATAATATTATTTGGATGTATTTAGCATACAATGACCAGATGAATAAAGAGATTGATTTTAGAATATCCAATGCATGGAAAAGATTCTGGTCATTGAAGGAAATAATGAAGAACAAAACATACCGTATGTCGGATAAGGAAATAATATTTAATACATGCATTTTGCCTTGTATGACATATGGTAGCCAGACATGGAATTTGTCAAAAGGCAATATACACAGCCTACAAGTCTGCCAAAGAGGAAAGGAATATGATAGGCATAACAAGAAAAGATAAAATTAAAAACATAGACATTAGAGACATAACTGGAGTAGAAGATGTCATAAAAAGGGTAAGAACATTGAAATTTAAATGGACAGGGCATATGTTAAGGGAAAAAACACAAAAATGGACTAAAAGGTTGACGGAATGGTACCCTCGGGATGGGAAAAGAAAAAAGGGACGACAACACAAAAGATGGGCGGATGAATTAAAAAAAGTAAGTGGCCCGACATGGATGAGACTTGCTTCGGAAAAAAAGAAATGGAAAATGCTGGAGGAGGCTTTCGTCGAAGGACGTACTGATAATTTGTTGTTTGTATAATTGCCAATGTTGAATTTTTGTTACATATTTATCAGTAAATAAAGGCTTATTATTAGCTTACAAAAATAATATTATGGCAAAAAAAAAAAAATATGCTGAAACTTCAGCTTACAACTTCGTTCTAGCGAGTTTTGATATTTATAAATCGATGTTATTAAAAATACAACAATAATATAATATATCGTGATAATTGCGAGATAAAAGCCAAACCATCGTCCGCAAAAACGCAATTCACGTTAATGCTATTGACAAATACTTTGTTTGAAAAATTTGTAGACAATGATCGCTGTAAATCATTTAATAACGACCTAAGAAAACACTTTATAAAATTTTTTTCAACATCTGGTTCACGTTTGACTCCTCTTCAAGAGAAAGAGATAGAGATGGCTGTTCCATTGTATACATCAAACATTACAGAACTATAACTCCTGCAGAGCGTCCTAGCGGTGTGCGGTGTGTTCGAGTAGTGTTGTGCTGGAACAGTCCAGCGGCCTCTCGACTGCGCCGAGAGAAACCCCTCTAGAGAGAGAGAGAGATGGCTCGTGCGCTGTATATATGAGTCATTACAGACCTGTAACTCCTGCAGAGCGTTGTCGGCGGTGTGACGGAGAGTAGTGTGGTGCTGGAACACTCCAGCGGCCTCGCGACTGTGCCGGGAGAAACTCTTCCAGAGAGAGAGAGATGGCTCGTGCGCTGTATACATCAGTCATTACAAACCTGTAACTCCTGCAGAGCGTTCCACCGGTGAAACGTGTTGTGTCGGAACAACCCGGCGGCCTCACAGCTGCGCCTGGGGAAAGACTCCTCGAGAGAATGAGAGAGATGGCTCGTGCGCTGTATACATCAGTCATTACACACCTGTAACTCCTGCAGAGCGTTCCAGCGGTGAAACGTGTTGTGTCGGAACAACCCGGCGGCCTCACAGCTGCGCCTGGGGAAAGACTCCTCGAGAGAATGAGAGAGATGGCTCGTGCGCTGTATACATCAGTCATTACAAACCTGTAACTCCTGCAGAGCGTTGTCGGCGGTGAGTCGGAGAGTAGTGTTGTGCTGGAACAGTCCAGCGGCCTCGCGACTGCGCCGGGAGAGGGACTCCTCGAGAGAGAGACGTCGCTCATGCGCTGATCGAAGACTTTCTACTGCGACTTCCTGTTCACAAACAGAGACATGTTTTGAGCTCCTATGCGAACCAATATAATTATAAAGCAATAATATGGAAATTAGCAATATTTTTCATAAATATTTTATGCCTAAAACTGTTTGTTTTCTCACCAAACGATCAAATACTGTAAGATCCTGTCTTATATATCCTGATTTATTTATTGAACTACAGAGCTATAATTGAATTAAATCAAATCTGGTCAGTCTACCTAGCAGAATAATAATTAAATTGTAACTATTAGGCTGAGTTGCACCAAAGTGTCTGTTAAAGTATTTGTAACAATTACCAGCTGTCATTCGACTTTCAAAATAAAACTGGTAAATTCGACGCCATTTTTAACTTTAATAGTTACAATTACTTTAATGGACACTTTGGTGCAACTGGAGCTTAGAATATAATGATTTGGAAAAATATATGGTGTTAAACAATAATATATAACTTATAGTAATTAAGCATTTTTATTTTATTTTGTCTATAATTGAGTTAATAATGTGAAAAGTACTGTACTGCACTGTCGACTGGAGAAATCTTAAATAAATAACCCAACATGTTTTTTAACAAAACTGACCTGATAGTTTTTCTTGTCCTCAAGTAGTTGCGTGATCTGACATTGGTCCGGTTTGTGTCCGGCGGCGAGCATACTCTCGAGCGTTCTCACGCGCAGCAATAACCTTTGCTCGCCGACGAACAGTTCCCACGACGACTGAGCTTCTGCCCGAGCACTTTCCACACATTCGCGTAATTTTCGCAACCGAGATTCTAATGCAGCTTCTCGCTGAATTGCCTCCTGAAAATATAATTAAAAAAAAATGCTAATAATAAGAAATCAACTTTTTTTTTAATTTTTTTTTTATTTAATGCTTACTACATATTACATATACACAAATATTAGTAATCACCCATACTCGAAAACCTTTAAGGTAATTTACTACTAGTTGACCCTGGCAACTTTGTCTGTGTAACTTTAACCGTTTACGCAGCGCACGCGATGCATCATTTCTCATTGATGCTCTGCTCCTTTTGGTCGTAGGGTGATGTTATATAATAAATAAATAATAACATATGGGACAATTTACACATATTGCTCTGATCACAAATTCAGCTCTAGGCTTGTACTATATGTACCAGAAGCAACAATGTACCTAATACATATTATATTTTATAAACACCCAGACCATGGCAAACTGAAAAAGCGTACTATTTTATTTATTTATTGCTATGAGTGTGAATCGAACCCACGACCTCCGGATACAAAGCCAAAGGCGCCACGGCTAGTCTACGGAGGCTGGTCAAATATATATATATTATAGCCAACCTTCCTCGTTAAATGGGCTATCCAACCCTAAACGTATTTTTAATTGGAACCAGTTGATCCTGAGATTAGCGCGTTCAACCAAGCAAACGAACGAACTCTTCATTGTTGTATCATTTAAATGATATTATTATTATATATACAGGGTGAATTTAAAAGGATGTACTTTGGGCTAATATGAGGTTCTGCTGATCAAATCGAACAACTTTTCCCAAGGAACCATGTGTCGCAAATGAAAAAAAAATTGGCTTCCTCATACAAATTGGTCATTTTAACATTACTCTTTTGTATGGAGAAGGCAATATTTTTTTTCATTTGCAGTACATGGTTCCATGGGAAAAGTTGTTTGTAATGATCAGCAGAACCTCATATTAGCCCAAAGTACATCCTTTCAAAGTCACCATGCATATATATAGGTATTATTTTCTCCATAAACCTCTGAAAACTATATTTTTTGTCACCGAAACATGACTAGGTCATATGTTGTAAAATCATATTTAAATAATTAAGCACCCAACTTCGAACCAATCTTAAAGGTTAGCTGGTAGATAATGCCTAAGGCATTTTAAGTTCGCATTTTTTTTTTATATGTAGGACAAATTACACATATTGCCCTGGTCACAATAACCTCTAGGCTTGTCTATGTGTACCAAAAGCAACAATATAATACATATTATATTTTATAAACACCATGACAAATTGTACAGAAATAACGTACTAATATTTTGTCGCCATGGGTGGGAATCGATCCACGACCTCCGGATACAACGCCAAAAGCGCAACCACTAGTCTACGGAGGCTGTCATTCGTATATAACTTTTGCTTACTGTGTTTAAATAATAAATGATTAGTTAATTTTACCTGCACATAGTTGTTGAGTTGATATAGTTCTTTAAGTTGAGGAGTGGTCATGGCGGGGTTGAAGGCGATCTTAGCTTCATTGCCGTCGGGGTGAAACAGCTTAAGTCGGGCCACCACTGGGGGAAACGTATTCTGAAATAATACATCCAGGGTAAAAAACAAATATTTATATATGTGGTGGCCTAGTATATACGTGGTGGCCTAGTTGGTTAGACCTTGGACTTAAAAACACTTAGGTCCCTGGTTCAAATCCCAGTGTGTAACAATGGGTTTTTAATTTTAAAAAATATGTATATTTGTTTGACAACACCACTATAGTGCCTCGGAGAGCACGTTAAGCTGTCGGTCCCGGTTTCACTATACCAACTTGTGGTGTTGTCAAACAAGTGCGAAAACTCGCCAATATTTATACCTTTCACTTTTCGGTAATGATATTATTTTATGTTCCATATTTTGGTAATTACCTACAATCTCTAATATAAAATAAAAATTTGGAAAGCAAAGGGAGAAATGGTAACAAAATTTAATCAAATTAATATATAAAGTTACAGCTTTTTCTATATAATCCACAGGATTCTAGCTATATTTCGCGGTTTTGTCCGAAGTGTAATTTAAAGAAATCGGATCAATAATGAAATATAGCCCATATTACTCGCTAATAATAGAGCAATTGATGAAAGATTTTTTTTTTAATCGGTTCAGTAGTTTTTTTTATAATTTATCCAGAACAAAAAACCTTTTCCTTTATAATATTAGTACAGATCAAATATATCTACAAACCTTTTCAGCATTTCCAGCATTTTCAATAACAGATATGCCGAACTGGACGATGTCTCCCGAAAACAGTTCGTAAGCCTCTTTCTCCTTGATGGAAACTTTCGTATCATTAACAAACGTTCCATTACTACTTTGATTATCCTGAAATAAAAATTAATAATAGAAGATTAAAACCCAAAATAGTCATTATGGCACTATGGATTTAAGTACTAATGTGTAATTGTATAGCAATATAATAATATTGTTGATAGATCGAATCAACTGCTGGGATTTGTTTTGAGATCAACCAAGGAATTAGCACTCTCTTATAGATGTGGGTATGGACGTTCGCTGGTTGATTACTCTTCTAGGTTAAATAAATTTGGGGTCCTTTCTCTTAAACATCGTCGTATACGATATGACCTTTTGTGCCTGCACAAAATCTTGCACTCCGTCATTGACTCGGGCTTATTGCTGTCGTCCATTAGTATCAATACTCGCTATAAAGCCAGAAATCCTAATACATTCTCCCTTCAAACTTACACTAACAACACATCCTTCTACAATCCGTTGGTAAGGATGTGTCGTACCTATAATGATATAGTCGGGTTGCGGGATGTAGAGATTGATATATTTGACAGTAGTTTTGCTCATTTTAAAAGGTCCATTACACCGGATATCCTCAGCCGTATTTAGAATAATATGGCTTTTTAATTTAATTGGTTGAATGTCTTTGTAATTAATTGTGTTTTTTAATATGTGTAATTTTTAAATAATTTCATTCTTTGTATTATTATTGTTATTATTTTTAAAGCATAGTATTCATAATGCTTATTATTATTAATTTAATTTTTATTGTAAATTTAATTTGTTATTATTAATTTAATCCTAATTTTTATTATTATTAATTAAGTTCTGTATTTTACTTTGAATTGTGTAAATCTGTAGGAAATAATGTAGCTTAGCATGTTGTGTGCACTGAATTGGATCCTAGCCTAGAAATTTGTTTTAACGCACGTAAATTAACTTGTAATGGACTAGGATCTGCTGGTGCACCAAACATTAAATAAATAAATAAATAAATTGTAATCAGGGTGTAGATTGACCGCCTCCATGGCAAGGGCGGTTTCAGGATTTCATTTGGGGTGACCTCGTCTCAAGTTTTTCTGTCAGAACTATTATAGATAATGTCCTAAATTGTAACATTTCAAAAATGCCTGCTTTTAACTAAACTTCTTTCTAGGTGACCCCCCGGATCCTGTGTCCGCCACTGCTCCGTGATCCAAGGAAGTACGCGTACGGTTCGATTCCAACTCATGGAAACACAATTAGTACGTTTTTCTAAATAGTTTGCCATGATCTGGGTGTTTACAAAATATAATATGTATGTTGTTTCTAGTATACATAATACAAGTCCTGATCTTTATATAATAAAAAAACTACAGTGTTCTTTCCCTATTCATAAAATTTGCCATGAACATCAAGCAAGATCGAGGGGCCACATTTTACAATACAAATTTGCTAATAATTCTTAAGCCATTATCGTCTAAAATCGAGCTGAAGTTTGTAACAAAAACCTCAAGTTTGTTAATCTTAAAATGGAAAAGTTACATGGGATTATAGTGGGCCCCTTCGTGTGGACTTTTTTATTAAAGCGCGCTTCAATATCTCTAAATTTACACTAGTTGTAACTTAAAAAATATGTCTATGTTTGTAAAAAAAATATACTATCGCACCATGTAAACCTCATTTTAATCCGTTTATTATTAACGGAAATATTTAAAAAAAAAGCTTCATATATAAGCGTGGAGTAGGGTGGATGACCACGCGACATATACAAAATCAATAGTTCATATATTTAATGAAAAAATAAGGTTTATTTACTAAACATAATTTAATGTGCTGCTAAAGCTAGTACAATTTTTTTCATAAAATGAGCATAAAAATGTGTAGTTAATCATAACCTATCCATCGGTTATCAAGTTATTTTATTCAGAGTGTAAAAGAGAAAAGATACTTATACAATCTGAATAAAATACTATATATTACTAATCAAGAAAGAAGAGACAAACGATCCTTGAGTGAAAAGGGATGTCACTAATAATACGTCCATTTCCAACAACGCCAAAAATCTAAAACTTTATTAGGTATCTTTAAATATTTACTAAAGTTCCTTGTTATCTATAAAATGTAATAACGACATAACTATAAGCAATCAAAGAATCCATTCCAGTATTGCCTAATTTTGGGCTATTAAAAGTCGATACCTATCTTGACAACCAAGCCGAATTTATTAGCATAATAATATCATTGCATACAGTCGTCAAAAAGAGAAAAGAATCGTGTGGGAAGATGTACTATTAAAGATTGATACAATAGCTCCAATTTTAGGTCAAGGCAATTTGAGAAACAAATACTAACATTGTTTATATTAGAATCAATACCTTTATTTGTTATTATAATAATGTAATAAAATATGCACAAAGTAAATTTACTGTAATTGCACTTGAAATCGTTAACTAAAGTTAATGTTATAAAACTGAAGAGTTTGTTTGAACGTTGTATATATATATAATTCGAACCAGTAGTTAATGGTTCGAATTACTTTAGTGTTGGTTAGCCCATTTATCAACAAAGACTATTTATAGACTATATAACATCACGCTACGACCATTAGGAACGGAGCAGCAATGAAAAAAATTACAAAAACTGGGATAATTTATTCCTTTTGAGAGCTTCCTTTGCGTAAACGGTTAAAGTTACGCAGACGAAGTTGCTCGGAGCTGCTGTTAATAATCCCGTGATACCAACAGTTTAAACCTAGATTAGACAAGGCTTTTACGAACTTATGTGTATATGTATAAAATAAAATTGCAATTTTTTTTTTTCAAATAGTTCAAAATATAATATTTTATGTGTACTAGCTGACCCGCGAAACTTCGACTGTGTAACTGTTTACGCAGCGCAAGCAACGGAAGCTCTCGAAAGGAATAAATTTTCCGCGATTTTGCAACATTTTTCATTGATGCTCCTCTCCGTAGCGTAATGTTAGCCTATAGCCTTCCTCTATAAATGGGATATGCAATGAGTCCCTGAGATTAGCGCGTTCAACTGTTCAACGAAACAAACTCTTCAGCTTTATAATATTAGTATAGATAGTATAGATTTAAATAAGTATTAAGAAATTCCTTATAATTCCTTCTCATTATTCCATTTTTGTCTCAAAATCTTTCGCAGTTGTTGCTGCAAGCCCCTAAAACGTAAAACTCTTTCTAAATAAGAAAGATTTACCATTAGACTATAAAACTTACCATAAGTAAAAATTGTCCTTTATCATAGGAAATAGTTGCATGATGGCGGGAAAGTACTCTACATTCAAATATGGTGTTCGTAGGCGATGGCGACGTGCGGTATACATTGCGCCCGATCTGAAAAAATCAGTTTCGTTAGTTATACAGTTTTATTGATAACGTTATCATTTTATTTTAATTTATTTGCATTATTATTGGAAAAATAACTATGATTTCATTTTATATAATGTAGTTTATAAGAATTTGAGAAACGTGTTAATACGACTTAAGTGGGCAGGAAAAGGATTTGCGAACTAGAGCGCCAAAAACATCTAAATGTTGTTTTCAGTTATAATAAAGTTTTTTTTTTGGAAAAACAGAACATGGAGGTGTAGATTTTATTTACTCGATCCTAATTACATAATTTCTTTATAAAAAATCTGTTTAGTTTTAAAATGAGAACTAAAGTAATATTTTTAGAATCATAAATCGAACTTTGGGTTTTCAAAAGTTAATATATTTTTTATAAAAATAATATCTAATTAGGATCGAGTAAGTAATATTTATACCTCTACGTTCTTTTTCTGTAGAAATAAACTTTGATATCACTGAAAACAACATTTACAAATTTTTAGACGTTCGAGATCGCGAAACCTTTTACTGGCTTCTTAAGGTCCGGTCGAACTGATGGTGACAAATAAAAAAATAATTAAAGTTCATGTTCAGGGAAAAACAATTAGGTACCTTAAAAAACATTTTGATAATTTTAGATTTAATTTTAAAAGATTTAATTTTTTATTTATCAGCATCTTATTATTATACTAAAGTTTAGCATAATAAAACTTCGAAAAGTACTTTTTTTTTAAATTATTGACGAAAAATTAAGAAAACAAAACAACAAAATTGGTTATACTCACTAAGCCCGTTTTAATTATGACCTTAGGTAGAAAATATAAGCCACAGCATTAAATACACCCAAGCATGCTTAATAAGATAGTTGTTATTAACTTGTAAAAGCCAATGTAACTTCCTTATACAAATAGGAAGTTTTTTTTTTGTGATTCCATAACCGACTAGCGCAGACCATGAATGGTCGTGACTAGAATAATTTGCCCATGTGCAACTAGTCGGGTTTGTACTTTGTATATAAAGTTACACGCAAACTAATACATAGACGGAGGGACAGGAAACAAAAATCCTCCTGTGACCCTAGTTTTTTTTTTTTTAGTGGGGCACGACACTAAACTTTGTATCTACCTGGTGGTAAGCAGACCTACAAAATCCATGAATGGTGTCAATCAATAATTGTTCTTAAACAATATTGATCGCTTCCACTTATATGCCGGCGAAATGATGCGATTACATAACTCTGTGGCGATTACGAAATGGGGGGCGACCTTGACGAATTGCATTACGAGTATATTTTAATATATTCGCTGCCTTATTGTCTATTCAACTACCCATTTCGTAACCGCACCCTGAAAGGAGACTACCACATCGACAATAAATCGATGCAGTCTCCTGAAAACCGGTGAACCACAGACTAAAACCGAAACATGTAATAGAAATACAATCGCTTAATATGTAACATTTCGTATTCTGCTAAATAATTACCTTACCTATAGAACACTGTCAAAAATAACAAGTGTGATTCTTTTGTGTTTACGATTCGATTGAAAAAAATTAGTTTAAGAGAATTGGGGCCCTGATAAGTTGTATCTGATGTAGATAACTCATTATAATCTTCAAGCCAGGTCCATTACGGGGTAGCCAGAGACAAGAGCGCCACGTGTCTCTAATAGTCTCTATCTCTACATGCTTATTTTGTACCGTTAAAGAATGTATTAATAGTAAGCTACTACTCTACTAGTAGGCACTCGTCCTTTTAAATCTTCTCTACAAATCGATTTCGGAGACTTAATCGCACCGTCTTTTAAAACCTTTCCAATTTATTTTAGCGAAGGGGTTTTTAATCTCAGCTCGTCGTAGCCGATGGTATAAGCCTACACCGGACAAGTGGCTATCTCGTCGCGATGTTTGGATAAACTCAATAACCCATAATAAACAGTTTCACAAGTTGGTATAGTGAAACTGGGACCGACAGTTAAACGTGCTCTCCGAGGCACTATAGTTGTGTTGTTAAACAAATGTACATATTTTTTTAGATTAAGATCTCATTGGTACACACCGGTGTATACCAATGAGTTTTTAACCAGGAACCTAAGTGTTTTTAAGTCTAACACCCGTATTCTAAGACGATACCTCATGCTCACCTCAGCTTAAACTTCTTGGAGGCACTCGAAGGAGCGATTACAAGAAACCTCGAAATCGGTATTCTTAGTTGTAATGTGAGGAGAAACCTTCAAAAAGGAAGGTCACAGAGATGGGGAGCACAAAATGTTGCCAATGTCATTAATCCTTACTAAAATGGTATTTATTTTTTACAAAAAAACAAATATTACAAAATAATTTGGAGACCCAAATAAAATAATATTATTTCCTTGAACATATTTTAATAACAATAAAAACTTCTTAAAAAAACAATTATCTTAAAATATTTTGGTAGTTTCTTTTACGTCAGCACTGAATACTAAATAGAAAAATCGTTTCCAAACCATAAAAAAATAAAAAGAATAACAATAATAACTTCAAAAAAAACAAATATTTAAAAATATTTTGGTAGTTTTTTTTTCTAGATTTAATGATTTGGAGACCCAAATAAAATAATATTATTTCCTTGAACATATTTTAATAACAATAAAAACTTCTTAAAAAAACAATTATCTTAAAATATTTTTGTAGTTTTTTTTACGGCAGCACTGAATACTAAATAGAAAAATCGTTTCCAAACCATAATAAATAAAATAAAAATCTTCCGTTTGGTTACTATATATTTTGTGCATTCCATATATACTGGCGTGGTACATAATTACTATATGGATTATCACTAATATAATCCAAATACTCTTTTAAATCCATTTCATATACACAATTAGTATATACACAATAATAACGTATTTTACTTAATTAATACTATGATTACACTTTAAAAAATAAATAAATAAGTACTATTAATAAATAATATTAGTAATTATTGATTTAATTAAAAAAACATAAGTTAAATAAGCTTAAAAAAGTAGACCTTACCACCGTAAGGTGGATGCCAATGTACCTTAACTTTGACAGTTCGTCGAGGACCTTGAATAAGGAAAGCAAAGGAAATTCCTTAGGTAAGGAAGATTTTGACAACTAAAAATACAAATGTCGTTCCTTAAGGGCATTTTGAGTTAAGTAATAGTTGAGGTAACGTCTTAGAATACGGGTGTTAGGTCTAATCAACTCGGTCACCACGTATAATAAGTGTGATTTGGCTTAATGGCCTGGCATTTGCAACGTTTACAATTTATCTTGTTTATAAATATATCTGAGGCTCTACCATGGGTTTGCACATTGTAGAAACGTAACGTATTCATTTACGTTACGTTTCTACAATGTGCAAACCCATGGTAGAGCCTCTGGTTCGCTATTCTTTCATCACTCATTCTTTGTATGTGCCCAAAAGTTGTGCGTTTTGGGAACGGATGTTATAGGAAAAGGATGTAACTATCCAAAACCACTCAATTTCATGGCGATATTATGTTGTGGAAAAAGGATGCCTATACTAGATAACTCTGTTATCAATATATATATTGTCATTGTCGCCCCCCATTTCGTAATCGCATCATTTAGCCGGCATAGTGGGAGCGATCAATATTGTTTAAGAACAATTATTGATTGACCCCATTCATGGACTTTGTAGGTCTGCTCACCACCAGGTAGATACAAAGTCACATGTCGTGCCCCAATAAAAAAATAAAAAAAAATATATATATATATATATATAAACTGTCACATCACTTACGCGACCTATCGCTATTCTGCACTCAATACTGTCAAAAATCATTATTATATTTATTATTAAAAACTAAACTCATTGGTACATACCGGGATTCGAACAAGGGACATAAGTGTTTTAAGTCCAAGGTCTAACCAACTCGACCACCACGTATATTAATAAATTGTTATATCAATGATAAATAAAACTCGTATAATTGTTAATAAAACCATGAAAAAAACCTTACTTAAGGCTTTTATTTATACAGTACAGTATTTGTTTAGTTATAGTTAGCTATAATACTTGTAAATACATGAATGCAAACTATGCGACAACAAACACAGTACTTGGTATTATCTTATTCCTTAGATGCCCGGTCATGTTGACTTGTGAATCATCAATTATAACTAATTAGATTTCATTGTGCTATTTCTGCCAGTACCTACATCTGCTGGGTAATTTCACTTGTTTAATATTATAAGTGTGACCATACTGCCGGTATTCCTATTATAAATTATCTAATAATCACTTCGCGGTCTCAAGTCCGGGAAAGCTGCAGTTCATTCCCCTGCCTTCCAACCACGCGATGGACTCGGCACCCGCACGGAGATACCATGGATAGCTAAGAATATTGTCTGTCTCAGTTGATCCCTAAGCATACAGCTACTACAAACTAAATAAGAAAATAACACCACAAAAATATATAAACAGCAAATTTTAGAAGCACTGTAGCGCGTGGTTACATTAATAGTGCTGTGTTATATAAAAAATAAATGGGAGAATAAGGTTAGGGAATATGAAGGCCCTTTATAGAAAAGAACTAGGTACCAAGTCACGAAGAAAGGAAGGCTGTTGGAAGAAGCCTATGTCGCTATGAAATATTTAATTAATATGCGATGTAAATACTGTAATTTTATCAGAATAAATGGTTTTATTGTATCGAAGGTTCGTAGTCGTGATTGACTACGGACTTGGAGCAACAAAATATATTATGTAGCTGTAAATTTTTTTATATATATAATATTTCTAAGGGGATTCTTGTACATAATAACGAACATAGTATTGTTGATTAGTAATAGAGTTCAGGGCAATATATGAAAATAAAATGTTTCACATCATGAATAAAAAAGACCAAAATCAATAAATAAACAGCATGAAACAGCGATATAAAATAAGATAAAAGATCATGCAAAATATTAGATAAAGGTAGATAAGTCACATTCAAGAAAAGTAAGATAAGATTGTTTGCACATTTAACACAGTCACACACAAAAAGTTAGGTATTTGCGCAATTAAGGTTTCATACCCATTAACGCTATTGTTACAGATTTCCCATAAAAGTGTACTCAAATCAATTTGAGCTAAAATTTAGAACATAAGTATTATCCTAGTATAAGGTTGCTTAAAGAAATTACGTTTTTAAATAAGTTTTTAAAACCAAGATTTTGTATTAAAAATATTATTTTTAATACAAAATATTAGTAAACTTGCCGACTTATATATTTATTTACGACTAGGTAAGTGACAATACTTGACATATGCAACGACTAGCAAAACCTCTATTTTCTTACTGTCACATTCATATAGAACAAAAGGGACATAACCATTTATTTAAATCCAGGTTTACTGAAATTGTAACAGTACGGAATAGAGCCCTGACAGGCATAAACATTATATTATTTTACTATTCATAAACATTATAATCCATCGACGCCATTCATGGACTTTATAGGGCTGATCACCACCAGGTTGACAAGAAGTCACATACCATGCTCCAATAAAAAAAAACAAGTAGCATTGATTTATTAGAATGCTAAACCTCTGTTTTCTTTTATAATATAGCACCGCATGTGATATAAAGTCACATGCTGTACTATATTGATATGGTAAGAGTATGCAGTCCATGAATAGGCACCAACAATGCCATATGGTCAACAGATGCGTCTCTGGCGGAGTCTACTATATCAGTTTATTAAGTTGCAAATTCATGCATTGTTTGAAGAATCCTGGTTTATAGATATCAATACCATTCAATTTTTACTTATTTAAAATTACTAAAGACCAAATAATTAAAACTGATCATTCTTAAAAAAGTACCTAGATTAATTTATACAAGAGCACACCGACAACTGGTAACAAGTGACAATCAAGTACAAGAGCATTAATTGTTTCCCATTAACCCATTGTTGTGATAGTAGTAGAAACATAGAAAAAGCTGTGCTTCTCACATATTAAGCATTTCCCATGTTCTGGGCTTATTGTTATAGTACTACTTTCCAATATATTTTACATGTGTTTAAATTTCCAATATAATAATAATAAATTGGAGGCTTTTAATTCACTATTCAATATAGCCCTTTAGAAATACAATAGGGCTATTTGAATGTTAGGTTGGTTGCCTCAGTATTTCTTTTTTTTGACTATGCATAAATACCTGTAAAGGTTTACATGAAATAAATATTTTGACTTTGTTTAAAAAGGTTTCTGATCTTAGGTAAGTTCAAGAGATGGGATGTATCAAATGAGGATTAAAAAACAAAATAATTTATATATGTCCTTTAAAATATATTGCTATACAATGAAAGACTATGTAGCTATCCATGGATTTTCCATGAGGGTGCCATGTCCATCGCATGGTTGGGAGGCAGGGGAATGAACTGCAGTGTTCTCGGACTTGACAGCGTTAAGTAGGGTTAAAGGCCTACTCCCCCCATTCATCCTATAAAAGTCCCAAAGGCTCTTGGAACAAAGTTACTTTTGCCGAATAATAATCAAGGAAATAAGTGCCTTTAAAGAATTTATTTATTAAAATTGAATCTTCTATACTCTTTGATTTTCTTGTAACAGTCATTACTTTGACAATTAACAACCCAATTGTTAATCCATTGTTAATCCACCTTTGGTTGTATGATGTCTTAAATGACCCAGAGTTGGGAAAATAGGCTTAACATTTGATTGAATGGGTTTCCAATGACAATAAAAAAATGTTTACTTAAATTTCGAAATACAATTGCCTAAAATGTGAAAAAAAAAAAATTTCGAGATATTAATATTTGAAATCTAAAAAATCTGCTTGATACCACAAGCACCCTATAATAGACATTGAACTGTACTATTCAATAAAAATGGTGTGATATGCACCTATATAAAATGAATTACTAATATTATTTTTAATTTTATATACAATAGTATCTTGCAGCATGGTAATAAGTAAAAAAAATGTTATTCATTACCTATAGGTAATAATAAAAATAAAGCCTCACAAGATTTCTTATAGAGAACATAAGTTTCAAAAACATGTACACCTCATAATGCGGTAACCAATAGAAACTCTTGCTTGTGATATTGATATGTCAACTTTGCATTTTGTTAAAGCTGCCTTTTTTTTGCCATTGATGTATCACAATAACAATAAATTAAAATTTTCAAACATTAATATCTTAAAAACCAGTATTTTTTAATTGAATTTTTGTTTCTTATTTTTGACTATATATTCAAAATCAAAAATAGAATTTACTTAATTTTATTTTACTCTGAAGCCCATTAAATGTAAAACTAGTGTCTAATTTGTGTGTCCATACAATCATTGCGTCGAGCTAGCCACTTGACTTATTCAGTGTAGACTCATACCATTGGCTACGACAATGCGGGATTAAAAACACCTCCACTTGGTACCCTGAGCCCGTCTAGGCACCCATAAGGCACCCATGATGATATTATATATGTATACAGCCCAAATTATTAAAAAAAAATTTACTACTGAGGGCTCTTAAAAAAAATACTTTTGCATTCCTACCAGGAACATAAAAATATAAAAATAAACAAAACAGCCACAACCATGACCATACCCTACTGTCCAAAACTATCCTCTTTTTATTAGTAAGCCTCAATTCTTACCTTCACAGGTTGTTCTAGGGTGATATGCCGTTCTTCAAAAGGTAAAGAGTTACTATGTGGAATAAATATGGCCCTTGGCACTCCATGTTCCTGGTTATTTGAAGGCTCTGGTCCTGGACTGCAGTTATAGTCCATACTCTTTATAGTGTTACTCATTTGAGATTTAACTCTCTTGGTCTTTACTATCACCATTTCATTAAACAATCTTCAATATTCACCATTCATATCCCAAGTAACCAGTAAAAAATATTTTTTATTAGAAATAATTTGCTATAATTAAAAATATAAGTGAAAGGTGACTATAGTTAACACCCATCTTAAGGCTTGGTACTATTTATAAGGCAATGTCTGTAAAATATTAACACTAATTATTTGATAAGAAATATAACACAGAACTGTCACTTAATATGCAATATAATCAGCATGAAACTTGATTCCAAAGAACTTGATGAACGACATTTATATAAAACACTGCTAGATATTGCTACTGTCTAAATTCAAAACTTTGGTATTTTTCAGGACAGTTATCGGTTGATCATTATTTTTTTTGTAACATTATCACAGACAACTATATGATGAGCATATAAGAAACTATTTTAGACAACGAAATGGAAGAAATGGGCGCACGAAAGACAGACATTTATTTTGTTTGTCCACTTTTTTTTTCTCGACTTGTCAATCAGCCGTTTTCTGTTGCCAACTGTGGCCAACGGCCAAAGGCGTTTGGAAATAATTTAATTTCTTTTTAAATATAATTTTAGTCTTATCAATTATTTTAATTACGTTTTTTATTGTATTATTTTATTCCCTTTATTATACACAAATGAACATATAAAAAAATATTTTGAGTGTGGTCCGCTACAACCTAAGAAAAAGTAAGGTAACTACAAAGCGTTTACAGCATACAGCAGGAGATATAAGATAGGGAGGCCGCCCTTGCCCCTTAAATAGCCTTTTCAGTCTTAAAAACAAACAGGAAATATTATAAGCAATCACTGAGCGTTTAATAAGCTTAGAAAGCGAAAATAAAATGTATGTGATTTGTTTGCCTTCTCTATTTTTGAGAAAACCGAACAAAAAAATGTATGTGATCTGACGTTTCTCGGCGATCGAGTTCTATCCATAAACAATATTTCCTAGACAATTTTATCCATCGAACGCGTCGATTGGTTTGTCGATGTGGCTTCCCAGTAAGGCCCCTGAATAGTCAGGGGCCTTGGTTAAAAATTGTAACTGATCACGTTTATCTTCGAGGACGTTTTTGGTGTCGTTTCATTTTTAAATATATTATTATGTTTACGTGGTGGCCGAGTTGGTTAGACCTTGGACTTAAAAACACTTGGGACCCTGGTTCGAATTTCGGTGTGTATCAATGAGTTTTTAATTTAAAAATTGTGTACATTTGTTTGACAACACCACTTCACAAAAATCTGAAAATTTAAAAATATTTTTTCGTTTACAAACGTGTACAACTTTTTATACACAATTTTAATAAATCAGTACTATTCCAGTCTCAAAAATATAAACATTTATATAACCCGTCATAGAATATCTACCTGATAAAAAATCTGAAAACCGTACTATACTTAAAATAGGAAAATGTTAGGTTTAAGAAGAGATGGAAAGAGATAATGGTAGACTATATTATAAGTAATCATAAACACAGAAGAAATAATAGTACAAGTACAGAATAATATATAGAATAGGCAATTCGATTGGCGATTGTGTTCTTTGGTCAGTCCCCAGGGGCCTTATTCCGAGTTTGCAACCGCTGATCACGACAAGACGTAGCGCAAACTATATATATGGAAATATAAGCTCTATTCCAATGGTTATATAGTATGTATTAGGTTGGCTATTATAATTTAGCCATCTTGAAATACACGAATTCTTCGCAAGTTTAAACAAGTATGGAGCATTGGAATTTCAACTTTATAATTAACAGGATAGAACTTAAATTTCAATACGCGTACTTTACGCAAAATGCGCGACGGTGAACGTGTCAAAACTCGGAATAAAGCCCCAGGCCGCAGACCAAAGAACACAATCGCCAATCGAATCGCCGCATCGATCGATAAAAATGAATAGGAATTTTACTCTATGGGTAGAGGCTGATCGACGAGAATCAAATCCCATACAGGGGCCTGACCAAAGAACACGATCGCCAATCGAATCGCCGCATCGATCGTTAAAAATGTATAGGAATTTTAGTCTATGGGTAGAGCCTGATCGATTGGAAACGTCAAATGCCATACATTTGGCTTTCGATCGGTGTTTCGATTCGATTATCGATTGGCTCTTTGGTAAGGCCCCAATTGGCTTTTGATGGATATTTCGATTCAATTATCGATTGGCTCTTTGGTGAAGCCCTAGGTCTGCTTACCACCATGAATGTGGGTCGAAACACACATTCACGCCTAGACGGCCCAAGGGTACCCAGCGAAGGGGTTTTAATCCCACCTAGTCGTAGCCGATGGAATGTGTGCGGTTTTTACACACACATTTGTGCTCCGATATAGAGTGGACTGGATTTTGTATGGGGTGGTTCTGGCCAATATTCGGAAATTCCAAAAAAGGTAAGGATCCCTTATTGGAGATGTCTGCTAAGGTTAACATGTAGCTACCCTTAGCCACATATAAAATTGTCCGTTTTGGTTGACCTTTTAACCACCTTAATTTTCTTGAAAATGCTCACAAGATACATATAACTAGTTTTCAGGGTTCACAGACAATAAAGCCGCAGTTATATTCCCGCCGAAACTGTTGAACCGATTTTCACAGCTAGTTATAAAGACTTCTTTACTCGCCCGCGGTCCGGTGGTGACTGCCGCTGCCCGCTCATTGTAGCTATGAGGTGAAGCACGAAATTAACAAAAATGGCCCAAACAGTCTACACCGAACAAGTGGCTAGCTCGTCGCGATGTTTTAAATATACTAAATAACCCATCTATAAACAGTTTCACTAGTTGGTATAGTAAAACTGGGACCGACAGCTTAACGTGCTCTCCGAGGCATTATAGTCGTGTTGTCAAACAAATGTACCTACATATTTTTTTTTTAAATTAAAATCTCATTGGTACACACCGGGATTTGAACCAGGGACCTAAGTGCTTTTAAGTCCAAGGTCTAACCAACTCGGCCACCACGTATATTATATGTATAGGAATTTTATTCTATGGGTAGAGCCTGATAAACGAGAAACGTCAAATCCCAAACATTTGGCTTTCGATTCGATTATCTATTGGCTCTTTGGTAAGGCCACAGAAGAAATAATAGTACAAGTAAGGCCCTAGTCGGCCAAGAATGTAGTCTACCACCTTAGGGTTAAAGTTCATTTGCACGTCATAAAACAATAAGGTTGATTTTCCCTTGTAGAAAATCTAATGCTATCTCTATTTTTGTTTTTTTTTTATTTTATTGGAGCACGGCATGTGACTTTTTATCTACCTGGTGGTGAGCAGACCTACAAGAAAACCTCCCCCTGGAAAGAAATGAAAATCATCAAAAATTCTGGAAGAAGATACTACATAATAATATAATAGGTGATATTGTGACGATAGGGTTTTTTTTGCTCATCAAAAATTCTGAAGGAGATACTACATATCGGTCACGGTCATATCGTGATGATGGCGTCCAGTTTTATAATCAAAAATCGTGGCCAAGGTAATATTACATATTATAGGTGATATTACAACGATGGCGCACGTGAATTCCCATTTCGTAACCACACCATGAAAGGAGACTACTACTTCGACAAGAAATCGATGCAGTAATCACCTGAAAACCGGTGAACCAACAGACTAATATAATTTAATAATTAGTTGTAATGGCGTTTACACTTCAAACAACCCTATAATATATCGATATTTGGATGATACGGGAAGTTGTGTAAAATTTGATAGACCACTTTCTTGGCCAACTGTACCTGTATTTTTGTTCTAAAACTTCTCTCGGTCCCTACTACCATAATCTGTTTCTTATAACCGAAACGTTTGGTTGTCAAAATAACGAAATCCTTTAAATATGGTATGACCAATCAGCAACAACGAACACTAAAAAAGTCATGCAGTCAAATTCTCTTACTACATTTGGGGCCTTAGCACAAAAGCCAGATAAATAGACGAAATCGATACATCGCTTTTATGAATGAATATTCATTTATAAACTGCATTTTATCGACTGTCGAACTATATCGATCTGGTTATGCTAAGCCCCTTGATTTTTAATAAATTAGCAATCATTTTGACAATCTAGCGCCGTGGTCGTTAGATTGCGGCTCGCGACAAAGCAAATAATTTCAATAGTCAATCACCTATTAAAACAGATTTTGCATACAAAATTAATAAAAATATAGTCAATTGGTTTTACTGAAAACGACCATGTCATCCATCAAAGTCTTCATCTGAACTTAACATCGTTAAAGTAAAATAAATGGGGACTGAAAATGGTCGTTTAAGTCTAAAAGACTCTAGCCTGTAAAATTTATGTATCTCACGAATCAATTTGTCCCATTTTAAACAATTTTGGGCATGAAACGAGTACCGAAATACCTGAATTTTTAGCAAAAAAATAATCGCGAAAAGGCTATAAAGATTTTGATTTTTTTGATAGAACAAATTAATTCCAAGCCCACATTTATAAAAACACATTGTAACTGGTGAAAATACAAGGGTTTACGAGTTTTACATGTAAACCAGTCAACTCGGAACAAGGACGTCCGACTGTGTTAAAACCGAAAAATGCATTGTCTAAATCCTTCAAAAGTTGATGTTCACAGCGTTACGTGGCGTTTGAGAAATACAATTTGTCGAAATAGACCTGTTTTTAGAAAAGAGATCGATTTTCCACCACGATAACGCGCCATCTCATAACGCTATCGTTGTGAACGAATTTCTGGGAAAAAATCAACAAATCTTAACGAACATCCACCGTATTCACCTGATATGGCCCCAGCCGACTACTTATTTGTATAGGTGAGTGGAAGGTCTCTTTGACTTCGTTCGACCATCGACTGATTTCATTAGCACAAACCCGACAAGTGATCTAGTCATATATTTCGGTTTTAGTCTGTGGGTTCATAGGTTTTTTAGAGGCTATTGCATATTTAGGATGAGGTTATGTAGACGGCAGTTAATTTGACGATAAAGCAGCTAGGCTATTAAATGGACTCGTAATGCAAATTTGTCTGACGGTGCCTGTTCGTAACCGTATCAAGTAGCCGGCAAATATATATTAATCATATTTATTATTTATTTATTTAAATCTTTATTGCATACAAAATACAAAGGCGGACTTAATGCCGCTAGGCATTCTCTACCAGTCAAACCTTCGGGACAGTAAAAGCAGTTAATAAGTGAGGTAGGTGCAATATAGTATCTGAGTATATAAACCAGTAAATATTATATAAAATACTTACAATCTATTATACACTACTTAAATATATCTTATATATATACATACATAAACTACATATACACAATACTACCAACTACTAAATGAGAAAGTGAATCATAGTGGGAGCGATAGATGCGTTAAACAATAATGTATTAATCGACACCATTCGTGGATTTTGTAGATCTGCTTACCACCAGGTGGATACAAAGTAATATGCCGTGTTACAAAAAAAAACGAACAGAATAGATAGGTGGTATACACAGAGCACGGAATCCATGCGCGCCGCTACTAGAGACGGCATGTTCAACATATTTCATACAAACCAAGCGTGGGGGTGGGCGTTGCCGTTAACTCACATCTATAAGCACACTAATACACAGACGATGTCTTGGAGTGCTGTGGCTGGGTCGATATTTTTTTTATCGACATTATTTTTTATGAGCAGAAAGATATAATAAGTCTGCCAATTAATTATTAAAACACTCGGATTTTTAAGTAGACGAAGTTAAGTGACACTAATTAATAATTTTTCAATTTGGCAAAATTAGTGATTGAAACTGGTTTATAGTAAATCTTGTACTTAATCTTAAATACAATTTGAATTAACAGTGACCTAGTTAGTTAGACCCAGACTTTGTAATATTTTGATCAAATAATAATATTTTTTTATTTCATAGACTTGTATTTATATATTTGAATTGCGTTTTTTGGTAATCTTATTGTCACATAGCCGAAGAAATGAAAACTTTAATGTAAATACAATGTACATATTATTTACAAAGTCCAACGCAATTCCAGATTGCCCCAAAAATAATACATTTTTAAGAGTAGAGTATTTGAAAAAAACTCTTACGTTATGTGTACCAAATGATATAATATATTACCCATTTTTTTTAAGGAATTACCAAATGCAAAATTTAAAAAAGCTTGAAAAGCTTATTGTTAGTCAAAGCGTATTATGATATTAATAAATATTTATATGATTCAGTACATTATAAATGAAATAGATTTATCTACATGCTATTCTAATGCTAAAGTATTCATTTGATTGTACTTTTATCTTATGGTGAGTGTAATAAACTATGTATTTAGTAATGGGCTAATTCTGTAGACACATTTTTTATATTGTACCATCTTGTAAACTCGGAATTACTGCGAATAAATATTTCATTTCATTATCAAAATGGCTTCGTATTGATATAATGTTTGAGTTGCGTTTTTTGTAAGGTATAGTGGAGCCTAATATCTAAATTTTTTCCATTATTGCTTTTATTAATTGAATTGAATGATTATTCATGGGTTCTTGGTCGAATTGGTGTATCGATAAATTTTCAAATAAATTAATTTCCAGACATAAATGCAAAGCATGTGTGGTTATATATTGTTTTGTATGTTTCGAGTTAATGTACCCACTATAGAGAATATTTTTAATTACTATTTCTACTTTCTTACAAACTGTAATTACATATTTAAAAGGATATGTTAATCCAGATCATATATATAGATAATAGTAGATATATATAGCAGATCGCTCTCGTAGATACTTTATAATACTTTCCATTTTAGCATTTTTTTTTTGATAAACTTCTATTGGTTTCTTGGAGTCGCTTTACGTTAAGACAAACCTTTTAATGGTCCCCCGTGCCCTTATCACAGACAATTTTAATTTACCTCTTCGAGGTGTGTCCAGTATATTTGGTAAATCAGTCGCTTCGGGTCGGGCTTGCGGAGAACTACGAGAAGATTTTTTATTCTCCAAATCATCTTCAAAAGCTTCATTAGCTTCTTTTACAGGTGAATCTTTTCCATTTATCTGAAAATATTAGACTATGAAGTGTTAAAGATATCTAAATTTAGTAGGTTTTAAGATATTCTTGCGGACAGACAAACAGGTATCTGAGTGTCACCTTATGTGAAGTGGCCAGTCATTAAATGTTTTTTGCTCGAAGCTACATGTAATAATACATAAGATACTATAAAAATAACAACTTCACAATGGCAATTAAAATATACTGGTACTCTATGGATACGCATTATCGACATGATGCCAATCAACGCGTGCGTCCCCTCACTATTGCATTCACTAATGACTCGCGGCTTTCGCACGGCTGAGGTTTTGCGTTTCAACATACATCGACGCACATTTTTAAAATAGGTAAAAATTAACATTATTTACTTACTTGTGATATGATACGCCAGAATTTTGTTTGTTGATGTTTTTACTTTGATTCTTATACCAAATCAGAGCGCAATGAGGCATTTATAACGATTTAATATTAATGTTTATTCCGCAACGTACGAAGAGCAACTGGCGGCCGATTGCGCTCATATGTGCGCGCAACGCATTTCTTTGCCACGACTATTATTATTACTACCGTCTCTAGGAGTGGGCAGCGCGCGGCGATTCCGTGCTCTGTGGGTGGTATATAAGTGGACACCAGTGGACACACCCTTAGTGTGCGGCCCGACAGTGATACCCACATTGTCCTATGTAGCCCTAGCACGGAAAAGTGTGACGACCGCTGATCTTCGATCACTGAGACCGCTGGGGCCTTATTCCGAGTTTGCAACCGCAAATCACGACAAGACGTTGTGCAAACTATAAATATGGAAATATAAGCTCTATTCCGAAGGTTTTATAGTATGTATTAGGTTGGCTATTATATTGCAGCCATCTTGAAATACACGAATTCTTCGCAAGTTTGAACATGTATGGAGCATTGGAATTTCAACTTTATAATTAACGGGATAGAACTTACATTTCAATATGCGTACTTTACGCAAAATCCGCGACGGTGAACGTGTCAAAACTCGGAATAAAGCCCCTGGCGTTACGTTCGATAATTCTGAGAGCATTACCTTTAAAAGATACAGAATACTGGATAATGTACTGGGAATCACATTTTAAAGGCTTATGTGTTTTATCGGACCAAATATAAACATAGACAAGGAAGAAGAGATATTTTTGACAGTGTGCGATGCTAGTGAAGTGGAAAGTAAACCGAACGGAACGTAGGTCTATTTAGTCTGTGGAACAAAACCATTCGATATTCACAACGAAGATAGCCATTTTAGTTTTTCGCAAAATATAGTAGTTTTTTTTGGTTTGTGAAGTGCTTTAATTGTGGTTTAACAGTAATAAAAAGTGAAGTTTTAGGATAAATTGTGTTCTGTAAGTATTTGAGCAATTAAGCTCGTTTTTTTAAAATGTTGCTTTTTTCAGTTGGTCTATCAATATGGCCGATGTAATAAATTTAATCGTAGGTTATTCGATTCATTTATTTATTTCACTTTGTTATATTTAAATAGCTAATTTATAAATTTCATTTTAAATATTGTAATCGACCATAATGTAACATAGGCTGTATTGCCATTTATTGTTCAACTTATTTCAAAAATTAATGTTTGACAGTTTTCTTTACATACATAAAGAATTACCTTTTTGTGAAGACCAAAACAAAATTATTAATATATAATTGTATAACTAAATAATGTTAAAAACAGTCCCCAAGTTGCTTTTTATTCCTAGCATCCTGCATGCATCAATAGAAAATTTCATGATAATCTGTTTTAAATGTATATAAGGTAATAGTAAGGGTGTAAAAACAAATAATATAACGTAAATTGGAGTCACAATTGGGGATTAAATCATAAAAATAATGTTGATATGAATGCAAACACAAATTCCTATATTAAAATAAAAAAAGATGTTTATTATTAAAAATCTCCCCATTTATTTGTTATAATTACTTTACATTTTCATCTGCCATCTAACAGTACCTAAGTTCTTCTATTCATTGTATTATTTTAGTTTTTGGAGAATTAACAGTTTGATTTGTTTATATTTTATTTTTATTACTTTAAATTATAACAATCAAATTACAATATCAATTGATATGAAAGGGTGAGACAATAAATTTAACTATTATTTATTTTTTATTCAGATGTGATAATGGCAAGGGTATCTTTCCCAGTGCCCGCGTGAATCAAGAAGTTTGTGAAGTGAACATTTGTAGGCTTACAGCCTTCCAAAAACATCCATCAACATGAAAATGGTTTTGTCCCAACGGCAACGAGAGGAGTTGTAAGTTTAATCATTACTTAATTTGTAATTATGGCTTACATTAATATTTATGATTTTATTTACTAGCAATATTATAGCAATTAGTAACTTTGTCTAATTGTATCTAATAAGCTTGGGTGCTTTTAATCAGGTAGTTTGGAATTTTTGCAATGCCATGTTAAAATCTGAAAAAGCTGCAAAAATAGTTGTATTTATAAATAACTGTAGAAATTAAGAACTACCTAAATCATGAACAAGCAGGGAGACAGTTAAGGTTTACATAAGTATAATATAGAAACCCGTTGGCATATGTTTAGTGTAAAGTAATTTAGATGAATTAGATAAATGAGTAAAGGGATTACATGAATGAGAAGAGAGAGACATTGTTCTTGACTATCAATGGATTCTCTGTGCGGGTGCCGAGTCCACAGTGAGGTTGGGAGGCAGGGGAGTGAACTCAGTGTTTCTAGACTTGAGTTGGCAAAGCAAGGTTAAAGGCCTTTCCGAATTAAATGTTTTCACTACCTTCTCTACCCAACCAAATACTAAATGATCCCATCAGCGCCATCTTGGAAACACATTCCATAAAAGTTTCAACATTCAATCTTGGAAGGCTAAGATCTTTCAATAGACAATGCAAAGACCTTGCTGGAATTCCCCTTGCACCTACTTCCACTACATATATTCCCACGGAACGGTGAGTTCTATAAGTATTACTTTATTCAAGCACCAAGAGTATACCAGTATGTATGGTCTAAAGACTGAAACTGCTAGTTTCTCTGGAATTTTGTAATGTATTTTGAATGTATCCATGAATATTTTCCAGTCTGATGATTTGTCCAGGATTGAGAGGTTTACTTTAAAGTTTTCACAAATGTGTTTAAAGTTATGTAAATCTCTCCAAAAGACTCATGAAGTATCATAGTAAAAAAAAATACTAAAAATAATAATGATTCATTGGTAAATAGATTTGATGGTAGATAATTGCCGCAAGGTTGTAATCGAAGTTGATAGCATTATATCAAATTGTCTAGAAAGTTGAACCATTAACTTAAACTTAATTGATAACAAAGAATCTTTCCTATCATTTATCACAATAAAAAAAAAAATGAAGTCAACATTATTTTTAATATAACGTTTATTTATTCCTATATTATTGTTAATTAAAAGGTGTACTTTAAGAACTACCAAAATATAATTTTCTACCTTATATGGACTAAGATTGTTATGTTTATATTAGCCATTAGATTTAGCCTTGAAAGACTTTGTGACCTACCTCTATACAAAGTTGACCCAAGACCACAAGTTTATGCAAACCATTTTTACTAAAGTCTTTGAAAAATAAAGTAATCCTATTGATCCATATTTATAGTTACTAGCGATTATAGTAGATACTTTTTCCAGAAACTTGTGGTAGAGCTACAGAAAGGTATTCTTTGCGGGACTGCAAACAGTAACATAGTTCTTACAATAAATCAGAGAAAAAGTATTTTCATATATTCTATAAAAAAAAAGTATTTCTAAATAGGTATATTATGAAATAAAAAGATTCTCTTATTGTATGTTTTGATATAAATATATATTGTTGCCTTACTGTAGGTAGGTAATACCATGATCCCATCGCACTGTAGTTATTCTGGGGTTTCTGTTAAAGAAAAATAAATAATATTTCATGCATTAAAGTAGTTTTGACAGTCTTCTCTGGATGTTAACCTTAACGCTAACTGGAACAGGAGGGGTAACCACCAACTTCAATATTGAAGGTCTCATTGAACTTTATAGAAATTTTATAATATTTTAATTATTTTTATTAATAATAATAAATCTTTATTTAGGAGAATATATACAATTAAGTTGAGCACAGTTTCCACTTTAGGTTCTCCTGTGTTATGGGAATCGACACTTATATACATAACAGTTAAATAAAAATAAATGATTATGTACATAATATTTTCTAATTATTCAATTAGGTATTTGAAAATATTATGTATATATCATCGGCGAAATGAGGATGGGTTAATCCCTCCGCTGGGACCCTGAGGCCGTTTAAACGGTTCACGGGAGCCAAATTGGCACCCGTGGATGGTATTTATTTATTTTTATGTATATATCTTTATCCAACACATTTATTTTTTACAGACTGAAAAGCAATTGAAATATGACGTAGCTTTTTTGTAGTATTTGGAATATCTACTTTTATTTGTGTCAATTAGGTTCAATCAGTCCATTTTAATAATTCATACATACAAGAATACTTTACCCAGATTTAAATTTTCTTATTATTTACTTACATCCATAAAGTATTCCCAAGCACTTATGTCTTGACAGATCACTTACGTATAATATATAGCTGACAAGTTTAACCATAATAGTTGAAATATAGTTTAAAGATATATAACGAGATTGGTTGTACGTTCCATGGGAAATATCACGACGTTCCCTAAGCCGCTTGCCCTTTCGGTTCGCCACAAGTGAAAGTAACGCGTTTGAAGATCGTAAACATTCATAGGAAAACGCCAAACCGTCGCATTTGTAATATTTATCTTTAGTCTTTTAGGAGTAAAATAATACCAGAATACCTCTGGCGGTTGTGGTGTTTTATTCATACCTTGTCGTAGCCGATGGTATTCTGAGTCTACACCGAACAAGTGGTCAGCTCATGGAGATGTTGGATAGGCTTAATATGGTGGGTCAATAAAAAGATTCACAAGTTGGTATAGTGAAACGAAGATCGACAGCTCTCTGAGACATTATAATGATGTTTTCAGGCAAATGCATATTATTTTAAATTAAAAACTATGGGTCCATATAGTAAATAATATGCCAATCATTAATTATTACAGAGAGAGTTTTATTTAATGGTGCAATATAGTTTATGAAAGTAACTAAAACTAGCTGATTTTCCCATATTATAATTAAACACCATTTGCTCACGTAATCTAAATATCGTAATGAATGACTCTTTAGAGGCTCTACCATAGGGCTTTGCTTTGCATTTAAAAGCAGTCTGATCAAACATTTCCCATACATTCACGACATTTTAGTCCGGTATCATTTTAGTAACTGTTACCCCCCCTAATCATTCATAGATTTTTATGAGTTTTGGAGGCATTATAAATAATACCTATATCTAGGCTCGTGCGTTTTTTTTTTAAAGTTTGCTATAGGAAAAAAAAAATCAACCCCTGAAATTCGAAAAAAAATCGTATTAACATCCCTCATATTAAAATAATTCCAATAAAATATCAAGACGGAAATAAAAAAAAAGGAAAACGCACAGTCATCGTTTATTTTCCCTCTAAATAAAACGAGACCATTTTTTTTTCGAATTCATTAAAGTTTAGGGGTAGAAACAGTTTTGACCCGAAAGTCGTTTTGCTTCCTAAATTGTAGGTATAATGTCATACGTGCTCTTTCTCTTATTGAGGTTCAGGGGGTAGGTTTACATAAATGTATGGTAGCTTTACCGACTTACCATCATGCGCGGGGAGAGGTAATACTTTGCAGTTGAATCAGCATGAGCATCAAAGGGCCTCATCAGACACTCCTCTAGCAATAACGTATAGTAGAGCCTCAGGTATTACTGAGGCTCTACCATGGGTTTGCGCATTGTAGAAACATCATTTACGTATACGTGAGCAACAACGTTTCTACAATGCGTAAACCCATGGTAGAGCCTCTGGTGTTTCCGAACTGTATATAACTAGGCAGTTTTTATTCATTATAATGTAGTCCGGTTATCTTTTGAGTGAAACATCCTAGAAATGTATTTTCCTTGAAGATAAGATAAATGCCGGTAATCAGTATTAAGAAATTCAGATATTAACTTTGTTATATTGAAGACCCATTATGGTGTGTCCACCAAATGTCTACCTTTTATAAATCTATATCTTCTGCGGTTTTCCTCGCTGTTTAATTTTCAATTTTATATTACTAGTATCTATAGTAATACCCCTAAAACCCCTCCGCTGGGTGAGCGCCGTAAGGCACCCGTGATGATATGTATGTATGTAGTATAGATATGAAATTGAAAATCAACATCTAGAAATAGAACAAGCAGTATACCACACAAGTGCGTTACAAAAGCATTTTTTTTAATTTCATACATACATACATATCATCACGGGTGCCTTACGGCGCCCGAGACCGCCTAGACAGCCTCAGCGTACCCAGCGGAGGGGTTTTTAATCCCACCTCGTCGTAGCCGATGGTATGAGTCTACACCGAACAAGTGGCTATCTCGTCGCGATGTTTTGAATAGACGCAATAACCCATCTATAAACAGTTTCACAGGCTGGTTTATGAGACCGGGACCGACAGCTTAACGTGCTCTCCGAGGCACTACAGTGGTGTTGTCATAAAATGTACATTTATTTTTATTAAAAACTTATAGGTACACACCGGGATTTGAACCAGGGACCTAAGTGTTTTTTAAGTCCAAGGTCTAATCAACTCGGCCACCACGTATATTTATTTCATGCGCTCATAAAATGCAGATAATTCGAATGCTACAATGAGATTCCGAGTTCCGTTGGAATCATCAGTGTTACGAATCGGGGTCATCAGCCCGAGATACTTAGTTGATTAAAAATAACATCGCAAATTAAAACTGTACCAGCATAGTTTTCTCAATGGGTATGTTACACGACAGAGCAGTTGTAGTATACCAAACTTTGCGAATCCGTTAAATGATTAAATCTGTATAACAACATGTGCTTTATGGCGATTTGTGAAGATGATTACCTATACATTTTAAAATTATTATAACTAAACTGTAGAAGCAATCAATTTAGTTTGTTTCTTTAAAGATTATTGCGGCTTTAGTTACAAATATAACGTCGGTTAAGTGTATAGTTTTTGTACCATCGAGGGTGCATTACGGCGCCTAAAATCGCCTTGACGGTCTCAGGGTACCCAGCGCTGGTGTTTTATTCCTAGCTCGTCGTAATCGTAACCGATGTAATTCTGAGTCTACACTGAACTAGTGGCCAGTTCAAATAATAAATATTATCTTAATAAACATTGTTTCCGGTAACAGATATACCTATATATACACGTGACTTTGTATCTATCCGATGATAAACAGCCCTACAAACTCCAAAATCAATACATTGTTGTTTAACAACGTTGATCGCTCCCACTATGCCGACTCAGGTCTATAGAGATATTCTTCACCTAAAGTAGTGTATTTTATTCTCACTAGCTATGCCTCGTGCTTATACTCGCCGTTTAATTTAAAATAAATCCGATTATCTGCTCGTTTACGCTTAGCGTTCTTTCCGACTTTTTTTTTCATCCTGCTCGATTCCACAGAGGCGTATCTACTCATGTTAAATAGCTAATAACTTTCCTCTAGAATTGTGCTAACATTTTTTTTTCTAATCCAGCGTAAATGCGTCCAAACAAAGCCTTTAGATGTATTATTTAGTAGGTATAGATTAGTAGGTCAATGGGTTAGAATTCAGATTGCGTTTCATTACTGTGGCATTTTTTGGCAACGCTAGATAAGGCTTCCCGACTGATAAGATTTATACTGAAAGTGATCACAAAACATTTTAATGAGTACCTAATGCCTTAAAGAGTGTTTACTTTAGTTAGATATTCTTCACACTAATTGTTAAAAGAACATTATAGAATTCAAGAAAATACACAGATATAGTTGTGGAGGCGAGATGATAGAAGAATTATTTTTATGGGATATTTATTTATTACCTGTAATTATAAAGTTTTTAAAAAGCGGCTCCAGTCTTGTGGTTCAGTCACTGCGCAACTGATAACAAGGTTAAGCAGATGACAACAAGGCCGGACCTGTGATGGGTGACCGCTTTATACGACGAGGCTATTTCATCATAAACACCGCAACAAGCTCGACACTTGTTAGGTGTTTGTCCGAATACCATCGGCGAAATGAGGACGGGTTAATCCCACCGCTGGGTACCCCGAGGCCGCTTAAACGGTTCTCGGGAGCCAAATAGGCACCCGTGATGGTATTTATTTATATAAAGTTTTAAATAAACGTGGTGGCTGAGTTGGTTAGACCTTAGGCTTAAAAAAACACTAGTTTTTAGGTCGCCGGTTCAAATCGCGATGCATCAATGAATTAAAAAAAAATGTACATTTGCTTGAAAACACCACAATAGTGCATCGGAGAGCACGTTAAGCTGTCGGTCCCAGTTTCAATATACCATGTTATAAAACTGTTATAGATATATTGAGTATATCCAAATATGGCGACGAGATAGCTACTTGTTCGGTGGTAGACTTATACCAACGGTTACGACGTGGTGGGATCAAAATCCTCTGCTGGGTATCCTAAGGCAGCTATAGGCGGTATACATGGTGACTTTGAAACTTGTACTTTGGGCTAATATGAGTTTTTACTGATCATATCGAACAACTTTGACCATGTGTCGCAAATGAAAAAAAAAATTCCAAAGGAAAGCATCAATTTTATTCCATTTGCGACACATGGTTCATTGGGAAAATTTGTCTATTTATTTACTTGGAGGAAAACCATTGCTAACAAGATAACAGATTAGGAAAATAGCTCTATATACTAAGGACCATTAAAGGTCTTCACAAATATAAAATTGGCATAGATAGATCATTGATTGAAATTAAATTGATTTAATCAATATATATCTTCACGGGTGCCTTACGGCGCCCGAGACCATCTAGACGGCCCCAGGGTACCCAGCGGAGGGGTTTTAATCCCACCTCGTCGTAGCCGATGGTATGAGTCTACACCGAACAAGTGGCTAGCTCGTCGCGATGTTTTGAATAGACTCAATAACCCATCTATAAACAGTTTCACAAGTTGGTATAGTGAAACCGGGACCGACAGCTTAACGTGCTCTCCGAGGCACTATAGTGGTGTTGTCAAACAAATGTACATATTTTTTTAATTAAAAACTCATTGGTACACACCGGGATTCGAACCAGGGACCTTAGTGTTTTTAAGTCCAAGGTCTAACCAACTCGGCCATCACGTATGTATTTAATCAATAGGGCGTCATATTAGCCCAAAGTACAACGTTTCAAAGTCACTTCTTCAAATTTACCCTGTATGTACGTACAGTACACCCTGTAATGTTTTTAATCAAATCAATTCACCCACCTGACAATTAAATTATTGAAAGTTAAGAAGCTTTATTGTGAGTTCAGCAAGTTATTTTATCAAAATCGACCTACAATCAAAAGATATTAATAAAATAAAGAAATTTGAAGCTATAGTTTTTTTTTGTTCTATTAGATAATAATACGTAAAAGCTTAAATTCTACTGCTAATAAATTTAAATTCAAAACCATTTCGGTTCTCAATAAAATATATTTCAAGGTATTTTTGTTGTCTAAATCTAGTTTTAAACTGTTATTGCACGGCCACAGATATCCTTCAAGTTAGGCCAATGTTTATATTGTCAAAAGCGTCATTATATGATGAGCTCAGCACCTTAAATTAAATAAATACAAGACTTACTACCACTTAATAAACATTAAAAAATCTTATTTACATTGAAATATCAACTCACGTCAGGGACTTTAAAACATTAATACCGGTTTTGTTGTAACACAATGCATTTTAATAGTTTTTGTTTTGTAAATATGGTAAAGCCTAACTGAAGACAGGTGATGATAATATTAACGCTAGAAATACCAATTCTTTTATTTTTAATAATAGTTTTTTTATTAGACATTATATAATAACTTTAAAAAAAAGTGGCCCCAGCCATACAATCACGACCATTAAACGAATTTTAATTTAGCAAAATTGAGGCCCAGTAATCTTACAAGAGCAGTGCAAATATCATCTCTCGAAATCTGACGTCAGTGAGTATAGAACCAGTTGCCATACAGTGAAAGTGTAACGAAATGGTCATAGTTATTTAAATTATAGTTTTGCCATTTTGGTCAAACCGACGAGCTTGTAGTTTAATAGAGACCGCTGTGTAGTCTAATGTAGAGAGACGAATGTTGTTAAAAGGTGATTTTACGTGAAGAATTGTTAAGTGTTTCGAACGTTTTAAAATAATAACTAAAACATGTCATAGTTAAAATCCTGGCGTGTGCCAATGAACTTTTAACTAATTAAAATATGTATTTGTATGACCACACATTAATAGTTTCTCGGAGAGCATGATAAGCTGTCGGTCCTATTATAGTTTAACTAAACCATATGTGTAACTGTTAATATATGGGTTATTGGGTCTTACGAAAACCGCGATGAGCTGGGCACTTGTTTGTATAGATTCAGAATACCATCGGCTATTAAAGAGGTGGGAAAGGTCTCCAGCGCCATAAGGCACCCGTAATTTTACATGTACTTACATCTTTTTCCTAGTCTTTAATCAACAATACAACTGTATTGTTGATCGAAGACCTATGCTAATGAGATTATTTTGTCTGTCTGTCTGTATGTATGCCTAGACTCATATCACGGAAACCGGGTGAGGTAGAGAGTTGAAATTGGGATTGTTAGTAGATCTTAATCTTTGTTTTTTCTCGATAGTGATAATGTATTTTCTGATAAAAAATGCTTCCAAAAGGGAAACAATACATAATGTAGGCAGTCTATTTAAAAAATCTTCACTACATTCCATGCTTTTTAAGTTTTTAGATGCTTTAGTTTCGGAGTTTGTCCAAAAAAACTGTTCTTGTTGTCGGAACCGTAAGTGGGCAAATATCAATCACGCTTGATGCTTTTTATGACAACTCTTAAAACACTTAATGTAAAATTGTCTCGATAAGTATCAATAAGTGTCATAAGATTTTTTTTATAAAATGCTTTAAAAGCTTACTTTAGATAACGATGAAAAAAAATCGCAGAGAACATGACGTCTTTATCAAGCATTATCGATTATCGTTTGAATAGATGAGGTGTCTATTTATTAATATATTGCCTTCGGGTCAGACTACGGGTTTGGCACCCAATGGGGTCACCCAGAATTAATGAATACTAGAGAGATTACGTCAGAGATTATAATGTTATCATCATAATCGATCTTAAGTAGTGTTGTATAAGTCTGTGCATAATGATAATTTAATTTTAAAAAGACTCCCCAACAAGAAAATATGTGCTCAGAACCCTAAAATTTGATAAAAAAAAATATACGATCCCAGCCACTACACACTACACTACTTTAGGGTTCAGCTAATAATAGGGGCCCGTATACTATATATTATTATCATCTGTGTATCAACGGCATAACAAAGTTAAAATTTGATTCATTTTGTATGGGGAATAAATGTAAAATTTAAATTTTGATATGGCCTATAACAATTTAGTACAATAATGGTACACAAAACGTGTTCAATCGCTTAAGAACCATCATCATTTAGAAACGAATACGTCTGTCAAAATATCAAAAGCTAAACTAGGTGAGGCAGGGAACTATCGTTTTCGTTTGCTTATTCACTATAGACAATGATATCGATTGTTTAGATTTCAAAATTAAACTGTCGTTCAAGTGTCAGTAGTGATGTAAATTCTCGAACTTAATCTTAGCATTCGATGTTGGAGGACACAGCTTAAGTGAATATACCAACGAACTAAATACACAAATAAAAACGATGGTCTTCTGTCTCACATAGGGTCTTAGCATAATCACATCAATACAGTTTGACAGACGATAAAATGAAGTTTATGAATGAATATTCATTCATAAAATCGATGTGTATCGATTTTGACCATTTATCGAGCCTATCGATGTTGTTGTGCTAAGGCCCTTAGTCTAGCTTTTGACTGTTTGACGAACGTATTCGTTTCTAAACTATCGTTCAAACGAGCGATCAAACACGTTTTGTTAACGCTCTGCCCGCTGCCCCGCTGCCCCGCTGTTTCTTTAGATCCGGGTCATTATTGTACTAAATAAATTGAAACTGCATATCAAAGTTAAAATTGGACATATTTCCCATACAAACTGTCTCAATTCTTCTGTTTCATATCCAAATCATTTAGTAAAATATTTATTTGGGGTAACTCCTAAATTTAAATGGTTAAAAACATATTTTGTTATAAACCTCAAAGGATTCATCATCTAAGCCATGTTTTTTATTACCATTTGTACGTCCGAAGTTCAAAGTAATTTTAGTCTAAAAACAAGAATCGATAAAAAGGATATGACGCGAAAAAGATTTTACCACCAACCGATTTTTGGCAATCATTCACTTATTTCTACATGTACGAGTAATATTCATTCTTGTTACACATCATTATCCAACTGTTACGTGTTTTCTCAAGGCTTATTGTTTATTTCATCAGTAGTTCTTAAAATAACGTGATTATAAAAATAACGCAATAATACAAACACTTTTGTCCTTCATATCGGGAGTCGGTAACGTGAGAGTTTAACTTGAGGGCTTATTATATTAACAAGTATTGATTTTTAGACTCTTTGCTATTTTTAAATCAAGCCATTGTTATTCAAAACATGTTCGTAGGTTTATGAAGAAAATATTAAAATTCTCTTGTAAATAAATGCACATTTACCTATATACTCGAATTTCTTCCAAAGTAGCGCAACTTTCTTAGTTATTGTAGTGAATTTATATTATAAGCTTTAACTATTATACATTCATGCTTTTAGTTTTTTAATAACATTTTATAAGACTGTGTTTTTATTTATACTAATATACCTACCTAATAAAGCTGTAGAGTTTGTTTGAACGCTAAACTACACTGTAAGACTTTCAAGTTCAATTTGATTATTTTTTTACTTTTAATAGCAATTTGAAGTTTATCTACTTATATACCACTCACATCATTCTACGACTCCTTAGAACGCAAAGTTAAATTAAATGACAAGTGAAACCGCGAAACACAGATAGTTATAAATAATAATAATATGTAGGACAAATTACACATATTGCTCTGGTCACAAACTAAGCTCTGGGCTTGTGCTATGTGTACCAGAAACAACGATATAATACATATTATATTTTTTGCCATGGGTGGGAATCGAACCCACGACCTCCGGATACAACGCCAAAGGCGAAACCACTAGTCTACGGTTAGTTTATATTGAAAACTTAAGTGATAGTATATAAATTTGGCATTTAACCTAGAATTTATGCAATTGAAAGATGAAAATTGGTCATTGGACAAATGGGAAAAGTCGTGTTACACGTTAATGCTAGTAATTAATTAATTGATGGATGCAAGCGAAGGAAGATTATAAGAAGACCATTTTGTAAGAAGGTACGAAAATATCCCAATCATAATGTGTGCGCTTTTATGAATAACTAGCGGCCCGTCCCGGCTTCGCTTGGGGGGACTTAAGATCAGCGCACGCCACGGAAGGCCTCAGAAACGATACTTTTCCCCCGTTTTTAAAACATTTTTGGTTACTGCTCCACAACTATAGGACCTAGCGTGATATTATATAGCCTATGTTACTTCTGAATAATGCAGCTTTCTAATGGTGAAAAAATTATTGCAATCGGTCCAGTAGTTTTTGAGTTTATTCATTACAAACATACAAAAATACAAATCTTTCCTCTTTATAATATTAGTATATAGATATGGTATGTTTATGGGATATCACGATGGATCGTAAATCACAGGATTTGAAGATAAATATGAGAATTTTACTCCATGGAAACCCGATGAAATTAAAAGACTGTATTTATTTTTATTAATGCTCGACCTGTGACTGAATCCACCTGGGTCCTAATTCTACTAAATTAATTGGATATCAAAGCCAAAATTTGATATAATTATTAAATGTGTCAATTTTTAATTTTGAAATGCTATAAATTCCATAGATTGAGACCCCTGGTAGGGAAAGTCCAGGAATGAAAAATAACCGCAATCCAATAATGGAACTTCAGGATTTCTCTATTATTCTGCTGTAACTACTAAAATGTCCCACATTTTGCCAACTGTACAATGATGGACACATTCCTTCTCTAGGGCTGATGTGATGGCAGATATCACATTACTTGCGCCAAGATATAACTTATCTCTGTTCTATAATTCGCTAACAATTAGTTTATGTGGTTAAGTTTACAATTAAGCTGACATTTTGTTAAGTTTTAAAACTACCAGTATCATAAACCTCTCCAAAAGCACAGCACGAATTGTATTCATTTTTTAATTTAGGTTACAATAATCTGAGAGTTTTCAGTCAGTGTAGCGGACTTAATGAACGAGAACAAGCATTTCATATTCTTTTTTTAATAATTCAAGTTCATTATTGGTGAAATGATACAGGTAATTCACCGCCATTTTGCTATAAAACAAATCTTGCCCTGTATAATAATGATTACATGGAACTACAAGTCTTGATAATAAATGTTCTCAGACTCGCAATAAACGGTTAGGCGCTTGCCTGGCGCGCCCGGAATGCAGGCTTCGACGCCAGTTATCTCATTGTATAAGGCACCTACTTGCGTACCCACCACACCATCTAGACTTCCTTTATGCCCTATTATTTTATATTTTATATATTATTTTACTGCGACATCAGGTTTTTAATACACAGAAATAATAAGGAAAAAGCTTTGTTCAAGTTAACGTCAAATAATTTTATATTCTTCGGGTGTAAAAGTAACCTTACCTATATGATTTGACGGATTTATATTTACTGTGCCAAATGTTAATTCGGATCCCAATCATTACCGACTGTATGTAAAATAGGTATATTTCCCATAACAAAATAAGTCAAATTTTGCCTTTGATATACGTTGATATTCAATTCATGTATAGCCCATGTTTTACCAATACAATCCCAATTACAATTTGAAATAATCTTACCATATATTATACCAGTACTGTACCATACCTGTGTGTTAAAAATAATCTAAATACTTCCAGCTGTTTCAAATGTATCTGTTTATATACATTTTCTTATGTTAGCATAGAACACTGCAGTTTTCTTCCCGCAGAAGATCCTTGGATAGCTAACATCATCTCTCTCTCTCTTTTATTAGGCTTCATCTCCGAAATGGTTCTATTTAAACTTTTTTCGAAAGTAAATCGTTTCCACTAAAACCAAGCCACGAATAATTTACAAGAATCTATTTCGGTTGAGGTTATATTGTTGGATACGTGTCTAGGTCGAACATCAAACCTAATTCTGGTAGAACTGACCTTGATTATCGATTTTGTTTTGTATAAATACATTTTACATAATTATTATTTGTATGTTATTATGCGGGAGGGAGAGCTCTATAATTTCGCCGACCAATCGATTTCTTTACCACCGCTCCATACAGATGCAAAATCCGTGAAGTAACCTAGCCATGTTTTGGGTATTACTCCATCGATTTCTTGACAAGGTGGTAGTGTTATTTCAGGTTGCGGCTACAAAAACGGTTGATAAAGCAGTGACGATATTAAAGTAGACTCGTACTGAAATTCTATTTTGTCGCCGCCTATTTCCATGCCCATTTGATTAATATAATGTTCATATGTGTGTTGTCGTTTGCTCTCTTTTGATCTGGGATTAGAAAATCTTAGCGGCGAAATTTAAAGGTATAAGTAAGCCATATTTGAGTAATCTACCGATCAATAATTTCTGCTATTAAAGCATCTAAAATTTTAAGTTTAAAAATAGGAAGCAAATATGCAACTGACAACTATCTAAAGAGTAATCAATGTACTCGTACGATTAAGTTATTATACCTAATCTCTTATGCAAAAACATTGCGTTTCATGTGATGCAATTTTAATTGCCATGTCAGATTATCGTTTTGACATAATCATTGGAGAGATAAGTCTAGTTTTCCATTAGTTTCCACATCAGTATAATCTGATAACGTTACGTCCGTTCAATCTCATGATTGTGATTAAGTAATTGACTCAGTTTTATCTTAATTATCAATTTGTCTCTATTATTTATGTGTACCCCCTTTAATTGTATGAAATAAGTCGTGTTCACGTTAAAATGAGTTGGCGGAAAACTAAAAAGGCTGTAATCATTATACCCTATAATTTTGTATACAGTGCCGAAACAAAAATAGTATACGATCCATTTTGTTGTTTTATTTTTCATAATAATTCACACATTATTTCACATCTATAATCCACAAAGGCTTGTGAACTTATTTAAATGTGAGCAGGGTATATTCTGTTGATTACTATACTACTATACTGATGATACTTGATCATCAGTAAATCACACAATACCATATTTCTACACTTTATAGCGTTGTACTGTTTCGTCACTCTGTAGTTTATAGTATAATAATCACAATAGCAGTGTGGCATATCTATCTGGTCTTGCATGGTAAGTTAGTGACTGTTCTGTCCTTACATGATCACAAGGACTAACCAGATTACAACTAATTAAAAGAACTAAAACTAATGAATGAACGAACTTTATTGAAAGCGTTACTAAAAGCCAATGCGGTCAATGCTTTATATTTAGTGCAGAGTATTATGCACGTGTGAAACACATCCATCTGTGACAAGTAAATTCTATACGACAGGTTATGCAAGTGGCCATTGTTCCCACGACACACTTGATGCCAAACAAAAGTATGGCCACACCTGAGGATCGACGCTGATTTTTATCTTAAAACACTCATTATTTCGTATTGTAGTAGTAACTAATTATATCATTGGCAGGTTTTAATAGTAATTATAATACTTACCTAAATTATCTTACATAATGCGGTTGAGGCTATTTCATCATAAACACCGCAACAAGCTCGCCACTTGTTAGGTGTTGCCTCCGAATACCATCGGCGAAATGAGGATGGGTTAATCCCTCCACTGGGACCCTGAGGCCGTTTAAACGGTTCTCGGGAGCCAAATTGGCACCCGTGATGGTATTTATTTATTATTTTATTAATGCGATTGTGTTCTTTTTAGTTCGTGTCAGTCAATACAGAATTACGTTTAGTATACACTATAGTTCAGATCTTAATTTCTTTCCTTAAAAAAATGATCATCGATTTTGGGAGATAATTGGGGCGTGGGGGTAAAGTGTTACATATATATTCAGGGGCCTGATTCTGTTAAATAAGACGTTTAAAGTTTAGACGCAGATTACAGGTCTAACTTTAGTTATATCAGCCATTAAACGGCTATTGATAATGGCCTTATTTTAATAATTTTTAGACTTTTAATTTTACCTCCTTAAAGTGTTAAAGCTCTAAATTTATTCTCGTTTATTTCTGTAATCAATTCGCAAATGTTTTGGTAACTTGTAAGCATTTTATATTTCTAATTATAGAATGTAAAAAACTTGATGAAGATTAACTATAACTACTACGAACTACTTCCATGTAACTAAAATAGTATAGGTTTAAAAACCGATATATGCATAAGTATAGGAAAATTCTAATAAATCCCATCGCTTCTCCCCCTTTGTTTTTAACAAGACTTCACGGTCACGCGATATTGCTGACTAAATTGCCCGAACCTTGAGATGCCATGCAATCTTCGTGTCAATTGCGAGGGTGAATTTCAGTGCCTTGTTGATCAATAAGTGAAATGGTTTTTCCAAAATTTCCACTGAAATTTTACCACCATATCGTAATTTTTTTTTGAAAAGTGTGTTTTGGTTTGCTTCCTAGCTAATGTAAACTCAATGGTGAGATTTTCAAATCCATATGCGCAATTTTTTGCACATTATTTTATTATATGTTATGGATCTTATTTGTTCAACGAAGCTTAGTTTTTCATCTTTAGGTCGACTTTGATATAATGCGCATTTATAGCTAACTAGGGAGAGGATGTGTCGTGGTCCCTTTTGGGCACGGTAAAGTTGAGAGTAGAGTAGGTAAAGATCGCTAAAACTCTTTAAATTCCTATTAATAATGTTTTATCGGTCATTGGCTTACGTAATCCTATCAGAGAAGATATTTCTTCCTATACACCCAACAATTGTTATTAAACATCGTGACCTTATAAGGTTGTTCTCTGGTCTAGTTACTAGGTCTGGCTTTACTGATCAAATCAAAATAACTTTTCCCATGTGTCACAGGTGCAAAAAAACCTCGCTTCTCCTACTAGAATGCTAAAATAACCAATTTGTATAAAACATATTTTTTCATTTTCTACACATGGTTGCACGGGAAAAGATTTTTCAATTTGGGCAGTAGAGCCTCATATTAGGCGAAGGTACAACCTTCCAAAGCCACCATGTATAATACATATTGTCTCTCTTAGTTATTTCATTATTTATACGCTCTAGTGATCTTTTACATATTCTCCAAATCCTATTACTTGAAGCTGATTCTCCAGAGAGGCACATGTAAGCATGGCTGGGGATTCATTTTGTGACGTAGTTCTGACGCTCAGTGGCGACGAAGTGTCGTGCTCTATGCGCGATCGATACAGACCGACCGACGCGTGGGTGGAATGGCTTCTGGCTTCACCCTAAGGGTGGTCTTGGGATCAATATGCTCCAACAAGTACGTTTCAATTGGATCTGAGGAAAACTAGCTAAAATATTATTTTAAAAAATACAGGCTTCTACTTTAGTAATTTATCTAAGTATATCTATCCTTCTCAGCCTTACAGTCTGTTCCTAAAGGTCACAAATTCGTTATCGGTTTACCTATTGAGAGGGTCTTTGCTGTTCACCTTTAAATGTCATAATTATGATAGTACTAAATCGAATTTTGAAAATTTAGAAAATAAAACGATAAGAGACGATTATTATTTATCTTTTTCTTACGGCCGTTTTCAATTCGATTAATTTAATTTTTTTTTTACTAATAGTAGATAACAACTTAAATTTGTACTGAAGCATGGGTAGTTTTTATTGTTTCTATCCTTGAAATGATTGCTATTGAGAACGACCATTATAAAGGACTTAACAGTTTCGAAGTTTTATTATACCAGCATGACCTTTTTTGTTTATATATGTAACTACATTACCTAACCTCGCAAAACTGTTTACCAAACTCTAATTTGTACTAAAGTCAGTTAATGTCTTACCTCATCCACTTTTTATTGTTTAGAATAGTACTTTCCAAAATAACGTTTAAATTAAAGAAACTGTAATAATGGTGTTTAAAAATGAAGTCACGTTCTGTTATGCAAATTGGTCGTCCGTGTGTTCCATGCAAAGTTCACGAACTGCATCGGGTTAACTAGAATCACGTTCTTCTTATAGTTATTATGACTCACTTAATTCCAAATTTTAAGGTCTAATATACTGCGGTGACTTTGAAAGGATGTACTTTACGCTAATATGAGGTTCTGTTGATCAAATCGAACAACTGTTCCCATGGAACCATGTGTCGCAAATGAAAAAAAAATGCCTTCTCCATACAAACTAGCAATGTTAAAATTACCAATCGGTATGGTAATTTTTTTTTTCATTTGCGACACATGGTTTCATGGAAAACGTTCGATTTGATCAGTAGATCTACCAGAAGCGACGATATTAAAACATATTAGGTATATTATATTAAGATACAGACCATGACAATCTGTGCAGAAAAACTAAAATTAAACCAAGTTCATTATTACATGATACAATAAAATATACTATGTATCGTCAGATTCTTTACATTTATTGGCTCTGTCTTTCTTTCTGTGATGGTCCAAACTACAGACGCAAAATCGTCAATACTTTTGTCGATCCTCATTTTGGATTATAATCATCATCATTTTTATTTTATTGAATATTATGAAAATTAAATACCCCGTAATTATATTTTTAAACATTTTAATAAAGGTTTGTATGAAGGCCATGATGACATTACCATTGTAGTTGTCATTAGTCCAGCTTGCTTACTATTATGACCTATTTATTTTACCTAATAGTTTGACATAATAATATTATTGTTTGAAAATAAAATATAGTTACTATCAATGTCCAGACAACTCATTTGTCGGCCATGTTTTCGCAAGTAAATTCATTGTTTTAGACGGCATAATATCTTATTCATCTCGGGTATTATATATATTGTAGGAAATCTTTTATTGTCTTAAGATTTTTTTTTTATCAAAACGATTAGTATTCTCAACAGCACCATACGGTATTGAACTGTAACCGTTGTTACAAGCATTGTGTTCGACTCACAGTTGCATATATACCTACAAATAAATATATGTTTTACTGTTTCTTCTTCATATTAACATTTGTCTTGTAAAATTTTGTAAGGTACGAGCTCTTATTTATAAAAAAATAAAATAAGTTTTACAAACTTTTCAATATGCAAATAAGGCAAACATTTAACGTTGCCCACCTGTCTCCCTATGACAATCTCCTAAGTCATTATATAATCAAAAATAAATGTTAATAAAGCAGTTACTTTAACTTTTTCTATGATAGCACAGCAGTAGTCTTGTATTTCTTCTTTTTCGTTTGGCCAACAAATTCGTAGCGTACAATTGCTATCCAAACACTTGCTTCAGTTATCGAACCTTAACATACTAGCGGAAATGTTGCGTGAAAGTTATTTCTCAGGCGGTCACCGATCATGTGATCCTCCGCGGCCACATGCTTTGCTATACTTACTCTTAGCTGAAAACTATTAGGAACTGTATCTCTATATAAATGCCGAGTAATAAGGTCTACATTTAAAGTTGGAATGTTGAATGTCAGATGGGATTAGGGCTGTCAGGCGTCCTTACTCTGTAACTATTTATCAAACGCTTTTAATCCCTATATTGATAGATTTTGTAATGTAGGATTTTACAATTTAACTTAAATTATATATTTTAACTAAATTTTATGGACAACCCTTTAAATGTCGCCATAAAAATAACAGCATGGGCACTTACACGCTGTTATACAGAGATTTGAAGTAACATTCCCAAAAAAGAATATACTGCATTGAATTCCATTTTTGAAGTAGGTTAAAAATTAATATTATACTTTTATTTCTGATTGCATTAGTACATGTGAGACAAAATAAACTGCCATGCCAGCTGTTTTTTCAATATTTTAAAGTTTAAACTTTGTTATGTTAAATTGTATAAAAAAAATGTCAAATTTTTTTTTTCTCCATTATCTGTCGAATAACTTTATCTGGTGATTGAAAAATCAGCCCTTAGGGTTAAGTTACCCAACAGTTAACTTGTATGAAGAACTGTCAAATTTATTCTTTCACCATACAAGTTATCTGTTGGATAGCATTATCTGACGATTGTAAAATCGGCCCTTAGTCTAGTAGGTCTACTAGACTAAGGGCTGATTTCATTATAAATAGTACCGTATATAATAGTCCGCAGCATGTACCGTAAAAGTGATTATTTGACAGATTGATATGCTTTGCAGGCAGCATTAATCTTGTCTTGTCATACATCATATATTTCTATATCTTAACAAATTTCATTTTTCCATTGTCCTGCAGGTCTATCTCTTAAATTCAATGCGATTGATATTAGCTTTATTTTGACAGGAGCCTGCTATTGAATTTCAAAATAATAAATTCGTTTTCATGTCATTAGATTTAATTATTTGTTATGATTAAGTTTTACTGGTAGGTGGATAATGCTGCGTTAAGGCTTCTCTTAAATCTTTATACTTGTGCATAAAAGTTTAAAATAAGTGTGGTTGGTGCTAACCCTAGGTTTCGCCCGAGAACACTTTCGCTGAGGCCCGGCCGCTTGCCGGCGCTCGCCACCCGCCGGTCTTGGAGCTCCCACGCCAACAATGGGACACCCGCGAATTTGATTGTCTTACGGCTGATTCAATTTCACCATCACGTGCCTTGAGATTTGTTTTCTATGTACGGTTTTGCTTTGATAAAAAAGCTTTCGATATTTTTTGTGCTGATAGGTTTTTGTTGAGATGTTTCTAGCTAGTTTCATTTTCTAATACAAATGTATTGTATCTCTGTAGTTACACTATCTTTTGTGTTGTAGCACAGTGAGTATAACATTTATAATAGGTATTTGATGCAGTTTTAGTTATAATATTAGTTTTATCATCATCGTACATTAATTAGGTATTCTTTATCATACTTTAAGTTAATTTGTAGTTTTAATATAAGGGATATTCACGATTTTATCCCACTATTCCCACCAGCTATTATATATATAATATTATATACTGAATTAGTTGTTCCTATCATTAAATTCCTTTGTATAATTTTTACCTATCTCTATCCTACTATTCTCAACATTAACGAAATGTACACGATCTTATAGATGTCACCGGAGTGAAGTTAGCGGCCAAAAGTTTTCTGCCATTATAACTCGACCAATTTTAAAATCCTCTTTTTTTAATATGATAAAACTGACACAATATACACTAAATAACAAAACTCACCCTTTCAGTAGATGCCTAAGTATCCCTTAAACCCTTTTATATAAGAATTAAGTGAAAAAAATAAAAGATAATATTTTATTTATTTATTTTACTATGCGAGTGAATTGGATTATCAAATCCCCTGACCAAGAGATACTGACATATTGGAATAGTTAGAGGAGGCCATGACCCACTATTCTAGCAAGTTCCTAGGTGGTACTATGACTAGTTATTTAATTATGATTCTTTTAATTTATGATATCAGTCAAATTTATAAATTTTAATATAGGAGTGAATTGGATTATCAAATCCCCTGACCAAGAGATAATGACATATTGGAATAGTTAGAAGAGACCATGACACACTATTCTAGCAACTTTCTAGGTGGTACTATGACTAGTTATTTAATTATGATTCTTTTAATTTATGACATCAGTTAATTTTACAAATTTTAATATAGGAGTGAATTGGATTATCAAATCCCCTGACCAAGGGATACTGACATATTGGAATAGTTAGAGGAGGCCATGACACACTATTCTAGCAAGTTCCTAGGTGGTACTATGACTAGTTATTTAATTATGATTCTTTTAATTTATGACATCAGTCAATTTTACAAATTTTAATATAGGAGTGAATTGGATTATCAAATCTCCTGACCAAGAGATACTGATATATTGGAATAGTTAGAGGAGGCCATGACACACTATTCTAGCAAGTTCCTAGGTGGTACTATGACTAGTTATTTAATTATGATTTTTTAAATTTATGATATCAGTCAAATTTATAAATTTTAATATAGGAGTGAATTGGATTATCAAATCCCCTGACCAAGAGATACTGACATATTGGAATAGTTAGAGAAGACCATGACACACTATTCTAGCAACTTTCTAGGTGGTACTATGACTAGAAATTTAATTATGATTTTTTTTATTTATGATATCAGTCAAATTTATAAATTTTAATATAGGAGTGAATTGGATTATCAAATCCCCTGACCAAGAGATACTGACATATTGGAATAGTTAGAGGAGGCCATGACCCACTATTCTAGCAAGTTCCTAGGTGGTACTATGACTAGTTATTTAATTATGATTCTTTTAATTTATGACATCAGTCAATTTTACAAATTTTAATATAGGAGTGAAATGGATTATCAAATCCCCTGACCAAGAAATACTGACATATTGGAATAGTTAGAGGAGGCCATGACACACTATTCTAGCAAGTTCCTAGGTGGTACTATGACTGGTTATTTAATTATGATTTTTTTAATTTATGATATCAGTCAAATTTATAAATTTTAATATAGGAGTGAATTGGATTATCAAATCCCCTGACCAAGAGATACTGACATATTGGAATAGTTAGAGGAGGCCATGATACACTATTCTAGCAAGTTCCTAGGTGGTACTATGACTAGTTATTTAATTATGATTTTTTTAATTTATGATATCAGTCAAATTTATAAATTTTAATATAGGAGTGAATTGGATTATCAAATCCCCTGACCAAGAGATAATGACATATTGGAATAGTTAGAAGAGACCATGACACACTATTCTAGCAACTTCCTAGGTGGTACTATGACTAGTTATTTAATTATGATTCTTTTAATTTATGACATCAGTTAATTTTACAAATTTTAATATAGGAGTGAATTGGATTATCAAATCCCCTGACCAAGGGATACTGACATATTGGAATAGTTAGAGGAGGCCATGACACACTATTCTAGCAAGTTCCTAGGTGGTACTATGACTAGTTATTTAATTATGATTCTTTTAATTTATGACATCAGTCAATTTTACAAATTTTAATATAGGAGTGAATTGGATTATCAAATCTCCTGACCAAGAGATACTGATATATTGGAATAGTTAGAGGAGGCCATGACACACTATTCTAGCAAGTTCCTAGGTGGTACTATGACTAGTTATTTAATTATGATTTTTTAAATTTATGATATCAGTCAAATTTATAAATTTTAATATAGGAGTGAATTGGATTATCAAATCCCCTGACCAAGAGATACTGACATATTGGAATAGTTAGAGAAGACCATGACACACTATTCTAGCAACTTTCTAGGTGGTACTATGACTAGTAATTTAATTATGATTTTTTTTATTTATGATATCAGTCAAATTTATAAATTTTAATATAGGAGTGAATTGGATTATCAAATCCCCTGACCAAGAGATACTGACATATTGGAATAGTTAGAGGAGGCCATGACCCACTATTCTAGCAAGTTCCTAGGTGGTACTATGACTAGTTATTTAATTATGATTCTTTTAATTTATGACATCAGTCAATTTTACAAATTTTAATATAGGAGTGAAATGGATTATCAAATCCCCTGACCAAGAAATACTGACATATTGGAATAGTTAGAGGAGGCCATGACACACTATTCTAGCAAGTTCCTAGGTGGTACTATGACTGGTTATTTAATTATGATTTTTTTAATTTATGATATCAGTCAAATTTATAAATTTTAATATAGGAGTGAATTGGATTATCAAATCCCCTGACCAAGAGATACTGACATATTGGAATAGTTAGAGGAGGCCATGACACACTATTCTAGCAAGTTCCTAGGTGGTACTATGACTAGTTATTTAATTATGATTTTTTTAATTTATGATATCAGTCAAATTTATAAATTTTAATATAGGAGTGAATTGGATTATCAAATCCCCTGACCAAGAGATAATGACATATTGGAATAGTTAGAGGAGACCATGACACACTATTCTAGCAACTTCCTAGGTGGTACTATGACTAGTTATTTAATTATGATTCTTTTAATTTATGAGATCAGTCAAATTTATAAATTTTAATATAGGAGTGAATTTGATTATCGAATCCCCTGACCAAGAGATAATGACATATTGGAATAGTTAGAGGAGACCATGACACACTATTCTAGCAAGTTCCTAGGTGGTACTATGACTAGTTATTTAATTATGATTTTTTTAATTTATGAGATCAGTCAAATTTATAAATTTTAATATAGGAGTGAATTGGATTATCAAATCCCCTGACCAAGAGATACTGACATATTGGAATAGTTAGAGGAGGCCATGATACACTATTCTAGCAAGTTCCTAGGTGGTACTATGACTAATTATTTAATTATGATTTTTTTAATTTATGAAATCAGTCAAATTTATATATTTTAATATAGGAGTGAATTGGATTATCAAATCCCCTGACCAAGAGATGCTGATATATTGGAATAGTTAGAGAAGACCATGACACACTATTCATATATCAGTCAAATTTAAAAATTTTAATATAGGAGTGAATTGGATTATCAAATCCCCTGACCAAGAGATACTCACATATTGGAATAGTTAGAGAAGACCATGACACACTATTCTAGCAACTTATCATTATCTCTTGGTCAGGGGATTCGATAATCAAAATCACTCTTATATTAAAATTTATAAATTTGACTGATCTCATAAATAAAAAAAAATCATAATTAAATAACTAGTCATAGTACCACCTAGGAACTTGCTAGAATACTGTGTCATGGCCTCCTCTAACTATTCCAATATGTCAGTATTTCTTGGTCAGGGGATTTGATAATCCAATTCACTCCTATATTAAAATTTGTAAAATTGACTGATGTCTTAAATTAAAAGAATCATAATTAAATAACTAGTCATAGTACCACCTAGGAACTTGCTAGAATAGTGTGTCATGGCCTCCTCTAACTATTCCAATATGTCAGTATCTCTTGGTCAGGGGATTTGATAATCCATTTCACTCCTATATTAAAATTTGTAAAATTGACTGATGTCATAAATTAAAAGAATCATAATTAAATAACTAGTCATAGTACCACCTAGGAACTTGCTAGCATAGTGGGTCAAGGCCTCCTCTAACTATTCCAATATGTCAGTATCTCTTGGTCAGGGGATTTGATAATCCAATTCACTCCTATGTTAAAATTTATAAATTTGACTGATATCATAAATTTAAAAAATCATAATTAAATAACTAGTCATAGTACCACCTAGGAACTTGCTAGAATAGTGTGTCATGGCCTCCTCTAACTATTCCAATATATCAGTATTCTTGGTCAGGGGATTTGATAATCCAATTCACTCCTATATTAAAATTTGTAAAATTGACTGATGTCATAAATTAAAAGAATCATAATTAAATAACTAGTCATAGTACCACCTAGGAACTTGCTAGAATAGTGTGTCATGGCCTCCTCTAACTATTCCAATATGTCAGTATCCCTTGGTCAGGGGATTTGATAATCCAATTCACTCCTATATTAAAATTTGTAAAATTGACTAATGTCTTAAATTAAAAGAATCATAATTAAATAACTGGTCATAGTACCACCTAGGAACTTGCTAGAATAGTGTGTCATGGCCTCCTCTAACTATTCCAATATGTCAGTATCTCTTGGTCAGGGGATTTGATAATCCAATTCACTCCTATATTAAAATTTGTAAAATTGACTGATGTCATAAATTAAAAGAATCATAATTAAATAACTAGTCATAGTACCACCTAGGAACTTGCTAGAATAGTGTGTCATGGCCTCCTCCAACTATTCCAATATGTCTGTATCTCTTGGTCAGGGGATTTGATAATCCAATTCACTCCTATATTATTTTTTTTAAATTTGACTGATATCACAAATTAAAAAAATCATAATTAAATAACCAGTCATAGTACCACCTAGGAACTTGCTAGAATAGTGTGTCATGGCCTCCTCTAACTATTCCAATATGTCAGTATTTCTTGGTCAGGGGATTTGATAATCCATTTCACTCCTATATTAAAATTTGTAAAATTGACTGATGTCATAAATTAAAGGAATCATAATTAAATAACTAGTTATAGTACCACCTAGGAACTTGCTAGAATAGTGGGTCATGGCCTCCTCTAACTATTCCAATATGTCAGTATCTCTTGGTCAGGGGATTTGATAATCCAATTCACTCCTATATTAAAATTTTTAAATTTGACTGATATCACAAATTAAAAAAATCATAATTAAATAACCAGTCATAGTACCACCTAGGAACTTGCTAGAATAGTGTGTCATGGCCTCCTCTAACTATTCCAATATGTCAGTATCTCTTGGTCAGGGGATTTTATAATCCATTTCACTCCTATATTAAAATTTGTAAAATTGACTGATGTCATAAATTAAAAGAATCATAATTAAATAACTAGTCATAGTACCACCTAGGAACTTGCTAGAATAGTGGGTCATGGCCTCCTCTAACTATTCCAATATGTCAGTATCTCTTGGTCAGGGGATTTGATAATCCAATTCACTCCTATATTAAAATTTATAAATTTGACTGATATCATAAATAAAAAAAATCATAATTAAATTACTAGTCATAGTACCACCTAGAAAGTTGCTAGAATAGTGTGTCATGGTCTTCTCTAACTATTCCAATATGTCAGTATTTCTTGGTCAGGGGATTTGATAATCCATTTCACTCCTATATTAAAATTTGTAAAATTGACTGATGTCATAAATTAAAAGAATCATAATTAAATAACTAGTCATAGTACCACCTAGGAACTTGCTAGAATAGTGGGTCATGGCCTCCTCTAACTATTCCAATATGTCAGTATCTCTTGGTCAGGGGATTTGATAAACCAATTCACTCCTATATTAAAATTTATAAATTTGACTGATATCATAAATAAAAAAAATCATAATTAAATTTCTAGTCATAGTACCACCTAGAAAGTTGCTAGAATAGTGTGTCATGGTCTTCTCTAACTATTCCAATATGTCAGTATCTCTTGGTCAGGGGATTTGATAATCCAATTCACTCCTATATTAAAATTTATAAATTTGACTGATATCATAAATAAAAAAAATCATAATTAAATTACTAGTCATAGTACCACCTAGAAAGTTGCTAGAATAGTGTGTCATGGTCTTCTCTAACTATTCCAATATGTCAGTATTTCTTGGTCAGGGGATTTGATAATCCATTTCACTCCTATATTAAAATTTGTAAAATTGACTGATGTCATAAATTAAAAGAATCATAATAAAATAACTAGTCATAGTACCACCTAGGAACTTGCTAGAATAGTGTGTCATGGCCTCCTCTAACTATTCCAATATGTCAGTATCCCTTGGTCAGGGGATTTGATAATCCAATTCACTCCTATATTAAAATTTGTAAAATTGACTAATGTCTTAAATTAAAAGAATCATAATTAAATAACTAGTCATAGTACCACCTAGGAACTTGCTAGAATAGTGTGTCACGGCCTCCTCCAACTATTCCAATATGTCTGTATCTCTTGGTCAGGGGATTTGATAATCCAATTCACTCCTATATTAAATTTTTTAAATTTGACTGATATCACAAATTAAAAAAATCATAATTAAATAACCAGTCATAGTACCACCTAGGAACTTGCTAGAATAGTGTGTCATGGCCTCCTCTAACTATTCCAATATGTCAGTATTTCTTGGTCAGGGGATTTGATAATCCATTTCACTCCTATATTAAAATTTGTAAAATTGACTGATGTCATAAATTAAAAGAATCATAATTAAATAACTAGTTATAGTACCACCTAGGAACTTGCTAGAATAGTGGGTCATGGCCTCCTCTAACTATTCCAATATGTCAGTATCTCTTGGTCAGGGGATTTGATAATCCAATTCACTCCTATATTAAAATTTTTAAATTTGACTGATATCACAAATTAAAAAAATCATAATTAAATAACCAGTCATAGTACCACCTAGGAACTTGCTAGAATAGTGTGTCATGGCCTCCTCTAACTATTCCAATATGTCAGTATCTCTTGGTCAGGGGATTTGATAATCCATTTCACTCCTATATTAAAATTTGTAAAATTGACTGATGTCATAAATTAAAAGAATCATAATTAAATAACTAGTCATAGTACCACCTAGGAACTTGCTAGAATAGTGTGTCATGGCCTCCTCTAACTATTCCAATATGTCAGTATCCCTTGGTCAGGGGATTTGATAATCCAATTCACTCCTATATTAAAATTTGTAAAATTAACTGATGTCATAAATTAAAAGAATCATAATTAAATAACTAGTCATAGTACCACCTAGGAAGTTGCTAGAATAGTGTGTCATGGTCTCTTCTAACTATTCCAATATGTCATTATCTCTTGGTCAGGGGATTTGATAATCCAATTCACTCCTATATTAAAATTTATAAATTTGACTGATATCAAAAATTCAAAAAATCATAATTAAATAACTAGTCATAGTACCACCTAGGAACTTGCTAGAATAGTGTGTCATGACCTCCTCTAACTATTCCAATATGTCAGTATCTCTTGGTCAGGGGATTTGATAATCCAATTCACTCGCATAGTAAAATAAATAAATAAAATATTATCTTTTATTTTTTTCACTTAATTCTTATATAAAAGGGTTTAAGGGATACTTAGGCATCTACTGAAAGGGTGAGTTTTGTTATTTAGTGTATATTGTGTCAGTTTTATCATATTAAAAAAAGAGGATTTTAAAATTGGTCGAGTTATAATGGCAGAAAACTTTTGGCCGCTAACTTCACTCCGGTATAGATGTCGCACACTTACAAACGAGCACAATCGAAGATGACCGTATCACATCTCGAAGTCTAGTCTCAAGGCCTAAGCAGCATTTACTTCTTCTGGTTATCTAAAGTACTTGCGATTTTCTACTAGCTAAAGCTATGCAGCGATTACTTCTGCTGGTGACCTAAAGTACTTAAGATTTTCTTCTAGCCTCGAGGCCTGGGCAGCGATTACTTCTGCTGGTGACCTAAAGTACTTGAGATTTTCTTCTAACCTCATAGCCTAGGCAGCGATTTTTTTTACTGTATAAGTACGCATTAAGTTCTTATTATTAAACAACTTGAATTAACTTTTACATATTATTATTATCTAAAACGGTAAACTGAATTCCAACAACTTAATACCCATAATAATTTATCCGTTCGGTATGTCACTTGAGTCACCATGATCAGCTCACGACATGACGTAATCGACACGAGGGACAGCCTTTGTCGGGTCGATTGCGTATGTCGAGCTTTGTACGACATATGTCTTGATCGGAACTAATTATAGAATCCGTAGTAGTGCAGGGCTTTTTGGCAAAGTTTTTTTGTTTTTAAACATATAGCAGGTTGTTCTTTTCTAAGAAAACTAGTATCGCTGTTGTTATTTTAACAGTACGGCGAATATCTTCCTATTAGTAAGCAGCAACAGCATTATCACTATCAGTCTGTCCACTGATGGACACACGCCTCTTTCAAGGTGTACCAACGATTCAAGTCGTTATGATCAAACTCCGCAGGTCTTACTTTATCTACATTTATTTGCTTCAACGATTATATGTTCTACAGAAAACAATATCCAGATCAGTACCACTTCACCTTAATTCATGGAGCTATGTCAGTGACTTTGGTTCTTTTACAGACGAATAAAAATTAAATGTGCGCAAATATACTTTTATTATCCATGAACTTTAAGATAATTGCGATTCAAATCAAATAACATATATTTTACATAAACAAGTAAAACTAACTTAAAAACTGTAATACTGTACCATTACATACATTTTGGTAATAAATCATTAGAATGAAATAATTAACGACGAACAAAGGGAACTGTTGCTAACAGCGCCCTCTGGATTAGTTTTGCTTTTACAAACCATAGCAAAAGTTAACAATCCTCTGTTACAATAAGTACATTTATCATATAACCTTAATGCGTCCAAGATGTGAATAAAGCTGCTCAATTAGAGAACACGTTCTAGAGCAGCTCGACTTCCTGCCCAGGGGCTATGAAATTACTGAGGCATTCCTGTGTGAGGTCCTGAGGTTTCATAATGAGGGTTAAGTGCAGTCTCTTATAAAATAAAAATATAACTTTATTCCAAGGCAGTAAAGCTTATAATTGGATTTTGGATTGGATCCATCATAAAAAAAATATTGAAATGGAATTCTTTATATCACTTAGAATTTTTGAGTGTATCAGATTCTAAATGTATTGGATATCAACTGCATATCAAAGTTAAATTTTGACATATTTTACAGAAAAAACGTGTAAAATTTAGCTTTTACATGTTGGCTTTGAGCTAATATGAGTCTCCACTGATCAAATCACACTTTTCCCATGAACCCATGTGTAGCATTTTAATAAAATGTTCTCTATACAAATTGGTTATTATAAACTTACTTTGTATGCAAAAAGTCATTTTTTGCGACACTTGGTTCTATGAGAAAAGATGATCGATTTGATCAGTAGGGCCTTATAATATTTGCCCAAAGTACAACCTTACAAAGTCACCATGTGTATTCAGTTAACTATTCAATACATTTAGTAGAATAAGGCCTAGCCTATTAGTGGAGTTATTTTTCGGGCCTTGTTTAAAAAAGAAAAATTCCATATGTGACTTACGTTTTTTATATGAAAAATGGGACCTATAAGTAGGTGATACTGAATACATAAAAAAAAATTGCCACTGTGATATAAACACACAACAGGGTCAAAACATTATACTATTAAGTCTCATTAAGAAAAAAGACATGAAAACTGTTTAAAAGAACTGGAGCTTACAACCTTGGAGCAGAGACCTGATTGAGACCTTTGAAATAATGTAAAAACTCTATGATGTGCCCGGATTACAAAATCTCTTCACACTTGACATTCACAGAAACTGATAAAATCACCAAGCCATTGTAACCCAAGGAAGCATATCATTTATTCGAGATTTGGGTACATGTAACAAGCTACCAGAAAGTGTTATAAATGCTGACTCAATGAATTCCTTTAAGAATAGACTAGACAAACATTTAAAGGATAGTAATAATTCATAAGTGCAGCGATATACACGCATCAGCAAAAGCTGCTGGTGTATTTAATAATAATCATATTATTTCTGGAAACTGGTACGTAATTTTATTGCTAAATTAGTAGAATTGGAATGCAACGGTTATTTATTAAGTCTTTATCTTTAGTGGCTTGAACTCTTCATTGATAAACACTTGGACAAACTTTTGGACAAGTTTTAAAGTCAAATCACTTAGGTTCTACTTTTAATTTTAACAAAATTATTTGTTCAGTGTGACATCATTTGTGTAATGTCCCTTTGCTATCAGTAAATAGGCCTTGATATCAGGATAACTGTGTCTTAGCAACCTTAACTTCGTTGTAAGGACGCCTTATCATGAAGGTAGAGTATAATTTATGTAGGCAGGATATAATTAAAGAAATGTGATCCAAGGTTTCCTTCCTGCTTAAATTCCCCATTGCCAACATAAAATTTCTGCAAAAACTATCATTATAAAACAACATCTGGCAACTAGGGATGAAGTTGTCCTAAAGTGCTGATCACACACACACTCCATATGGACAAGTTTTGACACCACCTGCGGTAAAATGCTAAAAAAAAGCATCCCATCTATTCGAAAAACAACCATTTATTTCTTAAATAAATGTGAGCAAAGTAGGGGTTTCTGTATTACCCCCCGTATTCTAAGTCGTGTTTTTTACTCCAGTTTCGCTCAAGGAACGTCTGTTGTGTGTCTCTTTCCACCAAATATTAAATCAAGAAAGATAGAATGCGACATAATTGCTTAATGTGAGAATGGTACGACTTAAAAGACAGGGGTTCGAATTTTACAGTGGGCAGTATTAAGTTTTGAATTTAGAACATGTATAATTGTATAAAGTTACTGTCTAATGAGAGAGGCGCAAGTATCTATTCATTATTTATTTATATTAAGGCGAATACAACGGACGACAAGCACGAAAATTACACAAACGAAAATTACATAAAATATTTTTAAAACCAGCTTGTAGGCTTAGAGCGCACACAGCATAGTTGTGGAATACAATATTAATATATTTTTTTGTTAAACTAAATTATTACAATTATACTATTAATAAAATTAAATCATTAAAAATTATAAAAGTTTTTTTTCTCTTTTTGAGTAGGTATACGTTTTTGTTATAAAATCTCCTTAAGATTTTACTTCCTGTAGCTACGCAGCGTCAACCTTGTCGACGTGCTCGTGAATATCCATAACAACTCCTTATTGGGATAGTCATACTTAATGTCATGTTTTCATCAAAATACTATAACTACAATATGCAATTCGTAAGTTATCTGTCACAAAACAATTATATTTAATATTTGTGTTGGCGTGTTGATAAGATAGACAAGATAAACACCTAGGTCGCGGGTTCAAACTTCGATGGGATTCGTTAGTTTTTAATTTTTTACCTTTATGACATTCGTTTGACAACACCGTTATAATGCCTTGTAAAGCACGTTAAGTTGTTCGGTTCCCGTTTTACTATACCACCTCTGAAACAGTTTATAACTCTATATGAAGCGCCTGCCACTTGTTAGGTGTAGACTAACAATCCTCTACGATTAGGTGAGAATGAAAACCAACATAGAGGCCGTCTAGGATACTGTAACAATTTAATTTTTTTTTTTTAATAGACTTGCTGACCCTTGCAACTTCGTCTGCGTTACTTTAACGTAACGTCAAAGAGATTTTCTCAGTTTTTGCTATATTTTTCATGTATGCTCTGCGCCTATTGGTCGTAGCGTTATGTTATATAGACTAAAGCCGTCCTCTATAAATGGTGTATCTAACAATAAAAAAAAAAAATTGAATCAGAACTGATATTAGCGCGTTCAGCCAAACAGACTCTTTTATTATATTAGTAGATAGAAGATTTAGCATAGATCGCAACTTAAATACGAGTAGGTACCTAATTCAATAAAAGTCCTATTTTTATTCGATCAGTTCATAAAAACATTAATGTAAAAAAAAACTAATTATACATAACTTAAATATTAGGTACGCAAATTTACAAAAAATAAGATTACTAAGTAATATCTACGTGCAGTTTTTATTTATAATTTGGTGATGTTAATGTATAAAAAACCCAAGGTTACTTTTTGAGCCATAAGTGCGGTTTAGAATACGAGTATCTACTGATTTTAGAGCCGGAAAATGTTTACTTTTAATAATTTATTGTTCAAATGTAATTGACTACCTATATATTTTTATTCAGCATTTACCCTTGCGCTAAGGTTAAAGCCATAACACTTTAAAAAAAAAAGCCTTAATTCATCTTTCTTCATTTTAGGAACAAGGCGATTGCCGATTACCTGGGCAGCAATGGGTACAACGACGCACTGGAGGCGTTCAAGAAGGAAGCGGAAATGTCCGGAGAAATGGACCGGAAGTACGGAGGTCTGCTGGAGAAGAAGTGGACATCTGTCATTAGATTACAGAAGAAGGTAAGTTTTTTTATTAATAATGGCATGACATGTCGTTGCAACTGCAAACCTATGTATTGCTGAGATGGTATTATAATGGTACTCCTTAAATTCACCATAATAATAAAATAATCGTCCGGCCAATAGAGTCATTAAAATTATTTATTTTTAACTTAAGTTTTGTAATTAAAATAAAACTTTAGTTGAGTATTAACTGACAGTCAAACCTTTGGGACTTGCAGGAACTTTTAAAACATCCAACAGTTATTGGATTCTCTATAATATATTATGGTCTGAGTTAATTTATCTCGAGAATCACTTGTCTAATTACTTGAAATTAAATTAATAGTTTGCAGAAGAGGTTAACAAAAGCTAGTCAGTAGTATAAAAAAATATGTTTATAAAATATGTATAATTTATAAACCCTGGCTGGAGGTAGCCGACCACTTATCGAGGCATTGTTTGTATTATCGTAATAATATACAATAAATTATGTTAATAAGTATGTACATTAAACTGATTATTTACAATTTATTATCTCCCACTGTGTGAATATTATTTATAAGTGAAGACAGACACTTATCTCGATAGTGTAATCCGGGAATGAATAATTAATTAACAATTTGCAACTTTTTCTATAATGGAAAAATGTCTACTTCGTGAAAAGTTATTTATCTATTAACTTGAATAGCTTCAAATTAATACATTTTCCCCTAATTTTTGTAAGTTGAAAGATTTTTGAGGGATATTAATGTACATACATTACATAGGACATAAATAAAATACAATTTATTAAACTTATTTTGCTGTATTTTGCCTTTTTACATGCAAATTACAGCATAACATTTACATAACTTTAAAAAAATCAGTTAACGAGTAAAACAGCCCAAACCAAAATCTTATCCTCTTATAATGAAGGAACTAAAGGGGGGTAATCTAAGATCCAAATTTTACCACATCCATTTTTGGACATCTCCCAATATGTTTGCCTCTTTCTCCCTTCTCTGATTCTAACTCTCGCGACTATAAAACGATTGATGTCATGACGTAGATATAGAAATACCTGGCTGTAGGTCACTCACGGAGATATCCTAACCGTTGCACTCAATTGTCGAGAAAGGGGATTTGATTTCACTACTACATTATTCAAGCTTAAATCTATCTGAACATTTTATTTTGTCGGCTATGCCTTGTATAACATTGACCTGGCTACTTCATGTTGACAATAGCTTTTAAACCTTGGCCCAGTCCTAATTATTTGCTGATCCACCATAAAACTAATTTATTTTGTTATAATATGATTCTGATATGGGTCAACTAGAATGTGGTTGCCACCCTATTGTTGGAACATTTACACGTTATAAAACAATACGTTTTTTTTTTTTTAATAAGGCACGGCATGTGATTTTGTATCTACCTGATGTTAAGCAGACCTACAAAGTCCATGAATGGTGTCGATCAATACACTTTTGTTTAGCAATATTGATAGCAGACTAAAACCGAAAATCACTAGGTCTGTGCTTGTTGCACAAGCTAGTAGATAGCATTTTGCTGGATATGACTTATCAAGCTCTGTGAATATCCCAAAAAAATACTAATCGGGCGCTGATGTTAACCTACCTTCTGGCTACCCATATTTCACTCTCCCAAAGGTCAGCTGGTAGAATATGCCTAAGGCATTAAGCTTGCCTATGTACCATTTTGAGCAATAAATTCTTAAAATAAAATAAAAATGTAGTCAATACTGGTTAGCTGACTGAACATCTCTTTCTTTTTTTACATTAATAAAATAACTTCCGGTGGGAAGCCCAACAAAAGACGTCTAAAAGTAATATTATGCTGTTTGCAGGTGATGGAATTAGAATCGAAGCTGTCTGAAGCCCAGAAGGAGTACATAGAGGGTGCACCCACTCGGGCCAAGCGGACTCCCACGGAATGGATCCCGAGACCTCCAGAGAAATTCTGTCTTACTGGACACCGAGCAACTATTACCAGGGTAAGGAGCTTAGTTATATAATAGCTTGTCCTGACCGACTTACTCATGATCCTAAGCTGAAGCTACTGATATTAGCATTATGAAATTTGTACAATGGCTTATTTTTATTTTGTAGGAGCCATTTAGAAGGTATTGTTCGAATCCAAAGTGAAAATATGGAGGAGGGGATTAAATGAATTTTCAGGAAAGATATTATTTCGGTTACGGTTCTTTGAATGTTAATTAGTAGGTATTTGTTATCAATGCTTGACATTACTATAATGGTGAAGGGTGTCAAAAGGTTTAGAGCTGGATTATCTATATACAATTAGATCTAATACTAAATGTATAGCCTATTTACTATTAAATAGAACGACAAAATGTTAATACTGTCATTCTCTATTGTTAAACTTTCGCTTATAATATTAGTAGGGTAATAGTTTTTGCTTTTTAACTGCTACTCAGTTACAATAGATATACCCTAATACATTAAATCTTATCGCTTTTCTAAACTTGAGAACACAAGATAGCTACCGCCCTACAAAATCTGAACAAAAAATATTATAAGCCATCATTGAGCGTTGATTGGTTGAAGTGAGAACAGAATAGCGGCAGGGCGAACATGTTAAACATTCCGTTAATTGGCGTTAAGGCGGTTTCATTTATTATTTTTACTTGCATATATCAGCGGCCCCAGCCTAGTGGTTAAGTAACTGCGCAACTGATAACAAGGTTAAGCAGATGACAACAAAGCCGGCCTGGGATGGGTGATCGCTTTATACAACGAGGCTATTTCATCATAAACACCGCAACAAGCTCGCCACTTGTTAGGTGTTGCCTCGGAATACCATCGGCGAAATGAGGATGGGTTAATCCCTCCGCTGGGACCCTGAGGCCGTTTAAACGGTTCTCGGGAGCCAAATAGGCACCCGTGATGGTATTTATTTATTTATATCAATATTATGATTACAACGCAAAAATGTATATCGTTGTATCTTCAAAAAAATATATACAATAAACCTCTCTGTATCTCATTATTTATTCTGACAGAGTCTTTGTGCCAAAATATGGGTGCTTTGATAAGACTTATTGGGGAAAACTTGCGCAAGAAAGTTCGCTCTTTGTGCACTGCGGTAAAATGTGTTAAGCAAACATTTTATATTCTAAAAATAACATAATTTATTTCATTTAATAAGACCTACTCGTAACAGACTGATGTTTTAAAAATATACTGTGAATCTGGGAACACTTGTGTTAATTATATTTATGTAATTAACAAGAAGGAATATACACGTGATATTTTGAATTTGAGGTGGAATTCTGCAAAACCTGAAAGTCCACCCACGGTAGAGGGTTATGATTTAAGTAACAAAAAGCATTAAAATACTTATTTTCATAAATAATTAAAAGAAATTGAGAATGTTAATGTTTAGCTATTGCACAAGTTTAGGATTCTCTAAAAGTACCTACCGAAATCTTGTTTATATACTAAAGAAATGTTCTACGAACGTAAAGCGTTCTCCCCCTGTATACTTTCAATTTACGCGCCTACACAGAACAAGTGGCTAGCTCTTCGCGATATTTAGATAGATACAATTACCCATTTATTAACAATTCACAAGTTGGTATAATGACACTGGACCGACAGCTTAACGTGATGTTGTCAATTAAATGTATATTTTATTTTATTTAAAAAAAACATTGGTACACATTGGGGTATGTTTAATAAGACATTATATTCATTGATAATTGAATGTTTTCTTCAAAAACTTTATTGCTTTTTTATAATAGAAGCTTTTATAAATTTAAGGAATATCTTACTAGGTAAATGATAAAAATATAAAATAATAATGTAAACATTTGTATACTGTGAAGTAGAACATAAGCACTCCGAACTATCGTAACATCTCTTTTGTACCTTTTGATTTCAACAATTTGATTTGATATAATTTGCAGGTAATCTTTCATCCAGTCTTCAGCTTATTGGTGTCTTCGAGCGAGGATGCCACCATCAAGGTGTATGACTTTGAGAGCGGCGAGTACGAACGAACCCTGAAGGGTCACACGGATTCCGTTCAGGATATCGCGTTTGATCAGCTGGGAAAACTTTTAGGTATTATTAAATTCTTATTTTCCTCCTTTAAAAAAAGGAGGAAAATTTCACATAAAATAAGATTAATTTTAATTATTTTTTTAGTTTATAAATAAAAATAATGGCATAAAGTATAGCTATTAGGTGGGAGCCGGGCCTTTTTAACTTCGCTAGGCCAACCAGGCAGTCTTGTTATAACCTATACAGATGAAAGTGACCTCATGTTTCCGTTTTAGTTTGTGGGTTCACCGGTTTTTCTGGAGACTACTGCATAAATTTCTTGTCGAGGTGGTAGCATCCTTTCAGGGTGCGGTTACCAAATGGATTGATTTGACAATAAAGCAGTAAGGACATTTAGACTCATGGAAGCAATCAATGTTCTTAAACAACAATGTGATGGACCCCATTTATGGAATTTATGGTTCTAACTTTGTATTAATACAAAGTCACATGACATGCTCCAATAAAAAAATTACTGAATTTTATACCATTATCTTTATTATTCATTAGTTGCTTGCTGACACAATGTCAAACGCTATACAAAATGTATGGTGTTTTACATTGATCAACTATTCATCGTCAAATCATTCTGAAATATCAAATCCATTCACTTTGCTTGCAAGATATTTAATTGAATCCATTAGTTCAATATACATTCTTTGTTGGGGCAAAAATGACAACAAAATATTTGAATTGTCCTTCATAGTATAATGATTGTTGGCAGTATCATGCAGTGCAGACATGTCCATCAAACTGTGGGACTTCAACCAGACGTTTGAGTGTATCAAGACCATGCAGGGTCACGACCACAATGTGTCCTCTGTCGCGTTCTCCCCGGGCGGCGACCTCGTCTACTCCGCCAGCCGGGACAAAACCATCAAGGCTTGGGAAGTGGCCACGGGGTAAGTTTGTATGACTGTGGTAATTTTGCAGCTATTCCTAACTATTGTAAAGTTATCATCTTTACCCTCCCTCCGAAGTGGACTTCAATATCCTGGCACCATATCAATTAAGTGCTTGTAAAACATAACAAACTGCTCAAAAAATAAAGCTTTTGAGCAGATCTATCACCCACCATATGACACTCATTAAACAAAACGAAACGCAGCAAACAACTGTTGGTTTGTCTTATTTAATAATATTTTCTACCCGCCAAATTATCCCTTATTAGTAAGAGATAGCAGATGTTATTGCTGAATAACGACAATCGTACAGTAGGTTTACCATCAGTTTTACTAACTACGCTCTTTACCATAACTATTAGTTAGTAGTAGCGTAGCTACTGTAACTCCACGGTGAGTTACAGTAGAAAATCTTTTGTACTGTTTACTTCTAGTCATAACCTCTTATTTTACATTAAACCTTAAGAATCCACCAAAAGAAAGGATTTATCTGTACTGTCGAAAAGAATAAAGCGATCCAATTGGTGGATTCTTACAGTTTATACTGTACAGTAGGTAAGAGATTGTTTAACAAAAGCTCATGGTTAATAATAACCCAGAGCTACTGGAATCCCAGCAATACCAAGCCATCTCGGACAGGACAAATATACCGTTTCCAGCAGATAGTCACATTAAGGGGCCCCATAAAAAAATAAAATTCAAGATCGGGAGTGACTTAGCGTAAACTTAAAACAGTAGGGTTTATTTCTTTTGCATGTGTATGAAAGGGATAGAGAAATCAAGTCCGCCACTAATCGGCTCAAAACAGAAAAGTAGTAAACGTCAAATCAATGATAAGATACGGAAATATTACAGATAAATTATTTTCCTATTCAAATATCATAAAACTAATCCTAATTCATATCATTAAAAAAAAAAAAAAAAAAAACTAATACAGATTAGAATTGAGATGGATCTTAGACATGATATCTTAGAAAAACATGGTATTTTGTTTTTGTCGAGAGAATATGCTCGAATTGCTTTTTCCTATTTAAATATCCTAAATTATATCTTTAAAAATCCTATATCTAAATATCAAATTGATAGTTATCGAGATATTCGCATCTTCCTAACGCCATTTTTATTCAGTCCACGCCTTACATGAAGGAGCACGCAGTTTTAGATTACCTCTAATACAATGATGTGTGTTTCTGCAGGTACTGCGTGCGCACATACAAGGGTCACCGCGAGTGGGTGCGCATGGTGCGGGTGTCGGCGGACGGCGCGCTGCTGGCGTCCTGCTCCAACGACCAGACCGTGCGCGTGTGGAACGCGGACGCCACCGACTGCAAGGTAATGTATTCCTTGTGGATCACGACAAAACCAATGTTATCCCTCTTAATACCGGTCCGAATCAGCTTAAGAGTAGCGTCTGATAAGGATCTTCGATGCTCGTGGTGATTCAACTGCAAAGTATTATCTCTAAATGACGGTAACTTAATGTACTCACACGGTACATGTTTCTGAAGAAATGAATATGATTTATCAAATTAATTATTAAGCAACATTTTATATATGTGGTGGCCGAGTTGGTTAGACCTTAGACTTAAAAACACTTAGGTCCCTGGTTCAAACCCCGGTGTTTACCAATGAGTTTTTATCTAAAAATGTATGTACATTTGTTTAACAACACCACTATAGTGCCTCGGAGAGCTCGTTAAGCTTTCGGCCCGATTTCACTATTCTATATGCGGCGCCCGAGACCAACTAAAGGCCGTTTAGGTGGTCTCGGGCGCCGTAAGGCACCCATGATATATAAATATACTAAATATTATATTTATAATGCGATTTTTTACATTAAAAAAGTGTGAGAGAAGTCTTAGGGACGAGCTAGAGATACCAGTCATATTTTTGTAAGCACCAAACTACTAGTCCGATTTACTAGCATTATTGTCACATCCTGCTTTAAAACGATTATATCTACATTCGGATCGTGGGGATTGTTTGCACATAACAGCTCCAACGCCAGACTATCAGTCTCGGATGGACTACAAGTTTCAATGGTCAAAGTTGGTAATATTGTGTTTTTATTTATTTATAATTATCAGAAATATTAAACAAGGCAAAAACTGTATTTCCTAACAGATGGAGCTTCGCGATCACGATCACGTGGTGGAGTGCATCGCGTGGGCTCCTCCCAGCGCCGCCGCCGCCATCAACGAGGCGGCGGGCGGAGACAACCGCCGCGCCGCGCACGCCGGACCGTTCCTGGCCAGCGGCTCCCGGGACAAGTCTCTCAAAGTATGTATATCTCACTATAGTTCTTTTAACCGACTTCAAAAAAGGGGTTATTGTTTTTTTTATGTATGAACTGATTCCTTAAGGTACACATAGTACAAGCCTAGAGCTTAGTTTGTGACCAGAGCTATAAGTGTAAATTCTCCTACATATTAATATTATATATTTTATTATATAAGGGTGACCTGACGAATATAGACGTGTGTTTTTGTTATATTTTTCATAGTTAAGTGTATAGTATTTTGTTAAGCAAAAATGTAGTAATTTTGTAGAATAAGCATTCGTATTGATTTTAAGTGTGAGAAGTGTAGCATCTACACAGTGGTTTTTAAATGAAAATAATTGAAATAAATATGTAATTTAGTAGTGTTTACACCCACTAGAATAGTCCCAATGTATTGCATACCTTCCGGCTTTATCATCAGAAGACGCATGATTATGATGAAATCTAGCTGGGTTTGGTCTTTGTTGAATTGTGCTTATGTGAATTGAATATTTGGTATGCATTCTGGCTGTAAGTGCCGTATATTCGTATAAGTCTAAGTCAAGACAACACGATAATACACTATTATCGTGTGGTCTTGATATCAGAAGACAGAATTCGTAGCCTTGTTATTTCTGGTAATGATCTATCGCCAAAATGCAGTAAATTTTTTGCTTTTTTCAAAATGTGATTATATTTTATTGGAGCACAGTAGGTATGTGATTTAAAAGAAAAAAAAAAACATTTTTTCAAAAAAACACACTACATAAAAATAAATTATAACCAAATCGAACACACTCCACATAACTAACCAGTGTAAGACGAGGTGGTTAGCTGGATCTTTGACCTACCTGATAGTAAGCAGACCTACAAAGTCCATGATTGGGGTATACTCTCCTTACCAAAGAGCCAATCGATAATCGAATCGAAATACTCATTGAAAGCTAAATGTATGGAATTTGACGATCAGGCTCTACCTATAGTTTTCGACGATAAGGCTCTACCCATAGAGTAAAATTCCTATACATTTTATCGATCGATGCGGCGATTCGATTGGCGGTCGTGTTTTTTGGTCAGGCCCCAGTTGTTTAACAGCACTAGTTGCTAGCACTATGCCGACTAAATGCTACGGTTACGAACCATTTCGTAATAAAGACGAAATTACATTACGATTCTACATTAAAATATCCTCACTGCTTTTTCGACAAATGAACTACCTATTTCGTAAACGCATTGAAAAGACCGCACCTTATTGCATGTGATTTAAATTAGTTCATATATTTAATATAATAAATAAGTTCTAAAACGAAATCTAGTTTCTTTAAGAGCAGCCCGCAGAATAGACCGTGTTCATATTTAATTTTACAGTATACTATTGTGCCAAAATGGTACCGATTTCGTAGAATAAGCATTCATAATAATCTTAAAAGGATGAGAATTAAGTGAGCATTAACAAAGTGTTTATAACATTTATATTAACATTATCATATTGTATGTTTTTACTCAACTTACCCTCGTATCCTCAACTGCACTTTTCACTTAAGGAACGTCTCACACTCATTCGTTCTTTCTTGATTTGACGTTTGGTAGTAAGAGACCCAAGTTCCTTGAGTTGAGGTTACGACTTAGAGTACGGGTGCTAGTGCAATCTTTACTAATTTGAAAACATCGTTAATTATTACACTTGTCAATCTCGGCGACCAGGGTTATAATTTACTGGTTTTGTAACCCAGCCCTAATAATGTATGTGTTGTGTTAAGATCTGGGACGTGACGACGGGCGCGTGCCTGCTGACGCTGGTGGGGCACGACAACTGGGTGCGCGGCGTGGCGTGGCACCCGGCCGGCCGCTACCTGCTCACCGCCTCGGACGACAAGACCCTGCGCGTGTGGGACCTGCCGCACCAGCGATGCCTCAAGACCCTCTACGCGCACCAACACTTCGTCACCGGCCTCGGTCAGTCCATCACACTAATAATAATATATGGAACCGCCATAGTGCCTTAAGGGCCCTGGAGTCGACTTGACGCCCATACATACTTCCAATGTTACTTGGATGTTTGTCGAAGTTCAATTATGTTCTTAATTGTATGCAATAATTTTTCTGTTGTGGGTATTTTTTTTTGTATTATAATATTTAAAAAGTGTTATTTTTGATATAATTGAAATACAATGACGGACAAAAATATTATTTTAATTCTGCGACAAACGTAATCGAGTATTATTGGAAGCGCGAAAGCTAATTTTGTATGGAGAACGCGGAGTTCGCGATTACGAATGCGGTGCTCTTAAATGGCCTATAAAACGAAATGTCAAACGAGTTAGTTGTTGCTATATTCTGTTCTCACCAATCAACACTCAGGGATTGCTTTTGTTCTCACTTTTTTTTTATTAGTAGGGCGGCGGCCTTCTTCTGTTCTCAAAACTGAATAGGCGGTTTCAGGGCCATGGGGACCTCCCCTATGTTATCTCCATGGGTCAGTCACACTACTCACACCAACCACACGCGCAGTTCCACCAGAATAAATTATATTCCTTGTTACTCATTGATAATAGAGCTTTCTATATAGGTATAAGTTTTTTTTATATTGATTCAGTAGTTGTTGAGTTTATCTGGAACAAAGAAACAATCTCTTTATAATTTTAACATAGGTAAGGAACTGCTGTAACACATCTTGTAAAGTAGAAATCACAAATATTTTTCTGTCCATAAAAGTTAAAAATAAAATATAATAAAATTGGTAAGTTAATATTTCTTCTTCCATGGGCCTGTCGCACCAGCGATGCTTCAAGACACTTCATAGTTACGTTTATAAATGATCCTATATCCTAGAAAGACAAACCTAGCTATCCATTATCCGTCTGAGTCTCGGGTCCATTGTGTGGTTGGTAGACAGGGGAGTGAACTGCGGTGTTCCTGGACTTAAGGACACTGAATTCGTAATAGCGAAGTCTGCATTCTCCATACAAAATGGGCATTCGCTTCACTTCCAGTAACACTCGATAGATGTTTGTCGCAGAATTGAAAAAAAAAAAATCCGCCATTGTATTCGTATTTATTAATCTTTCTGTGTTGGATTGTTTATTATTTTTTTCGAAATCAGAAAAAAAGACTTTAATATTATAATACAAAAGCCCACAACAAAAAGATATTTGCGTACCAACATAAAAATAATATTTGAATTTCGACTAACAACCAAGGTTATATTGGTATTCATTTGTATGGGGGTCAAGACTACAGAGCCCTTAAAACCATGAAGCAGGGTAGAAAACTCTCGCCTTCATTTTGTTCACTACATTCTGTACCCAATTACATCTCTCTAGATGTGTGATCCGACTTACACTGAGTGGAAAACTTTTTGGTCTATATTAATTTATTTGTAGTTTTTTTATAAATTGTTTTTTTTTTTTGAGCACTACATGTGACTTTCTATCTAGGTGAGCAGTCCTACAAAGTCCATGAATGGGATCAATCAAAAATTTTTCTTAAACAATATGCTGGCTAAATGACTCGATTACGAAATTGGGGGAGACAATGACGGATTGCATTACAAGTATATTTTAATATACTCACTGCCTTATCGGCAATGCTACTACTGCATCAATTTCTTGTCGAGGTGGTAGTCATCTTTCAGGGTGCGGTTACTTTTTTACTTTACTTATTTTAATTTATGTTTAATGTGTGTTTCAGACTTCCACAGAAGCTTGCCGTACGTGATAACGGGCAGCGTGGACCAGACCATCAAAGTTTGGGAGTGTCGCTGAGCGTAGCCATGGTATACTTACCCAACTCACCGATGTCATTACTTCACTCTCTCACTGCAATCAGAACTAGGTTTTTTATCCCAAAGTTCTTTGTTGATAATACTTGGAAGATAACAATTTTACTTGACAAAATAATTAATATTACAAGTTAAATAGTTGTTTTTAGTACCGTCACTGATCAATAATAGTATTATTATTATCAAAAAACATTGCGATTCTAAAAATAGAATCCACTTGCCATATAATTATATTGAATATGGAATTGTTATCAAATAATCTTCAAAGAACTAGAGGTTTTTATTGCGTTTTTTTATCAATAATTTTATGCCCTTTATTTGGTTGCTCATAGAGTACTCGTTGCTGTATTTTCGTTTACTTGATTTTTATCTCCTTTATGATATTCTAAATAGAGTTAATGATTGCTTAACGTTACACATTCCATTGTATTCAACTAATAAGTTCAAAATAATGTTTGGTTAATAACAGATCCTTTTTTGTATCAATCTATAATACAATTTACATAAAAATATTTTGTATTTTCTTGATAAATTTTGTTATATTTTGATTTTTTTTTAATATTTCAATTAGAGATGGGTTATGTGCTTTGCCAAAATTGTTTACAGTTAAGTTGGTTAAGTTTCGATATATTATTAAAAAGATGATGGTCCAAATGGACCTGTATACAAAAGGTTTTCTTTATTTTATTAATAATTTTCTTTATAAAAAGTGATAATTAGATAATAAACTATTTTAATTTTAATCTCATTTAAAACAACTCAAACGACACAAGGTTTCATACAAGTTGCGTTAATCTTTTGACTTTTGTAAATTAAGCTTTACTCTACGTACCTTTGTAAAAAAGATAAAAGAACACTATTTAAACAAGGCCGATGGACTTGTATTTACTGCTATTTTAAAATAAATTAACAATTTAAACAAGTTTAATATCTAAATATTTAAACCAAATTCACTCCCATCTCTAATTAAAATACTTTTTAATACAAGTAGGGTCATGAATTAATTGTCAAACCATAATGGTCCCCGCATGCCCACATAGCAACGTAGTACGCAACCTTCGTGGTCCGAGAGCTTCTAGCTGTGTTATAATTTAACATTCATTATTATTTTTATAATTATTATATAAGAATGTTTAGATTAAATTTTATTTTATAGTAGATTAAATGTTTTTTTTTGTCTCGTAGAGAATTTGTACCTTGTTTTGTTTATTGATATTTGGAAAAGGATTTCATGACAATGCGTCGCTGTGCCGCCGTCATTGTGATTGTTCGCCGTTTGCCAACAACATTTATGGACGACGGGATATCAGATGCACTCTTTACAAAAATAACTTATTGTAAAAAAGAACCTATCCATATTTCATTTATTTCAACGAGACTTACTTAATTTGTTTTTTTTGTAATGAATTGAAAACAGGTCTATCAAAATAATTTGTAGAATATTTAAAAAATATTGCTATGATAATCACAAAATCCGAATAGTTCCCCCGTGCATTAAGCTAATCATCAGACATTAGCAGAAAAGCGGCTTAGCGTGAACTTGTCAACAACATTAACTATACTTTTAAAAATATCTAAATTAAAAAGTGTACCTACTGAAATAATGTGTTACTATGGGGAAAAAACTGCAAAATTTTCGTTTTGTCGCTTGATCCTTGTAATTAAATGGGCTTTCGTGAAAAATTAAAAAAATAATAATAATTTCGAAAATATAGTCTAAAATAAGGAACTGTTTTCGTCTTTATTAATTAAAAAAAAAACTGTTTTTTAAGATATTCATGTTTGAAAATTTTAATCTATTATTTTTGTTGCACGTCATTATCACGATGTCAAAGAAAATACGCTACTCTAAATAAATATATAATGAGAAGTTGACATGTCAATGTCACAAGAAAGCATTTCTATTGGTCACCGAGGGTTACCGCGAAGTGAAATGAAAATTTGGGTCCGATATTGGGTCTACAGTTTATTAAGCGGTATACGTGTTTCTAGAAACTCATATTCTATACAAGATATCTCGCAAACATCAATATTTTTTTTTTTTTAAATACTTTTTTTCTTATTACCTTAGTAAGATAGATTAAATAAATATTATATTTTATTACGCATTCATTTTATATAGCTGCATATCGCACCACATTTATCCATTAGTACAGTTGTCAACGTCTTTTAATCTATTGTAGCGTGCTTGTCACGTCACGCAGATTTTAAGTATTAATATCTCAAAAAACAGTTAATTATTGAAATAATAAACGATTTTTTTTTCATCGTCGGATGCCCATTCTCTTTTTAGCATTGGAACTCTACATTATTAATGTAAAATGTTTTGTATTTGTCTATTTTTCAATAAACAATATTCAAAAAAAAAAACAGAAAAACTCTTATAAACCATTTAATCGCGATGAAAATCGTTAAATAAAACTACGATTGAAATACAAAGTCGAGCAATTGCCACCTATAATAGCTTTGTTCTTTAAATAAACGTAAAACGAGGTATGTTTTAAATAAAAAGGTTTTTTTTTTAAATAAAATTTAAATTTTTTTAGACAATTTAATTTCAGAGTTTATATTTTATTCCACGAGAACTGATAGTGACGTCAGCAGATTTGAAGAGATAATGATGATGAAGAAATAAAATATCTACGCATGACTAAAAGCCGGACGAAATATATATATATATATCACGAAATGTCGCTTTGTTTATTTAAATGTCATTCTGACATTGTATTAAGGTTTATCCCTCCAAAATAATATCCTTAGTCAAAAAGGATCATTTTCATGCTAAGCCGCATTAAACATGCACATCTCTGATGGCCCCTTTACAAGGACTTATTTTAAGTTTTGGATATCAAAACTTTATTCATAAGATCATTATATTTAATTTTAAAAATTTGTTTAACTATTTATTTTGTATAATTTATAGCTATTATTTATCTATGTTTAATTTTTTTCATCAACGTTTTTATTACAATAATCTTTGTAGATTTTTTAATTTTTATTTCCTACAATTAATTATTGATTTACTCAATTAATGATAATAATAATTGTGAAGCTTGATTGATTTCATTGGATAATATAAAGTGTGATAATTTTGTCGTATAATTGTTTATAATACTTTGTTACTTCCCCCAGTCATGTAACTCCGGAAATTGATTGTCGTAGTTTATTGTGTTGGACTATAGTTTAGGGTTAGTTATAGACAAATATACTACTATTAGATGCTTCAATGCACTTGCAGTTTTTATATTAAAATAATAAACCATATTATTATTATATTAAAATACTTATAATAAATTCAGTATTTTGGCATCACATAATGTAACTAGTATTAACGGTCGATGTAAACCTGCTAAATAAAACGTAAGCTTTTGTCTATGCCTTTTGCCATTGTATTACATCTATTTAAATGCGTCGTGCAAATTATCTTGCTAATTAGCATGTCTCAAAGTAGTTGTTATATTAAAAACGTTTGTACCTATATTACTGTACTATGCTATTTTATTGTAAAGGAAGTTTTGCACTGAATACATATAACAGCTATATTGCCTAAATTTATATAGGAGAATAAATTACAAATATTAGAATTTGGTTTAATATTATTTGTAAATAAATTAATAATAATTACATGCTTTTTCTGTTTTATTTAATTTCCTATGCTTACGAAATTGGGTATTTACTGTCTAAGTATTGTATATTGCATTTCACGTAAGAGTTCCCTTTGACAAGTCGAATCGGTCAACTATTGTGCGATTGCAAAAAGAATCCGCACGGCAAATATCAGATGCAATAAAAGTGTGCCTAAGATTCTCACATCCCAGCACCATCATAGTATAGTTTCAATTATGTAATCATTCTCCGAAAGATCCCTTATTTACTTTATTTTTCCTCTTATTTTATTTAATGAATCATTCAAAATGTGGTAACATTTGTTTCATTGCTACCAACATTCGGCTATACGCGACGCGACGCATAAGTGTTGCGACCTCCTGCCATTATACTTCTAGAACACCATTTACGATTTCCAATACTTCTAAAACGTGTTTTAATATATGAAGTTCGTCGTCTTCACATCTGCACTCCTAGTGTGAGTTTTCTAACTATTACTTTGCGTTTGAGTTAACTAAAATATGTATGGGAAACAGATCAGCGCTCCAAGAGGAAATTTTGAGAACTAGAAAGGCGAGCGTGTGATTGGTCAAAATGTTAACGCCGTAGTATAGTCAACGCGAAAGTAAATGTTAAAAAAACTCACACTAGTGCTACCCATGTCGCCTTGTCTCTTATCTCGTCTTAGTAAAAAACCGGTTTTACGCAAAATGAAAACTGGTTCTGCATTTTTTATAAAAACCTGGGTTTTCGGTAAAACCGGTTTTCATTCCCTAGTGTCCGACCGAAAGTTCGGTTTCAGCGGCAATCCTGCCGAAACTTCGAGTGAAAGCGAAACTGCAATCGAGAGTTCTCACGCTGTGATCGGTCGTGTTCGGAGCGTTAAATTTCATCCAAGCGAGTAAGCGACAAAGACATTTTCGTCGTCCACGTACCTAATCATATCGTGACTGGCTTGTGTTTGCAGTTCGTTTTGTTTGTAGTGAGTATTCGTGTGATTTATTTTGAATTAGGTAAGTTTTATTACATGCTATATTATAGCATAAGCGTAGGTAGTAAACATAAAAAAATAATTCATTATAACAAACTTAAACAAACCTTCGATCATATAACCAATGGCTGTAGCATAGGCAAGCTTTCACTCAACCAAAGTATATGGTAAAATGGTCATACAATATATAAATATGTTCACGTGTAATCAACATCATTTGGTATCGTTTGGTGTAGCGAAAAGCTTCTCTCTCCACTTCTCAAAAAAAAAAATTGTGCAGTTACACTGGGTATAAGACGATCTCTTACTTCAAATCTGAGCCGCGTTCGTAAACTAACACTGACATTGGGTAATGTCACTACACTATATGCATCTCTTGTTCTCTAAGCATTTTTCAATATTTTTATCGCACTCTGTGACATTACCCAGTGTTAATGTGTTAGTTTACCGTTTCAACACAGTCATGTCATTTTTTTAGCGATGCTAAAATGCAGATCTGAAACAATCGGAGTTGATTTTTGATGCCACTTTTTGACAAGAAGCACTTATGACCCCCCCCCCCCCTCCTCCTGCAATGTACGAAATAGGAGTACTATAAATTAATATAAATTTTTCTTTTTGTCGGTTTTGACCCCCCCTCCCCCCTCCTAAAATAATAATAAATATTTATGATACGACGGACATGGGCACATTATAATATAGTGAAATAAAAAAAAATACATGACATCAAAAACATGATTTTTTAATAAATACGTACCCAAAAGGAGTTGAATAAAATAAACAACTAATTAACATAATTAATCAAAAAAACAAACGGGGAATTTTTAATTGCACCTCTTTTTTAAAATTGAAGCAAACAACATTTCTCCACTAATAATCTACCTGCATATCAAATATATGATTGTATATCAATTTAAATAATTGTATAACTAAACGTGTAGTATTAGAAATTGTTTAAAATAAATCAAAGTTAGCGACTTTTTTTATCTAATTTTACTACGAAAATCTTGCTAAAACCACAGATTTAAGCATTCTAAAACAAAATTACTCACCGTATAACAAAAATACTGATTTGCACACTAAATTATCCAATATTACAACCGAATTACTAAAATCATTATCTAAAATTATGTGCCAGAAAGGCTTTCTACACATACGAGAATAATTCCTCAAAAGACTCTTTATTTAAAAAAAAATGGCCAGACTAGGTAAAGGATAGGTTAGTGTTAGTACATGACCATACGCACGAGCCGAGCGAAGCGTGCCGCGGTAGCGGCCGGCGAGTGCCAGAAAGGCTTTCTACACATACGAGAATAATTACTCAAAAGACTCTTTATTAAAAAAAAAATGGCCAAACTAGGTAAAGGATAGGTTAGGTTAGTGTTAGTACATGACCATACGCACGAGCCGAGCGAAGCGTGCCGCGGAAGCGGCCGGCGAGTGCCAGAAAGGCTTTCTACACATACGAGAATAATTACTCAAAAGACTCTTTATTTAAAAAAAAAATGGCCAAACTAGGTAAAGGATAGGTTAGGTTAGTGTTAGTACATGACCATACGCACGAGCCGAGCGAAGCGTGCCGCGGTAGCGGCCGGCGAGTGCCAGAAAGGCTTTCTACACATACGAGAATAATTACTCAAAAGACTCTTTATTTAAAAAAAAAATGGCTAGACTAGGTAAAGGATAGGTTAGGTTAGTGTTAGTACATGACCATACGCACGAGCCGAGCGAAGCGTGCCGCGGTAGCGGCCGGCGAGTGCCAGCTAGGCTTCCTACACATATAAAAGTTGGGTAAAATGTGAATTTTCAAATGACAATAACTCCTAAAATACCCCCCCCCTAACTTTTTTATTTTAGGGGTAGGTTCCCCTCCCTCCCCTCTTCTTTCTCTCTTATTTGATTTTTTCAGAACTTTAATTTAATAAACATGACTGATTAACTGGTGTTTTATTTAGTATAACTCATGTTCTTTAAAATTTAATAGGTGATGGATTCCAAAAAAAACTGATTAAATGTTTCGTTGCACTAAAAGAATAATTAGATTTACTATAAGTTAACAGATAGTCATTCAGTAAAATAGTTTAACTTTAAAGATCAAACAGTATAGTATATTTGATTTATTTGATGCGCAAATTTAGTGTGCAATTCAGTATTTTTGTTAGCAATTTCGAATACTTTGATAGAAAGACGTAGATTTACAGTTGTAAGATTAAATACTACCCAAAACAAACTAATTAACATTTTGTGAGTCAAAACAAAGTATATGGTAAAATGGTCATATACAATATATAAATATGTTCACGTGTAATCAACATCATTTGGTATCGTTTGGTGTAGCGAAAAGCTTCTCTCTCCACTTCTCAAAAAAAAAAATTGTGCAGTTACAAGTAGTTGGGTATAAGACGATCTCTTACTTCAAATCTGAGCCGCGTTCGTAAACTAACACTGACATTGGGTAATGTCACTACACTATATGCATCTCTTGTTCTCTAAGCATTTTTCAATATTTTTATCGCACTCTGTGACATTACCCAGTGTTAATGTGTTAGTTTACCGTTTCAACACAGTCATGTCATTTTTTTAGCGATGCTAAAATGCAGATCTGAAACAATCGGAGTTGATTTTTGATGCCACTTTTTGACAAGAAGCACTATTTTGAACTAAATAATTGCAATTTCAAATATTACTACCTTATTATTATTATTTATTATATAATAAATCAATATTTTTTAATTAACTATTATTTAAATACAATAATTTTATAATATCACAATATTAATTTAATTAAAAGTTTTAAACACCTCAAACACTTACATGCTTTTTCTGTTTTATTTAATTTCCTATTGCTTATTCCTTATTCCTTTACTATGCTTACGAAATTGGGTATTTACTGTCTAAGTATTGTATATTGCATTTCACGTAAGAGTTCCCTTTGACAAGTCGAATCGGTCAACTATTGTGCGATTGCAAAAAGAATCCGCACGGCAAATATCAGATGCAATAAAAGTGTGCCTAAGATTCTCACATCCCAGCACCATCATAGTATAGTTTCAATTATGTAATCATTCTCCGAAAGATCCCTTATTTACTTTATTTAATTCGTAAGCATAGGAAATTAAATAAAACAGAAAAAGCATGTAAGTGTTTGAGGTGTTTAAAACTTTTAATTAAATTAATATTGTGATATTATAAAATTATTGTATTTAAATAATAGTTAATTAAAAAATATTGATTTATTATATAATAATAAGGTAGTAATATTTGAAATTGCAATTATTTAATTTCCTCTTATTTTATTTAATGAATCATTCAAAATGTGGTAACATTTGTTTCATTGCTACCAACATTCGGCTATACGCGACGCGACGCATAAGTGTTGCGACCTCCTGCCATTATACTTCTAGAACACCATTTACGATTTCCAATACTTCTAAAACGTGTTTTAATATATGAAGTTCGTCGTCTTCACATCTGCACTCCTAGTGTGAGTTTTCTAACTATTACTTTGCGTTTGAGTTAACTAAAATATGTATGGGAAACAGATCAGCGCTCCAAGAGGAAATTTTGAGAACTAGAAAGGCGAGCGTGTGATTGGTCAAAATGTTAACGCCGTAGTATAGTCAACGCGAAAGTAAATGTTAAAAAAACTCACACTAGTGCTACCCATGTCGCCTTGTCTCTTATCTCGTCTTAGTAAAAAACCGGTTTTACGCAAAATGAAAACTGGTTCTGCATTTTTTATAAAAACCTGGGTTTTCGGTAAAACCGGTTTTCATTCCCTAGTGTCCGACCGAAAGTTCGGTTTCGGTTTCAGCGGCAATCCTGCCGAAACTTCGAGTGAAAGCGAAACTGCAATCGAGAGTTCTCACGCTGTGATCGGTCGTGTTCGGAGCGTTAAATTTCATCCAAGCGAGTAAGCGACAAAGACATTTTCGTCGTCCACGTACCTAATCATATCGTGACTGGCTTGTGTTTGCAGTTCGTTTTGTTTGTAGTGAGTATTCGTGTGATTTATTTTGAATTAGGTAAGTTTTATTACATGCTATATTATAGCATAAGCGTAGGTAGTAAACATAAAAAAATAATTCATTATAACAAACTTAAACAAACCTTCGATCATATAACCAATGGCTGTAGCATAGGCAAGCTTTCACTCAACCAAAGTATATGGTAAAATGGTCATATACAATATATAAATATGTTCACGTGTAATCAACATCATTTGGTATCGTTTGGTGTAGCGAAAAGCTTCTCTCTCCACTTCTCAAAAAAAAAAATTGTGCAGTTACACTGGGTATAAGACGATCTCTTACTTCAAATCTGAGCCGCGTTCGTAAACTAACACTGACATTGGGTAATGTCACTACACTATATGCATCTCTTGTTCTCTAAGCATTTTTCAATATTTTTATCGCACTCTGTGACATTACCCAGTGTTAATGTGTTAGTTTACCGTTTCAACACAGTCATGTCATTTTTTTAGCGATGCCAAAATGCAGATCTGAAACAATCGGGGTTGATTTTTGATGCCACTTTTTGACAAGAAGCACTATTTTGAATTAAATAATTGCAATTTCAAATATTACTACCTTATTATTATATAATAAATCAATATTTTTTAATTAACTATTATTTAAATACAATAATTTTATAATATCACAATATTAATTTAATTAAAAGTTTTAAACACCTCAAACTAAACATACCAAAGCTGAATTTAGTTACACCACACTTATTTTTTAGGTTTAATAGAACTTTTAAAACTAAAGCAGATATGAGCATATAAAATAATTAAATTCCAATTTGGCACAAAGCTTCCTCACCGCTAAATGTTCATGGAGGATTTTGTGCGCTTGAGTCGTACCGATGCCTAAGCTTGTCCGAATCTGCTGATAGGTAACTTTATTGTCAGTCTGTATCATACGCCTATCTTTTTTCTTTAACTTTTGTCTTTTTTATTATTATTATTAGCTTTTATGAATGGCCTCTACGCGTGCGCGTAATTTTGCCAGTGTCGAGTAGGGTAGTCTTTTTTAGTTTTGTCTAATCCGCGTTCCGTGCTTAGCATCGCTGCCACGGATCGCTGGTTTTTTTAGCCAAGGTCGTTTCACCGCGCGGAAATGTTAGCAATTCAAGTTACCATCAATCGTTCCGCGAACAGAAATTTTAACACGAAAAGTTAGCACGGCTACTTTTTGACAGATGTTTGTTTACATGTGAATATCTATCTACAAATTGGAATTTAATTAATTATTTTATATATTCATATCTGTTTTAGTTTTAAAAGTTCGATTAAACCTAAAAAATAAATATCGTTTAACTAAATTCAGCTTTGGTATTTTTAGTTTGAGGTTGTTAATTAAATTAATATTGTGATATTATAAAATTATTGTATTTAAATAATAGTTAATTAAAAAATATTGATTTATTATACATGGTGAATTTGAATGGGTGTACTTTGGGCTAATATGATGTTCTACTGATCAATACGAACAACTTTTCCCATGGAACCATGTGTCGCAAATGAAAAAAAAAATTGCCTTCTCCATACAAACTAGTAAAGTTAAAATGACCAATTTGTATGGGGAAGCCATTTTTTTTTTTCATTTGCGACACATGGTTCCATGGGAAAAGTTGTTCGTATTGACCAGTAGAACATCATATTAGCCCAAAGTACACCCATTCAAATTCACCCTGTATAATGATAAGGTAGTAATATTTTTAATTTCAATTATTTAATTCAAAATAGTGCTTCTTGTCAAAAAGTGGCATCAAAAATCAACACCGATCGTTTCTGAGCTGCATTTTAGCATCGCTAAAAAAATGACATGGCTGTGTTGAAACGGGCGGTCGCGCTGGTTTTTGAAGTCAGCACGAGAAACTGCCCGCGTTAGCTCACGGAACGCAGGGTGAAAAAGAGTAAAACAGTTTACCATAAAAATAAATAATCTGTGCCATAGAGTACAAAAATTACCCATAATAATAAATAATCTGTGCCATAGAGTACTAGTATGCGTTCCAAAACTAGGTAATAATTAACCTGTGTGATTTCTCGGGTAAAAGAAAGAGACGGAAATATATAATTTGTGTATATTCCGTCTCTTTCTTTTTCCCGAGAGATCGCACGGGTAATAATATTTGATATTTGGAACAGTCACGCCAGACAGACAGAAAACAGTCAATAGACGGATTAATTTCATTCCAATCGTTTCTTTTTGTGGATTTTCTGTGTGTATTATTTTATGTGTTTATAATTATTTTCATTCGTCAGTGGTTGAGAAATTTGTTGTGATTTTGAGTTTGTTAAACCATACTATTTTTATGGCTAAACTGTAAATTAGTTTTTTCCAAGTGTTAGGTTAGGTATATCAAACAATAATCAGTATGGATGTAGACGAATGTTTTAAAGATTGGGAGGAATTAATAGGCGATTATAAAAAATTGGAGGTAAGTACATAACAGTCACGACATCTAAAAATTCAGCCAAATGACGCGCATTGGGTTAGCCTTCCCTGCTGTAATGGATTCTTGGCTAATGAAATGTTTTTTGTTCCTACTAGAACCTAGTCTGTGAGGACCGGGAAAGAAACTAAACCCTACCATATGATTATTTCTTGATTGAAAAAAGTAACATCACATTGTTAACAACCCTGACAAAACTATTATTAATGCAAATGTATGTCTGTATGTTGTTTAAGACTTACATTTATCTACTAATTTCGATTAATTTTGTTAGGAGGTATATACCTGGGTATAGGTCTTATATTATTTTAACTTATACACACACAAATTTTCATTTTAATCCATAGTAATTGATATGTACTACATTTCACACTTATTGCTCTGTTCACAAAATAAGCTTTAGGGTTATTCTATGTGTACCTGGAACGACAATACTAATACATATGCCAAGACGCCTTAGTAATATATTTTAGGGCTCAATCATCATAATCGAAGCCATAAATAATATATAATTATGATTATATATCATAATAATATATAGCTTATTCTAATTTGCTGTTTAGTTTATATGGAGTATATATTGTATTTGTCTTATATATTGTAGTTGAGATTCCTTGAGGGTAGCCGAAGACTATAGTTGTGTGTTTCTAATATATTTTTTGTAGTTAAGTTTATAGGATATTATTGTGCAAAAGTGTACCAATTTTGTAGAATAAGCATTCATAAGTAATCTTAAGTGTGAGAAGTGTAGTATTTACGCAGTGATCTCAGTGTTTGTGCTATCTCAACAAATCCATTTCTTCAGTAAAATAGCAGTACCCATTTTACTAGTAGATTCTTTCCTTCTTCACATGACACTGGCATAACTATACCATATGTTTGCATACGGTCATGTGGCCATTCCTTATTCTAACCTAGTCCTTTCCCTAATCCTTTCCATCCTATTATCCCACTTTCACTTATAATAAAAAAAAGATTTAATTCTACACTCACTTGACACTGGCAAAATTACGCGCATGCGTAGAGGCCATTAAATTAAGCTAATAATAATAATAATATTGTAGTTGTATATTTATTATTTTGGATTGACAAGGTGCTGTGATTTGTTGATCTCCCAAAGGTTACTAAGGCTCTGTCATGAGCTTGTGTTTGATTTTAATGTAATGTTATTATAAGACTAATGTGTCCAAACTAAATTGCTAGAGCATTGAAACAGCAGGGTGGCCACTTTCTGGAAAACTGGGAAAAGTCAGGGAATTTCAAGAGTCTGGAAAAGTCAGGGGAAATGCTGGAAGGTCAGGGAAAATAAAAAATAAAGAGAAAATAATTTTTACCTTAAAAACATTTTTTTTTTGATAAGTAAATAAAAAAAAAAACAATTTTATTATTCTTCGAGGAAAAATACTTTCTTTTTAAAGCTCATCAAGGTCAGGGAAAAAACTGAAAAACCTAGAAAAGACAGGGAAATTTATATCTGAAAAGAAGTGGTCACCCTGAACAGCTCAACCTGAACAAATGAAATAATTTTAAATATAATTTGCAAAGATGATGAACTATTATTATTATTATTCTTATTAAATAATAGGCGAGCAGCGTATTGCTGATATGCCTATATCAAGCCCTGGTGTATAGTTCTTATTTTTTTATTTATTGTCTAGTTTGTTAGTTAATAGCCACTTGTCCAGTTTATTCTTAAAAGTGTTAACAGTAGAGGAGTTGACCATATCCTGTGGCAGCCTGTTCCACATATTCACCACTCTGTTGCTAATGAAGTTATATCCAACATTTTTGCTGCAAGACTTGACAGTTTCATGTCATGGTCACGAAGGGGAAATATAGAATTGTTGAAATGGAACATTTCAGCCAAGTGGGGGCCATATTTGCCTGTGAGGATTTTAAAGGTCTCGATCAAATCTCCACATGATCGGAGGTCTCTCAGCGTTGGTAGTTTAAATATAGTTTTAGATTAATAATTAGTAGTAGTAGTTTAGTATTAAATAATTAATGTATTTTTTTTTTATAATTTTACAGTCAACAAATAAGGAATATGCCTCAAAACTAGATGAAGTAGGAGAACTTCAAGCAACATGTATGAAAGAGTTAAACCATCAGCGTTATCGCATGTCAGCTATCACAAATGCACTCAAAAGGTCAGAACAATCTTATTATAACATAAACAATTTACAATCAAATGAACTTTGATAACCAACAATTTGATTGTAAACATGCATGAGAATCTACTGATAAGTTAACACAATTATTTTCAAGGTTTTGATATTTTTCTTCATGTTGTAATTTTGAAATTTCTAAGCTCTATATTTATTTAATCCAATTGATATTTTTTGATAATTTTAATCTTCATTTAATATTTATACTTATAATAACTGATAATAAAAATCAATTTACTTTATGTTTTAGTTGTATGACAAAGGAACAATATTCGCTGAGTTAATTTATGTTCTAGAAACCATTTACAATTTTCTATAGATATATTTTTTTATTTATAATTAAAGTTAATTCCAGAATAGCTCACTTTTTTATGTCATGGAATGTGACTCAGGGCGGTAACCATCAACTCCGATACCTTGACTTCTTGTTCGAGTTGAGATCAAAAATGACTTCATTTCATACAAATGATATTTCCAAAATTTATAATATTATATATATAATTTTGTAATTAATGGAACGAGTTGTAAATAAAAAAAAAAATGCTTACCTGGGTCGCAACTCGGGTTGACTTGTTTCGACGAAGCTGTATCCAAAATAAGTTTGCTTGGTTTAGTAATGGAATGAGTCGTGTTAACCGAGTTTAGAAGAATGCATACCCGGGTTGACTCATCAAGTTGCATAGACTACGCTGTAGGTAGGCATCTAAAATAGTGTCGTTTGGTTAGTATTTGAATGAACCGATTATTAAATTTCATAATGTCTTCGTATTTCATTAGAAAAGTTAAATTTGATTTTGCATACAAAAATAAAAAAATGTATGCATGTACATGCGCTACTTATTAACTTTTAATGTTAAGGATTCTAATTAAAAAAAAACTAACATTACAATCAACATTTTAATATCCTATTGGTATGTTTTTTTTATTTTGAGCTGCAAGCAAGTTAAACTGGGTTAAAGGGAAATTAACTCAAGTCGAGGAGTTGGAGAAGTAACCCAGGTCAAGCGAGTTAATTGACTCGGGTTGCCCATCACTATTATGCAGTGGTCAATTCAAACAACAATGTTTCACTTTTCTTAGTATCAAAAACATCAATCTCATGAACCATTATCTTGTTAGAACAAGATCTCACGGTATTGGTATCTATGGTTACCCTTCAGTAGCTACTTGTGGTATAACTAAATGTCAGTAATAGTTTCAGTATTTAAAAATTAGTAAACAACATATTTTTTGAGAGAATTTTGTAAGTGGAGTTTTGTACTGTTCTAGTACAATTAGAATAGGTCTAGTTGCTACTTTATTCTTGGTTTGCATGTAATTTATTTTATTACATATTATTATTTTAGATTAGAAAAGAAAGGAGTAACGAAAGATGAGAGATTATGCAACTTAGAAAAAGAAATTATGAAAAGGAAAGCAATGCTTCATGAAATTGAAGCCACATTACCGAAGAAGAATGGCCTATATCTAAGAATTATATTGGGAAATGTTAATGTCTCTATACTTAATAAAAATGACAAGTAAGTATAAGTATTTTACTGATTTAATAATAAGAAATATTGACAACTTAATTATGATGTACATCTTTTAAATAATCAAAGAAATTTTTTTTTATTATAAGCAACAATAAATGTATCTAGTATAATATTCATAAATAATTATATATTATGTCTAAACTTAATTTTGGTAGTGGGTAGCAATAAATACAAAGTAAACAAGGACAAAACATTCTGGAAATATAATTAATGTAAAAATTACTCTATATTTGTACCTCCTAATTAATAATGTAAGAAACATATTCTTATCAATTTAGTAGGTAATTTAAAATATAGATAGATAATGTTGATAGGTTAGTAATATTATTTACTAATGTGATTCTGTAGAGTAACAAAAATGTTAATATTTTTTTATTATATAATGTTCGTTAGAACTTAGATCTAAAAACACTTTCAAGATGTACCAATCAAGTGTGTACCAATGAGTTTTTAATTTCAAATTGTATTTGACAGCTTCTCTATATAGAATACAAACAATTCAACCTTATTGTATGGTGTAGATTCAGAATACCATTGGCTATGACAAGGTCGAAATTGTTTGTTTGTATGCCATAACACATCCGTAATGATAAATTACAATAGGAAAAAAATATTGATGGCGAAATTTTTTGCCATTTTGTTAGAGAAAAAAGCCACGTCTTCCGGATACAAATCCAAAGGCGTAACCACTAGTCTAAGAAGGCGGTCTATACAAATAGATAATTAGTTTGGCTTTTGAATTTAATTATAACATTCAATGTACATTAAGACACAATAGGTGTTGATTTTACCTCAAAGATACTTAAGGCCTTTATTTTAAGGTTCAATTTTCGCAAGCAATAACTTGCGAGTATATTGCCGTTTACTATACTACCTTATTTACCTGTGGACTTGCCTATGTTTGTTATAATAGCAATGTCTAATCATAGTGTCAGTACATACTAGTAGTTTTGTATGCCAAGGTTCAACTACTACTTATATGAGCTTGCTTTAAACTCACCTTCTGTAGGTACATAAATTAGGGTAACTAGTTAGTTACCTTAAGAATGTGTAACTAAGTAATTACCCTTGGTATTTTATTGTATGGTGACGTTAGGTACCTAATGTTTTACATACAGTCATTGGCGAAATTTGTTTTTGTGTAAAGTTATTTAGGTAAGTGTCCCACCTATAATTTCGAATCGGTAATTCTGGGATCGTCACGGCCCACCCGGCCACCCTACTATATACGCCTATACATACAGAAGTGGTCGGCATCAGGTTTACAAGGACCACTATATTACATCATAATATTTATATTCGCCTCCGTGGTCTAGTGGTTGCGCGGATGGCGTTGTATCCGGAGGTGGTAAGTTCGATTCCCACTCATGGCAAAAAAATATTAGTCTGCCTCATACTTTGCCTTGGTCTGGGCGTTTATAAAATATAATATGTATTAGTATCATTGTTTTTGGTACACATAGTACAAGCCTAGAGCTTCATTTGTTTCTTGAGCAATGATAATAATACTGAAATTATTATTATTATTATATCTATACAGAGATATACATTCAAATGTTTTTAGGGTATAAAGGTACCAAGATATTTTTTTTGTTTTTATATTCTAGCTCGACATAAGCATTTGTACTTGATGGACTTGATTACTTACTACTTGATGGTAAGCAGACGTACAAAATCCATCTATGGGGTTGATCGATACATTGCTTAACAGCATTCATTGCTCCTACGATTTTTACTAAATGATCGATTCGGTGACAAAATCGACTTTGCATTACGAGTCTATTTTAATAACGTTGTTTATCGTCAAATTAATTGCCCGTTTCGTAACAACACTTTAAAAGGAGACTGCAACTTCGACAATAAATCTATGCAGAATTTCCTGAACCGGTGACCCCACAGACTAAAACTGAAACATGACTAGGACATGTATTTAACGACCAGGGGCCAATTTCATAAACATGACAATTGTAATTTACCATGACAATTCATAATACATTGCTTGGTTTAGTTTGTTCTAAGTAAATAATACCAACTAAACTAAGCAATGAATTATAAATTGTCATGGTAAATTACAATTGTCACGTTTATGAAATAGGCCCCAGAATTATTTCATCTATTCGTATTTTTCTCTTTTTAATTTTAAAGTGAATTAATGGAGTGTTTTTTAATTACTTGATTAAAAAAAAAGGCCCTTGTAATAATTGTAAAGTAATGTAAAGGGCCACTGTAAAGTAATGTAAAAAAACTCATATGCTCATATAAAAAAAACCCTAAGAAAAATAGTAATATTAATATAAAATGATATTCATGTCAGTTATGCATTAATTTCTTATTATTTCAGATTTAAATATAAGGATGAATATGAAAAATTCAAACTGGTATTAAGTGTGATTGCCTTCGTGCTAGCTGTTCTCAATCTATCCATCGATTTTAGGTAATTTACTGCTTTTTTATTATCTTATTATATATATTTATTATATTAGGTACTTAAAGCGCAAGATAGTTAGTTACCTATCATGAGGATTAAGACATAATAAATAATGGTTGCAAATATGTTTTTTTATATAACCCTTATTGAAGATATACATGGTGACTTCATTTGCCACACACGGTTCCATGGGAAAAGTTATTCGATTTGATCAGTAGAGCCTCATTAATAGCCATAAGTACTTTCAAATTCACCTGTACCTAACGTATAATAGGTACATCCATCCAAGCTATGTGTTAAAGCCTCCCTCCGTGGACGAAGTCGCGGGAAGATGATATTTTAATAAATACCTATTTAGGTATTTATTATCTAATATTTATGGTCTTAATATTTGACATTTTCGTATTTGTCTTAATATTTAACATTTTCGTATTTGTCTTAATATACGTGGTGGCCGAGTTGGTTAGACCTTGGACTTAAAAACACTAAGGTCCCTGGTTCGAATCCCGGTTTTTAAATTAAAAATGTATGTAAATTTGTTTGACAACACCACTATATTGTCTCGGAGAGCACGTTAAGCTGTCGGTCCCGGTTTCACTATACCAACTTGTGAAACTGTTTATAGATGGGTTATTAAGTCTATTCAAAACATCGCGACGAGCTAGCCACTTGTTCGGTGTAGACTCATACCATCGGCTACGACGAGGTGGGATTGAAAACCCCTCCGCTGAGTACCCTGGGTCCTTCTAGTATCATATCATCACGGGTGCCTTACGGCGCCCGAGACCGCCTAGACGGCCCCAGAGTATCCAGCGGAGGGGTTTTTAATCCAACCTCGTTGTAGCCGATGGTATGAGTCTACACCGAACAAGTACCCTGGGTCCTTCTAGTATCATATCATCACGGGTGCCTTACGGCGCCCGAGACCGCCTAGACGGCCCCAGAGTATCCAGCGGAGGGGTTTTTAATCCCACCTCGTTGTAGCCGATGGTATGAGTCTACACCGAAAAAGTGGCTAGCTCGTCGCGATGTTTTGAATAGACTCAATAACCCATCTATAAACAGTTTCACAAGTTGGTATAGTGAAACAGGGACCGACAGCTTAACGTGCTCTCCGAGGCACTATAGTGGTGTTGTTCAATAAATGTACATTTTTAAATTAAAAACTCATTGGTACACACCGGGATTCGAACCAGGGACCTAAGTGTTTTTAAGTCCAAGGTCTAACCAATTCGGCCACCACGTATATTTTAATTGTAACAATAGTCAGCTGTCATTCGAACTGCTAAATAAAATTGGCTCATTCGACGCCATTTTTAACTTTAATCGTTACGAGAGAGTTCATTTTGGTGCAACTTATCCTTTTAAAGTGAGCATTATTTATTAAGTTGTTGGCCTTTGAAAACGCATACAAATACACATTGTTATAAATTGTCTATGTATAAGATAATATGAAAGTTCTTCTAAAAAAATTAAATGATGCATATTTTTATTACAATATAAAATTATAAGGTTAAATATGAAGCCCTATTATCAACAGGATAAATATTAAAACAGACCTAAGATTGTAAAGGTGATCCGCTTTTTATCTATCTATAACCTTATATCTTTGTCACACTTTATCAGTACTTATTAGGCGTGTTGGTAATTATTTTATTATTGAACTAATTATATATTTCAAACCTAAATCATAATACCAACTTATGGCACTGTGTATTTCAATACAAACTTATTAAACTGATATATAATCCCCATTCCCTTGTAGGATTCCTTTTAGGGGATTCCCCTAGTATATGGGCAGGATCACGGAAGGCAATGTATAAAATGGTAGCTCTTAATTTATTAGGTGTAAAGTCAGAATACCATGGGTGATGCCGAGATCGGAATAATACCCCAACCTGGGTTACACTTCGCTGAGGTACCCAGAGGCCGTTTTAACTTCGTAAAGCCACGATAACCCTCTGATTAAAAAATACTGTGAAATAAATTGGTTAGGTATAAATTAGCTTCAAACTTAAAACCTTTCTTCTTTAAAATAATGTCTATATAACCCTGTCCAAGGATGCATTTAGTCTAATAAGTTTTTTGGAAGGGCCTAGAACGTTTTATTGTTTCCATCAAGGTCGGAAATAGTATCAAATATTTTCATTTTAATAAGGCTTTATTTTTTAGAATGATCTAGAAGTCACTATAATAGTGCTTAAACTGGAAAGAAAGGCGGTCGTGGACAGACAGTTCTGATAAAAAAGGAATTTACCTATCTTTTTTTGGTCTCTTTATCTGTACACAGTTTTGAAAATGTTGCCTTATGTTCTGATAATAAAATATATGTATTCTTGGGATTTATATTTGTTCCCATATAAGGCCTTGGAAAGAAATCTAATCGCATTATACCCTCACTAGAAAAGCCATCCTTCCTTCATACTCTAATTTTGGTCTCAGGGCTATATTAGTTTCTGGTACACATAGTACAAGCCTTAGTTACCAAACTAATCGATTTTCCTCTTGCGATACAGAGACGTTAATCACGTCTCTTCTCTGTCAGCTCAATGAAAGGAAGCCAAATAGATCAGTCTATTTTATATTAGGTATATCTGCAGTTTTTACTTTTTATAAAAATCGTTGTTATTTTTGATCAGCTCTCGCAGATAAATAAATAATTTTAAATGCCCTACATTTTCAGGCCTCTGCAGTTAATATTAATATTTTTACTGGTGTGGTACTACTGCACATTAACGATCCGGGAGTCGATTCTGAAGGTGAACGGCTCCAGGATCAAGGGTTGGTGGAGACTCCATCATTTCATCTCTACGGTGGTTGCGGGCATCCTACTCATCTGGCCACAGAACGAACCCTGGAATCAGTTCCGACACACTTTCATGTGGTTCAATGCCTATATTAGTAAGTGGCTCACCTATTCAAATTATTAAGCTATATTTAAGATATTTAAGGCTTGAATATGGTCGGTGAGGTTGGTCGCCTCAGTGGCATCCTTATGTGGCAGATATTAATTGGCAGGTCAGTGGATAATGGAGACAAAACACTTAAATAAAAAGATATATTTATTATATTTTTTTCCACTGGTTTACTTACATTATCGGAAAAATTGCTTCAACAAACCATGTTTTATATGCACTAAACAAGAGTCATAGAGATTTTTTACAATAAACAAGTAAATTTGTCCTGTTTATTTTTGTTTTGTTTACTATCAATTTTAAAGTTCATTTATGGAAAAACAAACTCCAAATCTATGGAACACTGTCTGAAGTCCGCTGTTTGCACTATTAATGTAAGTATGTAAAGTAGGCGCATGGACGATCCACTACTGGAATGTACCAGGAGAGCAGCAGTTAGAAAGGAATGGCGACGGTTTGTGAAATTAGTGACTACCACGACCACTCTGTCAAGAGTGTAGCAATTAAAAAGATGTGTATTAGACCTAATAGGCTATTTCCTTTCCAGGTGTAGTCCAGTACTTACAGTTCCGTTACCAGCGCGGTGTGTTATACCGCTTGAAGGCTCTAGGGGCCCGCCACAACATGGATATCACAATCGAAGGTTTTCACTCCTGGATGTGGCGAGGCCTGTCCTATCTCCTTCCCTTCTTGTTTGGAGGCTACATCTTCCAGCTCTATATCTCTTATACGTTATACCAGCTGATTTATCATCCAGAAGCTACTTGGCAGGTGAGATTCTAATATATTACTTACAAATTAAAACTATTATATAAACTAATAATCTTATTAAAAGAAAAAAACATTTCTTTTATAAACAGAAATTTCAAATATTAGTAAAAAGTTTTCAGAATCTCATACATTTTTTTTACAATATTAAACTTTCTGTCATTGTAAATTATTATTTAAATATAGCGGGTCTAAACATCGATAAATCAAATATTTCTTAGCTAAACTTTGGTAGACGCTATATTTAAATAATAATTTATTATTATTACAACGGCGGGGACCCTAAAACCTGTGTAAGAGCCAACGCTTGCATTAGCTAATCTCAACTAAAATTAACCTATAAAGTGTTCGTTTCATTCGGAAATATTAAATCCAAAGTTCCATAATGAAAGAAAAGTGCATGCAATTGATAGACTCGTAAAATCGAGTCATAATTTAAACGGATGTGTGACGCCGGCGCAGGTCCCGGCCTTGAGCTTGTCGTTCCTTCTGCTGGGCATCGGAAACTCGCTCACCACGCTCATGGTCATCCCGCAGAAACTCTCCGAGCAGGTCGACACCGACTGACACCAATCGATGTTAAGTCTCCACCGATCAATGGACTAGTGTTGCCTGCATTTTATTTGTGTCAAACAATCAATGAACTAAAAAATTCACATAAGAACAAATTAGAACTATTTATTTCATTCAATCAAGGGATGAATATAAAATAATATATTGCACAAAACTAATGTACCTAGGCTAGCTTAATATCTTACTTAACGACATTATCTACCACACCTTTATTTATTTTGTCGCCATTTTGTTTTCTCCTTTTTAAGGTGACTCCAATTTTTCGAGTTTACAAACATACTTTTAGTACCCACTTATTACAGTAGTAGTAGTTTAATTTATTAATATAAATACCATCACGTGTGCCTATTTAGCTCCCGAAAACCGTTTAAACGGCCTCAGGGTGGGTACCCAGCGGAGGGATTAACCCGTCCTCATTTCGCCGATGGTATTCGGGGGCAACATCTAACAAGTGGCGAGCTTGTTGCGGTGTTTATGATGAAATAGCCTCGTTGTATAAAGTGGTCACCCATCCCAGGTCCGGCCTTGTTGTCATCTGCTTAACCTTGTCATCAGTTGCGCAGTGACTGCTAGACGCAGGTAGCCGCTAGGTTGGGCCGCTTTTTTAAAATATATTTCTTTGTTGGTAATTGTGCATCTTTCAGTTTTTGATAATAAATTTGTACTGTAATATAAATTATTCATGTATGCACATATTCTATGGCAGAGAAAAATGTTGCATTACTTAATTATATGTGTTTACAATATTTTTTTCGGAGAAATGGAAACTAATGGTGAAATACTATAAGTGCGAAGACAGATATCGCGTATGGAGTATGCATTAATTTATTAGTTCATTGGTTTAGGATGCGTTTTAAAATAATATTGCTGATAATAAAAATATAGCTGCTTATTTATTATGTATGTCTATTAAAAAAAAATGCGTTTATATTAATAATTTTGTTTAGATGCTAATAATGTTGCTACTGTTTTGTATAACGCATCCTTTTACGAATAATAATGAATTTGCTTTTAAATATTCTACTTAATCTTTTGTATCTTTTGTAGGTACCATGTTTTCTCCAAATAAATATATTAAATTTCAGTTTGGTAACATTATGTTTTTATATAATTAAATAATTGTAATAATGACAGAAACTATATCAATATCATATTTAAAAACAAGTTTGTTATATTGTTTTAGGGGTTATGTTTGTTAGTTACAATTAAATCGAAAATTAATTGTAATAGTTATTTTAATATAACTACAAACATATTTTTTATTACATTTTGTAGTTATGTTATATAGTCAATTTTATATGTTTTACCAAAATGTAAAACTTGATAGTAAAAGATAATCGAAATATTTTTTTTAGTTAGTACAAAAAATAGAATCTCAATAAGAGTGATCCCTGTTTTTAACTTTTATGCCATAGTGCATTGATGTGAAAGTCCAAATATTTTTATATTAGTAGGTAGGTAGTTGTGAATGTTTTTTTTAATATTAATATTTCAAATAAGAGAAAACAATTACTTTTATAAAAATAGAAATATGAAATATATGACGCCTCTGCATGAATACTCGGTATTAATTTCAATCAATTCAATTTATATTTTATTTGACCTAACAATAATAAATTTTTTGCGTAATTTTAATTATTTTTTAAATTTAAATCCTTATATATTTTTCGTAATCCCGCGGTTAAATTATGTTGTTTTTTTTTATTTGTCCTATATTTTCGTACTAATTTGTGCGCCGTCGAATAATGTTTGAGAATCTTTGGTTAGTTGTTTAGTATTATTCTCAGAGCATGCCGGACAAGGTATAGTTAGATTGTTTAATACATTTTGTTATCTTTACATGTCGTTGTACTTATATATATAAATATCATGAAACAAACTAAGTACGTAATTAATGTTTCATGATATTTTACAGTTTTTATATATTAGACACCTATAGTGAGTGATAGATTCTAGAATATTACTAGTAGGTAACAATAAAAAAACTCATCATGTGTTTTGTTATAAAAATGTGCTAATATTTAGTAGTGACAATAATGCATGTGTTTGCATGTTCAAGTACATTTTAACATTTAACGCGCATTCAATTTGACCAACGATGTTATTAGGTCCAAATAGACTATCATTTTCCAAGGGTTTATTTTACTTTTGACATCTCATTAGAACATTACCAAAGTCTATACAATTGTTGCCTTGACTTTGGTTACTTTGGTTTTTCCGTTCGATTATATTTTTTACCAATTTATGCATTAAAACAATTTCAAGCACTTCTAATAATAATAAATATATAATAAATACCATCACGGGTGCCTATTTGGCTCCCGAGAACCGTCTAAACGGTCTCAGGGTTACCCAGCGGAGGGATTTACCCGTCCTCATACTTCTAATAAAGGTAAAAAAATGAGTTTTCATTTAATTAAATAATTATTTAATCCAATAATACCATAAATAAGTAGGTTTAGGTATCATTAGACGCTATAATATCATGTTACGTGAGAATTTACCTATTACGGCTGTGATATGTATATAGGCATAAGAGTGGCAGTCGTTCAATAATCAAACAGGGCTGGATAGCAAACAGCTTTTCTGCCGTTCCTTTAAAGGAGCCGAAATTATAACGTGTAAAGTTAAACTGAAAATATCGACATAATATATATAATAAGAAATCGAAACTGAAACGCATTAGGACATCCCTAAATTATTTGTGCTTGAGCTGTTAAAAGTAAAATAAACGCTAGAAAACAGTATAATCTATTTTTTTTTAATAGAGTATTCCAACTTTTCAACAAAAAAATGCCATTACAATAATCTCACTAATGGTATGCAGAATACTATACAAAAAGTAAGAATCATATGCAATTATTATAGTTACGTGCTAATACTTATCCTATATATTTTTTAATATTATTAATAAAAAAAGTTCTACTCATCAATATGAACTATTTTACTTTGGGACCAAAATCAGAGTAAAAAAGCTATTTCATACATTTAAGCTGAGTAGGATTATATTTATATTCGTTTTTTTAATCTTGAAAATAAAAAATAGCATGTTTGCTACATTCTGTATAATACAGATTCCCTAAGGAACACATTACAAAAATAAAATAGATTGATTTAATATGTGTAAAGAAATGATGTGGCCATGATTAAATTCGTTCATTTCGTAACCGCACCTATAAATGGGCACAAAAGCGACACAGCCTCATGGCGTGCTCTTATTTAAATGATTAAAATATTTATTGTGTTGGTAGTTGGTATCTTTAATATTTTATAAATCTAATTCTACTCCTTCACCTTTTATGTTCTAAAATAAGACATATTCTTACTGTCGCTTGATTAGTTAATTTCGATTTTTCGGCACTTGTTTTAATTTATATTATAATGTAAAAACAGGAATATAATAACGTGTTAGGCTAGTCACTTTATTAAATTAATCGGTGTATATAATCGTATATGGTATATACATCGATGAAGTAACTAGCATAAAAAAAAATAAAAAAAATGTTTTTTACATTATTCATCCTTATACACTTTAGGTACCCATTGTACATTCTAACGGCCGATTCGACAAAAAATAATCTACGAATAAATATTTGTATGGAATTTGACATTACTATCCCTAGTGTAAGTTATGCCCTCTTTTGGTCGAATCGGCCCTAAGTAATTTAAGCCCTTTATTGTTTATTACACCAACAACGCACTTTACCTTTTTTTTTGTGTTTAAACACAATTTGCATGCATATCTATTCAGTTATAGCCCACTAAATGTACTAAAGTATATTTTGAGAAAATCAATTTTGAACTATTATTAATAAATATACATACCTACTATGTATTTCATATTTTTAATAAATAAATAACATCAAATCTCGTTTGTAAAAAAATGACTTTACCTAACTGTAATTTTTTTTCATGATCATTTTAGTTAGGTTTTATTTTTGGCGCAAATCTTTATTAACTTGATATATGGCTGTGGCTTTTAATAATAATATTTTTACAGGTCTAATTTTTTATTTGTGTTTTTTCTTTAAAAAAACATTTTATTTTTATGTAATTAATTGTTTAATCTGTCAATTTGCTAAGTATATAGTATCAATTATTAAATAGTCCCTTATAGGTAAATATATATATTTTTTGTATTATGAAATTAACAATTAAAATTGGATTTATTTTTAAATAAGTTTTAATTAAATTTTTTGTCTTAGGTACTTTTTTCTGGTTTATTTTTGAGCTAATATAATGAAATTAATAATGAGGTGCATAATAATATTAGTCGCAGTCAAAGTGGTGAGGGTTTTAATTAGTATAACAATATATTTATTTAGCTAATGGTTGTGTTAGGATTTTTTATATTATTAAACAAAAACTATTAAACTAATTTTATCAATTTAAGACAAAAGTGTATGAGTATTTTTAATACATACACCATGTAATGGAAACCCAAATAAATTCTGACAGAATACTATCTGATTTATGTCCTTTATGCTCAATACCAAGTGAAAGTGGTACGTAAGCGTCACATAGTGCAATGGGAGAAATGTATCTCAGATTTAAGAAGAGAAAAAAATTGTAAAAAGGATATTATTATTATTCAAATTTATTTTTCTTATGTAAATCTCTATGATTTTTTATCAATTAAGTGCAATGAGAGAAATGTATCTCAGATTTAAGAGAAAAAAATAGTAAAAAGTTTATTATTATTCAAATTTATTTTTCTTATGTAAATCTCTATGATTTTTTATCAATTAAGTGCAATAAGAGAAATGTATCTCAGATTTAAGACAAAAAAATAGTAAAAAGTTTATTATTATTCAAATTTATTTTTCTTATGTAAATCTCTATAATTTTTTATCAATTAGGTCATTGAATGCGTTTGGTTAGGCAACTATCCCACACATGTCACGAAAAGTCAGTCCATCGATTGTTTTACATTAGCTTAATATTTGATATCAAAATTAAATGCGTGGTGGAATAGCAATTGTTATGTTTTTATATGAAAACAATTAACACGTAGTGTGTGAGTGTTTGCCATCTAATACTAGATGGCAAACACTCACAAAAACTAGGAAAATATATATTATAGAGTAATTAGACGAATGCACATAGAAGGCGTCTATAAAGAGAGAGAGACAATTTTCTCAGCAATCCATGGCTTCACCGTGCGGGTGTCGGGTCCATCGCGTGGTTGAAAGGCAGGGGAATGAACTGCAGCGTTCCCGGACTTGAGACCGCGAAGTAGGTTTAAAAGCCTTTTGAACTCCCACCTGCACCAATAAAGTAAAAGTAGCCGAAAAAAAATTTAGCTATATTTGTAATACTGAGTAACTCTGAGGTAGATTTCTCTCAATGATTGCACATTGAGATATAGCTAGTTTCAAGATGAATTAATGATATAAATATTTTTGAAATGAAGTACGTACAAAGGATTTAATTGTATATTAACAATAGGATAATATACATACAGTCTTCAACAATTACGAGTTTCCGTTACATGCATTATTATTATACAGAGTGAATTTGAAAGGTTGTACTTTGAGCTAATATGAGGCACTATACTGATCAAATCGAACACTTTTCCATGGAACCATGTGTCGCAAATGAAAAACACAAATTGGTAATTTTAATATACTATAATATATTTAATAATTAATTTTATAAAAATTGCATTCTCCATGAAGGCATTTTTTTTTCATTTGCGTTGCGATACATGGTTCCAACACATATTAGCCCAAAGTACAACCTTTCAAAGCCACCGTGTATATAGAACACCCTGTAAAAGTTGTACCTAATTGTTTTGTTACACCCGGTATAAGAGGGAATGAGAGGGTATGTGGTTAAGGTGTAGATGGATAATTGGTAGTTAGGTGATGTTGCGTTGTTTTAACACTAGTCATTATTTGTGTATCTGTAGGTAGTACAACACGGGCATACACTTTGGTTATAGTCTGAATAAGCAAACTTGATACTTATAAACAATGACAGCTAGTTAGAAATATGGTCTTAATTCGAATCATTCCAATTATCCCCACTGGTGTTTGTACTCAAATTAAAAATATTAACATCCCAATTGGTTTAGTATAGTCCAACTAATATTCATTTAATTTTACTTATATAGAATCCTTTGTCTTTTATTTCTTATTAGTAGAAAACTAAATAATAAACTCTGAATTTTACACCAAATAAGAGTACCTATGAATGTATGTTGTGTAATATGTAGGTGCGTGGCCTAATAGAAATAATTAAATTGAACTCTAGGTGTATCTAAACTTCTCTGAGTTTATTAATAATAGGTAACCAAAACTATTACATATTTATGTTTATTGTTCAATGTCTATATACAAAATAATAATCACACTTTAAAAAATAAGTTTAATTTTATATATTTAGCATTTTATTTTACTTATTGTTTAAAAATAAACTTTTAAGTTTGGTATTTTGTTTTTATTATATTTTATATGTAATTTTTAATTTACTTTAGGTTCCCGCGCTGGCAATTTTGTTTTTCATATTGTTCGCTGGCAATACCTACACGATATCAAAAGTTCTGCGTAAAAAAGTGCAAGGCGGCCTGAAGCTGCGATACAAGCTGCGAGCTATCGCCATCCGCCTGTCGCACGAACTTACGCTCCTGCGGCGCACGGTACGAACTAAATACATTCATAACTATTGCGGGGAAATTATAGCAATTCAAGTGAACGTCCGAGTGTTGCTGCGAATTTAACAGCAGACTAAAATACAATACAATCGGTCCGCGTAATAATCTCCCTACGCGCAACAAAGTTAGCTCGCGCGCCGGGCTGCTAAGACGCATTTTTCTGAAATTTCTTTAAACCGCCAGCGGCGATTTTCTGTTTCTTATAACGTGATCGTTGGATTCAAAAATTAAAGAGTTTCGTTATTAACGCGCTTTCCTCCAATCAGAGATGGATAAAAATGTATGTGCCACAACCAGTGGAGTGGTGCGGCGTATCGATTAGATTATCTCTACCTATTTCCTGTTCTGAATTATTATCTACTTAAACCGATAAATAATAAAAAATGGCGGATTCATCCGCCATCTTTAACTGTTTAAGAGAATACTTAACATTTTAGAGAATCCGCTCATTTCTTTCGTATTATTTATTACTCTGCTGTTAAATTGTTAATCAATGTTGCAAATCACATATGTTTACGTATAAAAAGTTTATACACCAGATAATAATATATCGCGGTTGGGATCATAGTATAAAGCCGCTACCACACAGATGCGTTATTGAGATATCAGTTAAACACATTTTATATAAGAATGTGTGATATATTTTTACATACGAACGTAGGTCAATGTTTGTGTTATATATAACGCACATGACGTGTGGCTGGTCCACATACCTGTGTAAAGGCATTTACTGTAACGTCAGTCGGCAACAGCTAAGATTATCATTTTCAGTTCTTCCTCTATTTGACACAATGAATTTGAAGATAATGATGATAATGGGCAGTTTGAGCTGTTGCCGACTGTACAGAAGAATGTTTGTCGGCCATTTTGTTGTATTACCTGTAAATGGGGCTATTTTGTATGGCGTTAGCAACGTACTTTTGGAACCAAACAGATTTCTGAACTGACTGACTGGGCTCTTCATCTTTTTTAATAGCCTAATGGGCTTTAGTGTGGGTTTCTATTACCATATTACCGTGGTTTCTTTTACCTTATCTTTATAAGGTTTATACCATCTAAATTAATGTTTAAATGCCTCAGCACATCGGGTGCCTAAACGTGCATGTTCAACATCATTGTAATGTATGAACACGGCATTCCGCATTCTTAACGTTTGTTTTATACATTGGAACGTGCACGCATCTTTAAATGTCAGCATTTAATTTTATTGATGTTATTGTGTCGTCTGCAATGTTTATTTGGGAATTTTTATTTACCTAGGTAATTAAAAAAAAAGGTAGGTATGTATTATAAAATAAATTTATAGGTAGAAAAATATAAAAAATCTACCTCATAAAAGAAGAGGATAGGTATAAGTAACAACAGCCTGTAGGTTGTTACTAACAATCTATAGGATGTAAATTCTTTAGATTATGAAAAACTTAAGAACGGGCCATAATATTAATAGAACAATGTAGGTAAGCATTTTAATATGGATTAAGTTTTATATCTAATGGGTGTATTGTTAAATATTGTAGGAAAACCTTTATGAACCTATCCATTTGCAGATGTATCAAATTGTCTGAAATATGAATGGGTCTGAAAACATCGCGTCACACACTAGATGCGTCAAAAAATAATTACCTATATCTACTCATATAATACTATAAAAGCCTAGCAACTATAATGTACTGGACTTTTGCATGGTCTATTGAATTTATATGCCTGTTAACTAAAATAACACAAAATTATATTTGCGCACAATAATATATCTACACTAGTGTCCTATGAGGTGTCCGTGAAAAAATGTGTAGGCCTAGGTAAAACGCCAAAGACTACTCAATGAAAAGAAAGTCATACTAAAATAAAATATTTTTCATTGCATCAAAAAGTTCTATTGAGGCGCTACCATGGGTTTGCGCATTGTAGCAACGTAACGTATTTGTATACGTGAGCAACAACCAATAGGATCGCTTTATTCAATCATGTTACCAATAATAAAGCTACCCTATTGGTTGTTGCTTACGTATTATACGTATACAAATACGTTATCTTGCTACAATGCACAAACCCATGGTCGAGCCTCTGATAAAATAGAATATTTTTTCCCATGGATACCTGTGTCGAAAAAAAAATTGGCTTCTCCATACAAATTAGTTATTTTAACATTACTAGTTTGTATGTTGAAGCCATTTTTTTAGTACAACTTCCAATTTATACTGCGCACGCGTTCAGCTGATTTTACCCTATTATTTACACTCACCTTTTTTTTTTAATTACACGTAAAAACAGCTGAGGCTCCACCATAGGTTTGTGCTTCGTATTAGCACACGTCTACGTAACTTTTGAAAATATGAAAAATAATGAGTTCCTATTAGCTGTTCCTCACGTATTAACGTTACGTTAATATTAAGCAAAAACTCATGGTAGAGCATCTGATCGCAAAAAAAAAACACAAGTGTGGTGCAAATTATGTTAGTTATAACACCGTATACCAGGTATATCACATGCACAGAATTGCACAGGGGCCTTATTCCGAGTTTGCAACCGCTAAACACTACAAGACGTTGCGTAAACTATAAATATGGAAATATAAGTTCTATTCCAATGGTTATATAGTCTGTATTAGGTTGGCTGTAATAATGCCGCCATCTTGAAATACACGAATTCTTCGCAAGTTTGAACATGTGTGGAGCTTTGGAATTTCAACTCTATAATTAATAGGATAGAACTTAAAGTTCACGCACGTCTTGTCGTGTTTAGCGGTTGTAAACTCGGAATAAGGCCCCAGGTCACGCACATCTAGCGTCAATACCTACTATTGCATATTAATAAACCTAAATTAGCTGATGTAAGTATAGAAGAAGTAAACAACAATTGGATCGGTTGAGGGAGAAACAAAATCGGTGATGGTGAGTATTGATTTGAAGTGTATGGTGTCTACATTCTTAATTTTGTCGTGTTATTCGAATTCAGGCAAAACTATAAGGAATCGATCTAATTTGCGTGTATTATATGCCTTTGTTGTACGACAAAATGAAGAATGTACCTACTTATGTTATGATGTCCAAATGGTGGTGGTGCTATTACTGCTTTTATAAAATGGGATTTTACATTTTTTTTTGGAAATACTAAGGTAAAGTTGCACCAAAATGAAGTATCTGTAAATATAATAATTTAAGTTAAAAATGGCGTCAATAGTACCAGCTGTTACTGCATAATAAAATTGGTACATTCGACGACATTTTTAACTTTAATCGTTACAATTACAGAGAGTACATTTTGGTGCAACTCAGCCTAAGAGGATGTCGCCAAGAAAATGTATATATTAATATCAAGACAAATAATAAATTTAAAAATCATTATAAGTGAAAAATTTACAAGAGTGCATAGTATTCATTAAATACTTTAAGAAATAGGTTATATGCACACTAATTTAACTGGTTGCTTCTTGAAGGGAGATCAAATTAAACTATAGGTATGTAATTGAAAGTTGTTTGTGTATCATGAAAGATACATAACCTATTTCGTTTGATGGTTTTGGTTTTTTAATAATTCTTTGAAAGAGAGTTAATAATCTAGAGAGCTGTTAAATATAAGAGCATGTGATGTAATATATTTTTTTAAGCCGAGATATCTGATGGTTGCGATGTTGAATGGCGGCCGGTCTATCCTAATATATAGCTTTAAATTATTTTTATTAATGTGAAAATACTAATTTTATTTAACAGATTTGTTTAAATAAACAGGTTACTTATGTATAATTTATTAAAAACTTGGTTGTAAAAAAATCTAAGTAATAATATGTATTATATTGTTGTTATGGTACACATAGTACAAGCCCAGTGCTTAGTATGTGACCAGGGTAACATGTGTAAATTGCCCTTGTATTATTATTATTAATTAAAAACCCCGCGAAGGTTTTTTTAGGGTTCGGTTTTTTTTTAAGTACGGCCATCATAATAAGTAATAAATAGTTATTTTAATATTAATAAAATTTCAGGATCCTAATACGAGGCAAAATGAAACGAAATCTGAATAAGCTCATCTTGAGGAGTCATTCAAAGTGTTTGATGTACTTATGGGCTTAAGTATAATGGAAAACTAAAATGTATTTATATTTTTTATTGTCTAGGTATGTAACAATAAATGTATATTTAATAAATACCTATTGGAATCATTTTAAAGTGTTTTATTTCTTTATATATATATTTTTTATTTTATTCCACCAAAGAAGCAGACACGACGTGGCGCTCCAGTCGCGCGTATGAATATTTTTTTAGTTCCCAGTTTTGTAAGTAATAGGTATAGTCTGATTTACGAAAGAATTCCCGCGGCAAAAAGTGGAACTAATAAAATTGAGAGTAAACAATATTAATACCTACGATGTCAACATAATTTTCTTTTTAAAATAAATATCCTAAAAATATTTTCTGGGAGTATTAAAACTTTGGTAACCACACTTCCTTCGTGCGACTGCAGCGCCCCGACCAAAGAAACTTTCGTGAAACGAACTTTACAGTACACATTATCAACGTCATTATGAGCGTCAGGATTGAGGGGCCACATTTTGATAATATGAATTTACTAAAATAATAAATTCTTATGCCAGCAGTTAATAAAAATCGAGCTTAAGTTTGTTAAATAAATAAAAAAGTTACATATAGTCGGCCCCCCGTGCGTTTTTATTAAAGTTCACATGAATATCTCCAAATATACACTAGATATAAACTTATAAAATGTATCTACAGTATGTACCTAAAAATAATACTTTCGAACCACGCAAACCCTGAGGCAGCTCGGACGATGACAGGCACTCGTCATGATAAATAAAGAAACTTATGATGTACCTACATATATTTTAACACATATTATATGACCGCCACCGTAGAGGTCGTGGGTTCGATTCCCACCCATGGCAAAAAATTATAATAGTACCTATGTGTTTTTCTGTACATGTTGTCTGTTGTTGGTCTGGGTCATACGATATGTCTTATAATGAAAAGTATAGATTCGAAAATTATGTTACGGGAACAGTCTCCGCTCGAATATTTGAGATCCGAATCATTTAAAAAATACCCAGATTTTTTAAAGACATAGATCTGACTTTTTCAGGAGACTCAAGTTTTTTTCGCCGTCAGTCTATGGGTTTACTGGTATTAGAAAACACGGTTTGCTTACATTAGGTTGATACAGTCATGCCGTGCTCCAACAAATAAAAATCAAAATTGTATCCTCAATTAAGCAATATCTTAGTTTTTATCCGGCTGAAAATAGGTTCGACTTTAATTGAAATGTAGAGAATTACCTATAAATATATCTACCTGGTGGGTAAGCAGACCTACGAAATCCATGAATGGATTCGATAATTTTTTTTTCGAATACCGGCGATTGTCCATCGCGTGGTTGGTTGCAGGGGAATGAACTGCTGTGTTCCCAGACTTACCCGCAAGCAGGGGTGTTCCACTCCGCGCTTTAGGTATGAAGCTACAAGTACCCGGCCGTACCCACGGATGGTTTTTATTTTTGAGGGCTGCCGCGCACAGGCCGAGTCGCACGTTTGTATGATACTCACTAACGCGCCGCGTCGCGATATTTAATATTAACTAAAATGAGGTCTAAAGCTTATTGTGCCACATTTCGGTTGCTTAAATGGACCTTACGTTTTTCATACCACAGTAGAAATAATAGTACAAGTACAGAAGTTCCACTCTGAAAGATCAATTAAATAAATAGCTACTCTTGCACCGACACAATAAAGCAATAGTTTAGATCGCACAGCGCTAATGGCCTACATTTATATTCACCTAAAGTTGCCTCTCTTTCTATCGTACACGTACAGGGGCCTTACCGGGAAACCACATCGACAAACCGATCGACGCGTCGATGGATAAAAATGTATGGGAAATATTGTCTATGGGTAGACATCGATCGCCAAGAAACGTCAAATCACATACATTTTAGTTTCGCTTTCGATCGATCGACGTGTCGATCGGTATTTCATGTGGCTTCCCGGTAGGGCCCCTGTACTTACTACTAAGTACCTAACCTAAGTTTTGTTTAAAAGGAGACAACCCTAACGTCATCAGAAAAGAAAAGAATTACGCGATAGAACGAGAGGCAACTTTAGGTGAATATAAATGTAGGCCATTAGCGCTGTGCGATCGGGGCCTTATTCCGAGTTTTCAAACGTTAAACACGACAAGACGTTGCGCAAACTATAAATATGGAAATATAAATTCTATTCCAATGGTTATATAGTATGTATTAGGTTGGCTATAATAATTCCGCCATCTTGAAATACACGAATTCTTCGCAAGTTTGAACATCTAATGAGCATTGGAATTTCAACTTTATAATTAACAGGATATAACTTATATTTCAATACCCGTAGTTTACGCAAAATGCGCGACGGTGAACGTGTCAAAACTCGGAATAAAGCCCCTGAACTGTAGCCCTAGTGTGAGTTTTTTTAACATATACTTTCGCGTTAACCATACTACTGCGTTAACATTTTGACCAATTACACGCTCGCATTTTTAGTTTTCAAAATTTCCGCTTGGAGCGTGGAACTATTTCCCGTACAAATTTTAGTTAACTCAAAGTAATAGTTATAAAACTCACAGTAGGGGTACCTACTAGACATGTCCGCCGCGCCGGCGCGGCTTAGCCGCGTCGCCCTATGTCTGCGCCGCCGCCGCCCGTGGAGTCAGCTCGGCGCGCCGAAGCGCGGGTGCGAGCGAAAGTAACCCAATCGAGCGAGCAAGAGCGTATGACCGGGACAGAAAGAACGCGAGCGGGGGCAAGCAACGGATAGACGACCGCGCTGGCTCGATCGGCTTTTTTATAGGTTCATTAATTCATTTCGTGGGGTCAGTTGATAGTGCGCAAAGAAAATACTACTCGTGCTGATTTCCTTGCAGAGTACATTAAAACACAAGTCAATATTTCATGTGAATCAACATCTGCGGTAGCTCTTGATAATATTGCTAGTTCGTCCAAAGAATCTGTTTTGAGAAAGCTATCAAGAAAACATAGCAGCGGCATTTCCAGCTCTTAATTTAACTTCTAATTTTGATGAAGCCGATCGACTGCTGGAAATACTTGGCAGCTGCTAATGACGTTATTGATGACGACGTTCTAAAGTATTGGCGGGAATAGAAAAAAACCTTTCCTCTTTTAAGCAAACTCGCAAGGGCTATGTTGTCAATTCCTGCCACTAGCACGCCAAGTGAGCGCGTTTTTTTTATAGCAGGGCTAACCGTCACTGCTAAAAGATCGCGACTAAGTCCACTACGCGTGGACAATATTATTTTCATCTATGACAATTATGTATTGTGCAAACAAAACCATACTTTTAAGTTAGTTACCTGACCTTCTCTTTCCTATTACTGTTTATAGCATTTGCAGTAATAAACTTTTTGATTACACTACTATTTTTTTATATATATCTTCTTTATTATATAGCCAATCCAAATCGGCCAAGTGAACGTAAAGAATATCTACATAATATAAGTATATTATATGAGTTAGGCTAGCTAGGCACCTTTATTTTATTTCGACCAAAAAAAAATAGTTTCCTCATAGGAAAATGCAAAGTTTGAAAAGGTGGAGTTCTCATTGCGCATTTAAATAAATATTACTAAGTAATTTTATGACTGCAAAATATATGGCCACGCGCCGGCGCGGCGTCGCCACGCCGACCATGAAGGGTCAGCGCGCCGCCGCCGGAAAATTGGGGCTCGGCGCGCACGTCTAGTACCTACTGAACTTTATTGTGTCGGTGCAAGAGTCTCTATTTATTTAATTGATCTTTCGGAGTGGAGCAGAACTTAAGAGTACAGAAGTACTTGTACTATTATTTCTTCTGTGCCGCAAGGTAAGTCCTTTTATAATATCAACACTCCTCTTCTGTGTTCAGCCTTAGTGTGAATTATTAGTGACTAAGGGTTAATTTTTCAATCCTCTGATAAAGTTATCCAAAAAGTTTTGTATGGAGAAAAAAAATATTTGACAATTCTTCATACAAGTTAACTGTCGATTAACTTTGAAAAATCAGCCCTAAGTTAACTAAAATTAGTAAAGAAAATAACACAGCCCTTCAACCGGAAATTTTTGGAACTAAAAATACGTTTTTTTTCATCGCTAGTGCGGAAACGGTGCGTGTGTTTCGGCTGGCAATATATATTATAATTTTATTTACCGCTTTTCAAGCAACCGCTTTTTTATCCGGTTTCTTCGTTAAAAATATATTAATTTTGACCACAGCCCCAGTTCACTTGGGGTCATACGGATTCGGCCGATACGAGGGTGCTCTGTAGCACTCGCCATCCGGTTGCCTCTCCAACATACATTCACATGCCATAGCCTTGAATACTTGAAAGACTGCTGGAAAGATTTATCAATCGCATCATAGTGGGAGCGACCATGCTGTTAAATCAACAATGTATTGATGGACCCCATTTATGGACTTTTGTAGGTTTGCGAATAAAAATAAAAGTCCTCTTGCACGGCTTCCACTGCACTCGTAATCGCGAAGTCTACATGAGCTTTCGCACTTCCAGTAATACTCGATTACTTTTTGTCGGACATTGTATTTATTAATCTTTCTGTATTGGGTATATTATATATTATTACCGATAACCTTAACTGGGATACAGGTGTGATCGTATGTATGTAATAACGTTCATAAAAATATTAATTGAACTTCGACCAGCCGTTGTAATATTAGAAGTACGTTTGTATGGGCGTCAACTCGACTACAGGGCCCTACCGGGAAGCCACTTGAAATACCGATCGCCACGTCGCCGTCGATCGATCGAAAGCCAAGATAAAATGTATGTGATTTGACGTATCTCGGCGATCAAGTTCTACCCATAGACAATATTTCCTATACATTTTTATACATCGACAAACTTAAGTTTTACTTTATGGGGTGGTCCTTTGGTATGATATTGGTAGGCGCAATAACTTACTAAACCCCAATATTGTACCTATAAATCAGTGTTTTGAATACATTATGAAGCGCAGGCAACTCTGTTATGGCAGTGATACGATGGGCATCTCATGGTATTCATGGTCAACATTTTTACTTTACCTTAGCAATACCTATTAAAAACCATAGCAAATAGTTTTGTTTGTTAAGTGGCTCACAATGTTGCGAGCAACAGCTATTTTATTAAAATAGACTACTGATATTAGATTGAATATACATGGTGTCTTGGTCCTTTTCTTAAAAAAAATGCCTTCTCCATACAAACTAGTAATGTTAAAATGATCAATTTGTATGGGGGAATCCATTTTTTTTCATTTGCGACACAGATTGGAAAAGTTGTTCGATTTGATCAGGGGCCTGACCAAAGAACACGATCGCCAATCGAATCACCACATCGACCGATAAAAATATACCTATAGGAATTTTATTCTATGGGCAGAGCCTGACCGACAAGAAACGTCAAATCCCATACATTTCACTTTCGATGGGTATTTCGATTCGATTGGATCTTTGGTAAGGCCCCAGTAGAGAAGCCTCATATTAGCCCAAATTACATCCTTTTAAATTCACCCTGTATATTAAAGGAGTAAGGTCATTTTGGACCCAACCGTAAAAGCTTAGCGTTCACAAACATCAATATGCTTACTTAATAATAGATAATTTAAGCATTATTTTCCAGTATTCAAAATAATTTTAGAAGTTGGGAAAAAAAAGTTCTGACAACTTTTGTTACATGCTGATTCTTCTGCCTTTTCTGTCCACATTATGCAGAAAAAAAAATGCTTTATACATTAAAAAATATTATTTTTGCTTATCTGGATTGAGATTTAACAAAATAAAGAGAGATTTCACATTATTTTGAGAGAAAAAGAAAAGGTCGTATAGTATTGAATGCCCTTTGTCCATTTATCGCATGAACAGAATAAAAATATAGCGACGATAGGCCGATGGACTTGCATCCAGTGCTATGTTAAAATAAATAAAATAATAAAAAAGAGCGACAATATATCATCCACAGATTATATAATATTATTCTGTCAGTGCGTCACAAGGAAACACTACTAATAATTTTGCGGATTAATAATTCGCGGACCGAAATTGTTCGCTATACTAACCTAATAACTAGTCATAATATAACCTCAAATTGAAATTCAAATGAGAATAACTTTTTTCCCCCAACTTCTCGAACTTCGATGTAATTAACAATCCTCTATCGAACTGGATAAGTTTCATTTTTAAACGCGGCTTCTAAGCCTGGGTCTGAGAATACATGGACTATGACCATTCTCCTTTGGTACAATTAACGTTCTTCTACCAAGTTATTCAATACTATATTAAAACATTGAAAATAAAAACAATCCAGATTTTTTAAGGAAGGTATGTATTTTCTTTTTAATAGAAACACTTTGTACAACAATATTACTCCAATCTTTTAAACATAAATTATAATAACTAATTCTCTAACATAATTTACATTCTAGAAACGACGTTCAATAAATTCTGTACACCCTCTTATTAAGTAGTGTATTATTATAATATATACAATTTGTATGAGCAACTCTCAACACAACATACAAATGTAAAAAAAAATATTTTATATATTTAATTTTACAATGCACATGAAAAGAAAATAAATATCGCAAAACGATTTCATGCTTAAAGTGTACTTAATATATACTTATAGTAAATAATAACTTTCATTTTTGAAACACACACGCTTAATGATAATAATTAAAATTATTTCCTTATAATAAGCTAGTCATTATCGTAGTCTATGGTCTCCTCGTCGTCAGAATGGTCGCTGAAGTCGACCTCTATTCGCGGCTTCTTAATCAGTAAACCTTGTTGCTGTAGCTTTTCTATCAGAGACGTACTGTTGGATTTCGAAACATTCGATTCAAATTTTTGAACAGTTTTGGCGTTTACTGACGACATAGAAACTTTGCTAACTTGGGACGTACCGGCGCTATTAAACTCCGACTTCATTTGCGAACTTGCCACCATCGAACGTTGCACGACTTTTGTCGTATTTGTACCACTAACGTTCTTAGTCATCTTTTGTGACGCCTTAAAGCTTTGGGCTGTAGAGACCTGATGTACCGTCTTGTCCGCTGCGGGTGATACTCTTTGTACCGGTTTCTGTACTGAAGCAGTTTTCACATTTGAAGCTATTTTAACAGTTTTATACATACACTGAGGTGATATAGATGGTCTTGTCATGCGGTTCGGGTTGTTTGCTATTTTTACAGGTCTGGGACCTCGAGGGTTAGGTGATCTAAACACGATCGGCCGCGGTTGCGCAGAACATCTCACAGGCATGACGCTCTGCATCGGTCTCAGAGCTCTAGGTGCTCTTGGTGTCGCTTGCCTAATCCTGCCTACATTCGTTGGCGCGACAAACCTTTGGACTTGGTTAGTAATTTTTACAGGTCTTGCAGCGAATGTTGGAGAGGGTTGACTTATAGGGTTGAGTGATTTTTGCGTGGAGGTTGTTGCGTGTTCTTCGTTAACAGCTTGACTCACTGTTCTGATAGTTTTCGTAACGGTTGTCGTGATTTCTTCGATGACCGTTTCCGTTTTGAATTGCTTAACTGTCACCGCCTGAGTTACAGTTTCTCCTTCATTCGAGGTAGATGTTGTTTCCTGCTTGACTACATCACCGCCATTGTCAATTAAATTTTGGTTTGCATTTTTAATCTGTCCTAAGGATTTGTTTTTTATATCCCTATTGCAATTTTCGATTGGCTTATATGGTTTAACCATTAAATGTTTATTACTGTTAGTATTTTTTTCTAGAGTTATTTTCGTCGGTCTTGGATCGTCTCTAGGTGATGTGCTAGCTTCAGTTTGATCTTTATCAGATATACTATCATTGCTATTTTGTTTTAAAGGCTTTATAGATAATCCTAAGTTATTTGTTTTTAATTTATTAACAATAGAATTTTTTTGATTTATTATACTACCAATTTGGACAGGTTCTTTTATTTCATCACCTGAATCTGTTTCTAGATTATCCTCGTCTTCAAGACTTTTAAGATTTAAGTTTTTTACTGTTATTCCTACACCTAGTTTATTCTTGACATTGGATAATGCATTCACTTTATTAGGGTGTTGCGTTATTGTTTTATGTGGTTTAAGTGATGATAACAATTCGTCATCACTTAAACCACCAACATACTCAACTTCATCATCACTAGATGTCGATTGTTTATGTTGTTTAATTTTTATTCCTGTAAAATTTTGAAGTGTATTATTTAATGTATTTCTACTACTTTCATTTATTTTTACAATTTTTTGAACACTCATGTGACTGTTATCAGTTTGGTTAGTTTGATTACTAAAAGCTAAACTTTCATTTTTTTTTACAGATGAAGTCATAGTAATTTTTTGTTCTCTATTATTTGAACTCATAACTTTATTTGCAGTACTTTTTGTATGAATTTGTTTTATGGTTAGTTGCGTGTTATTTAATATTTTATTTGTATTATTAAAACATGTTTCTTCTTTTAATGTTTTTACTTTATTCATAGTATAACCGCTCTGTTGTTGAATATTTTGTTTCTTATATATGACATCATCTAAGCCATCAAATTCGTCATCTTCACTATATAGTTCCTCATTTTCAACTGGTGTTTTCAATGAGTTACTTTGCTTGAACATAATTTTGTTTTTGTTTGGAATCATATTTAGGTTTCTTATTGTATCATAATCATCACTGTCCGAATCGCTGCTCTGTTTTTTTTGTGTTTTAACTATTTCGCCGCCTATTTCACGTTTATAATTACTTTGGAATTGACTTATTTCTTTATTATCACTGGACATTTTTAGATTACTATTAGGAGATGATTTTACAGTAATGTTACAATTGTGTAATAATTTAGCTTTAGGACTTAAAGTTGTTTTAATTTGATTAATGTGCTTGTTTTTTTCGAGCGCTGATTCTTGATATTTGTTTAATGAATGTATTTGACTTGAATCACTATCACTGTCACCATCTTTATAGCTTTCATTATCAGAATCCTTTTCTTTCCCATCCATTGTTTCATTATTGGTTGATTTTAACGTTATTTGAGAATTCAATAACAATTTATTTTTAGGACTCATAGAAGATGTTTCAATTTGATAAATGTGTTTGTTTTTTTCGAGCGCTGATTCTTGATATTTTTTTAATGAGTGTGCATCACTATCACTTGCATCACTATCACTGTCGCCATCTTTATCACTTTCATTATTAAAAATGTCCTTTTCTTTCCCATCCATTGTATTATTATTGGATGATTTTAACGTAATTTGAGAATTCAATAACAATTTATTTTTAGGACTCATAGAAGATGTTTCAATTTGATTAGTGTTTTTATTTCTGTCAATTGCTGTTTCTTTGATATTAGTTTTTTTTGATAAATGTAGTTTACTTGTACTACTGTCACTGTCAGCATCTATATCACTAAAATTTTCATCAAAACTTTCAATTTCTTTTCCATCTCCATGTTTTGTGTTACTATTAGATGATTTTACCGTTATTTGAGAATTCAATAATAACATATTTTTAGGATTCATAGCTAATGTTGGTATTTCATCAGTATTTTTCTTTTTATCTTTGAGGTCTTTTAATAATTTTAGTTTACTTGTACCGCTAGTGCTGGCATCGAAGTTGTCACACTTGTCTGCATATCCAACAGTCTCTTCACAACTTTCAGCTTCTGGTTTATTTATTTCATTTTCATGTGATAGTTTTATTAGCTCTTTACTTTTAGGGGATTTAATAGTGATTTGACTGTTTGATAATAAATGATTGTGCAATTTATGCATTGGTATTTCATTTTTATTATTTTTTTTAGGTTCCAAAATGTTTTGTTTAACAATATTCATAACTTTATTTGTATTATTTGGTTTTAAAGTAATTTGAGAATTCAATAAAAGCTTTGTTTTTGTGTCAACATTTTGTAACTGTGTTTGATTGACTTCTGGGGGTGATGGGGTGACTGGAGATTCAAGATTACTCGTATCTTCATTATTAAAATCATTTATAGGTTCAATTTTCACATCAGTGTTGCAGTTACTGGCAATTTTATTTTTATTGTCTGATTCGTTGTTAGTATTTGTCGTACTACATGTTGAGGGAGACTTTTTTGGAGGTTTTATAGTGATATCAGAATTAAGTAAAATATTCGTTTTTAATGTGTAATTTTGTTCTAGTTTGTTTTCTTCATTACTTCCATTTGCATCATCACCATCTCTTTCTTTCTTGATTACAGGCGCTGCAGGAATGTTAAATATTTCCTCTCCAATGTCCATTTCGTCTTTGATCAAATCTGTTGCATCATCAATATCATAATTCATGTCATCATTTTCATAGTCATTAAAAACTTCCTGTTTACACACTTGGTCGTTGTTTTCACTCTGGAAAACTTTTGTTTTCATTATTGTAATTGAGTCATCACATTCGGTCTCGTCAATAGTCTCTTTTTTAATAACAATATCATTTTCATTCGGAGACAAATGAGTAACTGCTACAGACACTTTCATATCCGGATCAGATTTTTCATCATTATTATCCTTATTGTTGTCGCATTCCATTACTTCCTTAAGTTTAGCATTTTCTCCTGATTTTTTAATAACTTTTAAATCCTTGCTTTGGTTAAGGAGTTTTGTTAACATAGAATTGCATGCAGTTGGTGAATTGTTTTGAAGCTTGGAATCACTATCAGTTATTTTTTTTATTCTTCCAAGTGTATTACTTACTTGTATTTTTTGTATGGTATTTGGTTTGTTCATGCTTGGCTTTTTCTTTACATTTATACCAAGGGCTTTTAATTTCTGAATATTTAACGAGGTATTAACGTTAGGTTTCTTTCTCTTTAATTGTTTAGCAACTACTTGAGTTGGTACTTCTTCAATTCCTTGAAAATCTAATCCTTCGCCGAAGACATCAGTGTTCATGTTTAGAAATTCATCTAATGTGATAGCAGATTTTTTGGATATTTTGTGTTTTTTATGTTTTTTGGGAATATGTTTCAGTACGGGTTCATTAAACTGATCTTCTTCCATTGGAAGAAACAATCCTTGTAGCTAAAAAAATAACAATATTTATTAAACAGAAAGAAGTATAACAAAACTAATTTTCCACAAAGAACAACATACCTACTGGGTGTTATTTTTTTCCCAGTGGCATTTTTTTTATGCACTCAATGTTTCTTACAGAACACATTTTCAAAAAAAGAGGGTGGGGGTGTGTCAATTGTGAGTTTAATATAAACGTTGAACTAAATAGATGACCTTTTTTACTTTAAGTCATTAAATACATATATGCATGGTGACTTTGAAAGATTGCACTTTGGGCTAATATGGCTCTATTGATCAAATCATTTATTTTTTCCCATGGATTTTTTTTCTGTTAATAGAAAAAAATACGTGTGTCATTCAAGTTATTAAAGAAAACACTATAAAATAATTGACACCGAAAAAATAACACCCAATAACTAAATATAACCTAACCAGCTTTGCTTATAGCATACTTAAAATACTCTCATCCTACTGACGAGAATGCATAACACATTGGCAAAGGTTAAAGTCCTTTTCCATAACTTTCCCCTTCACTATGCACTTCATCTTCCCTAACAAATACTTTATGATCCTGTCAGCGCCATTGTGGTAACACATGAAAAAAAACAGTAAGAAACAGTGAAAAGTTCCGACGGCCTTAATTTAGGCCGTCGGAACTTTAAGCCATGATCCTTCAATACCCGATGCAAAGACAGCTGATTTTCTCTTGCGCTGCCTTCCACTGAATAAAGTTTTGTTTGAAAATCGTTCCCTTAATTTCATTTGTGTGATCAAAGTATTTGTTTCTTTCTCATAATTCTTCCTTACTCATAAAATTTTAAGACTTTTATGACTTAAAATATACTCAAATGACTTGTTCAGTGACTAAAACTATTTTTTATTACAAATATTAGCCACTTTTTACCAGATTGAAATAAAGTATTTGATTCATTAAGGTTAATTTCAATGTATATTGTTATTTTACTTACAATTTCGTTATTTTCTAAATTTAAATCTTCCTCATTGTCTATTCTTTCAATTTTTGGAGGCAATGTCTCCAGCGTAAACTCTGACAATTTACTCCAGAAACTAAAACATACATTACACATTAATTCATATCAGAAAGTGTAATAATATTCTATCTAAGCTTATCAATGGATTCTCCATGTGTACCATTTTTAGGATTCTGTTTTTTTTTTATTGGAACACGGCATGGGACTTTGTATCTACTATTAATAATGTAATAAGTTATATTTTTCCTGTTATAAATAGGTCAAGCATCCTAGTTTACATCATATTATTTTTATTAATGACTAACTGTTTACGGCGTGTTGAATTCTTAGTATTTTTTTATTGAATCTAGCAGTTACTCTATATCTGCCAGTATCTGACGTATCTGCCAGTGAATGCCCTGTGAAAATTGGTCTATCCATTGCAGGCATTATATAAAACTGTTAATCTCCGTCAACATTTTTTTTGCCATAAGTACCATATAAGTTTTCATATGCATTCAGTAAAAAGCTGTTATTTTTTATTAAACTGAGACTTAAATTTTTACCTTTTCTTTTTTGATATGTAGACATCTGAAGTGGAATGAAATGTAAGATGCATTTCATAAGCATCAAGACTGTAAAAAACAGCTTCACAAAGTGGGCACCGCAGAGTGCTGTCCACAGACATATCTTCTTCATGGTTATCATTTATATGTTTCTGTAACACCAAAGCATTTATTCTTTAACTATAAACATAATATAGGTTCTATCAGTTGTTCCAACTGCCTGCCTGATAAACAATACTATAGACATAGTATAATACTAGCTGTAGACAATCTTTTTTTATATGTAAATAATTAAATAAGATTTATAATTACGTATTCCCAAATTTAAACAGACACCTAAATCTCATCTTAATATTTTTTTTATAAACAGAGAAACAGAATCCATTTTCCATAAGTGTACAAATAAATAAACCTTTCCTATTAGTGGATTTTTAGCAAAAACTTATTGTACAGCCACCATAACGTGTATCATTATTTCAGTTTTTGAAAACGACATAAATGATTTTAGTGGCCTGGAGATGCAATTTGACGAGATTATGAACAAGAAATTTGTCTAGAACAGCAATCATACAATATATTGCACAATTTAAGCAATATGAAATGTTATGATAATATTGATTGATATTGCATTGCCTAGCAAAAAGTAGCATTTATTTTTAAGGTTGTAATGAAGAATTAAATATTTAAAACTATGTTTTAATAGATACTTACATGTAAATTAACTTTGTTAATAGATTCTTCTCCACAGTGCGGACAGAAGAGTATTTTGACAAGTGTCTGTAAATGTATATTTTAATGAGTATTTTGGTATATCTATACTAATATCATAAAGCTGAAGAGTTTGGTTGAACGCGCTAATCTCAGGAATTCGAATTGAAAAGTTATCTTAGTGTTGGGTAGCCTATTTATCAAGGAATGTTATAGGTAACATAACATCACTCTACAACCAATAGGAGCGGAGTAACAATGAAAATAGTAGCAAAAACGGTAAAAAAATATTTATTTTAAGAGCGTATGCTGCGTAAACAATTAATGTTATGATATATTAACTTCGTCTAGTTGCGTGGATCAGCTACTTAAAAATAATGCTTGTGATTGACAAAAGCTTGGTATGTAAAGAAAGTTTTTAATTTAAATCCTTTAAATTAATTATTGGTTACTGTAATAATTAGCGATTATACCTTAACTAAATTTTTTTCCAAGAAAAATGCCTTTCATATAAAGAATCTCGGACTCGTACTCTTTTTTATGTTGAGAGTCAACATAAAAAAAGAGTACCATGCCATAAGCAATTTTTTTTTTGTCCATCTGAACCAGCTGGTGGCATGGTATCAAAATTTACAAATACTTAAGAATGGAAAAAGGTTTTGCATAATTTTTATAAGCTTTGACATTTGATAAGAAATGTAATGCTCCATAACTAGTATAAGAAAAACTAGGTGGATAACTTCCATTGTCCTGTCAATTTTTATTAAGGGTGCAACTAAGGCGGCTAACCTCATCAACACATCAACTGTTTAAATATTTTATTGACAACTATTATTTGTTTATTGCCATGGTGTGTATGACATTATACTTTAAAATTAATAAAAACCGATGAATCAGTGTGTGCTTAATGTTTATATAAATAGGGATGCTGAAGAGTCCCTACCTATGCCTATCAATGGGTGTCAGGTTGTAAATCATGTTTGTCATAACCTTGCCATTCATAACTAGATAAATAATCAACACAATGTAGTATGGAAGGAAGCATTATAGGTAAAAGAAAAATAAATAAAACTAAACATGCCATCATCAGAAAATTTACATAAGTAGAAGCTATATATTAGTATAAAAATAAAAACTGAAACAGAGATGGGCAGGTCATACAGTGAGAGGAGATGAAAAATGGAGCAAATGCAACATGGTCTCAAGGACATTATAAGATGTGGTGTTATGAAATAGTAGCCACTGTGGGAAGAACTTGGAACGGAGAAGGCTGGAGGAAGCCTATGTTGACAGAAAAACAGATACGGAAGCTAATGCACTTAAAAATAAATTGTATTATAAATTATCTAAATAAAGGCTGGAAACATAAAAATAAATTTATTTATATAATATAATGGAAAAGTATATCAAAATAAAATAAAAGCAAAAGCTTGCTAACATATTATTTACATGTTTTGTATATTTTTATATTACTTAGTCATTTATTTTAACTTTCTTGATTCTATATAAGCACAATAACCAGCGCACGTCTTAGTAGATACATAAAAATTAATATTACAATACACATACCTCATTAATTCTTCTACGTTTTTTAGAATATCCAATCTCTGCTACCTCATTTTTTTGCTGATGATAAAACTTGTTATGATACGTCATAGCAGGTATGTTATAAAAGTCTATACTACATAAGTCACAGTGAAAGGTTTGCTCAGGTTTTTCATCAGTATCATGCTCTAGTAAGTGTCTATCAAACAACAACTGTAACAAAAGTAATATTATTTACAAAAATTTGGAAAAACAGGGTTATTTTTCAAGTGTGCCTTCAAGGCTAAATCCTAAACTATAAGGATTGAATATAAGGAATAGCAAAACATTCTCAAAGGAGTCTTGAGCCAATTTTAATAAAAAATAAAACGCCATCATTAGATTTTTTAAAAATTTATACTCCTAGTCAGGAAATGAACCAGTGATTAAAAAAAACTTATCCAGTATTATTGCACTAGCAAATAGTGTCGCTTATAAGGATCAACCTCTGGTAGTAAAATCAAGCGGCAAACTAAAAGAAAGAGCTAATTTTTAATAAAAAAATATTTAATTAGAAAAAAAACTTATTTACCAATTAATCCAATTGTTTGAAATAATGCTCTTCAAACCCCTTCTTAATAAAAACAATATCATATTTTTTTTAATGAAATTAGAGAAAACAATATCAGAGAATTCAGCTACTACATAGCTGAATTCGAACAATTTATTACTTAGAGCGCAATTTTTTAAACATATTATCTTAAAAAGTCCTTTCCTTTACTTTTCTGTTTGAAGTTGCTTTCCACCATTTAATCATTAAAAGTAGTGTCCAGCCAAAGAAAATAAGTGACGTGTTTATTTGAGTAGTTATATTCTTCTTTTGAATATTATTCATATTTTTTTTCAATATCAAATTACCTCTTAGTGGTTACCTTAACACACTTGATCCTACTATAATATATGTATTAGTTTGTTTAAATTTATTATAATAAATTATTTTTTGATGTTTACTACCTACTCTAATGCTATATCACATATCCGTGATCGGTCATGTTTGGCGCATTCAATTCCATCCAAACAAGTATATAATCGTAAATACATGTTGTGAGTTTACGTGTGATTTATTTTTAATTCGGTAAGTTTTATCATGTGATATACCATCAGAGTAGGTAGTAAACATACTCATTTTTTTTTCAGCAACTCTAACGAAACCGAACTTTTGGTAAGGCACTAATTGTAAGCAACACAATCAGCTGGTGAAATAATAAAATATATGTATATAAATAGCTACTAATATATTATTTACAATGCCAAGGAAGGTGCTTCGTTTTAAATACCATTAATTAACAAGTGTCAGGAAATGAAAATAGACAAAAAGAACAAGTCTTCCCAAGTCAAGTAAATGGAAATAGACAAAAAGTAAAAAAAATCTTCCCAAGTAAAGCAATTTATTACTTAGAGAAAAAAAATTTTTTTAAACATGATATGCTAATTTAAACAATGATTTTAAAACGCTTTAAAAATAATCTTACCTTCATAGTGAAGAATTTGCCACACCAGGAACAAAATATTTTTTCATAAGTTTCTGGGTGAATTTTTCGTTTGTGTGATAAAACAGTAGCTGGATCAGGAAATACTTTTGGACAGACGTCGCAAGTGATGAGAGAACCGTTGTCAACATCTTCTGGTGATTCTTGAGAAATCAATTTATTTTTCTTTGAGGAAAAATTTGGGTCACCATGTATTCTATATTTGACAAACGTAAACAATAATATTAGCCCAATGTGACTATAAATTAACCAATAATAAACAAAATGGAGTTTGTGGCTATTTTATGCATTTACATACCTGAAATGATTCTGTAAATCCTCTTTAGTTTGGAATTGTTTATTATTACATAAAACACAATTAAAACTATTCTCTGTAGTCATTTTCACATGTAAATAATAAAAGCAGTAACACTATTCAATTTCAAAGTTTCCTAAATCACCTACGGTCTTTAAACTTTGTGCAAATTGTCTTAATTTTGTGATCACTTAAACTACTGGCTGATAAATATAACTTAGACAACACAGCGGCATTTTTTTTTACTCCAGTTTTCCTATTTGTTTTTTTTGCTTGCATGCATACACGCCATCTAACGCATTTTACCTAAATAACAAACCGGATGTTGGATGAAAAAACTAAATATATTTTGATTTCCGCCGACTCGATCGATTCTAATCACGATACTATCATCATCGACGACAAGACGTTGCCTGGCGTTGAGTAAACAATAAATATGGAAATTTAATGAAAATATAATAATGGAAATAAATATAATTCTATATTAGTTTCGGCCTAAAGATATCACAGAAATATTAAGGAGAAGAAATGGCGATATCATAGCCAACAAAGAGAAAGATCAGTTTACATAATGAAGTACTAAATCAATAACAAAGAGTATGCTATATAGGATTCTAAGTGGAATTAGCATTAAAATATTATTAAAATATACAATGTTTTATTTGAAGTAAGTAGACAGAATGGCAAGGAAAAGACAAGTGACATAAGTCAGTATGATTAGTATTTAAAAAAAAAAATAAAGAAACATAAGGTAAACTATTAAAAGTCCAACACCTCCCCTTAAGTGACACCTTATAGTGGTTCTTACCTTATTAAAATAAAGCACACCATAGATCACAAAGATAATAAACACATAAAACAATAAATAACAAAGTAAAACATTATTCTAAACCTAAAAGTGTAACAAAGTTTTTATGTTTAGGTTTAGGTAGAAATTTCGTTAATATATCAGCTATCATTTCATCTATAGGAATAAAACTTATGTTAATTTCTTTTTGTGAAAATGTATCGCGAATGAAATGATGCCATATGTCAATGTGTTTAGTACGTGCATAATATGTATTGTTTTTAGTGAGTGAAATTGCGCCCTGATTATCAGAATAAATGGTTTTAGAATGTTTAACTCCAAATATATCATGAATTAGTGATTTTAAAAATAACCCTTCTTTACAGGCTTCACTAATAGTCATATATTCCGCCTCGGTTGTAGACAGAGCCACCGTTCGTTGTTTTCTTCATTCCCAAGAAATTGATGAACCACTCATTTAAAAAACGAAACCAGTATAAGACTTTCTGTCTTCAATATTACCGCCATAGTCAGCATCAGTAAAGCCTTCAATATTTTTATTGGTTTTGATAAATTTAGGTTTATGGTCAATAGTGCCTTTCATCAATACTTGAAGTACACGTTTTGCACTCTTCCAATGGACTTGCCCCGTGATCATTGTTAAATTGGCTCAAGACACTAATAGCATGCATTATGTCTGGCCTCGTTACAATAGCAATATACATCAACGAACTAATAAGTTGCTGGTATGGCAAATCGTTTCTTCTTTCTTCTTCAGTTGGGCGAATTAATTTAGAACCAGATTTAATCGGTGTTAATGCAATTTTGGCATCTTTTAATCCAAATTTATCGATAACTTTAGAAATATAATTAGATTGATCGATATCTACTCTTTCTTCAGTTTTCTTAACTCGCATTCCGAGACAATCTGATAAGGATCCTAGATCTTTAATGGAAAAAAGACTTTTTAAGTTATGTACAAAATCATCTTTGAGTTTATTATTATTAGTAAATATAAAGAAATAATCAACAAACACAGCAGCAATGAGTATATTATCATCTCCCTTTTTGTATAGACACAATGTTCAGTTTGTGACCGTACAAAACCATGGGCCTGACCAAAGAACAGAATCGCCATTCGAATCGCCGCATCGATCGTTTAAAATGTCTAGGAATTTTACTCTATGGGAAGAGCCCACGGAATAGAAAAAACAAGTGGAAGTGCAAAGTAGGCGTGTTTAGTGTGGCACAATTAAGCGTAGCTACGCTTATTTGATCCCAGTCGTTATCAGTCGTGTCTAACATCGCTTCGAGTTGGTAGTCTCGCGTCGTTCCTGATTTTTCCGCATAATTATTGTAAATATGCCGTATTGTTGCATTCTGGAGTGCAAAAACGATAGAAGGAGAAAAAATCTTCGTAATGGAGGTGTTTCGTATCATCGGTAAGTACGATTTTGTTAGTATTCTTTAAAAACCTTAGCTTATTTTAGTTTACTAATAATTGTAGTTTAAATGAAGTTAAAATCAACCTTATGTAATTGTAATAAAGAATACTTTAGATTGAACTTTGGATTTCATAAGTTCTTGCTACTCGGTTAGTGTTGTAGTGGGTGCTTATCGATATAACTTATTTATTTAAAGAAAAGAAGGAACAGTTTCGGCAGTTATACAAAATTATATACTTACATATTTTTTTAAATATTTATTCATATTGTATCGCATACAATTTTTTAATAGTGTGGGCTTAGAATAATAAAATGTACGTGTAAACTCTTTATAACGATAAACTCCCTATACGTAGAAGTCAGCACAATTTGGTTGGTGTACCACATACATAAAAAAATATTTATAGCGCAGCAGCTATTCTCTATTACGAAGAATTGTGTTCATATTTAGACACAGTAACAGTTGTTTGTAAAAAGAAATTGAAATTAATAGTTTATAAAATTGAATAATCAAAATTTATTAGGCTACCATTGTTACAATTACTTACCATTACCATTACTTACTATTTACCATATTGTTATAATGAGCGGTTTATATATAATTTCATTAAAATCATTGAAAGGTCATCAATAAGAACTTAACCAACTTTCTAACCTTCGTCATATGCACAAACAAAATTAGGGTCTGTCACCATTGCGACTAAAAACTCATTTTTTTTAAATAACGATAAAAAATATTTTTATAAAATAATGTAATATTCCAGGCAAAAATAATTTCTTCATTTTGCCTAATTTCATTATTTTTATTACAAAAATACTAGTTATATTAAGATTGCGTCCCAAAGTTTTATTTCGTGCTCACGTCACAACAACGTCACCCAACTCAACTTAAAAAAATATACTTATCTCAAAAATCAGTGTTTAAGCCTTTATATTTTCTAAAAGTTTTATAGCTATGTTTTCTAAAAAGTTTTCCCTTCCATCTGCGTTTAAATATATAGAGCACAATTTATATTTAAAAAAAGCATCGATATCGATACTTTAAATATTTTATTATGTCGCCGCCTTTGAATTATTATATTTTTATGCAAGGAAAGTTCTAGAATAAACTAAAATACTTTTTTATATAAAAGATAATATGCCTTATGTCGACTGAACAAAACATTTATTCGAATGTTGTAGTAATCACGCCATCTGTGTAGGAATAGCAGAACCTTTTATAGGAGGTTCTTACTTATTTGTTCAGTGGTTCTTACTACTTTATGATAGATGGCATGTTTATTTTTTTATATTAATTTAAATCTAAATATTTGGAGAATAGTGTTTAAAATTGCTGTGTATATTTGCAACCAATCAGGACGAAGTGGTTATAGATTCAATACTTATAGATATATGATTTTGGCGACACCGGTTCTAATACATTTGGTGCTTTATAGCATTTCCACTTGTTTTTTCTATTCCGTGGTAGAGCCTGATCGCCAAGAAACATCAAATCCCATACATTTGGCTTTCGATGGGTATTTCGATTCGATTATCGATTGGCTCTTTGGTAAGGTCCCATAATTTTCCATTGCTTCACATACTTTTTTATTCCACTGTCTTGTTGACTGTTTTAAACCATATAGTGATTTCTTTAGTAAGCAGACTTTATTATCATTCTTACCAAAGCCATGTTGTTCCATAAAAATTTCTTCTTCCAATTCTCCATTTAAAAAAGCTGTTTCGACATCAAGATGCATATTAAAATTATGTTCGACAGCAAAAGCAATTAATAGTCGAATGGTTGATAGTCGAGTAACGGGTGCGAAAGTTTCCTCATAGTCCACTCCATAGACTTGCTTGGGTGAAACAAGCTTGGCTTTATATATTACGATTTCGCCATTTATATTTTTTTTAATTCTATAGACCCATTTATATTTTACAATTTTTATATTTATAGGCTTATCTACAAGTCTCCAATTTCCATGTTTTAATAATGATTGATATTATTTTTATTCACATCGTTCGTGGCCTCATGAAATAAACTTCAAATCCTGGTTGTAGCTTGATATAAAATATAGTCATTAGACCATTGTTTAGGCTGCGTGATCCTTTGGGGATATCTTCTTTTAATTTCACTATTTGAAGATATATTTTCTACTGGGTCTGGTACAATTTCATCATTATCGACAGTAGAATCATAATTATTAATATCGGGAATATAATTCGGAACACTATTACGTACAATAGGAATAGAATTACGATTATTTTCATTATTTACAACTTCAATATTTATATTTGGGGTAGAAATGGGATTTGTACAAGTCACTGGATTAGTATTTGGAATTAATTCAACTGTGGATTGTTCATTGTCTGGAATTTGTAAAGAATTAGTAGAAGTACTAGATATTGAATTATTTATTTTATTTTCGATGAAAAGAACATCTCTAGATATAATAATTTGTCGTGGATTTTCTGGGTGAACCAAACGATAACCTTTGCTTTCTGTAGAATAGCCAACAAATATACAGGAAGTGGATTTGCATCAAGTTATGATCGCTTTTCGCGAGGTATTAAAGCATGAGCTTTGAATGAAAATCCGAAAATTTTTAAAAGTGACAAATTAATCTTATTTCACTTAATCCAGTCCACAATTCCTCCATTCCAATCTTATTCTTAAGTGACTTGGATGGTGACCTATTTTTAAGATAAATTGCATTTACGGCTTCTCCCCAATGTACTTTAGGAAGTTGTGAATCCTGCAACATAGATCGAGCTTGTTCCATTATAGTTCTATTTACATGCTCAGCATTTTGTTGAGGATTGTAGGGAACGGAAGTCTGATGTATGATGCAATGAGTTTTAAAAATATTGAACATTTTATTATTTACATACTCACTGCCATTATCCGAACGAAATAATTTAAATTCAAGGAATTTATTTGTTACCTCCGTTTTGGATTTTAATAAATAACCAAATGTTTTTCGAGTCATATCATCAATAACTTGTTTCGACCCCAAATGTTGGGTGGGGCCGAGAGCCGGCTAGGGATGACCCTGTTGCCAGAGCAGGGACTCGGGCGGGCGATAGCCCGCCGGGGACTTGTCGCGGTATTCGTGAGGCTCCCCATTGGAAACTGGGAGCATTTTGGGTTTAAATATCATCAGTGAATTTAAGTAAATACAAAGCTCTCCATGTTTGCGTGCTTATTAGTCCACAATGATCCCAATGAATTATTTCTAGCTTTTTTGTAGCTCTAGAAACAGACTGTGGAAAAGTATTTTAGATAATTTACCTTTTAAGCACGGAACACATGTTTCCGGCATTTGTCGACCAATGTAGTGAATACCTACGTTTCTATTATTTAAAACATTTAAAGCTCCTATGTGAAGGTGCCCTAAACGTTTATGCCATAATAGGATAGAGTCTGTCGCATTTGAGACATTAGCTTGCATTTTAATTACATCTAATTTATACATACCACCCACGTTAGAAGCGGTAGCGACGACTGTTCCGGAAACAGAACATTCTTTATGAAATAAAATATTTACCTTTTTGAGAAAAAACTACTACTAATCCCTTTTTAACCAAACTATTTACAGATAAAAGATTAGGAGAGACATCAGGTACATACATAACTTCTGAAATTTCCTGAGCATCCTTTGAAATATTACCAATACCTTCACCATATATTTTTTATTTGTTAGCAACAGTGATTGGTTTTTTGTCAGTTGCCACATAATTATTCAGCCAGTCCTTTCGGGGCGTCATGTGAATGGTAGCTCCAGAATCTATAAACCAGTCAGAAGTATGACCATCAGTGATACCTGTGCTGAAAGAATTAAACAAGATAGAAGTGTAACATGTGATGTATTTGCCTGATTAGTGTTAGTTTTGTATTTATTAGTTTTTTTATATTTATTTTTATTTACTAACGTTATACATGTTGATACATCATGACCTATCTTTTTACAATATTTACAAACGACCATTTGTTTTCCACTATCTCGCAAGAGTAGAACCGAAGACACTTCGCTGGTTGATGCCTCGTGCCGCTGATCCTCCTTCAATAACGCGGACATCACAGTGTTGGTGGTAATCTTGACTCCGGAATGCACCAGTGCCATCACCAACGGATTGTAAGCTTCTGTTAAGCCAGCCAACATAATCACGCCAACAAATTCGTCATCAACAGCAGCATTAATTCCAGCTAGTTTTTGTTGCGGATCTCGGATGTCGTTCAGATAGTATTTCATAGTAGAGAACTTACATAATTGAGAACTAAATAGTTTCTTCAATAAAGTGAGCCTTCGAACAAGTCCACTGTCGGCGTAAGCCTTCTGCAGATACAACCACTTGGCTTTCGATGGGTATTTCGATTCGATTATCGATTGGCACTTTGGTAAGGCCCCTGGGGTTGGTGGATAACGTTCGTCCGAACCAGGACCAATAGTCCAAGATAGACTCGGCCCGCATCCGAAAGTTCATCCCTCCTGTAGGCAATGTAGTTAGGTATATGAAAGGAATCAGCGGCAGATAGGAAGGTTTCACTAATCAGTGCAACGTCAACTCTCTGGTCTTTGAGAATACATAGCAAAGCACGACGCTGCTCACGGAGGCCGTTGGCATTCCAGTGCACCACGCGTAGAGTGGTCACGAGCACTCGACTCTGCTAACAGCAGGTCCGGCAGTCCGGATTCTATTACAGAGCGTGGGTCGATCCCTGCCTCGACAGCTCGTATCATGTCAAGAAGGATAGTGACTACAGAATGCACTGGAATGAGTTCCAGAGCCTTCTGTGTCACATATGGTATCGCTGATGGCCGGAGGGCTGAAGCCCCCCTCGTTAAGCAGCGGGGCCCGATCCGGTTTGGGCCATGCGGCCTTTACCTTTTCGGACTCGTCGCCCCCCGCGTAATTAACAATTTAGTATTGAGCATCCTGAAATGCCCAGTTGAGCAGGCGTTCCACCACAAATGGGGGGAAGCGCGGGGTCGCTTGATGCCCGCGGTCAGTTTATCTATGATAGATTGATACACGGGCACAGAAGAAATAATAGTACAAGTACAGAAGTTCCACTCCGAAAAATCAATTAAATAAATAGCGACTCTTGCACCTACACAATAAAGTTCTGTTCAGTTTAGTACTTAGTAGTAAGTACAGTTTTTCAGTTAGGTACCTAGTAGTAAGTACGTAGATCATAAAACAATTTATGAATATCCTACTGAACCTCGTAGAATATCTCTAAAGGAAACCGATTGTACCTACTACGTTCAAAGAAAAGCTTACAAAAACATTGTAGTATTATATTTGCTTATTCTTATATATTATTAATTGGGCAAAACAATAGGTAAATACTTACCAAAACTGCATAATATTTCTAGTAATAGTTAGTGCACCTACCTACACTTATCAAAACTAAACCTAACCTTGTGAACATAACTTGATAAACACTTAGCTATACTATAATAGGTAAATAAATATCCAACAAAGTACGTAAATAACTATAACAAAGGCCAACATTTATTTAAGCAGGCGAATACGATTCAATAAATTTTAGACCTCATTTTATTTAATATTAATATCGCGACACGGGGCGTGAGTGAGTATGGAACATACGTGCGACACGGCCGGTGCATGGCAGCCCTCTAAAATAACACCTTTCCATAGGTATGGCCGGGTACTTGTAGCGTTATGCCTAAAGCGCGGAGTGGATCACTCCTAACGCGGGTCCAAGGAGGCGTGCGAGGAACCCGATGCAGGTAATGCGGGGATCTCGTCGGGGTCTAGGTCTTCATCGGGCGGTTCACTGGACACCGCCTTGACAAATTCCGCGAGGACTTCTGGTGACAGCCCAGATGTCCTGATGCTTTCCAAATAAAAACTTCCTGATCATCTGCTTCGTCGCCGGGTGCGGTCGGTGGTGGCGATGGTGAAGCTGGAGGCGGCCGGTGGGCGCCCGACGCTTCACCATCGTCGGTGGTCTTTAGGCCTCTAAAAAGGCAGTTTGGAGCGGTCGCGGAGTGGGGATAGGTGGGGAATGTCAGTCCCGGGGCCTTATTCCGAGTTTTCAAACGTTAAACATGACAAGACGTTGCTCAAACTATAAATATTAAAATATAAGTTCTATTTTAATGGATATATAGTATGTATTAGGTTGGCTATAATAATGCCGCCATCTTGAAATACACGAATTCTTCGCAAGTTTGAACATCTTATGGGCATTGGAATTTCAACTCTATATTTAATAGGATAGAACTTATATTTCAATATTTATAGTTTACGCAACGTCTTGTCGTCTTTAGCGGACTACTGCAAACTCGGGATAAAGCCTTCTTCTTCTTCTTCTTCTTCTTTTATTCGTAGCCTCTACGCCATATAGGCGTAATTTTGCCAATATCAAGTGCGGGATGATTGCGGGTAGATTTATAAAGCGGGTATAAAGTAAAAGTGGGATAATAGGATAGAAAGGAACCGGGAAAGGACTAGGGTAGAAAAAGGAATGGCGACATGACCGTATGAAAGCATACGGTATAGTCTTGCCAATATCAAGTGAAGGAGGAAAAAGAAATCGACAGTAAAATGGGTACCGCCACTTTACTGAAGATTGTGGGATTATTTGAGATAACACAAATACCGAGATCACTGCGTAAATGCTACACTTCTCACACTTAATATTACTATACGAATGCTTATTCTACAAAATTAGTACACTTTTGCACAATAATATTCAATAAAATTAAATTTGAAAAATATAATATAAACACGCGTCTACAGTGTTCGGGCTACCCTCAAAGAATGCGGAATAAAGCCCCTGCCCCCCTAGCCAAGAGCATGAGTGCTAAAAGCGCGCACGAAAGTTTTGTATAAAGATGACATTTGGTGATGACGTCACTTTCGTTTTTATCGTTGCAGAAATAACCAAAACGAGACAACAATATAATAATAATAATAATAACGTTTATTATTTTAAATAAAAGCCAACACAGAATACAAATAAGTACGAAAGTAACATTTCATTATACAAAGTCTACTAGTATAAGATAGGTGACAAGATTCCATACCTACTTATATCAAAAGTAATTAATTATATAAAATAACAACAAGTTGTTGTTGGCAAACGCAAAGCGAATCAGTCGCACTACCCTCCGAACTAGTTAAAAACTGTAATACGGATTGAGTAGTTCTCACCGTCCGCGCACGGCTCCATTGACAAAGCACTTGTATTTATAATCATAGTTGAAATGCGCAGGATATGGTAAGACTTTACATACATTTATGGTAGTTACTTTCGGAAAAGATAAGTGTATATGGATTTTATGATGTTTTAAACAGGTATATTTTCCATTTACAACTTACATTTTATGGAAGAAAAAAAAGTAGGTATTAATTAAGAAAATAATAAAAATAAACTAATAACTAAGCATGCATCACATAACTAATAAATGGGCACTTAAAATGTTGTATATAAGACAAATGTACATATTTTTATAGTAATGTTTGTATAAAAATTCTTAATATATCAATAAAAAAATTAAAAAAAAAAAATCTTTAGATATGATAAGTAAAGATAAAGGCAAAAAAATATATAATTAAATCTTGTAGTATGGATATACATAATATACAGATATAATTTATAGAAAATAATGATAATAATATAGAATAAATATAAAGGTAGGGAGTAATAAAAGGTAGGGAGAGGAAATATATGGTGGTGATACATGCAAGATCCAACTTTGACTAAATATTGATTGTTTTATTCTATTACCGTTAGAAGCTTTTCAGTTCCGTTATAGTCCAGTTTCTGTAAGTACATCAATTGTTTTAGGTAAGTTTATTAATAAAATAGTTTTACTTAGTTTATTATACAAATAAGGACACAGAAATATTGTCGAATTTTGTGAAAATTTTGTTCTAAGCTGGGGAACTGAGAATACTAGATCCGTTCGCCTTTTTTTATTCTTGTGTTTAATACGTGGTTTAGTATGTTGTCTAAGAATAGAGCATTTAACAAATAACTGACGTACGGAAAGTAATTTATTTTCTTCATATAGAAGATGAGTTGGGTATCTAATTGGTTTAGAATTCATAATTTTAAGGATAGCACGTTGTGCCCTTTCTAAAGTTAACATAAATGTCTTGCATGCTCCACCCCATACAATAATGCCATATGTCAATATAGACTGACACAGAGCTACATATACATTTTTGATAATACCGTGGTCGGAGATATGATTTAGACTTTTAAAAATATGCATGAGTTTACGAGCTCTTGAAGCTAGGTTTAGAATTTGATTTTTCCATGTTAAATGTTTGTCAATGATAAGACCCAGGTATTTAATTGAATTAGTTGGGGAAATAGTTATACAGTCACAAATGGTATTGTTTTGGTTACATGTGTGAGCAATAATCGAAAAGGTGTTTGGGGGCTGTGTTTTTATATTTATACTAAAGGTAATGTATTTAGTTTTCTTGAAATTTAGAGTTAGCAAGTTGTTGTCGAGCCAATTAGATACTTGTTTCAATCCATTTTCAGCAACATGTTTGACATCAGGCCAGGTGTCTCCACTAAATAAAATAACAGTGTCGTCGGCGAAAGTAATAATTTGTGCATTTTCAAGCCTATAGTCACATAAGGAGTTAATATATATTAAAAATAGGGTCGGACCAAGAATACTTCCTTGAGGAACTCCAAAATTAACATGTACCTCAGGGCTGAGAATATTCAATATCTTAACCATTTGACGTCTATTGCTAAGATAGTCCTCAAATAATAAAAGTTCCACCCCACGTACACCGAAAATTTCCATTTTTCTTAAAAGGATGGGGACAGAGACTGTATCAAACGCCTTTGCAAGATCAAGAAATACTCCAAGGCATTTCTTTTTACATTCAAGTTTCGTAATTATGTGTGAAATAAGTTGTTCAATAGCATCTGTTGTTGAAGATTTCTTTTGGAAACCAAATTGGTTTGGTGAAATTAAATGAAATTTTGTTAGGTAAGTAGATAATCTATTATTCATGATTTTTTCTAGAAGTTTTGAAATGACTGATAGCAAAGAAATCGGCCTATAGTTAGAGATACAGTCTCTGCTACCCGACTTATGGATGGGAACCACTGTAGATAATTTCAGACATTGTGGGAAAACACCAGTGGACAAGCACAAGTTAAACAAATGGGTCAGAGGGAGGTTAATAGTAGTAGCAGCCCTTTTAATGAATTGAGAAGGGATATTGTCCCATCCAGGGGAAGAATTCGGTTTAAGTGATTGTATTAGAACAAGGATCTCTGACGGATCAGTGGGTAGAAGTACAAATGAGTTTGAATGATTATAGTCATTTGTTATCGCAGCTGCCAAATAGGATTCTGATGTATTATTTTTTTCAAGTATAGAGGAGGCCATGCTAGATCCTATCTCAGCAAAATAGTTGTTGGCATTAGTTACCGAGTCAAGGGGGGACATACAAGATTGCAATAGGTCCAAGGATGCATTTGATTTGTTGCCATAGCTACAAATTCGCTTTATTGTAGTCCATGTCATTTTGATGTCATTTTTATGTTTAAGTAATTCTTGTTTTTCATATTGCTGTTTTAATTTATGTAAAATGTTATTGCATGTGTTTCTATATCTTCTGTATGTAATGGATATAATTTTGTTGTTAGGATCTCTTTTAAGTTTTTTATGTAGATTATCACGGTTTTTTATGCAGCGTATCAGTCCGGATGTAATCCAAGGTTTTAGATTAGTTAATTTACGGCGGTTCAGTTGTTTGATAGTATATTTATTTAAAGTGTCAGTTATAATAGTAATAATCAAATCAGCTGTAAGGTTAGCATCATATTTTTGATAGAATGGTGCCCAGTCGTGTTTTTTAAGGTCATCAATAGCGCCCTCATAATCGATAGTTATGTGGAATGTAGGTGTGTTAGTCTTAGGTATTCTCGAGGAACCTTTCTGTATGGAAGCGATGACACTAGCATGATCCGTTATAGTAGAATTACAGACAAAAGTATTTACTCTAAATTTGGATTTAATAAAACAATGATCGAGACAGGTGTCGTTGCGGGTTGGTTGAGTGTGGCCAGGTAACATACCATGAGAGGCAAGAATGTTTAGATACTCTATGTGGGAGTTATTTTTTGAATTTTCATGAATGTCAATGTTAATATCACCCAGGATTAAAATATTTTTGTAGTGCTTAAGATTAATTAGTAAAGAATTAAGTGAATTAAAAAAGTTTTCTAAATTTTTAAAAGATGGGGGCCTATATATTCCTACAACAACAATATCATTATTAATAGTAGTAGTTAAGCAATTGGCATCCATAAAGGAAGGTTCCACAAATACTGATTTAAGATCATCTCTTACAAGTACAACAACTCCCGCATTCTGATTAATTGACTTTTTAGTAGACTCCATGCGATATTTACCCAGATTGAGTGATTTAGTGCTTTCAGAAAGCCAACACTCAGTTAAAACGATAATATCCATGGGGATAGTAAGTCTATTAAGATGAATTTCAAGATCATTAATATTTCGGTTGATGCTTCTAATATTTTGTGTGATTATATTAAGGTTACAGGGATGATGTTTATACAAAGAATTAAAATCCTCAGGTTTATCAATCACAGAAGTTGTACCAGCACTGACGAAACTGTCAATGTCTGTGGTTATTTCTATCAAGTTAGCCATAATTTTACACAGTTTAATAACTGTGTAAAGACATAAAATATATTATTGGCAGTTTATTGAGAGAGGAAAAATTGGATATTGATATTTAAATATATATAAATTACAAGCAATTATTATGGTGATGCGTAGTGGATAATTAATATAATGTTAAGCCAAGTGAGGGAATATAATACTAAAGTTGGAATCTTGTGTGTGGAAGTGAGAATAATAAAATTTATGTAAGCAATAGAATCATACGCAAATCCATCACTATGGAATGTATGGTGAAATGAAGTGAGTTCGTAAAGAGAAAAATAATTACTGCAATTACATGTGATTTGATATTATATAAAATAATTGTTATAATATTTACAGCAATTCTTTTTACAATATATTATAAATTAATATTAACACTATACAATAAGGAACCCTATGAAATAAAAAAGTAAAGACTAAAGTGCTAGAACATACAACTATGCCCCCGCAGCCTCCAGTATGTTTTCAGCTTGCTTAATAGTTTTAATATGTATTGTAGGAGATCCTTCCTCTGCTTTAATGAAAATCTTTCCTTTGGATACCCAACAGAACTTTAGATTTTTATTCTTCTTAATTGCCCGAGCGAGATAGTATATTTTTCTAGCTGTTGGTGATAGAGACTCGTTAATAAATACTGGTTTTTTGTCACATTTGATACCAATATCTTCAGTATTGAGCTTATGTTCTTTATTATTCAAATTAAACTTTTTTATTGCTCTTAAAATGGTGTCTCTACGATAATTAGATTGAAGTTCAACTACAATTGGTCGTTGGAAGCTTTTAGATCTAAAAGCACTAAAAGTATGGGCCGGATCTGGCAGTAAACCAACTTTCTCTTGTAAATTCTGTACAAGTGTATTTAAGTCCTCATTCTCCTGAATAGGAACATTTTTTATTTCTAATTTATTTTGCTGTGATAGAACAAGAAGCTGTTCAACTTGACCTTCTAGATATTCTATTTTCAATAGAGCTTGCGAATGATCTAGACTTAATGTTTGAAATTTGGTGTTTAATTCCTTATACTGATTAATAGATATCTCTAAGAGATTTTCAATGTTGCTATTTGTTTTTAATAGCTTATCATTCTGGGTTTTTAAATCCACAATGGCATTCTTTAATGATTCATACTTCTCATCACTGTTCTTTCTAAGTTCAATAATAGCAGTATTTAAATGTTTATCGTCTAATAATAACTCCCTCTGCACTTCAGTTTTTCTGCGTTTACGAGTACACAAGGTAGATGTATCATCAGATTCAATATTGGATAAATTAGGTTGTGAAGAGTGTCGTACATTATCTGGAGATCTTGACATTGTATCTATAATTTTTGCTTATACTATAGTCTTAAGTAGTAAAGTAACTCACTATTAGGTAAATAGCTGCGATGTCTCGTACCTCCGCTCCGTGGCGTTGAGTTCACCCGCGCACGTAGTTTTCGTTGTAGGTGTAAATATGATCGTTGTGATTTGTTTTCTAAACCACTAGGAAATTTTTGATAATAACTATCCTTCAGAAAATTTTATTGGCTAAAAAACTATTCTAGTTAAAGCTTAAAAATAATACTTTTTACTGATGTTTACGATTAAAGTGAAGTTGAAGAGAACACACCATGGTGCTGCCGCGCACCGGCCGAGTTGTATAATGTATAGATACACCAATAGGATAATAAATTTGTTATCTCCTTCTCTTTCACGCTTCTACAACGTTCGAGCGTAAAAAGCGACCATGCTCTTGGCTAGGGGGGCTGATGCCGATTGCACGCGAACATCTTTCTTTTCTTGATAAATGGCTTTACGCTTTACGCATAATTCTGCCAATGTCTAGTTATAGAGAAGGCACGAGAAGGTCTCATAGAGTTTTGTCAAGTGCACGCGAACATGTTTTATTTAAGATAAATTGATTAAGTTCAATATTATTTGATTGCAATTCAAATGTTTTTAATTGTACATGGCCTCATACGGGCAGTATTTTGGCAGAGGGGATGAAAAGTGCTCTACATCGATTGGTTATATGATCGAATCGAAAGACGAAAGCTAGAGCCGTTAAATAAATTAAAAAACAATTCTGAACGACGCGCGCGAGTTTTGTTGTGATTTCAAATCCGATTAAATTTAAAATAATGTTTATTGATGAAATGGTATTTAGATTTTCGAAAGAAAATTCGCAATGTATTCTAAATGTGTCGATATTTGAGACCCCCATAGGAAAAGTTATTGCCGGCGCAGATAGTACGTTTTTATATTTCGTTACTTTTGAAGATTCCTTAAAATTGCACAATGTTTTGAATTGTTTGTCTAAAGAGCTGAATTGTAAATTTGTATTTGAGAGAAATGATGTCTTGAATACATTTGAAGAGGAGCTGGGTGGATATTTTGCAGGCACCTTGTTACAATTTAGTTTACCCATAAGAACATTTGGATCCAAGTTTCAAAAAGTAAGTATATACATACGTAACTAAGTAGTGAGTGTTTAATCTAAAAAAATATGTACATTTATTTAACAACACTACTATAGTGCCTCGAAAAACACGTTAAGCTGTCGGTCCTAGTTTCACTATACCAAGTAAAACTGTTTATAAATGGGTTATTGAGTTTATCCAAACATTGCGACGAGCTAGCCACTTGTTCGTCGTAGACTTATACTATCAGCTATGTTGAGGTGGAATTAAAAAACCCCTCTGCTAAGTGCCCTGACGCCGTCTAGGCGGTCTTGGCGACCGTAAAGCACCCGTGATTTTTATTTTTAGGTAAGTATATTTTAATACTCATTCTTATTCATTATAAATATTTTTTCATTTACTTATAATAGATTAACTTTTGCTAATTCTTTGGTCAGTAGGTGGGTATTCTTTGGGATCAATAATTTGGTTTGCAGATGAACCTTCATGCCTACCTAGTGTAAAGCATTTCATGAGTGAAACTAATTAGTACGTGTTGGGCCTATACTTGTAGCTTTTTACTCTATATTCTGCCTTTACCTGGCTACCATATAATTTTACCTATGAATTATACTTGTTTATACAGGCAGTTTGGGAAAAAATGCAGTCTGTTTCTTATGCCAAAACAGAAACATATGGTGGCTTAGCAAATAATATGGGGAGATCCACCAATTGTGCCCGAGCTGTGGGAATGGCATGTGGAGCCAACAATCATCTCCTGGTAGTGCCATGTCACAGAGTGGTCGCCAGCAATTCTAATGGAGGTTTCAGCAGCGGAATTGAGCGTAAGAAATGGCTTTTAGAACATGAACAGAAGTATAGACTCAGTAAAAATATTTTTTAATATTTTTCTGGTGTATAAATGAACTGCTTTTTATGTGTAACCTAACAGTATTTCTTTTATTTAAATAACAGTAGTTACTACAGGTATTTCCAAGCTTTTCTAAACCACTATAAATTGAGCCTACAAAAAAATAAAAGTCATTTCATTTCAAGTGTGCATTTTAGACTTTTAACAATAATGATTAATAACTTATTTCTGTTAAGAATAAATTATAATTATTAATTAATAGAAAAAGGTTTCAATAAAATTAATCATAAAATAAAAACACAAATTGTATTAAATATAAATTTTATTAGTAATTTCTACCTTTTAAAATTAACATCTTATAGCAAATGAAAAATACTATAATATAATATTTGTTTAATGTACATAAAACAAATTATTTATATTTCATCTGTTATGTCTTTTAACACATTTATATTTTTGTCATATTTTATGAAGTACAGTGGATGATATGGCAGTAACATGTTCAAACCTTTAAGCAGAGCCATGTAAAGGTCATATGTCAATGCATACCGCTCCATCACAGTACACTAAAGCTAACTTAATTGGGTTCAGAATGCAATTTTATTTTGAATTCTGAAATCAAATTGTCTGCAATTTATTAATTTGGTATAATGTTTTTGTTTGAACACTTTACTTCTAAATAACACTTTACAATTTATCATCATAGTAACTAATATTTACTTTAACTCCTAAATGGAGGTAATTAAAAATGTTATTTCAGGACTGTGTCATACCTGAAATCACATAAATTTTCAAGTTCCACCCCTTAGAATAACATTACAAGCTTAAATAAAATTTAATAGATACATAAGAATAAACAAAATAATATTTACCGAAAGAATTAAAAAAAATGTTTATAACATTTGATAATAAAAATCTCAAATATATCCTTTAGAAATAAATTTCATGTCGAAGTTCTCAATATTTTGTGCAGTTCAGAATTAATTAAATTAATTATTATACTATATTATTAATCAGTTACCTACAATTTAAACTTGTAAATAAAGCATTTATCTCCATAATTTTAGAAATAAGTCCGAGTTCGCGAATCCTTTTCCTGGTTTCTTAAAGGGGCAAGAAATGGATTTGCGGACTTGAACGTCTAAAAATTCATTGGATTCATTAAAAAATCTGTTTTAACGTTGGGTTTTAAAAAGTCAACTAAAATATGATTTGATATTTTAGTTGCAAAAGTTAATTTATTTTCTCTGGGCATTCACCACCCCTTGTATCGGGCCCTGATCTTACTTACACGCGTAAACGAAATAAACTTTTACGCGTGTAATTAAAGCAGGGACCGATATAAGGGGTTTGTTTTACATTTTTTTTATATAGCCCATTAATCAAAGCAGGAAAATATTACTGGCATCAATTAAATTTCATTGTAAAACTTTATATAAAAGACAGTCATCAACAATTTTGTAATCTGACCTAAGTACTTTCTAATTGCGTGTTTTAATTTAAACTTTATATTAAGTACTATTTTTTTATCTATTTAAAAAATAGAACAAAATAGTTTTTTGGTACACTATTGGTACCTTATTCAATTTTTTTAAATATGAATATGATTTGATCTGTATTTATTCCTAGCCAGCACCTAAATGTGTTGAGTTTCTATCCTCTTCTATACTTTCCGTATGTATATATTACTTTATGTTCTATACTGCCTGTATTCTTTATCGCCCAAAACAACAACATACATTTCTAGGTATGATGATTGATGTCTAAGGAATATTTATCACTTAATAAAAGTAAACAAATAACTAGCTTATATGTATGATTATTAACGCCTATAACCAATTAACCATGGTTATAATAACCACAGAAGAAATAATAGTACAAGTAGTAATACCTAAATTCAATTATATTGTTACTTTCTTTTGCTCCAACTTAATCAAAATATACTAAAATAAAAAGTTAAAGCTGTTGAAAAGTTAAGACATGACCACATGTCAATTTGCATAGCAATTTGGACGAATAGAGAAATTAAGGTTCACAAACATTATTATTCCAGACTCTTTAGGAGTAACCCCTTCTGTTTAGCATGTAATACATTCCTTTGGATGCCATCAGCTCCTGGTGGCTTCCACTTTCAGCAACTCTGCCCCCATTTATCACACAAATAACATCTGCATCTCTTATAGTACTAAGTCTGTGTGCTATCGTTACGCAGGTTCTACCAGCTTTGGCTGCATCTAAAGCTTCTTGCACCACCTAAAAATATTTTTTAGTAAAAATTTAAGTATACTTAATTATTTAGATAAATATTTGACCGCCTCCGTTGTCTAGTCTTTAGCCTGTTGGAAATGTATCCAGAGTTCGTGGATTCGATTCAAAACGATAGAAGTCAAAACAATATTGGTACCTACGTTTTTCTATACAGTATGCTTAATAATACCCGTGATGATATGTATGTGTATGTATGCTTAATAATTAATGTGTTTTGTCTCTTTTTAACAACAAAAATCAGTAAAAGATTGTTTCTATTTAAACAAAAGATTTCTTCAAGGACTCAAGTTTTTATGAATAAGGCCATAAATGTATTAGTATCGTTGTCAAGCCTAGAGCTTAGTTTGTGACCAGGGCAATATAAAATGCCCTACGTATTTTATATAAAGTCGTAGTAATGTTGCTTCTTTGTAAGTTACCTTTTCACTTTCGCTGTCAAGAGCGCTGGTAGCTTCGTCAAGCAGCAATATACGTGGCCGCCTTAACAACGCTCGAGCAATGGCCACTCGCTGTTTCTGACCACCAGATAGCTGAGTACCCTTACTACCAATATTTGTTTCATATCCCTGTGGAATTTATATTGTTGTTTAATGAGCATAATTAGTTATAAGTATGAAACATTGGTGAACTTTAAACGGAGCAAGCATAGTAAAATTTATAGGGGCTTGTCAAGGGAAACAAAATAAAATGTCATGTAAATGACAACATACATCGAGCAAGTATATTAAGAACAGACTAAAATTCGAATTGTTTATATACTAACCGTTGGCAATGATGTAACGAAATTGTGTATATTAGCTTTCTTGGCAGCATCTATAACTTCATCCATTGGAGCTACCCGTGTGTTGTCCCCGTAAGAGATATTTTCAGCAATAGTTCGATCAAACAATATCGGTTCTTGTTGCACTAAGCCGATACCTTGTCTAGCGTCCAACAAACGCAACTTTCGCAACGGGTAACCATCTAGTGCCTGAAATTTGTAAACTTAAAATATATGTGGCTAGATTGTTTTGTTCTCAATTGTTTCTTTCGATTAGGTCTTTGATATAACAAAATTGATAGACTACAAATATTTTGAGACAAAAAGGCAATACTAACCACTAAGCCCTCGTCAGTATCATAGTATCTCTCAAGCAGTTGTATCACAGTACTTTTTCCGCAACCACTGGCACCGACAAGGGCGATGGTTTTCCCTTTCTCAATTTCTAATTCCATCCCTTTAAGCACTTGTATAGTAGGACGGGTAGGATATTTGAAGTTTACTTTTTGTAAGCTGGCTTCTCCAGATGTTTTCTGCCCAAGAAATAAAATTACTTTTAATTATTTATTTTCAACAATAGAACAAATCAATAGGATTTTGAAATTTAATGCTTACAAAATCTTCTACTGCTGGTTGATCAGGATCAGCTATTTTTGTTTTACGGTTCAGTAAAACAATTATTCTACCTGCAGCTAAAATACCTTTTTGGAAGTTTGGTGCAAATGCAAAGGCGTTCGTGGCCGAGCTGGCTCCCATGAGCAATGCTTGTGCGGATCTGGAATAAAACGGTTATACTAAAATATATGTTTTGCTTAGATTAAAAAAATAAATAGTTAAACAATAAAAAAAACATACTTACTTTAAAACCAATTCATAATTGACACCATCTATAATTAAGGTACCACCATAGTACATAGCGCCTGCGTAAACAAAGTTGAAGAGACCGCGAGAGAGTCCAAATATTATGCCTCGCCAATGTGTGGACCTGGTAGCTAGCGCCAATGCAGGCTCAAGCTCCAGGGCATACTCCTCTAGAATTCGTGGTTCTCTTCCTAATGAAGCTACTGTACGTATGTTTGAGACTGCTTCTATTGCAATCTAAAATTAGTTCTTATATGTATACTTTTGCCGGTTTCAATAACCGATTTTTTTAATTGATAGTAACCATGGTAACTTCTTAAATTTGTATTGAACTGAGGATAGTTTCTATGGTTACTACCCGTTAAAAAATATAGATCGTATATTGAAGGGCTGTAAGTATATTATTATTATTATATAGACTTTTATAAGTTGTAGAATTATTTACCTTAGTGCTGTTCTCCATAGTCTTTGCGGTTCCAAATGATTCTTCACTAATCATCCGACCTTGTTGGAACATGATAATGACAATAAGTGGAGCGAATGTTAGTGAAACAAGCCCTACGCGCCATTCAAATATCATGGCCAAAATTAGTGCCAAACCGAATGTCCCAATAGCTTGCAAAACGGTACCAATCCTCTGACCTGTCGCCTGAAATATAGTTAATAATAATAGTTTTTATTATTAAATAGGTAAAAGGGTAGGTCATAATTATGCAATAATATCATTAATATAACTCAACTCTAATACAACTACTTACGCCTTGCACTTGCGCCGCTTCGCCTGAAAGTTTAGCACATAATGCTCCCGTAGAATTGGCTTTGTCATCAAAATATGCGACTTCTTGTCTAAGAATTTGAGAGAACATTTGATTTCTTAATCTTTCCGTTAAATATTCACCAGCTATGCCATAAAAGTACACCTAAAAATAAATAAATTTACTTTAGGTAAAGTAATAATATAATTGAAGATGTACCTGTGCAATATACAATATTTTACCACTACTACTCCTGACTATGTTCTGGTTGTTCTTACCTGAATAAAACTTGTGACTCCTGAGAATACTCCGAGTCCAAGGAAAATTAATGCATATGATCTCACTATGCTTGTAACTTCTTCCAAATCATCAGGGTTCGTTCGGGACATTGTCTAAAATTTAGTTTCCAATTAAATTGCTGTTAATTAAATAAGTCATATTATTATAACAGGACACAATGATTAAAGTCTACTTACTCCTATAAAATCACCGAAAAGTACTGCAAGTAAAGGCATTGAAAATCCATTGAGAAGAGCACAGACACTAGCAAATGTAATTGATCTCCACTCTGGTGAATTAAGCCGAACAACACGCCAGAAAGATATATCTTCATGTTCGGGTTCCTTTTCTTCATCAACTGCAGCCTATAATATAGCAATATATTTATTAAAATTAATGTAACAATACAATAATTATAGGGTTATTCTTGACTTGTTTCCAAGGCTTATAATATTTAAAAAAATGTATAGCGGTATTCATACCAATTCTTCTAATTCTTCGTCTTGTTCGCTAACAATCGACACTTGTCTTTGTAAATTTGGGCTGCCTTCTGTAAATAAATACGTCTATGTAAGTTTCAATAACTAGGTTTAGTTTTGAAAATATTTATGAATACAACAATTTAGAATCTAATACATTTTGGAAATTGGAAATTATACAGATATTTTGCTTCACAATATAAAATAATAATTTTAGCTTTTCATTAATTTAAATCAATCATACTTTATGGCACAGTCGCGACCTGTGCTACTTAATCAAATGTGTAACATTAAATTTATTTAAAGAAAAATATTTTATCTTACCTTTGTTTTGATCAATTTCTGGTAATGTCTGCATCATAACCATATCGTAGTAATGTCCTTTCTGCTTCAATAACTCTTCATGATTTCCGGTTTCAGATACGACTCCGTTTTTAAATACATAAATCAAGTCTACGTTTCGGATCGTAGAGAGACGATGAGCGATAATTATAGTAGTTCGACCTTGTGCAGCCTGGGAATGAATAGCTATTTAGTTAACGATCAATGCATTTCTAACATATATTGTAAGCACATGCAAACCTTATCCAAAGCTCGCTGTACTTTTCCTTCGGAAGCTGTATCGAGGGCGCTAGTAGCTTCATCTAGCAAAAGTATTGCTGGATCTCTTATCAAGGCTCGAGCAATGGCGATACGTTGCTTTTGTCCTCCAGATATTGTTGTACCTCGTTCACCCACTATTGTGTCATAACCCTGTAGAGAATTATCGGGGTAATATAACGTGTTTCACGAAGCAAAAGCATTTCCTTAATCAGCAAATTTGATAAGATTAAAGTCTTCAAATAACATTTTTATGAATCTTTGCCTTATAAAGAACTGGCTGTGGCCCGCAACTTCGTGTTCGTATTATTATTTAACACAAGCAATATCATGCATATCATCACGGGTGCCTTACGGCGCCCGAGACCGCCTAGACGGCCCCAGGGTACCCATCGGAGGGGTTTTTAATCCCACTTCGTCGTAGCCGATGGTATGAGTCTACACCGAACACAGCTAGCTCGTCGCGATGTTTTGAATAGACTCTATAACCCATCTATAAACAGTTTCACAAGTTGGTATAGTGAAACCGGGACCGACAGCTTAACGTGCTCTCCGAAGCACTATAGTAGTGTTGTCAAACAAATGTACATTTTTTTTTAAATTAAAAACTCATGGGTTCACACCGGGATTCGAACCAGGGACCTAAGTGACAAGCAACTACTTGCTATAGTCATTTTAGTAGGTACTAAGGACGGTAGGGTAAAGAATACACGTTAAATCACAGTATCTAAACAGTTTGACAGCTTCCGTAGACTAGCGGTTGCGCCTTTGGCGTTGTATCCGGAGGTCGTGGACTCGATTCTCACCCATGGGCAAAAAATATTAGTAAGTTTTTTCTGTACAATTTATTATGGTCTGGGTGTTTATAAAATATAGTAGGTACCTATGTATTATATAGTTGCTTCTGGTACACATAGTACAAGCCTAAAGATTATTTATATTTCTATATTGTATTACCTTCGGTAATTTCATTATGAAATTATGGGCATTAGCAACTTTGGCAACTTGTTCTATTTCTTCATCGGTGGCATTTTCGCGGCCATAACGAATGTTTTCCTTTACTGTATTGTTAAACAACACGGGTTCCTGTCCAACCAAACCTATTTGAGCTCGCAGCCATCTAACTGACAGATCACGAATGTCATTCCCATCTATTAATACCTGTAGATGAACACACCAATTAAAAATATAACCAATGGGTATCATATATTTAAACAAAAAAAAAATGAGCTGTAATATGTATAATAAAGATGACATTAATTTTGACGTGAATAAATAATTTATATTTATCTACCATAACATTTTAGCATAATTAAACTTAAGTCTTATCCAGTTGATTAACATTATCATTGTAACAATAGTAATATCATCATGATATTTAAATTTTTTACATTACTTGTTAGCAAAAGACAATTATGCAGTCCTACGAAATATTATCACATATTTATCAATTTCCTATAAAAATGCCCACTATATTATGTATATTGGTTTTTAATATGTATCTATATAATGTTATAAATAGATAAGATTTTAATAGATACGACGATTACCTTTCCATCAATTATATCGTAGTTTCTGGATATTAGTTGTACAATAGTAGACTTTCCGCAACCAGAGTGTCCCACAAGAGCAACTGTTTGTCCTTTTTTCACAGATATGTTAACTCCTTTTAATACCTTTTTATAAAAGCTTTTGTTAATATTAAATTTATTAAATATTAAGTAGTAGGTAATTATTTTGTAAAGATTAACTTACCGGTACATCAGGTCTTGAAGGGTAGTGAAAGAAAACATCTTTCAGCTCAATGTTTCCCTCTACCTGGTCAGGTTGAATACCATTATTTAGTAATGGATTAATTTTTGGAATATTATCAATTAAGTGAAATATTTTAGCTCCTGCACCTGTTGCTACTCCAAATACTTCCATTATAGTAGAAGAAATACCAAAATTTGCAGAACCCATTAATACTCCAAAGAAAACCTATAATATAACAGTATATAGTCAGTAATGAATGAATGTAACAGCAAAATAAATTATGAATTCTAAAAAAAAAAATATTTAATACTTACGGCAATAACTGTTTCGGGAGTATATTCTGGATGGTCGTCACTTATAAGGAATTGGAAACCAAACCAAAAAGCCATTCCATAAGTTGCAAAGATGCAAAACATTAGAAATCCAAAGGCCAAACCGTTAAAGAACCCTGGGACAATATGGAATTATTTATGTGTAATACTATAATAGCTTTATAATTACCAAATTATAAATAATTACCTTTTTTAATGTTAATTTCCCTTACGCCTTCCAATTGTGTCTGATATCTTTCCTGCTCTTTTTTTTGCCCGCTGAAGGCGTAAACTGTTCTCACCGCTGCGATTACCTCTTCAGCTACGGATGCAGCTTTACCGCTTACTATAGATTCTTTTTTACCCAGTTTTGCTGATATCTGCAAGTATAAATATGTAAGTATTTTTTTTCTGATTTTGAAAAAATAAATAATAAAAAGCCAACACAAAAAGATTAATAAATACAATGACCAACAAATTATAATTGAAGTATAAGTATAAGTTTTATAAATATAATAGATTCTGTTAATCAAGTAACTTACCCAGCCTGCTGTTCCTACTAGTACCATGGTTACAGGGAATGAAACTAGACATATTAGAGCCAACTGCCATCCTCGTATAAGTGCCATTATAATAGCACTGAGGAAGCTAGCCTGGTAGTAAATGAACGTGGTCAACTTTTCTCCGATTCCATCTTCTACTTTTATTACATCACTGCAAAATCATAGTTTATTTTATGTGTACGTTGTTTGTATATGTGTACTCAATAGTATTTAAAAGAAGTTATACGCACCCAGACATTTTAGATGAAAAGTCACCCGTTTGATTGAGATCAAAATATTCAAAATCTTGATTCATAGCTGCTTTTAGGTACTCTTGTCTCATTTTATATATCTATGAATAATACAAAAATTATAATTATATTTTATCTTCGTAATAAAACACAAAATATAAGGCAAGTAGAACAGTCTGAAAAAGTACATATAAATACCTGATTAAACGCGGCTACATTCATTAAAACAGTGGCAAGGTATCCACCGACAACCAATACCACTCCCAAGATGGTGTTGTTAATTGCAAAATCTACAACAGATGCCATGAACTGATCTGGGTCTCCATAACCTCCAACATGCTGAGGTGCTCCGTATACTACCATTGCTTCTAGCAGCCTTGCAAATATGATCATGTTTAATGGTAAAGTGCAACCGCTTATAATTGCTGCTACTATTGCTAGAAATATGTAGACCTTATCTTTAGTTGTTGCATAGCGATACTGAAATAGTTAATTCTTTGTTCTCATACTGAAAAATATATATCTATCAGCTAGTTTTGTTGCTTTACATACCAGTGCAAAGTATGATATACTAGGTACATCGTCTTCTTTTTTCGCTTCTTTATCTTCATTTTCTGTGAGTTTTCTGAAAATAATTGTTATTTTTATATAACATAGGTACACCACATACATAACATAGGTAATAATAATTTATTTATAACTATATTATAATTTATTTATACACTATTATATCTAATTTTTAGTCTTGCCATCATTTGTTTAAATGTTTAAGTCTTGTTGGTTGCTCAAGGGGCCACGGTAAAGCTTTTTAAAGTAGGTGCTATTCCTACATACATACATACATATCATCACGGGTGCCTTACGGCGCCCGAGATCGCCTAGACGGCCCCAGGGTACCCAGCGGAGGGGTTTTTAATCCCACCTCGTGGTAGTGATGGTATGAGTCTACACCGAACAAGTGGCTAGCTCGTCGCGATGTTTTGTTTTGGTGCTATTCCTAATTATAATAATTCCTAAATTTGCAAGTTTGATAACTAAAGAATTAAACAAAAATATATCGAAAAGTTCGTTAGGTTTCAAATTGTTTTATTTATTGTCGTATTTTGTTATAGCAGCTGAATATTTTTTATATAAATTATATTATTAATAGTTTGGTAGAAAAAATATGTAGATATTTGGGTGAGTTTTTGCATTAACGGGGTTATTGGTTGGACACATAGATATTTAATCATAAAAAAAAAGTGGGAAATTATATTTTTCTAGTTCGACATCAAAAACTCTTCGCCTAAACTTGTTATACATTTAGAAAAGGTCTATTATTTAAGATTTTTTGTTTTTATCAGTATTGATAAAAACAAAAACCCTTCTGAATCTGAAAACGGGATACTTTGGCGTCCCAAAACTTTCTTATAGAAAAGGGACAGTCCCATTCAAAACGGGACTTTTGGTCACGCACGTTAGGAATATATTGGATAAAACAAGTTTTAATAAATAATTCAAACAGAGTTAGTACTTTAGTGGGTACAGTCAGACAAATATTTAAAAACAATCTAAAGACATTGGCCCTACTAGAAATAAATAATCAGGTTTTATTTTAATAACCAATAGTAAAATATTAATCGTTCATTTTACTAAAAGACTACAAATAGATAGGTATGTAGTATGTGAATTAGACCAAAAATAACCAATTAAATACTTTCTATACGAAACCGTCATTGGATATCCTCGGGGCTTAAGTTTTTATTTTATTGGGTAAAACTTCGATTACCCAATAAAAATACTTAAGAGGGATAAAATAACATAAATATAGAAATCTAAAAGATGCTGACCAAATAAAGCCAGCGTTTATTGTTGAGTAGTGTATAGTTTGTGTATATCTTAATTATACTCTATGGTGTATAGTGCAGTACCTATATCTAATAAAGACATTTTGAAAATATTATCATTAAATCTGATCTCACACAGTACCTACGGATTTTCATTTAGTTACATTGATAATTAGGACTTGATAGAAATTAATCAATGGGTTGCCTTGCCTTAGCCTTGGGTTAGAATTTACTAAGCATCACACCGAAGGCATCACCGTAATCACAACATGAAATATTATGTCATCCATCACTATAAAAACTATAATACATCGGATAGCACTGATAGTTGATAAGCATATAAGGGTGCATTTCAAAACTGGTGTAGCCCTGTGCCTTGTCTCGGGAAAAATAAAAGATGGAGATATGTAATTTTTGTATATTCCATCTGTTGTTTTTCCCCCGACAGATTTTATATTTTTCTTAGAGCGTGACATGTGACTTTGTATCTACCTGATGGTTCAATCTCCATGAATTGTTCAATATATTTTTGTTTAAAAGCATTTATTGCTTCCACTATGCCGCCACAATTTCACGGGTAATATATAATTTTTGTAGGATATTTCACACATAAAGTTTGGAACAGTCTTCAAATAAAATGTCCACGTCACAATCGAATGTCAAATAAATGATTGATTATTTTTTGGCCTACTCCCAATGATATTATAATAAAATATCATTGCCTACTCTTAGAAAAATCGCTGCTATTCCATCGATATAGAATTGACTTAAATTATCTCCTGTGTTCGTCCGTTCTCAGTTATTTTACCTCTTTGCTTATGAACTCAAAATGGGTTGAGCTAACCTTACTAAAGGTAAAATAACAGAACGTATAACACACTAGTCATAAAACCCGACTCACCCGCAGAGGGAGGGCTATTATGTTTTTTTTTTCACAAAAATCTTTTACTATTTGGTAATCTTATTATTATTTATCGTATATACTATATTTGGGTATGCACATACAATCCCAGCCGATATTAAAAGAATATTATCCGTTAACTTCAGAGATAAGATGCACATTCTTATTTATTATTGATTATAATAAACCAGACTATATATATATCTTTACGGGTGCCTTACGACGCCCGAGACTGCCTAGACGTCCTCAGGGTACCCAGCGGAGGGGTTTTAATCCCACCTCGTCGTAGCCGATGGTATGAGTCTACACCGAACAAGTGGCTAGCTCGTCGCGATGTTTTGAATAGACTCAATAACCCATCTATAAACAGTTCACAAGTTGGTATAGTGAAACCGGGACCGACAGCTTAACGTGCTCTCCGAGGCACTATAGTGGTGTTGTCAAACAAATGTACATAATTTTTTTAATTAAAAACTCATTGGTACACACCGGGATTCGAACCAGGGACCTTAGTGTTTTAAACCAGACTATATAAAAATATATAGATAATAAATAGCAAAGTTACCTACTATAGCCTCTGTTGCTACATTTTTTAAAATATTTTACGGACCCTTATCATTTGTAAACACAGCCTGTAAATAATTCCTGACGTATTGTATGTATAATGTATACTCCACAGACCTATTGCGCCATCCTAGGTCTGTGGTATACTAGTGCCCGATTTCACGAACTCCAAGGGAGCCCCTTACTAAGTTAAGGGGCAATTAATGACAGCTGTTTCATAGTAAATATGTCAAAATTCTTATTTAGGGGCTCCTTTTGAGTTAGGGATCGTTGGTGAAATCGGGCATGACTCCCATATTGTAAGTTCTTTTGTCAACTCCATTGCACTTCTCAAGAAATGTCATATCTCATTCTAAATTTGTCATGTTATGATAACGACTTTCGGGAGGTGATTCTTTTGTATAATTATTATGTGGGGTGACACGATCTTAAACGATCCCAATTTGAACTAAAACGGAGCAGTAGTTTTGTAATATTTTTTAATTATACCTATGTTTTATATTGTAATGGGCAGTTGATTTTTGTTATAAATTAATAATGTTTGACAGTAACATAATATGATGCAATTCCACATTTCACAAGTATGATTACTATAACCGCGTTCCGTGCTTAGCATCGCTGCCACGGATCGCTGGTTTTTTTAGCCAAGGTCGTTTCACCGCGCGGAAATGTTAGCAATTCAAGTTACCATCAATCGTTCCGCGACCAGAAATTTTAACACGAAAAGTTAGCACGGCTACTTTTTGACAGATGTTTGTTTACATGTGAATATCTATCTACAAATTGGAATTTAATTAATTATTTTATATATTCATATCTGTTTTAGTTTTAAAAGTTCGATTAAACCTAAAAAATAAATATCGTGTAACTAAATTAATTTTTGGTATGTTTAGTTTGAGGTTGTTAATTAAATTAATATTGTGATATTATAAAATTATTGTATTTAAATAATAGTTAATTAAAAAATATTGATTTATTATATAATGATAAGGTAGTAATATTTTTAATTTCAATTATTTAATTCAAAATACTGCTTCTTGTCAAAACGTGGCATCAAAAATCAACACCGATCGTTTCCGAGCTGCATTTTAGCATCGCTAAAAAAAATGACATGGCTGTGTTGAAACGGGCGGTCGCGCTGGTTTTTGAAGTCAGCACGAGAAACTGCCCGCGTTAGCTCACGGAACGCAGGGTATGTTAAATTTTCTCTTAGAGATTAATTAATTCCACATAATGTCGTTATTAATTAAAAAGTAAACGCACTGTCAGCCCGTGTTCTCTGAACCCTCTAAAATAGAGTTCTTCAAAATAGTTCTGCATCCTAATTATTTTTCACTGTCTCAAAGGTTAGCTGGTAGAAATGCCTAAGTCAACTGGCCTATGTATACCTTTAAAATATGCAGTTTCATACTTAAACCGGCTGCTATTTAGACAAATTACTCATTAAACATGACGCTGTAGTTACAATACTAAAGCAAACCCTATCTTTTTACTAAGTATATTATCTTTAAATATTAATAATACATTGTAAAATAAAATAATTAGATCCTTTGTTCACTAACTTGTCATCTTGTGGGTCAACTAGTTCTTCGGTTTTGCTATTGCCATTCACCCATTGGCCATCCAAGCTATACGAATCCTTCTTCATATTTTTTTTGTAATTATATTTTGACACCCCTAAAATTAAGTTCTTTCAAATATTAGCCTATTATAAATTAATCCATTTTCAACAACACAGAACTAACACTGGTAAACAACCCACAGCGAGCTGTGAAGCAGACAGATAAAAATTCTTTATTAAATATACGAATTGAATAGGATCACAATAGGTATAAGATATATGCTATCGTTTGATAACAAGGTGTGCTGATAACATTCAGTTTATTAGGGATCGATAGTCCCCACCTCTGAACCCCGCGTGCTTTAATGACGCAAGGACTAAAACAAGTTAGTATCCATGGCAGCAAAGTGACGAGCTTTAGGTTCGGCATCAGCTATTAAGGTATACATTGCTGTTTTTGTTCGTTTGTTTTTAAAACACAATGACCGGTACGCGTAATAAGTAAATTATGGTGAGCTTTTTATTTTGCGCGATCAAAGCACACGTCCATACCTGCGGATATAACTGAAAAAACTGAAACGGCCTTCAAACGTACTGTAGTGTATACTTACGCTAGCTATAATTATACTATAATATAAATACAAGTCTCTCTAGGTGGGTAGACCTTGTTGAATGTAGGTTAGCTATATGATATATAGCTAACCTACATATAATAGTTACAGACCTATACTTGTTTAGGTCATGGGGGCAACCACGGTGGGCTTTGGAGCTATCGAAAATGACGTAGGTCGAAAAAAAAACTCTAATATGAATTATTATAAAATAATAATATTGAATACTTACTAATATGAACTAATAAAAAAGTTTTTTTTTCGTCATTAGATTTTTCTTTGATAGCTGTTACTATGACAATGGAGATATCGAAATTGCCCGCTATTTTTGAATACGAGTTCCTTAGAACTTCCAACGCAGCTCGCAGCACAGACGACACGCAATATTGAATAAGCAATCAAATGAGGGGATTTTGAATTGTATTGTCATTTCTGATGAAAGGTGGATACCGCAGGTGCCAATGGCATAGGAAGTAGTTAAAGCAATGGCACGTCCAATGTATGTCGGAGACGCAAGCGGATGGCGAGTGGTGATCTGGATCTTGGGGTTGTACAGAGCACCCTCGTATCGGCCGAATTGACCCCAAGTGGACTGGGGCGGTGATATGGGGGTGGGGTATTTAGTTTTTTTTAAATAAAGCAACCGGATAAAAATGCAGTTGCTTGAAAGGTAATTGATTTTTTATTTATTTTTGCCAGCTGAAACACGCGGGCCGTTTTCGCACTATCGAATAAATAAAAAATATAAATAAAAGTTGTGAGGCCACCTCACAATTGGTGAGCATACCTGGTGTAACCACCAATTCCCATCCGATTCAGGTGGGCAATTCTCGCGCTTTCGACATTCGTCTCGACTCGAGATTTTTAAACCAAAAATGACTAAATATGTCATTTTTCGTTCAATATTTATATAATTATTATTTATTAATTAATATTTATTATTTGTTTCGTTTAATGTTCGATATTTTAGAACAAAAAATGGCACATTAGTGACTAATTCCGTTTAAAAATCTCGAATCGAGATGAATGTCGGAAGCGCGAGAATTGCCCACCTGATGGGCATTTTCTTAGAAACCCTTCAAGACAAAACTGTCTCATCTATACGTAAAATAAAATAAACGCGAGAAATAAGTCATAGAAAGAAAAAACAACATTTTATTTTTTGGTTTGTTTTTCTGTTAGCTTGGTTTTTCTGTTTTTGGCTCTTTTCGGGTTATTTATTATAAACAAAAAAAAACATTTTTTTGTTTATAATAAATAACCCGCATACGATGTTGCGGGCACCAGTTACTTTAAGAGGAGCGTCTGATGATCGATAGAATATCTGACGATCGATCGTACGCTTTTTTTTAAAGTCTGACATAATGATGCGGCAATTGCAGTTCTCTTTACGGAGTTCAGAAACGACCTGTGGCAAACAAATGCTAGCATACCATTCTGCATTAACCGTTCTTTGTCCCTCAAGAGGAATAGTCGCAACATGGCCGGTTTTGGAGACAAACGTGGCCACCATTTTTTTTGCAACACCGTGAACGCATAATTTTTGTTGGCTTTAACTCATTTTCGAACACCCAAACTCGTGACTGATTTTTTGTTTCGGGTTCGTACGCGTATATCCAGGATTCGTCACCTGATACGATGTTGTATACAGCATTTGAGGATCCTGCGTGGAATCTTTCGAGAGTTCTGACGCACCAAGTAACGCGAGCCGCTTTTTGCTCTTCACAGAGCGAATGCGGTATCCATCGGGAAAACAACTTTTTTACACCTAATTGTTCATGCAAGATTATTTGTATTTGACTCATGCCAATGTCTAAAGTTGCCTGAATTTCGCGGTATGTCACATGTCGATCTTCCACAATCAGCTTACGCACAGCATCAACGTTTTCTTGGGTGACTGCAGTTTTTGGACGACCTTGACGAGGATCATCACTGAGCTTGACACGTCCACGTTGAAATTCAGCAAACCAGCGATAAATTGTGGTTTTGGATGGGGCTTCATCACCAAATGCAGAAATCATCCGATCAACACACTGTTTTTGTGTTAAACCACTTCGAAAGTCATAATAAATCATCGCTCTTTAATTTTCTCGAGTCAATTCCATTTTCTCAACGACTAAACAAGTTTGACAAGTCATTGTGACAAGACCAAGAATCTTTTTTTAAATAAATAAATGGTATTCGATTTTTAAAACCAAGGAGTTTTCAATTAAAAAGATTTTAATATGACAGGAACAGTGGAAATATTACATTCCCGATATTTTCAGTGCCGACTACGTACTGTTTATTAGAAAACATTTATTAGTTTTTTGTAATCTGAATCTTGGTATGTCAATTTGGTTTATATTTCTTAAGTTTCGGGTATGCCTATCTGCATTTTTATTAAACATATTATAATTTTTCTTAACATATAATAAGTTCTCAAATATGTATTGGGAGGGCAGGGTCATTATATCAATTTCAGGAAACTTGAAGGGATTCCCGGGTCTTCATGCCGTAAATTGCTCTAATAGCTCTTTTCTGCAAGATAAATATATAATATAAAGGAGATAAAGGATTTCGTGATATTGGCAATCTAACGTTGCCTTTAAAAGAAACAGAATATGGCCGCTGCCATCTTATTCGTGGTGTGAAAAAAAACACCACGTCAACCAACTTTTACCGGGCAGTGCCGGACACGTGTTACTCCACTCGGCACGTAGCGCTTTGCGTTTATATAACTGTATTAAAAAAAAAAAATCTTAATTCTTTAAGACACTTTTGATTTAATAAACGCTTAACGTTACTTCGAATAAAGCTTCTTATCTTTCAGCAATTCTATTATTGTTGAATACAATAAATGTCTTTTGCGTGATTCGCGCACAGGCAAACCGAAATACAGACAAAAAAAGAAAATTTAGTTTTTTCTTTCTATGAATTATTTCTTGCGTCTATTTTATTCTACGTCTAAATGAGACAATGATGTGATTTAAGAGCTTGTGTTGTTGATGCGTGCGTTCATGTTCGTATTCACTGACCAATCGCAACATCGTAAATGGGTACATGGTACTTATGCATCGACTAACTCGACCGTAGTAGTTTTGATACGGAACCAAACATATAGTTTAGCACAAACTTGACATTGAAAATAAATTCGTTATTATACACGCGCGATAGATAGGTTGGTATCAAGTTTATTGATTCGGCGACACAGCGCATTGAAGCGTGCATAATAAAGTTTTTGAAGCTAGTACAGACGTGTAAAGCAAGGTAGCGTACATATCATCATTATGACTTGCCGTTTGGTGGGGCCGAGAACGGCTAGGGTTGACCCTGCTGCGGGACATGGGAAAAGGCAGGCGACGGGACTTTTAGAATACACGGTTGTAAACAGTACCTTTTTTGTATATTGTTTTTTCGATATTAATTACATTTGCTTTATGTAGGTAATCCACTAGCTTATTCGGATTTCAAGAAATATATTTTTATATGATGACTTGTCGTGGCACAATGATGGATCTTTTGCATTCCGGACTTGCCTGGTTATATTCCGTTATATTCGTTTTATTTTCTACTAAAGGGTTGTAAATTTGATTAGTCTCGCAACAGATTACGTTGAAAGAATAGTTAATTTTGCAACCAGTGACCAAAAAACATATAAAGTGGGACGGACGTGTGTTAAAAAAATAGATCCAATGTTCATTCGCGTTTTTGTGTATTTTACAGGCTGTAACTTACTGATTATTTTTATTTATTGCATGCCTTGGAATCTAATCAATAAATTTCCGGAGGACAATATTTTTTTGTGATGTTCGATTAATTTTAATTTATTTGTGAAATGGCGGCATTTTCGCCACGTTCGTTTTGTAACTTTACAATAAACCTACAGACAAATAAAGGTTAGAGTACAAAGGCAATTTAACAATTAACCGACTGACTGTGCCACAAGGAGGGTAATGATTATGATGGTATGTAGGTACACAATGCATTTAGGTATGAACGTATGGGTATTTCTATATTTCCTCTATGCACCTAAATATTAATAAAGAAAATGAAAATATTCATTTACTTAACAAAAGCATTATAATAGTAGGGACTATCTACTAAGTATAATAATATTTGTGTTAGATGATACCTCTTTTCTTATTAAAAATAAAAAAAACACAACCATTTCTTCATTTAACAAATTTGTCTTAATTTTTATTATCTTTTTAATTATTTTTTTATTATAAACAGAGTCAGCAGAATTTAAAACCCGGAAGAAATAAGATTGAATGCGATTTGACGATGTGCGTTTTCTTTACAGCATAGATACGTCAATGCTTTACAGTATAAATCAATAGGTCCCAGTCCAGAGGCTCTACTATGAGTTTGCGCATTGTAGAAACGTAACGTATTCATTTACGTGTACGTGAGCAACAACCAATAGGATCGCTTTATTCAATCCTGTTACCAAAAATAAAGTGGCCCTATTGGTTGTTGCTCACGTATACGTAAATGAATACGTTACGTTTCTACAATGCGCAAACCCATGGTAGAGCCTCTGTTATCTAAAAAACTAAAAATCTGTGCGTTTAAGATAACATGGTTTTGGATAAAATGTTAAAAAAACAACTTAAATTCAACACTGCAATTTGATAATTGAATAATTTAGGTACTTAAAATTTTGGTTAGGTAAATTTAACAAAAGTATGAAAAGTGTCAATTTTTGACCACCCAGCTCACAAAAATGTCAATTTATGTGCAATATACCTACTTATAAAGTTATTTAGTAAACTTTTATAAAACATAATTTAAAATCTATTTCAATAGATTTTGAAATTTGAATTTGATGAAAATAGATTTATATTTTATATTCGTTTAAGGGGGAATTCGTATATGTGACGTCATCACCTTCTGTCAGATTTCACTCAAAAATGTTTGAGATTATTTCTTCAATTTATTCTAACTGTGGACAGTTGAGCCCAAAAGTCACTCTGTTGAAATTTCATTGTATGGCGTGTGACAGTTTATTATTTTAGAAATCTTACTATTTTATTTTAAGTAATGTATTGTCGAAATAGTCAAGAAATGTAATTTTATATGCGGGGATTTAATATTTCAATGAAATTGATGTATTACTATAATTTCCAGACATGCATACAAAGTGTGATATTTCCGGTACATTTTATTAATATATATTAATTTTAACAGTTTAAATTTATTATAAGGCATTGGTAAGAGTGACTATTACTAGACTCCGCTTTGTAATAAACTAAGAATTTATATTAAACAAATCTTTTTTTTTTGGACTAATTCAGCCAGTCTAAAAATTTGTTTTTGTATTTGTTTAAAAAAATGCTGTCATATAAATTGCAATACTAAGGATTGGGGTCTGCGTCACTTTAATCTATTTACCCATCTATCTACATTAAAAATATTCCGGAGTTACCTAATTGGAATAATTTTATGTAAAATATTTTATTTTAAATAAATTAGTTTTTTATAGTAAAATAACTTAGATACACATACATTTAAATATATATATATATAACTTCTACAGGGCCTCAGGGTACCCAGACTCAGGGTATTTAAAAATAATCTCTACATTATACAGGGTGAATTTAAAAAGATGTACTTTGGGCTAATATGAGGTTCTGCTGAGCAAATCGAACAACTTTTCCATGGAACCATGTATCGCAAATGAAAAAAAAATTTGGCTTCCCCATACAAATTGGTCATTTTAACATTACTAGTTTGTATGGAGAAGGCAATATTTTTTTTCATTTGCGGCACATAGTTCCATGGGAAAAGTTGTTCGTATTGATCAGTAGAACCTCATATTAGCCCAAAGTACATCCTTTCAAAGTCACCATGTATATATCAATTATCTGTCCGTTTGTTTTGAACTGGTCTCTAATTAACACTCGTAAGGCGTAAAATATACGTAGGAAAATATGAAACAAAAATTGACATTTAAAATCTGCACGTACTAAATTATGCAAGTTAAGTATCACGTTCTTTCATTTTACAAAATATCTTCGGTTTACCGGTTTTGATGACCTAGATATTATACCTGTCCATTCTCAATAATTAGTCTATCGTTTTTTTGACATAACATAATATATTATCATAAAATTGACCTTACTGTTTCACCATAGCCTACAAAAATATACTCTTTATACATTACACACACGCATCATACACACAACACACACAGACGTGCACTACACATATTACACCCATACACATTTACTTTTATTAATAATTCTTATAAACTTTAATTGCTTATTCTGTTTCTTGTAACTTGTGAGCGTTAGATTATCAAAATAATGATTTCTGTTATTAGCGCGCTCTCCTCGCAATCAGAAAAGGTTAACAACTACTCTCGAGGAGAACGCGCTAATAGCGGAATTTGTTATTTTGACAATCTGACGTTCGCGTTATAAGAAACAGAATGTGGCCGCTGGTAGGTATATGTATAAAATTGTAAAAAATAAATAATAAAATATTTTCGGCGTTGGAAAATGTTATTTAAATATTGTAAAATGCAATATTATTTTATAAAAGCAGCTGTCACTATTTAAAAAATACTATTATAGTTGTATTGGACACGAGCTCTCGGTCTAACAGAAGTATTGTCATACTAGTAGGTGGTCTCACCAATAAATACCTGAAAATTATTATTTACATTTACCGACAAATATTATATAAACTATCCGTACTTTAGTAGTTACCATGGTTTATTATCCGTCAAAATATATAGATTGATTATAGAGAACGGTGGCTAGTTATGATTTGGATCAGGCGTGGATTTTTTCGATTATTTATCGAGACGGTAGTCTCCTTTCATGGTGTAGGTAGTTATAAAACGCAGTAGCAGTAAATTTGTTGAAAACTCAGAGACCTGGCATTCCACCAATCATGTGGACTGATAATAATTATTTTTTAGCGTAATATTTTCAATATGTATTTTAGTTTTATACTTAGCGTAAAATAATTCAAACAATGTTCTAGAAATTGCCTACCGCCAGTTTCTAAAACATAGTTCGAATTATTCTATGCTAGAAATTATTTATTATTATTTCGTATTGTTCTTTTTTATCGCCGCCCATTTGGTAACAGCATCATTTGGCCGGCCATAGTAAATCGGTCTAATTCTTTAGAAATTACATCGTATTGGTCCCTATTCATAAATATTGTATGTTTAGATTTTTATCATGAGTTAGATACAAACAGTCACACATCCTAAAATAAAATAAAACTTTGATTTTGTAATAATATTAATGATTTTAAAATAAGACAATACATTATTATGTTAGTATTTAAATGTTATGTAGATAATAAAATTGTTGAACTACTCTGGCATTTATAAAAAATATTATTTTGGATAATGGATGGAACCCTATTGAGCTTTGCTTTGGACATATATAAAAAAAAACTTTATTAAAAAAAAAACAATTAAAATAAAAAGGTAAAATGTGTTTAAAAATTGTAAAATAATGTGCGCCCGACGATACATTTTATAAAAAATATAAAAGCGACCAAAATAAATAGCTGTTGCGTAGTTTTAGTTACATCAGACAGTTTGTCTTTTTTTTTTGTAAGGTTATACTGACAGTGACAGTTGGTGAAAATTGCATATTTATTTTAGCTGAATCTGTAGTTAATCGTGTTAAAAGGTGTAAAAACATAGAATATAATCAAAATAAATATGTATTTGTCTTATAAAATTCCCAACAGTGAATATTTAGTGTTCCGATAGTGAAATAGAAAAAAGCGACGCGGAGCCACCTCTCACAGACGGGATCGCCCGCACAATGACGGCCTGTCATGGATTTTGTATGAAGATTTCTGTCTGGCAAGTTTTTGTAATTATTTAATTAATAATTTTCTATTAAACTTGCAAAAATCTCTCTATACTTTTTTAGAATACATAATAAACTATTGATATCTATTTTTTTACCACTATAAATTGTTGTAGTTTTGTCGCTTGCAGAGATGTTAAAAAGTACAAAATTTTCATGTTTTGGAAAATATAAATACATTTTTTATTGAAATAATATATGAGAGACTATATTAATCTCTTCATACATTTCAAGTTAAAGAGTTACTATTTGCATAATAATAGTTGTCTGTGAGTATCGAGTAAATTTCTTTAACAAACATTTTTAGTTTTGTAGTTCTAGATTTTCAGAATACAGCCAGTCCGTTTTGTAGGGAGTAAATTTTTTCCTGCCTTCTTAACATGTGTCATTAAAAATGACAATGCCCCTAGTGTAGTGTAAAATCAACGGTAACCTAAGGGGGTTGGAAGCCGCAGCGTTCTTAAACGCTTGCTTGACGGATGTATGATCGAGGAAACAACAACATGTTAATCTCTATGGTATTGCGCCTCCGCTTCCGAAGGGATGCCGAGAGCACTTCTTTTGTCGATTTTTTTGTATACACACACAATAAAAGCAATACTACGTTATTTTATTCATAGAAGACAATAAATATGTTTATGTAGTACATAAAATGACAGTTTTTTTAGTAGGTAGGTATCGTTTGTTCTAACTCGATACTACGATCATAGATTAAAATAAGGTCTTTATTGAAACTTGAATGATTTTAGTTTTAACAGTGTTAAGAGCACCGTCTGATCAAACATTTCCCATTTTATTATTTTGGAGGTGTTATAAATAAGACTAGACCTAAATTGTAGGTATAATCTCATACGTGCTCTTTCTCTTATTAAGGGTCAGGGTGAAGGTTTGTATGGTAGCGTTACCGACTCACCGTCATGTGCGGGGAGAGGTAATACTTTGCAGTTGAATCAGCATGAGCATCGAAGAGTCTCATGAGACACTCCTCTTAAGAAGCCAGTAAAAGGTTTCGCGATCTCGAACGTCTAATAACGTCTAAATGTTGTTTTCAGTGATATCAAAGTTTATTTTTATTGAAAAAGAACGGGTGTAAATATTACTTACTCGATCCTAATTAGATAGTATTTTTATAAAAAATATATTAACTTTTGAAAAGACACCCAAAGTTTGATTTATGATTCTTAAAATATTACTTTAGTTCTCATTTTAAAACTAAACAGATTTTTTATAAAGAAATTATGTAATTAGGATCGAGTTAATAAAATCTACACCTCCATGTTATTTTTTTCCAAAAAAAAAACTTTATTATAACTGAAAACAACATTTAGATGTTTTTTGACGCTCGAGTTCGCGAATCCTTTTCCTGCCCACTTAAGCTTGCATAATTAAAATATAAAATTAAGATTATTCTCTTTATAAACAAATGTACAATATAATTATATGACGCATCAATCGTGTTATCCACGATACCTAGCACTGGTCTAAACTTGAAATATAGTTATCGTTTTTTTACATAACTACCAATTCTAATCTACCTAATCTAAATACTAAATATAGGCCACACAATTCGTTACAATATTAAACGAATAAAAATGATAAAATTATATCTATCACCAATGTTATCTATTGAAAGGAAGTGATTGTATGAAATGGTCTTGGAGAGTAAGGACGATACTTATTATCTTGCAAGTACTAGTTGTACTTGTAATAGCCCATACAGACTCGCGCCGAGAAATCTCAGCGAGAAGGTTTGCCAAGACTTCTCGCGAACTTATAGTATTGTTCACACTCACGGTGTGTCTCACTAAGGTTCTTGTCCCCATCCGGTATGGAGCATGTTGATAGTTCAGCGGCTTATGTATTATGTGCACACTATAATCCTGTAATTAAAAAAAAACAAAAGGAGAAGAAAATGTTCCACGAACTTCAATTCTAAATCGTTATCCCACATTTTAAATAGACAAAACTAAAAAAGGGTGCGAAATAAAATAATAACATATAACATAACCACTGCTCACGTCACAATAGAATAGAATATGTATTTATTCAATAAAATAAAACAAAAAAAAATACTTACGCTAACTTACAATAATATAATAATACAAATTGGATTACAATGCTAATAAAACAACATTTTAATGAAATGGCTTCACCCTCAGCTTGTGCGCGGTGACTAAATAAATAGCTCGCGCTGATTTTCAGGATGAACCATGATTATTAACCTAGATTTTATACATAATAAAATTGCTTATTTAATACTTACTTAATAATAAAGTTGTCCTCCATTTCCTTTTGCTGTGCTTGCATTAACCATTTTCTTAAATTAATTTTAAAACTAGTTGGATTTTTAATATTTCTTATGCTTAGAGGTATTTTATTCCATAACCTAGAAGAGGTCAAGATAAATGAACCTATGTATTTGTTAGTTCTATGGGTATGGCCTTTCATTATAAGGCCATTACGGTTGGATCTTAAATATTTTATTCTATCGTCCAAATATGAAGGTGTCTTGTTTTTTATTACTTTAAAAATAAGGTTCAGAATATTAAGTTCTAGGCGGTATTTAATTTTCAGTAGGTTGTTATTAATTTACAAAATACGGAGTTACATGTTGTCTTCTATGAACGTTAAAACAAAATCTAATGCAGCTGTTTTGTATTCGTTGCACTTTTTTTGCTGTTTTTTGCAGTAAGCATGGGTCATATACTACATCACAGTAGCTAAGTTTGGACAAAACAAGAGATTCGCATAAGTAGAGTAGATTCTATTTTTGCCTAAGCGAAAATGAGCCTAAGCGAGAATGTAATGGTAGTAACGGGTAGTAAAACTGACACCGAATTGGAGTACAGCCGAGCGCGAGAACGAGAAGTCATGAAACACGTCACATTCTCGCTTCTCGGGGTTTCTCGGGACTTCTCGGCGTGAGTCTGTATGGGCAAAAAGAGTCGTAAGATACGTACTCTTCCCCTCTTTCGGGAGTTTTAAGACTCCTTAGAGGAGCGTCTGTAGCTCTATCAAAAATGTTTTTGAAAACAATTTTTACTATAGTCGCTAGTAACTATAGAGGAATATATGCTTATATATCTTATCTATGCACTTATTGATATAACTTCCCCTTTCCTGCGGAGCATTCCTCTATGCATCCAGGCGGGGGCTACTCTCACTCGGGGAAGAGCTCCTAGACAATGGAGATGGCTTTATAATATATATGCAAAATATAATAAATATAAAGATATATTTAAGTAGTGTATAATATATTGTAAGTATTTTATATAATATTCACTGGTTTATATACTAAGATACTATATTGCACCTACCTCACTTATTAACTGCTTTTACTGTCCCGAAGGTTTGACTGGTAGAGAATGCCTAGCGGCATTAAGTCCGCCTTTGTATTTTGTATGCAATAAAGATTTAAATAAATAAATAAATATAATGTATTTATTAATATTTATATAGTTATATACTTACTATTATATTACACTCATTCACATTTTAATAAATAACTGTATGATATAATAAACCTTCCCACAACTCCTCACAATCACTCCTTCCTTATATATAATATACAGCACACTTCGCTGTGGATGAGTAGTGGGTGCTTATCTATAGTTTATAAATATATACATACACAAACAATGCCCACCCGCGTGTTTGTGCCGTGCGCGGGGACCCGTATGAAAGGATGAAGGAGTCCTGGTGGTTGAGTGGAAAGGAGACCTGTGGAGGTTGTTTCCTGACTACAACACACCACTTTGGTCCGGATTTCTTTCGACACGGGCGGTCGCAGATTAGCCAACTGTGATCAATCGGCTGCGTTGTCCGTCAGACGGCCGCCAGGCGAGCCCTCTGGGGTATGGGGTCTGCAGGCGGCAGTGCATGTCTTTGGTTTCATGTATTGTTTAGCCTCGCGGATAACATACTCTGGAGGACTATATTCTGTTAGTAGCCCTGGTGCTTCTATAAGCATCCCCGATGTTGAGGACTCCATGGAGGGTGGGGAATGGATGAAGTATTGTAAAATACCCCATGGATTTTTTTTCATTAAAAAAAACCAAGTCAGCCCCTAAGGCTGAGGTTCCCTCTGCGGAGGAAGCAAAGGCGCCTAGCGCAAAGGCAGAAAGCTCACAATCAAAAGGACGGGCCACCGCTACCGGCAACGGAAGCAAAGGTCTATCAGACAGTAAGCTGAAGGAGGGGACCACCGTGGCCTCTGCCAGTGGCATTGTAGTGCATCGTGGTGGGCACAGGGAAGGGACACTTAAACCCAATACTGGGAATAAGTGTCAGTCCTTGGGCGGGCCAGATGATACTGCTTCTGCTGCTGGCAGAGAAAGCAAAGGTCCATCCGGAAGCCAGGGCGCCGGTGTTACTAAATCTGTTATTCACAGGTCTAACATAGAAGGCGCAAAAAACAGAGGAGGGAAAACTGTAATGCCGCCAATTAAAGGTGCCCCCTTGGGGATGCAGCGCTCGCAGCAAGGTACTTCCTTAGGAAAAAAAAAACTCAGGGGTCGTACAAAGAGGCATTAACAGGTACAAAAATGGCAATCACCACAGACTCGTACCCCAAAAGCATGCTTAAGCAAGAGGACTATGTCAGGATAAGGGAACTACTCCACGGATTAATCCTGGAAGCAGAACCCTGTCCGGACATAGACATGAATGGGCTATCTGGAGGAGTGGCACACATTTTATGCCTCGACCAGTCCTCAGCCAAATGGCTTCTAACCTTGAATGGGACAAAAGTAGATCAGGTTACCCTCAAGGTCATAGAGGCGAAGGATCTACCAAAACCGGTCAAGATGGCCTGGAGATCGGTGTACAAGGGCGGGGTTGAGCTGGAGAGTATACTTAGGTTAACTCAAAAACTCAACCCCACCTTGAACACCGATCTTTGGAGAGTGGTTGACACTATCGTGGAGGGCCTCAATGTGAGGCGAATAGTCCTTATGGACCACGACTCCGCTGAGGTAAGGGTTACCACATCAAAACCGGTCTGGAACGAGACTTCTTTAAGCTTCTGGAGGAGAAGAAGCCAGAGGAGGAAAGCAAGGCCTCAGAGAAGCAACCTGTTGAAAAGGTTGAAGAACCAACTTCACCTACCACCTCGTTGAAGACAGCAGAGTTGCTAGACGGACTGGTCGACCTGGAGCTGAGTGAACAAGGCGAGCAGTCGGAAACGTCAGGAGCAGAGGAGGGCCCCATGGAGATCCCAACCAATCCCTAACACACAAGAAACAGACACAAACACACGCTTATTAAATTACATACACACACACACACACGCATACTTAACTCACATATCAGAAACACATAAATACACGCACTTTAACATACACTACATATCAAAAGACACAAAAGGGATTATCAAGAATGACGAACTCCATAAAAAGGTACCTAAATTTTGTACAAATTAATTTACATCATTGCAAATCGGCGACTGCCCTTCTGGCACGAGCACTTACAGCAAATCAATATGATATTGCTTTGATACAAGAACCATACCTCTATAAAGGAAAGGTTAAGGGCTTGGATAACACAGGTGGTTATATACACCAGGCTAACGATGGGAATATTAGAACTTGCATTTATGTCAGACATGGCATACATGCAACAATACTAATTAATTTCTGTCACAGGGATCTTACAACAATAAAATTAATATCTGGAGAAGGTCGGATGGATACATCGATAGCTTCTGCCTATCTGCCATACGAAGACAAGGAGCCCGTTACACCTAGAATTGAGAACTTAGTGAAAAGATGCTCTACAAGCAACGAGCACCTCATTATGGGATGTGACGCAAACGCTCATCATGTTGGACCACCACCACATCACCACAAGGAATACGGTCTCTAACATAGAAAACTGGCATGTGTCTAATGAAATATCTCTTTCTGATCACAGATACATATGCTTTAGGTACATGATGCAACATAGCATTGAAACCATACAAAGGAGGAATCCTAGGAACACCAACTGGAAAACATACTATAGTGACCTAAAGGTAGAACTAGGAGACAATAAAGGTAAGCTCAATTCCATTATCGATTTAGAATTTGAAGCGGACAGGATTGAGAGAGCAATCAACAAGGCATGGACAAATAACTGTCCGGAACAAAAAATTATGGCTAAAAAGGTACCTTGGTGGAACTCAGATTTAGATAAGCTACGCAAGGTAACCCGTAAGGCTTTCAATATCGCTAAAGCAAGAAATGATTTTAGTGAATATGCACGGCAATTAACAGAATATAATAAAGCAGTGCGAAAGGCAAAAAGGCAAGCATGGAAAACACACTGCGAGTCGATTGAATCGGTACCTGCCATCATGAGAATAACGAAGGCAATGGCTGCTACAAAGGCCAATCCACTTATGATAGTAAGGGACGAAAACGGTAAGTTAACGGAGACTGGGAAAAGTACATTAGAAATAATGTTCAAAACACACTTTCCAGGATCAATCATAACTGACAACCTAGTGGAAAACTTAAACAGTGTCAGTGAACAGGCAGTACATACCACTAAACAAGATTGGGAAACTGCGAAAAAAATAGTAGACGAGCATAAAATCAAATGGGCCCTGAGTAAATTCCAACCATATAAATCACCGGGTCCTGATGATATATATCCCATTCTACTACAAAGGGGACTGCCGATACTGAATTCTTACATTAGCAGACTATATAAAGCATCTATTGCATTCGGATATACGCCGAAGCAATGGAGATTAGTTAAGGTAGTATTCATACCAAAACCAGGTAAAGATAACTATGAAGAACCAAAGTCATTCAGGCCTATAAGTCTATCATCTTTCTTATTGAAAGTACTGGAAAAATTATTAGATAGATACATTAGGGAGGGACCACTAATAAGGACTCCTCTTCACAGACTTCAATGCGCCTATCAGCAGGGTAAGTCGACTGAAACAGCACTTCATCATGTTGTTAAAAAAGCTGAAATGGCATTGGAGAATAAAGAAGTATGTGTAGGCATATTCATAGACATAGAAGGGGCATTTGATCGCACAACCTTTGAAGGGATCAATAGTGCCTCAAAAAGACACGGCATAGAACCAACCATTTGTAGATGGATACAAAATATGCTAAGGGGTAGAATTGTTATATCAAAACTACTAGGAGAGGAAATGAGGATAACTACAACCAAAGGATGCCCACAGGGTGGAGTGCTCTCTCCTTTACTGTGGAGCCTTGTTGTGGATTCAATTCTTACTAAGCTGAATGTTGGCCCATATAAAACAATAGGATACGCCGATGACCTAGTTATACTAGTAAACGGAAAATTTGTGGGTACAACAATTAGTGTAGCACAAAAGGCACTGGGAACTATTGAACAATGGTGTAACATACAACATCTATCAATAAACCCGAGCAAAACAACAGCATTGCTGTTTACAAAGAAAAGAGATCTCGCGGGATTAACATCTTTAAAACTGTTCGGATCTCAAATACAGTGGTCAACAGAGGTAAAATATCTAGGAGTCATTCTGGATAAAAATCTCACATGGAGACGACATGTTGACATGGCAATTAAAAGGGCAATAAGAGTCTTTGCTATGTGTCGATCGGCATATGGCAGAACATGGGGATTAAAGCCAACAGTGATGAGGTGGATATACGATACCATAGTGGCACCAATGCTGATGTATGGAAGCATTATATGGTGGCCACGAACTAAGCTTGGCACCTGTAAAAAGGAGCTAGCGAAATTACAACGATTGGCATGTATGTCCATATCAGGCGCCTTTAGAACAACACCGACGGCAGCAATGGAGGTTATACTAAATCTGAAACCTCTACACGTGTTAATAGAGATAGAAGCAAGGAAATCACTATATCGTCTACAAAATAGTGACGAGTGGTTTCCAAATATGCCACAAACTGTTCACACAAAAATGGATACTAATAAAAATCTCGATAGGATTCTAGAAATGTGTGCTGACAACATTTCTACTGTTCGAATATTCAAAAGGAACTATAATATATACTTCCCGTTAAGGGAGGAATGGAAAGATGGCTCTAAACTGGACAGTAATTGTCAAAACTGGTTTACTGATGGATCAAAGATGATATCAGGAACGGGTGCAGGAATACATACCAAAGGTTACGATATTCTTGTAAGCATGGGCCATTACCCTACAGTTTTCCAAGCGGAGCTGTACGCAATAATTGTTTGTGCAAAGGAGATCCTAGATAGGAATTCTCACGGAGAAACTATCAACATTCTCAGCGATAGCCAAGCGGCACTTAAAGCGCTGAGTTCATATGAGACAAAATCTGGTCTGGTCTTGAACTGCGTTAAACTGTTGAATAAAATCGGTAGGAACAACAGGGTGAGACTAGCCTGGGTTCCGGGGCATACGGGAATCGAGGGAAATGAAAGGGCAGACGAACTGGCTAGAAAGGGATCAGAAACCCCTTTTATGGGACCTGAACCATTTATTGGCATACCTAGTAAAACAATAAACAATGCACTAAAGGAGTTTGCCAATGAGAAACATACAACTTGGTGGTCAACTCAACAAGGCCTAACACACTCCAAGAAATTCATTGGTACAAAGGCAATTGGTCTGGATAAGATCTGGAAGTTTAACAAAACACAAATAAGGCTACTGGTGGGAATCTTCTCGGGACATTACACGACATATAAACATCTATATACAATGGGAATTAGAGACGATCCCAGATGCAGATTTTGCTCTGATGAGCTAGAATCAATGCAGCATCTACTGTGCCAGTGCGATGCAAGGGCCACATACAGATTAAAATACCTACAACAGGCTTACCCGGAACCGGAAAGCTACAGACTCCTCAAACTAGAGGACGTCCTCAAATATGTCTGCAGCATATTCGAGGATGGAAAGGACGAGTGAGGAGTAAAGGACTGGGGAATACACAAAAGATCCCACTGGGTCGAAGTGTCCTGACTGATGTCAGCCCCAAAAACTAATAAGATAAGATAAGAACTATAGAGGAATAAACCAATAAGGAAGGGTTATTTGAAAAACAAATCCCTATCTATAGTTACTAGCGACTATAGTAGAAACTGTTAGCAAATTACATACTGCTGTTGATTATATAGAATGATGTATATCGTTCTTTTTGTAGGAAGGATGGGCCCCACAATAAACTTAGGTATATAGGGCAACTTGTCCAACAATGAGCCACATAAAATTCAAAGTATTATAACTCCTCATTTTTATTTCATAAAGTAATGCGTCTCAGTATAGTACTAGTAAATTTTATTGAGAATGGTTTGTATTTAATAGTTTTACTTTGCCTAATGTATCTAATATCAATGCCACAGTGAAGATAGGTGGTACTGGCCTGCAATTTGTTGACTCCACTGTGTTTTTAGGGATCACAGTCGATTCCAAACTACAGTGGAAAGCTCACCTTACTTCTTTATCCAATAGACTGAGCTCTGCTGCATATGCAGTCAGAAAACTCAGAAAGTTAACTGATGTTGCAACAGCCAGACTAGTGTACTTCGCCTATTTTCACAGTATAATGACATATGGTCTTATAATGTGGGGATCTGCTGCTGATATTGATACTATATTTATTCTACAAAAGAGGGCCATTCGGGCAATATATAATTCATGTTATATATTGCCCGAATGGCCCTCTTTTGTAGAGCTCGTGATTCTCTTCGAGAAATCTTTCCTATGATTGAGGTACTGACACTACCATCTCAATATATTTATGAGAATTTATTGTACGTCAGGAAAAACTTAAATATGTTTACTAAAAATAGCGATAGACATAATTTAAACTTAAGAAACATAGATAAAATCGATATACCAAAGTTTAGACTGCAAAAAACTAATAAATGTTTCGTCATTAACAGTATAAGGTTATTTAATAAATTACCTAAACGCATTATAGATCTGAGTGAAATAAAGTTTAAGAATTGTATAAAACAAATATTAATCAATAAGGCTTACTATAATGTAAAAGACTATTTTAACGATAAAGACGTCTGGAACTGTTCCGATATGCAATTGAGGTCTCGCAAATAGTTAACAAATTGCTTATTACATATGTAGAATGTACCCTAGTTTAGTATATTGATACTGTAATAATTTAATATTACATAATTTATTTTCATTACATTATGTAAATTTTGTCTTTTGATAAGGTAATTGATGATTACTTACCTATTTATACTTAATTTATACTACATTGTACTGTGTAGCTCTGTACATTGGTACAGTAACAAATAATCTGTCATAGGGTGTTTTACGCATGCTGATCAGTGGGTGCACCTTGAGTATGCTAATATATATATAGCATAAGCCAATCAATAGCTGTGCTCCTTTTTTAGTTTGTGTGAAGCACTAGAGTTTTTTACTTGCTGGTTTCTTTTTCTCCGGGGGGTCTCTGAGGGGATCGACTTTACAGTTAATGTTTACGCCCTTAAACATACCGATCCTTATACCTTTACTTATATGTGATTGGTTACTTACCTTTTATTTACAATAAACATTTAAGGCGTGAATATGGTCGGTGAAGTTGGTCGCCTTGGTGGCTCTCTTGTATGGCAGATAATGATTGACAGGTCAATGGAATCAGCTAACCACCTAGTCTTACACTAGTTGGTTATGTAGTGTGTGTTCGGTTCGGTAGTATTTTTCATATTAAAATTTCCAATCGCGTTTAAGTTCTAAATCTGATATAAGGTATAATAAATATTTGTCGTTTTTTTGTTAATGAATGCTGCCTAACCAAACGCACTCTAAGACCTCGGGCTTTATTCCGAGTTTTGACACGTTCACCGTCGCGCATTTTGCGTAAAGTACGGGTATTGAAATGTAAGTTCTATTCTGTTAATTATAAAGTTGAAATTACTCATGCTCCATACATGTTCAAACTTGCGAAGAATTCGTGTATATCAAGATGGCGGCATTATAATAGCCAACCTAATACATACTATATAATCATTGGAATAGAGCTTATATTTACATATTAATAGTTTACGCAACGTCTTGTCGTGATTAGCGGTTGCAAACTCGGAATAAGGCCCCTTATTGTTAAACGTTTTTTTTTTTTATTATTCATAAATATCTGTAAAGATTTACATAAAATGATTGACTTTGACTTTTTTTTTAACAATTCTTTGTTTATATTTTAAAAATAATAAAAAATGAGTTTTGGCTCATTGTATACACTGTTATGTACACAGTGAGCCGGGCTATTTTACACAATAAGCCATGTTCGGCTTCAAATAAAAAGGTGGTAATAATATATGAATATATTTATTACAAAATCTTTTATTGAAAGTTTGTATTAATAATCGCAAATGACAAAATATTAGTTTTTATTAATAAACGCTGGGTGGGGGTTGGGGAATATTCCCCGCTGCCAGGTGCAGGATCACGGCTGGTGATAGCTCGGGCCATACAGTATGTGTCCCTTCTCAGAGGGGGTAGTAGTAGGAATTTTTAGGTTGTAGGAGGTGGCGCGCTGCAGGCAAGTTCAGCGCGCCTAGGATGGGATTTGAGTCGTCGCCGAAATGTTCTCTTTGACCAACACACTTACGCAGCCCCAGCCTTGCTATGCGCAGAGACACATTCTGCAGACGCTGGATCCGTGTCTTGTTCGTGGTTGACATGAGATGATGCCAACACTTTTAGCCGGAGCGGAAGGAATGATCTAAGGACCGGCCGGAGCATGGACCGAGCAGCTTTGGATTGATTGCTCAAATGCGGCTCAAGGCTCAATACGGAGGGGCCAGTGGATGATATACCACAGGTATTTAACAGTGTCGGTCCATTGGACTTCTTGTCCCCGGAGTTTCAGCGGTGGTGGGCATTGGCGGCGTGTCGTCATGAGCCTACTGTTTGGCCCACATTGACGGACAGCCGCCACCTGTCGAGCATTGCATTTAAAAACAAGTATATTTTAAATAGTGTTTACAAGTGAAGTTGGTTTTGAGTACAGTAACTATATAAGAGACCTACCTAGTAAATGTTGGCCCTGCCTACAATGGGTATGCCTATTATAAACGAATACTCTGACCTGGGAAGATTGGAGGGGACTGATAAGGGACGGGCTCGAGGACTGGCACGTCGACTAGCACGTAGACAGGCGACGGCAGCAGATGTAGACAGGAAAGCGGCGGCACGCAGACAGGGGGCGGCACGGCTGTAGAGGCAGCCGTACACGAAGAGGTGAATTTCCGTCTTCACCAGAATTCAGGTGGTCCCGTCACTCGAAGGCCGAGGCGAGGTCCTGCAGCACAAGGGGGTTCTCCAACACTCAGAGCAGACGCCCGAGCGAAGTGGAGTCTAGGCAAATCCCGGAGGCCGCAACTCCAGGATCCGGAGTCTTCAAGAAAGTGTGACAGGATCGCGCCTGGTTCTCGACGTAGCAGGTTCAAGGTTTCAAGGATGAGAACCAGTCGATCACTGCCACTGTAGCTAGACTTCTTTTTTCTTAAGCTTCCTCGAGACTGTCGAAAAATCACCGGTCCGAGATATTTATAGACGATTTTAGAGTTCTGTTTCTATAAATGCGAAAATACCTAAAGAATATATTTTAATTTACAATATTACCTAATACGTAGTTTATGTAATTTAAAATGTTTGGAATCTGATTTGATAACCAAAGCCTAACATTTCGTGAAAATGTAATGAAAAATTTGGAACGTTCACAGAAGTGAAATTTCTATCTGTCAAAATTCTAGGGTCCATGAAGGTATCTATACTAATCTATACTAATATAATAAAAAGGAAAGATTTGTATTTTTGTATGTTTGTAATGAATAAACTCAAAAACTACTGGACCGATTGCAATAATTTTTTCACCATTAGAAAGCTGCATTATTCAGAAGTAACATAGGCTATATAATATCACGCTAGGTCCTATAGGTGTGGAGCAGTAACCAAAAATGTTTTAAAAACGTTAAAATAAATATATATATAAATAAAATCGTTTCTGAGGCCTTCCGTGGCGTACGCTGAGCATATAGTTAAAGTTATACAAACCTGTGCGAAGCCGGGACGGGCCGCTAGTATAATATAATAGGGAGGCGCCCTTTAGCCTTAAATCGCCTCTCCAGTGAGAACAGGGGCCTTATTCCGAGTTATCAACCGCTAATCACGACAAGACGTTGCGCTAACTATAAATATGGAAATATAAGCTCTATTCCAATTGTTATATAGTATGTATTAGGTTGGCTATTACAATGCAGCCATCTTGAAATCACGAATTCTTCGCAAGTTTGAACATGTATGGAGCATTAGAATTTCAACTTTATAATTAACAGGATAGAACTTATATTTCAATACCCGTACTTTACGCAAAATGCGCGACGGTGAACGTGTCAAAACTCGGAATAAAGTCCCAGAAGATGGCGGCCACACAACTAGAGGTGGGACACTTTTTGATAATAATTTTACCTAATTGAATTTTCAATAATCGATTATTTTTTGGATTTTTTCTTTTGCTAATATTAATATTAAATTCTATTTTAGAAGCATTACTTACAGAAAGTTTCATACTTTTTAATTGAAATTCTGATACTATAAAAATGCCGAGAAATACTTGAAAACACGAATTCTTCATCTTTATGTGAACTTGTCCAATGTATGGAAATTACAATTTTAAAATAATATTATATTATCAGTTGTTTTTTTTTATAGGATCTTTGTTATATAGGGTATATTTTTTAATTTATTTTAAATTAGGAATAGTTTTAATTTTATTAGTATTACTTATTTATGTTTTGTAAGTTTCTTTAATAAATTTTGAACGATTTTATTAAAATAAAAAAATATGAACAGTTTAATTTCTAAAACGATTCACTTTTGAACTTCATCTTATAATGAGGTCGTTTTCAACGTTAAGTCTCGAGAAAATTAAAATAAAGTGTCATTACAAAATGAAAGCGATCATTGTCTTTAGTTGAAAATGTTTGTTAGCATTTTGTAATTATTGTTGGGAGGGAAACTAATACGGGTCAACCTACACTCCATGTACTATAGGTTGACCCGTATTAGTAACCTAATATATATCTGTTATAAAATAAGTAAACCTTTAAAAGTTGTTACATTATATACCTAGGTATTATTGGGCTCTCACTATATAGCATGAAACATATGAAACCAAGGCGATTCCAATAAATGCATAAAAAAGCCTTTACAACGAAATTTCAAACGTGTTCGTTGTCGCTATATTGTGAGCTCACTTCAACAAATCAACGCTCAATGATTGGTTGAACACTCAAAACAAAAAGTGACAACTATTAATTTTTGTTTTGAGTTTGTATGGCGGAGGATATCTTCAGTTCTCATATTTGGAAAGGCAATTTTAGCCATTAGGGCGGCTCTCTCTATATATATCTTCATGCATCACAGCCTTAGGAATATCATGTCTATTGCGATCATCAGACTCAGCGTCGTAGCTAGGGGCTGGCCAGACGGGCGGCTGCCAGGGGCGCATTTTGCCAACCCACAGCATACCCATACGGGCTATTGGAGCTCAGAAAATGAGGAAGAAAAGAAGGGCGCGAATTCAAATTTTGCCAGGGGCGCTCGTGACTCGAGCGCTAGCTACGTTGCTGATCAGACTATTTGTATTAATTTGACAAAGTTATTATTACACGTATTCTTTAGCATATTAGAAATTTGAGAAGGTAAACTTTAAAATAATTTTATTGTAATATGAAATTCTTTATGAGATGAAATTCTCCTACTTTTTTATTACAAATTTGTAACTACCACCAAACACAATAATAACTTATATTTATTATAATAATAAAATCTTTATTTGGCAATTACCACTCATTGGTCTAATTATAAAACGATTTCTTGGATAGATCTCTATCATAGCATTTATTGCATGGCATTAAGAACGACGAGAATTCAAATTTCCATTGGAACTTAGAATAATATATGGAAACGCCCTAATGCCTATGTTAATCGCCTATAAAACAAAATGTCAAACGTTTTCGTGCCGCCATATTGTTAGAGGAGGTCCGTCGGCGACCCAACACGTTTGAAATTTGCTCATAGCCCGCCCGCCTTCTGTCATCACCACGAGTCGCGAGTCATCATTTTAAATATATTTATTTGTCTGACATTTATTTTAGAATACTTAGGACAAATATATTCCCGCGCGAATAAGTATGTGTAATATAAAAATATATATAAATAAGTATTCACTAAAAAAAATGAATAGTACCTCACTAAACCAATTATTAAAATGAGAACCAACGATTTTATGATCCATGCTGAGAACAGTACAATTTAAAAAAAAACGTGAGATCAGAATATGGCGCCAACGAACAGTTTTGACATTTCAATCAAAAATTTAAGAAACAAAAAATTGCTATTTATCTCTTTGCAATATGTAGATTTAAATGAGTGCGAGCGAGACAGATACATGTACGTGACTTTTTACCTTATAAGACAATTTGTAACAGTTCCTTATTACTAGTTTCGTAGTTTATATTATCGAAAATTGTATTGTCTTTGCGTCTAGGTTACGTGTACGTTTCGTCAAGTTTTATTTTGTTTTAGTCACTGGGACATAGGAGATTTACTATGCGTTAATGCCTAAATACGGTTTTAGACGAAATCACATAGTTACATTATCGATTTAACAAATCCGTACCCGTAAACTTATACTCCGCGACGTTCTTTTTGTCAAAAGTAATTTTGTATAGGTTATTTAAACGAAGCGTTAAAGTTTTTTGGCAACATTGTACTGCTGACAACGGCACTTTGCGTTTTCGTCAAAGTTTCGTAGATATACCCCCGTATTCTAAAACGTTTCCTTAACTCCACTCTTCACTCAAGGAGCGTCTGTCTCAACTTGCTTTTTATAGTTGACATTTGGTGGAAAGAGACAGACGTTCCTTGAGTGTAAAGTGGAGTTAAGGATACGTCTTAGAATACGGGGGATAGTCTGTTAGGTTGGTCTGCTCGGTGGCACCTTTGCATGGCAGATAACGATGGACAGCCCCCCTAGCCAAGAGCATGAGCGCTAAAAGCGCGCACGAAAGTTTTGTATGGTGATGACGTCACGTTCATTAAATGCGTTGACAGAACAAATTGCCAGCCAGGGCCGTGTCGTAAACTAACACTTTAACACTGGGTAATGTCACTATACTATATGCATCTCTTCTTCTTTAAGCATTTTTCAATATTTTTATCGCACTCTGTAACACTACCCAGTGTTAAAGTGTTACGTTTCCGAACACAGCTCAAGAACACGGACGGTGAGCGTTGGGCTTTCGTTTTCGTTAAAGCGCTCGCGAGAGGCCAATTTCCCCATCCATTTTGAAAGAAACCGCTACATACTCGGAGGGAATTGCCAGCCAAGAACACATTTTTGTTCGTTTTTTGTGAATGCTAGACGCTAAATTCGACTGTATACGGGCGGGTGGTCGGGGTCTCCCTTTCGAGCTATATTCTATCAAAACGACGCTATTGTTTTGATTTAAATTAACTTAAAGTATTGTTTTTTTTTTGTTTTAGAAGTTTTTTATTGCGTTGTGTAAATTAAAATGCATAAATAAAATGTATTAGTAAGTGCAAATAACGAGTGGCGTCTTTATCGACGCCGAATATAGATTAGAGCAACGAAAAGTTCTCTCTATTTTATACTGACAAAGCATCTCAAAACACAGAGTGTGATCAAACTAAATATTCCAGAATTATAAGGACTAAGGAGTAAAATAACATTTTAAAACTATACCTACAGCAAAAGTACGACTAGGAAAAATTGGAGAAGAATTACGAATAAAAGGAGTCCGACAAGGAAACCTATTATCCCTCAAACTCTGTTCGGCTGTATTGGAGGAAATTTTTCGTCAATTACATTGATTGGAATTATTTGGAATAGCTATGAGCTTAACATAAATGGAAGTAAAATATCTCAACTGAGATTTGCTAATGACCTAGTTCCAGTTATTATGCAGACAACTAGCAAGAGAAGTGGAAAAGCGGGGCTTAAAAGAACCATGTGTGAAAACCAAAGCTATGACAAACAGACATAAACAAACCCTGAAAAAGTATATTATCAAGAAATTGAATAGGTACTTTTTTTTAGGTCAAACAATTGCTCCAAAACTTTCAATGGAGAAAGAAATACATTGAATAGTATGTATGTTCTCAGGTCTCTGAAAGAAGTATAAAAAATCAAGACATCCCAATGCCGAGTAGTTGGAGACCGCTGCCAATGGTATTTGCTGGAGGAGGCCTATGTCTGAGGACAACCTGAACAAATATCTGATCTTGATTGATAATAGTGGATAGAAGTGTTACAACATAAATCAAACAAACCAATATTAAGCAAAAAGTTAAGAAAACATGTATAAATTCTTGTAATATCAACAAATAAAGTTTATTTTTTTATTTTTAATGAAAAGTTCACATTTTAGGCTTAACAAAGGATTTTTCAGAGCCTTTGTGAAGACCTAGAATGTTTCACAAGCCGCACAAACTTATGGTTTAATATATATTGCTATATTCTTCTTTAATCATATAATTGTATATAGTGCCCTAAAAGAATATGATTTTCCTTGACCATTACTAATAAAGTTACAACTTTTGATATTTCAGGGACTGATGATGGTCTTTGTGGTTGTACAGAATGACTTTTCACCTCCTTGAGTTTCAAATTTAAAAGAATCCTTTTATACAGGTATATAATTATTTAAAAAAAAATCCTAACCTTAGTAATAATAATACAATTTATATTCAGTCACAATAGATATTTACAATATTAGGTATTTTATTATATACATTATACGACTCATACATGCACACACATCCACACAAATATTTACTTAACGCTGTAATATATATGTAGAATATTGTTAAGTAAAAACTACTTAGTACTATTATATAAATGGTACTAAGTAGGGTAGGTGTAGTATCTACTATTAGACCTATATTGTTTATACAAGCTCTTTTATTTATAGGAATTTTAATTCCCATCCAAGCATTATAAATAGTTAGGATGGTACCTAGAGTAACGTTTCATTATTTTATATGAATACTATTAGGGAATTACATGTATCTAATGTGGGCATTTGTAGATATACTTACCATAATGGTAAGCATATCTACAATTCTTAATATTAAATACACTGGTATTCATAAAAAAAAACTTTTTGAGTCTTTGAAGAACACTTGTATATAGTAGGTTATGTCTCTTTTTTTACCAAACAAAAATAAATAAGTAAAAAAGAAACAAAACTTATTTTAACTAAAGTGTTCTTCAAAGACTTTATTAAATTTTTATCATTAAGACCGTTATTAATTAAAATTCATATTAAAAATTATTAATCTTCATTAATCTGACACATTTAAATGATACAAGTATCGATAAGAAATCTTAATAATGAGACTAGCATTTCTTATTCAATACTCTATGTTTAAATGGGTCCATCTGACAGACATAGACACCTTTAAACTTATCCACCTATATGTCTCTTGATTCTGTTAATGTATATTTAATTAAATATTTCCCAGGATATTGATTTCTTAAAATTGAATAATATTTACAACAAAACATAAACAAGTTAAAAGTAAATATTTATTTAATAATTTTGTTTGGCTTGGGCCACACTAAAACTTTGAGCACCATAGTTTGTGACCTCTCTTGATGGGGAAGAGGGTAGCTGTCCTTGAAACTCTGCAAAGTATAAATACCTGAAATAAAAAAAATACAAAACTGTACTTAGTTTAATAAAAAAATAAAAAGTTTTTTTTTTTTAAATAACAAAAGTCACAATTGCAACATAACTGGGTTGGAGTCAGGCCCCCCTAGCCAAGAGCATGAGCGCTAAAAGCGCGCACGAAAGTTTTGTTGAAGATGACATTTGGTGATGACGTCACGTTCGTTAAATGCGTTGACAGAACAAATTGCCAGCCAAGAACACGGACGGTGAGCGTTGGGCTTTCGTTTTCGTTCAAGCGCTCGCGAGAGGCCAATTTCCCCATACATTTTGACAGAAACCGCTACATACTCGGAGGATACTGGCAATTCCCAGCCAAGAACACATTTTTGTTCGTTTTAAATTCGACTATATACGGGCGGGTGGTCGGGGTCTCCCTTTCGAGCTATATTCTATCAAAACGTCGCCATTGTTTTGATTTCAATTAACTTAAAGTATTGTTTTAGAAGTTTTTTATTATGTTGTGTAAATTAAATGGCATAAATTAAATTTATTAGTAAGTGCAAATAACGAGTGGCGTCTTCATCGACGCCAAATATACAAAGCATCTCAAAACACAGAAGTGTGCTTAAAACCAACGTGATCAAACTAAATATTTAAGAATCTTATGGACTAAGGAGTTTATATAACAATTTTAAAACTACAGCAAAAGTAGGACTAGGAAAAATCGGAGAAGAATTACGAATAAAAAGAGTATATTAGAGGAAATTTTTCGTCATTTAATTATAATATAACCTGGGGCCCTACCGGGAAGCCACGTGAAATACCGATCGACACGTCGATCGATCGAAAGTGAAAATAAAATGTATGTGATTTGACGTTTCTCGGCGATCAATTTCTACCCATAGACAATATTTCCTATACATTTTTATTCATCGACGCGTCGATCGGTTTGTCGATGTGGCTTCCCGGTAAGGCCCATGGATTGGAATTATTTGGAATAACTATGAGCTTAATATAAATGGAAGTAAACTATCTCACCAGAAATTTGAGGATGACCTAGTTCTAGTTATTATGCAAACAACTAGCAAGAGAAGTGAAAAAGCGGGGCTTATAAGAACCATGTGTGAAAACCAGACATAAACAAACCCTGAAAGTAAATTATCAAGAAATTGAATAGGTACTTTTATTTAGGTCAAACAATTGCTCCAAAACTTTAAATGGAGAAAAAAATACATAGTATATATGTTTACTTCCATTTATGTTAATTACTTAGTACTATTATATAAATGGTACTAAGGGGCTTAGCACGCGGACAACGATAAGATATATACCGACTTGACTTATACCGTCTGCTGTCGAAAAATATATCGAATTGGTGAGCACGCAAACCGACACGATAAATTTCTCGAGCTTTGTCTACTAGTTAAAACAAGTGTGTTTTCGTTGACAATTTCGAAAACATTTATGTAATAAAATAATAATTATTACCTTACACGATGCATTTATTTTATATTATTATTAATAATCGTTACAGAAATATGTATTTTAATTTAAAAAGATTTAATAATACATATATTTAACAAAATAAAAATAAAGCCGAAGAAAACTTGTTACCTTGGCCTAAAAACAGATTTTGTTTTTTGGTGAGTTTTTTTTTATTTATTAAGGCATTGGATAGGATTAAAAATATGTAATGGAAAGTACGTATAGATACGGAAGTGGTCTAAGACCTAAAAACGCTATTCAAACGAATTGTCAGACATATTTTCTTGAGCATTGATTGGTTATGATCGCATTTGTGTCACTTTTTATTTTGGTTTGTATTGCGGGCGGCTATCTTTTATTCTTATAACTGGTAAGGCGATTAAGCCTTAAAGTACTTCCCTATTATATACTTTAATTATATAAATCAAATATATTATTTTATGGATGTTTTGAATTTTATGCAATACGGCGACGTGTGAATGATTTATTTTAATTATCCGTCTGAATAATTAAATTACATTACACAATCAATTTTTCCGCATTCAAGACCTATCTGAACTTGAAAACCTCTGAACTTCGGGGGTTACCGAAGTTCAAAGGTTTTCACTCTAATAGTGATCGTCCCCTCTAGGATTTGTTCGCTTTAAAATATTAAGACTAACCTACTGCCACTTCATAATAATAAATAGGTACATAAAGTTAAATAAAAAATTTACACGATAATAACAAAAAACAAGAATTTTAATATTAATTAAATAATCTAAAATAGCATAACTCTAGGAACATAAATACTTATTTTCTGATAATCTCTTTTTTATAATCTATTTCTTGGTTTGGGCATCCAGATTTTTTTTTCAAAATCATTGTTTTTTGAGGTTCTAGTTGTTCCAGCAACTTTTCTATAACATGCACATTTATAGTCATTTAAGTATAACAGTTTTTCTAACGAAAATAAAACAATTTTGGTTCTGTTTTTCGCTATTAACTCAATAAAAATATCAAAGCAAAAGTAATTTCGACACTTATCAGCACCTAAAAGAAACGTGATAAAAATGGTATATATATCGACTTTTGTCTACAATCTGACAGTTTAGTTCTGATGTTAATAAGCTGCGTGCTACCGTTTTCGATAAAAGTCGACATATATCTTCTAATGCGTCAAATTAGTCTATTCGTTATATATCGTGGTCGCGCGTGTTAGCTTTGTAGATATATGTCTTATCGATCGATATGTATCGAACCGAATGACGCGCGTGCTCGGCCCCTAAGTAGGGTATGTGTACACTGCCAAGTCAGGATATGTGTGAAGCAGGTAAATGGTTATCTCAGGGGGTCATTAAAATACCTTGGAATAGACAGAGCTCTGCACTATGATTCTGAAGAGTCTTCCCAAATTGTAATATTTATTTTTTAGTTATTTTTTTTATTTCAGGTATTTATACTTTGCAGAGTTTCAAGGACAGCTACCCCCTTCCCCATCAAGACAGATCACAAACTATGGTGCTCAAAGTTTTAGAGTGGCCCAAGCCAAACAAAATTATTAAATAAATATTTACTTTTAATTTGTTTATGTTTTATTGTGAACACTAGTATATTAACCAATTTTAAGAAATTATTATTCTGGGAAATATTTTATTAAATATACATTAACAGAATCAAGAGACAATAGGTGGATAAGTTTAAAGATTTGTCGGATGGACCCATTTAAACATAGAGTATTGAATAAGAAATGCTAGTATCATTATTAACATTTCTTATTGATACTTGTATCGTTTAAATGGGTCAGATTAACGAAGATTAATTAATAACGGTCTTAATGATAAAAATTTAATAAAGTCTTTGAAGAACACTTTAGTTAAAATAAGTTTTGTTTCTTTTTTACTTATTTATTTTTGTTTAGTAAAAAAAGAGACATAACCTACTATATACAAGTGTTCTTCAAGGACTCAAAAAGTTTTTTTTATGAATACTAAGATTTGTTAAGATTTATTTATAATATTAAGATTTGTTAAGATTTATTTATAATATTAAGATTTGTAGATATATCTACAAATGCCCACATTAGATACATGTAATTCCCTAATAGTATTCATATAAAATAATGAAACGTTACTCTAGGTACCATCCTAACTATTTATAATGCTTGGATGGGAATTAAAATTCCTATAAATAAAAGAGCTTGTATAAACAATATAGGTCTAATAGTAGATACTACACATACCCTACTTAGTACCATTTATATAATAGTACTAAGTAGTTTTTACTTAACAATATTCTACATATATATTACAGCGTTAAGTAAATATTTGTGTGGATGTGTGTGCATGTATGAGTCGTATAGTGTATATAATAAAATACCTAAAATTGTAAATATCTATTGTGGCTGTGTATAAATTATATTATTAATACTAAGGTTAGGAATATTTTTTTTTAATAATAATATACCAGTAGCTCTACCACAAGTTTAAACACTAAAATCGGCTTTCGCAACTACTCTGGTATAAGTAGAGACGCAAACTATTTTCGAGAGCACAAATTTGGTACCACAAGTTTTCCAGTGACAATCCGCAATTAGTTAAGTTTAGACTGTACATCCTGTCGAGGCCATATATTTAGGTTGCCATCTTGGATCTATAATTATCTCTTTCTGTTACACAGGAAAAAAAGAAGACGCAAATATCAACAATCTTGTTTAAGTTTTGTCAGTGTTGTTATTTTTAAATTTTAATTTGTATTATTTTTCCTGTGGAAAGGCAAAGGGCATATTAATATGGAACCTAGTGGTTGATTATTTGTAGATGATATGGAGGTGTTTTGTTGTGGTTGTGATATTGTATTTTTTTTGTAAAATCATTTTGTACAAAACAATTAAATGACCAAAATACAAATTATAATTAAATAGGTACATATTATAGTTGTAAATTTACTCTCTGGGACCGGTTTGTAGATATCGATATGAAAGTGCTCTTGGTCGGACAATACAATAAAAAATACTCTCAATAAATTATCTTAGATAGAGTATCTTTAACTTGAAAACGTAAATATCTTCGGAGCTTTTATTGAACTCTTATTTCCCATCTTTGATCATCTAATTTATGTTCCACTGGAAGTATATAGGGAAGTGCCCTAAGACCTTTCTAACTGAAAGCACAGAAGAATTAATAGTACTACGGAAAGTAGGTGTAAATCGCCTTTCTACGGAAATGTCAAACATGCTTGTTGCCGCCATATTGTGTTTTCACTTCTTGTGCATTGATAGGTTCATGCGCATAGTTATTTTTGTATGACCGGCGCCCTTCTTCCGTTCTCACGTTTGAAAAGGTAACTTTAGGCCTATTATGATATAGGTACTTTCGTCATACATGCTACAACTGCTCCAGGGGCCCAGGGGGGCAAATTAGAGAATATTTTTATTATGGTGGGAAAGTGGGAATTATAGGAACATGGGTATTGAGGAAAGTTGTCGTTATATAAAAGGAGGAATTTTTTTACTTTTAGTGAGTTATAGGAACGTATTGTGGAAAAGTGTCATTATGTAAGGAAGGAAAAAATTCCCACGTAATAAAAAAGTGGAGGAAATTTCCCACTTCATAAAAAAGTAGGAAAAAAGTCCCACTTTACGAAAAAGTATTTTTTAGATAAGTGGAGAAAAATTTCATTTTATGAAAAAGTGGGAATCAATTCCCACTTAATGAAAAAGTGGAAAAGGCCCCACTTTACGAAATGATTTTTTAAATTTAAATATGGGGAAAATCCCATTATATGCAAAAGTAGGAAAATATTTCCCACTTATTGTATAAATTTTAATGTGGAGAAAAATCACATTTTATCAAAAGTTGGGAAACAATTCCCACTTAATAAAAAGTTAGGAAACAATTCCCACTTAATAAAAAGTGGGGAAAATTCCCACTTTACGGAAAAAGTTTTTTTTTAAATTTAAATGTGGAGAAAAATCAAATTTTATGAAAAAGTGGTAAACAAAAGTAAGAAAAAGCCCGACTTTTTAAAATTTAAATGTGGAGAAAAATTCCGTTTTATGAAAAAGTAGGAAAAAATCCCGCTTTATAAAAAAGTAGGAAAAACGTCCCACTTAACAAAACAAACCTTAGTGGCTAAAATCCCATTTAATGAAAAAGTGGGAAAAAGTCCCACTTCACGAAAAAGTAAAAAAAAATATATATGTGGAGAAAAATCACATTTATCACTTAATAAAAAGTTGAGAAACAATTCCCACTTAATAAAAAGTGGGGAAAAGTCCCACTTTATGGAAAAAGTTTTTTTTAATTTAAATGTGCAGAAAAATTACATTTTATGAAAGTGGGAAACAATTCCCACTTAATGAAAAAGTTGGAAAAACGTTCCATTTAAAAAAACAAACCTTAGTGGCTATAATCCCTTTTTATTAAAAAGTGGGAAAAAAAATCCACTTAATGAAAAAGTAGGGAAAAGGTCCCACTTTACGATAAGTGATTTTTTTAATTTAAATATGGGTTAAATCCCATTATATGAAAAAGTAGGAAAATATTACCCACTTAATGAAAAAGCAAGAAAAAATTTCCGCTTAAAAATTCCCAAAATAATTCCCACTCTTTGAAAAAATGTGTGGGTAAAAAAGTCCAACTGTACGAAACCGAGGATTTCTTGTTTTTTTTAATTCCCACTTTTTGACAAAGTGAAATATTTCAATTTCTACATAACTACTTCTTAAAAATTCCCAAGTTCCTAAAATGCATACTTTCTCTTATAAATATTTACCTACCTTTACGTTGATTACTTTTTACATTCCCAAGTTCCCAAAATTACATTTTTATCATAATGGTTATTTTTCCGTAATTACCAATTATTTTTAAACAACATTGATCGCTCTCACTATGCCATTAGGAAATGGGCGGCGACAAATACGAATTACATTACGAGTATTAAATGTTAGCTGGTAGAAAATGCCTAAGGCATTAAGTTCGCCTCTGTACATAATATATATAACTTTTGTTTACTGTGCAATAAAGTGTTTAAATAAATATTTTAATATACTTTCCGCCTTTTCGTCAATTCAACCACCCGTTTCGTGACTGCACCCTGGAAGATCAACCTCGATAAGAAATCGATGCAGTAATCTCATACTTAACATTTTGTTTGAAAATTAACAGAATCAAAAAGTAGATATTTATCTGTTTTCCATTATATTTTATGTTTATTACTCTAAAAGGTACTACAGCTCTTCTATATTATTCATACTCAACCATTCGTTCAATAATTTTATTAAGGTCCAAAGAGACCTTTGTCTCTTCGATTATCAAGAAAACCAACAAAACCAAACCGAAAAAAAAACTAATTATTTCTAGGTTATATTTTTCAAAACACACCAAAAAAAGCTATTTTTACACACTATTTTATAAAAATAAATTTTCTTATTAAAATATACTTGTTATAAAGAAAAAATGTTCTTAGCTATCCATGTATTCAACAATCCTATAGTTAAATAAAAAAAAATCATAAATTGTATTAGTTATAACTTTAGGTCTACAATTCCAATATATTCTACCATTTATGGGGTGCAAATTACAATTAACATTTAAAAAAATGTCAAAATAATATTTAGGTAAACAACCACAACATATTTTAATATTTTCATTTCAACATATGGGAAGGTTGTCCCCATGTTGTTCCAAACTCATCGTAAGGGGTTCCAAACCTATGAATACAAATTAAAGATATGTTTGTAGGTCTTTTAAAATATCAAATGTACCCACCTAGGGTAAATACGCTAAATGTCGGCCCCCTAACGGATTTTTCAACTTTGGATCGCTCTAGCACTGTTAATTGCAACGAAAGCATAGCTTGTGATGCAGTTTTAGACAGGTTAATAAATATATTTTACGTTTAGAGACTTAATACTGACTTATCTACTTAAAGAAAAAAGTATTAAAGGTTTAAATGCGTGGAGGACGTAAAACCTTAAACTCGGCCTTTTGTGGCCTATGATCGGTCGCTTTTTTCCCAAATGTCGGCCGGGTACAGGGTGTTTGAAATTAAGACAAGACAACGGAAAATATTAATAGGTATGTTTTATTTTTATAATATCACACCAAGTCTACATTTGGTAGTTAAAATTGCACTTCAATACAGTTACAACATTATTAAAATATAAAAATCACAATAAAATTAAATAAAAAATTATAACAATGAGATACAAATTTGAGCACAAAATTTAATAAAATATTAATTAAGTCAAAGGGATTAAGTGATTGTTTCTTAAACTTTTAAAGTCTTCATTTTTACATAATTTACAATAAAATTAATTATTTGTCAAAAAGTCGTCGTTTAACAATGAAAAAATGGTATAAAATTATTATGCTGTGACAAAACACAAACGTGTTCATTCGTTTGTATTGATAATTAAAATTAAACAGAAACTCAGTTTCATAAAATAAAATAATAAAAAATTAACTCAAGTCATTTATAAAATATTCAACAGTTTATATCGATTATTCTACCTGTAACAAACGTAGGTCTAATATACAATAACATAGTATACAATTAAACTATTAAAAAAATTAATACTGGTGTGGTTTGTTCATTTAAAAAAACAACATAATTCATCACACCCAGCGAATTTTGTGGTGTATCGACACACATTGATCCAGTGGACATAACTGCGGCTGTGGCAATATTGTCGCTTTATAAGTGACAAGTAAACTATTCAAAACATCGCGACGAGCTAGCCACTTGTTCGGTGTAGACTCATACCATCGGCTACGACGAGGTGGGATTAAAACCCCTCCGCTGGGTACCCTGGGGCCGTCTAGGCGGTCTCGGCCCGTGATGATATATATATATATATATATATATATATATACTTATATATATATAAGTGACAAGACCAAAAACCAAAATTGAATTAGTACCGGCAGCTTTTTGTGCCACACAGGTTAATGAATCAATTAAAGATTTACGATTAATTCTTTATGTTTTAAAGCTGATGAAATTGAATTAATAAAATTACAACCTAGGTTCAATAGTAGCAAGTTTTTAAGAGCAATTTATATTTATAGACCAAAACATATAAACAGCCTGTATAGTAGCGGTCGAAATCGTGGCTGGCCGACATTAGGATCTTTAATATTTCTAAAGTCGGCCCCTGTTTTGTGCACCTTATTTCTCTAGATTAAACTAATATATCCCCGGCCGGATTTTGGCTATTAATCGTAAAATATATTAATTTACCTAAAATATCTGCAAATTCTCGTATTAAACTAATACAATTAGTAAAAGTCTTATTTAGAAAACAGACTGCATTTACTTTAAGTCGGCCCCGGCCGAGAATCGGGTTATTAGTCGAAACTGGTGACCTAAAGGCGGCCCCTATTTTTCTCTGAAACCAGTGCGCAAAACATTAAAAAAAACTAACTCAAAATATAGTAAAAATAACTTATTAATGATAACAAAGCTTAAAACTAAAATGAAAATACGCCTTACCTTTAAAAAGTCAATCCCCAAAACGTGGGTATTGACGGGAAGTAAGCTACTTTTACAACAAACTGGACCCTTCAACAGGACGAATGTTAATGACGCTCAGTGTAAGAAGAGCGAGTGACGTGATTGCAAAGTAACGGTTTTTACGCATAGAGTATGAAATAGGGTTGCAATTTAAATAAAAATATTGACATTTATTTACCTTTTAAGTGAATGCAAGCTAAAATGATTAAGACGGCCGACTATTGGGGGGGGGGCCGACCCAAGGCGTATCTACCCTACCTAGCTCCTCTATGTGTGTATTCCATTTCTACCCAATCAAATACTTTAAGATATCCTGGCAGTAATTCCAACAGAAATGAGTTCTTAGTTATACCATAATTACTTACCTTTGATTCTAAAGTCACTCTTTGTGACGATTTTAAATTAGTTTTTTCCTTTAGTATGAGACACAATTCGGTGAAGGCGGTTTTCGTGATCCTATACAATTTTAAAAAATATGAATCAGTTAGGTTATGAATAGGGTCTCCGACTTGGGCACGCATATGTTTACGATGGTTTTGCTGAGCTCTTCTGTCTTCGAGCTCAGCCTCCACAATCATGCGCCAAGCAAAATATCCTCTTGCATTCATCTTTTCGTAAAATGTTTTTCTCAACACTCAATTTACACACAATTAGTTTTTTTAGCAAATAACACTAGGTATTAAATAAAAATAAACTTTTACACTAATATAATAAAATTTAGAAGCACTTTGTCTTTAAGATATATATATAATTAATACAATTGTTAATCCTAACCAACTCTCTCACATGGAAAAGGTCGGTGAGCGACGTAACTACTTTTGTTTTAGTTGGCGGTTAAAGCACTTGTCAAAAATAACACTTGTGGTACCGATTTGTATGAAATTGGGCCTCAACTACTATACGCCTACGCTACAGCTGGTTTAGTCCGGATGAGAATAGTTGCTCGAGAAGCCCGTGGTGCCGATTTTAGTTCCTGTAGTAACCAGTAGAGGCGCTGAACAAATTTCCATACAAAATCAGGTCGAAACTCGCTAGCGACCTTATTAGGCAAAAACTTGTGGTAGAGCTACGGATGAAAATAGTTGCTCGAGAAGCCCGTGGTGCCGATTTTAGTTCCTGTAGTAACCAGTAGAGGCGCTGAACAAATTTCCATACAAAATCAGGTCGAAACTCGCTAGCGACCTTATTAGGCAAAAACTTGTGGTAGAGCTACTGTATAAAAGGATTCTTTTAAATTTGAAACTCAAGGAGGTGAAAAGTCATTCTGTACAACCACAAAGACCATCATCAGTTCCTGAAATACCAAAAGTTGTAACTTTATTAGTAATGGTCAAGGAAAATCATATTCTTTTAGGGCACTATATACAATTATATGATTAAAGAAGAATATAGCAATATATATTAAACCATAAGTTTGTGCGGCTTGTGAAACATTCTAGGTCTTCACAAAGGCTCTGAAAAATCCTTTGTTAAGCCTAAAATGTTACCTAAACTCTCCCTGGTATCCCTAATTTCTTTAAAAATGCGAACTTTTCATTAAAAATAAAAACAAGAACATCACTTGTATCTCCCTCTATCTCGCAACTAAAACATATGCTCCTCTCACTCTGTTTAAATGTCAAATAAAACGCCATAAAAAAAGAATGATTTTAATGTATTTTGTATATTTGTTTACATAAATACCAAAATAAATAACAACACAACACTTTTAACTATCTACTTAATAATTATTTTAGAAATTTTAATACTTTCCTCAAAAACATGTCTCTAGATAAATGTCATTTTGACAGCGCTCACAGCGATTTTACCCAGAAACAAAATCACTGTAAGTCCAATATGGCGTCTGTAATGCCGTCACTATTAATCTCAAATCATCTATCGTTAGCGCGCTTACGCTCAATCGGACCGGCGCTGACATCGAATTTGTCGCGAATCTGACCGCAGGCCAGAAGCAAAATCACTGTAAGTCCAATATGGCGTCTGTAATGACGTCACTATCTATGTCAAATCATCTATCGTTAGCGCGCTTACGCCCAATCGGACCGGTGCTGACAGCGCTGACATCGATTTTAGCGTGAATCGGACCGCAAGGTAATGTCATAAGTTATGACTCATAACATGTCATATTAATCTTATAGTTTTTCATCTCGACCTTTTTATTGCAAATACTCAATATTTAATTACAATTACATATTGTAAAGTGTAGAGTGTAATAAAGTAAAGTGTGTATATGTAAGACAATGCAAACCATCATAAAGTGCCTGGAATAACCACAAATAAGTTTTAAATGTTGACATGAATTCAAACACTTATTTCAATAAAAACATTAGTTAATCTTGACCTTTCGAAATATTTGTCATACAGAAGATATATTTAATGAGGCGTTTTCTTTTTGACCGTTCCAAAATATTCTACTAGATGGCAGCAGGAGTGGATGCGCGCATTGTATATATTTATATACCTACTGTTATTATTAAAATTACATAACACACGCACACACATTACATCTCACAAACGCACCTCTTGAAACTCATATCCATTCTTTCCTCACCTTAACAAGCCCGATTTCTTCGAGTTCAAACAAGTGAGAACAGTTAGTGTGTCTCGAGCTGACCTACGGCCACGACACAGCTCCGCGCCCGCGCATTATAAATTATCTAAAACCTAGTAAAACCGCTAATTACCCCAAAAATAAGTGATCGGAGTATTGTTCAGGATATTTGTGAAACCTATAGTGCTACCTAGGAAGCTGTGCCCTCTGAGATTTATGGAGAAAGTGCCTTAATTAATGAACCAGCCGAAGGAACTTGGATTGCCAAACAAAAATCGGGTAATCCCTTATATCTATCATCTTTTCTCTCCATAAGCCTCTGGTCCTTCTAATCCAAACCCTCATTTCATATTTCCTCCTTACAAAATACTCAAAATCTCTAAAATACGCAACAAAAAACACTGCATACGTGCATAATTTTTCCGCTTTTATTTGATACCACCTACCGCCATATTGAAATTAATTTTAATAAAAAATATTTTTCACAAATATTTAAAACCCGCATTTATACACTCAATCATTATATGTATATTTATACATAAATATTTATGATTTCCGATTATAAAAACCCGCTTTATTTATTACGTTAATTATTTTTACAAAATTTCTTGCGTAATAAAAGTACCTATTTCTCTCGTATATATATTATACACGTATTTATTTTTATTTTAAATATTGAGTATCTAGTTTAATATCCTCGCGCATTCATATTTTTCATTACCTACCTACTTTTTTCTTAAAATTTATTAATTATCATATAAAATGGCAAAATCTGTCCAGAGCAATATAGACGAAATGTCTCTCGTAGAAAAAAGTACTAAAACGCAAATCGCTGTTCTAGAAAGTAAGCGAAATAGTTTATTCGAAATTGTTCAACGGGTTTTCGATTTAAGTGAAAATCTCACAGATCGAAAATCTCGAAATTTATTTATAATCCGCGCTAAATCCATCGACTTAACTCGCGTCGACTTCATCAAAGTCGTAGAAGACATCAACATTCTTAATCTAAGTATTAATGAAAACTATGTTCCTAATTTTAATTCTTTACAATCATTCGATGAAATGTTTTGTTACATAAAGTCTATAGAAGATAACATTTCTAGCTCCACCAGCAAGGAGCTGTCACAAAATCCCACACCGCAAGTCTCAGACCTTTGTAGAAAACTCCCGCCTCTCGAACTGATGTCATTCGATGGTTCTCCAAGCAAGTGGATATTATTTTATGAAAACTTTAAGGGTCTTATCCACGATAATCCTCATATTAGTGACGCTGAAAAAGTGCAGTACTTGGTAGGTAAACTATCTGGTAAAGCACTCGCTGTGTGCGCCGGCATCCCACCGGTCGCCAGCAACTACTCCATACTTTGGAACGCGCTGATAGATAGGTATCAGGACAAAAGAACGCTCGCGACTATGTATCTAGAACAGATTCTTAATTTCAAATCCATACAAACCGCATCCTCGAACTCGCTAGACTCTTTTATTGAAATTTTCTGCTCAGCAGAAGCCGCATTACAACAATTAAATATTACTAACTTGTCAGACTTTATCTTCACTCACCTCGCGCTTAATAAACTAGATAAGTCTACAATAAACCTCTTCGAACAATCACAACGCGCTAACGCTATACCTACTTTCCAAGATTTAGTTAAATTCATAAAAGAACAAAGTAAAATTCACCTATTACGCAACCCGCATCAATATACCGCTGTACACAATAACAATATAAAACCTTATAACAATAACAACAAATATAACAAATCTAAAACTGTTCAGTCTTTCGTAGTAAATAATAACAATAACAACTCAACTTCAAAGTCGTGCATACTCTGTAAAAACTCTCAACATCCGCTATACAAGTGTGAATCTTTCTTAGAATTAGATAATATTTCGCGAAATAACGTTGTAGCTCAAAATAACTATTGTAAAAACTGTTTAGGGTTTCACAATATTCAAAATTGTAAATCAATAAATAAATGTTTTATTTGTGGTAAAAATCACCATACAAAATTACATTTATCTAACTTTAATCAAACTCGCAATCAAAACAACTCTGTACATAACGGTCAATCAGCTGTTCAACCCATCACTATCGCATAGCGCGACGCAAGCGCCACCGATCGAGCGCACCGCCTCACCCGCTACGTCACGGCAGCAACAGCTGACTTTGAACAAAGACAATATAACTAGCTTCACTACGTCGGTCAACGAACCTTGCAATAATAATTATAATAAAAATACGACTGTACTGTTACCTACCGCTTCCGTCTTTGTTACAGATAACTTTGGCAACTCCCATAAAATAAGGGTTTTTATTGATAGTGGTTTCATGAGTCATTTTATAACTAAATCTTGTTGTGATCGTTTAAATATAAATATTTCTCGCGTCCCCTCTACCGTCCAAGGCATCGGTCAGAGCGAGACGACAGCTTTAGGTTTCGCATGTTTCACTATCCGCTCTCGCTTCGACACCCGTTGTAATTATACTATAAACGCTCGCGTAATTAATATAATCTCCGATCATATACCTAACGCTTATATAGATACTTCTCAACTACATCATCTCCAAGGTGTACCCCTCGCTGATGATTACTATCACTCGCCCGCTGAAATAGATTGTCTCATTAGCAATGAGCTCTTCCCGCTACTACTAGGTTCAGATAAGATAACTTCCCCGCACTCCCCCGAGGTCGCCGTGCAGTCTACCCTTGGCTATATACTTATGGGCAAGGCACACTGTTACGTGCCACCGCAGCCGCAGAATAATAATAATACTAGATCATTTTGCACGCTAGTCGAACCCACGCTAGAAACGCTAACTAAAAGGTTCTGGGAACTAGAATCTGTTCCAAACCATAAGGTCATAAGTCCGGATGACTCTGAATGCGAACGCATATTTAAAAATACCTACAAACGCGACGACGCAGGTCGGTTTATAGTACGCTTACCTTTCAAAGAATCTCCGTCCGCTCTCGGAGACTCACACGCTACTGCCGCCCGCCGCCTGCTCACCCTAGAAAGAAAACTTAATGCTAACCCTGACTTACGACTAGGGTATAATAATACTATACAAGAATACATAACTAATGGCTACTTAACTAAGTTAGATAACGACTTACCTCACAGCTCGTACTACATCCCGCATCACGCTGTATACAAACCTGACAAACTATCTTCAAAAATTCGCATAGTTCTCGACGGAAGCTGTAAAACTACTTCTGGAAAATCTCTCAACGACATATTATTTACCGGTCCAAACTTACAAGCTAATATTTTCGACTTATTATTAAACTTACGCATATTTCCAATCGCACTCTCCGCAGACATTGAAAAAATGTACTTTCAACTTTATTTAAATAAAGAACACCGCTCATTTCAGAAAATACTTTTTAGATTTAATTCAACTGATGACATATCGTCTTATCAATTCAATCGAGTGTCATTTGGCTTAGCTTCTTCCCCGTACCTCGCCATGCGCGCCGTCAGACAGCTCGCAGCCGACGAGCGCGCTCGCTGGCCCGAGGCTTCGCACGCCGCAGAACGTCACATGTATATGGACGATTACATAACTAGTATAGCAACGGTAGAAGATGCTGAGAAAATAATGTACGATATGATTAACTTATTTAACGCTGGAGGTTTCAAACTTATAAAATGGATCTCAAATAGTAAACAACTTACGCAACGCATACCGGTAGAACTTAGAAGCTCTCATGTAGTTAACTTTGACGAAAATATTTCCACTAAAGTGATAGGCATGCAGTGGAACCCCGCTAGTGATAACTTTTATTTTGAAACTAATTTTAATAATTTAAATTGTACCAAACGCAATATTTTATCATTTACCGCTCGTCTTTTCGACCCTTTAGGTCTTATCAGTCCCATCGTAGCTTACATGAAGCTACTGATACAGGAGTGCTGGAAACTGAATCTCGACTGGGACGACGATGTGCCGCGCCACATCTCAGACCGGTGGAATTCATTTCTATCGCAGCTCCCGCGGCTCTCGGATATACTTATTCCGAGACATTTAGGTATCTTTACAGGCTCTCATATCACTTTGTTAGGTTTTGCAGATGCTAGCGAACGCTGTTACGGCGCCGCAGTGTATGTAAAAGTAAGTGATAATGAAGATGACCTAGGACGAGTCACTCTCGTCTGCTCTAAATCACGCATAAGTCCGCTTAAAACTATATCTTTAGCCAGACTCGAACTCTGCGCTTGTCTTCTTCTTGCCGATTTACTTGTCGCAGTTCGTGACAACCTAAGTGACAGATGTAAAATCTCCAATTTATACGATTTCTCAGACTCGACAGTCGCGCTCGCCTGGATAAGTTCACTAGCTTACAGGTTCCAAACATTCGTAGCCAACCGCATAACTGAAATTACATCTAAAATCCCCGCTAGTCATTGGCATCACGTAGCAGGTCATGACAACCCCGCTGATGTAGTCTCTCGTCCGGTTACGCCCGCAGATCTCGTAGATCACACGCTTTGGTTCCACGGTCCCCGCTGGGCCGCGTCACCTATCTCTGATTGGCCAATTAATCAAATTCATGATTTTAATAAAAACTTACCTGAAACTAAAACTAATATTTTAACTCTAATCACGCAAACTGATCATATTATTTATGACATAGCTGCCCGCGTCTCTAATTGGATGAAATTCCTAAGAACAATAGTTTATGTCTTTCGCTTCGCTAATATATTAAAAACCCGCAAACAAATAATATCAATAAAAGAACTAGATTTTACTGAACGCTATATAATCCGCATTATACAAAATAAATATTTTATCGCTGATATACACGATTTAAAAAATAATAAACTCTGTTCCCCCGCATTACGAAAATTAAACCCGTTTATACAAGACGATCTTATTCGTGTTGGTGGTAGATTGCGACATTCGCAATTAGATTTTGAAAAGAAACATCCGCTAGTACTCCCCGCTAAAGACATAATTGTAAAATTAATAATCGAACACGCTCATGTAACTAATCTTCACGCAGGACCCGCGCTATTACTCTCGCTACTTAGACAGAAATTTTGGATAATTTCAGCTCGTAACTCAGTTCGTAAAATCGTACAAAATTGTAACATTTGTTATAAACTCCGCCCGCGTCCAACTCAACCGCTGATGGGTGACCTACCAAAGTTCCGCGTGAGCGAAGTCAAAAGCTTCGTCAACACCGGGGTAGATTATTTAGGCCCATTTTTCGTAACCCATATTCGCCGTAAGGGTATAAAAAGTCACAAAGCATATGTCTGTTTATTCGTGTGCTTGACGACTAAAGCTCTCCATCTAGAGTTGGTCACCGATCTTAGTAGTGAACTATTTCTCGCCGCCTTCAAACGCTTTATCTCTCGCCGCGGTCCCGTATCTACCATAGTCAGTGATGGAGGTACTATTTTTTTAGGTTCTAAAAATATTATAAACGAATTATATTCTTTTATATCTGCAGATACTCATGATAACTATATGTGTCGCAAGCTATCGGATTTAAGAATCGAATTTAAGACTAACCCCCCCTTTTCTCCCCACTTTGGGGGAATATGGGAGAGCAACGTGCGTTCGGTTAAGACTCACTTATACAAAACGATTGGTTCGCAAATTCTTACGTACGAAGAACTTAACACGGTTCTTGTACAGATTGAGGGACTCCTCAACAGCCGCCCGCTTTGTGTGCTCAGCTCCGATCCCTCGGATCTGACCGCCCTCACTCCTGCGCATTTCTTGAACGTCACCCCCCTACAATATTTACCCGCAGAAGACTACTCAAATGCAAAAGAATCCCGCTTAACGAGATATCACTTATTAGACAAGCTCATTCAATCGTATTGGAAACGCTGGAGCCTCGAATATTTGACATCACTTCAGAGTAGGTACAAATGGGACGTTCACTCTAAACCAATACAAATTGGTAACATAGTTGTCATTAAAGATCTCCCCCGCTATACTGGCCGCTAGCCATCGTCCAGGAAGTATATCCTGGAAAGGATGGCGTGATAAGAACCGCAAAGGTTAAAACTCAAACAGGAGTATACGTACGCCCCGTTGTACGACTCTGCCCGCTACCGCTACAATAAAATTACATTTTTTATATTCTTAGATATAAGCTCGCTATTTTTTTAAACTCGTTTTCCGCAATTCGCTTACTCGCTAGTACATAAGATTTTCGCTATTCTTAGTATAAGTTTTCGCTTTTTTATTTTTTCTTTAATGAAGAAACTTCATGCCGAGGGGAATGGATGCGCGCATTGTATATATTTATATACCTACTGTTATTATTAAAATTACATAACACATGCACACACATTACATCTCACAAACGCACCTCTTGAAACTCATATCCATTCTTTCCTCACCTTAACAAGCCCGATTTCTTCGAGTTCAAACAAGTGAGAACAGTTAGTGTGTCTCGAGCTGACCTACGGCCACGACACAGCTCCGCGCCCGCGCATTATAAATTATCTAAAACCTAGTAAAACCGCTAATTACCCCAAAAATAAGTGATCGGAGTATTGTTCAGGATATTTGTGAAACCTATAGTGCTACCTAGGAAGCTGTGCCCTCTGAGATTTATGGAGAAAGTGCCTTAATTAATGAACCAGCCGAAGGAACTTGGATTGCCAAACAAAAATCGGGTAATCCCTTATATCTATCATCTTTTCTCTCCAAGGAGAGATATCCAAAAAAACTGTCAAAAAAGGCTGTTTCTGTATATGAGTAGTCTATATTTCCATATACCTCATGGTCCGAATGGCGATAACACCGCTGTCAGCGCTGACGTTCATAATCACCGGTCCGATTCAAAAAGCGCGATGAGACCACTCACGGCGCTATTAGCGTGCTAATGAATCGGACCAGTGATTAAGCGCGCTCACAAGAACATCACTTGTATCTCCCTCTATCTCGCAACTAAACGCCGTAAATAAATAATCAATTTTAATGTATTTTGTATATTTGTTTACATAAATACCAAAATAAATGAGAACACAACACTTTTAACTATCTACTTAATAATTATTTTAGAAATTTTAATACTTTCCTCAAAAACATGTCTCTAGATAAATGTCATTTTGACAGCGCTCACAGCGATTTCACCCAGAAGCAAAATCACTGTAAGTCTAATATGGCGTCTGTAATGACGTCACTATTAATATCAAATCATCTATCGTTAGCGCGCTTACGCTCAATCGGACCGGCGCTGACATCGATTTTGTCGCGAATCGGACCGCAAGGTTCATCTTCTATTTAATAATCTGTGACGCCACCTTTTGCATTAAATTTGTTTTGTTTGAGTTCTCTCCCATATTCTAAGGTTTTTGTAATAATTATCAGTAACGTAATTATTATTCCTATTTAGTCTGTGATTCTGATTATCAGTTTCTGGGAAGTACAGGTATGCTCTAGGATATAAGTATTAAGTATATTTTTTTCTCTCACAGGATTGAGCATACATATTGAATTTAAGATAATAGGTACCCTAACCTAACAAACAAACTTTGATAAAGATTTCGAAACAAAGGAGGAGCTTTCTTTTTTTCTTTCAATCTCAACACTATAATTTTACCAATAAAATTTCAGTTATGGGTGGCTGCCGTTGTACTTACCGAAATTGCAAGTCTAGGAGTGATGGGAGAAAAACCCATTTATTTCATTATCCAGTATTTGATAAGTTGAGATGCCAACAGTGGATCATCAATGCTCGAAGATTTGAATTTCTTAACCTAACTGTGTCACAATTGAAAAATAGAGTGGTGTGTCAACACCATTTTCAAGATGATGCCTTCATGAATTGTATGGTTAGTATCATATAGTAGTAGTTTCTTAAAAAAATATAACTTGAATAAAATAAAAAAATTCTGAGGCTCAGCTTTGGAAGGTTCTTGGTGCTATAATGCTGTTTTTTTATACAAATGCGTTTGTTATTATTAGTTGAGTTTAGTACAATTTCGTACTAAACTCTTATATAGAGAAATTAGTAAAATGCACAAAGAATGCATGTGTGTATAATTAGACAAGACTATTGACAATTTTTTGTGAAGGGTGACATGTATTTAGTTTACTCAGTGGTTGAACTCCTTCCCATGAAACCGAGATAAGTTCATGGATCTTTTATATATATCTTTATCTATATAAATAAAAATGGATTTCGGATTTGTATGCAAGAGCAACACTTTAGGGCCTTAATTCTCACAATAGCTTAATTTGTCATAATTTTATTCTGCTATTTGTTTGACCAATGGTCTGACATTTTTTAAACAAACATCTAATATAATGAGTGCAAAGCCGGTGCGAGCAACAGCTAGTTTCAATATTAAAAAAAAATATTTGTGCTTAAGACCACACAAGAGAAGCGAAAGG